>JAKSZU010000003.1:149991543-151234043 GCA_026018925.1 Tupaia tana
ACTGTGGGGAGTCGTTCCATGGGAAAGGGCGACGCCTGGTGGTGAGAAGAGGCAAGGCGGCCTGTCTCAGCCTGGCTGCAGAGGACAAGGCATGCCCTGGGGAACCACCCACACAGGCTTTCATCAGGAAGGTAAATGAAGGAAAGGTCCTTAAGGGGAAAACCCCATCTTTTGTCGGACCTTGCCTTTAGCCACAATCCCAGTAATGACGTTCCTTAATTGTACCTTGTCAGTTGGATCTTCAGGAAGCAGGTCACATGGAAGTCACTAAGCCTCTAGAGTCTGATGCTAAGCCTTGGAATGCAGAAGCTCATATTCTAATAATAAGATTTTTTTTTTTGAGAGCTTTTTGCTATAGGGCGCGTGCGCTCGCCAGAAAGACAGAGAGAGACAGAAAGCAAGAAATCACCCCACTGGAGGATGGCCACGCCTCAATCCCTCTCCTCCATTCTCGTCTCGGGATCTTGGGCACGCACACACACACACATGTGCCCGGTGTAAGTTTAAGCCACTGGGTCTAGGACTCAAATCGCGGTCGACTACATGGGAGTCCAGCAACAAAGCCATTACGCCAACTGCTGGTCCTGTAATAATATGATTTCTAATACCATAATGAGCTCTTAGGGAGCTCAGGGACTGGGGTAAGGGCGGTCTGCAGGGTTCTAAGGTACCTATCTCTTGTCTCTAGGGTAGAAGGGCTATTCAACAGAAGGTTGGTTGTCTTAAAAGAAATTCTCAGAAAAACAAAGCTCTGAGCACTTCTCAGACAGAAATGGGCATGCTTAGAGACCAGTTGACCAGTTACACCCCTGCTACAAAGAGATTCTGAGTGATCTGTTTGAACTATCCCTTCTGGGGCTCTTTTTCATTTTCTTCCTTTCCATCTTTCTTCTTTCTCTTTTTCTTTCTTTCTTTTGGAGAGATTTTTGCTATAGAGTTCGCTCACTGGAGAGACAGAGAGAGACATACAGAAAGCGAGAAATCACCCCCTGGGGGAAGATGGCCACACTGCACAATCTCTTCGCCTCCATTCTGCTCTCTGGATTTTGGGCATGCATGCACATGCGCCTGGCATGAGTTTCAAGCCACTGCGTCCAGGGCTTGAACCATAGTCAATAACATGGGAGTCCAGCGACTTAACCACCATACCACCTGCTGGCCTCTGTGAGGTGGTTTCTAATTGTTTTATAAATAAATGGAATACTTTTTAAGAATTATTTTATTTAACTTTATTTATTATCATTTTAATATATAAAGAGAGAGACAGTGAGAAAGCAAGCTCCCAGATCTGGGACTCAAACCACGGTTGGCCATGTGGGAGTCCAGCACCCTTAACAACCATGCCACCTGCCAGCCCCAATAAATGGAATATTTCTAGGAGTAGCTGGTCTTTACCTACCTATAAAAGTGCAATCTCAGGGTCACAGACATGGCTATACCTTCAAAGATGAAAATACCGTAGAAGCTGTTTTCCCACCTTCCTTGATGATGAGAGAAGTAGCAGTATTTTCCTGGATCAGGAAGTGTAAAACTGAAAACAGGTTGGAGACACAAAGTCCAATGTGCTGTGGGCCACTGTGTTGTCACTGCTCCCGATACAGGTGTAACCTGAATCCTCACCTGGGAGCCAGAAATCAGCTGAGAAGAGGCCTCCGGAGAGGCTGCCCTGGCCCGAGGGTGGAAGAAGCGGAGCCTCAGCGTGGCTCATCCCAAGTAGGAGGCTGGACCCCTGAGTTCCTGACCTGTACTAAAGGGTTTGGGTAAGTCCCTCCTGTAAGTGCCGCAGAGGCTCTTGGACAACCTGGCACTTGATCCTGAGGTGTGAGCACTGCGCGGAGGGAGAGGATGCGGGGAGCGCCCTGGTTATCTCGGGACAGCACCCCCAGCCTCTGCCTGGACTGCAGTGTAAAGCGGAGGCCGGGGCACATGGAAGACACAGGCCTTCCCTGGGTTTCTCCAGGAGACCTGCAGGCCACACAGGGCCTGAGTCGGTCAAGTCCTGCCTCGGGTCCGGGCAGCTGTCTCTGCAGGAAAGAGAGTTCGTTCCCGGCGAGGGAGGCTGCTAAACTGTGGCCCGCGTCCCACCCGCCATCCCGTCCCGGCAGCCCAGTCTCACTGAGCGCGCTGGCCCGGGCTCAGGTTGGCGGAGAGGGAGGCGCCCCCTGGGGAGACCGAGCGGGAAACTGAGGCACGGGGGCGGGGAGACACTCCCCATCGTGACGGGGTGTCCCAGATGGCCAGACGCGCTCTCCCCAATTTCGCACCCAGGCCCCGCCCCTCTCTGCTGCCCACCGGGCCTGTAGTTCGGAGTGCGCGTGCGCGTGCGTGCACGCGCGAGTTTGTGTCTGTGTGTCCTGAGGACGTGGAGGTGTCCCCATCCTACTGACCTCGACCACAAGGGCCCTCTGGACCTGGGCTTAGGAAAGAGGGCTCAGCTCCCAGCTTCCGAGCCCCCGCCCCAAGGCCTGCTGGGATTTGTAGTTCGTAGGGGCTGGCCCTGGGTGGGGGCGGGGTGGCTCCTGGAAGGTGCGAGCATCGACTTGGGGTCTGCTCTGCCCGGATTCGTTTATTGCCCAGAGTAGAAATGAGGATCTTGGGGACCAGCAGATGGCGTAATGGCCATGTCTCTGGACTCCTCGTTCTCAGCGGAGGGCTGGCATCCGGACCGTGGGCTTGCTGCAAGGATTGGGACTTCAGGCATCCTCCTGGTGGTCCTTTCTGCCGACTCCCCAACCCCAGTGCATCTGCGGGGTGCTGCGGGCCTAGCCTCTAGATGAGCAGACTGAGGCTTCAAGGCAGGCGCGTTGCAGGTGGAGTGAGAATGTGGCTGGGAGGCCAGCTAAGGGTCTGCTATTGGAAGGGTTCCTGGATCCAGATCTCTAAGGTCAGAAACTCAAGTTAAGATGCAGAATGAAAAACTACAAACGCCTGTAAAGTAGGAAAAGAGAAGTTTTTAAACAGCAAAGTAAAGATTGTTATCAATAAAGAAATACACCCTCGTGTGGGTGGGCAGTTAGAAGACAATTGCACTAGCAATCGGGTTAGGTGTTACTTTGATTTCGGGGTCTTGGTCATGAGTATTTAGGAGAGGAGGTCTGTCATTATAGCTGGCTTCTTTGAATTTGTGGGCTTTTTTTTTTTTTTTTTTTTGAGAGGATTTTGCTATAGGGTGAGTGTGCTTGCCAAAAAGACAGAGAGAGACAGAGATAGAAAGCAAGAAATCACCCCCCAGGGGGGATGGCCTCACCGCAATCCCTTCTCCTCCATTCTCCTCTCGGGATCTTGGGCACACACGCACACGTGCCCGGCGTGAGTTTAAGCCACCAGGCCCAGGACTCGAAACGTGGTCTACTACATGGGAGTCCAACGACATAGCCATTACGCTAACTGTTGGTCCCCCAGAATCTGTGGCCTTTTGTGGGTACAAGCTGCTTCTCCCTCAGGTAAAGAATTTAATTACCCAATTTTACACACCCAATGTGGACCCGGAGGACCATAAGTCCAGACCTGGCAGCTTGCTTTCTCACTTCCTCTCTCTCTGTCTCTCTCTGGTCAATTTTAAAAAATAGAATAGAATAATGACAATGAATACAATGAAATAAAATGAACATCCACGCAGGGTCTGCTCTGCCCTTATTATTGCCCAGAGTAGAAATTAGGATCTTGGGGACCAGCAGATGGCATAATGGTATGTCGCTGGACTCCCACGTGATCAACTGCGGATCAAGTCCTGACCTGCTGCTTAAAACTCACCAGGGGTGGGGCTGCAGGTGGCATGGTGGTTAAGGCCACTGGACTCCCACGTGGCTGACCTCCGTTGGAGTCCAGACCTGGCAGCTTGCTTTCTCACTTCCCCTCTCTCTGTCTCTCTCTGGTCAACTTTTAAAAATAGAATAAAATAATGACAATGAATACAATGAAATAAAATAATTCTTAAGCAAACAAACAAACAAAAAGCTCATGCTGGGTACCTGTGTGTTTGTGCCCAAAATCGTGAGAGGAGAATGGAGGAGATGGGATCACAGCGTGGCCAACCTCCTGGGGTGTGATTTCTCACTTTCTGTCTCTGTTTCTCTCTGTCTCTCTGGCTAACGAATGCCCCCTATACCAAAAATCTCTTTACAAAAAGAAAAAAAAAAGAAAAAGAAGAAGAAGGAAGGAAGGAAGGAAGGAAGGAAGGAAGGAAGGAAGGAAGGAAGGGAAAGAAAAAAATATTAAATTAGGATGCTGCAGGTTCTAGCCTCATCCCTGGTGACAGTGATTGACGGATCAATGTCCCTGTGTTGGCATATTAGAACACCTTGCTCATAATATCTACGTGTAACAAGTCCAGCCCTTTCAGTTTAAATTTGCCCTCAGTGATGTCTCAGAATAATGAATAGCGGCCCTCCCAGGACTGGCTGGGCACAGTAGGGCTGATTACCTCATGGGGTTGACCCCAATTTGGCATCCTTACAGAGGGTAGCTCAGGTAGGGAGGAAGGCACCAAGAAAGTTTACGGATGACCTCAGCTTTGCTTTGAGAGTCAAATGAAGGGGTGTGAGTGGGATGGGTGGGAGAAAGGGATGTTTTGTAAACTGTGTAGACTAGGGTGTCAGTGAGATGTTCTCACTCTTAGGATCTCAACTAGGGACAAGGCTCTGGGCCTTCAGGAGCCTCATCTTAAAAGGGAAGGTACGCTTACCCTACTTAGACAAGAAATCCCCCTTAGGGGACCAGCAGTTAGTGTAATGGCTATGTCGCTGGACTCCCACGTAGTCAACCGCGGTTCGAGTCCTGGACCTGGTGGCTTAAACTCATGCCGGGCACGTGTGCATGTGAGCCCAAGATCCCGAGAGGAGAATGGAGGAGAAGGGATTGCGGCGTGACCATCCCCTCTGGGGGGTGATTTCTCGCTTTCTATCTCTCTGTCTCTCTCTGTCTGTCTGGTGAGCGCACGCGCCCTATAGCAAAAAAAAAAAAAAAAAAACCTCTCAAAAAAAAAAAAAAAAGAAATCCCCCTTAGAAGAAGGTAAGTACAGGGATTTCTTGGTGGCCAGAGGTGTCTGCCCTTGTCAGAGGAAGAAGGAGAGGGAGAAAGCAATCCCAATGTGGCATGGTCACACTCATCCCTTCTCCTCCATTTCTCCATCCTGTTGGGATCTGGAGCACACACATGATCCGGGTGTGTTTTTCAAGTCACTGAGGCAGGATCAGAACTGTGGTACGCCATGAAGGATGTGGTTCCTCTACTAGGCCAGGGTGTCAGCCCTACACTTTTCTTTTTTAAAAATAATTTTTAGCGTAATGGCTAAATGTAGTAACCGCGGTTCGCGTCCCGGACCCGGCGGCTTAAACTCACGCCGGGCGCGTGTGCGTGCGTGCCCAAGACGAGAGGAGAATGGAGGAGAAGGGATTGCGGCGTGGCCATCCCCCCTGGGGGGTGATTTCCTGCTTTCTATCTCTCTGTCTCTCTCTGTCTGTCTGGCGAGCGCACGCGCCCTATAGCAAAAACCTCTCCAAAAAAAGAAAAAAATGATAAATAAATAAATAAATAATTGAAGTACAAATGGGTTATGAGTATTTTTAAACCACGTAAAGTTTAGAAAACCCTTTTGTGCATTATTATTTCTACCAGAGTTGGTTATTTCTTTTTTTAGAGAGAGATTTTTGCTATAGGGTGTGTGTGCTTGGCAGAGAGACAGAGAGAGACAGAAAGTGAGAAATCACCTCCCAGGGGAATGGCCACAGTGCAATCCCTTCTTCTCCATATTTCTCTCGGGATTTTGGTCATGCATCCATGCACATGTGCCCGGCATGAGTTTTAAGCTGCTGGGTTCAGGACTCGAACCATGGTCAACTATGTGGGAGTCCAGCGACATAATTATTACGCCATCTGCTGGTGCCCAGAGTTGGTTATTTCTGTTGATACTGTTAAACATCATTTTCAACTGAGTCCTTGCACAAGATCCTAATAAAACAGACCAAACTATTGAGTTATTGGCAAGTCATGATGCATTTTTGTATAGAAAAACATGTCAGGACTTTTCTGACAAAAGTAAAACAAAATCACTCAATCTAAATACCACATAATCAAACAAGCTTTAAAGAAGCAGATACTAATAGATCTCTAAACAGACCAGTTTTTCCTGAAAGCGGTGAATTCCAGCCTACCTGAATCAGCCTAATAAGGAAGTATCTTTTTTTTTTTTTTTTAGTTTTTTTCCCTAGGGCAAGAGAGAGAAACAGACATAGTGAGAGGGAAAGTGAGAAATCACCCCTTGGGAGAATGGCCACACCACAATTCTTTCTCCTCCATTCGCCTCCTGGGATCTTGGACATGCGTGCACACACATCCAGTGTGATTTTTAAGCCACTAGACCTGGGACTCAAACCGTGGTCATCCATGTGTGAGTCCAGTGACATAACTGCTACACCATCTGCTAGTCCCAGTCCCTCTGCTTTAACCCTTATAAAGAAGGAACCTGATGTTAACAGATCAGGTTTTCTTTTCTTTTTTTTTTTTCATTTGTTTTATTTAACTGTATTTATTTACTCACTTATTTTAATTTGACCAGAGGGGGACAGAGTGAAAGAGAAAGAGAGGCAAAGTGAGAAAGCAAGCCACCAGGGCCAGGACTCAAACCGTGGTAACCACGTGGGAGTCCAGCATCCTCAACCACCACGCCACCTGCCGGCCCCCTCAGGTTTTCATTTTTTGCTTCTATTATTTTGTTCTTGTTTCCACCTTCCAAAACCTACTGTTCTGTTGCTGAGTGGGAAGATTTCATTCTGTTTTATAGAACAGAGGTTGCTCCAATTCATGAAACTGGAATAAAAACTGCTTAAGATCTATGTTTAAACTAAATTTATTTTAATGTTGCCTTTTGAGAACACCAAAATTCGTGTAGGTAGTAGCAGCATGTATCAGTATTCTGTACTATCTTGGCAGCTTTTTTTTTTTTTTTTTTTTTTTTGGAGAGGTTTTTTGCTATAGGGCGCGTGCGCTCGCCAGACAGACAGAGAGAGACATAGAGACAGAAAGCGAGAAATCACCCCCCAGGGGGGATGGTCACGCCGCAATCCCTTCTCCTCCATTCTCCTCTCGGGATCTTGGGCACGCATGCACACGCGCCCGGCGTGAGTTTTAAGCCACCGGATCCGGGACGCGAACCGCGGTCGACTACGTGGGAGTCCAGCGACATAGCCATTACGCGAACTGCTGGTTCCCTATCTTGGCAGCTTTTTGTGTCTTTGTTCTGAAATGAAACTTTTTCTGAAAGCAAGGTCTCTGAGCACAGTCCTTGCAAGTGGAAGGCCTCACAGTGGCGTTGGAGCGGCCCTCGGGAGAGGAAGGGAAGAAGGACTGGCCAGGGAGCGGGAGCACCCTTTGCGACCCAGCCCACCCCAGTGAACCCACTGAGGGCAGGTTGGACTCCCACCACTTGGCCCCCTGCCTGCTCTCTGTCACTCATTTTGTTTAGGTTTATTTATTTATTTAAATTGCTGAAGGGCATGTGGGCTTGCCAGAGAGGGAGAGAGAGAGAAAGAGAAAGAATCTCTGAATGGGGCATGGCCATGCCACAACCTCTTCTCCATTTATTATCCTGTTGGGATTTGAGACATATATGCACACACACCTGATGTGTTTTTCAGACTGCCAGCATCCGGATTTGAACTGCGGTTGGCCATCTGGGTTTGGGCTCCCTTAACCACTAGGCTGCAGGGCCAGCCTAGGTTTATTTATTTCTTCACGAGGGGAAGAGACAGGGCACTCTCAGCAGGGTCTGAATGCTACATCCACCCCTGGGAGGGTCCCGGGTCACAGGCACACTCTTGCCCAGATGTGACGACCTTAAGTGGGTCAGCCTTGCAGAGTGACGTGTTTTTTGTTTTGTTTGGAAATAATTATTTTTTATTTAACTTTATTTGTATATTTATTTATTTATTTTAATTTGACCAGAGAGGGACAAAGTGAGAGAGAGAGAAAGAGAGAGAGAGAGAAAGCAAGCCACCAGGTCCGGGACTCAAACCACGGTTGGCCATGTGGGAGTCCAGTGTTCTTAACTGACACAACACCTGCCAGCCCCCAGAGCAATATGTTTTACAGCTACCATTTGCCTCCTCTTCCACTTATTAAGTGGGTGCTGGAATAAGTCAGTATTTATTTATTTTAATTGCCAGATGGCAAGTGCACTTACAGAGAGAGATGGAGAACGAGAGAAAGAGAGAGAAAACACTCCCGGGGGTTGCAGTCACACCACGATCTCTTCTCTACTTCTGCATCCTGTTGGGATTTGGGGCAGGTGTGCACACACACTTGACAGGCTTTTCAAGTGACCAGAGCCAGGACTTGAGCCAAGGCTGTCCACGTGGAATCCGGCTCCCTTAACCACTAAACTCGAGGCCAGCCCTGAAGCAGGTTATTGTGGCCTCACTTTGCCTTTGTTTCCTCATCTGTAAAATGAGGATAATAAGTCAGTCTACATTACAGAGTAAACAGGAAGGTTCAGACTACATAGGGGGCCATTAGTAACATGATGGCTAAGGCAGCTGAATCCTTTGTGGCCGACTGCGTGGTTTGAGTCCCAGAAACATGCCAGGCATGTGTGTGTGCTCATAATCCCAAGAGGAGGGGCCGGCAGGTGGCATGGTGGTTAAGGCACTGGACTCCCACATGGTTGACCACGGTTTGAGTTCCAGACTTGGTGGCATTCTTGCTCATTTTCCTTCTCGCTCTCTTTCTTTCTTTCTTTCTGTCTGCCTCTCTCTGGTGAATGCATGTGCACTATAGCAAACAAAATAATAATAATAATAATAAATAAAATAAAATGGAAAAAAAAAATCCTAAGAGGGGAATGGAGGAGAAGGAATTGTGACTGGCGTGGTCATCCCCCAGGGGCTGCTTTCTCACTTTCTCTCTGTGTGTTTCTGGTGAGCACACATGCCCTCTAGCAAAAAAAAAAAAAAAAAAAAAGAAATTAAATATCACATAGAGGACAGAGCCTAGGTGTAGTGTTCACTCAGTAGTGTTAGCTGTTATCTGTTGAGGCCCTTCTGTGACCCCGCAGCCCTGGTTATAAAGAGGTAAACTTGTTTTCTGGGGACCAGCCCCTGCTGCCCCAACCGCCCAGTCCCTTTCGAGACCAAAGTGTCCCTCCTGAGCGCCTCCCGGCCTGCCCACTCACACCGAACTTACTGGCCAGTACCCTTCCCAGGAAGTCACCAGGTAATTCCAGGGTATCGCTGTGCTGGTCGCCTCTGCGTACCAAGCAGTGATTTCAGAAAAACGAAGCAGGCCCAGTCACGGTGCTGCACCTTAGCAATGAGGCTAAGATGCTGCACGCTGCTGCACGCTGGTGTATGCTGCAGGCTGGGACTACCGGGGAGCCCGGGCTCAGCTCTGGTCAAGCCTAAAGGCAGGGCACGGTGGCGAGTGCCTGGAATCCCAGAGACTGAGGACGCTGAGGCAGAAGGATCACGGGCTTAAGGCTGGCCTGGACAACATGGGGAGACCTTGTCTAAAAAAGAGCTAGATGGGGCCGGCAGATGGAATAGTGGTTATGTCACTGGACTCCCACACGCCGACCAAGGTTTGAGTCCTGGACCTGGTGACCTGAAAATCACCACCGGGCATGTGTGCATGTCTGCATGTGTGCCCAAGGTCCCAGGAGGAGAATGGAGAAGGGATTGTGGTGTGGCCATACCCCCTAGAGGGTGTCTCTCTCTCTCTCTCTGCAGTGAGTACACATGCCCAAGCAAAAATCTCTCAAAAAAAAATCTTAAAAAAAAAAATTATTGGGGCCAGCAGATGGTGGTTAAGGGCACTAGACTCCCACCTCTGACCGTAGCTCAAGTCCCGGACCTGGTGGCTTGCTTTCTCACTTTCTTTCTGTCTCTCTGTCCCTCTCAGATCAAGTTAAAATAACTAAATAAATAAAGTTAAACAAAATAATTATTTTTAAGAAAAAGAATTATTTTGGACCAGCAGATGCCGTAATGGTTATGTCACTGGACTTGTATGTAGTAGACTACGGTTCGAGTCCTGGACCAGATGGCTTAAAACTCACACTGGACACAAGTGTGTGCGTGCCCAAGATCCTGAGAGGAGAATGGAGGAGAAGGGATAACAGCATTGCCATCCACCCAGGGAGGTGATTTTTCACTTTCTGTCTCTCTCTCTCCAACAACTGCATGTACCCTATAGCAAAAATCTCTCTTTAAAAAGTTATTTAATTTAATTTAATTTAATTTATTATTATTTTTTTTAAAATTATTATTATTTTAATTTGCTATGGGATGTATGCACTCACCAGAGAGAGACAGAGAGAGAAAAAGTGAGAAAGCAAGTTACCAGGTCTGGGACTCAAGCCATGGTCGGCCATGTGGGAGTCCAACACCTTAACCACCACACCACCTGCTGGCCCCAAATTTCTAAATCCTGAGCTTTGTTCAGAAAATATGGCCATCCAGATCCATGGCTTTTCCTCAGGACCAGTGAAATGATCTAGAGAAATTTATTTGCGGATCAGTTTTAACGGCTGTAGCATCCTGAGTCAATGTGTTCAAAGGAATGTCTTGTTTTTTTGTTTGTTTGTTCATTTTTTTTAGTTCGCTATATGCTTACCAGAGAGAGGGAGAGAGAAAGTGAGGAAGCTCCTCCAGGGAGGACTGCCACACCACAATCCCTTCTCCATTCTCTTCCAAGGATTTTGGGCATGCACATCTATGCATGTGACATGTTTTTCAAGCCACCAGGTCTGGGACTCGAACCGCACAGTCAGCTATGTGGGATCCAGCCATCTTAACCACTATACTACATGCTGGCCTCAGAATTTTTTTTGTTTGTCCTTCCATGAATCAGAGACAGAAAGACACACAGAGAGAAGAGATCCTTAACAGGGGTTTTTCTTTTTTTAATATAGAATTATTTAATTTAATTTAATTTATTATTATTTTTTACTTGACAGAGCGAGACAGAAAGGGAAAGTGAAAAGGCAAGCCACCAGATCTGGAACTGGAACCACAGCTGGCCATGTGGGAGTCCAGCGCCCTAACCACCCTGTCTCCTACCAGTCCCCTTAACATGGTCTGACACTGTGGTCTGCTTCCAGTGTTGGACAGCCCCAGATCATGAGCACACACATGGACTCAAGGAAGCAAACCCAGGGGACCGGCAGATGGCGTAATGGTTACATTGCTGAACTCCCATGTATTCAGCCACGGTTTGAGTCCAGGACCTGACAGCACACTCCAGGCTCATGAGCACGTGTACCCAAAATCCTGAGAGGAGACTGGAGGAGAAGAGATTGTAGCATGGCTATGCCCCTTGGGGGGTGATTTCTCTCACTTTCTGTCTTTCTCATGAGCATACATGCCCTATAGCAAAAATCTCTTTTTTTTTTTTGGAGAGGTTTTCGGTATAGGGCGCGTGCGCTCACCAACCAGACAGAGAGAGACAGAGAGACAGAAAGCAAGCAATCACCCCCCAGGGGGGATGGCCACGCCGCAATCCCTTCTCCTCCATTCTCCTCTCAGGATCTTGGACACGCATGCACATATGCCCAGCGTGAGTTTAAGCCACCGGGGCCGGGACTCAAACCATGGTCGGTTATATGGGAGTCCAGCGACATAGCCATTACACCAACTGCAGGTCCCCCAGAAGTGTTTATTAACAGTGGCAATAGTGCCCACATGTCCAGATCTTTATTCTTGTCAAAGAGGCCCCCCCACGGGTTGTCTCCTGGATCCCACAGTCCCCCAAGGTAGGAGGGTTGGGGTTCCTGTTGTAGCTTCACAGGGGAGGAACCTGTGGCTTGAAAGGCTTTCATGATTATTTCCGGTGACAGGCTGGGGCAGTACTGGAAGGTGGGGAGTCTGTTCACAAATCTACAAATTCACTCAGTAAAATTTTCTGAGTGTCTATGACCTGTTGGGTGCTGGAGTTACAAGGATGACATGACCTGGTACGTGAGCGAGAGGTGCCAGCAGTGCAGTGGCAGAGGCAGAGGTATGGGCACACGTATGGCAGATGATAAAACCGGGTGGCGAGGGCACTTTCTGGGGTGGTGGAAGTGTATTATATCTGGGAAGGGATACAGATTACATGGGTGTTGATTCTGTCAAAACTCATTGACCTTGGGACTAGCAGATGACATCATGGTTACATCACTGGACTCCCACATAGTTAACCGCAGGTTGAGTCCCAGACCAGGAGGGTTAAAACTCACACCGGGTGTATGTGCGTGCATGCCCGAAATCCCAAGAGGAGAATGGCCATTCCTCACTGGGAGGGTGATTCCTCACTTTCTGTCGCTCTGTCTCTCCGGTGAGCGCACATACCTTACAGCAGAAATCTCTCTAAAAAAAAAAAAAAAAAAAAAAAAAGCTCCTTGAACTGCACACATGTCATTTGTGCATTTCACTGTAAACTTGACCTAAAAAATGTGACTCTGGGGGGACTGTACCAGCACAGCCTTGATGGGGCCCGACCACCTGGAAGTGGGCCAGGGGCCCATAGGCTGCCCATGGATATACATCCACCTTTGCCAGCTGGGTACAGCTGAAAAGGTTTCCCCGGGGCTGTAGCCCAGGAAGGCCCAGTGGCCTTGATGCCGAGGAAGGGAGCCCTGAGGGAGTTTCAGAGAAGGGGTGTTAGGCTGAGTCTGCAGGGTGAGCAGAGTTGGTGAAGGGAGGGTGGATGAGCACGAGGAGGGTGGTTTCTAAGTGTTGCTGGGTGGGGCATGGCGGCCCAGGGTTGACCGGATGGAGAAGGGTAGAGCCAGCATTCGAATGGTTTCCCGTACTGCAGGCCCCAGCAGTAGGCCTGAAAGAAACATTCTGGTGGGGATTTCTGAGGTTGCTTCCCTAGGAAGGAAAAAGGCCTCTCACCGCTGTGTCATGAGGCACGGTCTGGCCCTGATGTCCTGTCAGCTGACATCTTGCATGGGTTTGCCCACAGAAACCGAGAGCCAAGGCAGAAGTATGTAAGAAGTAAGCTCCAACACGCTTCCAAAAAGCCTGGCCTCCTGGTGCAGAGAGCAGGTTGGCTTGTTTTCCTCTGAATGAGGGTGAGAAGGGTGAGGTGTTAAAGGCAGACCAGCCTGGGTTAGAACCTTGGTTCTGCTACTGAACTAGCAGTGTGACCCAGAGCAAGTGACTTACCCTGTCTCAGTCTCCCTGACACTTTTCTTTCTTTCTTTTTAAAATATTTATTTATTTATTTATTTAATTCCATTTGTTATTATTATTTTTTCAATTTCACCAGAGAGAGAGAGAGAGAGAGAGAGAAAGGGAAAGCGAAGGTCCGGGACTCAAACTGTGGTCGGCCATGTGGGAATCCAACTCTTTTAACCACCATGCCACCTGCTGGCCCCACTTTTTTTTTTTTTTTTTAAGATTTGTTGTCACAGGGCATCTATGCTAACTGAAAAAACAGACAGAAAGGGAAAGTGAAAAATCACCCTCTGGGGGGATGGCCACACTGCAATTCCTTCTCCATTTTCCCCTCAGGATTTGGGGCACACATGCACACATGCTCAGCGTGTTTTTCAAGCCGCTGGGTCAAGGACTTGAACTGCAGAAGTGGCCATGTGTGACCCAGTGACTTAACTACCGTACCACCAGCTAACCCTTTCTTTTTATTTTTTTAATCTTTTTTTTTTAAGAATTATTTTATTTAACTTTATTTATTTATGTATTTTAATTTGACCAGAGAGGGACAGAGTGAGAGAACAAAGAAAGTGAGAAAACAAGCCACCAGGTCCAGGACTCAAATGCAGTCAGCCACCTGGGAGTCCAGCATCCACAACCACTATGCCACAACCACTAAGCCGGCCCCTTTGTCTTTTCTTTTTCATTTTTTTTTAAAGGCAGTTAGAGTCCTGGACCCAGTGGTTTCGAAGATATGCTGGGCACCTGTGCCTGGCCAAGATGCCAGGTGAGTGGGGAGGATAGTGAGAGGGGATTGCAGCATGGCCATCTCCCAAATGGAAGTGATTTTTCACCTTCTCTCGCTCTTTCTCCAGTGAGCGCATGCGCCCTATAGCAAAAACCACAATTTTTTTTTTTTTTTTTTTTTTTGGCTATAGGGTGCTGGCACTTGTCAGAGAGACAGAATGACAGATACTAGAGAAAGAGAGAAAGCACACCCCACACACACGCTGGGGGTGGGGGGGTGGGGGGGATAGATAACGCTGCCATTACTTCTCCACCCTCTCTCCCTCCCTAAGGATTCTGGGCAGGCACACACATGCCTGGCTTAGCGCCGCCAGTCTGGACGTGAACCTCGCTGTCCGCCACGTGGGATCCGGCGGTCTTCCCCACCTGGCCGGGCTGGCCCGGACACTTCTTTCTTTATCACACAGGAATGATGATGGTAGACCCAAGGGGACTGTGTTTAAAGCACCGAGCACATAGTAGGTGGCCAATGAACTGCAGCTCTTTCAGGGGCAAGGTCCAGATTAAGGGCCCATCCATAGACTGCGAAGTGAACACCGCAGTCCTTCGCAGTTTTCAGAGTTCGTCCTTAGCCTCCGCATACTCGCCCACGGGGTGCTCTCAGCCCGCTCAGGCCGGCCGGGCCCCTCCCTCTGACTCACTCCCCGCGGCTGTAGGCGTTCACCTCCGGTGGCGGCAGGGGGCGCCGGCTGAGACCGCGGCCAGACGCACGGAGCGAAGCGCGGGCAGGCAAGTAGGCGGGGGTCTGAGCGCCAGGGGCCGGGGCTCTCTCCAGGGTCCCAGCTCGCTCCCACCTCTCCTCCCCGCCCCGCGAGGCGGCTCTTCCGGGCGCGCGATCTCCCGGATTCCCGTAAGGAGGGGCGGAGAGGGTGGGTCTGGACTCAAGAAATGGGTTGTTTTACTCCCTTTGGGACAAAC
This sequence comes from Tupaia tana, assembly GCA_026018925.1. Lineage (NCBI taxonomy): Eukaryota > Metazoa > Chordata > Mammalia > Scandentia > Tupaiidae > Tupaia > Tupaia tana. Next base: position 150,006,400 of record JAKSZU010000003.1, read on the forward strand.
TCTATGCAACTCGTTGAAGGGGAGATCAAGTGGGAGAAAAACTATGGATCTGCTAAAAAAAAAAAAAAAAACAGGTTCCAGCCTTGTTACCGATAACATAAGCCTGTGCGTTGTTGGAGCTCCCAGCCGCCGGAATTTCGCCCGAGTGACCGCTCTTTTGTTTCCTTGTTCATTTGCAAACCTCTCCCGCTTTTTTTCTGCCCCCTGTGGCAATGGGGCCACCTTTAGCCCGGAAAGGCTGTAGTGCAGAGAACAGTGACTCCTATTCATCCTTCTCTCGGTCAGTGCAGAGTCTAGGACCTAAAAGCCCCCCACTAGGGGGCTGCATTGCTGTGACCAGAGTCTGTGAACCTGGCTGGGACTGGGGGTGGCAGGAGAAGGGGGTGATCTAAACCGGAACTGGGGGAGGGGCGGGACACTGCTGCATCGGGGCTCTGCACATTTACAGGGGTCCCCTAGGAAGTTCTCACTCTTGGGATGCAGGACAAACTAAAGGGAAGAGAAAAAGTTTCGATTTATTGAGCATCTATGATCTGCTCATGAATGATAGGATCTCTTCCTATCTTCACATTTATCTGTGTGCCCATTTTACAGGCTGGGGGAGAGAGGCTGCAGGAGTTTAAGTCACTTGTCTGAGGAAGCGCAGCTAGTAAGTAGCCAGACTGTCCACCTCTCACCACTCTAGAGGTTATCTGCCCAGTCCTGATTCTCAGCAGGACACAGCCAGGCTGGGCCAAGGCTAGACTACCCTGCCTTTAAGACTGACAGTTTGGCCATGGAGACTTTTGGATGTGCCAGCTATAAGCTCTGCTCTTTGGAGAGAACATTTCATTTCTCATCTTGCTCTGAAATTCTAGTGCATGGATTGATTAAGTTTCAATAGGAAACATTTATTGGGCCAGCAGGTAGTGTGGAGGTTGAGGCTGCTGGACCCGATAACTTGAAAGACTGTGCCAGGCGTGTGTGCACGTGCCCAAAATCCCAAGAGGAGAACGGAGGAAAGGGGATTGTGGTGTGGCCATCTTCTCCCCAGGGGGGCAGGGGGATTTCTCGCTTTCCCTCTCTCTCTTTTTCACTCACAGGCACTATAGCAAACTAAACACAAACAAAAAGAAACATTGATCCAGTTCTGTATTTTCTTTAGACCTTTACTGTGCAATCAAATAATGAGGTTTGGGTTGAAGGTCAGCTACTTGGGAAGGCTAGTTCCTGATTTTGCTCCAGTGCCCCTAACACTGCCCGCTTGGCCTGAAGGCTGAGCCGTATCTGGAACCAACACCTTTCCGGGATGGCAGGCCGTGTCTTGGCTGGAGGAGCCACCTGTGTGACTGTGGAACTGGGTGCCCAGTTTCTCCCAAAGCCGTACAGGGACTCCTCTCATCCCTTCCTATGGAGCAGAAGGGAAAGGGGGTTCCCTGTGTGACCGTGGGCAGTCCCTGTGCTCTCAGGCCTCGGGGTCCCCTGCAAAGCCAGTGAGTGGGGGCAGACTAGCTCTCAGCCCCTAGAACTGTGACGTGGGAAGGACGGTTGCTCTGGATCAAGCCAGAACCCTGCTTCTGTCTATTGCCGTCCTCCTGAGAGCTCAGCGCCCAGGCGGTGTGACTGTGCACACAGGGGGGTGAGAAGCAGACCGAGGGGAGACTTGGACCGGCCTCCTGCGTGCTGGAGACTGCAAAGACCGTCTCAAGGCCTGAGCCACTCCTTCTGAGCTGAGTTTTAGAGAAAATCAAAAGTATGCGTTCAGTGCAAGGAGAAAGACTCCTCGGGGGAGGAGCTGTGGTGCAGAGCCGTGACCCCACCCAGGAAATATACTAACCCCATGGCAGCGGACTGTGCAGACGGGCCTGCCCACAGGGGTGATTGAGAACAGGGCTTTCCTTGCTGGTCCCAGACTGGGGCCGTCTTTCCTGGCCTGCCTTCCAGGTGGTCAGCGCACTGCAGCAGGAGGCCAGCGGGGCGAGATGGTGGGCTTCTCCTCCATCCCTACACCCCTGTGGGTTTCTCTAAGGAGCTGGCCTGGCAGCACTGCCTGCCCTCCTCCATCAGGGCCTGCGGGCCTCCTCGCTCTCTGCTCCTCCCTGTTAGGGGCTTGGGCAGGGGAGGGAGCCCGGGGTGGGGCAGCCTGGGAGGAGTCAGAGGGAAAGGAGAAGCTGGGTGGGGCAGGAAGAGTCCAGAAGCAGTGTGAGGAAGACGCGTGTTGCAAGGTGAATGTGGGAGGGTGGCGGAGGGAGGGGGCTGGCTGGGACCGGCTGGGACCCTCTGGGGTGGGCAGGCCGGGGCTGGCTACCGGGGTCTGGAAATAGACCCACACTCTTGGAAGCCACTTGATGCCAGAGACAGTACTCCCCCGCCTGTGGTCCTGGCACCCTTATGCAGGGCACTGGTACACGACATGACTGGGGCCTGGCAGCTACCTGGGAAGATGGGCGGGTGGGGCCCCAGCTACTCCTGGGGCAGGGCTCTTCACTGCCTTTAACCAGCCTGGAGGAGAATTCAGATTTAATACTGCCTGTCCCCAAGACAGGACTGGTGTGACCAGATAATTGGGTGGAAGTGGGCTGGGAAGGGGGTAGGGCAGTCCTAGCCATTTGAATTCACAGGCATGAGGCGAGAGTTTTTTTAACTTTTCATTAATTATTATTATTATTATTTATTTATTTTGCCAGAGGACTCTTCCAAGAGAGAGATAGGGAGAGGGAAAGTGAGAAAGCAGCTCATATGGAAAATGGCCATGCGGAAGTCCCTTTTCCATCTCTCCCTCCTTGCAGGATTTTGGGCACACACACAAATGTGCCTGGTGGTTTTTCAGGCCACCCAGCAGGGATTCAAACCATGCAGTAGGCCATCTGGGGTCCAGCCCCCTTAACCACTAGGCCACGGGTCCAGCCCAGGAGCCTGATTTTAACTGGTCGGTATAGGACCTAGGCATTGGGGTTATTTATTTATTTATTTATTTATTGGAGAGGTTTTTGCTAAAGGACACGTGCGCTCACTGGAAAGAGAGAGAGAGACAGAAAGCGAGAAATCATCCCCCGGGGGGATGGCCACGCTGCAATCCCTTCTCCTCCATTCTCCTCTCGGGATCTTGGGCACGCACACACACACACCCGGCGTGAGTTTAAGCCACCGGGTCCGGGACGCGAACCGCGGTCGACTACGTGGGAGTCCAGCGACATAGCCATTACACCAACTGCTGGGCCCGGGTTTATTTATTAAAGGCCTCCCAGGTGACTGATGCATAGGCAAGTGTGAGAGGCTGTTCTGGACAAAGCTGACATTAGAAGTGAGCATCAGCTGTCTTCTAACGTGCTCCTGTGTGGTGCTCCAGCTCCACCCAGACCTGTGGAGTCAGAATCTCTGGGTCTGGGACTGGACGCCTACATTTTTATAAGGTCCCAGGGTAACTAATGGCAGCCAAGGCGATGAAGGAGCAAGGACCCATGCCCCTCATCGAAACCCTGTAGGGGCGCCAGGCAGTGGTGCAGTGGTAGCACCCCTGGCAGCATGGGAAAAGTTTCTGGGGGGCCTGTCTGAGCTCGCTGGGTGCACACACGGCCAAGAAGCAGGCTGGCTGAGACTGCAGTGGGTAATGGTGTGGAGACCCTGGGGGATGCCTCTCTGCCTTCTTTCTCTCATAGAAGAAATATGTTTAAATTATTAAAAAAAAAAAAAAAACAGGGCTGGAGGTGGCATACCGGTAAAGCTGCTGGACTCTCATATTGCCAACCGTGGTTCAAGTCCCAGACCTGGCAGCTCAAAACTCAGGCTGGGCACATGTGCATGCATGCCCAAAATCCCAGGAGGTTAGAGGCAAAGGGATTGTGGCCATCCCCCCACCCTCGGGGAGGGTATTTCTCACTTTCCCTCTCACTGTCTCTCTCTCTCTGGTGAGTGCAGCCACTCTATGGCCAAAAAAACAAACCTGCTGGGATGGGGTGGGGGTTGTACCTCAGTGCCTGGCTGCCTGGTGTGAGTTGGGACCTGAGCTCTTGGTTCAGTAACGCGGAAGAGAATTGGAAAATAGGCGAGCTGACAACAGCCGCTCCATCGCATTCCTGAGCCCGCCCCCGGCCGAGAGCTTGGGGCAGCCACATCACCACTTTGGACCTGAGTCACAGGCTGGGCTGCCTGTGGCAGGGGATGTGGGCGCCACATGTGACCCTCTGTGGGATGGAGAAACCTTAACGTTTCCGCCCCCAGCCTCTGCTCACGGCTCCCCGCCTGGGGAAGTGTGGTGCCCGAAAGACGCTTCTATTGTTGGATAGGAAAAGGGCCGGCACCATGCTCCTAGCGCTTCACAGTCATGCCGCTGCTTGGGCTTCTCTTTGTTTCCTACCCAGACCCAGTGCTCTCCGCTCTCCCATCTGTCCCCCCAGAGATTGCTCTTCTCCCCTCATTGCCCACAGCCCCCAATATTCTCCTTCTGGTGCCAACTTGCCATTTTTTTCCCCAGATATTTTTGCTATAAGCCTGTGCATTTGCTGGAGAGACAGAGAAAGACAAAGAGACTGAAAGTGAGAAATCACTGCCCAGGGAAAATGGCCACACCGCAATCCCTTCTCCTCCATTCTCCTCTCGGGATGTTGGGCACGCATACATGCGCCATAGCCTCTGGGTCCGGGACTGGAACCACAGTTGGCTCTGTGGGAGTCCAGTGACGTAACCATTATGCCATATGCTGGCCCCAAGAATATGTATTTTTAAATGCTTACTTTGGGGCCAGCAGGTGGTGTGGTGGTTAAGGCACTGGGAACCCACATGGCGGACTCTGCAATTCAAGTCTTGGCCAGGCAGTTTGAAAAACACACCAGGGCTAGAAGGTGGCATAGTGGTTAAGGTTCTCGACTCACAGGTGGTCGACTGTGGTTTGAGTCCTGGACCCAGTGGAAATTATTGTTTTTCTTTCTCCTATTCAGTTTACCTAAAGAGCTATCAATTTTATTGATTTTTTTAAAAATAAAGTTCAGCTTTATTGATTTGCTCTCTTGTTTTTGCTTCTTTTTAAAATGTATTATTATTATTATTGGAGAGATTTTTTTTATAGGATGTGTGCACCTGCCAGAGAGACAGAGAGACATAAAGCGAGAAATCACCCCCCGGGGGGGATGGCCACACACCTCAATCCCTTCTCCATTCTCCTCTCGGGATTTTGGACACATGCACACGTGCCCAGGATGATGGGTCGGAGACTCAAACCGCAGTCAACCGTGTTGGAGCCCAGCGCCTAACCACTACATTACCTGCTGGCCCCTACTGTTACTGCTTCTTATTCATTAATTTCTGCTCTTATTTTTATTATTTATTTTCTTCCAATGATTTTGGGTTCATTTGTTTCCCCCTCCTCCCCTTTGCTTTTCTTTTGGTAGAAGGTTCATCACTGATGTTAGACTTCTAATTTAGATTTCCAGCGTTAGCAGTTGTTACTTAGAGGGCTGTGTTCCGGCCTCATGTGTGGCCGAGAGGTTACTACAGGAGGAAGCCACCGGCCCAGGCCTCAGAGACCTGGCTTCCAGAAGCCAATCTCTAGCTCCATGCCCTTGAACTTTGATTTTCTGAGTCTCATTTTCTTTCTGTTTTCGTTTCTTGTGTGTGTGTGTGTGTGTGTGTGTGTTTAATTTGCTATAGGGCATGTGCACATGACAGAGAGAGACACAGAGATAGGAGAAGGAAAGTGAGAAATCACCCTTTGAGGGAATTGGCCACACTGCAACCTCCTCTCCTCCATTCTCGTCTCAGGATTTTGAGCATGCATGCACACATGCCTGGTGTTTTGTTTTGTTTTGTTTTGTTTTGTTTTTTAAAGTTTTTGCCATAGGGCTCTTGCATTTGCTGGAGAAGACAGAGAGAGACAGAAAGAGAGAAAGTAAGAAATCACCCCCAAGGGAGGGTGACCATTCTGCAACCTCTTCTCCTCCATTCTCTTGTCAGGATTTTAAGAACATGTGTACAGGTGCCCCATGTGATTTTTTTTTTTTTTTTTTTTGGAGAGGTTTTCGCTATAGGGCGTGTGTACTCGCCAGACAGACAGAGAGAGACAGAGAGATAGAAAGCGAGAAATCACCCCCCAGGGGGGATGGTCACGCCGCAATCCCTTCTCCATTCTCCTCTCAGGATCTTGGGCACGCACGCACACGCGCCCGGCGTGAGTTGTAAGCCACCGGGTCCGAGACGCGAACCGCGGTCGACTATGTGGGAGTCCAGCGACATAGCCATTACGCTAACTGCTGGTTCCCCCCCATGTGATTTTTAAGCCTCTAGGCCAAGGACTTGTGGGAGTCCAGCACCTTGACCTATGCCACCTGCTGGTCCTGCCTGGTGTTTTTTGTTTATTATTATTAAATATATATTTATAGTTATTTATTCATTCATTTATTTTCATTTGCCCAGAGAGAAACTCAGAGAGAGAGGGAAAGTGAGAACATAAGCTACCAGGTCCAGGATGTGAACCATGGTTGGCCATGCAGGAGTGTCCGGCACCTTAATCACTGTGCCACCTGCTGGTCCTGCCTGGTGTTGTTTTATTTGCTTTTTAAATTATTATTATTTTAATTTTGCTACAGGGAATGTGCACTCACTAGAGAAAGAGAGAGAAAGTAAGAAAGTAAGCCACCAGGTCCAGGACTCAACTCGCAGTCAGCTATGTGGGAGTCCAGCGCCTCAACCACAACTCCTCCTGCTGGCCCTACCCAGTGTTGGTTTTTTTTTTTTTTTTTCTTTTTTTAAAGAATTATGTATTTAATTTTATTTATTCATTTTATTTATTTATTTATTTTAATTTGACCAGAGTGAGATGCGTGTGCACACCCACACATGCACACAGAGAGAAAGAGGGTGAGAAAGCAAGCCCCCAGGTCTGGGACTCAAACTGTGGTTGGCCATGCGGGAGTGACCAGCAGGTGGCGTTTTAACCACCACGCCACCTGCTGGTCCCCAACCCAGTGTGTTTTTTTAAGCTGCTGAAGTCTGGGACTTAAACTGCACAGGCGGCCATGGGGATCCAGCCACCTATCCACCACATCATGGGCTGACCCAAGCCTCATTTTCTTTGCCTGCATCATGGAACCAGAAATAATCCCTTGGGCTGAAGTAGTTGATGTGGCCTATGAAAGTCCTTGGCCACCTGGGAGGCTCTCCAGACCTAGGTGAGAATGGTTGTTGGGACATTTGCAATAATCATGGCCTCTTCTGTTTTTCCAGGTCTGGCCACAGCATGTACACTCCCATCTCTCCAAGGTAGGCTGGGCTCCCCCTGCTCTTCCACCTCTTTCTCTTCTTTTTGCCCAAGGGCTGCCCCTCCTCACCAAGCTCTCTCCCTTCCTGCAGCAGCTCTCCCTTCCCAGCCTCAGTGCAGGATCCCGGGCTGCACATATGGCGGGTGGAAAAGCTGAAGCCTGTGCCCGTGGCTCGGGAGAACCAGGGCATTTTCTTCTCTGGAGACTCCTACCTAGTGCTGCACAATGGCCCTGAAGAGCTCTCCCACCTGCACCTGTGGATAGGTAAGGGGGCCGGGGTTGGGGGTTGGCCTGGGCAGGGGCCAGGGTCGGCGTGGTTATCATAGGCCTTGCCCTGCCACCTCCCGCTTGTGCCAGGCCAGCAGTCGTCCCGGGATGAGCAGGGGGCCTGCGCTGTGCTGGCCGTGCACCTCAACACTCTGCTGGGGGAGCGGCCCGTGCAGCATCGTGAAGTCCAGGGCAATGAGTCCGACCTCTTCATGAGCTACTTCCCACGTGGCCTCAAGTACCAGGTCAGAGCCCACCTCCTGGACCCCCCTTTGCAGCTTCTCTCACTGCCAGCCTCTGCCTGCTAGTCCTTACCCTGCAGAAGGCCAGGACGCCCCCCAGGCTGGGTGCCCATCTCACATCTCCTAATGGGACGGGGTGTGGAGGGCTCCGGGTCTCCCCCAGTCCACTCAGGCGGGCTGTCTGGGCTGCAGGAAGGCGGTGTGGAGTCAGCATTTCACAAGACCTCCCGAGGGGCCACCCCAGCTGCCATTAAGAAACTGTACCAGGTGAAGGGGAAGAAGAACATCCGGGCCACCGAGCGGGCCCTGAGTTGGGACAGCTTCAACACTGGGGACTGCTTCATCCTGGACCTGGGCCAGGTAGGTGGCCTGGCCAGACAGCACTGTGTGTTGACACATCCTTTAAGCGGGGGCAGCGGGTGGCATAGTGGTTAAGGTGCTAGACTCCCACGTGGCTGACCACAGTTTGAGTTCCGGACCTGGCAGCTTGAAACTCACACTGGGTATGTGTGCGTGTGTGCCCAAAATCCCAAAAGGAGAATGGAGGAGAAGGGACTGCGGTGTGGCCATCCCCCAAGGGGGGTGCTTTCTCAGTTTCCTCCTCACCGTCTGTTTCTGGCAAGCGCACACACTCTAGGGCAAAAACCTTAAACAAGAAAAGGGAGAGAGGGAGAGAAGCCGAGAGGCGGTAAGCCATGCCAGCTGGCCAGCAGAACAAGCCCTGTTTGCGAGGACGGGAGCCAGCCTCCCTCTGATGTCTAGCCATCGCCTCTAATGCTTCGGGGCCTCCCCGCCTGCCCCTCCTTCTCTTGGAAGCCTTTGCTGCTCTGTGTCTGCTGCCACCAGACCGTTCATTAATGTATTCGCTTACCCATTCATACAGCGAATCCATGATGCCTCCGTAAGCCACCACGGGGACCGTAAAATGTCACTCTGGGGAGGCAGCCAAGATTGGCTGGTCACTTGCCATAATGTGGCGGGATGTGAGGAGGGCTCTGGGGGGGCAGCAGCCTGTGCTGGGGGAGCCCAGGACAAGGAGGGGCCTGCCAGCCAGTTGTCCCAGGAGATGCCATTTAAGTCAGCCCTCACAGAGGGACAGTGCCATTCCAGGCAAAGGGAACTGGAGAGTGGAATCCTGGGTGGGAAGGGTGCAGGGGCACATGTGGACAGGAGGGCAGGGGCCAGTTTGCCTGGGGCCTGGGACTGGGAGGACATTCTGAGGAAGGCGAGACACAGCTTGTGAGGAGCCAGTGCGTCTGGCTGAGGAGTGTGGGCCCATCATGGGGTGCTGAGGAGTCTGGGCAGGAAGACCGACCTGGGAGGGGCTTGTAAGGAGGGCTAGAGGGGAGGGACGAGGCAGGGACCGTGGCCGGACCTCACTGCTCCTGTTCAGGGGAGGTGATGTGGGCCCTGTCCTGCAGGATGTGGATGGGAGCGTGAGATGCTGAGCTCACGGATGCCGTCATTCATCCATTCCACTTTTATTTTGTGCCTACATCGAAGAAGTCTTTGAAAAGGCCATGAAAAATGTGCATTTAGGGACCAGCAGTTAGCGTAATGGCTATGTCGCTGAACTCCCATGTAGTCGACCGCGGTTCGAGTCCCAGACCTGATGGCTTAAACTCATGCCAGGCACATGTGCGTGCCCAAGGTCCCGGGAGGAGAATGGAGGAGAAGGGATTGCAGCATGGCCATCTCCCCCAGGGGGTGATTTCTCACTTTCTGTCTCTCTGTCTCTCTCTGTCTAGCGAGCGCACGAGCCCTGTAGCAAAAAATTGTGTGGCTTTCAAAATCTTTTGCACCAAATAAATTCATATTTTAATTCCATTCTTCCAAAGACCAAAGCGCCCTCGTGTGCCAGGCTCGGTTCACAGTGGGGACAGAGTAACAAACCAGGCAAAATGAAGCATGTTTTTTTTAAAGAATCATTTTATTTAGCTTATTTATTTATTTATTTTTATTTTACCAGAGTGGGAAAGAGAAGGAAGGTGAGAAAGCAAGTCACCAGGTTTGGGACTCGAACTGTGGTCGGCCATACAGGAGTATAGCACCCTTAAACTCCACGCCACCTGCCAGCCCCACAAAGTGGAGCATTTATCCCGAGGAAGCTTCCTTTGAGATAGGTTCTAGACAAGATAAAGACATTTAAATATCTTGGGACAGGGCCAGCAGGTGTGGTGGTTAAGGGACTGGACTCCCACATGGCCGACCGTGGTTTGAATCCTGGACCTGGCGGCTTGCTTTCTCACTTTCCTTTACTCTCTCTCTCTCTCTGGTCAAACTAAAAAAAAAAAAAAAAAATAATAATAAATGGAATAAAATAAATCTTTAAAAAGTTAAAAAAAAATCACAACAAATAAATAAATGTTTTAAAAAGAGAGAGAGAGAGCACTCCAAAAGCTCAGTATATATAGGTATATCTAGTGACAAGTGAGTTGGAGAGAAATAAAATAGGAGGAGAGCGGCGGGCAGGCAGAGAAACGCTCTTGCAGAGGTTGTCCTTAACATTTGCAAAAGGTCTCTGGTCTGCCCTGTCTCCTCTACCTCCTTTTTTTTTTTTTTTTTTTTAGTTATTTTTATGAAGTTGGGGCCAGCAGGTGTCGTGGTGGTTGAGGTCCTGGGCTCCCGCATGACTGACCACGGTTCGAATCCCAGAACTGGTGGCTTGAGAGTCATGCTGGACATGTGTGCATGCATGCCCAAGATGTCAGAGGAGAATGGAGGAGGGATTGTGGGGTAGCCACCCTCTCTGGGGAGGTGATTTCTCCCTTTCCCTCTCACAGTCTCTCTGTCTCTCTCCAGTGAGCATACTGCCCTATGGCATAAACCTTTTTAAAAATTCTGGAGTTTGTTTGTTTATTTATTTATTTATTCCTTGAAACAGAGAGAGAGCGACAGGAACCCCTGAAAAATCTTCTTACCCTGACCCACCCCCAGTATCAGCCAGCCTCCTGGCAGGCTCAGGGAGGTCTCTGGACATGAACCGAGGACCTTTCCCATCTGGGTCCAGTAGTGCTATCACTGTGCCACCATCTGGTCCCTGCCCCTGCCATCCTGGTTGTCCTGCCCCTGGAGACAGTTCCTCAGAGAGGAGGGAGGGGAGAGAAGGCCCTCCTCTGAGCTGGCTGACCCAGGCCTCCCTGCCTCCCCCTGCTCCCCTTCAGAACATCTTCGCCTGGTGTGGTGGGAAGTCCAACATCCTGGAGCGCAACAAGGCGCGGGACCTGGCCCTGGCCATCCGGGACAGTGAGCGGCAGGGCAAGGCCCAGGTGGAGATCGTCGCGGATGGGGAGGAGCCTGCCGAGATGATCCAGGTTGGGGGACGCTGGGTGGCAGCCGGGCGCCTCAGCTTGGAAATGGCCAAGCGAGAGGGTGATGGGCTGGGGGCACGCAGGTGGGCAGTGAGTGGTGGGGTGCACGGGGCACTACTTGGGGCTGTGTGTGACTGCCACCCTGAGGGACGCAGCCTCAGGCACGATTGGTCTGGTTGGTGGGGTGGGCAGGACCCTCCCAAAGCTTTGCCAAGCCCAGAGCAGGACCTCATTGGCCCCAGCGGAGGCAGTGGCCCTGAGTGTGATGGGTCAGGAAGTTACAGTGGGAGCCTCTGCAAGCCTGGCCTGCCCCCCCCCCCCCCCCCAGGTCCTGGGCCCCAAGCCTGCTCTGAAGGAGGGCAACCCCGAGGAAGACCTGACGGCTGACCAGACAAATGCCCAGGCCGCAGCTCTGTACAAGGTGGGCACCCAGACCTGCCCTGGGCCGGGGTTGGGGTGGGAGCCTGCACAGTGCAGCCGGGTGCAGGAAGGGCTGGAGCGGGAGGAGGAGGAGGTGGAAGGTCGGGCGTGAACCAAGGAGGTTTATGCAGGGCTCGGAGTGAAGGAGGCTGGGAAGCTGACGGAAGGCCGGCCCTCCTGAGCACAGGATGGCATTTCCTTTCCAGCCCATTCCTGGTGAAGGCTGAAACTAATGCTGAACTTGACTTTTTTCTAATTCTGTGCATTTATTCGTAATTGGAAGCCACCTGATCTCCACCTGGGCTGCAGCCCCAGAGCTGCAGCGATTGAGGGTGAGGGTGATGGGAGGATTGGCTTTCCAGGGTCTTCCTCTCCTGGCTGCTCCTGGGGCCATGGGCAGGGCACATGAGCAGGGCTCAGAGGCTACAGAGTACGGGCAGAAAGGAGGGGCCCAGGGAGAGCCTGGGCGCCTATTCCTGAGCTGGGGTGAGGGCTGCCCTGTGGGGCAGGAGGGTGAGATGCTCTTCCTCCCAGGTCTCTGATGCCACTGGACAGATGAACCTGACCAAGGTGGCTGACTCCAGCCCCTTTGCCCTGGAGCTGCTGATTCCTGATGACTGCTTCGTGCTGGACAACGGGCTCTGTGGCAAGATCTACATCTGGAAGGGTCGGTGTGGCACCTCCGTGCAGCGTCTGTCTCATTTCCTGGCCCAGCCTGCCCCCGCTGCTTGCAAAAGACAGCCTTAAAAAGCTTTAGGCTCGGACCAGCAGTTAGCATAATGGCTATGTTGCTGGACTCCCATGTAGTCGACCGCGGTTCGAGTCCCAGACCCTGTGGCTTAAACTCACGCCGGGCGCGTGTGCGTGTGTGCCCAAGATCCCGAGAGGAGAATGGAGGAGAAGGGATTGCGGCATGGCCATCCCCCCCTGGGGGGTGATTTCTCGCTTTCTGTCTCTCTGTCTCTCTCTGTCTTTCTGTCGAGCGCACACGCCCTATAACAAAAACCTCTCCAAAAAAAAAAAAAGCTTCAGGCTTCAGACATTTTTTCTGTTCTTCCCCCCACCCCCACTGCCGCCGTGTTCTAGGCAGCGGTTCTGAAACTGCCGTGAGCCTGTTCAAACGGATTGCTGGTTCCTGCCCCCAGAAATTCTGATTCACTTGGTCTGGGCGAGACCTGAGAAGGCACATTTCTAGCAAGTTCCCAGGGGATGCCTGGGCTGCCGGCCCCAGGGACACACTTTGGGAACCACTGTCCTAAACTGTTCCTCAGCCTTTAGGGCTGCTGGGACCCCTGCTCCTGAGAGTCTGCCTCCCAGTGTAAGGATACATTTTAGAGAAGTATCACATTATGCAGTGGGTGGTGAACTGGTAGAACTAGTTTTCCCAAGTGATGATGTCAGCTGGAAACAGAAACTGGGCAGGAGCCTGGTGGGCCTTGGGTGACTATTCAAAGGCTTTTGACACAGTGCTCTGTATCTCTGCACGCTCCGGGGAGCCCGGCTACTTTTTTTTTTTTTTAATTTTATTTACTCATTCATTCATTCATTTATTTTAATTTTGACCAGAGAGAGACAGAGAGAGAGACAGAGAGATTGAGAAAATGAGAAAGCAAGCCACCAGGCCCAGGACTTGAACCGTGGTCAGCCACGTTTGAGTGTCCAGCACTTTAACCACTACGCCACCTGCTGGTCCCTCGTCTGGCTACTTCTCCAAGGCTGTCTTCTCGTAACAACATCTTACTCCCAGATCACAAGCTTCTTGAAAGCAGAAACTGCATTTGTCCACAGGGTCTTGATGAAATAGCGTTTGCTCCTGAGTTGTGGGATCAGCCAGGGTGGGGAAATTGCCTGCTCCAGCCTAGGCAGGACAGAATCCCCAGGCAGCTGCTGCCAGGCAGAGGCAGCCGGGGCCTGGCCCAGCGAGCAGCCCTGGCAGGTCGCTCAGGGTCAGAGTGGGAAGACCAGGCTCCGGTTAATGGCGCTGCCTTTCCCTCTTGACAGAGGGGGGTACATGCCCATGAAGCCAGTGCCAAGCACGAGGGGCTCTCCGAGGTCGGCGAAAGTGTGTAGCCCCCGCACAGGGAATCACGCTATCCAGAAAGAGAAAGCACAGTAGAAACAAGGAGCGTGGGAGGCAGGAGGGCCTCACGGGTCGGGGTGTAGCAACTCACAGGAGAAGGACCCGGCACTGAAATCTCGGACTGATCGCAGTTCACCGGATGTTGCTAGGCGGGTGGAGGGTCAACCACCGTTCAGGGCATTTTTCTCGGAAAACACCTTCAACTGGAGCAGTCTGTCTTCAAGGCGCTGCCCACGGAAGTGGAGAGGGAATGTGTGGACTTCGTTTTTCTAAGCGTAGAGTGGGCATAGCCACCCAGCCCGTGTAGGTTGCAGTAAGTTCATCTCTATAATAAACCCCGCTTTGCCTGTTTAGGCTTGATAACGGTGCAGCAGACAGACTCCAGAGGGATCTCGGGCGGAGGTCTCTGGCCTTAGAGTCTGGCGCCGGGGAAAACGCCCGTTCTCCTCCCTGCAGTATTCCTGGAGCCTTGTTTTGGTTTTGGTTTTGGTTTTGGTTTTGACCCATAGGGTGCATGCACTGGCCAGTGAGAGACAGAGAAAAATAGTGAGAAGAAAAGTGAGAAGTCACTCCCCAGAGGGGATGGCCACACTGCAATCCTTTCTCCTCCATTCTCTTTTCAGAATCGTGGGCATGCACACACATGTGTCCAGCACGATTTTCAAGCCACCTCGTCTGGTCTTGAACTGTGGTTGACCACATGGGAGTCTAGCACCTTAACTACCCTGCCACCTGCTGGCCCCTAGACAGAGGATTTGCTGGTCAGACCCCAATGCAAAGGAGTATTTTTCATGTAGCTTAGAGTTGCCAATTTGGAAAAAGTCTGAAGGGGCTGGCTTTACTCCTCTAAAGAGCCCTTCAGTGTTCTTGGGACCAGACCTACTGCTGTTCAAGTCGCAGACTCAGCAACTTGAAACTCACGCATGCGTGCCCAAAATCCCGAGAGGAGACTGGAGGAGAAGGGATTGCAGCGTGGCTATCCTTCCCATGGGGTGATTTTTGCCTTCTGTCTCTCCAGCCAGAGAGGCACACCCTATAGCCAACAGCTGACTTAAAAATATTTTTCCTTTCCACAATGCAGGGCGAAAAGCTAATGAGAAGGAGCGTCAGGCAGCCCTCCAGGTGGCCGAGGGCTTCATCACCCGCATGCGGTATGCCCCGAACACTCAGGTGAGGAGACGGCCCATGCCCCAGACCCGACTCCGGACTCTCAGTGGCCTGAGGACAAGGAGGGCAGGAGGGCCTCGACACAGGGGCCACCAGGCCTCCCTCTCCGTCCCTCCTGCTGCAACGTCCCTCTCTAGTTTTCAAAATGTTAGAAATACATTCTTTCCAAAGAGGATGCTGGCCAGCATCCCTGGGGAGCCAGAGATCCTCTGAGCCCTGTCCCCAGTTGGTTCCACCTCCTAGCCCCAGGCTGGTGGCTCCCCAAGTCATTCTGAGGGTTATTATTGGTGGCATCTATCAAACTGCACCCAAGTCTTTGAAACAATCTGTTTGCCCGGGCTGTGCCCCGTCATCTCGTGTCTCATCTCCTGGCTCACTGGAGGTGCGCTGGCCTGGACTGCACGTGGGCTCGGCCCGGCCCCCGACACCCCCTCCGGGTCTGCAGCCCTCCTTGTTCTGGCGGAGGTGGAGGTGGCAACCTTGTGAACCAACTTCTCCCTTTTTGTAGGTGGAGATTCTGCCCCAGGGCCGTGAGAGCCCCATTTTCAAGCAATTCTTCAAGGACTGGAAATGAGGGTGGGTGTCTTCCTGCCCCCACCTCCTGTCTGCTTGTCCCTTCCCTGGCTGTCAGGTCAGAGCTGACCTGCGGATGTTCAATAAAAGAAACAAGTGCCTTCCCCGCTCTCTCCCGGCACTGCCTGCCCTGGCCAACGCTGACTGTTCCCTGGGCTCAACCCCAGCTGGGGACAGAGGAGACACAGACAATCCCACAGTCTCTGAGGGGCCAGAGCTGGCTTTGCATGGTGGAAACAAAGGGGCCAGGAGTCCTGGCAGGGCTGGCAGGGCTGCCGGGAACCCAGTAGGAGGATGGCGTGGTGCCAGGCCCGGGGATCGCTTTCAGCCGGGCTTCAGCTCAGTCTCACATTCCCAGCCGGAAGAAGGTTGTGGCCGTGGGCCTGGGATGCAGGTCTGTTAACCAGCATTTCCTGGGTGCCCTTAACCACTGCGAGGCGGCTCTGA
This sequence comes from Tupaia tana, assembly GCA_026018925.1. Taxonomy (NCBI): domain Eukaryota; kingdom Metazoa; phylum Chordata; class Mammalia; order Scandentia; family Tupaiidae; genus Tupaia; species Tupaia tana. The sequence continues at coordinate 150,022,139 of JAKSZU010000003.1, forward strand.
ACACAAAGGACGACTTCAGGACCGTCCGAAGTCTGGCTCGTCACTGCACAGGCCTTTGGAGGGTGTTAGGCCAATGAGCCCAGGGCCTGTGGGGCTGTGGGCAAGGTGCCAGGCATGTGTGGCGCCTCCTAGGTCTGGTTCTCCGCCTCTGATGCCGGGCAGGTTGCCTTCCTTCCTTTTCTTGATTAACGGGATCAGGAATAGAAGAAATATTTACAGAGAGGATGGAGTGGCCAAAAAGGTCCCATCCTAGAGGACATGACCCATTGGGCAAGACCAGAGTGCGGGCCTGGAGGAGCCTGGACCAGAGGCCGTGAGGCCTCGCTGTGCCGCCCTGACCCTCAGCCCCGGTCCTGCGGGCAGTGAGGCTTCTGAGCTCCCACAGCCATCCTCTCCCAGTCCGAGCGGAAGCACAGAAATTCGGACCAGGTTCGTCTGGCTGATTTAGCGCCTAGAAGCACAGGACAGCGCCCCCGTGTGTCCCCCTCCCTGTCCTCTCCACACAGACCCGGTCGGCCCCTGCCTGACGGTGTCAGCCCGTGTCCCCGAATCCCTGCAATCTTGTTTCTCGGCTCCCGGCTCCTCTGGGAGCAGCACTGGCCTGGAATGCATGTGGACTCGGGCCAATACCCTCGGGGGCTCCAGCCCTCCGTCCTCCCTGGTGGAGGGACAGAGATGTCAGAATTTTATTTAATTTTTTTTTCAATTGGCCCCATGGGATCGAGCCATGTCAACCACCACGCCACTGAGTGGCCCCAGGATGGCTGATAAAAGGGAGAGGCCAGCCTCCGTGGTGCAGGCGGTAACATACTACCCTGGGCACTGGAAGCCACATGGCCAACCATGGCTTCAGATCCTGAATTGACCTGGAACATTCTGGGCACGCGTGTGACTGAAGGGCGCGGGAAGGCGGCTCTGGTGTGTGCGGCAGTGCAGAGGGTGCCTGTCTCTCTCTCATGAGAGAAACAGACTTTAAAAGGAGAGAGCAAGGGTGGAACTAAATTGGTGATTCTGACATTTTGAGAGTTGTGGAACGGAGTCTCCCGTGAAAGGCCCAGGCACCTTCCCAAGAAAAATGCTCTGATGAAGAGTCATGCATGGGGAACCAGCAGTTAGCGTAATGGCTATGTCGCTGGACTCCCACGTAGTCAACAGCGATTCGTGTCTCGGACCCGGTGGCTTAAAACTCACGCCAGGCGCGTGTGCGTGCGTGCCCAAGATCCCAGGAGGAGAATGGAGGAGAAGGGATTGCGGCGTGGCCATCCCCCCTGGGGGGTGATTTCTCGCTTTCTGTCTCTGTCTCTCTCTGTCTGTCTGGCGAGCGCACGCGCCCTATAGCGAAAACCTCTCCAAAAAAAAAAGAGTCATGCATGCACTTTCAGAGGGTTCAGGGCCCTCCACAGCCAGCCCATGACAGAACTGCAACCCACAAATGGCAGGGGCACGTGACTGCTCATTTCCCAGGCTGGGCTGTGAGCACTGTGGCCTGGAGAGCACGTTGCAGAGCCTGCTGGGAAGAAGGCCCCTGCCTAGAGGCATCCAGGGCCCACCCCGGGATGTGGCCCCTGGGTGTGGCGGGCTGAGCGCCATTATGGGGTCTGCTGAGTTAGCCTCCCAGCCTCCGAACAAGCCGAAGACGTACAGGACAGCACCCCCGAGCTGCCCCTCGCCCCAGAGTGGAGGCCGAGCGGCAGCTTGTGTCCCCTGTGCCCACCTCTTCGTGTCCTACGCCCGGTCAGCCCGCTGGATCTCTGCAGGCCAGCGGGGAACCAGGCTGGGGGAGCCGAGGGTCAGCCCCGACACAGCGCAGTGCAGGCTTGTTTCCAGCCCGCCGTGGAGGCCCGGCTGACAGCGTGGGGTTCCCTCCTGTACCGTGCAGGTCAGACCTGAGGAGCTGCCCTGGAGGGCCAGACAGAAAGTAGAGGCTCCTGCTGGCTGGCTCCCCAGCCCGAGCCTGCTGGAGCCCTCTGTGAGTGGAGCTGCAGAGCCAGGCTCCCCGAGACGAGAGCAGAGGTGGCTGCGTGTGGCGCCCCACACCGGACAGCCTCAGAGCCGGGGCTGCTTCCTGTCCCCAGCCCGAGTTGGCAGGGAGTGAGGCCGACATCCTGTGGGCGAGGCGGGAGGACGGCCAGGGCACAGCTGCCTTCTCTCTCCTGGAGCCCTAACCAGGGCCAGATGGCCCTCAGGAAGGTGCATGACTTGCTTCGGAAGAAAACACTCAAGATCCTTAAACTAGAACAATTCTTCTATTCAAAAACTGCTGGTGTGGGAATGCTCCCCCAACGCACCCCTCCCCCCCCGTCCCCCGCAGGGCAGAAAACTGTCCTCGGGCAGCGCAGAGCCCCTGCGGGAGGAAGCCCACTGCCAGGTCACGGCCCACGGCGGGGACAGCCTCGGGAGAGGTGGGGAAGCACACTGGGCAATGCGGGCGGATGGAGCAAGGCCTCCCGCCCGCTGAGGTCCGGTAGTGCGCACGTAGCCGTGCTGCCCCCTGCTGGCCACGACGCTATCTGCCCCTTCAAGTTCAGGCCTGAGAACCCTGCCGCCCTGAGGACTTAGAACTCCGGTGGCCCCTACTTGGGAATCTCCTCCGTGGGGACCCGCCGAATATCCGCACAGGGCTCTTCCACTTCACGACCCACTCTCCTCGGACACAACCTGGAGCCCATCCCTGAAGACGAGCCCCGCTGAGACGGCAAACGTGCCCTTGCTCTGGCCTGCGGGGAGTGGGTGCACAGCAGGTCAGGGGACCTGGCTTCCTCCCACCTGGGACAGGATGGCGCGTGGCCCGGCCAGGGTGCTCCTGACAGGGTGCGTCCCGTGCTCTCTGGCCCCGGGCTCAGCCGTCGTCTGTCTGCCAGTGTCCGGGGTTGCTCAGATCAGCCAGGTGCCTTCGGAGGAGTGCGGCTGTGGGTCACACACGCCGGTGAAGGTGAGCTCCTTGGAGCGGGGAGCTTGTGGCCCAGAGCTCTTGTGTGGTCCCAGCAAGGAGGACTGTCCTTTCGACACTCCCGTCAGGTACATCTCCAGGGCCTTGAGCAGTCTCCGTGGGTTCTTCTTGGCCAACACTTCCAAGTCTGGAACAGAGCGGATTGGGGGAAAGGTATGTGGGGCTTGGGAAGCTAGGGCACCCAGCCTCACAGCTCGGGAAGCACCCCGAGTCCCCATCCCCTGGAGAGACAGGCATGAGCCTCCCCAGGTGGAGAGATGCCAGAAAGGGGTGCCGAGGGACCAGAACGGCAGGGACCACAGCACCGCCTTGTCCAGGACAGTCTCCACCCTGAAGTCAATCCGACTGCTGGATCCAGCTTCCAAGTTTTGATTGGGAAAATGTGATCCTCATGGGTGAGGGAAGGAAGGGAGGGGAGACCCAAGAGCTAGCAGGCTCCAGAGAGCGGACTGCCAGAGACTCTGGTCGGCTGGGGCTTGAAAAAGTGTCCCCAGGAGTCTGGGGAAAGAACTGCAGCCCCAGTCTAGTGACGTCCTGGGGCCTCTCACCATGGGACCCTGGGCGTTCAGAAGCCTGGGCCTCCCAGGAGCCAGAGCACACCTTTGAGCACGAAGCCTGAGTCCGAGATGGTCTTCTGCTGGGTCTTCCAGACGTGCGCCAGGCGGAGGAAAGTGGCGGCGTAGAAGCTGTTCACCACCGGGATGACCTTCTGCTGCCGGTTACACTCCCTGTGGACAAGGGTGGGCCTGCTCAGCAGTGCATGAAGGCTGACACTGAGTGCCCTTACTCCCCCAGGGGAGCCGGCCCAAACGAGGACACCCCTTCCCCAGGCAGCCTCCCACTTGAGGTTGGGCTGGGGAGACCGGTGCCTGGGAACGGAGTCCAAGCCCTCCAGGGTCAGAGGTGAGGAACAGGCTTGGGAGGAGGAGGCAGCAGCAGGGATGACCAGGCTCTGCTGGGTCACCTGGTCAGCTGGTGGCAGGGGACTCACTTGGAGAGACACTCCTCCCTCAAGGCCTGGATGGCGATGCGGGTGATGTTCACGGACATCAGACAGAAGGGGAATTGCTGGAATAGAGGGAGGCAGGGTCAGGCAACCTCAGCTGTCCTGTGTTCTCTGTCACTGACCACAAGCGTGCCCCACAGGCGATCATGGCCCAGTCCCGGGGGCAGAAGCCAATATGGCTGCCATTTACACTGAGTTTTCCCCACAGCCTTCCCATCTCACAGGGGAGGAAACTGAGGCCCAAGGACGTGGAGTAACTTTCCCAGGGCATGGGAACCAGAACCCCGACTGAGGACACTTGCTCCGAAGCTGGCACACGCAACCCCAGCTGGCTTTCCCGTCTCTCCGCCCCCCAGCCCACTAGGTCTCCTTGACTTTCAGAGCCCCCGGACCACGGTCCCCCTGGGGGTTGGGCTGACCACAGGTAAGTGAGGTTCAGTTCTCTAACTGCACAGGTTCCTAAATCTCCTTTTCCCTCTCTAGATCTCTGGCTCTCCAGCCGCTATGGGCACCTGATCCCTAAGCAGCCAGGCAGCAGGGATGATGTCGGCGCTGGCTTGCCGGCACAGTGGGCTCTCACACAGAGGCCTGAGAGCCGGGTGGGCAGGGGTGCGGCAGTTCAGCCTCACAGGACAGCCTCAGAACCCTCCAAGTCGGACCCTGTGCTGTCCCGCACTTGTCCATGTGCCTTCCTAGTCTTTAAGAGAACTCAGAAGCATGGTTTCTAAAAGGAAAGGGGCTGTGTCCAGGGAACTGCAGACACGGCCCATTCTTTCCCCACTGCACGTACGAGCACGTCTACTAAGACGACTGCGTAGGCCAGCGCGTCCGCAGTGCAGAACATGAGCCAGAGTCCAGGTAGCCCCCGTCTCCCAGGAGAAGAAAAGTCCATTGCTGGGGCCGGCAGGCGGTGCTGGACTCCCACATGGCCGACCATGGTTCGGGTCCAGGACCTGGTGGCTTGCTTTCTCACTCTCCCCCTTCTCTTGCTCTCTCTGTTCCTCTCTGGTCAAATTGAGATAAATAAATAAATAATAAATAAGGTGCAATAAAATAATTCTTTAAAAAAAAAAAAGAAAGAAAAGCCCATCACCGTGACGTGGAACTGCACCATCCAGCACAGCAGCCTCGGGCTACGTGCAGCTGTGTAAGTGGAAGTGATCTGGGCCCAGATGCGGTGGCACTGTGGCAATGCTGGCACCCGATGGGGCTCGAAGTCATATGGCCACCGAGAGTCAGATCCCGGTGGTTCTGAAAAACGTGCTGGGTGCACACACAGCACCCAGGATCCTGAGGAGCTGGAGGGCTGGGGAGGGGATTACAGCATGACGAGACCCTACTGAGGGTGCTTCGTTCTCTCTTTCTCTCATGCCCCCATGGGGCTGGTCAGGCCACAACCTCTTCTCCACTTCTCCATCTGGTCGGGATTTTGAGGGTGCACGCACACCTGCCTGCTGTGTTTCTCAAATCGCTGGAGCTGGGATTCGAACTACATAGTCAGCCACACTGGATCTGGCTGGCTTTTCTTTTTTTAAAAAAGTCTTTCTTTCTTCTTCTTCTTTTTATTATTATTATTTTCACTAGAGAGCGACAGAGAGAGGAAAGGTAAGAAAATAAGTCTACAGGTCCGAGACTCCGGCTCTTCAACCACCACACCACCTGCTGGCCGGGATCTGCTGCCTTAACCAGCAGGCTACAGGACCAGCCCTGTGAGATAGGTTTTATGACCTACAGTTTACATTTTCTATTTTTTTTTTTTAATTGCAAGAGGGCATGTGCACTTGCTGGAAAAGGAGACACAGGACAGGGAAAAGCAACCTCAATGGGAAGTGGTCACACCATCATCCCTTCTCCATTTCTCCCTCCTGTTGGGATTGTGGACACCCACGCACATGTGCCTGTTATGTTTTTCAAGCTGCCAGGGAGAGGATTCGAACTATGGTGAGCCACGTGGAATTCAGCTCCCTTAATTACTAGGTTATGGGGCTGGCCTTCCACGTTCTATTGTCTCACCAAGGACCTCACAGAGTTGCTGTAAGCAGTAAGATCACATATGCAAAATACAAAGTCCCGCCCAGCCCCGGCAGGAGTTTACGCATGCTCACTATGACCTTTGCTGATTCCTGGCGGCTGAGGTCAGCACGGGTCAGTATTGCCTCTTCAATTATTGTATGGATAGACTTGCACACCACTACCCCCTCCCTCTTCTCTCAGTGTAAGCACAAACATGGGAACGAGAATATGGTAGCAACGTAATTAACAGAGGCCCTGAAACAGTGTTCCTCCATTCCTGGGAACAGTCCCGTAAGTGGATTGGTACCCACTTATCGGGGCCAGCTGGTGCAGAGGTGCAAGGTGACACTCCGTGCGGCTCCCCCACACAGGAAGGTCCATCCTTGTGCATGCCACACACGTGTGTGCCTGTGATTGGGGCTGGCTGAGGCTGGGGTGAACCATGCCGAGATCTTGTTGGGACTACTGTCTGTCTGTTTCCCTCTCTTTTCTGTCTCACATAACTAAAGCAAAACCGAAAAAAAAAAAAAAAAAAACTTAAAAAATATAAATTAAAATAAAAAGCCCACTTATGAAAAAGCAGAGTGGGCCAGCAGGTGGCATGGAGGTCAACGTGGCTGGATCTAACGTGGCTGACTGTGTTGTTTGAGTCCCGGACAGGGTGGCTAGAGAATCATGTGCGTGCATGTCCAAAATCATGAGAGGAGAATGGAGAGGGGATTGCAGCATGGCCATCACTCCTGGGGGTGACTTCACACTTTCCTTCATTCTGTCTCCAGTGAGCACACGTGCCCTATAGCAAAACTGCAGATGCAAAACTACATATATAATATGCCACAGAAATGGACCCTAAACTTGCTCTTTCTTTTCAGTGGATGGCAACTCTTACCCTTCCAGCTGCGCAGACTGAAAAAATCATCACCAACACTCATTTTTTTTTTTTGTCTTGAAGCCATATCCAACCCATCAGGAAAACATGTTGGCTCTACTCTTTGAAAACCGTATACCTGAGTTTCTTTCTTCTTTTTTTCAAAGAATTATTTAATTTAACTTTATTTACTTATTTATTTTAATTTGACCAGAGGAGGACAGAGTGAGAGAGAGAGAGAGAGAGAGAGAGCGAGAAAGCAAGTCGCCAGGTCCAAGACTCAAACTGTAGTCGGCCATGTGGGAGTCCAGCACCTTTAACCACACCACCTGCTGGTCCCGGGATCCAGCCACTTTAACCACCACGCCACAGGCTGGCCCCGCTACCTGTTTTTTTCAAGGTAAAACCTAACACCCTTCTCACGGCCTGCAGTCCTTTCTCTGTGTAACCTACCACCCTTCTCACGGCCTGCAGTCCTTTCTCTGTGTAGCCCAGACCTCTGTTACTGCACCTTCCACTGACCCCAGTCTAGCTGGCTTCCCTGCTATTCCTCACACACACCCGACTCGCTCCTTTCTTGGGACCTTTGGTCTAGCTGCCCCTGCCTGGATGCTCCTCCGGCAGACATCGGTTGAGTTAACATCACTGCCTCCTTCAAAGTTTAGTTTAAGGGGTTGGCAGGTGGTATAGTGATTAAGGTACTGGACTCCCACATGGCCAACTGCTGTTCGAGTCCTGGACCTGGTGACTTGATTTCTCACTTTCCCTCTCTCTTTCTCTCAAGCACACGTACCCTATAGGAAATTTAAAAAAATAAAAAATAAAAAAAAAACACAATAATTATAACAAATAATATTAGATAATCCTTAAAAGAAAAAAAAAAGCTTAAGTCTTCCTCTCTCATGGGAACTATCCTGACCACTCAGTGAAATTCTGGAATCCCCTCTCCCCCCATTCTTCCAACCCTACCTTACTTGTCTCTTTCCCTGTCACCATCTAACATACTCTCTAACTTTTTTATGTATTAATCTTACTGTCTTCTTGTCTTTCCTGGAAGATATTCACCTGTTTTGCTGACTGACAGATCTCCAATACCAAGAAAAACAACTGGCATACGGAGATGCTGAATAAATCTTCATTCAGTTAATGAATGAATTCTAAGTCCCATGAATCTGGGGTAGGAAAATGGCAGAAAACAGGTCAAATTTCATTTCTTTGTAAAAGAATTATTTATTTAATTCCATTTGTTGTTATTATTATTATTTTGTAATTTGACCAGTGAGAGACAGAGAGAGAGAGAGAAAGGGAAAGGGAGAATGTAGGCCGCCAGGTCTGGGACTTGAACTGTGGTGGGCCATGTGGGAATTCAGTGCCTTTAACCACTGCACCACTTGCTGGCCCCCAAACATCATTTCTAAAATGGAGAACCCGCCACCCTGTACTGCTGGGGAATACCGTGAGCATTCAGGTAGTAGGTCTGGCCAGAGACCAAGGGCTATTGAAGACACCTCTGTAAGCCCATGGTCACCTGACCCATGGAGATGAATCCTTTCCTCTTGGGCACCTTCAGGGTCAGGAGAAGCCACCAGTACTGGGTGGGGCGTGTCCCCAGGGACAGCAGACCGTGGAGACAGCCACATCAGAGCTGTACTTAGTGCTTTTGTATTATCACACTCAATTTTCCAACAAGTCGGCTGAAGCTGCTACGGTTGCCATTCTGCTGAGGAGGAACCCAAGGATCTGAGGAGTCGAGGAACTTGCTGGAGGCACACGGCTAGTGAGCGGTCCAGCTCAGAGTCCAAAGGAGGTCAGACTGACAGGGAGGCCCAGTCCCGCTTCCCCCGGCTGTCCTGGGGCCCTCAGAAACTAGGGCTGTCTACTTGTGATGCCTTCCTGGCTCTGCAGCCCTGTCCCCGGCTTCGTCCTAAAGCCCCACCTGGATATGGTGACGAGATAGGCGGAAAATCTCCTGTGCCAGCAGCAGGGTCTTCGGGTCCATCACCAGGTAGAGCAGATGCAGGAGGGCGAGAAAGCCTGCCCCTCTCAGGTCTGTGGCTGGGTTCGCTCCTGCAAGGGAAACCACCAGGACGTGGGTGACAGCGATGCTTACCGATGGCTCTGCCCAGGGCTAGCGAGGCTCGGGAGGGGCAGGCCCAGTTCCCGCCCCACTCCCCACTCTGGTGACTGGCTCTCCAGGGCTGAGCAGAGGCTGTCGGTGCCTCAGCACCCTGGGGCTGCCTCCTGCATGTTGTAGCCATTTCTCCGCACAACAACCCGGTGAGCCTTTAAAATGAAAGGCTGAGGGGCCGGCAGGTGACGTAGTGGCTAAGGGCGCTGGACTCCCACATGGCAGACCAAGGTTCAAGTCCCGAACCTGGCGGCTTGCTTTCTCGCTTTCTCTCTCTTTCACTCGTCCCTCTCTGGTCAAATTAAAAATAAATAAATAAACTAAATAAAGTTAAATAAAAATAATTCTTAAAAATAAACAGAAGGCTGAATTTCTGATTCTGGGATGAGATACAATAATACACTTCTCCCTACTTCTCCCACTAAGTAGAGCTAAAAGCCTGGGACATTAATTTTCTTTTTTAGAGAGAGATTTTTGCTGTAAGGCATGTGCGCTCGCTGGAGAGACACAGAGAGACAGAGGGAAAGCAAGCAAGAAATCACGTGCTGCGGGGATGCCGCAATCCCTTCTCTGCCATTCTCCTCTCAGGATCTTGGGCACACACGTACATGTGCTCAGTATGAGTTTTAAGCCACCAGGTACAGGACTCGAACCGTGTCTGACTACATGGGAGTCCCGTAACGTAATCATTACCGCATCTGCTGGTCCCAAATTTTTACTTTTTTTTTAGGTTTTTGCCACAGGGCGTGTGTGCTCACTGAAGAGAGACATAGAGAGATAGTAAGAAGGAAAATGAGAAATTCCCCCCACCCCCAGAAGGAATGGCCACACTGCAATCCCCTCTCCTCCATTCTCCTCCTGGGATTTTGGGCATGCATGCACACATGCCTGCTGTCATTATTTTTGAGAGCTGAGAGTGACACTGTGGTGAACCTGGGCTTTCGGTTTGCCTGATATATCCCAGCAGGGTGCTGGGAAAGGCAGCAACCCAGGGACACCCATGGGAGCAGACCCCAAAGCCCTGAGAGACCAGACAGTGACGGCCTGCAGGCTAGACCTGCTTCTCTCTCATGAAAGAAAAAAACTTTTAAAAAACTCCATAACACAGGGACCAGCAGGTGGCATGGTGGTTAAGGCACTGACACGCTAATGGTTCGAGTCCCCGACCTGGTGGCTTGCTTTCTCACTTTCCCTCTCTCTCTCTTTCTTTCTCTCTCTGTGTTTCTCTCTGGTTAAATTAAAATAAATAAATAAATGAATAATAGAATTAAATATATAGTTATTTAAAAAAAGAAACCATAACATGGAGGCGGCAGGTGGCATGGTGGTTAAGGGTGCTGGACTCCCACATGGCTGATGGCGGTTAGAGTCCCAGACCTGGTGACTTGCTTTCTCTCTCTCCCTCTCTCTCCCTCTCTCTCTCTCTCTCTCTCTCTCACACACACACACACACACACACACACACACACACACACACTGTCCCTCTCTGGTTAAATTAAAATAAATAAATAAAGTTAAATAAAATTCTTCAAAAAACCCATAACACAAGAAAAGCCTATTATTTCTAGCCAAAGCGCCAGGAAAGGGCAGCCTAGCAAGACAGAAAACTGTGGCCAATACCCACTCTACTCCAGCCAAAGACCACAGAGAAAACGGCGCCCTGTTTCCATGGCAACAAGCTACCAGTTAATTATGGGCACATGGTTTCCTCTTAACTAATTTTTCTGTCCTTTTCCAATTTGCTATAGAGCACATGTGCCCACTGGACAGAAAGAGCGAGGGAAGGAGAGGAAGTGAGACACCCCCACCACATGAAAGATGGCCAACCTGCAACCCTTTCTCTTCCATTTCCCTCTTGCGGTTTTGGGCACGCACGCACGTACTCCCCTGGTGGTTTTCTCTAGATGCCAAGTCTGGGACTCAGGCTGCGCAGTCAGCCATGTGGGATTCGGCATGTTCACTACCACGCTATAGTCTGATCTGTAAAGTTTCCTTTCATTTTTTTAGCTACAGGGCTTGTGCATTTGCCGGAGAGAATCCGAGAGAGAGGGAAAGTGAGAAATCGCCCTCCATGGGGGATGGTCACACCACAACCCCTTCTCCTCCATTCTCCTCTTGAGATTTTAGGCATGCACGCGCACGTGCTTCGCGTATGTTTGTTTGTTTCAAGTGGCTGGGTGTGGGACTCACACTGCACAGTCAGCCACGTGGGGTCCAGTACCTTAACCACACCACCTGCCGGCCCCAGGAGTTTCCTTTTAAATTAATACGCCATCCTATCCTATACAACTGTAATCTGATATAATTTTCAAAGAAAAGTACAGTCCTGCTTGGCACCATAGACAGTTCTGCCTGGCAGAAAGGATTAGAGAAGCCATATAAGAGAATTCATGCCATAAAATAACCTGGACCTTTCCAGCCCAGCATTGTGTAATCAGTAGAGATAGTAAAAGAGCAACCACATCAGAGGATTATCTTGAGAAAGACTTTGAAGGAAGAAGAAGAGACTGATCTTTGCTAGCAGACGGTAAACCACAGGATACCTGGTAGGCAGGGCTGAGTTGGGAAGGTCTATGTGTGACTTGTGTACTGGGTGTTTGCTTTTCAACAGTTTGAGTAGTTGACATGTAAATATTTTCTCAAAAATATTTAAAACCATACTGTCTCCGTTGTTACAGAATCGCAAACATACTGTTTCACTAGAAAAATAAAATGCTGTATAATAAAACTTTCATCAATATTGAGACCAGCAGATGATATAATCGTTATATGTTGGACTCCCATGTAGTCAACCGTAACTTGAGTCCCAAACTTACTTGTTTGTTTTTTTAATTAGTCAGAGGATATGCACACTCGCTAGAGATATCAAGAGAAGGAAAGTGAGAAAGCAGCCTCACCAGCCATGGGGAATGGTCACACTGCCATCCCTTCTCCATCTCTCCCTCCTTTGAGAATTTTGGGCACACATACATGTTTCTCGGGCTGTTGGATCAGGGACTCGAACTGTGCTGTCGGCCATGTGGAAGCTAGTACCTTAACCACCAGGCCATAGGCTGGCCTAAGCTTATTATTTTCTAAACAGAGCAAGCATATTCCACCTCAGGCCTTTGCATTTGCTACAGCCTCCTCTGGAGTGCTTTCCTCCAGATACACCACCTCCTAGCGCAGGCCTGGAGGGAAGAGAAGATCTGGCCTCTCACTGTCTCCCTGGGATCAGGGGTAAGGACAGGAAGAGCCACGGCTCCCTCTTACCCTGAAAGCCCAGGTCCTCCCAGTGGTCTCCATGAAGGGCGCAGTCAAACTTGGAGCCTGTCAGCTTCTTGTAGATGGTCCGGAGGACTCGGCCATGTGTTGGGTCTTGGCTGTCCAGGCCACCTGCCCCAAAACACACCCACGCTCTGCCGGAGTGCCCCTCATGGAGGACTGGGCGCTTCTCAGAGATGGGAGATCTGGACTGTGCTCGACACCCGATTCGCAGCTCCCTCTCTCGCCCGCCAACAAGGTACATGCAAGACCCCTGGCCCGGCCTCAGCCGCAGGGAGGGCAGACGGTGCTCTCGGCCTGACCGCGGACGCAGCGCTGGCCCATGGCGGTGCCCGTGCACTCACACTGAGCGATGGTCAGGACCAAGTCTCTCTCTTCCCGAAGGGCCTGGTGGAGCTTTGGAGGCCCAAAGAGGCAGTGCCGGAGGGCGGCAAGGCCAGTCCTTCGGACAGTTGGCTGGATCCTGTCCTGGGGAGGAAGTTGCAGGCAATGGGCAGAGCGCTGATGGGAACTCACTAGAGTCAGATGCCTCTGAGGGGAAGCTGGAGCCTCCAGCCACAGCCAGCACTTACATGGGGTCACGCTGGCTTCTCACACACACGGCCGCTGCCGCGGGTCTTAAAATATTCTGACACTCTGGATTCTATAAACCAACCCGATTCCTCTTTCTGCCCCTCTCTCCTGAGCCAGGTTTTAGGTTAAAGATCTGAAATCGCATCCTCTAAACTTACTGTGGCTACTCATGAGGTCCCAGGAAAGCCCTAGCGTTGGTTCCCTAAGCTTTCCTACTTTTTCCTTCCCCACATCTTTCTTTTTTTTTTTTTTTTTTTAAGAGAGATTTTTGCTATAGGGTATGTGCACTCGACAGAGAGACAGAGAGAGACAGAAAGCAAGAAGTCACCTCCCTCGGGGGGAGACCACGCGGCAATCCTTTCTCCCCCAGTCTCCTCTGAGGATTCTGGACATGCACACACACATGCCTGGCATGAGTTTCATGCCACTGGGTCCAGGACTCGAACCACAATCAGCCATGTGGGAGTCCAACGACATAACCATTAAGCCACCTGCTGGTCCTCCCTCTTCCCGTCTTTCCTAACTTCCCAGGCAGCTCCGGCTCACTGGGGGATAGCGGCTTTCCCCTGTGGCCCAGGTCCTCTAGACCTCCTATTCCTGAGGGCAGCTCCCCAGGTCCCTGAAGGAAAGGGCCATTAGGTTCGTCTGGGCACAGCCCACCAAGGTTACCAGGGACCTGCTGGAGTTACAGGCCCTGGCTTCCATAAGCCCATGCTCCAGAATCTCAGGTGAGACTGGAACCTCAACAGGTGGCTCCCCCTTGCTTGCCCAGTGCCCTGCTCAGTGGGATGGAGACCCAGCTGCTCCAACAATGGCATTTTCCTTAAGACCCAAACCTCCCTCCCGTCATACCTTGACGTGGGAGAGGTCTGCAGTCTGGAAGTGCTGCAGGGCCTCGCTGAAGGAGATCAGCTGCCCAGGCTGGTCTGGGCTGGCCTGGCTCCCTGTGGCAAACAGACAAGAGCTCTAGGATTCGCAGCAGTGGTCATTCTGCCAGCCGGCATTTACTGTGGGCCCCTGTCACCTCCAGGCAAGCACTGCTTCTAGCTGAGCCTCAGACACCTACAGCGTCAGCCAACCCTCTTTCCGGGGCTGGCCCTATACTGGGCTCTCCTGGGACCAGGCTGTTCAGGGTCTTGCGAGGCTGTCATCTACAGTGAGTGCGAGGTAGATGTGCCCTGCAGGGGGCTCCCCAAATCCCGCCCACCTGTGAAGGGGTAAGTCACTGTCGAGTGGGTACCCACGTAGGAGTATGCTGCTGGCTTGTTCAGAGACTTTCCTAATTTCTGCTTTGCCACTTCTCAAACCCCAGACAGGACCCCTGTCCCACTCTGTTATAACACATGGGGAGTTAACTTGCAGGTTAGTAACATAGGTGACAGCTGATCCCATTCACCGTAAATCTCTCCAGCTCAAAGGGCTCGGGCTTCATGCAGTTCCTAGCTCTACACTCTCACGGCTCCACTCAAATGTCTCGGAAAGGGACATGAGATGCTTTTCATCTAGCCTTCAAATCTTCCCGGCAGGTGGCTTCAGCCCCACCCCCAGGGACTTCCTTCTGCAGCCAGTGACCTAACCAACTCCACTCGGGAGCCCAGGCTGCCTGCCGTCATCCTCTGCCCAACCTCACCCCTCTGCAAAAGCTGACCCTGCCCAAGGTCCTCCCTGTCTTCCCGCAGGGCCAGACGCCCTTTCCCAATGGCGTGCATTCCCATTCCCCTGAGAGGTAGGATGTCATCATCTTTAGATTTGGAAAAGGAGAATTTATTCCATGCCATGTAGCTAAAATGAGAACACAGAGGAATTCTGTCCCCTGATCCCAGAGTCACAGAAACCTCAGTCCCCGGAGAGCAGCCTTCCCCAGCAGCTGGGCTGTGTGCACGCAGCATCGTTCCCAGTTACCTGTCTCTGGCTGGATGGTGTCCACGGCTTCCCATTCTTCTTGGGCTCTGAGTACCTCTGTACTCACGACTGCAATAGTGAGAAAAGGAGACCCTCTGAGATCTAGGGATGTCTGGACCACCATCATACACCCCTGTGGTGTGGGCCTGCCATGGGTCTTTTCTTTTTTTTTTTTGGAGAGATTTTTGCTATAGGGCGCATGCTCTCGCCAGAAAGACAGAGACAAACAGAGAGATAGAAAGCGAGAAATCACCCCCCAGGGGGGATGGCCATGCCACAATCCCTTCTCCTCCATTCTCCTCGGGATCTTGGGCATGCATGCACACACGCCCGGCGTGAGTTTAAGCCACCAGGGTCTGGGACTCGAACCGCAGTCGACTACATGGGAGTCTGGCAACATAGCCATTACACTAACTGCTGGTTCCCCTGCCATGGGTCTTGTTGCCCTCCAATCCCCTCTTCACAAAGCTGCCAAAGGGAGCTTTCGAAAGGGCAGATCTAGGGCCGGCTCCACAGCCTAGTGGTTAAGGGAGCCAGCTCCCACATGGCCGACTGCAGTTTGAATCCAGGCCCCAGAAGCTTAAAGAACACCCTGGGTGAGTTGCGATTCTATTTGGGACCTCGAAGCTGCTGATAGCAAAATGTCTTCAGGAAATGCCAAAATTGGGCACCCTGCCCCTAACTTCAAAGCCACAGCTGTTATGCCAGATAGTCAGTTCAAAGATATCAGCCTAACCGACTACAAAGGAAAATATGTTGTGTTTTTCTTTTATCCTCTTGACTTCACTTTTGTGTGCCCCACGGAGATCATTGCTTTCAGTGATAGGGCAGAAGAATTTAAGAAACTCAACTGCCAAGTGATTGGTGCTTCTGTGGATTCTCACTTCTGTCACCTAGCATGGATCAACACACCCAAGAAGCAAGGAGGACTAGGACCCATGAACATTCCGTTGGTATCAGACCCCAAGCGCACCATTGCTCAGGATTATGGGGTCCTAAAGGCTGATGAAGGCATCTCCTTCAGAGGCCTTTTTATTATCGATGATAAGGGCATCCTTCGGCAGATCACCGTAAATGACCTCCCTGTTGGCCGCTCTGTGGATGAGACTCTGAGACTAGTTCAGGCCTTCCAGTTCACCGACAAACATGGCGAAGTGTGCCCAGCTGGCTGGAAGCCTGGCAGTGATACCATCAAGCCCGATGTCCAGAAGAGCAAAGAGTATTTCTCCAAGCAGAAGTGAGCACTGGACCAGTGTAGTGCTGGGCTGCAGTGGGCAGCCATGAGAACAAGACCTCTTTTGTATTTTTTTTTCGTGTTTAAAACGTAAGACTTAGTTTCAGCCAAGATGTGTGGGCCACGGCAGGCCTGTCCTATGTGGGTTGGGGAGGCCACCTTTTCTTTTCATTGGTGGGAGTGGCCTGAGTTGTCTTATGGGGCAGGCCATCTGGTGTGTATGATGTACCAGTAGTGGGACACCAGCCCGTTGATGTTTTTGTAGTTTCTATTAAACTTGAACCTGGAAAAAAAAAAAAAAAAAAAGAACACCCTGGGTGCATGTGCATGTGTGCCTCAAATCCCAATGGAGAAATGGAGGAGAAAGCATCGTGAGATGACTGCACCATTGGAGAGGGTGGTGGGTGGGCGGACGTGATTTCTCTCTCTCTGGCAATTAAAAAGAAAAAAAGCGGGGGCAGGGGGGCAGTTCTGATGTCACCTACCTGCTAAAACCCGCCCAGGGATTCTCCATAACCCTCAAGATGAAACCCGTACTCCACAGCACAGCACTGAAGTACCTTCACAACCCAGATCCTGCTTCCCTTTCTAGCGGAGCCACACACGCTCTGTGCCCTCTCACCCCCATGTCTGTGCCAGGCAGATCTCACTCTGCTGCAGAGGCAGGCCCGGGCACTCCTGCCCACAGTCCTACCTCCTTCTCCTTCATTAGCTCAGACAGCGCCCTCCCCCGGATGTCTCCTTGGCCCTTATCAGTCTGGATCAGGAGCTACTCCTCTGTGAGACCCTAACAGCTTGTGCCCATCACAGTGCTGTCCCCTACACTGTGAGAGACAGTGCTAACACGCGATAGGCGCTCAACAAATGCTTGAAGAATAAAGAAATGAATGAATGAGAGTGCAATGGGGGGGGGGGGGGCAAAAGCAGCAGGATACGGGCCAGCAGGTGGCATGGAGGTTAAGGCAGCTGGATCTCACAAGGCTGGCTGAGTGCACGGTTCAAGTCCTGGACCCAGCAGCTTGAAAAACACACTGGGAACCCATGCATGCATGACCAAAACCCTAAGAAATGGAGAAGGGATTATAGCAGGGCCATCCTTCCTGGGGTGGGGGTGGGGGACATTCTCATCTCTCTCTGGCAAACATACATGCCTTTTAGCAAAGTAAAAAACAAAAACAAAAACAAAACCAGTAGCAGGATAGGCTCTCAGCAGCTGCCACACAGTGCTTTGCTCCAAACCACAGCTGTCACTCTCTGGCTCAAACTGCGAGTTCAGTGACATAGCCATTACGCTAACTGCTGGTCCCATGAGTGGCATTTTCTGTCACTGGTTTTTCCAATGTGCTGTAAAGGACATTAACCAACAATATCAAGGATGGAGAGACTTCATGTGATACTGAAATTCACGATCTCTCCAGCCTCAGTGGTCAAAGGGTCAAAGTAGGTCAGACAGCTCTTCTCTGCGTCACAGCCATGGCTGGGCACATGACAACAGGCTGTTCGGGAATCTACCTGCAGAGGAAGTACAATGCTAAGCCTGAACAGATGGTGAGGAAGAGAAGGCGACTGAGAAGCAGCAGAGGACACTTGCTAGAAGCTGAGTCGAGAGCCAAACTGTGAATGTCCCATCCCTGCCACTCACGAGCCTTACGCAGGGACTTCAGAAAGTTTGTATTTCATATTTGGGCAAGTTCTTTAATCCTCTGTAGGGTTGTGAGAATGAGGCAGTTCTTCAACCTCTTAGGAGAGTATGTGGCCACAAGGCAAGGGCTCAATCAATGTTGGCTATTATTTCATTTTTTCCTTCAATTATTTATTTTTCAATAGTTGTACTATAGGGCGCATGCACTCCCCAGAGAGAGCAAGGGAAAGTGAGAAATCACCCTCCAGGGAGGGCGGCCATGCCGCAATCCCTTCTCCTCCATTCTAGTCTCAGGATTTGGGGCATGCACGCACACGTACCCCGTGTGATTGTTCAAGCCGCTGGGTCTGGGAATTGAACCACACAGTCAGCCATGTGAGATCCAGTGCTTTAACCTCTATGCCATGTGCTGGCCCTACTCTTTTTTTTTTTTTTTCCCGACCCAACAGAGAGGGAGGGACAGAAGAGAGGAAGAGGGGAAAAGCACCCCCTGGTGGGGGCATGGTCGCACTACAATTTCCCCATCTCCTTGAGAGTCTGGACACGCATGTACATGCACTTGGGCTGGGATTTGAATCGCGGTCATCCATGTGGAATCCACCTCCCTTAACCACTAGGCCATGGGGCCGGTCTGTTATTTTTCAAGTTGCCTGGTCCAAGAAACAAATTGGTCGGCCATGTGGTATCCCATCACCTTGACCACCGTGCACCAGCTGGCTCACTTTTAGTATGCCGGACCCTTGGGGGATGGAAAGAGGAACAACAAATGGCTGAACCCAGCGAAGAGGTGAACAGCAGCAAGGAGTGCTTAGTATGACGCCGCTGAGCAGGGCCTCCCTACCTGTCACCACCTACTGCACTTTATTGATTCTTTTTCGTTTGTTTGTTTGGACAGGTTTTTGCTATAGGGCGCGTGTGCTCGCCAGAAAGACAGAGAGACAGAAAGCGAGAAATCACCCCTCAAGGGGTATGGCCATGCCGCAATCCCTTTTCCTTCTTTCTCCTTTCAGGATCTTGGGCACGTACGCACACGCGCCCAGCGTGAGTTTAAGCCACTGGGTCCGGGACTCGAACCGCAGTCGACTACATGGGAGTCCAGCCACATAGCCATTACGCTAACTGCTGGTCCCATGCACTTTATTGATTCTTGTATTCTTTTTTTTTTTTTAATAGTGTTACCACAGCTCAATGCTCCTGCCTGGGTCTCCCAGCTGGGACCACAGGCATGAACAGTCATGCCTAGCTCTCTTTTTCTCCATATTTCTGGAGATTACATTTTCAGTGTAAAGGATTTAATGATGACAGTCCATACCAAGGAGCACTCACTGTGATTTATGTTTTGTGTGCTAATCGTTTTATCTACATGATCTCATTTGATCCTTACAAAATTCCCATCACATAGGTTCTGGTGTAATTTCTGTTTTTGTTTTTTTAAGAATTATTTTATTTATTCATTCATTTATTCTCATTTGACCAGAGAAAGACATACACAGAGAGAAGGAAAGTGAGAAAGTAAGCCACCAGATCCAGGACTCGAACCATGGTCGGCCATGTGGGAGTATCCAGTGCCTTCACCACGTCACCTGCTGTTTTATAGATGAGGACAGTAAGAGTTACAAAGGTTAAGTAATCCTCCAACAGGCAGTGTGGAAGTGAAGGTGGCTGGATCCTACATGGCCGACTTCACAGTTTGAGTCCTGGATCTGGCGGCTTGAAAATCATGTGTGCATGCCCAAAACTCCCAAAGAAGAATGGAGGAAAAGGAACTGCAGTGGGGACACCCCCTATGGGGGGGTGATTTCTCACTTTCCCTCCGTTTCTCTCTCTGGCGAGCACATGTGCCCTATAGCAAAACTAAAAAACAAAACAAACACAAAAACAAAGATTAGGTAACTTGCTCAAGGTCAGGTAGGTGAGAGAGGCAGGGTTTAAACCAGAGCTGTCTCATTCCGGATCTGGTGAATGTGCTTTCCTCCATAACAAACTAGCAAGTGAAAGGAGCAAGTCACTAGCAAAAAAAGGATCAGAACTCAGGTATCTTATTCCTAATCCAGTGTGGATTCTAATTTCCCTGGAGGGATGATAAATCTATAAACTTCTGTAGAACAAGGACCGAGAGAAATTTAACAATGAAAAGTAGATCCACGGGAAGGTCTGCTTTGGCCCTACTGGTGTCCAGGGCCCTGCGGGGATCTTACCAGCTGGCTCCCATCCGTTAGCGTCTGTTGTCAGGGCCTGGAGAATGCCATGGTTCTTCAGCTCTGAGATCTATAGAGATGGCTGCCCTTTAGCGTCGGGCTGGACTCCCAGCCACCCCCAGCACAAGCACTTCCCACCCACTCTACTGAATATCCTCCAAACTGAAGGAGAGAAGGACTCTAGGGGCCGGCAGGTGGCATGGTGGTTAAAGGCACTGGATTCCCACATGGCTGAATGCAGTTCGAGTCCTGGACCTGAAGGCTTGTTTCTTACTTTCCCTCTGTCTCTCTCTCTGGTCAAATTAAAATAAGTCAAGATATAAATGAAATGAAATAAATCATTCTTTGGGGTGGGGTGGGGAAGGACTCTAGTCTGCCCTGAGGACTTGATTAAAGTCAATGTGAAAGTGAGGTACCTGGAAAACTTCAACTACAACATAGAAGTTGGGTGACATGGGGGACAAGCATATACCTCAATAAACAAAAATTCACCCAACGCGTGCGAGACTGTGGTGTGCCTTTGGTATTCTCACTGGGTTTTATACTCTGCTTCATTACAGCAATGGCCTTGTTAGACAGAGGTCTTGCACGTGTGCCCCACCCCCTTGCCCAAGTGGGAGCTCCTAGGGCAGGTCCACGCCATCCTCGCGGCCCTAGTGCCTAACGTGGTCCTGGTGCCACACGGCAGCAAGCTGTGTTCGCAGGAGGCACTGCGGCCTGGGGCATACGTACGGGAATTCCTCTGAAATTCGGGAGAACACCGTTGTCCTTGTCATATGGTGGAGAACACCCGGCAGACACTCTTTCGCCCTGTAAGACAGACCAGAGTCAATCTCCTGGGCACACGGTGATTCCCCAAAGTCACTAGTTTCAGTGTTACACCTTTTCCCAGTACCACAAAAAATGAATGACCTTCAGAGAGGTCAAGAGTAAGGAACAGGCCTTTCAGGGACTAGGACAACTAAAAGGCTTTCTGCCCAGACCTCACACTCCTGCCCCTACCCCCCCGGATTAGCCAGGGTCAGAGTCATCCTCAATTTCCATGGAATCTGCTGCACAAAGAGAAGAAAAATGGTACTGCTTAGAGACTGCAGGTCACCTCCTCCTGCCTGCCTATGAATCTCTGATTGAACTCCAAACACTAGGGAAAAACGTATAATCCATCAGATGCCCAGAAACCACTGCAGAGGCACAAGAAATATAAGAAGCCAAGAAAATATCTCTCCCCTAAGAGAAAAGAATAACTCCTCATCCCCCACAGACAAGGAAACTCGTGGAAATGTCAGATAAAGAATTGAAAATATTCATAGTGACCAAGCTAACAGAGATGCTAACCAAGAGAGACAACAAACTCCAGAAGATGAAAGAAAAAAGAGAAGAGTTCCAGGAGGTGAGGAAGCCCTTGCACGACCTGAAAGAGGAAATACACACCATAAAAAAGAATGAAATGGAATTGTTAGAGATGAAGGCTATAATACAGGAAATCAAAGCCTCCCTTGAAAGTATTAAAAGCAGACTAGATCTTGCAGAAGATTGAATCTCAAATGGAGAAAACAGAACCTCTGACCTAGAAAAATTCACCGAAAAGACTGAGAAAAGAACCCCCCAAAATGAGAATAATATACAAGTAATAGCAGATAGCATTAAACGTCCAAACATCCAGGTCACTGGTCTCCCAAAAAGTGAAGAAACTAATAAGGGCATTGATGATCTCGTCCGTGACATCCTGGAAGGAAGTTTTCTAAACCTAGGAGGCACTCAAAGATCCAAACCGAAGAAATACAAAGGACCCCACATAGAATCAACCCAAGAAGATCTTCTTCAAGTCACATCATAGCCAGATTGGTCAAAACCACAGACAGAGACAAGATACCTCCATTCTCCTCAGGATTTGGGGCACACACACACACACACACACGTGTCCAGCGTGAGTTTTAAGCCACTTTGTCCAGGACTTGAACCACGGTCAACCATGTGGGAGTCTAATGATATAATCACTATGCCATCTGCTGGTCCCTCAGACCACCTGATTCTAATCCTGGACCTGGCACCTTGAGAAATACGCCTGGCTCATAAATGTGTGTGCTCAAAATGCTCAAAGGACGGAGAGATAGAGGAGGGGTCCCATGGCGGTGTTTCCCTCACCCTCCCTCTCGCTGTAGCGAACGCACATGCCATCTGGCAAATTAAAAAACAAAAAAACCACTATGGAATATGTTTTATTTGTCAGATTATCAAAGATATTGATATCGGGGCCAGCAGCATGACGAACTGCCATGTGGCTGACCGTGGTTTGAGTCCTGGACCCAGCAGTTTGAAACTCAGGCCGGGTGTGTATGCATGTGTGCCCACAATCCCAGGAGAAGAATGGAGGTGAAGGTATTGCAGTGTGGCCATTCCCCATGGGAGGTGATTTCTCATTTTCCCTTTACTGTCTTTCTCTGTCTCTCCGGTGAGTGCACACACCCTATGACAAAAAAAGCCTTGGAAAAAAATGTTAACATTGTGCTCACTTTGGCAGCGCATATACTAAAATTAGAATGATACAGAGAAGATTAGCGTGGCCCCTGCGCAAGGATGACACACAAATTTGTGAAGCATTCCATTTTTTTTTTAAGAATGATTTTATTTAACTTTATTTATTTATTGGTTTTAATTTGGCCAGAGAGGGGGGTGAGAGAGAGAGAGAGAGAGAGAGAGAGAGAGTGGAAAGTGAGCTGCCAGGTCTGGGACTCTAACCGTGGTCGGTCACAGGGGAGTTCAGTGCCCTTAACCATCACGCCACCTGCAGGCCCCGCATTCCATATTTTTAAGACTACAGCAAGGAATCTCAGACCAAGGATGTCATAAGAATACTTCAAATGCAAGAAATGAAAAGATAATAAAAATCGGCTCATGATCCTCAGGAAAAAAAAGTCTGACATCGCCTTATGTGAGCCCGACCGCACCTGACAGAATCAGACAGGCTTTGAACATTCTGGGCCTGCAGCCGCATCCTAGTAATTTATCCAACAGATCCACTCACCCATGCTCAAGAGACGTTTCCAGTGACAGTGTCATTCATGGCAGCACTGTTTCTTTTTTCTTTTTTTTAAATAATTTTATTCATTCATTTATTTATTTTCACATGAGTTTTTACCAGAGAAAGATAGAGAGAGAGAGAGAGCAAGCTGCCAGGTCTGGGACTTGAACTGTGGTGGGCCATGTGGGAATTCCAGCGCCTTAACTACCACACCACCTGCTGGCTCCTTTTTTTTTTTTTTTTAAATTATTTTATCCATTATGGCAGCACTGTTTCTGATAGGAAAAAATGGGGGAAACTCTAAATGCCCACTAGGGGACTGATCAAACAAATTAAAGCATGCCCTCTCAGGGGTAGACTGTGGAGGCATAAAGAGTGGGAAGCTGCTTTATGGACAACATGAGACGGTGCTCGTGATCTATTAGTGAAAGAGCAAAGCACAGGATATAAGTGCTATTTGATTGCTATATTTAAAAAAAAATACATAAATATAATTGTTTCTTTACAGTTTCTGGAATTATACCCAAGAAAGTAGCTAATTTTGCCTCCAGCAGGAAAACTAAGTGATGGTACCAGGAGGTGGTGTGGTGGTTAAGGCACTGGACTCCCACCAGGTGGACTGCGCTTTTGAGTCCTGGACCTAGTGGCTTCCTTTGTCACTCTTCCTCTCTGTCTCTCCCTGGTCAAACTGAGTAATAATGATGATGATGATAAATAAATTAAATAAATAATTATTTTAAAGAAAAAGAAAACAAGGTGACTGGGGGACAAAGGGGGAGGGTGGTTTCTTTACCCACATATATCTTTCTGCTTTGCAGACTCTGAACCACATGAGCATAGCATTTTCTGTACAGTAAGGAGAAGAGGGCTCAGCAGCAGTGGTGTGAACACGTTGAGCTATGCTGGCTGAGACCACACGCAAGGCTCACGTTTGATTCTCCTTCTAACCTAAGGCTTAGGGCACCTGCAAACCCAGCAGCTCAGGAGGCTTGGGCCGGAGGATCACGAGCTGAAGGCTGGTGGACAACACAGTGACACCTTACCTGAAACAGAGTGGGGAGCTGCGGTGCACACCTATAATCCCTCCGGGGTCCAAAGTCCTCCCTCTAGAAGACAGCTAACCTGTCTTACCAGAGTGAAGAAAACCTTCCTGGAGTTCTAAAGCAAAGGCTTTGTCTCTTGGGCCAGTAGGTGGCGTAGTGTTAAAGCGCTGGACTCTCACATGGCCAATGCGGTTCAAGTCCCAGACCTGACAACCTGAAAATCACCCCGAGGGGAGTGATTTCTCACTTTCCATCTCACTGTCTCTGTCTCTCCTTTCCCATGAGCATACACACCCTCTAGTAAAAACTCAAAAACAAAGCAAAACAAAAACAAAGGCTTTGTCCCTGTTCTGGCCACTGAATCCCAAAGGCTCCATCTAAGACCATTTCTGGATGAGCAAGGTAGGACAAGAGGTAAGAAATGGGTTCACTGGAGGACCAGCAGGTGGCGTTGTGGTTAGGGTGCTGGACACTCCCATGTGACCGACCACAGTTCGAGTCCCGGACCTGGCGGCTTCCTTTCTTCCTTTCTCTCTCTGTCTCTCTCTTGTCAAATTAAAATAAATGAATAAATAAATAAAATTAAATAAATAATAATTTTTAAAAAAATGGGTTCACTGGCTGGCTACAAAGACATGCCACTTTGAACCAACAGTTCTAGGATGGTCAGGCCAAAGTTAGCATATCCCAGGGAAGAGGCCAATAATTTAAAGGACCCATCTCAACAAACCACAGATTTCTTGGGTGATTCCTCAATGAAATTCTCCCTCCTACGCAAGCAAATCCAAAATAAAATCCCATAGCCCATTTAGAAAACAACCTATTGGGACCAGCAGGTGGCGTGGTAGTTAAGGCACTGGACACTCCCACATGGCCAACCACAGTTTGAGTCCCGGGCCTGGCGGCTTGATTTCCCACTTTCCCTCTATCTCTGGTTAAATTAAAATAAATGAATAAATAAATAAAATTAAATAAATATTTCTTTTTAAAAATAATAATAATAATAATAATAATAAACCTATCAAGGAGGGCAACTGACGCAGAGGTGAATAGAAGCTCCCATCAACAGAACAAAGAGAATGACAATGAGAGTTTTCCCTAAATATTTCTACAGCTCCCCATTCTCTGCATTATTATTAATTATCCCAAACTAACAGCTTTTTTCCCAAACAGGAGTGCTGGCTTACCTGTCCATCTCTTACTTCTTTCTCATTATGGAAAGAGCAAGATTTTTCATTCATGACGTAAAATCATTTGTTCAAGTGAGCTTTGTCTTTGGGTCCAGAAAAAGGTTTAATAAGGTCTGGGATCAGAAGCTACGGGAGAGTCGGAGATCCAGTTGGTCCACCACTGCCTTCCTTCTCGGCAGTCACTCAGACTAAGAGGAAGAAAACAGTCCCTCTGGGCCATCACCAAGGTAGAGGAGGTTTCTGTGCGTGTTGACAGAAGTCCCTGAGGTCTTTGAAGCCTCCGCTGTGCAACAACAAAAATTCAAAAAGAAAACTGGCTTTAGCTTTCAGTTATACCTCTGTGGAAAAGAATGACTTTTACCATCTATTATTGTTTTGTTTTGTTCCTTACCATCACTTTTATCATTGTTGTTTTAATTGCTACAGGGTGCACATGCGCACCAGAGACAGAGAGAGAGAAGACACCACTGCCCATGGGGCAAGGTTATGCCATAATCCCTTTTCCTCCATTCCTCTAAGGGGATTTTAGGCAAGCATGCACATGTATCTGGTGTGTTTTTCAAGCTGCTAGGGCTAAGGTTCAAACTGCGTGGTTGGCTATGTGGGATCTGGCTCCCTTAACTACAGGAGCCACAAGGCCAATGTAACATTTACCATTTTTTAAAAACTTTTTTTAAAAAAGAATTATTTAAGGAGGGACCAGCAGTTAGCGTAAAGGCTATATCGCTGGACTCCCACGTAGTCAACTGCGGCTTAAGTCCCGGACCTGATGGCTTAAACTCACACCGGGTGCATGTGTGTGCGTGCCCAGGATCCCGAGAGGAGAATGGAGGAGAAGGGATTGTGGCGTGGCCATCCCCCCTGGGGGGTGATTTCTTGCTTTCTGTCTCTCTTTCTGGCGAGCACACGCTCCCTATAGCAAAAACCTTTCCAAAAAAAGAAAAGGGGAAAAAAAAAAGAGTTATTTAAAGGAGCTGGCAGGTGGCGTGGTAGTTAAGGGTGTGCAGGACTCCCACATGGCTTAGTGGTTCGAGTCCCAGATCTGGTGTCTTGCTTTCTCACTTTCTCTCTCTCTCTCTGTCCCTCTTTGGTAAAATTAAAATAAATTAATAAAGCTAAATAAAACAATTCTAAAAAAAAAGATACTACTTTTTAAAAAGAGTTATTTATTGAATGTATTCTTCTTATTATTTTATAATTTTGCTGGGCCAGCAGGTGGTGTGGTGGTGGTTAGGGTGCTAGACACTCCCATATGGTTGCTTATGGTTCGAGTCCCAGACTTGATGGCTTGCTTTCTCACTTTCCTTCTCTCTGTGTGTCTGTCCTTTTCTGGTCAAATGAAAATAAATTAAAGAATAGGAGCCGGCAGGTGACATGGTGGTTGGGGGTGCTGGACTCCCACATGGCCAACCATGGTTTGAGTCCAGGACCTGGCAGCTTGCTTTCTTACTCTCTCTTTCTCTCTCTCTGTCCCTCTCTGGTCAAATTAAAATAAATGAATAAAAATAAATAAAATAAATAAAGTTAAATTTTTAAAAAGGAAAAATGAAAGAATAAAATTATTAATTCTTGAAAAAAAATCTTGCTACAGGGCATGTGTGCTCACCAGAGAAAGAGGGAGAGAGAACAAAAGTAAGCTGCTAGGTCCAGGATTCGAAATGCAGTCAACCATGTTGGAGTCCAGCACCTTACTCACCATGCCACCTGCCTGTCCAAACTTTTACCATTTTTTAATAAAGAATTATTATTATTATTATTTAATTTGACCAGACATTGAGAAAGAAACAAAAAGTGAGAAAGCAAGATGCCAGGTCTGGGACTTGAACCACAGTTAGCCATGTGGGAGTCCAGTGCCTTTAACTACCATGCCACTTACTGGCCCACACTTTACCATCTTTAGCCAGCTATGAATTTATTCTTAAAAACAAGCAGCCTGGGGCCAGCATGTGGTGTGGTGGTTAAGGCTCTGGACTCCCACATGGTCAATCACAGTTCAAGTCCCAGACCTGGCAGCTTAAAAATCATACCATGTGTGTATGCATGCCTCCCCCAAATTCCAGGAGGAGAATAAAAAAAGAATTGAGGTGTGGCCATCCTCTGGGTAGGTGGTGGTGGGGGGGGGTGATTTCTCTCTTTCCCTCTGTCTCTCTCTCTCTCTCTGATGCATACATGTGCCCTGTTGCAAAAACCTAAAAACAAAAACAAAATAAGTACCTTAGCCAAATGCCTACCTCTTACCACCATGGCACTAGAAGAAGGGGATCATGCAGGAGTCTCGGGGGTGGATTCTCGGTTTCCAAAGACAGGAGCACCACTGTTAGTGGTGGGGTCTGTTTCTAGCAGTGAAGTAACAGGGACCTGGGCGAGCGTACTGAAGGGTGAAGCTGACAGGTGGCACCTTGGTGAGCGGGTCAGCTACAAGGTTCAGGTTTGGCTGAGGTCTCAGACATAGGCTGAGCCTGGGACTTACAACACTAACTCTGGTTCCTCTGGTAGTAGAAACTCAAAGCACAACACAGTGCCCTAACCCTCCTCAGTTATTGTCCTCACCGCAGCTGCCTTAGCAGTTTGGCCAACTCCAAGTCTTTCATTGCCAACCGAGGGGAGAAGGCTGGACAATGCTCACATCTTACATGGGGTTACTGGACACCACAGGTGCCTATAACAAGGGCGCGGGTGGCCCCTGTACACCCAGCAATCATACTTCACAGACTCAAGGGCCCGAGAAAGCGGGTAGTCCCGGTGAGGTCAGCCCTCTACCATGGGAGTAGGATTTGGATTCCCAGAGTTGGCTGCTATGACACACTGGGATCTTTGTTAAGATGCACCGGTAATTCACACCCACAGGAGGAGTTCTCTGGCCCTCAGGCTGGACATCTGGTTCCCTGTTATCTAGGGAAGAGGGCAGAGCTCCCTCAGTCATGGTCCCTCAGGAACTCGTCACCTCTCACTGCATTCTCTGGGGCCTCAATTTCTGCTGCTCTCTTCTTTCCTTTCACCTTGGCTTCAGATAGCACATGACAAAACACTCGCACATCAGCCAGCCTTGGCAAGGTGACAGGTATGGTAAAAGCAATCCCAGGAAGGCTCTTCCACTACTGTGCATGGAGGGCTTTACACACCTGGCTCGAGCACTGTGCGGGCTTCAACAGGAAGAGTGACTGTATCAGGGAGAGAACAGAGTGGAGGGACCAGCAGTTAGCGTAATGGCTATGTTGCTGAACTCCCATGTAGTCGACCGCAGTTCGAGTCCTGGACCCGGTGGCTTAAACTCACGCCGAGTGCTTGTGCGTGCGTGCCCAAGATCCCTAGAGGAGAATGGAGAAGGGATTGCGGTGTGGTCATCCCGCCTAGGGAGTGATTTCTCACTTTCTGTCTCTCTCTGTCTTTCTGGCGAGCGCACGCGCCCAATAGCAAAAAGCTCTTAAAAAAAAAAAAAAAGTGGAAACTGTCAAATATACACTCAATATTCAGAAGGCACTCCACTAGTTGATAAGTTCCCTATCGTTGGGTCTGAACAAATGGCCTTCCTACAAAAACATGCTTCTCAAATCCACTGTGTGTCTATCCTAGGCAAGGGGCTACAGCGGGTATGGTCTGGCAACAGCTTGCTGGAGCTTCGGTTCACTGAGCAGGTAATTTCATTTAGAAGCTGGGTCCACCCTGAAACGCAAAGGCGCATGTAGGGCCGGCAATCCGTCGCTGATCCTTTCATCAGGCGTGTCCCTGGGCGGCTCGCCTTTCCCTGTCCCCACGGAGGGTGTCCCAGGCCTCAGTAGAGGCTACGCCGTACCGTGGCGGGTAGGGGCGCGGCCAGAACTGTGGGCCACTGTGAGGGGCACGGACGCGGGTGCTGGCCGGTGGGGACGCGCAGAGCTCAACGGAGACTCCGATCCATCAGGATGCCCAGCCCGACGCCGTGAGACTACCGCCGCACAACCTTCGCCGCCTGGGAGGGGGAGCCGAGGAACGCGATCCGCCGGAGGGCACACAGCTAGTCCGCTGCAGAACCGGCACCAGAACCCAGGTCTCCTGTCTCCCGATCGACATTCTCTCTCAGCCATGCAGCTCTCAGCCACATCCACCCCACTCACCCTCTCCCCGACCTCCTTTTCCTCAAGCTGGCGGGACGAGTCCCAGCGTTACCAGAGTTTTCCCGACTGGGGTTCCGCTGGGCCTCCTCTGCGCATGCGCACAGCGCCCCTTGCGTCCTCCCCTTACCCTAAGAACTACACTTACCAGCAGGCAATGGGAAACTCGCACATGCAAATTAAGTACGAAGAGCGGGAGGGCCAATCTGAACGGGATCCGGTGCTCCACGCCGCACTGGCTGCTGCTCAGCCGCGGGCCCCGCCAGCTGCACCCCCCAGCCTGGGAGGGCCGAGCGGGTGGGCGGAGCCACGATACAGGAGGCTGAGCGCAGCGGGAGCCGGCCACTCACCCACCCCGGCCGGCGCGATGTGGCTCTCCGCGGCGCTGCTGCTGGCGCTGCTGCTGCTGGTGCTTAGCAGAGTTTACCGGGGGCTGTTCGCTGGCAGCTCCGCGAACCCCTTCAAAGAGGACGTCAAGCGGCCACCCGCACCCCTGGTGACCGACAAGGAGGCCAGGAAGAAGGTTCTTAAACAAGGTCAGCGGGAGGGACCCTGGGTCCTAGGCTGCACTCAGGCATTCTTGCGGGTTACGTTCTCATTCGGGCAGCCTAAGCCTTTGGCAGACCCGGGCCTCGGTTTCCCCATATTTAAAGGCTGCGAGGGCTTCCTGGCCCTTGTAGGCATCCGATTGTAGTGTCATCTCTTGACGAGAACTTTCACCGAAGTAGGCCCCGGGCAGTATTCCGAAGGGTGTGGGCAGTGTCCTTGGCGAGGCAAGTCTAGGCATAGCCGAGTGCCCGCCTCGCCACTTGGAGTCCCCGCAGGTCACAGGACAGATTAGACACCTTTATCCCTTTTGCCTCTAAGACTTTCCCCTTTCGCCTATCCTCCCTTTCTGTCTCAGGAGCGTGGGAGAGTTGCACAGACATCTCTCCAAATCTGCATGTAGGAAACTTCATTTTTGCCTGTCAGGTGGTTTGACAGGTTATTTGTGGTCCCAAATCCGTGGATTGAACCCTGGTTCTAAAACTTTGAAAGAGGTTTAACAGGGTGCCCAGGCTCAGAGCCTGCTGTCCTCTTTTATGTGTATATGTATGTATATACACGTGTATATACATTTATTTTTTGAGAGTTTTTTTGCTGTAGGACACGCGTGCTCGCCAGAAAGACAGAGACAGAGACAGAAAGCGAGAAATCACCCCCCAGGGGGGATGGCCACGCCACAATCCCTTCTCCTTCAATTCTCCTCTCTCGATCTTGGGCACGCACGCACACGCGCCCGGCATGAGTTTAAGCCACCGGGTCCGGGACACGAACCGCAGGCGACTACATGGGAGTCCAGCAACATAGCCATTACGCCATCTGCTGGTCCCCGTATATATTTTTTAAAGAGATTTTTGCTACAGGATGCGTGTGTGCACCAGAGAGACAGAGTTAGAAAGTGAGAAATCATGGGGGGGAGGGGGTGGCCACTCCACAATCCCTTTTTCTTCATTTTACACTCAGGATTTTGGGCATACATGCACACGTGCCCAGCGTGAGTTTTAAGCCACTGGGTCTGGGACTCAAACCTCTGTCGACTACATGGGAGTCCAGCGATGTAACCATTACACCCTCTTTTTAATATTTAAAAAATATTTTAAGGTTGCTTCTAAGGGTTAAAGAAAGAGTTCTGCGGTTTAAAAAAAAATGGAGTCACTGTTCTTCAAGTCTGTCTCATTTGTAAATTTTTTTTTTTTTTTGAGAGGTTTTTCGCTATAGGGCGCGTGCGCTCGCCAGACAGACAGAGAGAGACATAGAGACAGAAAGCGAGAAATCACCCCCCAGGGGGGATGGTCACGCCGCAATCCCTTCTCCTCCATTCTCCTCTCGGGATCTTGGGCACGCACGCACACGCGCCCGGCGTGAGTTGTAAGCCACCGGGTCCGAGACGCGAACCGCGGTCGACTACGTGGGAGTCCAGCGACATAGCCATTACGCTAACTGCTGGTTCCCTCATTTGTAAATTTTTTGTGTAAGGTGTTTGCAACATAGACGAGACAGGTCTAAGTGACAGGACTAATTGCTAGACTTTTGAGATTAAAGTTTTAGCTTGGACTCTGTCACTGACTGTATAATCATTAGCGAGTCACTCCACGTATTTGAGCTGGTCTAAAACTGAGGCAACTGGTTTAACTGTTTTGCAAACCAGGTTGTGCCCTGTTACTGGGTTATGAAATCAATTTATTGGGTTGCAACTAAAATGTTTAAATGCAGTAGAATAGGAAATATCAGAATATATCACTCATAGTTCCAGTATTATGTTGCATAACGTCTGTTTCATGTATTTACATTGTGTACTTACAAGTGTTCTGGTTGTGACATAAGATGTATTTTTCTTGTTCTTTTTTTTTCACATTTTCCCATAAACATTTACATATTAAAAAATTTTTGCTCATACTCCATAGCAAAATGTATTTTTCACTATGGGTCTCTCACAAAAGCATCTAAAAAGTAAGAAGTTCTCCAAATTCTCTCACAACTTCAAAGATTACAAATCTGGGACCAGCAGTTAGCGTAATGGCTATGTCGCTGGGCTCCCACGTAGTCGACTGCAGTTCGAGTCCCAGACCTGGTGGCTTAAAACTCATGCCAGGCGCGTGTGCGTGCGTGCCCAAGATCCCGAGAGGAGAATGGAGGAGAAGGGATTGCAGCGGTGCCATCCCCCCTGGGGGGTGATTTCTCGCTTTCTGTCTCTATGTCTCTCTCTGTCTGTCTGGTGAGCGCACACGCCCTATAGCAAAAAAAACTCTAAAAAAAAAAAAAAAAAAACAAAGATTACAAATCTCATTTTCTTGACAGTGATTTTAAAATTTTTATTATTATTTTTTTAAAATTTGCTATAGGAAGGGACCAGCAGTTAGCATAATGGCTATGTCGCTGGACTCCCACGTAGTCGACCGCGGTTTGAGTCCCAGACCCGGTGGCTTAGAACTCACACCGGGCGCGTGTGCGTGCGTGCCCAAGATCCCAAGAGGAGAACGGAGGAGAAGGGATTGCAGCATGGCCATACCCCCTGGGGGGTGATGTCTCGCTTTCTGTCTCTATGTCTCTCTGTCTGTCTGGCAAGCGCACACGCCCTATAGCAAAACAAAACAAAACAAACAAAAAAATTTGCTATAGGGGACATATGCTTGCCAGAAACAGAAAGAAAGAAGGAAAGTGGAAAAAGTAAGCCACCAGTCTTGGGACTCGAACCATGGTCAGCCATGTGGGAGTCCAGCAACTTAACCACCATACCACCTGCTGGCCCCTTGACAGTGATTTTTGAAGAACAGATCTTGTGTTGCAAGCGTCCATACAGCACCAGGTGCTGTCCAGTTTTGTCTTCTTTTGAGGTGCCCCTACTAACGCCCAGACAGCCCTGCCTGTAGCTCTCCCTGCTGTGAGGGAGCAGTGTTGTGATTTCTCAAAGCGGCAGCCTGTGGCTTCCCTGTCCTACCTAAGAACTAGCATCAGAATCTGGAACAGAGCTGTTCCACTGGCACTTGCAGATCCTGTATCTTTCAAAGAAACCTGGCTTGTGACTGGGTGGTCCCGTGAGCTGGCAGCTTGCCCCATGACGATCTTCCCCGCCTCCCACCACGTGTTTTCTTTCTTCCCTAGCATGTGATCTGTGTCTGCCCTTAGGTTTCTCAGCTCTCTGGTTTTGGTCCAGTAGTGATTCGCTAATTCCTACTTTCTCTGAAAGTAAGGAAAATCCCCAGGTACACAATGGCTTAAATTTAAGTTCAGCTCAAACCAGATTAAATTTTTTTTGTTATTATTTGTTTTTTTGGAGAGGTTTTTGCTATAGGGCACGTGCACTCGCCAGGGAGACAGAGAGAGACAGACAGAAAGTGAGAAATCACCCCCGCCAGGGGGGATGGCCACACCTCAATCCCTTCTCCATTCTCCTCTCAGGATCTTGGGCACCCATGCACACATGCCCAACGTGAGTTTAAGCCACCGGGTCTGGGACTCGAACCGCGGTCGACTACATGGGAGTCCAGCAACATAGCCATGACGCTAACTGCTGGTCCCAAACCAGATTAAATTTTGTTTAATCTGCCTGGCTCATCCTGAATATTTCCCAGGTAAAATGTTTGAGACATTTTACTTGAGAGCTCTGTTCTAAACTACTCTAGAGTTTTCTTAAACTTCACAAACTAGCAAAGTATTATTTGGTTTCCAAAATTATTTTTTGGTAACTTTTTTTCCCCAGAGGTTTTTTCCTTAGGATATATGCACTCACCAGGGAGAGAGAGAGACAGAGACAATGAAAGGGAAAGTGAGAAATCACACCCCCAGGGGGATGACCGTGGCACAATCCCTTCTCTTCCATTCTCCTCCTGGGATCTTGGACATGCACACACACACACACCTGGCATGGTTTTCAAGCCACCAGGTCTGGGACTTGAACCTCAGTCATCCATGTGGGAGTCCAGTGACATAACTGCTATGCCTCTGCTGGACCCAACTTTTTTTTTTTTTTTTTTTTTTAATTGCCAGAGCTTGTGTGCACTCACCAGAGAGAGAGAGAAAAGGAGAAAGTACCCCTCAGTGGGGTGTGGTCACAACACAGTCCCTTCCCCTCTGTTTCACTATCCTGTCAGGATTTGGGGTAGGCACATAACCTGCCCAAGCCATCTGGGCTAGGGTTTGAACTGTGCTCAGCCGTATGGGATCTGGCATCCTTAACCACTGAGCTATGAAAGCAGCCCTAGTTTCCCCATCTTAGCCATTTCTCTGCCTCTGCCCGAGAAGCCCAGCCTCGTCTTCCTCCCTTCTGTTACAGCTTTCTCAGCCAGCCTAGTGCCAGAGAAGCTGGACGTGGTGGTGATCGGCAGTGGCATTGGGGGCCTGGCTGCAGCTGCTATTCTGGCCAAAGTTGGCAAGCGGGTCCTGGTGCTGGAACAGCATACCAAGGCTGGGGGCTGTTGTCATACCTTTGGGAAGAATGGCCTTGAATTTGACACAGGTAAGGCTTGGGCAGAAAAGGGGTTGAGTGCAAGCTCTATTTCCAGGCGACTCAGAGCATATGTAGAATGATATTGGAGGTCCATCATTTCTCTGGGCACCCCTTCCTGTCTGACAGCCAGACCTACGGGGTGTTGAACTGGACAGGATCTGGTATTTCTGCTGAGACACCTTCCTACAGAAAGGGTGGGCTGCCCCTCTGGGCATGGGCTAGGCCAGACTGGGCAGCCTCCTTCCTCGTCTGCTTTTCCAGGGCTCCATGCCCTTATCTACCCAACGCCTTGTTTTTCCATCTCCCCTCAGGAATCCATTATATTGGGCGCATGAATGAAGGCAGCATTGGCCGTTTTATCTTGGACCAGATCACTGAGGGTCAGCTGGACTGGGCTACTCTGTCCTCTCCATTTGACATTGTGGTACTAGAAGGGCCCAATGGCCGAAAGGAGTTCCCCATGTACAGTGGGAAGGAAGCCTACGTTCGGGGCCTCAAGGAGAAGTTTCCCCAGGAAGAGGTTGTCATCGACAAGTATATAAAGCTGGTGAAGGTACATGGGCATGCTGGGGATCCCGCTTACTCCTGACAAGGCTGACCTTCTTCATTAGTGCAGTGACTGCGGGGGTAGGAGCAGGGTTGACTGGTGTCTGAGGGGGAGGAGGGGTTGGGGAGCGGGAAGAGAGGAAGAGTCATTTCTGTCCTGAACTCAAGCCCAGGTGGAGTCTTTGATCTCTCGGGCTCCTCTCTCTCATGGCTGCTACTCTCGCTCTGGCCTCTGGGGGCACCCTGCTCACCTCCCTGACTAGGTTGGCTTCCAGGTGATCAGATCACTACTCCCTTTACTTTGCCTGAAACCCAATTGGGATTTTTTTTGGAGAGGTTTTTGCTATAGGGCACGTGTGTTTGCCAGGAAGACAGAGACAGAGAGACAGAAAGCGAGAAATCACCCCCCAGGAGGGATGGCCACACCGCAATCCCTTCTCTTCCATTCTCCTCTCGGGATCTTGGGCACACACGCACACGCACCCGGCGTGAGTTTAAGCCACCGGGTCTGGGACTTGAACTGCGGTTGATTACGTGGGAGTCCAGCAACATAGCCATTATGCCAACTGCTGGTCCACCAATTGGGATTTTTTAAAAAGTTTCTTTCTCTCTTCTATGAGTGAGAAAGAGGAGAGGAACACCCCCAATAGGATCTTGATGTCTCAGTCCACCTCAGCTTTAGCCAGCCCCTGGTCATGGACACACACCTATGTGGGTACTCAGGGAGGTCTCCAAATGCCACCCCAGACCTTTCCATGTGGGTCAGCCTTGTGGGATGTCATGTCTTTTTTTTTTTTGGAGAGGTTTTTGCTATAGGGCACGTGCACTCGCCAGACAGAGAGAGACAGAGAGACAGAAAGCGAGAAATCACCCCCAGGGGGGCTGGCCACGCCGCAATCCCTTCTCCTCCATTCTCCTCTCAGGATCTTGGGCATGCACGCACATGTGCCCGACGTGAGTTTTAAGCCACCGGGTCTGGGATGCGAACCGTGGTTGACTACATGGGAGTCCAGCGACATAGCCATTACGCTAACTACTGGTCCCTGGGATGTCACATCTTACCTTTGTTCCACTGTCTGGCTTCCAGGTTGGGATTTTTGAAAAGGAATTTTGCCAAGAAGCTAAAAAGCATAAAAAAAAAACCACTCATCTGAATATTGGATGGAAAAAATATATAGAGTACAGATTTTTTTTTTTTTTTTTTGGAGAGGTTTTCACTATAGGGCGTGTGCGCTCGCCAGACAGACAGAGAGATACATAGAGACAGAAAGCAAGAAATCACCCCCCAGGGGAGATGGTCACACCGCAATCCCTTCTCCATTCTCCTCTCGGGATCTTGGGCACACACGCACACATGCCCGGCGTGAGTTTTAAGCCACCGGGTCCGGGACACGAACCGCGGTCGACTACACGGGAGTCCAGCGACATAGCCATTACTCTAACTGCCTGTTCTCTAGAGTACAGATATTTTAAAAATCCAAATTTAGGGACCAGCAGATGGCATAATGGTTACGTCATTGGACTCCCATGTAATTGACCGTAGTTCAAGTCCTGGACCCAGTGGTTTAAAACTCAGGCATGTGTGCCCAAAATCCCAAGAGGAGAAGCGATTGCAGCATGGCCATCCCCCTTGCAGGGGTGATTTCTCGCTTTCTGTCTCTCTGTCTCTCTAGTGAGCACATATACCCTATAACAACAACAACAAAAAAACTATCTAAAAAAAAAAAAAAATCCAAACTTATCAAAGATCAGCCAGGCCCCTGGGCTAGTACAGGCTATTAGGAGGTGATACTGTCCCAGTGTTCTAGAGGTGAGCCATTGTTCCTGGTTGGCTTGCTTGCTTGTTTGCTTGCTTTCATCTATTTTTGCTTTTGTTTTGGGGCTCATGTGCTCACCAGAGATAAACTGAGACAGAGAAAAAGAGAGTGAGAGAGAAGGAAAGTGAGGAAATACCCCCTCCCCAAGGGGGTGGACATGGCCATGCCATAATGTCGTCTCAGGCAAATATGCACATGTGCCCAGCGCGTTTTTTAAGCTGTTAGGTCTGGGACTCATACCGTGCAGTCAGCCATGTCCGATCCCGCTGCCTTAACTATCGTGCCACATGCTGGCCCTCATGGCCTGCTTTCTTTCCCAGGTGGTAGCCAGTGGAGCTACACATGCCATTTTGCTGAAGTACTTTCCACTGCCCGTGGCTCAGCTCCTCAACAAGTGTGGACTGCTGACTCGATTCTCTCCATTCCTCCGCGCATCCACCCAGAGCCTGGCTGAGGTCCTGCAGCAGCTGGGGGCCTCCCCTGAGCTGCAGGCGGTGCTCAGCTACATCTTCCCCACATACGGTGGGTCCTGGCCACGGGCTCTAGGTGGCTTCTGGAGGAAGAAGGGCTGCCGTCCCCGCTCTCAGTCTCTCTTCCCAAGCCTGCCAGGCTGATGGAAATGGAGTGGTACGA
The DNA here is from genome assembly GCA_026018925.1 of Tupaia tana. Taxonomy (NCBI): domain Eukaryota; kingdom Metazoa; phylum Chordata; class Mammalia; order Scandentia; family Tupaiidae; genus Tupaia; species Tupaia tana. The sequence goes on from JAKSZU010000003.1 coordinate 150,059,249, forward strand.
ACCCCAGGCCCTCTGGAGCTTGTGGATGGGAGACCTGTCCAGCTGCTGGACTTCTGGTAGAAATTCCCTTCATGCATGGCCTGCATGATTTTTCCATTCTCTTCCCTGGTCTCAGCTGCATGGCAGTTTGTAAGGGATAGTCCCACTGGCCCCAAGATCTGCAAGGTACCCCATGTTTGGATGAAAACAGCTCCTCTGACTGCCCTGGACCCTGGGGACATTTGGCCCTGGCGGGGACTCAGAGTGCATGTTTCCCTTGCACGAATCCCTTTCCTTTTTGAGAGGTGCTGGATGTCTGCTCCTGCCTGCTCACTTCCCCTCTCTCCCCCTCTAGGAGTAACCCCTAGTCATAGCACCTTTTCCATGCATGCTCTGCTGGTTGACCACTACATGAAAGGGGCCTTTTATCCTCGTGGAGGTTCCAGTGAAATTGCCTTCCACACCATCCCTGTGATCCAGCGGGCTGGAGGTGCTGTCCTTACGAGGGCCGCTGTGCAGAGTGTGTTGCTGGACTCGGCCGGCAGAGCCTGTGGTGAGAGCCTTACTCATGCTTCGGGACCCTGGGCTGGGCTGGGCTGGGCGGGGTGAGGCCGGCTCTTTCTAAGGGCAACGGAGGTAGAAGAACCAACACCCTCACTGGGGGATTAATAGTAGAGTATGCCCAAGAGCAAAAGCCCAAGGACAGCGATGAGTCTGGAGGTAAAAAGGAAGCAAGAAGGATACATGGCCGACCATGGTTCGAGTCCTGGGCCTGATGGCTTGCTTTCTCACTTTCCTCTCTCTCTGTGTGTGTCTCTCTCTGGTCAAATTAAAATGAAGGAAGGAATGAATAAATAAGTAAATCTTAAAAAAAAAGAAAAAAAAGGATAGAGAATTACGTGCGCTTCAGAGAACAGTATTCAGTCATTTATTTTGAGGAGGTAAGTATTTATCCGTAATCCATTCTTCTTGGGTGTAGGGTCTATGTCTTTTTATCTTAATGTCTGTAGATCTTAGCCCATAAGAGAGGCCCACTACATATTTGTCAGTACTTGATGGAATGAGTGAACACCCTGGGCATTCTGTAGTGCAGTGTGAGCCCAGTAAAGTGCCCCTACCTCAATCTGTAAATGGCAGATTGGAGCCTGGAATATCATTATCCTGGCTCAGGTTATTGTTGTTACCTGCATAGAATCAAAAGCCCATTATGAATGAACTCTAAGGAGAGGGTCTTGCAGGGCTCTGTGAAACAGAACAGGCCATCTCTCACTAGCGGGGTGCTTAAAGAAGCCTCAGGGAAGAGGCCTGAAAATGGAGCTGGTGTGAACAGGAATTTGCCAGAGAAACATTTCAAAGAGGAGGAAATGGTGAGTGGATTGCCCAGTGCATTAAAAAAAAAAAGAAAAAGAAAAACAAAATCCAGGACAAAAGGTCACCAGTTGATCTCAGAGAATCTATTTATAGAAGGGACTGAGATGTTGGGTGATCAGAAAGAGATGGCAGTCATGTAAGTTTCTCTGAAGTCCATGAACAAATTTTCCTTCCAGCTTTTCTTTGAGGGTCCATGCAGCACGGTGAGTTTAACAGCTCAATTAAATTTAAGGGCCAGCAGGTGGCATGGAGGTTTCAGTGGCTGGATCCTATATGGCCGACTCCATGGTTGGAGTTCTGAACCCAGCAGCTTGAAAATCTTGCTGTGTGTATATGTATGTGTGCCCAGAGTCCTGAGAAGAGAATAGAGGAGAAGGGGTTGTGGTATGTTCTTTCCCCCCTCCTTTCTCTCTTTTAGTCTCCAGCAAGTGTATACGCCCTTATAGTGAAAAACAAAAACAAAACAAAAACTCAATTCAGAATACATTTATTGGTCTGTCATGTGCTAGGTGATAAAAGATGGAAATAAAAGATAAATAAATCCCTATCTTTATCTTAAGAAGTTTCTAGAGGCCAGCAGGTGGTGTGGTGGTGAAGGTGCTGGACTCCCACATGGCCAGCCATGGTTCTAGTCCTAGACCTGGTGGCTTGCTTTCTCACTTTACCTCTCTCTCTGGTCAAATTAAATAATAATGATAAATAAAATTTTAAAAGATTCTTTAAGGAAAAAAATAAGGTTTCCAATATTATAGGAAAGATTGTTGCAAAATAATTTACGTGCCGGGGCTGGCTCAGTGTAACACACTGCTCAGGGGAAGCAGGATCCATATGGAAGAACCATATGGAAGGTCGCTCGGTTTCCTGGTTGACCGGTGTGCGCGTACCTGTGTTTCTGGCTGGCTCAGAAAGCTGGGGTAGATCATGGCATGAGACCCTGGTGAGGAGGTGTGTTTCTCTTTCACTGACTCTCACCCTCATGAGAGCAATAAATAAACATTTTTAAAGTTTAAGTGCCTAGAGGCATATACTCAGGATGGAGGTGACAAAGCACCGTGGAACAGGGAGGGCCTCCCAGAGACTGAGGTGTTTGAACCAATTCCTGGAGGGCGAGGAGAAGGAGGCGAACAGATGAGGTCAGAGGAGGTTATTCCAGGAAAGAGGAACAGCACGTGCAAAGACCTGGAGGTACAAAAGAACTGAGTGTGTTCAATCTGAAAGTATTAGGTGGAGCCATAGGAAACTGCCATTTGGGGGGCTGGCAGGTAGTATGGTGGTTAAGGGTGCTGGATTCCCACATGGCCAACCCTGGTTTGAGTCCCGGACCTGGTGGCTTGGCTTCTCGCTTCCCCTCTCTCTCTCACTCTGTCCTTCTCTGATCAAATTAAAATGAAAAGGAAGGAGAAATGCAGGAGAAAGGGCTGGGGCTTGACCACACTTCACTGGGGGGTGCTTTCTCCCTTTCCTCTCTGTGTCTCTCCCGTGAGCCCATGTGTCCTTTCGCAAATTTTTGAAAAAAGAGGGTCCATCTGGGGTAGATAGGAGGACCTAGGGAAGGTAAATGCAGAAGCCACTGGGGATAGCCTGAGGGTGTGTGAGGATACTGCACCCAGTTGCTTGTTGGGGGCCTGACCTGCCTGCCTTAGGAAACTGGGCATATATACGGGGCCAGCAGGTGGTGTAGTGGTCAAGGTGCTCGACTCCCAATTGGCCCACCACAGTTCAAGACCCAGACCTGGCAGCTTGAAACTCATGCCGGGTGTGTGTTCATGCGTGCCCAGAATCCTGAGAGGAGAATGGAGGAGAAGGGATTGCAGCATGGCCATCTCCCCTGGCTGGTGATTTCTCATTTTCTGTTTCTTTGTCTCTCCAGCGAGTGCATGTGCCCTATAGCAAAAATCTCTCAAAAAAGAAAAAGAAAAGAAAAAATGAGGCATATGCTTGGAGAGACCCGCAAAGCACACGGGCCTTTCTCCCCTTCCCAGAGCTCTGAACCTCAGCCACGCTCTTGTGCCTGCAGGTGTCAGCGTGAAGAAGGGCCAAGAGCTAGTAAACATCCACTGCCCCATCGTCATCTCCAGCGCAGGCCTGTTCAACACTTACGAGCGCTTACTGCCCGAGTGTGCCCGCTGCCTACCAGGTAAAGGCTGGTCTGCGTTGCCCCTCTTCTGAGCTCTCCATTTCCCAACTTGCTCAGCCTGGCAGGTGCTTCCCCTCTTGGCCTCCCCTTTGACCATCCTTAAGCAGAAAGATGAAAAAGAACACTGGTTTCTGATATCATCATCCTAACTCCTAACATTTGTGGTTGGGGAAACTGAGGCCCATCCTGGGGAAGGGACCTCCCGAGGCTATCCAGCTGAAAGTGGCAGAGCCGAGATGGGACCCCTGGGCTGGCTCTTTGCACCCCTACGTGCTGAGAAAGGTACAGCTCCCAGAGCGACGTGTCACTAAAAGGCTCAGGAGGCTAGGTCAACCCACAGGGACAAAGTAGCCAAGCCAGCATTAGGTGTTAGATGAGAAACTTCAGGATATCATGTGACTTGCCACTAGTGGTGTGACCTTAGGATCTGAGGACAGGAAGCTGACTGGCTGGAGGGGACCCATAACCCAGTCAGGGTGAGAAGGGTGCATAGATGGGAGAGGCTCAGGACATGGTTGGAAACCATGACTTTGTACTGAGCCCAGAGCCACTGGGGCAGGAATGCAGCACCCCAGGGTGAGCCCCAGGGGCTGCTCCCTAAGGAGCTGGGAAAGATGGGCAGTATGGCAGGTGCCATAGAAAAGTGAGTCAGGTTCCTTATGGGGAGGTCTGGGCTGACAGCTGTAACCATCTGAGGTATGGGATAGGTGCTACCAAAGCCCAGCCTGTCCTTTTCTTCGCCTAGCTGGGCCTTGGCCAGAACCTGCCGGCTGAGGCCTCCTGTCTCCGGCTCGGTGAGCCCTGTGGGGCACAGCGGAGTCCCCCAGCAGGGCAGTTGGGTGGGCATGGTGCACACACAGGTGTGGCTTTTGGTACTTCCCGCCTCTTCTCTCTCCCAGGGCCCTGGGCTCTCATCCTGTCCTCTGGCAGGCCCGTGTTGTCCCAGGCCTGCTGTCTGTGCAGGCAGCCGCTGTCACCTCTTCTGCTTGCCCTCCCCTTAGTCCAGCTATGGCCCTCTCTGTAAACAGTCTAATGGCACCAGCCCTGACTTGGCCCCGAGAGAGCGGGAGTGGCCCTCTCTGACCACCGTCCCTGCAGCCCTCACCACCTCCCTTGGCAGGTGTGAAGCAGCAGCTGGGGATGGTGCGGCCCAGCTCAGGCATTTTCTCTGTCTTCATCTGCCTGCGAGGCACCAAGGATGACTTGGGTCTGCCGTCCACCAACTACTTCGTTTATTATGACACAGACATGGACAAGGCGTAAGGCATGCGTGCCCACGTGTGTGCTGGGGGGTGTCCTGGTGTCCCAGTGTCTCAGCACCCAAGGGCCCTGCTTCCTCCTGGACGCTGGGGAACAGCGGCAGGATGTGCAGTGGAGGCGGTGGGGTTTCCACCTTGCCCCTGGGAGGGGCTCTGCCCAGCTTCAGCCCTGGGGCTCTGCAGCGGTGCTCTGCCCACAGGATGGTGCGCTACCTCGCTATGCCCCGGGAAAAGGCTGCAGAACACATCCCGCTCGTCTTTGTTTCCTCCCCGTCAGCCAAGGACCCTGCCTGGGAGGACAGATTCCCAGGTGTGGCTTCCGGAGCCAGTGGCGTGCCAGTACTGGGGCAAGGGGTGGGAGAGGCGGGGGGGGGGGGGGGGGGGGGGGGGGGCTGTTAGCAGTGATGCCTCTCTGCACACCAGGTCGGTCCTCGCTGATCGCACTCATCCCCGCTGCCTACGAGTGGTTCGAGGAGTGGCAGGAAGAGCCGCAGGGGAAGCGAGGCAGTGACTACGAGGCCTTCAAGAACTCTTTTGTGGAAGCTGCCTTAGCAGAAGTCAGGAAACTGTTCCCACAGCTGGAGGGGAAGGTAGGGAGAGGGCGGGGGTGGTGACAGACCTCTTCGTGCCACTCCGCCCTGCGCCGTCCTTAGTACGGAGCCCCAGGGAGGGACAGAGCTCATCCAGCCAGCTGGAGGAGACGGCCCTTACAGGCTCCACTCCTGCCCTTCGGCTGCCATTCTGCCTCCTCAGGTGGAGAGTGTGACTGGAGGATCCCCACTGACCAACCAGTTCTACCTGGCTGCTCCCCGGGGTGCCTGCTATGGGGCTGACCACGACCTGGGCCGCCTGCATGCTCTGGTCATGGCCTCCGTGAGGGCCCAGAGCCCCATCCCCAACCTCTACCTCACAGGTACACTGACCGCCCCATTTTGTCAGGACCTCAGTCCCTGGGCCTCGCTGTTACCCCGAGTCATCAGGCCCTGCTGTCCCCTGTAGCCTCCCACACCTTGAGCCAGGGAGAGTGGGCAGCATGGGTGGCCCACTGGACAAGTGAGGTTCTGGGTTTCTTTGTGGCGAGGGTGGGCTGGCAGCTGTAACTGTCTCTAAGGTATAGGGTAGATGCCACCAAAAACCCAGCCTCCTTCCTTTGCTTAGCTGGACCTGATCTGAAGCCATCTCTAGGTGGCTCTTGCATGGGGGAGTGAACGTGAGAGTCCTTGCCCTCCCATCCCCCCACCTGAGGGATGCTCATGGGCTTCTTCTTGCCTCTCAGGTCAGGACGTCTTCACCTGTGGGTTGATGGGGGCCCTGCAAGGAGCCCTGCTGTGCAGCAGCGCCATCCTGAAGCGGAACCTGTACTTAGACCTGAAGAATCTTGGCTCTAGGGTCCGGGCACAGAAGAAGAAGAATTAGTTTGTTCAGGGATGAGCCAGAGGAATTTGGCCACCAGCTGGGGTACCTCCCTGGATTACCCATACTTTCTGCATCAGTTCCTTGCATATGTAGAGCACTCTAGCTTGTTTCTGGTTTCTGAATAGAGGCCTAGCACAAATCAGTTCTGACACAGAGGCCCTTCAGCTGGGGCAAGTGCTCTTGTATCCCTGTGTAACACTTCCTGGTGGTCGCCATGGTTTGAATTCCAGACCCAGTGGCTTGAAACACGCTGGGCACATGTATGTGTGTGCCCAAACTCCAGAGAGGAGGATAAAGGAGAGGAGATTTGAAGCATGGTCATGCCCCCAGGGAGTGATTTCTTTGTTTCTGTCTCTCTGTCAATCATATGCCCTACAGCAAAAAAACCAAAACAAAACAAAAAAACTGCTCCCCCCTATCAGGCTCAGTCTGGGCCATGGATCTGGGTAGCCTTGGTCTCTCCCAGTAAGCGGTGCTCGGCGTCCCTACTTCCTGACTGGCCAGGTGAAGAGTCCCTGCAGGTGCTGGGTGGCCAAAGCTCGTGTGCCCGGTTCTGTCCTGAGGCATCTCTTGCTCACTCAGTGCCGCCCTGCTGTGTTCTACACTGTGTAAGGCAAAGGCTGACCAATGAGGTTTTACTAAAAACCTGGGCATGACGTGGGTTGTAGTTCCATAGTTTGAGTGCTCCAGGTCCATTCTAGCAGGTTCTGATCACTCTTTTCAGAGGAGAGCAAGTGCCTGTGATGGGCTATCAGCATGAGGGGTGTGTGTCTGAAGCTGGATCTGATTTGTATGCCACCGAGCCCTAGGCCAGTCTTCCTTATGGTCAGGATGGCCCTCTAAGGTACACAGGGAAGCGGGGCGTTGGCTGCCAGGACACTGAGTGGTGGGAGGTCTGCAGCAGGGTTGAAGCGGACTGAGGGCGCATTCCAGGCCAAGTGCACGGCCGAGGACAGCACCAAGGCAGCACCAGCTACCATATCCCCCACATCCTAGATGCGACACAGCTGCAGGGCAGAGGCGGGGTGGCGCAGTCGGTCAGAATCAGAACACAGAACGTGAGCTGTGCAGATGTGGACACGGTGGGTCGGCGTTTGGTACATGACTGCTGCTGGGTGGGAAGGTGGGTAAAAGCCACAGGTTCAAAAAGTGACCATTCACTTATGTTAAACAGAAAAACTAAGGGCCTTATTTTTCTGTGTAAATGTAATATTAATAATAAACTTGGGAACCGGCACAGTGGCATGGTGGTTCAGGTTCTGGACTCCCATATGGTCAACTGTGGTTTAAGTCTCAGACCTGGCAGCTTGCTTTTCTCTCTCTCTCTCTCTCTCTCTGACCAAACTGAATAATAATAAACAGAATTAGATGAGTAATTCTTTAAAAAAAAAACTTGGGGCCAGCAGGTGGCATGGTGGTTAAGGGTGCTGGGCTCTCATATGGCTGACTACAGTTCGAGTCTCAGACCTGGCGGCTTGCTCTCTCTCTCTCTCTCTCTCTCTGGTTAAATTAAAATAAACAAAGTTAAATAATTCTTTAAAAAAAATAAACTTAATGACCTGTTGCTTTAGTATGTGAAATTTATTTTGGTTTCCGTTCAGTTACACAAACTGTATAGAGATGGCATTTACAGAAGCTCAGTAAAACAGCATTTACTTAAAAATACTTATCATTAGACCACAATAAGCTTTAAAAAAATAAAATTAAGTAATTATAGTTAAGTTACAAAAAGCTGAAAATATAAAACATCACAGGGCAGTGGCAATCTGCTAATTAGGAAAACAAAGGGGAACAACTTCAACAATCGATTACTTATTTAACATGGAAATCTTATGAATTAAAGAAATATCTATGAGAGTGTGATGGGGCTGGTTTGTTGGCAGTTTGACATGCTAGACAGCCCAGATCCCAACTCTTTACAGATGGGAGTTCTTAAACTGGGATTTTTTTTTTTTTTTTAAAGGAAATTCACATCTAACTTGAGAAACTAGCTGAGCTGAGTCACTCTTGACTCTGGTTGTATAGTTAAATTAAACCTGAAAATCTCTTCTGGGATTCTTACTCAGGGAGGCAAAGCCAAAACCCTTCCCAGCAAGGGTCTTCATAAAAGGGCCCGGTGAGCCACAGGTCTGGGGCACAGCCCACCCGCCTCCCTGCGCGCGTGGTTCCAACCAGGTCAGGGTGCCCCAGCTTCCACCACGGGCATCGTTGCCTTGGAAAAACAAGGCCTGGAGGGGGAGGTGGGCATCGCTGCCTGGGGAACTGTAGAGGTTTAGAATTCTATCACCGAATGTTTCCTTAAAAGCCATCACGCGGGAAAAATGTCAGTATACACGGCTGCTGTCAGGTCTTTCTGGGTTGTAGCCTTTCTAGAGAGAACGGCCTCAGACTCCCCTGGAATCCGGAAGTGGTCTCTCAATAATTCTACTCGGTCATCTGTGGCAGGCAAACAAGTTCCTCTATTAACATCCCTGACTGAGCACAGGTTCCTCCTGACAGAAATCAGAACCCAAAAGCTGGGGCAAAAGGAAGCCACAGCTGTCTGCTCAGCCTCTGTGGTTTCTTGTGTGCTTCCTGCACGCCCCCCACCCCCACCCCGGCCAGCTCACCTGCATCCACTCAATCTCCAGGGAAGCATGCTTCTGATGGTCTATCTTTGAAAAGAAATCTATCCAGGAAATAATCTTCCTTCGGTGTAATTTCTAATTATAGTCTCTCACTCTTTTTCAGCATGAGAAATGATACTTCTCAGAAACTCAAAAAGTTAAAAAAAAAAAATTCAAATAGTTGAGCTAATTGGATTCCACACTTAGGTGTCCACTGACCGCCCACCCTCTTGGTTCCTGAAGCCAACCTTTCTTCCTGCTCTTTTCTTTAGCATAAACCCAACGTGGTAAGATCACAGCAACCAGTACCAGAAAGAGCTGTGAGCCCTCATGTGTCACAACGTGCTGTCGAGAAGCAAGCAAGCATCTCCTCTGCCAGTACCTGAATTCCTAGGGCCTGAAGGAGTGTCACTATGCCAGGCAGGAAGGACGACATCACCAGGGTGTCCCTCAAGAGCTTAGGGTTTTTGTTTGGTTGGTTGGTTTTTTAATGGGACCAGAGAGACGTCAGATGCTCCCTGCCTTGTGGTGTTGAAGTTCCAAGATGAGTGAGTGGCATTATTTTTTTTTTGGGGGGGGGGGGGGAAAGGTTTTCGCTATAGGGCGCGTGCGCTCACCAGACAGACAGAGAGAGACAGAGAGACAGAAAGCGAGAAATCACCCCCCAGGGCGGATGGTCATGCCACAATCCCTTCTCCTCCATTCTCCTTTCGGGATCTTGGGCACGCATACACATGTGCCCGGCATTGAGTTTTAAGCCACTGGGTCCGGGACGTGAACCGCAGTCGACTACGTGGGAGTCCAGAGACATAGCCATTATGCTAACTGCTGATCCCAGTGAGTGGCATTATTAAAAACTAGTAGGGTAGAAGAATGCAAGGAGCCAACCATGGAGTGGGAGAGCTAGGAAGGTACAAGGGAAAACATAACAGAATCCCAAAGAAACAGGTAGATCTGGGGAACGCGAGAGAAAGAAGGAAGAAAAATCTAACTGAAGAACCACTGGGGAGCCAGGACATGGAGGACACACCAAGAACAATGGCACAGAGGCACAGACGAGCACATGCTGGGCGGAGGCTCTGGCCTGGGCAGGTTGCAGACAAAGGCAGGAAGGAATCAGTCTGCAGAGCCCTGAGTACCAGGGCGTCTATAGCTAGATTCACTACGCCATGACAAGTACGGACAGAAGCTTCAGACCAGGGCAAGTATCTCGGGAACACTGACCTTCCCAAGAAGACGGGCAGGAGAACCAATTAAGGTGGCTCCTGAAAAATATCTAGGACAGAAGTGTGAAATGGGTAGAGGTATGGGACAAAGGAAGCAAGGAAAATGGGAAGGAATATGTGGCTAGATTAAGTGAAAAGAAATGGACAGGACTTTTTGTGACAAGACAGAAAAATGAGGAAATCTGTAGTTTGGATTAAGGAAAGTGGGCAGTTGAGAGGGGCAGCTTGATGAGCAGAAGTTCGGTTCAGTTTTAGTGACGACAGGACAACCAAGCTAAATGGTCGGTACGCAGAACTGGTCTCTGTGAACTAAGGCTGAGGATAAAGTCCAGAGTCACTTGGAGGATGAGGAAACGATGAATTTGTGAGGAGTCAAGGGAGCTGGCTTTCAGCCCCCCAACCCCCGCCCCCGCATACGACAAAGCAAAAGACAAGTCTGTCAGAGACGCCAAGGAAGGCGCTTTCAGTGTGGATGGCCAACGGTATCCAAGTCTACCAAGAAGACGAAGCTTTGAGAACAAGCCACTGGGTTTGGCAATCCTTGGAAAAGACAGGAGAAGACAGGGATCCAGGTGAGTCTGTCAAAGTCAGGAAGAAGCTGAGTGCTGAGGAAACGGGAGCAGCACTCCTGGAGAACTGAGGAGTGGAGTGAATACAAGTAGGAGAGATGGGAGCAGGGGAAACCCAGCCACGTGTGAAGGCGAAAAAAAGGTGCCAGTGTGGACAGACACAGACAGAAAACAGTAGGGGGAGAGGGGGACAGAGGGTTCTAAAATGCTATAAGCATGCTGCACAAGTAGAGAGAATGACGCCAAGCAGAGTATACACTCATTCCTTATCTCCATCAAGTATGCTACTTGCCAACAGTGACAGTTTTAACTCAAACCATGGGCTGTTTTAAGTAAAGTGTCAAAGAGGATGGTCCCTTCAGACTTCCTTCCTCAACAGCACAGAATTCATCACATTTCTCTAACCTCCCACATTGTCTTTCCCTGAGATTAGCTTGGAAACAAACCTCTTTAGGCCCTTGATATTAGGGTACCAGGACTGAATAGTTTTAAGTAAAGCCCCCCCCCCCCCCCCCCCGGTTTTGGCTATAGAGCATGTGTGCTTGCCAGAATCACTCTGGGCCGCAATCCCTCCTCCGACAGTCTCCTCTCATGATTTTGGACACGCAGGTGCACACATGCGCATTTGGTGTGATTTTTAGGCTGCTGGGTCCAGGGCTTGAAGCAGGGTCAAATGTGTGGGGCTCTAACACCTTTACCACCACACCACCTTCTGGCCCCCAGTTCTAGGTAAAACTTTAAATAATGAAATAATGTGATTCAAGACATTACTCTCAGTCATCCCAGGGGAACCCAATGAATTCTGAAATTCTAGGAACTTCTGACATGGGATAGAAGAATTTTTACTAATTAGCCTTGGCATCTTATTATCCGAGGAGAGGACCATTCAGTAGAGTAAGGTAAAATGATCAGAGTACAGTTAGGTTCTAAATATGAACTATTTCAGGCAACAAAGGCAAAACACGAGTCTGTGGGAAGCCTATTTCATCAAAGCCCTTCGAAAAAAATGCAGACCAAACCTAAAACCTTCCAGCATATTTTCTTGCATAAAGCGTGAACTTGCCCTATTTCAGAAAGTTCCTACTGAGGATGACTGTGTGAAAGAAGTTGCTGTTTTGTTAATCATAACCACATTTTTATGTATGACTGTCCATACATAGCTATAATGGGAACAGTGGCTTCATTTCCAGAAACGCCAAGTTCAGTTTTATGCCTGCTATATCCATGGACTAGAGAGAACGCCCTCAGACTCAAGTGGACATAAAGTATTAAAAACAAAATCAAACCATATGCTTGCTACCCAGGTCAGACTTGCAGGCAATAAAGCACTCTTAAACCTGTGTTGGTTTGCTGCTGAAGCCTTTGAAGAGAATTGAGTGTTTAAAGCGGGCTTGTGTCCGTCAGCATTTCACCATCTTCTACATTTTCTGCATGGCACATCCCCCGAAGAGGCCTTAGCAGAAAAGCAGCTCTACCTAGAGTGTTCTCCTGGGTCTGGGAGGATGAACAGTGGACAGTGCAATGCCACGGTCAAGGGTTATCTTTACTACAGAGCCACATGACCCAAAGGCCCAAGGGAGGGTGCTGAGCAGCGTGGCCTGCCCAGAGCTGGCGCCTCCCTCCAGTCACAACCCTGCTTCCATGTGCTCCCTCCACTCGCACTCAGGAGGAGAGGATGGCAGACGCCAGCATAAATGAGGGAACACAGGAGTACAATGTCACCAAAGTGCAGGTGCAAAACCCAAGCAAGCCCCCACCCCACGGCCTCTGCCTGCCCCGACTTGCCACCAGACCCCAATCAAAGATGGGGTGTCTCTTAGATCACAGTACTTCTCTCTTCATTTCTCTTGATTTAGAATCAAAACGGCAGATGGCAGGGAGGACAAGGTTCTCAAGAACAAAAAAAAAAAATCAGAGCTGAAATGAGAACAATACAATCCATTGGTAACATTCATCTTCACTGGAAATACTACAATGTTACAATTTTTGGGGGGAAAAAAGTCTTAGAGGAGCTACAGTTCAGGGGAAATTTTCAGAATAAAACCAACCCACCATACAAAGCATCCAACAGCATCTATTAAAAATAGAAGCACACACACACACACACAACAAACAAAAAAACCACAGGACCAGCAGATGGCATAATGGTTACATCACTGCACTTCCATGTAGTTGACTGAGGTTCGAGTCCCAGATCCAGTGGCTTAAAACTCGCACTAGGCACATTTGCGTGTGTGCCCAAAATCCCAAGAGGAGAATGGAGGTAAAGGGACTGTGGTATGGCCATCCCCCTGGGGAGTGATTTCTCGCTTTCTCTCTCTGTTTCTCTGGTGAGTGCATGCACTCTAGGCAAAAATCTCTCTAAAAATAAGTGAAAAAATAAAAATAGAAGCACACAAAATGGTTTTAAATGTCAGTTTGAAATAAAATCTATGTTAGAAAGATAAACTGAACAAAATATGGGACTCTTATGTTCTACCTCATATTGTTCTGTATTGTTTTAAATTACTTTTACTTTTTTTGCTATAGAATGCAGGTGCTCTCTGTAGAGAGACAGGGAGAGAGAGGTAAAGTGAGAATTACCCCCCAGGGGGGATGGCCATGTCACAATTCCTTCTCTTTCATTCTCCTCTCAGGATTTTGGGGACGTGACGTGTTTTGCAAACTGTCAGGTCCAGGACTGGAACTGTGAAGTCAGCTATGTGGGATCCAGCACATTAACTGCCATGCCACCTGCTGGTCCACAGGTGCATTTTTCTCAACCAGGAAAAAATTATAATGGAGATCAATGATCAGGGAAGACAGCAGGTCAGGCTAAATTGTGAAGCTGAATGGGCTACATAGCAAAGATGTTCTGGGCTGAGCGGCTTGTTCTGTGGCCAGTGTGAGCTGCACAAGTGACCTGGGTTCCCTACAGCAAGTCTGGGAACAATTCACTGTGCCTTCCCTGTGGTTAAATGGAAGAGGGAAGGGAGATGCATGCACGCAGCAGTGCAGTGGGAGTACATTGTCCTCACTTAGGGTATTTTGGGGACAATCTTGCTCAGCTCCTGCTGCCATGGGGTAGAAGGAGGGCTTCTTTCTCTCTGGAAAAGACACAGGCTGGCTGTCCTCAGGTGGTCTAGCCCACAGGGCATAATGCAGGGGACCTGGGGAACTGAAGACCTGCGTGCACTTGGACTCCTTTGTCTCCAGGGAGTGTGTGGTCTAGTGCTTTGCCACCTGAAGTGTGGTACCAGCAGCATTTGACATCATCTGGGAACTTTCTAGAAATGTAGAAAAGTAGGTTCCACCCCCTGCCAAGTAAATCAATATTTTGCTTTTGGGACCAGCAGTTGGTGTAATGGCTATGTCGCTAGACTCCCATGTAGTTGACCGTGGTTCAAGCCCCGTACCCAGTGGCTTAAACTCATGCAGGGCATGTGTGTGTGCAGGCCCAAGATCCCAAGAGAATGGAGGAGAAGGGATTGCGGCATGGCCATCCCCCCGGGGGGTGATTTCTTGCTCTCTGTCTCTCTCTGTTTTTCTGGCAAGCACACACGCCCTATAGCAAAAACCTCTCCTTAAAAAAAAAAAAAAAAAAAAAAAAAAAAAAAAAATTTGCTTTTCATCAGAACGCCAAAAGTGAAAGTCCTAGGGAACCAGCAGTTAGTGTAATGGCTATGTCGCTGGACTCCCACGTAGTCGACCGCGGTTCACGTCCCGGACCCGGTGGCTTAGAACTCACGCCGGGCGCGTGTGCGTACGTGCCCAAGATCCCAAGAGGAGAATGGAGGAGAAGGGATTGCGACGTGACCATCCCCTCTAGGGGGTGATTTCTCGCTTTCTGTCTCTATGTCTCTCTCTGTCTGTCTGGCGAGTGCACACGCCCTATAGCAAAAAACCTCTCAAAAAAAAAAAAAAAAAGGTCAAAGTCCTATTAAAATTTGTGAAGAGTGCAAAAGGCTCAGGACTAGATTCTAGGGAACCGCTATAGGGTCCTGATTTTGCCACCAACCTATAATAGAAACTTAGGAAAAAAAGGTCAATGTTTTTGGGTGGGCTTGTTTCTTCATCTGTCAAGGGAGGGAACTATTGTAGATATTATTCAAAAGTTTCTTCTAGTTCCTACACTATAAGTACATTTATACGGATGGTTCTAGTAGACAGTCTGAAAAGGGGTGGGGGTAATGGTAGCAGCACCCCCAGAATCGGCTCTGGCTCCATGTCAAATGCAAGCCCACTGCTTTGCCCTTCCAAAATTGCAAATCCCTCCTTTGGACTTGGCTTCTCCCTCCTTACCTTCATGTCCAAACGCTGGTAGTCACTGGCCTTTGGCCTCCTAGTGGCTTTGGATCTTTTTCCTTCCAGGACAAAAGCAATAATCTGGAGGAGGAAAAAAAAAATTAACAGGTAATTTCTTAATGAAATCAAAGGCAGTCAGCTTGTAGTACATCTGTTAAGAACCCCCACTTTAGAGCCAGCAGTATACCCACAGAGAGGCCTATTTAAATGATTTTAAAGAGAATAAAGCTAAACTACATTAGAAACTTTTGCATAGTCTGTGTATTTATTTAAGACAGACTTTTGACAGAGTTTTCACACTGGAATTCTCCCCCACTCCCACAACCAACCAAGATCACGGGCATGCTTAGTGTGTCCGGGTGGACCCAGGACAGGAACCTGGAGCCTTCCCACATCATTCCCAGCATAGGCAGCAGTTCCCATACTGGAACACAGTCTTAAGAATGAAAACGGGGGGGGGGGGGGGGGGGGGGGCGGGGGGGGAAAATAAGGGCTCTAACTGTCAAATCCTCAGGTCTTCTGAGGCTGTGAAGGCTCTAAGTTCAAGGTTAGGGGAGGAGATTCCATTCCAGGTCAGGTCAGAATAATGTCCTAACTAGACGCCCAAGGCAGCAGCAAAGGGCACTCAGGGGAAATAGGTGACATGTTGAAAACACATGATTTACAAAGCAGAAGAGCCTCAGGCCTCAGGATCTGAGGCAATCTGAAGTTTGTCTTAATGCTCATAGGCAGATTTGTGACAGATACCTGCCCATACACCGCTTCCGAGTGGAGGAAATGCCACACCCCTCCCAGAGGCAACTCTTGACTTACCTTCCGCTTGTTGTGATAGGCAATATAGAGAACAGCTACAAGAATGGCTGCGGTCACCAGATAAGCAAAGAAGTGGCTGCTCTCAGCGCTGGCACTTTCAAGACTCTCTTTATAAAGGTCACCCTTCTTATTGCTCATGGAATCCAAAAGTGTCCCTTCATGGTTCTCACTGGAGGCAAGGCCAGGCATCTTTTCTTTCTCTTCTTTGAGGGGTGAGTCTTGTTCAGGCCCTGTATTGCCTTCTCCAGTCTCCTTGGGCTCCACATCCTCAGAAAGATCTGAAGGTTCCTCCTTATCTTCTCCCTCCTGCTGCGGAGAGGTGAGGTCAGAGTCCACTGCCTCTTTCTCCGAAGATTCAGTTCTGGAGGCTGGCGGAGGGATCCCTCCTTTGTCAGCTAGCTGGCTTTTGTCTGTCTTTGAAGGTTCCCTGTTATCAGAGGAGGGCTTGGAGATGGGCTTGTTGGAGTGGTCTTTCGGGGATATCTTCTCTGGACTGGACTGAACGGAGTCTCCTTGGATGGGAGTCTTCTCTTGACCTGTCTGATGGAAACCTCCTTGGGAGGATGTCTTCTCTGGATCAGACTGGCCTGAGCCTCCTTGGGCTGAGGCCTTATTCAGCGTGGACTGCTCAGATTCCTTCTCAGGACTGGACTTGCTGGAGCCACCTTGGGCAGGTGCCTTGTCTGGACTGGATTGGTGGTGGGCGACCCCTTGGGCAGACGCCTGCTCAGGACCAGACTGGCCAGAGCCCCCCTGGGCTGGCGCCTGCTCAAGACTTGAGGGGCTGGAGCCCTCTTGGGCTGACACTTTATTTGGAATGGACTGGCTGGAGGCCCCTGGGGCCTGCTCAGGACCTGACTGGCTGGCTCCCCCTTGGGATGATGCCTTGTTGGAACTAGGCTGGCCAGAGCCTCCTTGAGTGGACTCCTTTGGATCCGACTGCTTCGCAACTACTTGGGCAGATGCCTGCTTAGAACCTGACTGGCCAGATCCCCCTGGGATGGACGCCTTCGTTGGATCTGACTGGTCAGAGCCTCCTTGGGCAGGTGCCTTCTTTGGATCAGACTGGTCAGAGCCTCCTTGGGCAGACTCTGTCTTTGGATCTGACTTGTCAGAGCCTCCTTGGGCAGACGTCTTCTTTGGATCCGACAGGTCGGAGCCTCCTTGGGCAGACGTCTTTGGATCTGACTGGTCAGAGCCTCCTTGGGCAGACGTCTTCTTTGGATCCGACTGGTTGGAGCCTCCTTGGGCAGACGCCTTCTTTGGATCCGACCGGTCGGAGCCTTCTTTGGTGGACACTTTGTCCCCCAGATCCGACAGGCTGGTGTTTCTGTGACTGGAAGTGGGAGAACCTTCCGTTTCAGCAGTATCTATGCCTTTAGAGAGCTGGTTGGAATCTCTTTCTGCAGAGGGATCTGGACTCTCTTTTCCTGAACCATGGGACGGATTTTCAGCGGCTGACTGACCAGAGGACGGCAGAGCTCCTGAAACAGAGAAACCAGTTAGCCCTGGAGAGAGGCAGGTGAGAAAGGGGTTACACAAAGCTGGAAGAGCCCAGTGGCAACGCGAACCGGGCTGGGGGGTGATGACGAGAGGAAGGGTGGGGAAGACAGAAAATAAGCGAGCCCAGATGGCGACCAACCGAGGCAAGGATGGTGCGTCTGGGGCTGAGTAGAGGGGGGTGGGGGGTCTTACCCGCCACTGCGACGCTCAGCAAGACCAACGCAACCAGGAACCGCATCCTGCAAGACCGCCGCTTCCGCTCCCCACTGCTCTCGCGAGATCCGCGCTCGCAGCTCCGCGCTCGTAGCCCCGCCCCTCCTGCGCGCGCCTCTCCGCCGAACGCTGCCGGCCGTGTGGAGGGGCGGGGCGTGGCCGGCCGCGGTAGGCGGGCGCGCTCGCTTTCTCCGTGGGAGCCGGGCCCTGGTGGGCCTCCCTCTCCCATTTCCCATCTGGTACTTCCGAGCGAATGGGGACATGCATGCTTCGCGCCTGGCCTACCGACTGATGTCGCTGGGGCCAGGCGTCTGTTCGCCAGCCCTCTGATAGCTTTGCAGCCTGTCCCTCCTCGTGGCTCCTTACCCGCAGCCGGGAACGCGCTGTGGTCAGGTCTCTCACCTAGACCGATCACCCTGTCCCCGACGTGGCTTAGCCTTGGCCTCCGGCCCCCTTCCTCCCGACTCCGCGACGCAGTGCCCGGGAGGTCGCTTAAGATCCTTTCTAAGAAGTGTGTCGTTTTTTGGGGGACCAGCAGTTAGCGTAATGGCTATGTCGCTGGACTCCCACGTAGTCGACAGCGGTGGTTTGAGTCCCGGACTCAGTGTCTTAAAACTCACGCCGGGCGCGTGTGCGTGGGTGCCCAAGATCCTAAGAGGAGAATGGAGGAGAAGGGATTGTGGCGTGGCCATCCCCCCTGGGGGGTGATTTCTCACTTTCTGTCTCTATGTCTCTGTCTTTCTGGCAATCGCATGCGCCCTATAGCGAAAACTTCTCCAAAAAAAAGTGTGTCCTGATTCTGATCGTAAAAGAGCAGAAGTAGTCTGCTTAGTCTCACCGTTAAAAATAATCACTGCTAATGGTTTAGTGTGTTTTCTGCCAGGCAAACATTTGATATTTTTGATTAGGTAATACATTCTAATGGCTCAAAAATCAAAAGTTTTTTTTTTTTCCCTTGAGAAATACTTGCTATAGGGCACAAGCACTGGCAGGAGAGACAGACAGAAAGCAAGAAATCACCTCCCCAGGGGGAAGAGCCAGCTGCAATCCCTTCTCCTCCAGTCTCCTCTCTGGGATTTTGGGCACAGAGGCGCACACACCCTGGCCAAGTTGTTTGTTATTTTTATCTACATTTATTTTATGCTGACTTTATTCCCGTTGCCATAAGTTTTTGTTTCTTGTTTCTTCTGGGATATCTTTTTCTTCTGTGTGACTTCCTCTTCTGGTTTAGGAACAGTTTGCTCCTTATCAGTGAGGATCATCTCCATGTGGCAGGGGGAGTTCAGGTATGGGTTAATCCACCCATGAGCTCTGTACTTATGTGGGCGCATCTTGGGTGCCTTGTTCACCTCAATGTGCTCAATGACCAGAGAATCTATGTCTAACCCCTTAAGTTCAGCATTACTTTCTGCATTTTTAAGCGTGTGCAGCAAACACTCAGCACTCTTTTTGGGCCACCGACCTTGTGTCCAGTCCCACTAGGCGCTGGCCTCGGACTTGAACTGCAGTCGAATACGTGGGAGTCCAGCAATGTAACCATTAAACCACCTGCTGGTCCCATCGAACAAAAATTTTGAAAAAAACACTATACTCTTTACCTTCCATAGTTTATCTTTGATTTTATTTATTTAGTTTTTTTTAAAAAGAATTATTTTAATTTTATTTATTTATTTTAATTTGACCAGAGAGGAACAGAGTAAGAGTGAGACAGAGAGAGAGAGAGGAAGTGAGAAAGCAAACCACTAGGTCCAGGACTCCAACCATGGTCAGCCATGTGGGAGTCCAGTGCCCTTAACCACAACACCACCTGCCAGCCCCTTATTTATTTTTTTTTTTAGAGAGGGCACATTGACTTGTGAGAGAGAAAAAAAGTGAGAAATCACCCCCCCCCCCCAGGGGGGGATGACCATGCTGCAATCCCTTCTCCATTCTCCTCTCAGGATTTTGGGCATGCATGCACATGCGCCTGGTGTGAATTTTAAGCTGCAGGGTCTGTGACTCGAACTGGGATCGACTACATGGGAGTCCAGCAATGTAACCATTATACTGTTTGCTGGTCCCAGTTACTTTTTATTTTAATTTATTGTGTTTCCATCTTATTTATTAAAACACACACACACACACACACACACACACATATTTGGTTTCCCTTCATTTCTCTCTTTTTTTTTGGGGGGGGGGAGATTTCCGCTATAGGGCGCATGTGCTCGCCAGACAGGCAGAGAGAGACAGAGAGACAGAAAGTGAGAAGTCACCCCCCAGGGGGGATGGCCATGCTGCAATCCCTTCTCCTCCATTCTCCTCTCGGGATTTTGGGCACACACGCACACGCACACGCACCTGGCGTGAGTTTAAGCCACCGGGTCCAGGACGTGAACCACGGTCGACTACATGGGAGTCCAGCGACATAGCCACTACGCCAACTGCTGGTCCCGATTTCTCTTTTTTTTAAGACAAGGTCTTACCATGTGGAAGTCCTCCTGCCTCAGCTCCCCAGATGGGACTGCAGATGGGCTCCACCACTCCTAGCTTTTTCTCCTCCAAGAATGATTTATTTAATTTAATTTATTATTATTATTCTCTAATTTTCTATAGGACACTTGTGCTGACCAGAGAGAGAAAGAGAAAGCACATTGCCAAGTCTGGGACTCAGACTGTGCTCAGTCATGTAGGAGTGCAATACCCTAACCACTACATCCAGCTGGCCCCATGCAGGTTTTTTTAAGACGGGGTCTCAAGACCAGCAGATACCATAATGGTTACATCACTGGACTCCCACGTAGTTGAGTGTGGTTCGAGGCCCAACCAGTGACTTGAAATTGACGCTCCACACATGTGCATGCGTGCCCAAAATCCCGAAAGGAGAATGGAGGAGAAGGGATTGCGTGCGGCCTTTCCCCTGGGAAGTGATTTCTTGCTTTCTGTCTCTCTGGCAAGTACACATGCCCTATGGCAAAATTTCCCTCTTAAAAAAAAGATAGGGTCTCCATGTGTTGCTTAGGCCAGCCTGGAGCCCTGATTTTCTGGCCCCAGCTTCCCTGAGTGGCTGAGATTGCAGGCCACTGTGTCCTGCCATTAGGCTGAACTGGGTTTGAACCCAGGCCACCCATGTGGTCCCAGCCTCTGGGGAATACTGTCTTTTCAGCATGCACCACCAGGGATGAGCTCCCTTTCTTCTTAATATATGTTCTTGAATATTTTATTCTATGCATATTGATTTTTTTTCCTCAAATTAAGACTGTCTAATTTGTTTTGTGTCTGACTATGTACAGTCACTATTGTGTGTGGGTTTTTCTTTTTAATTCCCAAGAGCATGTGTGCTCACCAGAGATAGAGAAAGAGAGAACAAGTGTGAGAGGGAGAACCCCCTCCCCCAATGGGGCACAATCATATCATAATCTGCCTGGTGTGTGCTTCAAGCCTCCGAGTCTGGACGCAAACTGTGGTCAGCCATGTGGGATCTGGCTCACCCAACTGCTGTGGGGGCCGGCCCCTACAGATACTGTGGTGTTTACACAGTGAACTGTTGTTTGGAATCAGTCTACGAGTACCTTCCAGGCTAGGTGCTTTGTAGATAGGATTGAAAAAAGTAAAAAGATTTTAATGTCATGGAATGTGTAATCCAGTGGGGCACATGAATATCAAATATTTGTGCCAGTAAATGGCATGGTGGTTAAGTGGCTGGGCCTCAGATTGCAGACTGTGAGATGCAAGGCCTAGACTTGGTGGCTTGAAAAACACATTGGATACGTGTGTCAGTGTGTTTTTCTCTCAAAATGCCGAGAGAATAATGAAGAAGCAGGGACTGCAGCATGGCCATTTCCCCTGGAGGATGAGTTCTTTTTTTCTTTTCTTCTTTTTTCTTTTTTTTTTTTTCTTTTTTTTGGAGAGGTTTTCGTTATAGGGCGTTTATGCTCGCCAGAGAGACAGAGAGAGACAGAGAGATAGAAAGCGACAAATCACCCCCCCCCCCCACCCCCGGGGGATGGCCATGCCGCAATCGCTTCTCCTCCATTCTCCTCTCGGGATCTTGGGCACGCACGCACACATGCCCAGCGTGAGTTTAAGGCACTGGGTCTGGGACTTGAACCGCTGTCGACTACATGGGAGTCCAGCGACATAGCCATTATGTTAACTGCAGGTCCCCTGATGAGTTCTTATTTTCTTCTTCACTCTTTTTTTTTTTTTCTCTTTCTCTCTCCTCTCTCTCTGTCCCTCCCTGGCAAGAGCTCACACCTTATGACAAAATTTAAAAAATAAATATTTTCATAATGTGTTTATGTATGCATGAACACATGTGTACATGTTTTCTTTCTTATTTTTTTCTTGAGAGGTTTTTGCTATAGGAAGCATGCACTCGCCAGAAAGACAAAGAGAGACAGGAAGCGAGAAATCACCTCCCAGGGGGGATGGCCACGCAGTAATCCCTTCTCCATTCTCCTCTCGGGATCTTGGGCACGCATGCACACGCGCCCGGCGTGAGTTTAAGCTACCGGGTCGGGGACTCAAACCGTGATCGACTACATGGGAGTCCAGTGACACAGCCATTACGCCAACTGCTGGTCCCATGTGTACATGTTTTCTAAGAACTGTCAAAAAAGTAAAGTATGGGGAACCAGCAGTTAGCGTAATGGCTATGTTGCTGGACTCTCACGTAGTCGACTGCGGTTCGCGTCCCGGACCCGGTGGCTTGGGCACGCACGCACACGCCGGGCGCGTGTGCGTGCGTGCCCAAGATCCTGAGAGGAGAATGGAGGAGAAGGGATTGCGGCGTGACCATCCCCCCTGGGGGGTGATTTCTCGCTTTCTGTCTCTCTGTCTCTCTCTGGCGAGCGCACACGCCCTATAGCAAAAACCTCTCAAAAAAAAAAAAAAAAAAAAAAAGTAAAGTATGAAAACTATGAGGCACTTGAGGAAGGGGCCCTTGAGCTAAAGACCCAAGGTGTAGATCTGTCCCAGGGAAGAGCAAAGGGAAGAGGAGGCTCAGTGTGCGGCCTGTGCCATGCATGGCCTGCAGGCAGGTGGGGACCTGGTATTTTGTGGAAGTCTAAAGACAAGGATTGTCAGATAGCAGAGAACAAGGAGAATGGCAGGAAATGAGGTCTGAGCAAAGGCAGATTAAAAGGCAACTGACCTGGGGGTTGTCTCTGGATTATAAAACTGCAACAGAAAACATAGCCAGTTAACTTTGGTTGAAATGTAACTGCTCCTTTTCTTGCCAAAAAGAACCACGGTTGCCAAAGGAAATAACCTTCTGTTGTGGCATGTTGAGTGGACTATTTGGGCACCATGACACGCAGTTCTAGTGAGCTGGAATTCTCCAGAATTTCAAAGAACAGTATATGGCACAATTACAGCTTTCAGAAACAAGTGCTTCTTTTTGTTTTGTTTTGTTACTTGAATTGAAAACCTTGGGGCCAGCTTGTGGTGTGGTGGTTAAGGGTGCTGGACTCCCACATGGTCGACCGTGGTTCAAATCCCGGACATGGCGGCTTGCTTTTCTATTTGGGATCAGCAATTGGCGTAATGACTATGTCGCTGTACTTCCATGTAGTTGACCGTGGTTCGAGTCCGGATCTGGTGGCTTAAGCTCACGCTGGGTGAGCATGTGCCTGTGTGCGTAAGATCTGGAGAGGAGAATGGAGGAGAAGGGATTGCAGTGTGGCCATCCCCCCGGGGGGTGTTTTCTTGCTTTCTGTCTCTCTGTCTCTCTCTGTCTTTCTGGCAAGCACACAAGCCTTTATAGCAAAAACCTCTCCAAAAAAAGAGAAAAGAATTCAAACTACACAGTCGGCCGTGTGGATCATCTCCCTTAATCACTAGACCCTGGGGTCAGACCATCCATGACCTCTCCTGTGCTTCTAACTGTTTTTCCTTTGTCAGAAAATCTCTCTTACACACATTCATTTAATATACAAAAGAGAATCATAGAGAAGTGAGAAATCTTTTTTGTGTTTGTTTTTTGTTTTCTTAAGTTTTTTTTTTTTTTTTTTTTTTGAGAGATTTTCGCTATAGGGCGCATGCGTTCGCCAGACAGACAGACAGAGACATAGAGACAGAAAACGAGAAATCACCCCCCAGGGGGGATGGTCACGCCGCAATCCCTTCTCCTCCATTCTCCTCTCGGGATCTTGGGCACGCACGCACACGCGCCCGGCGTGAGTTTTAAGCCACCGGGTCCAGGACGTGAACCGCGGTCGACTACGTGGGAGTCCAGCGACATAGCCATTACGCTAACTGCTGGTTCCCTTAAGTTTTTTTTGTTGTAGGGTGTATGTGCTCAGCAGAAAGAGACAGAAAGAGAGAGAGAGAGAGAGAGAGAGAGAGAGAGAGAGAGAGAGAAAGTGAGAAATCATTGTGGATGGCCACATCTTAATCCCTTCTACTGTAGTCTCCTCTTGGGATTTTGGGCATGCACTTGCAGCATGATTTTCAAGCTACCAGGCCTGGGACTCGAACTGCATAACGAGCTATGTGATATGTGAGATCCAGCACCTTAACCACCATGTCACCTTTCTTTCATGAGAGAGGGAGACAAGCACCCAGGGTTGCATGCCCCAAGTTTCCCTGAGCCCTTCCCAGCCAGCCAGGATCATGGGAGACAGGTATGCCCAAGCATGCACAGGGCGACCTGGGAACTGAACCCTGGTGCTCTATAGAGTTAAGCATTGCTGCGTGTTCAGCTATTGCACACCCTTAGATTGTGCTGGAAGAAATCCTTTATTGTACCAAGTTATCAGAACTTTGACTTTGCTTTGGCTAAAGGAAGTGGATTGGTAAATGAATCTGTTTTTAAAAGAAAATTCTATCTACCTCCCCTAAATAAATGTTTGACTAACATTTCAGGATATTGGCTTAGACAGAGTGTGTGTTGGGGTGGGGGAAGGAATGGAAAATGATTAAGCCTGACCTAGTATCCATGTTATCATGCAGGAAAGGAAAAGAGTCCAGGCCATGTCAAGTCTGTGGGCCATACTCAGGAATTTGTGTGTGTGTGTGTGTGTGTGTGTGTGTTTTAAGGAATTACTTATTTAATTTTATTTAACATTATTATTATTTTCTCTTAAACTTTGCACTCACCAGAGAGCCAGAAAGAATCCCAGACCTGGCGACTTGTTTTCTCACCTTCCTTTTCTCTCTCTGTCTCCCTCTGGTCAAATTAAAAAATAAATAATAATAACAAACAAATAAGTAAATAAATACTTCTTTTAAAAAAGAAAAGAAAATGAAGTTGCCTCTGGTACATTGCTTCTATGTTTCTACTGAT
This sequence comes from Tupaia tana, assembly GCA_026018925.1. Taxonomy (NCBI): domain Eukaryota; kingdom Metazoa; phylum Chordata; class Mammalia; order Scandentia; family Tupaiidae; genus Tupaia; species Tupaia tana. The sequence continues at coordinate 150,083,892 of JAKSZU010000003.1, forward strand.
TGTGACAGCCAAGGAGAGATCTCAAGGAGGCTATCGGAAAAGTGACTGTGGAATTCAAAGGTAAATATAAAAACATTTCCCAATTAAACTTAGTTCAAAATATGATTGTTGGGCCTGGCAGGTGGCATGGTGGTTAACATGCTAGATTCCCAATGGCTAACCATGGTTCAAATCCTGGACCTGAAGGCTTGCTTTCTCATTTTCCCTGTCTGTCTCTCTCTGGTCAAATAAAATAATAATAGTAATAGTAATAAATAAAATCAAATAAATAATTATAAAAATATGATTGTTAATGATTTCATAAAAAGTAATTAATAGGACCATCCCCATGGCCTGGTAGTTAAGACAGCTAGATCTCACATAGCCAACCATCAGGTTTGAGAACCAGACCCAGTGGCTTGATACATTGTGTGTGTGTGTGTGTGTGTGTGTGTGTGTGTGTTCATCCAGAATCTCAAAAAGAGGCAGAAATGGAGGGGAAGGGATTGCTGTTGGCATTCCCCCAACGGGGGGTGCTTTCTCTTCTCCCTCTCTGTCTTTTTGTCTCTCTCTGGTGAGTGCATGTACCCTCTAGTATGACCAAGAAAGGACAATTTATCAGTCTGTCATAACTGTTGTGACTTATTATTGGCCAGCTGGATTATTTTCAGTTTTCTGCTGTAGGAACTATTACCAGGTACTGGTCAGATGCAATTAAGGTAAGAAACACTTGGGGCCAGCAGGTGGCATAGTGGTTGAGTCCCACATGACTGATTATGGTTCGAATCCTGGACCTGGCAGCTTGAAAATCACACCGGGCATGTGTGCATATGAGCATACCCAGAATCCCAGGAGAAGAATGGAGGAGAAGGGATGGGGACATAGCCATTTCCTCTTGAAGGGGATTTCTCACTTTTCCTCTCACTGTCTCTGTCTTTCTCTGGCAACGCACATACACATGATGGCAAAAGCCTTATTTTTTGAGAGAGTTTTGTCTTAGGGTGCTTGTGTTTGCTGGAGAGACAAAGAGACAGAGATATTGAAAGTGAGAAATCACCACCCCAGAGTGACGGCCATGCTGAAATCTCTTCTCCTCCATTCTCCTTTTGTGATTTGGGGCATGCGTGGACATACACCTGCTGTGTTTCAAACTGCCGGGTTTGGGGCTCAACTCATGGTCGACCACATGGGATCCTAGCACCTTAACCTGATCCCCGGCAAAGACCTTAAAAAAAAAGAAAAAAGAAAAACTCTCAGAAAGATTAGCAACTTGCTTAAGGTCAGGTTCTTATTTTACCAAACCTCTGACAGCAGTGAATCGCCTTAATCTGCCAAGTTAATACAAGAAAATAGTCCCTGGTATCCTTTTAACACTCATTGAACAAGTAATTCATTTGACATTGGGCAATTTACCTTATTGCTTTAAGTGTAAGTTCCCTCATTATGAAATGGGGATGAAATTTTGGGGATTAGATAATTAATTTAAATTAGATCATTTGTTTGAAGTATTGTGTTTAATATAGTACACAGTATATAAGTAAGGCTTCGAAAGTTATCATTATTTCATTATGCTATTACGATAATGAATACACTCACATATTAAAATGAGAAAAAATGGTTTTCCTTCACGTAAAAATTCAGAGTAAACTGGGCCAGCAGGTGGCCTGGAGGCTAAGGTGGCTATGTCCCACATGGTTGACAGTGTGGTTCAAGTCCTGGATCTGGGCGCTTGTGCGTGCGTGCGTTCCCAAAATCCCAAGAGAAAATAAAGAAGAGATTGAGTGTATGGCCTTTCCTCAAGGGGATGATTTCTCACTCTCCCTTCTTCTCTCTCTCTCACTTTGTCTCTCTCCTGTGGGAGCTCATGCCCTACAGCAAAAACAAAACAAAAAGAACAATAAAGTTCTTAGGAATAAATTTTACAAAGTGGGGACCAGCAGTTAGCGTAATGGCTATGTCACTGGACTCCCATATAGTCGACCACGGTTCAAGTTCTGGACCTGGTGGCTTAAACTCACGCTGGGCGCATTTGCGTGCGTGTCCAAGATCCTGAGAGGAGAATGGATGAGAAGGGATTGTGGTGTGGCCATCCCCCCTGGGGGGTGATTTCTCGCTTTCTATCTCTCTGTCTCTCTCTGTCTGTCTCTCTCTCTGCAAGCACACATGCCCTATAGCAAAAACCTCCCCCCAAAATTTTTTTTACAAAGCAAGTGCAAAACATAGTCTGAAAGCTACGCTAACATTGTTGAAAGAAATTAGACACCCACATTTATGTATTGGAAGACTTCATTATTAGGAGGTTATGCTCCTCCAAACTGATCAACCAACACTATCCCTATTGAGATCCCAGCCTACTTCTTAGCAGAACTGACAAGCTGACCTAAAATTCATGTGGAAATGCAAGAGACCCAGAATTGCCAAAACAGTCTAGAAAAAGAACAAACTTGAAAGACTCACACACATTTAAAAACTCCCCGAACAGCAGCAATGATTAGGAAAGGGTCATACTCACAGAACGGGAGATGAATAGAACAGAACTGAGAGTCCAGCAATAAGTGTATACATTTGTGTTTCGTTGAATTTCCCCTCCCCCCTTCTTTCCTTAACCCATAAAAAGAGAGAGGGAGAGGAAGAAAGCACCCCTCCGTGGGGTGTGGTCACACTCCAATCCCATCTCCTCCGTTTCTCCATCCTGTCAGGATTTCGTGTATGCACGCACAGGTGCCCGGCATGTTTCAAAGCCATGTGGCTGAGAGTCACGCTGCAGATTCAGCCGTGGGGGATCCAGTTCCCTTAATGACTAGTCTGTGGGGAAGTCGACTAGTTCGTTTCCAGCGAGGGTGACAAGACAGTGCAATGGGGGAAACAGCAACCTTTTCAATGAATGATGTCAGAACAACTCCAAAGCCACGTGAAAAGATGCTCAGTGTCATTAGCATCAGGGAACTACAAATCAAAACCACGGTGAGGTACTACTTCACGCCCACGAGGGCGACTAGAACAGAAAAGCCAGAAAATAACCAGCGTTGGTGAAGATGTGGACAAACTGGAGCCTTTTCACATTGAGGATAGGAATGTAAAATGAGGCCACTGCTGTTGAAAAGTTTGCCGGTTCCTTCAGAAGGTAAATATGGGGGGCAGCAGGTGGCGTGGTCGTTGGGATGCTGGACTCCCACAGGGCTGGCTGCGGTTCAAGTCCAGGACCTGGAGGCTTGCTTTCTCGCTTTCTTTCTCTGTCTCTCTCTGGTGAGCACGTGTGCCCTATAGCAAGTTAAGATAATAATAATTATGACAATACATAAAATTAAATAATTCTCTTAAAAGAAAAGTTAAACATATTAAATAGAATTACCAGTGCTAGCAGGTGGCATAGTGGTTAAGGTGCTGGACTCCCAAATGGCCCACTGTGGTTCGAGAATGGAACCTGGTGTCTTGAAAATCATGCCAGACGCTTGTGCGTGCATGCCCAGAATCCCTGGAGAAGAAAGGAGGAGAAGGGTCTGGGATTCAAACCACACAGTTGGCCGTGTGGGATCCAGCACCTTGGCCTTCACACCACCTGCTGGCTCTGACCCAGCAGTTCAATTCCTGGTTATGTATCCCGAAGAATCGAAAACAGGGGCTCAAGAACATTATGCTTGTGTGTGAACACTCCTACAGCATTATTCACAACAGCCCAAAGTAGAAACAACCCACAGGTTCATCAACAGCTGAAGGAAGGGGTTGGCAAGATGTGGTTCGTACACCGGGTAGTAAGTTCTTACAATTTGACGTTGCCTTGGCATCCATTTGGGATGTAAGTTTGAGTTTCTCAGACTCGAAGCAGGACTTCAGTCACCCTTGATACAGTTGCTAGTTCTCCACCTCATCCCAGTTCCTCCGTGTGCTGGATCCAGATCCCTGCCTCACCCTGTCGTGATCACCTCCCTATGGGACAAAATCAAAGTTCAGGCAATAAAAGCAGTTCAACAGGATTTCAGTTCAGTTGGTCATAGTCTTTGTCCAGGGTGTGGCGGTGAAGAAGGGCCATCATTGTTATAAAATGGTTGATCTATTTGTTGTTGTTGAGATCATTTTTTTTTTTTAATAGGGCATGTGTGCTCACCAGAGAGAATGTGACGAATCACCCCCTGGAGGAATCGGCCACACTACAACCCATTCTCCTCTTGGGATTTTGGGCACACACACACATACACACACATGTACCCAGCAAGTTTCAAGTCTCCAGGTCCGGGACTCAAACCATGCTCAATTATGTGGGAATCCAGTGCCTTAACCACAACACCATCTGCTAGCCCCTAAAATAGTTCTATTTAAAGATACATTCAGGGGACCAGCAGATGGCGTAATGGTTATATCGCGGGAGTCCCACATGGTCGACCTCCATTTGAGTCCCAGACCTGGCGGCTTTAAACTCACACTGGGCACATGTGAGTGTGAGCCCAAAATCCCAAGAGGAGAATGGAGGAAAAGGGATTGTGGAGTGGCCATGCCCCTGCAGGGGTGATTTCTCACTTTCTATCTCTGTCTCTCCGGCATGTGCCTTATAGCAAAAGTTTCTCTAAAAACTAAGTAAATAAAAGAATAAATAAGGATACAGGGCTTATGTGTCAAGGGCTGGGTCTGTGGTGCAGCCAAGGCACTGCTCTAGAGCAGGTAGACTCATATGGTGACCCAGGTTCAAATCCCCAGTCTGGTCAACCTAAAACACACCATCCCACATGTGAGAGTTCAAAATCCAAAGGTCTGTAGGAAGGGGGTCGTGGTGTGACCAGACCCTGTGGGTACTCCTTTCTCTCTCACATGTGCACACACATGCTCTACCATGAATAAAGACAAAAATTAAACAGAGAAAGAAGTATCAATGTACCCGACTTGTCCCTGACCCTACACCCCACACAGACCCAGATATGCCGTGGTGACACCTCTCTGTCATGGTGGCACCGTGGTCTCTGCTGCTTTAAGCCCACCAACTAGACCTCTGCGGGCCCCCTGCGTGGGCAATGTCCTAGGCCCCCGTGAAGGCGCTTCCCCACTGCTCCTCTCCAGCTCGCTCGGCTGCCCGCCGGTGAGGGCCCCTCACAGCTCACCCCTTCCCATCAGCCCTGGGAGGCAGCTGCCCTCCCCTCTCTGGGATCTGGGACACAGGGCTTCTGTTACTCCATGTGTTAGGTTGAGCTGCCTCCTCCGTGTCTCACCTGATCCTGACCTCACTCCAGTTGGGATCGTCCTACAGGGTGGCAGAGAAAACTGGATGCAGGTCAGACAAGAGCCTCGAGGACATCTGCCAGCATCAACAATATGTTGTGCAAGGGACGCTTGGTCACAGGTCGAGCACGTCGACTTCAGGCCACCTGATGGGATACAGAAGTGGTTTGTGAAGGGCACACTGGAAACATCCCCTAACAGGGCAGAGCTAGTGACGGCCACTCTCCGGAGTGACCCCAAGACCAAGTTAGAGAAAACCACAACACCCGCTGGGTATTACTCAAGTTCAAAAGAATTAAATTCAGGGGTCAACCGGTGGTGTGGAAGGTAAGGCGACTGGACCCCACATGGCTGCCTTTGTAGTTGGAGTCCCAGACCCAAAGGCTTGAGAAACGTGCCAGGTACATGTGTGTATGGGACAAAAAATCCCAAGATGAGAATGGAGAAGGGATTGTGGCACAGCCATCCCCCTGGAGGGTGATTTGTCTTTCTCTCTCTCTTTGGCGAGTGCACACACCTTGTAACAAACTAAAAAAAAAAATTCATATACATGTTACAACATGGATGAACCTTAAAAACATGCTAAGTGAAGTAAACCAGACACGGGATAAGTATTGCATGATTTCAGTTCGAGAACAGGCCTAGACTAGGCAAATTCATGGAGACAGGACGTAGCTTAGATGGGGTCAGCAGGTGGCTGGTTAAAGTGGCTGGATTCCCACATGGCCGACTGCAGTTCGAGTCCTGGACCTGGTAGCTTGTTTTCTCACTATCCTATTCTCTCTCTTCTCAAATTGGGTAATAATAATGATGCTAAGTTAAATTAAATAAGTGATTCTTTAAAAAAAAAAAAAAAGTAAAGTAGCTTAGAGTCCCCAGGGGCTACGAAGAGAGGAGATGGGGAGTTTGGTTTGACGGCAGTTTCTGTTGGGGACAATGAGCCAGGTCTGGAAACTGGTCGCAGAATACTGTGAACGTACTACCACTCAAAGATGGTCAAGGTGGCAAACTTTATTATCTTAACAAAAAATAAAACAGTGGGGCCCGCAGGTGGTGTGGTGGTTAAGGGGCTGGACTCCCACATGGCCGACCACAGTCCTGGAACCTGGCGGCTTGCTTTCTCTTTCTCTCTCGCTCTGTTCCTCTCTAGTCAAATTAAAACAAATAAATAAAGTTACTTAAAATGATTATTTAGGGACCAGCAATTGGCATAATGGCTATGTCGCTTGACTCTCACGTAGTCGACCGCGGTTCAAGTTCCGGACCTGGTCACGCCGCAATCCCTTCTCCTCCATTCTCCTCTCAGGATCTTGGGCACGCACGCACACGCGCCCGGCGTGAGTTTTAAGCCACCGGGTCCGGGACGCGAACCGCGGTCGACTACGTGGGAGTCCAGCGACATAGCCATTACGCTAACTGCTGGTTCCCAAAAAAAATTATTTAAAAAAACCCCAGTGAAATACAGATGTGTGGTGCAACATGGAGAAAACTCAAAAACATTACGCGGAGGGAAAGAAGTCAGAGATGAAGATCTCGCATTATTCCTATTTCATGAAAGAAACATCCAGAGTAGACAAATTCACAGAAGAGAGTAGATTAGGGGTGCCTAGGGCAGAGGAAGGGAAGAACTGGGGGCCACTGACGGATTTTCAAAGTGTACTGGGACTCTTTTTGGAGAGTTTTTTTGTTTTTGTTTTTTTGTTTGTTTGTTTTGCTATAGGGCGTGTGCGCTCGCCAGACAGACAGAGACAGAGAGACAGAAAGCGAGAAATCACCCCCCAGGGGAGATGGCCATGCCGCAATCCCTTCTTCTCCATTCTCCTCTTGGGATCTTGGGCACGCATGCACATGCGCCCGGCGTGAGTTTAAGCCTCTGGGTCTGGGACTCGAACCACAGTCGACTACGTGGGAGTCCAGCGACATAGCCATTACGCTAACTGCTGGTCCCTTGGGACTCTTTTAAGAGGGACGAAAATGTTCTACAATTGGCTGTGCAGGGTCAGCGGGCGGCATGGTGAAGGCAGCAGGACCCACGTGGCCGACTGTGCGATCAGAGCCCCGGACCCAGCAGCTTGAAAAACACGCTGGAGGCGTGTTGTGCCCAGTATCTTGAGAAGAGACTGAAGAGATTGTGGTGTAGCAATCCCCACAGAGGGGTGATGCCTCACATTCCCTCTATCTCCGTTTTGCTCTCTCTCCAACAAAAACTTAATTAAAAAAAAGGAAACATGCTGGGTGCATGTGCATGTGTGCTCCAAATTCAGAGACTAGAGAAGGGACTGGAGCATGGCCAAACCAGCCATCTGCTGGTCTCAGAAAATGTGAAAAGAACTATGGGAGGCCCAGATGGTGGTGAAGCAGCAATGCAATGCTCTGGGAGGCTGACCTGCAGGGGAAGGTTCCAGGTTCATGTCCAGGGACCTCTGAACATTGCTATGCGTGTGCCTGGGATCTGGGGCTGGATGAAGCTCCTGATGGGGATGCATGTCTGTCTCTTACTTACGGAAGGATCAAAGCAAGAAAGTGCCCCAAACTACATGGATTTTTTTTGCTTTTTTTAAGAGAGAGAGATTTTTGCTATAGGGTACATGCATTTGTCGGAGAGACAGAAAGATAGAAAGTGAGAAATCACCACCCCCAGGGGGGTGGGATGGCCACACTGCAACCCCTTCACTTCCATTCTACTCTCAGGATTTTGGGTATGCACACAATTGTGCCCAGTGTTAGTTTTTTGTTCTTTTCTTTTTTGGGAGAGGTTTTTGCTATAGGGCGTGTGCACTCGCCAGAAAGAGACAGACAGAGAGATAGAAAGCGAGAAATCACCCCCCAGAGGGGATAGCCACGCCACAATTCCTTCTCCTCCATTCTCCTCTCGGGATCTTGGGCATGCACGCACACGCGCCCGGCGTGAGTGGGACACGAACTGCGGTCGACTACGTGGGAGTCCAGTGACATAGCCATTACACTAACTGCTGGTCCTCCCAGCATGAGTTTTAAGTCACCAGGTCTGGGACTTAAACCATAGTCGACTATGTGGCAGTCCAGGGACATAACCATTATGCCATCTGTTGGTCCTCTACATGGATTTCAAGAATACCCCATAATTTCAGTTTTCCAGTACAAAAAAATGTGTAAAGTGAACAAAGGATGCTCCTCACATCTTGACAATTTAAGGTGTGATCTGTACCCATGTCAGAAGCATAAGCAGAATACCTTCTGGGCGACAAATTAAAACAACTGTAAAATAAAAAGACCCTTTCTACAGCTCTCAGCTAACAATACTGACTGGCCCATTGAGGGGGGCTGGATTTTTCTAATCGCATCAGGCATGGTTTGTATTCCTCTCCAACAAGTGCCAATCAATCCTCTTTAGCAGGTTTGCAAACATCTAACACTGGACTTGGTATGAAGGTGGCTTGATTCAAAGACTAAAGAAACACTCAGAAAAGGTCTTGCAACTGCAATTTTATTTTCTTTTGTGAAAATAAACAACTGGGAGTTAAAATGGCTCCAAAACCCATAAAAACAAAAAGAAATACACACAGAAGAAGCGTGTGAGGTGTGGGGGGGGGGAGGGAGCGGGGGTCTCAGAACTTTGGCAGATTGTGCTAGCATTGACCCAGGGGCGGGGGGCCAACGCCTGGGGGCCTGTCCGCCACTCTGGGATGGTGAGGGGCACTCCACTGACACGGGGGAGGAACACAGACTTCTTCACTGAGGAAGTGGCAGGCGCCTTGAGTCCCTTTAAAGGCGGGGTGACCAATTCAGAGGTCCGCTTTCCCCACCAGAAGGTGGAGGCTGGCAGGTTCAGGCCCACTGAGGTGGGAGGATGCTGATGAAAAGAAATCAGGCCAAGATGTCTTCTCACGGGGGACAGCTTAAACTGGGCAGAGGACCCCCTTGCTGGTCCAAGGGGAAGAACCCACGTTGCTGAGCAACTGCTGAGAACTTGGGCAGGTGATGGGCAACATCCGGGATGCATCTGGCACTCAGAGGCGGAGGAGCCAGACTAGAATTCATAGCCTTGGCAAACGCGTAGCCGAGGGGGGGCCGCTAAGGCTGCTGGGGGCTGAGGGACAGACAGCAGGGCCGAGAGTCAGAGGAAAGGGGGGAGCACAGGGCTCTTCTGCCCGGAGCCAGCCACCACAGCACATACAGGAGGGGTAACACACTACGTTTCAGTTCTCTGTCTTTTAAAGATATTTTTTTTTGTTGTTTTGTTTTGTTTTATAAAAAAGCCTTAAGATCAGCTACTGGTTACATCTACAAAAATGTCAAGTGCTGCTGTTACCAGTCACTTTATAGAACAGTCCAGAGGGGTCAAATATTGACCAATAAAGTTTCCTTGTTTTTCTTCTGAATCATTACTACTCGAGGAGTCACAGCCAGCCTGCATAGGTCAGGGGGCAGCTTAGTGGGCAGACTTGGTGACCAAGGACAGAGGCTGGGCCTGGAGCACCGGGAGGGCCTGGTGGGCATGCAGCGTGGCCGGGAAGGAAGGAGGAGAGGTCAGCAGGGCGGCGGGCACGGACCCGAGAGGAAGGGGCCGGGACAGGAGCGGGGGCTGGCCGCCCATCTGGCCAGAGGAGGTGGCTGCAGCCTTGGCTGACAGGAAGGCGGCGGAGTGCAGAGCCAGCTGGGCCCGGGTCTCTGGCTTGGTGGTGAGGGAGAGGGGCTGGGCTTGCTCCGAGTGCGTGGCGGCGGGGGGCAGCCGGGGAGGCCAAGGCCCGCGGAGGGGGTGGCAGGGGAGTCCAGCATGCTGCCGTGGGAGGAGGCCGGGCTGTCACAGGGCTTCTCGGGGGGCAGGTACTGAACACATGGCTTCTTGCTCTTCGAGGCCAGAGCACCTAGGGGGCGAAAGGACGAGAAAGAGTGAGCAGCTCGTAGCTCCGGGTGGGGCAGAGGCTGAGGCTGAGCCCAGGCTGGTAAGGCAGGGACACTGATGGTGATGGCGGAGCTCACTCCCGAGGCTCCCAACACGAGGACGCTGCCCTGAAGAACATGGAGCGCACAGAGAGGGGGCAGGCCCAGCTGCCAATCTGTCTGGAGAGAAAAGAGCTCAACCTATGTCATCCTCATCTTTTTCTAACTCCACTCAATCTGCCTTAAAATCACTGGCGTGTGGTACAGGGGGGGTGTGCACACGCCGAGCGGTGAGGTACTGGGGGGTGTGCACTGCATCCTATGTACCGACGTGTACTCCCATGTAGCTGAACACGCAAAGCGTACGGATATAAGAGCGGGGGAAGACAGAGGTGATGGCACGCACTTGAGAAGGGGCAAGCACGGTGCCGTTGTCCTGGAGCGAGCACGGGGTGGGGGTGTGACCTCAGCACTTACCCTTTGCTGTGCTGGGCACGTTCTGGCCTAACAAGGCACAGCACAGGGTTTTGGCACAAAGTGGTCCCTTAACCCAAGCCAACTATTTTTCTATGTTTCTATGTATTTTTCTATGTTTCCTATGCAAAAATGCCTCAAGACTTTCCCGACGACCTACTATTTCTTCAGGTGTTCAACTAAAGACACACCAGAGGCAAGCCTGACTCGATCAGACTCACCGGCAGGGGGGACTCAGAGACAAATCTCAAGGATAGTGTCAACCTCATTCCATTCATCCTCAAGTAGGTAGAAACTCAACTGAATTGGAAAGTGCCTCCGCTTTGAAGTGAGAAAGCCCTGGGATCAAACCCACCACTGTACGTACCAAGCAGAGTGAGTGGGAAGACCCCCTGACTTCTCTGAGCCTCCTCACTGGCCACCTCTAAGCAAAGGTACTCACACCGCCCACTGGAGTAAACGCGAGGCTGCTCAGAGGCAGAAGCCCTGAAAATGGCAGCTGTGGGAAGACAGCATTGACCCAGGAGAACCCAGGGAGCCCCAGAGGCAGGTGGAGCTGACAGCAGGCTAGAGGAGCATGGGGCCAGGCTCCCCTACACTCACCCTCTGCGTCTTGGACTTGCTGCTGGGACTGTGTCTGCGACAGCTGCTTCTCTCTCTTCCTCTTCTTTTTCTTACCCTGAAAGCACGGCCCAAGGAAGAGGTAAGGAGGGAGACAGTGATACCGGCCTGTCGGGGGGGATGACAGGATGCTGTCCCGACTGCTCTCAGTCTCCCTGGGTGAGGGGGCTGGAGGGAGGCAGCCGTCTCAGACCACACTCCCCAGGAGCCCTACGAGGAGGAGAGGAACCCGGCTGTCTGGCCCCAAGATGGCTCTTCCCCCACACCTCAGGTGTCTGGTCTTCTTGGAAGGCCTCATCCTTCCACTGGCTTTCAGGCTTGTTTTTCCATTTCTCTCCTCAGAATAGTGGTTCTTCGCTTCCCCTACCCCTTAAATGGTCAATGGGTGGGTGCACAAGAGAGAGAGAACAATCTCTAATGGGGTACAATTATACCCCAACCCCTTCTCTTCCCCTTCTCCATTCTGTTGGCATTTAGGACAAACGACACAGACACACCAGCATTTTTTGAACTTCTAGGGCTGGGGTTAGAACTGTGGTCAGCCATGGGGGGTCTGGCCCCACATGCATAGCACTAAACTGTGTGCTGCAGGGCAGGCCCAGAATAGCGATTCTTGAGCTTTTTTTTTTTTTTTTTTTTTTTTTTAGAGATTTTTGCTATAGGGCACATGCATTCATCAGAGAGACAGAGAGAGACAGGGAGACAGAAAGCGAGAAATCACCCCCTGCAGGGGGCTGGCCACACCACAATCCCTTCTCCATTCTCTCGGGTTTTTGGGCAGGAACGCACATGGGCCTGACACAAGTTTTAAGCCGCTGGGTTTGGGATTAGAACCACGGTTGACTACATGGGAGTCCAGCGATGTAACCATTATGCCATCTGCTGGTCCCAGTTCTTGATCTTTCTTTGAGGAAACCCAGGTCCCACTGAAACATGTGCTGTAGCTCTGAAACTTCTTCAAAAGAAAGATAAGAAAGAAAAGAAAGAAAGGGAGGGAGAAAGAAAGAAACCTAGAAAAATCTGCCTAGCTCCATGGAGTTTATAGAGATGGGTCTTTGAGCCCCTAAGATAGGAAAACGTGGCTTGAGACACTATCACCACCAGAGCTAGCATCACGCCTTGTGTCAGGGAACCCAGGGTGGAATCCAGTTCAAACAGGAACATTTAAGCATGTGCTCAGGAGGCCAGCCAATGCCATAGTGCTTATGTCACTGGACTCCCCATGGCTGACAGTGGTTCAAGTCCCAGAATTGGTAACTTGAAAATCACACTGGGCATGTGTGCAAGTGTGCCCAACATCCCAGAGGGGGTGATCTCTCACTTTCCCTCTCACTGTCTCTCTCTCTCTGGCAAGTGCATGCGTCCTATGTCAAAAAGTCTAAAAAAAAATAATAGTTCTGAGAATAGCTCATTGACCTTCCAAGATTAAAATGGCTTGCTTTTTTTTTTATTTGTTTAAAAAAATTTTTTTAAATCTTATTTATTCATTCATTTTAAGTTGACCACAGAGTTGATTGAGAGAGAGAGGGAAAGTGAGAAAATAAGCCACCAGGTCCAGGACTCGAACTGCGCTCAGCCATGTGGGAGTGTCCAGCGCCTTAATCACCGTGCCACCTGCTGGTCCCTCAAGTGGCCGCCTTATTTCTCTCTGGCCTCAGAGCGGCACTTACGTAGTTGTCCCGGGCAGACCAGGTTGGGTAGAGCTGGGAGTGAAGCTGCCGCTCCTTCCGGGCCAGCTCATAGTACTTGGCCTGTTCTTCTCGAGACAGGTTGTGCCACTGCAGAGAGGGACAGAGAGGATGGGGTGGTCAGTGCAGGGAAGCTGAGCCGAGCAGCCAGGGGAGGGTGGGCCTTACCTTTCTTCCCAGGATTTGGTTAATGGCTGCGCTCTCCTTCAGGGTGCACTCGGCCACTACCTTGGCCCGCATCTCCTTCATATATAACATGAAGGCATTGAGGGGCTTCTTCACATGGGGCTTCTTTTCTTCCTCCTTTTTCACGGTGACTGGTGATTTCCTGGGATGGGGCATGGTGTGGGTTGGCAGGTGGCGGCTGTCACCTAGCTCACCCATCCCGCCTCTCAGTGAGGCTATCAGAGGCCACCTCTGGGAAGTGGAAGAGCTCCTTGGGTCCTCACTTGAGTGGTCCTTTGGCAGCGTTTAGCACCTGGGCATCTTCCTCAGGGAGTTCCCAGCCTCCCACCTACCTCGATACTGAGTCTTGAAAAATCCACCTGATGCTCCCCTGGCAGGAGCAAAGGGTGGCAGGAGGCCTGGGGCAACTGCCACAGGGGACAAAGGGGGAGCAGGGCACTCCCCGCAGGAGCAGGGACTCCGCGGCCTCGATGCCCTGGCCTGCGTCTTTAGCACAGTGGACAATGTAGGGGCCCCAGGCTCAGCTGCCAGCTCTCCTCATGGCCTGGAGGACATTCTCTGTCCTTTCTGGGACCCCCTCTGCAGGTGTGCCACAGGGTAGGGAGGGGACCCTAAAGCTTCATCAGGTTCTCTGCCAGCCTCTAGAGCCTGAATAGAAACCGTTCCTGAATGAGAAGATGCACTGGGTCTGAACAGGGACAGAGCCAAGGGCGCCGTTCCCAAGGAGGGCCTGGCAAAGGGCGGCAGCTGGGCCTGCCACAGGGTACCGGGGGAGAACATGCGGCCTCTGCTGCTCAGAGACCGGCCACGCCCTCGCCTGCCCTGCAGCTCACAGGGCACCTGCTCACTCCCTCCGGGCCTCCTCTTACTTACGCGCTCACCGCGGGGCTCAGGCTGGGCGGGGCCGGCTCCTGCTTGACGATGGGGGAGACGATGGCGGGGTGGGGGATCCCTGAGGTGGGCAGACCAGGATGAGCAGGGGCCACCATGTGTGGGGAGAACCGACTGGAGACCAGGCTGTGTGGGCGGGAGCAAGTGACAACAGAGGGACTCAGGATGCCGGCCACCCAGAGAGGACAGGTGGCTCCCTGCCTCGAGGGCAGAGGCATGTCAGCCCCTCTCCTGGGCCGTGGAGGTCACTCGGGGTGCTCTGGAGAAGCAGGTTTGGAAACAAACACCTAATGAAATGCAGAGGGTGTCTGTCTCTGGTGCTGGAAGCAGGAGGGATGAAGGGAGCAGAGGCCTGGGCCGGAAGGTGGTGTGGTGGTTAAGGGCACTGGACACCCACATGGCCAACCACAGTTCGAGTCCTGGACCTGGCAGCTTGCTTTCTCACTTCCCCCTTCCCCTTCTCTCTCTGGTCAAATTAAAATAAATAAACAAATAAAGTTAAATAAAAAATATTAAAAAAAAAAAAAAAAAAGGGGCTGGGAGCCAGGACAGGGCAGTGGGGCTCATGCCGAGGGCTGCGTTTCCGCTGTCACTGGAGGTCCCACTGTCGGGCAGAACTGGCCCTGAGTCAGAAGTCCCCTTCCCTGTCTCCTCTCCTGACATGATCTCAGGAAAAGCCCAGCTTCTCCCGCCTCCAGTTTCACTGATGCACTCAGAGCGCCTGCCAGAGCCCGGCACACGGTGGGGACCACGGGAGGGCAGCGTTGCGGGGCCTTTGAAATTCTTGCAGAGTGAGAAGAGTGAGCCCGTGGCTTCCAATCCGGCCTGGGCAGCAGAAGGCACCTCACCCGGGAGCGGCGGGGAAGGGCCCAGCCCTGCACCTCATTAACAGACAGAGTGCCCACTCACAGGCAGAGACGCAGCCTCAGCAGACAACCTGCCCTGACCACATGCCCGCCACGCTCAGGGCACCCACCCCAGGACGCACCTGGACATGGAGGCGTTCATGGCGAGGGCAGGGTAGGGGTGCCGGAAGCCGCCAGGAGGAAGCGAGTACATGGGCTGTCCCTGCCTGGGGGGCCGAGAAGAAGAAGTCTGGTCAGCACAACGGGAGGGCGCGGGGTGGGGAAGGAGGGGAGAGAAAGGGTGGGGGGCAGGAGGGACACGGGAAGGGAGAGGGCTGGCTGGGCGGGTGCTGGGAGGAGGCTCCGTGGTGGAGGGCAGGCCAGGCGAGCAGAAGGAGCGCTGGGCTCCGGGAAGGGCAGGGTGGGAGAGGCTGTTTCCTTACTGTGGGACGAGCCAGCCGAGGGGATGGGGAATCTGTCCGACCGCTCCAGGAGATAGTGGGTAATACGGCGACAGCTCGGATGGGTGCGGGGGCCGGGGGATTCCTGCTTCCAAAGAGAGGGGTGTCAGTCTGCTCCCTCACACTGCCTTAGCCTTTAAGTAACGTCCAGTGGGAGGTGTCCCCCGCCCTACCGTATCCTCAGGTGTCCTGGAGCCTGGACCAGTCAGCTGGGGATATGCAAGGGGTGTTCAAAAAGCTCGTGGAGGGGCCAGCAGTTAGCGTAATGGCTATGTTGCCGGACTCCCATGTAGTCGACCACGGTTCGCGTCCTGGACCCGGTGGCTTAAAACTCATGCCGGGTGCGTGTGCGTGTGTGCCCAAGATCCCGAGAAAACGGAGGAGAAGGGATTGCAGCGTGGCCATCCCCCCTGGGGGGGTGATTCCTCACTTTCTGTTTCTGTCTCTCTCTGTCTGTCTGGTGAGCACAGGCGCCCTATAGCAAAAACCTCTTCCAAAAAAAAAAAGAAAAGAAAAGAAAAGAAAAGAAAAGAAAAGAAAAGAAAAGAAAAGAAAAGAAAAGAAAAGAAAAGAAAAAACTCGTGGAAAATGCATCTGATGAAAATAACTATTCATGGATTTCAAAACTTCCCGCCTTGAAATAACTCATGGTTTCATTCCATCTTCCACTAACTTTCTGAAGTCCTCTTGCATTCAGGGAAAGGAGGCCCAAGGCGTCTTCGTTCTGGCTACGTTGATCCCACCCCCGTGAGGGGCACTCCCACGTCATACAAGAGCCAGCGTGTTTCTTGGAAGAGGGGGACAGGAAATCCCCGACAGGCAGAGCCCTACCCTCCGAGTCATCCTTTAATGGAGTTCTAGAAAACCAGCCTCCCTCATGGGGAAATGAACTGGGGGTTTCTAGCCCCCATGGCTGCTTCTCATTAGCAGCGACGTGTAGTAACTGTCACTTCTCCACAGAGGACCTTCCCAACTGCTCTGGGCCACCCCAGCTCTGTGGGGCAATGGTCTGGATTGTGGCGTCCTGGGAGGGACATGTCTGCAGGTCAAGATTAAAAAAAAAAAAAAAGCGCCAGCTTGACCTTACTGCTTTATAGTGAAAGTGTGCATCTGCCTAGACTGATGACTCGAGTTCAGGGTATTCCATTTAGGGCCAAGGTCTGGGTGTAGGGAGGGAAGACCTGCAGCTGGGCTAGACTGACAGAGCTCAGTGGAGGCCCGCCCGTGCGTTTTCTCCTTTAATCCCCTTTAGTCCTCAGGAGGACCTGGGGCGTAGGAACAAGGAGGCACGGGGGGTGGGGGGAACCGAAAAGGCCGAAGGCAGTGAGCAAGGCTGGCAGGCTCTGCTTTGCACCCGGGCCTGCAGGCCTCGTCCTGACTTACACACCCCTCTGCCCCTGCCCTGCTCAAGGAAGGGCCGGCCCACCCTGCAGGAGCGCGGCCTGAGCAGCCTCCACTCACCCGTCTTTGGATCGATCTCTGGGGAGAGGTGTGTGGGAGGGGAGCCGGGGGAGAAGTGGTCGTTGCTGTAGGTGATGAGCGGTGTCAACGGGTGCATGTGATGCGGGTGCTGAACCACGGGAACTTTGTTCGACTGCAAGAGAGGAACGAGGCTGGGAACAGCTGCCAGGGAGACGGAGCACCCACCAGCTGTTATCTGCTGGGTGGGATACGGGCCAGGTATTTTCCATGCCGCCGCTCGCTGACTCCTCCAAACTGCCCTGCAGACCCGACGGCAGCCTCCGCAGCAGAACAGGAAGCGAAAATTACGGAAGGGATTACCCCAACCCTGCCACAGACCCTCTCCCAGACCCGCATCATTCACTTCACATGTACTGAGTGGTGCGAAGCGGCCCCACTGAGTTACCGGCGGGCGGGGCAATCTCAGCGGGCTAGAAAAGGTCCAATGCACACTTTCCAAATAAACATCATACAAAACCACTCTCGGGTTCAAGTCCAATACAGAACAGAGCGGGGGCAATCGTAGCATCGGCCCTCCGACTGGCAGCTTTCACGTCAGGATTTACAGACACAGCCCAAGGGCACTTGGCTCTTCTTTCAGTGCACTCAACACTCTGCCTATCGGCCACATTTTATTAAAGCAACATAAACGTAAGGAGGATTGTTACTTTCTGTGACGACTAAGAAAACACTCTGGCCTGTTATGGATGCATGTCGACTTCAGAGTTGTGCATCCTGGAATTGGTAAATCGAATTGATTTTTAAATTGTTTTCACCTCATCTGCTCAGCATCAAACTCTTTATTATTATTATTATTATTTATACATTGCTATAGGGCGTGTGCACTCGCCAGGGAGACAGACAGTGAGAAAGCACCCTTGAGAGGATATGGCTGTGCAGTAATCCCTCTCCTCTATTCTCCTCTTGGGCACACAGAGGGCAGCAGATGGCATAGTGGTTATGGTGCTGGGCTCCCACATGGCCGATTGCAGTTCGAGTCCTGTATGAGGTGACTTGAAAATCATGCTGGGTGCATGTGCGTCCATGCCCAAGGTCCCAGGAGGAGAATGGAGAAGGGAGTGTGGCATGGCCATTGCCCTGTGGGTGACTTCTTACTTTCCCTCTCACTGTCTCTCTCCCTGGCGAGTACACATGCCCTAAAGCTAAAATCTTAAAAAAAAAGAAAGAAAAGAAAGAAACAAGGATTTGGGGCATATATGTACATGTGCCCAGCGTGTTTTCCAGCTGTTGGGTCCAGGACTCAAACCGTGTAGTCAGCCATGGGGGATCCAACCACCATGCTACCAGCTGGCCCGATTATTACTGTACAAATTGCTACATTTTCCCGAGCACTTCCATTACAAACGGAGGGTACGTATGCTGGTCCTTACTATAACCTAGCAAAGCCGTGATTCCCTTCACTTTAGAGATGAGAAAACTGGGCTGAGAGGGATGAAGCCACCACCTGGGACACAGCACAGAGGGCAGGACGGGCGGTACTCACGGGACTTCACGGCTCTAGCAAACCAGGCTGCTTTCTCTTTCACTACCTGCCTCTCTAAATCTGTCAGAGAGAAAGGACATTCATTTTCTTTTTTATAAACATGAATTATTTGAGCCACCAGATGGCATAGTAGCCATACTGCTGGACTCCCACACGGCTGACCTTGGTTCGAGTCCTGGACCCAGTGGCTTGAAAATCACACTGGGTGTGTGTGCTTGTGTGCTCAAGATCTTGGGAAGTACCCAAGATGTGGATGGAGAATGGATTGCAGCATGACCACACCCTGGGGGGTGACTTCTCACTTTCCCTCTTACTGTGTCTGTCTGTCTCTCTCTAGCAAGTGCAAATGCTCTAAGGTAAAAAACTGTAAAAAACAAACAAACAAACAAACAAACAAAACCAAGGGGACCAGCAGGTGGCGTGGTGGTTAAGGCGCTGGACATTTACACATGGCTGACCACGGCTCAAGTTCTGGACTAGGCGGCTTGCTTTCTCCCTCTCTCTCATCAAATTAAAATAAATGAATGAATAAATAAAGTGAAATAAAATAATTATTTAAAAAACCAGAATTTTATTTATTTTTATTATTTAAAAAAATTTGCTACAGGGCATGTGCACTCACCAGCCAGAGGGAGACAGACAGAGGGAAAGTGAGAAAGCAAGTCTCCAGGTCTGGACGTGAACCGCATCTGCCACGTGGGAGTCCAGTGCCTTAACTACCATGCCACCTGCTGGTCCCAACGTTCATTTTCTGACAGTAAGACAAATAAATTGCAAGTGGAGAACTCATTGCTAAAAAGAAGAGATTTGTGAAAAAGACGATGATCTAGAGGTGGCCCAAGGGCTACAACTCCTGATGGCCATTTTCCCGTTTGGACCTGCCCTCTCATGGACTCCACGAGCCTTCTTTCCGTTCATGTGCTGCCTACGTGATGCTCATAATGCAAAGTCCCACGGAGCACTTCCTAGGTACCCTGGTGCCCGCGACTGTCCAGGTCTCCGTGCAGCAGGTGAGGCAGACAGAAGTCAGACTGTTTATTACCACAACCACTAGGTGGTGCTGGCACACGGCCGGCCTGCTGGTGGAACCATCGCTGGACCAATGTCCTATCACCTCCCCGGGGGCTCATTTGATGTTGCATAATATATACATTTAAAAATTTCTTTCTTGGGGCCAGCACATGGCATGGTGGTTATGGCGCTGGACTCCCATATGGCCAACCAGGATTCAAGTTCCATACAGCTTGAAAATCATGCTGGGCATTTGTGCTTGCGAGCCCAGAATCCTTAGAGGAGAATGGAGAAGGACTGTGACACGGCCATCCCACCTAGTGGGTGATTTCTCATTTTGTCTCGCTCCAGTGCTCACATGAGTCCTATGGAAAAAACTTAAAAAAAGAGAGAAAGAAAGAAAGAAAAAAAATTACCTTCTGTTCCTGTTTTTACCCATTCACTTAACTTTTTTGTTTTTAAAGTTTGCTAAAGGACACGTGCACTCGCCAGAGAAACAGAGAAAGGGAGAGGGGGCCATAACCTCTTCTCCTCCAGCCTCCTCTTGGGATTTTGGGCACGCATGCACACACATTGGGCATGATTTTCAAGCCACCGGGTCCGAGACTCAATGAGCAGTTGGCTATGTGGCATCCAGGGTCTTAACCTCCAGGCCACCTGCAGGCCCACACGTTTTCTAAGAAAGAAATAAAACTAGATCAAAAAGTATTTCAGGGGCTGGCAGGTGGCGTGGTGGATAAGGGTGCTGGACTCCCACATGGCCGACCATGGTTCAAGTCTCGGACCTGGTGGCTTGCTTTCTCACTTTCCCTCTCTCTCTCTCTCTCTCTCTCTCTCTCTCTCTCTCTGTGTGTCTTTCTGGTCAAATTAAAAAAAAATAAATAAAGCAAATGAATAAATAAAAATTAAATAATTATTTAAAAAAGTATTTCAAAAACACAATTAAACCCTCCTAACTAGTCACTGTTATCAAGGTGGTTCACCTCAATTTTTTCTTTTTGTTTTTAGAGAGAGAGATTTTTGCTATAGGGCATGTGCTTTCATTGGAGAGAGAGAGAGAGAGAGAGAGTAAGAAAGCAAGAAATCACTTCCGGGGGGGGGGGGGGGGGCGGGGATGGCCATACTATAATCACTTCTCCTCCCTTCTCTTCTTGGGATTTTGGGCACACATGCACACACATCTGGTGTGAGTTTAAGCCACTGGGTCCGGGACTTGAACTGTGGTCGACTAAGTGAGAGTCCAGTGACATAACCATTATGCCATCTGCTGGTCCCACCTCCTTTATTTAAAAAAATTTTTTTTGAGAAGTTTTTGCTATAGGGTGCGTGCGCTCGCCAGAAAGACAGAGAGAATGAAAGAGAGAAATCACCACCCCCCCCCCCCCCCCCCCCCCAGTGAGGATGGCCACGCTGCAATCCCTTCTCTGAATCTTGGGCACGCACGAACACATGCCCAGCGTGAGTTTAAGCCACCGGGTCCGAGACTTAAACCGTGGTCGACTACATGGGACTCCAGTGACATAGCCATTATGCCAACTACTGGTCCCTAAAATAATTTTTTAAGAGGTTTCTGTCTTAGGGTGCATGCACTCACCAGAGAGACAACAGACACAGTGAGAGGAAAAGTGAGAAATCAGCCCCCAGAAGGATGGCCATGCTGCCATCCCTTCTCTCCTCTCCTCTCTGGGTCTTGGACATGCATGAACACATGCCCCGCAGAGAGAGACAGTAAGAAGGAAAGTGAGAAATCTCCCCTAGAGGGGATGGCCACACTGTAATCCCTTCTCTTCCTGGGATTTTGGGCACGTACGCACACATGCCCAGCATGAGTTTCAGGCTGCCAGGACCAGGACTCGAACTGCGGTTGACCATGTGGGAGTCTGGTGCCCTAACCACTATGGCACCCGCTGGCACCACTTATGGCCATCTTAAAATAGGTACCAGTATAACAAAATCAGACTGCCCCTGTGCTGTTGGGTCTGGCAACACCAGAAGCTGGCCTGGCCGACAGTCCGACATGGGTGGTGGCAGTGTCCGACATTGAGCAGGGAAGGGAGTTACGTTTCATGACGCGAATGTGCTGCAATATTACTGTTCCCCATTAGGTGGCACCATTGCCCAGGAAATAATGCGGAGAGGCCAGTGGGTAGACCAGGCCTCTGGAAGTGGTGAGTGAGCAATGCTCTCAGAGCTGTCCAGAGGGAGGTTCTCCCTGGAGGCCGCTGTCCCTATCAAAGTTCCTGCTCCTTTCTCTCCTCTGCTGCTCTCAGGCAGAGGATTAGGAACCAGAGATCCTGCACACCTCTCAGGGGTTGGCCCCAGTGCAAACGCAACCCAGCAGCCAAGGCTGGGCAGCCTCTCGCCAAGGCTGCCGAGTCCAGGTGAAGCCAAAGAGCATCCCAGGCTCACACCAGGCCTAAATCTTCCCGGATGTCACATGGCCCCAGCGCCCTGCCAGCCCAGGTGTTTCTTGTCCATTCCGGCCTGTTTCTAGGGGTGGCCCAGGCTCTTAAACTCCTGGTGTCCCAGGAAGCAATGGGTCTTCTCTCTGCAGGACTCACCTTCGCGCTCCAAGTAAAGCCTACTCCACTCAGGTTCTCCGCAGAACACGTGGCCACCCCCCAAAAGCTCTGCCTGCCCCACCTTTCATGGTAACCTGCCCGAAGCCCCCCAAGCCCCTGACTCCTACCGTTCCTCACTCGTCGCTTTTCTTCTCACCCCTAATTTCAGAGGTCAGAAGTACAAGGGATTGTAGCTAGGGCAAAGATGAGCCTTAGCTTTTAGCATCACTCACAAAAAGTCAGACCTGCCAACGTGGCTAACTAGATCTGTGGCTGTCGGGGGGTAGGGATGGGGGTGCGGGGAAGAGATGACCAAAAAGGAGCACAGGTGGATTTGCGGGGTAGGCAGTGGGACTTGTTATGAGCTCAACTGAGTCCCCCTAAAATTCGTGTTTTTTTTTTTTTTTTAAAAGAATTAGTTAACTTTATTTACTATCATTATTTTTTTAATTTGATGAGAAAGAGAGAGAGATAGAAGTGGGGTGGAGGGGATGTGAAAAAGCAAGCAGCCAGGTCCAGGACTTGAACCACAGTTGGCCATGTGGGAGTCCAGCACCCCAACCAGCACACCACTGGCTGCCCCCTCAAATTTTCATGTGAAGAAGATCAAATTTCTGTCTTTTTTTTTGAAGAAAGATTTTTTTTGGGGGGGGGGGGGTAGATTTTTGCTATAGGGCGTCTGTGCTCACCAGAGAAACAGAGAGAAACAGAGACAAAAAGCAAGGTTTCACCCCCAGAGAGGATGGCCACGCCGCAATCCCTTCTTCTCTTAGGATCTTGGGCACGCACGCACATGCGCCCGGCATGAGTTTAAGCCACCAGGTCCGAGACTCGAACTGCGGTCGACTACATGGGAGTCCAGCAACATAGCCATTACACCAACTGCTGGTCCCAAGAGAGATTTTTGCTAGAGGGAATGTGCACTCACCAGAGACAGAAAGCGAGAAATCACCCCCCAGGGGGTATGGCTACAGCACAATCCCTTCTCCATTCTTCTCTTAGGATCTTGGGGACAGATTGCACACACACCTGACATGAGTTTTAGGTCACTGGGTCTGGGACTTGAACCG
The DNA here is from genome assembly GCA_026018925.1 of Tupaia tana. NCBI lineage: Eukaryota > Metazoa > Chordata > Mammalia > Scandentia > Tupaiidae > Tupaia > Tupaia tana. The sequence continues at coordinate 150,106,715 of JAKSZU010000003.1, forward strand.
TGGTCGACTATGTGGGAGGGTCCCGTGACATAACCATTGTGCCATCTGCTGGTCCTTTTTTTAAAAGATAGGTTTTAGGTTTTTTGTGGGCCAGCAGATGATGTAGTGGTTATGTTCCTAGACCCCCCATGGCTGACGGTGGTTTGAGTCCCAAACCTGATGGCTTGAAAATCACACCAGGGGAACCAGCAGTTAGCGTAATGGCTATGTCGCTGGACTCCCACGTAGTCGACCGCGGTTCGCGTCTCGGACGCAACTCACGCCGGGTGCGTGTGCGTGCGTGCCCAAGATCCCGAGAGGAGAATGGAGGAGAAGGGATTGCGGCGTGACCATCCCCCCTGGGGGGTGATTTCTCGCTTTCTGTCTCTATGTCTCTCTCTGTCTGTCTGGCGAGCGCACGCGCCCTATAGCGAAAAACCTCTCCAAAAAAAAAAAAATCATGCCAGGACCATGTGCGTACGTGCCCAAGATCTAGGGAGAAGAAGGGAGTAGAAAGGATTGCAGCTGGCTATCGCCTTGGAGGGTGATTTCTCACTTTCCCTCTCTTTCTCTTTGGTTTGTGCACATGCTCTAAGGCAAAAGCCTCTTACAAGAGAGAGAGAGAGAGAGAGAGAGAGAGAGAGAGAGAGAGAGAGAGAGAGAGAGAAGCAGAGTGAGAAATCACCCCTTAGGGGGATGGTCATGCTGCAATCTCTTCTCCTACATTCTCCTCTCAGGATCTTGGACACGCATGCACACACACTGGTGAGAGTTTCAAGCCTCCAGGTCAAGGACTCAAACTTGTGCAAGTCCAGCAGCATAACCACCATGACACCTGCTGGGCCCTGGGTGAAGGATCATTAAAAGGCTATTAGGTTTGCCTCCTTCCGCCATCCTAGAGCCTGTGGAGGCCTGCTGGGAACAGGGCTTCTAAAAGGCAGCTATGTCTGGAAGGCTGTGGTCCAAGGCCGTTTTTGCTGGCTATAAGCGGGGTCTCAGGAACCAAGGGAACACACAGTTCTTCTTAAGACTGAAGGTGTTTATGCCCGAGACAAAACGAAATTCTATTTAGGCAAGAGGTGTGCTTATGTGTACAAAGCAAAAAAACAACACAGTGACCCCTGGTGGCAAACCAAGGAAAACCAGAATAGTCAGGAAAGGTTACACGTGCCCATGGAAACAGTGGCATGGTTCGAGCCAATTTCCGAAGCAACCTTCCTGCTAAGGCCATTAGACACTGAATCTGTGTGATGCTGCACCCCTTGAGGATTTGAAACAATGAAAAGTAAATGAATAATAATAATAAAAGGCTATTAGGTTGGAATGAAGCCACCAGGGTGGGCCTCGTTCAGTCTGACGGGTGCCCTTACAAGAGGAGGACATGAGGATATGCGAAGAGGACACCAGGATAATGGCATACAGAGGAACGGCCACTGGGGACACGGTGAGGAGGCAGCCGCCTGCAAGCCAAGGGACGTGGCCTCAGGAGAATCAATCCTGCTGACACGTTGATCTGAACAGTGAGGAATAAACTTCTGTTGTGAAAGCTGTGAGTTGTATTCTGCTATGGCGTCTCTAGAAGAGGGATACAGACCGTCCTTCCTGCTGGGAAGCAGGTTGCTGCTGTAGCAAATCCCTCAACATGTGCACCTGTCTTTAAGCCTGATAATGGGCAGAGACAGGGAGAGTTTCGAGGTGCCAGTCAGAAAAGGCCTTGATTGTTTTAAAGACTTGTGGGGCCAGTAGGTGGCGTAGTGGTTAAGGTGCTGGAATCCCATGTGGTTGACCATGGTATAAATCCTGGACCCAGTGGCTTGAAACTCACACCGGGCGCATGTGCACCCAAAAATTCCAGGAGAATGGAGAAGAATAAACTTCAGTGTGGCCATTCCCCCACCAGGGGTGATTTCTCACCTTCTGTGTCTCTCTGGCACCCTACAGCAAAAATCTCTCAAAAATTAAAAAATAAGGGAATCAGCAGTTAGCGTAATGGCTATGTCGCTGGACTCCCACGTAGTCGACCATGGTTCGCGTCCCGGACCCGGTGGCTTAAAACTCACACCGGGCGCGTGTGTGTGCGTGCCCAAGATCCCAAGAGGAGAATGGAGGAGAAGGGATTGCAGCGTGACCAGCCCCCCTGGGGGGTGATTTCTCGCTTTCTGTTTCTCTGTCTCTGTCTGTCTGGCGAGTGTATGCACCCTATAGTGAAAACCTCTCCAAAAAAATAAATAAATAAATAAAAAATAAAAAGATGACTGTTGATAGAAATATGGATGTTAGAGGTGCTTCTGGTAAGGCTTCAAATGCGAATGAGAAATACCTTATTGAGCACTGGAAGAAAGTTAGTTCTTATTCTAAAATGGCGAAGAACCTGGTTGGTGTTCTCTGAAAGGTAGAACTTGTGAGTGATGAATTATTGAAGATATCTGGGATGTTTGTGTTCATGACAGAAACAGAAAGAGAACCTACCTCCCCCAGTAGGGCCTGGTCACACCACAAATAGATTTCCTCTATTTCTACACTACATCAGGATTCCGGGCATGTGTGTTCATGTTTGGCATCTTTTTTTCTTTTTTTTTGCTATAGGGTACATACACTCTCCAGAGAGACAGAGATAGAGGAAAAGTGAGAAATCACCCCCTAGGGAGGATGGCCATGCCTCAATCCCTTTTTTGGATCTTGAGCACACACACACAAGTGCCTGATGTGATTTTTAAGCTGCCAGGTCAGGGACTTGAACCACAGTCAGCCACACAGAATCCTGTTGTCTTAACCTGCTGGTCCCTTGGCTGACTTTCCTCCCGCCCCCCTTTTTTTGGGGGGAGAGATTTTTGCTATAGGGCGCATGGGCTTGCTGAAGAGACAGAAAGAAAGCGAGAACCTCCAGGGGGATGGTCATACTGCAATCCCTTCTCCTCTGTTCTCCTCTTGGGATTTCGGGTACACATGCACATGTGCCCAGGCTGAGTTTTAAGCTACTGGGTTTAGGACTCAAACCGCAGCTGATGATGTGGGAGTCAAGTGACATTCCGCTACATGCTGGTCCCCTGCCTGGCTCTTTATAAAGCCTCAGGGCTAGGATGACCAGCTCTGTGGCACCCAGCTCCCTCTGCACTGTACTGTGCTACGTGGCGAGTCAGACGAAGCGGGATACTGAGTAGAGGAGATTTCTAAGCTAACAGTAAGACATGAGAGGAGTGATAAGCTGTAGACAGAATTGTTAAGGAAAAAGGAACTATTATAACGTGGAGATTTGAAAAGTTCGCAGCCTCGTTATACTGCAAAACTGAGAAAGTGTGTTCTGAAGAGAGCACCGAGAGTGTGCCTAGACAATCCTATGCTGAAGAGGCGACGGTGGCTCAGAGGTCCAGTCAGCCCCCTCCGAGGACACACGGCTCTTGCACTCCAGGGGACAGAGACAGAATGAAACGGGAAGTGTGGGACTTCGAGGATTCTCCAGGATGGGCTGGAAACATGCTATTCTTCAAGAACATGGAAGGATGACCTCAAAGGTGATTCAGAAGAGGGGCTGCTGCCCGGGGCCTCAGAAGCAGGGTTGCCAACCCGATTTGTTGTGAGGACAGATAATGGAGACTAAGAGGATTATTCTCCAGCCTTAAAATATTACAAAAAGAATAATGGGGACCAGCAGTTAGCATAATGGCTATGTCGCTAGACTCCCACGTAGTCGACCGTGGTTCGCGTCCCGGACCCGGTGGCTTAAAACTCACGCCAGGCGCGTGTGCATGCGTGACCAAGATCCCGAGAGGAGAATGGAGGAGAAGGGATTGCGGCATGGCCATACCCCCTGGGGGGTGACTTCTCTCTTTCTATCTCTCTGTCTCTCTCTGTCTTTCTGGTGAGCGCACGCACCCTATAGCAAAAACCTCTCCAAAAAAAGAAAAAAAAAAAAAGAATAACGTCAGAGGGCATGTGCACACACATGAGAGAGAGAGAGAGAGAGAGAGAGAGAGAGAAACAACTCTTAAAGATGTGTGGGCCATGCCACGACGACCCCTCGTCCATCCTGTCAGGATCTTGGGCATGCATGTACACATGTCTGGCATGCCTCCAAAGCCACTGAGGCCAGGACTCGAACTGTGCATGGCCATGTGGGATCTGGCTCCCTATGCACAGTGCTTAACTTCTGAGCTATAGGCTGGCCCTCGAGCCCTGACATGTAAGGAAACTGTCAGCAGCAGACTCAATGCCCCGCCGTCCCACCGTCTCCAGCCTGTAGACTTTGCTGCACTTTCACCTTCACATCCGTGTAAGTAATGCCTTAAAAGAAATCTCCTGGGCCAGCAGGTGGCATGGGGGTTAAGGTGCTGGACTCCCGCATGGCTGGCAGTTGGAGTTCTAGACCTGATGGTTTGCTTTCTCACTTTTTCTCTCTCTGGTGAGCACATGCTCCCTATATCAAATTAATTAATAATAAACAAAATAAATAATTATTAAAACAGACCCCAGGGAACAGTAGGTGGCGTGGCGGTTAAAGGCACTGGACTCCCACATGGCTGACCATGGTTTGATTCCCAGACCTGGTGGCTTGCTTTCTCACTTTCCCTCTCTCTCTCGATCTGTCCCTCTCTGGTCAAATTTAAATAAATAAGTAAATAAAGTTAAATAAAATAATTCTTAAAAAAAAAAAAAAAAAAAAAAACAGACCCCAAAACACAAATCTCTTCTGCTCTCTACACACGTGTCTTGTCAGTGGTGTTTCTCTGGAGAACTAACATATTATAGAATTATTCTATTACTGGGGCCAGCAGGTGGTGTGGTGGTTAAGGGTGCTGGATTTCCACATAGTTGACCACAGTTTGAGTTCTGGACATGGTGGCTTAAAACTCACACCAGGGGACCAGCAGGTGGTGTGGTGGTTAAAGGTGCTGGATTCCCACTTGGCTGACCAACGTTCAAGTCCCAAATCTGGTGGCTTGCTTTCTTGAAAAAAAAAAAAAAAAAAAAAAAAAAAAAAAGCATAAAAAATAACCTCTCGCTGGGGACAGGTACATGACACACCCCAAATCCTGAAAGGTGAACGGAGGAGAAGGGATTGCGGTGTGGCCACCCACCCAGGGAGATGATTTCTCTCTTGCTGTCTCTCTCCAGCAAGCACACATGCCTTATAGCAAAAATCTCTCTGAAAAAGAAAAAAGTTGTTTATGAAGGGGGGTTGGGTGGGGGTACAAGGGAGTACAGAAAGATGAGTAACCTTAACAGACTGCTTACTCTTCCCTTCAGCATTATGACACGTGCTAAGGAAATGAATGAGAGCAACACAGATGTGTTCTTCTCTCTGTGTTGGGACACCCTAGGAACACATATACTTATCTTGTGTGCTTGGACACAGTGCTTCAGGATAGGACCAGGAGTGGGGGCCGAGGACAGGGGTCCAGGGAACAGCCTGTAAGCACTGACATTCCGTGATTATGCTGCACAGGTAGTTACTTATAATAATAACAAATAAGTAAATTATTAATAAAAAACCATTAACACTAATGTTTAGAGTTCCTTTTAAAGGTGCAAACCGAATTGTTACACACTGAGCCCCTCCCGCGGGCCCAGTTATGACTTGTTACACACACGTCCTCGGGAGACCGCTTCTGCATGATTCACTGCATCTCGGCAAGCACGCAGGCTGTTTGCTTCATGCACCCTGCTCCCAGAACAAACCTCATCTTGAAATATTACACTCCCGACTCTAAAACAAATTTCATAATCTCAGATGTTCTAATTCCTCTAATTAAAACGGCAGCGCCCAAACCTCTGACGACGTCCAAAAAATCCCTCAAGTCCTGCTTACACCCCCCGCCGGGGGAGAAACCCGCGCCTAGTAAAATGGGATGTTGAGCACCTCTTTCCACTCTGCCTGGATTAGAGATTGGCAATTAAGGCGATGATTTTCAACTCTGGCTGCCCCTTAGACTCTCAGAGAGCTTAAAAAACTAAAATGCTAGCCCCACCCCAGACCAATTAAATAATACCCTTGGGGGATTCGATGCTAAATTCTGTAGGCTCATTATCTCCATTACCTCTGCAATCTGTCCATTTGTTCTGGCACTTCACTCAGGCCCTCATTATCTCTTCGTTTTGCTAATTAAACAGTATTTTAATTGTTCTTTCCCTCTCTAATTTCTTAAAAACAGTAGTGGCAGTGTAGATGGTGAGGGCTGTGGCAGTGCAGTAAGTGGATAGTTACTGAAGGCTATGCTGTAGAAGGCGATTCTAAACCCATGGCATTCCACTGGCTCATTCCAGCACAACTCTGAGGTCAGTCTTTCTCATGCCCATTTAATAGATGAGGAAACTGAGGCAAAGCTGATTTGCCCAAGGCTGCACAAATAGAAAGAGGTAAAGCTGGGATTAAAATACGGTGCCGGCAGGAGGTGTGGTGGTTGTTGAGGGTGCTGGATTCCCACATGGCCAACCGGTTCAAGTCCTGGACCTGGCAGCTTGCTTTCTCAATCTCTCTCTCACTGGTCAAATAAATAAATACATAACTAAAGTTAAATAAAATAATTATTTTAAAAAATTAAAATAAATAATAAAACCCGTTGCATTTCAGTGTCAACATGTGTGTCCTTCTCCTGGGTACTTTAGTTTTGCTCCCACACAAACACACCTCTCAGAATTTGGAATGAGATGCTCTAAAATTGAAAAATGGTGATCCCCCAATTTGCAGAATTCAAAGTCAATATTAAGAACTTCTCCTGTTAATGTTCCTTATTTTTTTAAAAAAAATAATTATTTATTTTAGGGACCAGCAGTTAGCGTAATGGCTATGTCGCTGGACTCCCACGTAGTCGACCGCGGTTCGAGTCCCGGACCCGGCGGCTTAAACTCACGCCGGGCGCGTGTGCGTGCGTGCCCAAGATCCCGAGAGGAGAATGGAGGAGAAGGGATTGCGGCGTGGCCATCCCCCCTGGGGGGTGATTTCCTGCTTTCTATCTCTCTGTCTCTCTCTGTCTGTCTGGCGAGCGCACGCGCCCTATAGCAAAAACCTCTCCAAAAAAAAGAAAAAAAAAAATTATTTATTTTATTTATTTATCATTAGTCTTCAATTTGACCAGAGAGAGAGAGAGAGAGAGAGAGAGAGAGAGAGAGAGAGAGAGAGAGAAGAGTGAGAAAGCAAGCTGCCAGATCCAGGACTTGAACCACAGTCGACCATGTGGAAGCTCAGCACCCAGAACCTTAAACAACACACCGACCTGATGGGGTGTTCCTTAATTTTGACACCTGTCTCTGCTTTGGTATTTTAGAATATAGAGTACGCTGGCCAGCAGTGGCTTGGTGGTGAAGGTGCTGGACACATGGCTGACTGTGGTTTGAGTACTGGTCCTGGCGGCTTGCTTTCTCATGTTCTCTCTCTCTCACACTCATGTGTGCATGTGCTCTATAGCAAATTTAGAAAAAAAGGTAAAAAAAAAAACCCAAAAAACTAGAGTATGCTAATATATAGCTTACTAGAAAATGATTTCTTTTGCTGTCTTTAGTGTAACGAGTTATCAACAGGTCATGCTTCTCTGCCATTAAGATAGAATGAGAGTCCCCCGCACCACTACGAAGCGAAATTGTTTGTACAGCACCTGTCCGCAACGGCTGCATGTTTGTTTAGCAGCGGGCACCATGGGCATAGAACCTTCTTCTGAGTTCAGGGATTTTTCGCTCACTTACACTGAGATAATAAGTGATGACAAATAGCTGATTTGTTTGAGGGCAGGAGTCTAGAGAGAAAGCGGAAGCTTAGAAACAACAGAGAACTGGGGGCTGGCAGGTGGCACTGGACTCCACACGTGGCCGAACGTGGTTCGAGTCCCGGATCTGGCAGCTTGCTCTTTCACTTTACCGCTCTCTCTCTCTCTGTACCTCTCTGGTCAAATTAAAATAAAAAACTAAATAAAGCAATTATTTTTTTAAAAGAAAGAACAAAACTAATTCTGTGTATTAAGGCTGTGTCTTGGAGCCAATGGAAAAAAATAGAGGGTTACAAGAAGCAGGGGTAGAAAATACTGTCAGATGTCACCTGTGCTGAGAAAAAGCAGGAAAATGGTAGGACTTGGCTATCAGGTGGTGACCAGAGGGTCAAACCAGGGCGCAGTGGAGGAATAAACGTGTGGTGACGGAGGCATGGAGTCCGGACGTGACTCTTAGAAGGTCAACAGGACCGAGCTCACAGGGGAGAAACTGGACGTCGGGCTTTCCTCCCCTTTATCAGGGATGGGTTGCTCTGTGCAGGAAGGACGGGAAACTCAGAAACACACTACTTTTTAAAGGGCAATCCTATCCTCTAAAAGTAGACAGAGATGACAGAGGATGTGACAGAAGAGAGGGCAGTGGCCCTGGCCACCTTGGAATCTGTTGGTGAGGGGTGGGGTAGCACAGGATGGATGGGGGACAGCAGAGGTCTCAAGCAGTTAGGCAGGGAGACGGCTGCGTGGGTGGTGGGGACAAGCCAGGTTTGTGGTGGGCAGAGGGGGGTGTCCTCTACCTTGACTGACTCGCCCACTAGAGGCCCCTATACCTCACGTTCGGCCATCCCACATGGGACTCTGAGGTGGAGCCACCACCCTGGCCACCCCTGGGAGGTGGAGTCACTCTCGTTCCTGATGGGCTCACCCAATGGGCTGCTGTCTGGATGACCAGCCCCAGAACCAGCCCCAGAACCTGCCCCCAGTTTCTGCCACTCACTGTTCCCCAGTCCCCCTCACCTGCCTCCCAGTGGATGGCTGTGACAACCGTCAGAGAGCTGCACGTTGACCCTGTGGTGAACGACCCTGTGCTTCCTCTACCGGCTGGGCTCGGGATCACCGGAACTCATGGGTCGAGTACCACGGTTTATTTTTCTATGCAAATCTGCTTTCTCCTCAACTAGACTCTGAGCTTTAACGCACAAGCATTACAGTATACTGAACGCTGTCACAGGAGACGGAATAACACACCCGAGATTTGCTTTAAAAATGGACATGGGGGGAACCAGCAGTTAGCATAATGGCTATGTTGCTGGACTCCCACGTAGTCTACCGCGGTTCGTGTCCCGGACCCGGTGGCTTAAAACTCACGCCGGGTGGGTGTGCGTGCATGCCCATGATCCCGAGAGGAATGGAGGAGAAGGGACTGTTGCGTGACCATCCCCTCTGGGGGGTGATTTCTCGCTTTCTGTCTCTATGTCTCTTTCTCTGTCTGTCTGGCGAGCGCACGCGCCCTATAGCGAAAACCTCTCAAAAAAAAAAAAAAAAAAGGACGTGGGTCAGCCATGGCCGTGTGGTGGTAACATGCGCGCTGCAATGCTGAAGGCACGCGGGAAGGCCCAGGCCCCTCCTGAGTCTCCCTGCACAGTGAGAGCATGCACGTGCCTGTGATCCTCGCTCAGGCCAGGAGGGATGGATCATGCCACGAAGATCTACTGGCGGGGCTGGGGGCAAACCATGGAACAAATAAATAAATGAATGCTAAAAAAAAAATTAAAGAAATAAAACTTAGTGTAATGGGAAGAGTATGGTGACTGGAACATGGTGGTGCATTACATAATTCTACCATTGATTTGTTCATTCATTCATTGAAGATTTTTGCGATAGGGAGTGCATACTGGTTGGAGAAAGACAAAGAGGGAAAATGAGAAATCACCCCAAGGAGGATGGCCATGCTGCAGTCTAATCTCTTCTGTTCTCCTGAGATTTTGGGCATGCACACACATGTACCTGTTATGTGTTTCAAGCTGCAGGGTCTGAGTCTCGGACCACGCATTTGGCTGTGTGGGATCCAGAGCCTTAAACAGCATGCCACCTACTGGCCTAATTCTACTTTAGTTTTAGAAGTTTATTTCTATTAATCCCATGAGTGAATGTGAGGGAGACAGCACCTCTGATAGGTTTTTTTTTTTTTTTCTTTTTTGAGAGGTTTATGCTATAGGGCACGTGTGCTTGCCAGACAGACAGAGAGAGACAGAAAGCAAGAAATCCCCCCCGCCCCCCTGAGAAGGGATGGCCACGCCGCAATCCCTTCTCCTCCATTCTCCTCTCGGGATCTTGGGCATGCACGCACATGTGCCCGATGTGAGTTTAAGCCACTGGGTCTGGGATTCAAACCGCGGTCGACTACATGGGAGTCCAGCAACATAGCCATTTCGCCAACTGCTGGTCCCTCTGACAGGGTCTTGATGCCATGATCTACTCCTAGCCTCCATCAGCTCACATGTGCTTGGCACATTTAGGGAGGTCTTCGGATATGAACCAGCAACCCTCCCATGTGGGTTTGCCTCGCACAGTGTAGTATTTTAGTGCTGTGCACCATCTGTCTTGTAAAACTTGAAGACAAGTTCCCACTGTGGCCACCTTCTTGCTTCAGCCTCCCAGCGGGGGTTATAGAACATGGCACCACCATGTCCTGCTCTCCTTTAGACGAGGGCTCACCATGTTGCCCAGGTCAGCTTCAAGTGGCCGTCCTCCTGACCCGGACTCCCCGTTGCTGGGATTACAGTGGTATGCCACCATCTCAGCCTTAAATTGGCCTGGTAACTGAACCTGGGCCTCCCTTGCGGTCCCAGGCTAAGGAGCACGGCATCTTAGCAGAATGCCACCATGGCCAGGCCCCTCCTTTTACCTGTCTTTAACATTCTCCATTGTTTTTTTTTTTTTTTTTTTTTTTTTAAATACCGGCTACAGGGTGAGCAGGTACTATGGTGGTTATAGCACTGGATCTCACATGTCCAACTGTGTGGTGTGATTCCCAGACCCGGTGGCTTGAAAAACACGCTAGGCACCTGTGTGAGCATGCCCACAATCCTGAGAGGAGGTTAGAGGAGAAGGGATTGCAGTGTGGCCATTCCCTGAGGGCGTAATTTCTTGCTTTCATTTTTTCTTTGTCTTTCTCCACTGTGCACAGATGCCCTATAGTACAAAAAGCAAATGTTCCCCATGCCCTCGAATAAGGCAACTACGCAGCCGTAGTGTCTGTAAAGGAACAGGTTATGCCAGACATGGGGCCTGCCAGCTACCTCCTCTGGGATTCTCAGAACTGCTGTGCAGAGGGCACTCATCACTTCCTGGAGGAGTGAGTGGGTCTGAAGGCAAGCAGTGCCCCCAGCTTCTAAGAAAGGTGCAGGACAATGGGCTACAAGGTTACATTCCGGAAGCATCTCTTACCTGCTTTGGATTTCAGTCCAGGCACGTCCCAAGAAGGCAAAGGGGCCTGCCAACCCCAGCGCTCCCGCCTCCCTGGGCCGCACACATCTTCCTTTGAGGCCTGGCGATGCCACAGGGCCAGGTAATAGGGCCCAGCTGCCCAGCGGACCTTTGGTTTTAATCTGAATCCTGCCCTCTCACATCCTGTACAGAAGAGCCTCTTGAACTGTTGCCTTGCAGCTACGAGGGACAGGCAGAGGCCGTACCGCATGAGCTCTGGAGAAGGGAAAGGCCACTCCTGCCATGTGAAGTGGCAGAGGATTCAGACAACGCAGGAGGCTCCGAAGCAGTTGTGTGGGATCAGAGTGACAGCCTGGACGACAGGGGAGGCACTGCCAGTCAAACATTTGGGGCAGTTTCTTCTATGTGTGTGCTGAGGTATAAGAGCTGAGAACTGTGCAGGTCGTGACCTGTTGTAACCCCGATGCCTGGCTCTTCTCCACCACGCTCCACACTTGAGGAGACCCCGAGAGACCCTGTTAGCTTCAAGAAGGCAGAGAGGAGGCGGTGGCATGGGACAAGGCCAGCTTCTGTTCCTCTGGTGCTTGGAAGGGGAAACAGACTTACCAAGTGTGCTGGAGAGGGTGACCTCGTGTCCTTGACAGTGGCACTGGAGGGGACATCGAGGAGGGGCCATTTCATCTGCAGGTACTGCGCAGGGGACAGAAAAGGCATAGCAGCTGGTGAGACGAGGCCTCTTAAGTGCCCACGTGAACAGAGAACACTAAGTAGGCGGTATGGGGATTTAACCAAGCGCATGCTCTGAGGGTCCAAGCCCAAGTGATGGTAAAAGCATCCCCCATCCAATCTCCTCTGTCATTTGCCAGGGGGTGAGCGGGCGGCAAATGACAGCTAAGTCCAACTTTAAGTGAGGAAGAGAACCCGTATGTCCCAGCACGAGTGATCACAGTGTTCCAAGAACCAGCTGGAGGCCAGAGCCCTCCCAGTACTGGCCACGGGACAGGGAGGACATCGGGGACAGAGGGGCCCAGATGCCATCCCGCCGGGCTCAGTTCTACCTCTCGCGGCATCACAGACAAGGCTCCCCAAGAAACAGCCTCTGCAGAAACATCTGAGCCTGACACTTCCAGGTCCTGGGTAACATTCAGCCACACCAAGGATGCCAAGATCATCATCATGGTGTGTCCCGACCTTGAGAAGATTACCCAGTGCATCTGCTCCCATGTGTCATGGCAAAACCCCAAAACCAGACAGTAAATCACAGACACACACACACACACACACACACACACACACACACACACACACACCTTTCTTTAAATAAAAACCTCTTCCCTCCCTGGTCTGACACAGTCTCTGGCCAGGCCTGGGAGGGAGTGAAGACGCAGTCAGGGGATGGGGAAGAGCCTGCCTAGGCTGAGTCCAACACCCATGGGGGTTGAGGTTCTCACTCTCCAGTGTAAGTAGTGTGACCCTGGACAAGTGCCTTAACAACTCTGAGTCTCAGTTTTGTCAGTGGTAAGGAGAGGACATCACCACCATTTTCACAGGTGCGTGTAGGGCCTCACACGTGGGCAACATTTGATAAAGGAGGCAGCCTCTTTGTAGAGTTTAATTTTTTTTTTAATTCATGATAGAGTACGTGTGTGTGCACATGACAGTGAGAATGAGAGAGACAGAGAGAGAGAGACAGGCAGGCGAGTGCCCTCCACAGGGTCTGTCACATCAGGCCGCCTCTCTCCAATCTTCATTCTTGCTGCGTCCTGGGTACTTGTGAGTATGCCTGGCCTTTTTGGGCCAAATGGGCCAGGGATTTGAACCATGGCTGCCACATGGCATCTGGCTATTCCTAAACAGAGCGGTACTGCTGTGCCATAAAGCTGGCTCCAAATTCCTTTAAAAAAAAAAAAAAAGGATTTTATTTAACTTTATTTATTTACTTATTTTAATTTGACGAGAGAGACAGAGAGAGAGAAAGTGAGAAAGCAAGTCACCAGGTTTCGGTCTCGAACTGTGGTTGGCCATGTGGGAGTCCAGCACCCTTACCACCAAGCCATCTGCCGGCATCCTACAATTCTTTTTTTCTTTTTAAAGACGTATTTTATTTTAACTTTACTTATTTTAGTTTGACTAGAGAGGGAACAGAGCGAGAGAGACAAAGTGGAAGAGCAAGCCGTCAAGTCTGGGACTCGAATGGCGGTCCGTCATGTCATCTGCTGGCCCCCACAAGTCCTCTATTTAACTTTATTTATTTAAATGTGGTTGGCCATGCAGGAGTCCAGTGGTCCTAACCACCATGCGACCTGTCAGTCCCCTAAAAAAGAGAAATTAATAAAATGATTGCCAGAGGGAACATGCACTCAGCTGAGAGGGACAGAGGAAGGCAGAGAGAAGAGCAGCTCGTGGTGGAGTGTAGTCACGCTGCAGTCCCTTCACTTCTCCATCCTGTTGGGATCTGGGGCACGCATGTATGTGTGACTGTTGTGTTTGTGTTTCTCAAGTCTCTGAGGCCAGGGTTAGAACTCGCTGTGGTCAGCCAGGTAGAATCTCGCCTCCAACGCACAGCTGTTAAAGCCCTGGATTTTGGGGCCTGTCCTAAAACATTTTTTTGTTTATCTATTTTATTCAAAATAAAGAGCACATGCATGCACAAGGGGGGGGGGGGAACCCCTTGACAGGATCCTGTTACACTGCTATCCCCTTTCCCTGCCCTCCAGCTCCTCAGGATCTTGGGCAGATGTAGCCAGATCTGGTGTTTTTGGTTTTTTTTTTTTGAGAGTTTTTTTGCTATAGGGCGCATGCGCTCGCCAGACAGACAGAGAGAGACATAGAGACAGAAAGCGAGAAATCACCCCCCACAGGGGATGGTCACGCCGCAATCCCTTCTCCTCCATTCTCCTCTGGGATCTTGGGCACGCACGCACACGCGCCCGGCGTGAGTTGTAAGCCACCGGGTCCGAGACGCGAACCGCGGTTGACTACGTGGGAGTCCAGCGACATAGCCATTACGCTAACTGCTGGTTCCCTGGTGTTTTTAAGCTGACCCAGGGATCCAAAGCCCTGGTCATCCATGTGGCTTCTAGCATTGCATTTCAGTTTGCTACCAACCACAGGCCTGGCTGAGCGCCTCTGTGGCTTTCCTGAGATGACTGGGAGGATTAAAGCTCTAATCCCAAGTGGTGGTTCCAGAAGTTTCACAGACAGAAGCCTTTGACTCATTCCTTTCTCTGGTCATAAAATTTCAGGACTAAAAAAAAAAAAATCATGATGTGGCTTTGTGGTACGTGTACAGGAGCAGGAAAGAGGGTGGCAGAGGCACAGGAGGCCTTCTGCTCTTTGTCAATCATAAGTCTTAGACAGAGACAGAGAGAGAGAAAGTGAGAAATCACCTGCCAGTTGGGATCGCCACACCACAATCCCTTCTCCTCCATTCTCCCCTCGGGATTTTGAGTCTGCATGCAGGTATAATTTTGATACTGCCCCGTCAGGGACTCAAACTGCAATCAGCCATGTGGGAGTCCAGAACCTTAACTACTATGCCACCTGCTGGCCCCAGGGGCTGGACTTTTGAAAGGTGTCCATAGGCAGGAATATCAACCATGGACCCATGTGCCAAGTGACAGTGACTGTCACTCACAGATGTGATGGGCCGAGCAGGCCTGGCCAAGGGAGACTTGCTAGGAGGCAGAATGACAAGGGCAATGGGGCCAGCAGATGGTGGAATGGTTACGCTGCTGGACCCTCATGTAATCAACCTCAGCTCGAGCCCTGGACCCGTACTCAAACTCACAGTGGGCGCATGTGCACGCATGCCCCAAATCTTGGGATTTGGGAGAGGAGACCGGAGAAGTGATTTTCGCTTTCTGTCTCTCTGTGTATCTCTAGTGAGAGCAAGTGCCCTATAGCAAAAAAACACTCAAAAAGAAAGAAAGAAAGAAAGAAAGAAAGAAAGAAAGAAAGAAAGAAAGAAAGAAAGAAAGAAAGAAAGGAAGAAAGAAAGAAAGGAAGAAAGAAAAAAAAAGAAAAGAAAAGAGAAAAGAAAAGAAAAGAAGAAGTAGAAATGAGGAGGGCATTGGGGGCCTTCTGACTGAGGATGTTCTCTACTCTGGGTCTTTGGAGCCACACTCTGAACCCCTCATCTGTAGTCTCACCTCTGCTCCTGTCCTCTACCGACTCTCATGCCTCCCTCCTTTCCCACCTGTACCTGCCTCTGGTCCTCCCCAGAGCCGAAACCTCCTGGGTGAATGAACTGAGACTCCACTGCCTTTGGGAAGTTAAAAGCAACGGGCAAAAATGGGTGTCATTAGTTAACTCACTTCCACAGGGAGCAACAACATCAGAGCTTTTCGAAGTTTTGCATATCCAGAACCCAGTTAAATTTTTATGGCAACGCTGCTATTACAAATTGGGGTGACGATCCCCGATGTTCAGATGAGCAAATGCACATAAATGCGGGCTAAATGACTTGCCCAACTTTATGGGAGAGCCAGAGACAGAGCCAGAGCCCAGGTCTCTTGATTTCACATGCCACGCTGTTCCCCGAGCTGTGAGTCACCAACCTTGTCACAGCACCACCTTCTTTAATGTTCCCGTGCTTTAACGTTTTCTTTCTTTTTGTGAGTTTTCTCTCCCCTCGCCTTTTTGGATATAGGGAGCGCGTACTTACCAGAGAGAGAGAGAGAGAGAGAGAGAAAGTGAGAAAGAAGCCCCCCAGAAGGGATGGCTACACTGCAATTCTTTCTCCATTCTACTCTCGGGATTGTGGGTACTCAAGTACTTGTGCCCAGTGCTGACCACTGGGTAGAGGAACAGAACCACGCAGTTGGTCACGTGGGATGTAGCCATCTTAAAGCTCCATGCCATCTGGTGGTGTATTTTCTCCTGGTCTACCTGGCCACTCCGAAGCTGAATGAGTTATGTACAAATTCATGATCTCCTACAGCGACGCTTGAGGCGACCAGGGTTCATACTTGCGTGAAACATCTTCTAAGGAACAACTTGAACACTTTTGTTGATTTTTTTTAGAGAAAGACTTTTGCTATAGAGCGTGTGCACTGGCCAGAGAGACAGAAAGCGAGAAATCACCCCCCAGGGGGGATGGCCACGCCGCAATCCCTTCTCCTCCATTCTCCTCTTGAAATCTTGGGACGGGACCACATGCACACGCGCCTCATGTGAGTTTAAGCCACCGGGTCCAGGACTCGAACCGCAGTCAGCGACATGGGAGTCCAGAGATATAGCCATTATGTCAATTGCTGCTCCCTTGACTTTTTACTTGAGGGTTTTTACCTTGGGCTTTGGGTAGGAGGAGCTCGCTGTGGCCTCTTTTTCCCAAAGCTCCACGCGCACTCACTGATTTTCACTGAGACCTGGAAGCTTGGGGCGGGGTGGCCACCACTGAAGACTGGTCCCTCACAGCTACATCAGACAGTGTGGGAAAAGAGAGCGGAGGGGAGGGATTCTGGGAACGGTGTGCTTGGCTTGTCAGGACCCCTGCGGCTCCTGGGGGTGGGATGCGTGTGTGTGCACACATGTTCACATGCATGCAGGTTCAGAGAGGTAGGAACATGGGGGCTGGTCATTCCCTCTTTCTTCTTTTTGTCTTTCTAAGATTTTGCAATGGGTGATGGGAGTGAGGATGAGGGAAGACCTGTAAGACTTTGGAGTTGGGCAGCCAAGCCATAGATTGCACGTGGGAGGAAAGGAGCATTCTCAAGTAAAGGGGGGGCGGCTTCTCAGCACCATGAAGTAGGGGAAGAGGAGCCAGCACACTCCTGTAGCCCTCTCCGACCCAGCTCTAGAAATGCAGAGGTGCTCAGACAGTTCAGAATTCCTAGGTCCAGCCCAGCCCAAAGTTTACTGGAAATACATCTCTTTTTTGTGGTGACTCTCACGTGAGGCCAATCCCATGATCTCCCTGGGGCCATCATTCAAGGGCGGGATTGGGTCCTCGGGCATTAACAGCTGCGAGGTGGGGCTTGGCTGCTCTGCACAGCAGTGGCACTGGCTAGTTCAATCTGCTGGATTCTCAATCCCATTCCAGGCCCCATGTGACTGGCCACTCAAGGCCCAGGTATCATGCTGGCTTTAGCTCATAATGAAGAGTTCACAGGAACCCAGCTACTCTCTCCTGGGAGGTGCCCACGGGAGCATAAAACACGGGGCCTGGTGGCATTGAGGTGACTGATGACCACACTACAGTGATGGCTACCACTCTGGGTGCTGTCTCTCCAGAAAGTATTCTCCTCTGATACACAAAAACAGGAAAAGGGCTGGTCCCAGGGCCTAGTCCCACATGGATGACTGCAGTTTGAATTCTGGCCCTGGAGGTTTGAGAAACACACTGTGCATGCGTGTGTGGTGTATGTGTGTGTGCGCATGCTCCAAATCCCAAAGGATGAAGAAATGGAGGAGGAGGGATTGCAGTGTGACCATGACCCATCAGGAGACACTTGCTCAACCCCCATCTATTTCTGGTGAGTGCATGTGCTTTTTGGCAATGGGAGACAGCAGGTGGCATAGTGGTTAAGGTGCTGGACTCTCACGTGATTGACCCCAGTTAGAGTCCCAGACCCGGCGGATTAAAACTCATGCCAGGTGGGACCAGCAGTTAGTGTAATGGCTATGTCGCTGGACTCCCACATAGTCGACCACGGTTCGAGTCCCGGATCTGGTGGCTTAAACTCACACCGGGCGCATGTGCGTGCGTGCCCAAGATCCCGAGAGGAGAATGAAGGTGAAGGGATTGCGGCGTGGCCATCCCCCCTGGGGGGTGATTTCTCACTTTCTGTCTCTCTATCTCTCTCTGTCTGTCTGGCGAGCGCACATACCCTATAGCGAAAACCTCTCCAAAAAAACCCAAAAAACCAACAAACAAAAAAAAACTCATGCCAGGTGTGTGCACCTTTATGCCCCAAATCCTGAGAGGAGAATGAAGAAGGGATTGCAGTGTGGTCATCCCCCGGTGGGTGATTTCTCACTTAATTGGTCTCTCTGTTTCTCCAGCAAAAGCATGTGCCCTATAGCAAAAATCTCTGAAAAAAATAGAAAAAATATAGAAAAATGTCTTCGATCAACATACTACTTAGTGTGCTACTATGTGACTCTCTGAATCAGGAGGGAGAGAGACTGTGTTGCAGTTTATTGAGTCGAGGAGTTTTTTTTTTTTTTTTTTTTCAAGGGGGAACAGTTTTAGCTATAGTGGCTCACCAGTGAGTTGAGTGAGGCTGGGTTTCGAACTTCTTCACCTTGTGAAAGACGATTCTGTGCCTTTTTATGTTTTCATTGGAATGGCTGTTGCATTCTCTCAGCAGCTCTGTGGACAGTCATGTGGCTTTTCTTCCTGGACTCACTCATGAGGCGTATGTATAGGAGGCAGTTTCTGCTTGGTCATAGTGTCTGTTCGTTCTTGTACTGTACTGGGGCACGCTACTCATGAGGGGCTTAGCATTTTTACTCCCACATTCCCAAGGAAGGGTGAACAAGTTTTCCGAGAGATCTTTATCAAGTGTTGCTCTTGGTGTTACTCTGGCGTATTATTGAGAGGGGCACTGTTCCTCTTTTTCTTAATGTTCCATGTCTCTTTCTGCTTCTCGGGACCCTCCCGGGAGGCAACTGTGCAGTAAGCGTTTGGCCAGGTGGGCTGCTTCCGCTCGACTCGAGCTCAGAGAAGGGTCCCACTGTAGGATGCTCTCACTAGAGAGCCAGAGCCGGTTCCCGCAGGGAGGCAGAGAATCTGCCTATAGAATCCCGGCTTTGCTTGAAGACCACGCAGCAGATTAACTGCAGCTGTGCCCTGGAATTTCCCCAGCACACAAATCTTCCTGATGTAAAACAGCTGGGAGGAAATCCCAGCATGCCCCACGCAGAGGCAGAACCGCCAATGAGCTGCAGAGATTAACCCTCTGGCTCCAGAGAGGTAGGGAGGGCTCCTGCCTGAGCCATACCCATCCAGCCCCACTTGCTTCGAACGGACAGGGCACTAGAGACTCTGGGGATGCCCACGTTCTCCCTGCGCTCACATTCTCAAAGAAAAAACCCTTTAAGCAGGGCCTGGGCAAGAGAAGAACTAGAGCTTCATGTTATAGAATGCACAGTGGGCCAGCAAATGACAACTGGATCCCACATGGTAAACAGTACTGTTCGAGTCCTGGACCCAGGGGTTTAAAAATCATGGTGGGACGTGTGGGACGTGTGTGTGTGTCCTGAGAGGTGAATGGAGAAGGGACTAGGGTGTGACCTTTCCTTTGGGGGGGGGGGTGAGTTCTCACTATCTCTCTCTCCCTGGAGAGTGTACATGCCCTATAGCAAATTAACAAGTAAAAACCCAGAATCCACAGCAATGTCCCCCAAAGGGATGCACTGCAGATGGGAGCAAGGAACCGAGTCATCTCCAAAACCTTCCCAGGTGAGGAAGCTCCAGCCCACAGAACACCTTCTGCTTCCTCTACAGGCAGGCCCGTGCACAGAGAAAGAGCCCCCTGTCTCCAGCTTTGCAGGCTCGCCTGTTTCCACCTTTAGTGGCAGAAACTGGGGCTCCCAGTTTAGTTGACCAGTCATCCCTGCCTCTGGTCACCAGTAGTAAAATGACTCTGTCTCTCTGTCCCTCTCTGTCTTTCTGGCAAGCACATGCGCCCTATACAAAAATCTCCCCCCCCCCCCCCCAAAAAAAAAAAAGAACCCATTTCGCTCCTGGGGAACGGGTTCACCAGTCAGTGACTGGTTCTCGCGATAACTGGCTTGGCACTGTTGAGGATTTACAAATGTAGCAGGGAGGCTTGATGCCCGCGGCAGCCAGCTCTCAAAGGCCTGTTTAAGATTCTGCCTGGCCCTGGCCCTGCCCCTGCCCCTGTGGCACAGTCCTGGACCGCCGTCCTCGAAGCCACACCACCAGCTGCAGTTTGGATCCCTGACCTGGCTGACCTGAAACAAGGGGGCGTGCAGGTGCTGGAGGAGCTGGGGAGAGGGGTCCTGAAGTGACGAGACCGTGTCAGGGGTGCTTTTCTCTCACAAAAAAGAAAAAAAAAAGATCCTCTAACTTCTGCAAAAATGGACATAAATGAAACTAAGTATTAAAATACACCAAGATTGGGACCAGCAGTTAGCGTAATGGCTATGTCGCTGGACTCCCATGTAGTCGACCGCAGTTCGCGTACCGGACCCAGTGGCTTAAAATACGCAGGGTGCGTGTGCGTGCGTGCCCAAGATCCCAAGAGGAGAATGGAGGAGAAGGGATTGCAGCGTGGCCATCCCCCCTGGGGGGTGATTTCTTGCTTTCTGTCTCTATGTCTCTCTCTGTCTGTCTGGCGAGCGCACGCACCCTGTAGCAAAAACCTCTCAAAAAAAAACGAACCAAACAAAAAAAACACCAAGATTGGGGGCCGGCAGGTGGCGTGGTAGTTGGGGGTGCTGTACTCCCACATGGCTAGCTTTCTCAACTTTCCTCTCTCTCACTTGTTCTGTCCCTCTCTGGTCAAATTAAAGTAGATAAATAGGTGAGTAAATTTATAAAGTTGGATAGAATAATTCTTTAAAAATAAAATGAAATCTTTCCCAAGTGGGAAAAAACTTCTCTTATCCTACATTTTCTTTTGTCAAATTGAGTACTTTATGTACCTGCGTAGCTCCATGGATGGCACTAAAGCCCCAAACAACCTCTATTTTCCCTGAGTAGAGAAGGCTGGGTTCTTTCTTGAGGTTTTATTGATAGGTTAGTTCTTACAAATCCAATGAATAGAAACACAACGCTCGGGGCCAGCAGGTAGAGCCAGCGGGAAGGTGCTGCACTCGCACAGTCTGTGGTTTGAGTTCCGAACCCAGTGGCTTGAAAATGCACCAGATTTGTGTGCATGTGTGCCCAAAGTTCAGAGCGAAGGGACTGCAGCATGGCCATGCCCCCGGGGGGTGATTTCTCACACTCCCTCTCTCTTTCTCCTAACCAGCAAGCACACATACCATATGTCAAAAAGGAAAAAAAAAAACTAAACAAAAATGTAATATTCTAGAATAAGCTACTTTTGAATTCAATGATAGACATAATTTTCTGTGGAAAAGTTATTTAGAACCGTATTTTTGTGGTACTTAAATCAATGAAGGGACACTTTTCCTGCAGCACAGGTCACAGCATGTGGCAAACGCCGCCAACGCCTAACTCCTGATGGAATAGTAAACGCAAACCTAAGAGTGGGCCGTTTCAGTTTCCCCGTGCACATCTATTGGGTTTGTCAGAAAAGCTGTGATGTATTTGTTCTGCTTTTCTATGCAAAACGCCTCATGACCTTTTCTGACAACCTGAGATGCTTCTCCTACTTTCCCTAAGCGTTCTCTTTCTTTTCTAGAAGACCTCAAACTATACTTCGCTCCCATTCCAGAGAACCTGGCAATTTTGCCTAATAGACTTGATCAAAGATTTGCTTTTAAATATTGGCTCCCTCATGGCTAGCAGATAGCGCAGCAGTTACATCTCTGGACTCCCACATGGCCGACCGTGGTTCAAGACCCAGACCCAGTGGCTTCAAACTCACATTGGGCGTGTGCGTATGCATGCCCAGATCCCAGGAGGAGAAGTGAGGAGAAGTGATTGTGGTGTGGCCACCCTGCTAGGAGATGATTCTTGCTTTGTCTCTGGCAAGCACATACAGCCTATAACAAAAATATCTCCAAAAGAATAAGGAAGGAAGGAAGGAAGGAAGGGAGGGAGGGAGGGAGGAAGGAAAGAAAGTTGGCTCTCTTCAGAGGCAAAATTTTAGTGGCGGAAGAACAGCACAAGAGGAAAGAGGCCAGAGTTCTAGGCACTTTCTTTTCTTCCCTTCCCTTCCCTTCCCTTCCCTTCCTTTCTTCCTTTTTTCTTTTAAGACTTATTTTATGGGGCCAGCAGGTGGCATGGTGGTTAAAGGCAATGGACTCCACATGGTCAACAGAGGTTCGAGTCCCAGACCTGGAGGCTTGCTCTTTCTTTCTGTCCCTCTCTGGTCAAATTGATATAAAGAAATGAATACATAAGTAAATAAAGTTTAAAAAAGAATTATTTAACTTTATTTACTTATTTATTTTAATTTGACCAGAGAGCGACAGAGTGAGAGAGAGAGGGAAAGTGAGAAAACCGCCAGGTCCAGGACTTGAACCACCATTGGCCATGTGGGAATCCAGAGCCCTTAATTACCATGCCACCTGCCGGCCTCCCAGGAGCCTTCTAACCTCTCTGGACTCATTCTTCTCACCTTTAAACTGGGAAGAGTTTACTTCCCCTGAAAGCAGGGTCTTGGACAAGGTGTACTCCCGGGGGATGAGGGGTGGAATCGAACACAGCTATTATGTTTAAAGCACACTGGGGCTTCTGGGAGTTGAGAACGTGCTGAGGGCTCAGTAAATACGGAGCCAGGAGGCCCTTTCAGAACCTCTGCCTTTTCACCTGCGAAGTGGGAATGAGAGTACCCACGACCTGGAGGGTCTCGGACACAGTCCTGACAGCAGAGAGGACCATGCAGGAGGAGAGGCACGTGGTGAGCTCTTCAGAAATAAGCGGTTAGAAGGCAGACGGTGATGGCAGTGGGAAAACAAGACGTTCTCCAGGGCCGAGCCACGTGGGAAAGCCTAGATTTGTGTGGAGAGTCCTGCCCGAGTGTGCTGGGTCTGAGTGTGCCCATGATCCCGCGCTGGGGGTGGACCCTGTAGAGGGCACTGTCTCTGTCTTACACTCATGGGAGAAAGAGAGAGAGGAAGGAAGGAAGAAAGAAATTTAGAAAAACAATAGATGTTTAGTCACTATATTTTTTATTTTGTTTGTAAGTTTGCCATAGAGCATGTGTGCTTGCTGTAGAAAGGCAGAGACAGAGAGAGAGAGAGAGAGAGAGAGAGAGAGGAAGAAGGCATGCCCCCGTGGGTGGAGCGGGGAGATGACCACACCACAATCCCTTCTCCGGATTTTGGCCATGAACGCACTCACGCCCGGTGTGATTTTTCAGGCCACCAGGTTCAGGACTCTAACTGCAAAGTCGGCCATGTGGGACCTAGCACCTTAACCTTCCCATCACCTCTTGCCCCGCCCCGCCCCCTGGGTTATTAAACATTTTAATCTTGGCCGCAACCAGTACTTCACTGGAACTGCAGCCTGCATTTCTCTTGTAGTGAGGCCGGCAAGTGTCAAGTGTACAGGCAGAGAGTTGGGAGGCGACAGCGCTGGTGAGGTGCAGAGGCTGCGTGGAGACGGACACGGAGACTATGTGGTACTCACGACGGACAAGACTGTGCCACCTCGACCACGCTGCACCTTCGCTCAGGTGGAACCAGACAGGTCAGACAGGAGCTGAGGGCTTAGTCTGCAGGGTGTATAAGGAGGAGGGAGGAGGGGGGAAGGAGGAGCACAGGGGAGGAACACAGTCTATGGAGCAGCGGCTAGAGGCTGGGGAGCGGTGGGAGCCACGCTCTCATCTTCCTCCTTCCTTCCCAGGGTCTAGCTACATAAACTGCTCCCACGTCCTCACGCCTGCCCAGCCCTCCTCAACACCTAGCAGGCTGGCTTCTGAGCCAGTCCCTCTACCGTCCCTGGAGACATTCCACTGTTCTTGTGAGGCCACAGATGACTTTTGGAAAAAAAAAAACAAAACAGGGGCAATTGGCTTTTTAACTGCCTCTTGCTGTGGGCTGCCCTCAAGCCTCAGCTTACCGGGGAGCTCTGGGCCAACATGGGTCCCACTGGAAGCCCCCCCACCCTTGCCTTCTCCTCTGGGGTTTTAGGTTCCACATGCCCTCTGGTTGACCCACATTTATTGACCTGTTCAGTGAGAAAAGCCAGTTACAGACTCTGGAAGGACCGTCAACAAAATGTTATCTCTGGGTTTAAGCATTTGAGGTGATTTTATGAGTTTCTTTGTTGTACTTTTCTTTATCAATTGAAAGGTTTACAATGACCTTGTATTGTATCGTAAGCTATTCAAAGTAATCCCATGGGCTGGCTGGGTGATGCAGCGGAAACACACAAGCGATGTGGGATCCACAGGGAAGATCACAGGTTTGGTTCCCCGGTCAACTTGTACACATGGGCATGTGCACCTGCTCCTGGCTGGTTGGGAAGGCTGGGAGGGGGGACAAGGCATGAGGCCCTGTTGGGTGGGCCCTTTCTCTGTGTGTTGCTTACTCTAATCAAAGAAATTCATATATTCAAAAAAGTAACCCTGGATTATTTTCATCCCCAAACCTGTGACTTCAAGAAACCCAAATCTGCCTTCATGTCTTTAGTTGCTTCCCTCACTTCCAGCCTGCCCCCAAGTTCCCTGAATTCTAGACATCTTCAGAATCCAAGCCCTCTCTACTTTCCAGTGGGGCCACTGCTGCGGAACTCTGTCTGGGAGGCCCCCTACCTCTCCCAAATCTGAAGGGACCAGCAGATGCTGTAGTGGTTGTGTCACTGGACTCCCACATGGCCAACTGCAGTTCAAGTCACAGACCTGGAGACCTGAAATTCACACTGGGTCCAGGTTGTATGTGTCAAAGATCCCGGGAGGAGAAAGGATTGTGGTGTGTCCACCTGCCTGGGGGCTGATTTCCCAATTTTCTTCTCACTGTGTCTGTTTCTCTCTCTGGCAAGAGTACGTGCTCTAAGTCAAAAACCTATTAAAAATATTTTTTAAAAGGGGGGGAAGGGGACCAGCTGGCAGCGTGGTGGTTAAGGCAGCTGGATCTCGCAAGATCAATCATATGTTTTTTCCTTTTTAAATTATGTATTTAATTTTGTTTATTCATTCATTTATTTTAATTTGACCAGAGAAATAAAGAGGGAAAGTGAGAAAGCAAGCCGCCAGGTCCAGGACTTGAACCATGGTCCGTCATGTGGGAGTGTCCAGAGCCTTAATCACCACACCACCTGCTGGTTCCCAATTGCACATTTTTGAGTCCTGGATCCAGCGACTTAAAAACACGCTGGGTGAGTGTGTGTGCACCCCAAATCCAGAGAGGAGAATGGAAGAGAAGGGACTGTAGTGTCGCCATCCCCGCAGGGGTTGCATTCCCTCTGGCCACCCCCACAACTCAAAGCTGTTGTGTGTATATGTTCTATAGCAAATTAACAACAAGGGGGGTGGTGGAAAGAACTGCTGACTCCAGTCTGGTGGTTAAGACAGCTAGATCTGGAGGTTAAGGGGTTAAGGCACTGGTCTCCCACGTGGCTGACTGTGGTTCAAGCCCTGGACCTACCTGGTGGCTTGTTTCACTTTCCTTCTCTCTCTGGTGAATGCATGTGCCCTTTACCAAATTAGTAATAATAACAACAACAATAATAAGAGTAATAAAATAAATTTAAAATAAAACTCTTTTTAAAAATTATCTATTTAATTCCATTTGTTGTTATTATTATTTTAATTTGACCAGATAGAGACAGAGAGAGACAGGGAAAGTGAGAAAGCAAGCGCCAGGTCGGGACTCCAACCATGGCCCGCCATGTGAGAATCCAGCGCCCATGTCCACCAAGCCACATGCCGACCCCTAAAGTAACTCTTAAAAACAAAACAAAACAACAAAAACAGAAAGAACAGCTGGATTCCACATAGGTGATTATGTTCTTCAAATCCTGTACCAAGTAGCTTGTAAAACATGCCAAGTACATGTGTGTGCATGTTCAAAATCCTGAAAGGAGAGGAAAATGAAGGAGAAGGGATTGCAGTGTGACCTTTCCCATGGGGGGGCGGTGTTTTCTCCCTTTCTCTGTTTCGCTGTCTCTGGGTGAGTGCATGTGCCTTCTGACAGAATTAAAATAAAACAAAATACCAGAGACAGAGAGAAAGGGAAGGGGAGATATCAACCCTCAGTGGGATGGTCATGCCTCAATCCCTTTTCCTCTTGAGATTTTGAGCATGTGTGCGCATGCACTCAGCATTATTTTTAAAAATGTATTTATTTTTATTTTTAAATTTTTTCCATGAGGTATATGCACTTGCCAGAGAGAGACAGAGAGAGAGAGAGGGAAAGTGAGAAATCACTGCTCAGGACGTATGGCTATGCTGCCATCCCTTCTCCATTCTCCTTTTCGGATTCTGGGCATGCATACACATGCACCCGGCAGGTTTTTCCAGCTGCCAGGCCCAGGACTCGTACTGTGGAGCTGGTCACGTGGGGTTCAGCACCTTAATCACCACACCAGCATTGTTTTTCAAGCCTGTGTCTGGGACTCTGACAGCACAGCCGGCCAAGTGAAATCCAGCCACCTTAACTACCATGCCACCTGGCTGGCCCTACAGAAATTTTGCCTTCTAGCAACTTCAGTCTGATCCAGGAATCGTGGGTTAGCACGTACAGCACAGAGGTGCTGCCACGCTCCTCTCTGGGCCCTGGCAGGCGCTGTGCACAGCTAAGGCACCTTTTCCTGCTCGGACTCGGGAAGGGCCTCGGAACCCGGCTGCTTTAACGGCCGACTGCAACTCACTTGTGAGGGGCCGTCTACTTATTTTCTCTGATTTGGGCCCGATGGTAGAGATAGATACTCTGTCTAGTGAGAAGGAGGGGCAGAGGCCAGCCTGGCAAGGAGGAAGTAAGTTCCTCGACAGCGGTGAAGACTCCAGGGAGGATGTGCCTGGACAGCAAGGGCAGTCGGACAGCACACTGACCAAAAGCGGGCCTGGGAATCTGAAGTTCACGGGTTTTCCCTCGTGGGAGGAGAAGCTGGAAAGCATCCCAGGTATTGAGGAGAGAGGAAGCAGGAGCTGTGTATAATCAATGGGGAACAGGAAATGCTTATCTGGGGCCAGTGAAATACACAGCACAAAGGAAAGAACAGCCCAGAAGCCTGGGGCTGCCTCCTGCGTGCAGAGCTTCAGGGCCCCTTCAGAACCCTTCTCCGCTGCTCCCACCAGCCCGCGCCTGGCCAAGGTCAACAACTCCTAAGTGCTGGGCGATGGGAATTGTCTGAGGAAGCCCTTCTATGCACGGGCAGTTCCAGGAGAGCCCTGACCCGACAGGTGAGAAGGGCCGCAGCGGCACTTCAACATGGGGCATTGCTCCCGCATAGGAGAGGTTTCTGCACCCTGTCCTTGAATGCATGCAAACACATGCCCCCTTTACCTCCTCCAGGGAGGAACAGAAGGATTCCTCATTATTCATTCATATCGAGATAATAACAGAGAGTGGAAGGGCTGCAGAACTAAAATTTATCATGGCTCAAGGTGTGTCAGATTTTTTTTTTTAACAGTCAAGAGACTTTTGCTATAGGGTACATATGCTCTCCAGAGAGACAGAGAGAGGAAGAGAGACACCAACCCCTGGGAGGATGGTCATGCCGCAATCCGTTCTCCTCCAGTCTCCTCCTGGGATTTTGGGCATGTGTGTACACATGCCTGGCTTGAGTTTCAAGTCGCCAGGTCTGGGACAGTTGGCCATGTGGGAGTCCAGCACCTTAACCACTATGCCACCTGCTGGCCCCGTGTCAGATACTTTAAATTAATTCATTAATGAGATTTTTGCTATAGGACTCATGTGCTCTCGAGAAATCACCTCCCAGGGAACTGGCCATGTTGCAATCCCTTCTCTTCCATTCTTGTCCCGGGGTGTTGGGCACACATGCACATGCACCTGGTGTGAGTTCCACGTTGTTGGGTCTAAGACTAGAACTGTGGTCGACCACGTGGGAGTCCGGCGCCTTAACCACTACTCCACCTGCTGGCCTCTCACATACTTCTTAACTGAATCAGAGTTGCAAGTGCTCTCCTGGGAAGTGTGATTTCTCAGCCTGCTCCATGAGGAAATGAATCCAAAGGCAATCAGGGACTGTACTCCCACGGTTGCCCAGAGGCCCTCATTTAGTGCACTATGGTGAGAGCAATAAACTACAGCCTTTGAGAGGGCAACGGGTCCAGGGAATGGGCTGGCCACGATCAGTGGGTCATCTACCCGCCAAAGACTCCATTTACCTACTACAAAGATAACAACGTTTATAGCACCAGCGCATGGCAGGGTTTGGTTAAGACTGGATGCCACATGGTAGACTGCGTGTTTCTTACCCTAGACCCACTGCCTGGAGAAACATGCTGTGCATGTGTGTATACGTGTCCAAAATCTATGACCAGGGGACATGGAAGAGAAGGAACTGTGACGCCACCGTTCTTATGCCCTATGGGGGGCATCCCCTACCCCCACTCCCATCTCTCTTTGGCAAGTGCACATGCTCTTTAGTATAAAAAAATTTTTTTAAACTTTTTTCAGATATAGTATCTGCTTCCAACTAAATAGAAGTATACACACACACACACACACACACACACACACACACACACATATATATACACACTTCTGTAGTTTAAATCTTGATTATGAGGGGCCAGCAGGTGACATGGTGATTAAAGGTGTTAGACTCCCACAGACTCCCACATGGCTGAATGCAGTTCAAGTCCTGGACCTGGCAGATTGTTTTTTCAGTTTCTTTTTCTGGTGAGTTCACGTGCCCTAACGCAAATCAAATAATAATAATAATAATAATAATAATAATAATAATAAGTAACTCTTTAAAAATAAAGAAAAAATAAATATTGATTACAGAAAATAAACAAACACAGCCTAACTCTTCTGTAGCTGGGCCATGATGCGATTTGCTGCTCAGCCCTGGTGTGGCAAATACAGCATTTCTGAAATTCATATTCTGTGTGATAGTAATAGCATTTTAGGTAAGGAAATAAGCGTTCATGAAAACCAAGGACAGCAAACCCTCTGCAGAGAAGAATAAACAGACTTCTTTAAAGATAACATTTACTGACGGGTTATCACCCATCAGATACTCTACCAAGCTATTCCCATGTGTCATTTCCTTTAACACCTCATAGCCTGGAAACTTGCTATTACCTACCCCATTTAACCAGATGAAGGGACTAAGGTACAGAGAGGTGAAGTAATTTGCCCAAGTACTGTCTCATTTTTTAAAAAAGAATTATTTATTATCATTTTTTTCAATTTTGACCAGAGAGAGACAGAAAGAGAGAGAGAGAAAGCAAACAGCCAGGTCTAGGACTTGAACCGCAGTCGGTCATGGGGGAGTCCAGCGCCTTTAACCGCCATGACACCTGCCAGCCCCAGTCCTGTCTCATTCTGAAGGCTGTACTCACAACACTTTTGTTTTACTAGTGCTAGAATGAAGAAAGCACAGTCCTCCAGCAGCCCACTCAGCACTCCTCAGGGCATCTGGACCCTCATGGGGTGTTCCACCCCGTCGTGGTCAGAGGCCCCTGGCAGAGTTGGGATTAGAACACCCAAGTGTCCTGGCCCCTGACCACAGAAGAGTTAGGATGGATCAGGTTATTATTTGCAACCAATACATGAACCAATGGGTAAATATAAAAATAAACTGAAAGAGAAAAAATATTAATGTAAGCAAATTAATCTTATAAATGCCAACCTGTAGAAAATCATAATTCATAAGAAACAATAATCATATTCAAGATTTCATGACAGACAGGAAAGGCTCTGAATATGATCCATAGCTCCATACTGCCCCCTGGTGGTTTGCGTGCATCCACTGAAAGCAAGCTCAGTCAAGAACCAGGTAGTAGCTAAGGCCCTGGGTAAGGAAAGGCAGTGACAAAGTGGGTCAGACAGCAAAGATCCTTCTGGGTTTGGCACTCAGCCCTCAAGGAAAATCTCTGGGCCCCCGTCTCGTTTGTTTGCTGAATCAGAGATAAAGAAGTTATGAACTAGGTAATGAGTTAACTACTTTTACTCTGTCAAATTGGCAAAGGCTTCCTTCCCCTTTAATTACCACAGGCACTTTTTCATGCCCTGTTGGTGGGAAAGTAAATTAGTAAATCCTTTCTTGTGCAATTTGAAGGTATGTATCAAGTCTTCCAAAGGCTTACTGCCTCTAGGAATGTATTCGAAGGAAATAATTAAGGATGTGAGCAAGATAGAGCTACAAAAATGCTCTTTGAATAGTGGTTTCTAAGAGCTGAAAGTTATTAAATACCTTATGCTACAATTATGAATCCCTGAATGTATGTAGGAGGTGAATATTTACGAATATGGAAAGGTTTTTTATGGTAAGTAAAAAAAGCAGGATACAAAACATATATAGAGCATGACTTCTGTAAAATCCATAAATGAACAAACGAATGAGGTCTGGAAGCATGTATACTAAGAGGTGAGTTGAATTGATCCCTGGATAAAAAGATTATGGGTTCTTTCTATTTTCTTCTTTTGGCTAAACATATATTGCTTTTAAAATGTAAAAACAAACATATGCGAAGAGAATCATGTTTTAATTGAAAAACATAAAGAGATAAATCCATCAGTGCCCGGCCCCATGACCTAGTGATTAAGGGAGCCGTATCCACATGGCCGACGGTGGGTTGAATCCCAGCGGTGGGCAGTTTGAAAGATGCACCAGGTGTGTGTGCCTAAGAATCTCAATGGGACGGAGAGATGGAGGAGAAGAATTGAGGTGCCTCTATCACCAGTGGGAGTGCTTTCTCCCTATCCTTCTCTCTCTCTGGAGAGTGCACACGCCCTCTGGGAATTAAAGAAAACTAATCAGAAAAAATAATCAGTAAAGTCTGTATTTAAATCTCTAGTCTCTCATTTCAGAACCGCTAACGCCAGTCCTTCAAATAGTGTCTTGCCCCTCCCAACTATTGCCACCAGTCCTGAAGAAGTGTCACCGAGAACATCTGGAAATGCCCACTGTTCTTATTAGACTCCATGTGCTGGGCCAGTAGTGCTGGGACCACCAGCTGTGCTGGCCCTTCTTCCACGCCCCATGCCGTCCTTCCGTGACAGTCCTTTCCCATGGGTGAAGTGGCACCCAAACTTCCCACAGGGGATCCCCTGCAGTGTGCCACTTCACCCAGAGGGAAGGGCTCGGGAGATAACCCAACCTGCCAGCTCTCAGGTATCACCGGGCACCAGGGCTGCATGGGGGAGCTCTAAGAACTCTAATCCATTGGCTTTCCCCTTCCCCACTTGCAATTGAACTGTTCTGAGGTGGGGTTCAAGTGTCCACTTTTTAAAAAGTTCTGAAGGGACCCAGCACAGAACTCCCGGCTGACTGTGCTTTGAGCCCCAGACATGGCAGCTTAAAAATCACACGGGGAGGACCAAGAGAGGGAATAATGGTTACGTCACTGGACTCCCATGTAGTTGACCATGGTTTGAGTCCTAGACCTGACAACTTAAAACTCATGTGCGTGTGTGCCCAAGAGCCCAAGAGGAGAATGGAGGAGAAGGGATTGTGGCACGGTCATCCCCTCTGGGGGGTGATTTCTCACTTTCTGTCTCTATGTCTCTCCAGTGAGCGCACATGCCCTATAGCAAAAATCTCTCTTAAAAAAAAAAAAAAAATCGCACTGGGCACCTATGCATGCCCAAAATCTCAAGAGGAGAATGGAAGAGAAGGAACTGCAGCATGGCCATGTCCCCTGGAAGGTGATTTATCACTTCCCGCGTCTTTGTCCTCTTACTCTCTGCTCTGGAGAGTAAACATGCCCTACGGCAAAAATCTTAAAATAACGTTCCCCAATGGTGCTAAAGTGAGGTCAAAGGTGCTCTCAAATGCTTACCCTCCCCCCTAACCTTCCGAAGTTCCTACCCACCCACTGTTAGGGCTCCTGCAAAGATGGCTGCAGCGGATGGATCTAGGGTCCTGTTACACTGTTCCCGTCCCACCGAGCAAGCATCCACTCATCAAATAGTTATTATTTTTAAGAGTTTATGTATTGGGACCAGCAGTTAGCGTAGTGGTTATGTCACTGGACTCCCATGTAGTCGATCCCGGTTCAAGTCCTGGACCTGGTGGCTTAAACTCACACCAGGCTTGTGTGCGTGTGTGCCCAAGATCACGAGAGGAAAATGGAGGAGAAGGGATTGCGGCGTGGCGGGGGTGAATTCTCGCTTTCTGTCTCTCTGTCTTTCTGGTGAGCGCACGCACCCTATAGGGAAAAACCTCTACCAAAAATAAATATTTATGTATGTATTACACGAGCAAGAGAGAGAGAGTCAGAGACAGACAAAGCACCCCAATAGGGTCTTGACACCACGATACACCCTCAGCTTCAGTGGGCTCTGGATCACAGGCAACCGCGTGCCTGGCTTACTCAGGCAGGTCCCTGGATAAGAACCCAGAACTTTCCCAGCCTCGTACAGTGTGTTTTA
The DNA here is from genome assembly GCA_026018925.1 of Tupaia tana. Lineage (NCBI taxonomy): Eukaryota > Metazoa > Chordata > Mammalia > Scandentia > Tupaiidae > Tupaia > Tupaia tana. The sequence goes on from JAKSZU010000003.1 coordinate 150,138,952, forward strand.
GGTCTGTGCCACTGTCTGGCTCTCTCCATTCAATGGTTTTCAGTACTCCTATATGTCAGTACTATAGTTTTGCCCCTTACTAAATTCTTACTCATAACCGTTGTCTTTATTACAGAGGAACCCTGACATGGACAAGGTTCAAAGTGGGAGTTTCTGGGCCCAGCCACAGTGGCACAGAGGTGGGGCACTATTGTGCAAGCCTGGAGCCACGAGAAAAGGCTCCGAGTTCAGATCCTGGGTTGATCTGAACACCCTGGGCGCGCGGGGGAGGGGGGGGGGCTGTGTTATAATGAGAGGGCTCAGGTGCTCACCAGAAAGACAGACAAACACAGAAAGATAGAAATCACCCCCCCAGGGGGGATGGTCACGCCGCAATCCCTTCTCCTCCATTCTCCTCTCGGGATCTTGGGCACGCACACACACACAGGCGCCCGGCGTGAGTTTAAGCCACCGGGTCCAGGACTCGAACCGTGGTTGACTACATGGGAGTCCAGCGACATAGCCATTATGCCGGCTGCTGGTCCCCTCCCTTCTTTCTTAAAGAAAATAAATAAACTTATTTTTTAAAGTGGGAATATCTGGTAAATGTGGAGATTTCATAACCTGAGAGCAGCCCTTACAAGGTCTCCTAAATGAACCAGCGAGCTTAGATAGGAAACACCTGCACCAACTCCTGCGGTAATTACTGGGCAAATTCACCATCACAACCAGGGTTCCCTTAACATTCCTAAGGGCGTTAGCACATTACACGCCTTGTTCCTTGTTCCGGGCTGGGAGAGGGGCTTCCAGCATTCTCCAACCTCTCCAACCTAGCCAGGGCTTGGTCTTGGTGGAATTTCAAGCATCCAGCCAAGGCTCCCTGGGTGGGGGAGGAGGGTCCATGCTGGGTGGGAGTCCAGGGTCCATTTGAGAAGCACAGAACTGCTAAAAACATTTCTTGAATCTTATGTCATCTCCCAAGGGACCCTACTAGCATGCCAACTCTAGGCACAGCCTGAACAGGAGGCTGGGTCCGTGGCAGCTCCCTGAGGAGAGCCAGAGGTGACTGGGCCTCATCTACACCCTCCCTCAGATTCCACATCTCCGCATGTGCTTCCCGAGGCCCTGGTTCCCACGCACTGCTCTGAAAGGCTAGCACTGAATGGGTGACAACGACAACTTCCTGTCTTAGAATCCTGACATGCACACATGGCCAGACTGGATAGATGTAGCCTACCTGAATGCTTTTCTGCAAGATAATTGGCCAGATCCTTATGAAATCCAGCTTAGTTTCTATGTGCTGTTCTTCAATGCCCACACTTTTTTTTTTTTTTTTTTTTTAAGAGATTTTTGCTATAGGGTACATACACTCGCTGGAGAGGCAGAGGGACAGAAAGCAAAAAATCCCCCCCCCCCCCAGGGGGATGGCCACGCTGCACTCTCTTCTCTTCCATTGTCCTCTCAGATCTTGGGCATGCACACACGCATGCCCAGTGTGAGTTTTAAGCCATGGGTCCGGGACATGAACCATAGTTGATGATATGGGAGTCGAGCGACTAACCACTATACCATCTACTGGTCCCTGCACTTGAGGTCAGGAGTCCACACACAGGAGGAATTAAGCTCAAAGTCATGGTTCAAATGGGCCATTGACTTCTTCATCCTCAGTTGCCATGTTCTCTCCAGAGAAGGAAAACGTGGGGAATTAGTGCAGGCGGCCAGCGTCCCACAGCCGGCAGGAAGACATCCCTCCTGCACAAGACTTTTATAAAATCCCGCGTGTTCCCTAGCACTGCGTCTGACCCCTTGGCCCACTGCAATCTGGCGTCCACTGCTGACATCATAACCGCCAGGCCCAGTGGCATCTCCCAGGTCTCCTTGGCTTCTGGGCAGCCCTTTAAAGACTTTTCCACTTATGCTGTCCAGCCACCCATAAGGCCAAGTGGTCCCCCTGACTGTTGCACAGACCATGGGTTGATTTTTGTCTCTTCTCTCACACCTTGCCTCTGGGAGAGGCCAGACCCTGCCACATGAAGTCTGGAGTGTCTCAGTTCTTCACATTCCTTGTTGCTCTTCGTCACCGCCCTGACCTCCCCAGCCTCTCCCAGGGCTGGCCTGCCCCGCACAGGGCCGGCTGTGTCATGGCTTTGCTTAGTGGTGACTAAGGACTTGGTCGACTCTTCCCACCTCCAGTCACCCTCTCCCAAGCTCAACACCAGGTCCTAGCCACCCTCATCACCCTGTTCTCTGTGTGTTTCACTATGTATGCGCCTGAGCCTTTTGCCAAAACCCTGCCATGCCTTTGCCAAGGGCTGGCCCCCCACTCTGGGAACGTCTGGTTCCTGCTGAGTGCAAGTAAAGAGCTCCTGAGGGACCTCAGCTCTCCCTAGGCACTCCTGGAAAAGTGGGAGACATGAGAGAGACAGAGACAGAAACAGCGGGCAGGCCTCAGAGAGGCCTCTGTTATTTCTGGAGGTCCACAGCCACCGGCTGGCCGCAATCTGGGGTGAGGAGAGGGATCGGAAGCCACAGCAGTAACAAGTGTGCTCTTACTCTCTAGTTCTCTACCTCCAGGCCTAATTGCTCGCTGGGTCCTGAGTATTCCAAAAGGAATTCGAGGAAGACTTATTCGAGGGTGGCGCTGGTCACCAACCAGCTCCAGGGACCACAACCCACACTGTGCTCTCTAATTGCTTTCAGAGTTTGCAAGAGACCTTGCAGTGCTCAGGCACCCCCTTGTATATAATGGCTCATTCTTCTGCAAGGTTTGATCTCTTTCCTTTTTGGCAACATCTTGGGGAAAAAAAATAAAAAGTCTTCCTGGATGACTCCAAACTTGGATCTGTAACGAGTCCTTAATGAGATGGTTGGAGCCACCTGCCATCTTTCCCCTGGACGTGGGCAAACACTTTCTTCCAGGCTGGCAGCTTCTGGACGCGCAGAATCCTTCCTCCCTTATTTCACTCGGCTCAGCTCCAAGGGACCCCAGATAATTCCTTGCCAGAGGAAGCCCTAAGCCCACATCCTATTCTTTCGAGCTTTGAACTCTCCTTGGGCTCACGTAGTCTGGCATTCGGTTACAGCTAATGCACACAGGTAGGATCCATGGGCCCAGAGTTCAGGGATTATGAGCTTCAGTGGGATTATAATCACAACCCCACTGAAAAAGGTCTTTTAAAAAATGCCTGCTTGGGACCAGCAGTTGGCATAATGGCTATGTCGCTGGACTCCCACATAGTTGACCGCAGTTCGCGTCCCGGACCCGGTGGCTTAAAACTCACGCCGGGCGCGTGTGCGTGCGTGCCCAAGATCCCGAGAGGAGAATGGAGGAGAAGGGATTGCGTTGTGACCATCCCCTGGGGGGTGATTTCTCCTTTCTGTTTCTATGTCTTTCTCTGTCTGCGTGGCGAGTGCACACACCCTAGAGCAAAAACCTCTCCAAAAAAAAAAAAAAAAAAAAAAAGAAAAAAAAATGCCTGCTTAGGGGGGCTGGCAGGGGGCGTAGTGGTTAAGAAGCTGGACTCCCACATGGCTGGTCATGGTTCAGGTGCTAGAACCAGTGGCTTGAAAATGATGCGAGGGGGAACCAGCAGTTAGCGTAATAGCTATGTCGCTGGACTCCCACATAGTCAACCGCGGTTCGCGTCCCGGACCCGGTGGCTTAAAACTCACGCTGGGCGCGTGTGCGTGCGTGCCCAAGATCCCGAGAGGAGAATGGAGAAGGGATTGTGGCGTGACCATACCCCTGGGGGGTGATTTCTCGCTTTCTGTCTCTATGTCTCTCTCTGTCTGTCTGGCGAGCTCACGCACCCTATAGCGAAAATCTCTCCAAAAAAAAAAAAAAAAAAAAAGAAAATGATGCGAGGTGCGGATACGCCCACAATCCTGAGAGGAGAATGAAGGAGAAAAGACTGTGGTGTGGCCATCCCCCCCAGGGGATAATTTCAAACTTTCCCCTTTCTGACATGTGCTCTATGGCAAAAACCTTAAAGGAAAAAAAAAAAAACCCGCACACACAACAGAGACCAGCAGATGGCTCAATGTTACATTGCTGGACTCCCACGTAGTTAACCACAGTTTGAGTCCCAGACCCAGTGGTTAAAACTCACTCCAGGTAAATGTGTGTGCGTGCCTAAAATCCCGAGAGGAGGGTAAAGGAGAAGGGACTGTGGTGTGGCCATCCCCCATGGGGTGGTTGTGGTGGTAAGTGTCATTTCATTCTCACTTTCTGTCTCTCTGTCTGTCTGGCTCACACATGAACCCTATAGCAAAAATCTCTCTAAAACAAAACAAAACAAAAACAGGCTTCTTAGAGTGGATGCTAGAGGTAGGGAAATGGGGGGCTGGCCTGTGGGCTGCACCTTGATTGAAACCAAATGCCCCCCTCACCCCCGTTGAGGCCTACAGACCTTCTGTTACAGTTCACTTTTATGATGGGTCATAGGGACTTAAATAATTCTAATATTATTGGAAATAAATTTTATAGCTTTGGCTTTGAAATGCACATACACACACCAGCCGTAATTCCAGAAGCAGCCCAAAACTGCAATAATGTTCTTGAGCAATGACTACAGTGAGTGCAGGCCACTGGGGCACTAATGAGAACGGCAGAAAGGCAACTGGCAGGCCGGGGTTCAGAAGGTGTGGGCTGGGCTGATCAAGAGAGGCCCATCGATATCCTAACTACGAGAGGAAACGCTTAGACATTGGAAAAAGACCCCCAGTCCCAGGAGAACTTCCTCTGCACTCCAGAGTCGACGACCACCATTTTGAAATGTGGCCGCTTGGATGATGTACCTGCTTTTGTTTTCTAATTGCCAAAGAGACAAGAGAAAGAGGGAGAGGGAGAAAGCACCCCTCAATGTGATGTGTCACAGTGGAATCCCTACTCCATTTCTCCGTCGTATCAAGATTTGGGGCACACATACACACACACACACACACACACACACACACACACCAAGTATGTATTTCAAGCCACCAGGCCCAGGACTCGAACTACAGCCAACCAAGTAGGATCCGGCTGGCCAGTATGATGTACTTGTTCTATCTGGAAGAGTCTACGAGGTGATACTGAGCTTCCTGAAGTTAATGGGGATTATCTTCTTTTAAAAATTTTTATCTCATTTATTTATTACTATTATTCACCAGGGAGAGAGAGGAGAGAGACAAAGCAAGTCACCAGGTCCAGGACTTGAACCGTGGTTGACCATGTGGGAGTCCAGTGCCTTAACCACCACGCCACCTGCTGTTGCCGGGATTATCTTTTTTTCTACTTCTGTGTCTATGGTACAGAGAACAGAACAGTGTTCAACATCTACTCATTAAATGACTGCTGAAACAGCTTTGGCAGGTGTGCAGAGATGGCCAGGCCCTCACCTACAAGGCCTCTTCACCCAAAGAATCAGAAGTAGCAGTATTTCTTTTGTTTAAGTTCCAGCTCCATGTCTGTAAAACGGAGACGGAAACTGCCTATCCCCTGCGGGAGGGCTAACAGAGGAACTGCCCCTGAAGTGGCTCTCTGAAAGTACTTCCTAGTCATTAGCCATTATCAGCATTTCTTCTTGTTGATATCACTGTAGCTGCTACAGCCCGGTGTCTGCCTTAAGGAATGGGGGGGAAGATCTGCAGGGCTCGCCCTCCAGGGATACCCGGGTCCAGATGCTGCCATCTGCAGTCCTGGTGTAAACCCCAAGACCAGCTGGGGCTGCTGGGGACCTCTCAGGAGTTCTCAGAGGCTCTCCCCTCACATATACACTATACCCCAGCCACCAAGTTCTGGAGATTTCCAGAATGATCAGGAGCTTCAGCGGGGTCCAGATGGTGCTCAGGAACACTCAGGGCCAACCCCATCCTCCATTTCTCCCTCCTCACTCAACATCCTGGCATTTCGCCAGCATTTCTTTGTCCATTGTTCGGAAAAATGAATCAAGCCATGACTTGAGGCTTGAATTCAACTTAAATTGTGTGTCTTTAAGATTCTCCATCCAAGTTTCCCCCAAAGATTATTGGGGGGGGGGGGGGAAATGGCCAAATCTGAACATTTTCTCAGTCTCCATTATCCCACGGCTCTTTATACCCCTTGAGACACAACCTTTAATAGTAAACTGGGTTGAAGTTTGAGGGAAAGGCCGAAGGAAGCTGTGCAATTTCTACCACCAAAGAAACTCGGATTCTTTTAGGGCCGATCTTCCCTCAGGCCAATGCTGTGCTTTATAGGGCCAAACCACTGAGAGAATATACGAATGCAAAAAATTTGCCTCACAGCAGAGAACACTCAGGTTTCCTGCAGATACAAATTCTCAAGCAAGCCCTGCCCAAAGATAATAAAAATACAGGTTGGTTTATTGGGCTTGTGAAAGGCTGGCTGCCTGATTTTCTTCTGGGTCTGAAGATGTTTACGTGAAGGGTGGGCCTTCCTGACAGTGCAATTTCTGAAAACCAACCCAGGTCCGGAGCTCACTCACTAGCCTGCAGCCAACTCAGACTCTCATTCCACAAATACCCGCTGTGCATCCACCGTGCCCAGGCACTGCGTGGGGTACTGGAGACCCAGATAGTGAGGTTTGGGAACTGGCCTCAGCCTGGAGGGAGGACAGATTTGGGTCCCAAGTAATACATACCATAGAGAGTAGGAGTGGGCAGTAAATCTACGAGGAGGCGTACGAGACAAATCTAGGAGAACGGAGAGCCCAGAGCCCAGGTGACAACTTGGATGGAATAGGGATCGCTTCTACAATGGATGAATAAATAAGCAAAATCTTGGAACTAGACAGATCTATGTCATTGTTTTCCTAAAGACAACGATGGCAGAGAGCATGGTTAGGAATCTGGCCTAGTCTCAGAGGTCAGTGGTGGCCACTATTCAGGGAAGGGTGTGCACACAGGCAGGTCCACCCCTGATATCGGGGTGTCTGCGATCATAGCACAGATCAAAGTCCGTATGATTACAGGTTGAGAAGTCATAACTCAAGCTCACACAACTGCTGAAGACATGTCCTCTTGCCCTGAAGGATACAGAGAGGTCAGACTCAAATTCAGACTTCCCAGGCTTGTGAGTTCTGTACCAGAATGTAGCGGGGAGGGTTAACTTGATCCACACCCCTCCTCTCCCATCGTATCCTCCCAGATCCAGCCTGACCCTGGTCCTTCCAGGTCCCTCTGTCAAAGTTCAGCCCCAGGCAAACAAACAAACCCCTTGGCCTCTCTCAGCTTCAGGGTGTACACAGCCATGGTTTAGGGCAACTCAGGAAAAAGGAGCTGAGGAAGAGGAGGGCGGGCCTGGAGTCTCAGAGGCCCATGGAGGCCCTGCTCTGTGGGGAGGACAGTGGCTGAAGGTGGCCAGAGCAGGGCCCTCGAAAGGGGGCCCTTCGGCTCCGGTATGAGAGTGACGCTGTACCAGGAAGGGTCTGTGAGGCGCACGGGGTCCTGTGGTTTGATGAGGACAGCGACGGAGGCTAACTTTATCCCAGATAATGAACGCACAGTTAGTCTGGGTCTCACTTAATCCCCTCCTCAGCCCTAGGAGGTTGGTGTTCCCATTATTCCCATTCACGAGGAGGGAACTAAGATTAGGGGGATTTTAATGTATCCAAGGCCACACAGAGATGGGTAAGAGTGCCAGGATTTGAGGTGATACTGAATCTCACAGCCTAAAAATACTCAGAGGAAAATCAGTTCCTGATCCTGAATCATGGAAAATCAAGAGCCGGAAGGAGCCGTGAAATTCAAGGTGTCGAACCCTCACTACGACGACGTGGCTTCACTATTGGGCAGGAGAAAGGAGAAACGTGGGGTCCTCGTTGGGCAGCCCTGCTGCAGGCAGTGGGCACAGGCTCCCTGGAGATCAATGGGGTGGATGGAGAGGCCAGTGAGGGCCGGGCAGGTGGCCAAGGCAGCCCAGGGGGCATGAGTGGCAGGCACCAGGCCCGGGGCCCTCTGAGAGCCCGGGAAGGTGACCTCACTCCAAACAGGGCCCTTGCAGTTCTTTCTAAAGCTGCTGCCTTTGATGCTTTCTCCAAATCCTGTGAGCAAAGTGGCAGCCGCAGGCAGGGAAGCCCCAGGACCTGGCTGCTGTACAACTTCGTCTGTTTCCAAACACCGGGCCGGGCTCAGACACTGCACGCCTCAGGGTGGGCTGGGACCCTCGTCCCTCCCTTTTAGCAGCTGCGCTGTCCAGGCAAGGCCTTGCAAGTCAAGACAGCAGGGTTTTCCCTGTCTTCTTTTTATTTTTCCAACGAAGGTGTACATTTATTTAAGGCAAATGCACCAATCTTGTGTACAATTCAATGAGTTTTTATTATGTAGCTATCATGCAACCCACCCAGCCCAAGTTACGATGCTTTAAAATTGCCTGTAAATTCCAGAAGACAAGCATATTCTCCTTGCAAAGCATTAAAACATGACAGGGTAGCGGATCCTCCTCGTAGCATTGCGCCCTCCCCACCAGACCCCGCTGTTAGAAAGGACTGTATGTCCCCGAGGTAGCAAGGGTTTCCTTCTTGGCACTCCCAGGCCTTCAGGCAGTTGAGCAGCCTGACCAAACAGGTTTGGGGGCTTTCTTCTAGAACGTTCTCTTTGGCTCACCAGCTTACCCCACCCCCCATCCTCTCCAGTATAAAGAGCCTGTAGGTCTTCCACTTCTAGCACCACTGCCCGGCTGAGCTCCGTCCTGGTGAGGGGCAGTGAGGGTTGCTGGGCTCTCCCAGTCTCCCAACTGAAAGTCCTCTACCTTACCGTCCTCTAAGCTTTGGCTGCTGCAAACAAAGAGCAGCCTTCGGGCGTCTGGGCTGCTGGGCCCCTAGAAGTTAGCAGGGACTGGGGGGACGCCAACCTAGGAGAGGCTGGGGCACTGGCCTCTTACACTGAAGCCAGAAACTGCCCAAACTGGTTGCATTCCAGCAAGATTAGCACAAGGCCAGGCCTGCTCCTCGCCCACCCCTCCTCCCCTCCTAGGCATGAATAGGATTTTTAACTATTTCCCTCCTACTCGCTGTCCAGCCTCACACACTGACAATGCTTCCTGCTGTTTGCACATTAACCTCCCATTTGCCAGGCAGCTTCTCAGAGGCTGCGGATTAACACCCACCAACCCAGACAATGGTCCCTGGGGCAGGATGCAAGAGGCTCAGACAAAGGGTCCAGGAGCCCAGGCCCAGTCAATCACTGCACTGTGACCACTGGCCAAAGTGCAGGGGCTGGCAGGTCCCAGACAGGACCCACAGTTATCACCCCAATCCGCTTCTTCCTGGCTGTCGGCTCCCCTTACGCAGGCCTACAGACACCAGTAAACTCCTCGGGCCTCACTCTAACCTGGGACTTTCGAGCCCTGGACAGCCTTGCCTTGCTGCCTTGTTCAGCTCCTCTCCTGGCCAAACCGAACTCTCCGAGGACACAATGCCTGGCCGCTCCCGCGGCTCTCCTGTTATCTCAGCAAGAAGGGCCCTGACTTGTAGGCATTACTCCATCCATCACTGTCATCTTCTCAGTGTGCAGGTGCGCACTCGAGAATGAACCTGGGGAAGCAGCAGTAGGCCAGACGGAAGGATGGGTGAGTGTCGCATGTCTGAGACCAGCTGCTCTGCGAAACTGCATGGAGGAGGCCTGGCATTAGTATATATGAGCTCCCCTCTAGGGGAGTCTAATGCAACCTTGTCCCCGAACACAGGATCTAAAGTAAAGTTCCCACGAATGCGCAGAGGATCTTGTTAAACGCAGAGATTGGGGCCTGAGATGTTATTTCTAACAAGCTCCCAGGTGACCCCCATCCAGGCCCAGCGAAGCATGGTGTGAGACCAAGCACCTCCACAGGAAGGGTGAGCTCTCCCTGCATTCCTTTACTTTCTGGAGAAGCACAGGTTGCCACCTGCCAAGGCAGCTGGTGCCAGCTGTGGACAGCCCTGCTGGAATCTTTCTTCCTACTGGGACATCCCACTGCGACAATCTGACGTCCCTCCTCTCTTGACCTGGTAGTTTCAAATCTTCCTCGCAGCTTCCACTCCTGCTCTTCCTGCATTTACCTGCATCTCCTGGTTTAGGCCCGTGAAGCTGCATTTCTGAGCCTCATTCTGTTCATGGCACTAACAGCAGACGGGGTGGGGGGGTTGGGGAGGTACAGGGCTGATCTCAGTGCAGACTGATGAGGCTACTGGGGGTTGGGGAGGGAATAGAACCCCCAGTGGAAACAGAAACCAGAGTTCCAGCCTTAGGGCAGTTAACGTACAAGAAACTTTCAGGACTATTAAAAAGCACCAACTGCAATTAATGCGGTTTACACAGGCAGAACTCATTAGTGTGGGTCAGAGTGCTCGAGTTTACCTTTGCAAGGCGAACCCTTGCTTTGCAGCCAGTACACACTAACTGCACACAGGGCTCCAAGGGGAAGATTTAAGCAGCTGCGAAACAGCCTCCGAGGCCCCCAACTGCATGCCAGAGCGCTGCCGACCTGCGGCGGACACAGGGAAGACCAAGTCCAGGGACCCCTTGCCAGGCTGGCCCACGTCCCGGCAGAAGCTCAGGTGCAGTGTGCCTGTTACCGTCCTGGAAGGCTTTACTTCAGCAGGCTCCCTCGCTCACGGCGACATCCACCCCAGGGCCCTCATGCTAAGGGACTCAGTCACCGTGTCACTGCTGTAGGGGAATGTGAGCAGCTATGTTGCAGGGGCAGTGAGTCAACAAACAACCACCCTAACGACATGAGTGCGAGCAGCCTTCAATACAGCGTTCATCTGGCTGTCCCACGCCCAGATGTGCTTCCGGGCCATGAGCCTTTTGCCAGCTCCTCACAGAAAGCCGGAGTTGCCAAAGTCTCAAGGGGGTCCCACTCAGTCTCTGGCTGCCACTCCCACCCCTCTACAAGGGTATGGCTGACAGCAGCTAAGATGCACCTTATTAGTGCTACCTCGGTCTAAAGCTCTTCTTCCTGAGCCTCAGTTCCCATGTATTAAAAAGGTATCAGTAGGGGCCAGCAGATAGCCGACCGTGGTTCGAGTCCTGGACCTGGTGGCTTGCCTTCTCACTCTCTCTGGTCAAATTGAAGAACACTAATAAATAAATATAATGAAATAAAATAATGTAAAAAAAGGTATCAGTATAATCTAGTTCGTAAGATTATGCTGCAATTTAATGGAGTGAATGTTTAGCAAGCACGGGGCCTGTATTTGGTAATCTCTTATAATGGACTCTCGCATGGCTGACTGCAGTTCGAATCCTGGACCTGGTGGCTTTCTCTCTCATTTACTCACTCTGTCCCTCTCTGGTCAAATTAAAATAAGTAAAATTAAGTAATTAAAAAAGAGGAATATTTTTTTTCAGGGGGAGTGATTTTTGCTATAGGGCACATACACTCACTGGAGAGACAGAGAGACAGAAAATGAGAAATCACCCTCCAGGGAGGGTGGCCATGCCACAAGCCCTTTTTCCTCCATTCTCCCCTTGAGATTTTGGGCATGAACACACATGCACCCAGTGTCAGTTTGAAGCTGCCGTGTCTGGGATTGGAACTAAGGTTGACTACATGGGAGTCCAGCAATGTAACCATTATGCCATCTGTTAGTCCCCAATAGGAAGGGTTTTAAAAAAGTGTGTACTATTTCCTACATGAGAGAGACAGGCACCCCAATAGAGTACACATTCCCTTATCCCCAGCCCTCCAGCCACTCGGGATCCTGGGTGTGTTCAGTTTGGCCTGGGTTCTGAAACTGCAGGTGGCCCTGTGACTTCCAGCATTGCAGAGGAGTGCACTCCCACCTGTGTGCCTGCGGCTGGGCTAAAAGGTTTTTTTTTTTTTTTAAATTTAAGATAGGACAAATGGTTTAACACCCGTCCCTCTTTGACGCTCCAAAGCACTGTTTTACTTTTGTGATAGTAGTTCTCTCTGCCTTGAGATTAAACTACGTCTTGTTGCTTTGGCAGATGTGTACAGGAAATTCCTGCACATGGTTATGGTCTTCTCATCTTTTCTATTTAATTTGCTAAAGGGTGTGTGTACTCTCCAGAGACAGAGAGCGTAAGCACAGCCCCGTGGAAGATGGTCATATTACAATCCCTCTTCTTCCATTTCCCTTTTCAGGATTTCAGGCATACATGCATACATGGCCAGCATGTTTGTTTCTCAAGCCACCAGGTCCAAGACTCAAACTGCACGGTCATGTGGGATCCAGCTGCTTAACCACCATGTCACAGCAGGCCCAGGTCTTCCCACCTTTTACTCACCTCCTGAAGTGTGCAACCTCATGACTGCATTAGTAGAGACCTGATGAATATTCTGGAATCAACTTGCCAGCCTGCATCAGCCAACATAGGACAAGGCAGGGACACCCTAAGCAGACAGGTCAAGCCCTGCTCTGTGCGGACCACACCTGCCACCCACTGTAAGCAGGTTCTGTCTCTGTCTTTGAGAACAACAGGAATGGCATTTAGGGAAGAAAGAATTGCATTTTTAAAAAAATTTATTTGTTCACTCATTTATTTTAATTTGACCAGATAGAAACACAGAGGAGGAAAGACGGAGAGGGAAAGTGAGAAAGGAAGCTACCAAGTCCGGGACTCGAACTGTGGTTGGCCATGTGGGAGTGTCCAGCCACCTGCTGATCCCAAGAACTGCATTTTTGATGGGTGCCAAATGCTTCATGAAAATGACCACCATGGCGTGGTAGTTAAAGGTGTTGGACTCCCACATGGCCAACTACGGTTTGAGTCCTGGACCTGGCAGCTTGCTTTCTCACTTTCCCTCTCTCTCACTCTGTCCCTCTCTGGTCAAATCTAAATCAATCAATCAATCAATCATTCTTTAAAAATAATAACAAGGAACCAGTAGATGGCATGGTGGTCAGGGGCACTGAACTATCACATGGTCAATCACGGTTCAAGCCCCAGACCCGGCAGCTGGCTTTCTCACATTTTTTCTCTCTCCTACATGGTTGACCATGGTTTGAATCCCAGACCTGGTGGCTTACTTTCTTACTTTCCCTCCCTCCCTTCCACCTGACCCCCTCTCTCTCTGTCCCTCTCTGGTCAAATTAAAATAAATAAATTAATTAATTAAATGAAATATTTCTTAAAAATAATAGTTATACAAAAACAACAATAAAAAGCCAATCACCTGTTGTTCAGCAGGCTTTCCAGTACTCCTCCAGAAGCACGGATCGCTAACGTTTGTGTTCAATGGGGTACAGGTGCAGAGTGCCTGCTCAACAGCTACGGCACTGTCCACATGCCCTACTGACTTCTGTGGAAACGGGCCACTAGGACAGGGAGCACCTTCTCCCAGGCCATGTGAAGCATGCACTGGTTGGGAGTGGTGAGGCCTACTACTAGGCCTTCTGAGAAACCGCTGTGTGGTTTGTCTCAGCCTTCATTTCCTTTAACAGGTAACGCAGATCAACAAGCTTTTAGTTTTCTGAGATTTTAAAATCAGAGAGCCCTCTGTTCCCTTGAGCTATCAACTATTCAGCCCTAGAAGCTGCGACCTGCCCTATGCTGCCCAGACGTGTGGGTTAGTTTCCAGAAGTTTCCCTGAGGAGCCAGATACTGGTGGCTGAGTAGGGGCTGAGGCCAGGCTCTTCCGCAGAGATGGACCGGAGTGAGCTGGTGAGAGGTGCTGTCTGGAGCCTCCGAATGACTCGATGGCACGCTGTGGAGGCATTTCTAGGCTCTTCTTTGGAAACAGACCGTAGAGAACATTTGCTCTCTTATACACACCATGTTTTTATGAAATTTTCTTCCTCTCTTGGCTCTGTCCTGCCACTCTCTCCCAGGAGCCAGGGACTCCCAAACTCCAGGGAGAGGCCATGCAGAGGGTGACGCTGAGCCTCGGGCCAGCATGTACCAGGAAGCAGACAGGTGGTGCACACTCACCTGTGTGGGTGGCCTGTGCCTTATCACAGAGTGAACGCTCTCCCAACAGCGTAGGTGAACGACCTCAGAGTTCTGCCACTGCTTAGGGGCAGTCCCTGTGGCTGCCAGAGCTACAGGTTCGATGGAAGGGGCCGAGTGTTCCTCAGCTGGAAGCTACTAGAATTCACAGGCACCAGCTCGGCTTGTGGGGAATGAGGGGCTGACCAACCCTCAGGCTTCCTGTGTTCCTGGAGCAGCACACATTTCCTTCGAGGTCCCCTTTGGGATAACGACCTCCTTCCAGGCCCTGCATGGCCCCCACCCCAACACACAGCACCTCCAACAGAGAAGCATCGGGCTTCCCTAAACTGCAGTCTCAACTTGAAAGGGAACGTCAGCTAGTGTAAGGGCAAGCAGAGGTAGCTTATCAGGACATTATCTGATTCAGATGTCAGTCACGAGGGGGCCATCAAAAAGCAGAGACTTGCAAGGGTGACCCTAGAGATGGGGTGTCTGACCCTCCCCTCCTTCAGCTCTTATACTCGACTGTTCCCTCTGTGGCATGAGGGACGTGAGCAGGGTCAGGGCCCAGGACAGGGGCTCGCACTCAGTCCCGACCAGTGGGCTGTGACTTTAGGCAGGTCCTGCCCCTTGCTCCAGAAAGAGCCTGTGATGAAACCCGTACTAAGCTCCTACTGTTTGTGTCCCATACTGTATACAAGAGAAGGCAGAGGTTTTGGATGTCTTCCCCACAAGCTTCTCTGTGTGTGCAATGGAAATGAGCGCTGATTATCATTTAGACACAATAATATCCGGATCGGGGTCACTAAGTGGGGCAATCACCTCCCCACTTGGTACACTGACCTATTCTCGGTCACTCCCAAACATGACTCAGACAGCAAGATAAATTGGCTCATTTTTCTTTCCACTCCTAAATTGCTAAATTAGAGGAAAAAAAGAAAAGAAAAGAAACGCAAAACAAACCACACAAACCTCCTAAATACAAAGTAAGACCTTGATCCTACGGTCTGTCTTACTCCTAAATATGAGCTGGTCGCTCTCTGCCCCATCTTCGGGTGGCCTCAGGCCATGTTCTCAGCATTTGGTCCTTAACTACTGCTTAGTTGCTACTTGGAATCCAGATGTTAATTACTTCTTTAACACCTTCTTGCTACTCATTCTGAATGCTGAGTATCCCCCCCCCCCACTAAAGTTTTTGCTTTCCCTTTCTTAAGTGGCTCCAAAAGATCTCTCCAGCGTCATCTGTTTCCAAGATATGCCTAATTCCCTGCATTTAGGGCTTTTCTTGAACAGCATAGCACAACCTGTACTCAAAATAGTTAGGACAAAATTACACAAGCTTATTAGAAATCCCACATACGGGGGCCAGCAGATGGCATGGTAGGTAAGGGTGCTGGACTCCCATATGGCCAACCGCTGTTCAAGTCCCGAACCTGTCTGCTTGCTTTCTCACCTTCTCTTACTCTGTCCCTTCCAGGAAGGAAGGAAGGAAGGAAAAATGAAAGTTTAATAAAATAATTCTTTTAAAAAAAGAAATGCCATATATGTTTAATATTTATCACTGAGAGCTTTTTATTTTATCTTATTTTATTGCCAGAAGGCATTGTGCTTGCCAGAGATAGAGAAAGAGAGAGGGAGAGAGTAAGCACCCACCTCCGGGGCATGATCACATCGCATTCCTTTCCTCCATTTTTTTCTTCCTATCAGGATTTTGAGCATTTGTTCTAAGCCTCCAGGGCTGGGATTCCAAGAGTTGTCAGGCACACGGAATCCACTTTCAAAAGAACAAAAACATGCAGTCAGCATGTTTTTCACACCATGTAGTCTGCCATGGGGGATCCAACTTCCTTAACCAGTCGGCCACAGGCCAATCCAGTAGTCTGGCCTTGTGGCATAATGGTTATGTCGCTAGACTCTCATGTAATTGGCCACGGTTAAAGCCCCAGACCCGATGGCTTAAAACACGCCGAGTGCTTGTGTATGCCCAAAATCCCAAGAAGAGAATGGAGGAGAAGGGATTGCGGAGTGGTCATTCCCCCTGGGGAGTGATTTCTCGCTTTCTGTCTCTCTGGCGGGCACACATGCCCTACAGCAAAAATCTCTTTAAAAAAAAAAAAATTACATCTCTCTACATTAAAGTGTGTGGACCATCTCCAATCCCAAGACAAATTTTCAATTCGTGTCTGGTAGGGTGAGAAGGCCACGGATGGGGCTATAGTTTCAGCCTACCATGAATGCCTTCCAATGGTGTTACAGAGCTGGTTGACACTGGTTTATTAGCATCTCTTCCAAAGTCAGAGTTCAGTGATGTCATGTTGGCAGCCTAAAATCAGTCATGGTGGGAGAATTTACACCATGGACATTGGCAAAGGCTCATTCAGGGGACATTGGTCCACATCACAGAGCTGACTGTCAAACATTTACCCGCATATCACTATTTGTAACCAATTTCCCTTCTTTTGTCTATCATTAACTTAAAGGATACATTTACTGAGCCCAAAGACAAGCGACGCTCATGCACTACAAAAATAAGTTTATAATTTTACCTTGGTTTGTGCCCAACACTGCCCCATGTCAATACATATTCAAACTCACTTAATCCTTACAACACAGGGACTAAAGAACTATTATAACACTGTCTCCTTATATTTCTTTTCTAAAATAAGTTTTATTTGCCAGAGGGAAAATGTGCTCACCAGAAACAGAGAGACAGGGATAAAGCACCCACCAATGGACTGGTCACACCACAACTCTCCTCCACTCCTCCAACCTGTCAGGATTTGGGGCACACTCGTACATGTGCGCACGAGCGCATTTCAACATCGTTTTCAAGCCACTGGGCTTTGCGATTCAGACTGTACAATCAGCCATTTGGTAACAGGCTCCTCTATCTACCAGGCCACGGAGCTGGCCCCAAAACTATCATTATCCATTATCTGTTTTTCACAGATAAGGAAACTGAGGTATGGTGGGGGCGGGTGGGGGGGGGGAGCTTGCTTACGGTCCTAATTGGTAAGTGATGTTTCCACACCCAGAACAGAGGGTTTGTCTTTTTTTTGAGAGGTTATTGCTCTAGGGCGCACGTGCTTCCTAGAAAGACTGAGAGACAGAAAGTGAGAAATCACCCCCCAGGGGGGATGGCCACACCACAATCCCTTCTCCATTCTCCTCTTGGGATCTTGGGAACGCATGCACACATGCCCAGCGCGAGTTTAAGCCACCGGGTCCAGGACTCGAACCGTGGACAACTAGATGGTAGTCCAGTGACATAGCCATTATACTAACTGCTGGTCCCGAACAGAAGGTTTTTCTCCACCCACCAAGCCTCATGGATTTTCTTTCTTTTTTAGAAAATTATTTTATTTAATTTTATTTATTTTAATTTGATTGGAGAGAGAGAGAGCAAACAAGCTGCCAGGACTCAAATCATAGTCAGCCAAGTGGTAGTCCAATGCCCTTGACCACCACGCCACCTGTCAGGCCCCAGCCCCATGGGTTTTCTACTGTCCGATGAAAAAGCCTGGATGGAAGCCTATGTTCAAAACCTCAGGGACACAGTCCATCAGAGCCAGGTCTCAAGAGCAAACGGAGCTTCGTATCAGGGGACAAAACAAGATAAGGCTCTGAGGAAGGTTCCACAGACTGAAGAAGAGAAGCAGGTGAGAGGTGGGTGGGGTTGGCTTGAGATGAATTTATTCCTTTACATTTCTCCTGTGAGAGAGAGACAAGCACCTGTAACAGGATGCCCTCGCTGGGATCCAGCCCTTGCCAGTCCTGACCACAGGCATGCACGCTTGTGCTCTGCACCTACGGGGCGACCCTGGGCACGAACACAGGACTTTCCCACATGGCTCCAGTTGTGTGATCACTATGTCACCATGTGGCCCTGTGAGAGGTTTTGAGGTACAAGAGGTCCTTTTTTTGAGAGGTCTGCTATAGGGTGCGTGTGCCATCCCCTCGGGTGATAATTTCTCGCTTTCTATCTCTCTGTCTCTGTCTGTCTGGTGAGCGCATGCACCCTATGGCAAAAACCTCTCCAAAAAAAGAACAAAAACAAGAAAGAAAGAGAGAGAGAGACAGAAAGCAAGAAATCACCTCCCATGGGGTGGCTAGGCTGCAATCCCTTCTCCTCCATTCTCCTCTCAGCATCTTGGACACGTACGCACACGCACCCGGCGTGAGTTTAAGCCACTGGGTCTGGGACTCGAACAGCGTTTGACTACAGGGGAGTCCAGCAACGTAGCCATTAGACCATCGGTTGGTCTCACAAGAGGTCCTTTGTAACAAACAAACTCCCTTCTCTTGGTACACTTTGTCAAGGCAGAGAAAGGCTTCTGGAGGAGAGAAAAGGAAAGGGCCCAGTGTGTGATGAGGAGAGGACACTCATCCGCAGCTCCGGCCAGCTGAACAGAGAAGGAGAAAGCCAACCCTTAACCCGTGGACAATGGGGATCATACCACCACAGGACAACAAGGTGAGACTTCCGAAGGGGCATTAGTGGCAGCAGCGGCAGGTTCTCCAACTGGATTACCAACTGGAAATTCTGGAGCGAACCACTTTCTGCCTCCTACATGCAAACCGAGAAACTGCAAGTGGTGAGTAATACAAATTAAACTTCTTAATGCTACCTTATAGGATGAGATCAGCCATTTTCTGCCAGTGGTCAGCCATTAGGCTGGGCCGTTCCCTATGGTTCTTAGAATAGAAAAAAAAATCAAGTCCACTCCCCTCCCTTTTCCCTACTTCCTTTTTGTTTTTTTTTTTCCTCTTTTCTTCCCAGGGAATGAGTCAAGTCAGTCAACAAGTATTTATGGAGCGCCCACAGGATTGCAGTCTGTTGGAAGAAGCCCAGGAGAACTCTCACTCGAGACAGTTAAAGGAAATGTCAATCCTCAGGCCAGGTCTAAACAGGGCAGTAAAGAACCGCCCGTCACTGCGTGGGTTTGTTCTGGACCACTCACTCACTTCTGGCTCAGCTGCCTCTGTTATCGGCAAGTGGGTGGACCGGCGATGTTTGTTCAAGCACATTTTTGGAAAACTGCAATGCTAACGATCTTCATGCGCTTGGGGGCGGGTTGGGGTTAACTGAGATATTTTTCTAACCCAACTCCCAAAGGGTCTCCCCCCACCACCAATAATCAGAATTGGTTAAACAAATGTTGTCAGGTGGTCACCATTTTCTCCTCTGCAAATGTAAATATGTGTGAGCTAAAGAAGAGCAGCTAGAAGGACCTAGGGCGGGTGGCTGCAGCCTTCGGGGGGCCTGACCCATGGCAGTGCAGAAACTGGGCTGTATTTACTTGACTCCAGCTCTTGCTACTTGGAAATGTGCTGCCCCAGGACCAGCACCATCAGCACTACCAGGGGCTGTGTTAGGAATGTAGAGTTTGGAGCCGGCTCCATTGCCTCCTGGTTAAAGGGAGAGGGATCCCGTGGCCAACAGTAGTTTCAATCTTAGACCCAACCGCTTGAAAAACATGCCAGGTGCATCTGTATGCAGGCCCAAAATCCTGACTGGAAGGGCAGTTAGTGGAGAAGGGATTGTGGAGTGACCCACCGGGGCTTGCTTTCTCCCTTGTTCTCTCTGGTGAGCACATGCGCCCAATTCCGGGGGTTGGGTGTGGGTGGTGGTAATTTCACCTGCTCAGGTGATTCCCTGTGTACATCCAAGTTTGAGAAATGCCAGACCAGATAACTAAGCAACTGTAATTATGCCCCGGAGTTCACCAAAAGTCACATTTGTAGAACTCCTGCTTTCCATACTGGGGGGCAGTTAGCAGGCTCCCTAGATTTTCTGTTTACAAAAGCAAATATCGTATAGCCTAAAGCTCTGTAAATATGTTATGACTGGATTTAAAAAGAGGTCACCTGGAAGGCCCCATATCAACCGCACATTATTTAATCTACACAGGAAGACACATTCTTAGACCTACCAGAACTCAACACTACGGGCCACAGAGCACCCTTTTACCTCCAAGTGACACTCAACTAACAATGCACGTTGGCCTAGATGCTCTTCTGCTTTAAATCCCCCAGCTGTGTTGGAATAACCTGTATGGTTACAATTAGGATCACTCCATCTGGGGAAGTCACCGCAAACCCCTACACATAAATATGGAGATTTTAATAACAAACTGCACATTGGGTATACAAGTATGCTGGTGGGGGAGACACTGGAGATGCTAATTTGCATGTTCACAAAGGAACAGAATCCAGCTGCTACATTAAAGCTTAATTCTACAGAGCCAAAGGACTCTTAAACAACCTCACTATGGCCATGCTCTACGTTTAAAGCTGATTCTCAAACCTTCACAATTTTGGCAAAAATTTAATTTCAACTGCTTGAGAAAGATATAGAATTTTATTTTTTTCTCCTATGAATCTTTTTGTTTTCTTTTTTGGGAGAGGTTATTGCTATGGGGCTTGTGCATTTGCCAGAGAGAGACAGAGAGGCAGAAAATGAGTAATCATCCCCCAGGAGGATGGTCACGCTGAAATCCCTTCTCCTCCATTCTCCTCTCGGGATCTTGGGCAAGCACGCACATGCGCTTGGGGTGAGTTTAAGCCACTGGGTCTGGGACTCGAACCACAGTCGACTACATGGGAGTCCAGCAACATAGCCATTATTCATACTGGTCCTATGAATCTTAAAAGACTACAAGTAGAAAAAGTCCATTTGTTTACGTTTTGTAAGTTAAATACAAATATCTGGATAAGTCTGATGCAAAATGTTCCCACCCAGGGACAGAAAAAAATGGAGCAAAAAGGTAGAGGAGAAAAGATTCTTCTAATAAGGCACTGGGGGTTAAGGACTACGTACTAGCTCAGTTGCTTTTAGACTTTCTACACTTGTTATCAGTGTTTTAAGTAAAATGTGAAAATCCCACTCGTTCTTACGGACATTAACCTTCTGAAATGGGATGCGTATGAGTGAATGTGTGTGCGTAAGAGGAAGAGACTATTAGGACCAGCAGATGGTGTAATGGTTCCGTCACTGACTTCCACGCAGTGGATCGTGCAGTCCCAGACTCACTGGCTTAAAACTCACGTTGGGCACGTGTCCAAAATCCCAAGAGGAGAAGAGATGGTGGTGTGGCCATCCCCCTTGGAGGGTGATTTTTCACTTTCTGTCTGTGTGTCTCTGAGGTAAAAACACATGTGCCATATAGCAAAGATCTCTCTTAAAAAAAAAAAAAAAAAAAGGAGAGGGAGAGGCAATTAGTAACAGTGGGAAGTTTGGTTCAGTGGAGTACCACTCAAGAGAAGCTGGAGCTCATGTGGTGACCCTGGTTTGAATCCCAACCAGGTCAACCAGAAAAACATCAGGCATACACCTGGTGGGCCAGAGGACTGCAGGAAGGTATTACGGCATGGAGGGTGCTCATGTCCCCACTCTCACATGTACACATTCACTCTATCATGAAGAGTTGTCATAATTACGACAGGCAGATCGCTAGTTTGGGAATCTCTGCACATTGGGAAGTTCTGAATACTTCAACAGTTTTTCTAGAATATGAGTTCTGTTGAACCTCTCACGAGCATGGTGCAGTTGCTCAAGCATCTGCCAAAAGACAGAAGGGGCCTCTGGTAGACATGCCAACCCAATGGGGCAAACAAACAGAACTTGGTAATAGCATAATCAGTCAACTGTTTCAGTAATGAGGCAAACAGCCACGAAAACCTCCCACTCAAATGAAATGTATTTGATGGAAAGTCTTGGCATTGATTCTTTTTTTTTTTTTAAATTACTTTTTAGGGGCCAGCACATGGCATGATGATTAAAGTGGCTGGATCCCACATGGCTGACTGTGCAGTTCGAGTCCCGGATCAAGCAACTTGAAAAACAGGGGAGGAAGGTGTGAGTGCATACCCCAAATCCCTAAAGGAGAAATGCGGAAGGGACTGCAGCACGATCATGCCCCAGGGAGGGTGCTTTCTTGATTTTTCTCTCTCCGTCTCCAGTGAGGGCATGTGCACTCAGATAAAAACAATTTTAAAAATACATATTTTTAAAGATGGTTTCTTTTTTTCTTTCATGAGTAAGTGAGACCAAGAAAAACAGACAGTACCTCCAAAAGGATACTAAAGCCACGATCTAACCCCCGTTTCACCCAGTCCCAGATCACAGGGACATGTGTGTGTGTCCAGCATACTCAGGGAGGTCTCCAGACATAAATCTAGAACTTTCTCACGTGGGTCAGCTTCACAGAGTGGCTCACTTGGTCCACTGCGCTACCAATCCAGCCACTGACATTCACTTAAAAAAAAAAAAATTAGGACCAGCAGTTAGCATAATGGCTATGTTGCTCTACTCCCATGTAGTTGACTGTGGTTCAAATTCCGAACCCGGTGGCTTAAACTCATGCCAGGCACATGTGTGTGCGTGCCCAAGATCCCGAGAGGAGAATGGAGGAGAAGGGATTGTGGCGTGGCCATCCCTCCAAAAAAACCCTCCAAAATTACAGTAATACTGATAATAATAATTATCAGTATTATTGTAATTTTGGAGGTTTTTTTTTTTTTTTTTTTTTTTGCTATAGGGTGTGTGTGCTCGTCAGAAAGACAGAGATAGAGAAACAGAAAGTGAGAAATCACCCCCCTGGGGGAATGGCCATGCCGCAATTGCTTCACCTCCATTCTCTCCTCAGGAGCTTGGGCCCGCACACACATATGCCCGACATGAATTTAAGCCACTGGGTACGGGACTCAAACCACAGTTGACTACAAGGGAGTCCACTGACATAGCCATTACGCCAACTGCTGGTCCCCAATTATTATTATTTTTAAATTTGCTCTTGGACATGTGCGCTCACCAGAGAGAGGGGGAAAGTGAAAAAGCAAGCCATCAGGTCCAGGACTGGAACAGCAATCAGCCATGTGGGATTCCAGCACCATAGCTACCACACCACCTGCTGGCCCTAACATTCACTTTTTAAGAATAGTAGGTAGTGGGACCAGCAGTTAGCGTAATGGCTATGTCGCTGGACTCCCACGTAGTCGACCGCGGTTCGAGTCCCGGACCCGGCGGCTTAAACTCACGCCAGGCGTGTGTGCGTGCGTGCCCAAGATCCCGAGAGGAGAATGGAGGAGAAGGGATTGCGGCGTGGCCATCCCCCCTGGGGGGTGATTTCCTGCTTTCTATCTCTCTGTCTCTCTCTGTCTGTCTGGCGAGTGCACACGCCCTATAACAAAAACCTCTCCAAAAAAAAAAAAAAAAAGAATAGTAGGTAGTCAGGACCCATGGTGACACCAGCTATAGGGCAAAGCTCTCTAGCACGTGGGGGTTGTTGTGGGAAAAAAGGCTCTTTGTTAGTCATCTCCACATGAACAAGCAGATGTTGGTTAAACCCTTTTGGGGAGGGGGGTACATGTACCAGAAAATGATAAGGCATGATTTCAAGATAAGAAAAAAAACATCTTGAAATTAAATGGTTAGGAGCCCTTAAGATTACAATCCTGCTGAGTCCTTGCTCATCTGTTATTAATAAATGGCAATGGCAATATCTGTGAGCATATTTGTCAAAGGGCTACTTCTTTCTCTTCCCTTTACCCCCACAATGGCCGGATGTGGTGGTCAGGAGGCCTGAGTTGGGAGTCTGGTTCTCCCAGGACAAATCTGTCACCTCAAAAACCCTCATCTCATTATTAAATAGAAGTGATGAGACCAACGCCACTTAATTCTCAGCTGACCGTCTTGCAGACTCAAAGATGCGAGTTCTCCTGCATGGGAGTGTGCGGGCGGGGCTGCGTGCTGGGAGCTGAGCTGCCTTCCCCAATGTCACAACAGCCACGCAACACTCCTAGACTTCCTCTTCCCAGGCCCCAAACCCGCTTGTCTTTACATTTTAACACGTTTATAATTCATTAAGCAATTACATCCATTTTAATCTAGTCGAGCTTCCCTTTAAGGAGAGTTTAAAGTTCCTCTAAGCCTCTGAAGCCGATGAGTAACTGGAAGCTGCAACCCCACCCACTCACTTGTGTTGAGATGTCCATCGTCAGTTTTCTCCCCGTGCATGATTTAAATGCTCTGGATGGCTTTGTTCCATCCGGAGGCCAGATCCAGCCAACCACCACTACTAAGGGCAGCAATAAATACCACCATGGCCTGGAGTCCACACTGAAACCAGTCCCGCCCTAGGCACTTCCAGAGGGAACATGTGACCTCCATTCAGACGGCATCTTCCTGTGTGAAGGGGAGCTGGTCAGTCACTTGGTGACCAAAGCCAACGCTGAGCTGCCCAGGAAGGGCGTGGTCATCCTCTAACATCTGACAAAACACCTTTGGTGTACAGACACCAAAACAGAAAAAAAAAAATTGCTAGAGGGTGTGTGCATTCATCGGAGAAAGAGACGGGAAGGAGTGAAGGACTGCAGCATGGCTCCTCCCCCGGGGGTGATTTCTCACTCTCTGCCTCTCTGTCTTCCTCTGGCTAGCACATCACTCTATAGCAAAAAGCATAAAAATTAAAAAGAAATAAAAAATAAAAGCAGTCCCTGGGCTTGATGCTGTAACTTTGGAGGTCAGCCATGTGGTTTGCGGTCCCCAGGCGACTCGGTGTTTGCAATACAGGTCCCTGGAAAACTCTTCAGTCATCACGTCCCGCGTAAGATGGGAGAGGGAACAGGGACCCAGGGCTGGCAGGGGAAGCTCGCCTTCAGAGCTCTAAGCCAATGCAGGCACAGCCTAGGCCCCGTCTCCTAAGCCAGTGCTGGGCCCCTTCAGCTTCAGCCTCATTTCCTAGACACTGACTAGACCAATCTGCCCAGGTGAGGAAGTCCAGCTTAGGTTCCAAGGACCTCCTGAGTCCTCTAGGTGACCAGACATGCCTGGGATTTCAGGGAGGAGCCTTCTTTGTCTGGTGTGGGTCTTGCTTCCCCACGCTGGACTCGCTCCTGCTACCTGAGAGAGCACTAGCTCATCTTTTACAGACCATGATGGGGCTGTCAGGTGGCGTGTGGCTAAGGTGTTGGACTCCCGCACGGGCGATCACAGTGCAAGTCCCAGACCTGGCAGCTTGCTTTTTTGCACTCTCCCTCTCTGTCTCTCTCCGGCTAAACAGAATAATAATAATAGATAAATAAAATAATTATTTTTTTTAAATTAACACAAAAATCAAAACAGTGCCGACCTCCACATGCTAAGTCAGGTAGCTGTCTCTGCTCTCCTCTTACTGCACCTCCAGCAGCACCAGGCTAGCTGGCCCCCTCTTCTAACACCTTCCTCCTTGGCTTCCGTCCCCTGCTTCTCTGGCTGCTCCTCTCGGGCTCCATTGCCAGTTCCTGCTTTTCTCCCTGGCATGTGAGGCTGCAGTGCCCTTGGCTCAGCCCCTGTCTCATTTTCTCAGCCTCCTTCCCCTGGGACCCCTCCGGTCTGGCTTGGTGTACCATTGATATGCTGAGGACCCGAAGTCTCTCTCTCTAATCTGGAAGTCTTCCCTGACACCCGGACGCCCCTCGCCAATCCTCCAGGATGTCCAGAAAGCATGTTGAGGGCAAGGTGCCCCAGACGCTCCGGAGCCCCAGAGTACCGCTCCCCAAACCCTCGCACCTAGAGCCTCCCCTGTTGTGGTTACCAGCCCTCCTTCCTGCTTAGGACCCATTCCTGAGTCTTCTCTTGCACTCCAGGTTCAGACCAGCTCCAAATTCTGCCACTCTCCTTTCACAAGGTCTCCGGAGGGACCAGCATATGGCATAATGGTTAGTGTCGCTGGACTCCCACATAGTCGACTACGGTTGGGAGCCCTGGCCCCAGTGGCTTGAAACTCACGCCGAGCACGTGTGCATGTGTGCCCAGAATCCTAAGAGGAGAAGGAGAAGGGATTGCAGCATGATTTCTAGCTTTCTCTTTCTATCTTTCTGGTGAGCACATGCAAATTATAGCAAAAATCTCTCTTTAAATAAAAAAGTTCCTGCAATCTGACAACCTTTCTCCCCCCATTTCTACTCCTACCACCCAAGCCTCACCTTGCCCCAATTTCCACCCTTGCCCTCTGCCGGTCACTGAGGTCAGAGCTCTGGTGAAGGTAGGCATGCATGGCACCTTTCTGCTTGAGACCCCAACAACCCTCCCGTCATGTGCAGAGTAAGATGTAAAAAGGCCAGGTCTTCACCATGCCCAAACAGGCCTGCAACAACAGCCCCTCTTCCCTCCCAGATAGCACCTCCCTGAGGGCCTGCTACCCTGACCCGTCCACCACACTGCTCTGACCACGCTGTAATTCTGGCTGTCTCAAACACTCCTGGTGCAATCCCACCCAGGATCCTCTGCTCTTGCTATTCTCTGCATGGAAGGCCCTTCGGTCACCTCCCTGGAGGGCTTAAGGAAATACTTATTAAATCAAGGAATGAACAAATGAACACAAGGCTTCGCCCTGGACCCTCACTGGTGGGCCTGGACTCCAGTGTGCCTCGGTCCCTGTTGGTTCCTTTTTTTTTTTTTAATTTTTTAATTTTTTAAAAAATTTTTATTTTATTTTATTTTTTTGGAGAGGTTTTTGCTATAGGGCGCGTGCGCTCGCCAGACACAGAGAGAGAGACAGAGAGACAGAAAGCAGGAAATCACCCCCCAGGGGGGATGGCCACGCCGCAATCCCTTCTCCTCCATTCTCCTCTCGGGATCTTGGGCACGCACACACACGCGCCCGGCGTGAGTTTAAGCCACCGGGTCCGGGACGTGAACCGCGGTCGACTACGTGGGGGTCCAGCGACATAGCCATCACGCTAACTGCTGGTCCCAAGTCCCTGTTGGTTCCTAACCTGGGGCTGGATCCTGAACCCTCTGCTCACCCCATCTCACACCTCCAGGGGGCACTGCTGACACTGTACTTCATGACTAGAAGGCGGGACTCGGGGAACTCGATTAGCCTGAACTCTCCCTGAGAACAGGGTCTGTAGTTCGGGTGCCACTGTATGTAGAATCGCTCCTCCTAGGGTGACGGGCATGTGGCAGGTGGCTCATAACCAACTACTGAATGAACGAGAGCAGCCAACACTGCAGGGCCTCCCACCCCGAGCCAGCGTCCTGACCTCTAGAGCCCGAGGACTGCGACTAGGGCCAGCCTCTGGCCAGGCAGCTCTGCGCTCTGCACCCCACCTTCAGCCTTCTCCTCCTGGGCCCATGCCCTCCCTTTCCTTACTGAGCTTCCAGCACCTCTCATGCTGTTCACACCTTGCCAAGTTCAAACTACTGGATCCTCTGTGAGTAATAAATAAACACATGGGCCAGCAGGTGGCGTGGTGGCGAAGGTGGCTAGATTCTACATAGTCGACTGCTTGGTTCAAGTCATAGACTTGAAAAACACACGGGGCCCTTGTGCATGGCTGCCCAAAATTCTGAGAGAAGAATGGAAGAGAAGGGACTGCAGGGTGGCCATGCCCCCAGAAGATGATTTCTTACTTTCTCTCTCTCTCCTTCTCTGTCTCTCTCCAATGAGTACATGTGCCCTATGGCAAATATTTTATTTTAGAAAATTCTGTGTGTGTGTGTTTGTGTGTGTATACATGTATATATCAACATATTTTCTCCATGTGGAGTCACTGGGCCTGTCCCCAACCCCTTTCCCCTCAAACCTTGGCCTGAGGTGTCACTATGTCACCTAATGCCCCCTCTCCTGAGTAAGGTACAAAACAGCCTTTAGGGACTCAAAGTGTGGGAGTTACTGAAAAGCCTCCATTCAGCCTCACCCACTCCTGGCGAAAGGTACAATAGCCCCACCGCCCGCATCCGCCTTTCCGTGGTCGCCGTTTCTTTCATCAGAAACACAGACAGCGAGGAGCGAATGCACACCATTTTGCACGTGCTCACAGAGCTGTGGGCTGCACTGGAAGCCAGTGTAACCGTTACCTACTGCTGAACGACTCCTAGCGCTGATGCGTGGTGAGGTCTGTAGACTTGCGGGAGGCCCTGCCACAAGAGAGTTGTATCTACACAGGGGAAGGTAAGAAAAACATGCCCTTTCATTCGAGAGTTTTTATTTCAAATGCAGCTACCAGGGACGCCGAAGGTAGAACAGCTGCTTCTAACGACAGAGGAGCAGAGAAGAGACAGGCCAGGAAGGTATCTGCAGATGGAAAACTAGAGAAGTGCAGAGAGAAGGAGCGGGAGGGGCCATGTCTTCAGGGAGCCTGGGCTGAGGACAGGGCTGGCCTCGGCCTTCGTGTCTGTCCATTCTTCCTCACAAACTGCAACGTCTGGGAAAGGATGAGGCTATAAACAGACTTGGGTGAGGCTTCCTCGAGTGAATGGGGACAGAGGGCAGCTTCCATGCCTACTTCTCTAGTGGCCGCGGCCAGGTGTGGTTGAGGAAGTCGAGCAGATGACCTGATGGCCATAAGGGACCCTTCTTTCCGGTATTTGAGGGGCCCCGCGGAAGGGAGAGAATTCTGAGGTGTGGTGTGTCCACAAATGGAACCGTGCAGGTTTGGCCAGATGCTGGCACTTTACTCGGGCTGGGGCTTTATGCGACCCTGTTGTCGGCTGGCCGCCGGTGGGCCGGGGGTGGCAGCGGGAATGGCCTGGGGAAGCCAGCAAGGGCCACGGTTCAGCCTCGGGGTCCTAGTGGAAGGATTATGTGATCATAAATGTCAGAGCCCACAGGGTTTTGTAGGTGAATGCATAGTTTAATTTTAAGTGAGTCCCAAAGTGGAAGAAGTTCTCATCAGCTTCTTTAAGAAGAGACATTTTCAGGTTCTGGGGCTTTAGAATTTTTCCTTTATTAGGGCCAGTCGGTGTAGCAGCTAGACACTGGAGCCCCACATGGCCGAACCCAGTTGAGTCCTAGACCCAATGGCTTCAATCTCACACCAGGTGTGCGTGCATGCCCACAATCCCATGAGGAGAATGGAGGCGAAGGGATTGCAGCCTGGCCATCCACCCTGTGGGGGTGATTTCTCACTTTCCTTCCACTATCTCTTTCTCCGGTGAGTGCACATGCACTCCAAGGCAAAAATCCTCGTCACCCCCCACAAAAAAAAATTTATGGCTGAGAAAAAGAAAGAAGAAATCTAAAAGGAATATTTAGTGAGAAACAGAAATGAGCTATTCCCAAACTTACAGAGTTACCCAGGTCCTGTGAAGTACAATTAGAGTCCTAACAGAGTTTAGTTAAACCACGAAAAACAAACAGTGGCTGTATTTAATTTCTTTTTAAAGTTTCTAAGGGAACCAATAAAAGAAAAACATACCTGGGGCCTGAATTATCTTATATGAACAGAATGGCTTAAAAAGGTATCCAGGGACCAGCAGATGGAGTAATGGTTTGTCACTGGACTCTCACATAGTCAACCGTGGTTTCAGTCCCGGACCCGGTGGCTTAAAACTCACACCAAGTGCATGTGTGCCCAAAATCCGGAGAAGAGAATGGAGGAGAAGGGACTGCAGCGTGGACACCCTCCCTGAGGGTGACATCTTGCTTTCTGCCTCTGTCTCTCCAGCAACCACACATACCCTACAGCAAAAATCTCTTAAAAAAAAAAAAATCCAGTCCTCTGGGCCAAAGAGCAGAAAAAGTCCCCTCCCACTGCTCCCCACTCACTCTCTGTGGTTCTGTGAGTCAACCAACAAACTTCTATGCAGTGTCACCACCAGAGGCGCTAAGGACAGGGCACTCCAAGAGTGAAATGAGAAAACGCTCAATGAGAAAACACTCCCGCGCCAACTTCTGTTCCCACACTGAGAAAGAAACAGCAAAAAGTGCTGAGCTCCAAAAGACACGTTGTATAAAAAAATGTTGAAAAGGAAGACAAACCCTTCACAAGGGTGACCTTGGGCGTGCCCTTCCCTACGGAGTTAAATGTCACAGCTCTGAGAACTTGTACTTTCTGATTTCCTGATTTTGCAGAATCCAAAGCTAGCAGAACGAATTTAAACCCTCCAGCTTCCTTCCTTTCTCCATTTCCTTAAAAACAAAAACAAAAGCTGCAGACTTAATATTCCCACTAAAACACAACTTAAAAAGGACTATACATTACCATGAATTAGGAGGAAAATGCATTGTTTCTTTTTTTTTTGCTGCAAAATTATTTTTCCAAATTTCAGCAGGCACCGAATTCTGTCCCTACCTAACTTAGTCCATAGTCTAAGCACTAATTTAGGTAACTGATGTTTTAGAAGTCTGCATGGGGCTAGCCCTGTGACCTACTGGTGAAGGGGGCTAGATCCACATGGCCAACCACATAGTTCGAATCCCGGCCCCAAACTCGAAAACTGCCAAGCGTGCGTGCATGTGTGCCCCAAATCCCGACAAAAATGGAAGAGAAGGAGCTGCAGCTCAAGCATGCCCCACTGAGAGGGACTCTCTTCCTTTCCTTGTCTCTCTGTCTCTGGACAATGTATGTGCCCTCTGGCAAATTAAAAAAAGTATTAATAAATAAAAAGCCAAGCTAGTCAGTGGCATGGTGGTTAAGGCAGCTGGAATCATATGTCTGATTGTGTGGTTCAAGTCCCAGGCATGCTGGCTTGAATATCAGGCCGGGTGTGCCTGTGTGTGTGCCCAAAATCCCAAGGGGAGAATACAGAAGGGGCTGTGGAGTGGCCATCCCCCCTGGGGGGTGCTTTCTCACTTTCCCTCGCTCTCTCCAGCCAGAGCATGCACACCGCAGCAAATTTTTAAAAGGTCTCTGCGTGTTTCCAAGTCAACCCCCTCGCCTCTCACACGGTAAGTGTTAGAAGCTGGAGGGACATTCCCACATCAGCCCTTTCACTCTCAGGTTTGCCTCAGGTTTGTAGCACCCTAAATTCCCATAGCAGTCCCTGGTTTGTATTCGCAGCCGCCTGTGAGGGGGGTGGGGGTGCAGAGACACGAGCACCTCCTGGGCAGGAGGGAAGGGAGGCCCCTGGTCGCAGGGAGCTCTCGAGCCCTTGCGCAGACGTGCTGTCCACACACAGCACACGTCGACAGGGATGCACGTCACACTGACGACATACCGAAATACTGCTGTTAATACACTGCACTAAACAAGAGGCATCTTAAAAATGAACTGACTTGTTCCCGGGGACCAGCAGTTAGCATAATGGCTATGTTGCTGGACTCCCATGTAGTCAACCGCAGTTCACGTCCCGGACCCGGTGGCTTGAAACTCACGCGCACATGCGCCCTATAACAAAAACCTCTCAAAAAAAAAAAAAAAAAAAAAAAAAAAAAAACAAAAACAAAAAAAAGAAGAACTGACGTGCTCCCTTGTCTCTCTCTGTCAGTGTGGCTACGAGGACACCTGCAATGACGACCCCAGCTCCCACTGGTGTCTCACTGGACGCGACACCCTAGAACACCGTGCCCAACCTGCCCAGAACCAGGAGGCCTCATGGAAGACAATCCCTAGGTGGATGGAGCGGTCCCAGGATGACCCAGGCACACCCGTGCACCCCAATTCCACACTACAATATGCAGTGAAACAGCCACACGACAGCAGGGTTCACGCGCCCATGAGTACAGAACCACCAGCGGGCCGACCCAGGAGCCACTGTGCGTGAGTGACACTAACACAGCAGGAGCCTCTTCCCTCCCGACACCCACCCCCGTGTGGCCCTGTGGACTGCCCCAGCCCCATCCCCAACAGGCTGCAGACTTGATAGGTACACAGCGCAGAGGTTGGGGGGTCCCTTTCCTAGAGGGCACTGTCATCAGCCAGAGACAGGCCTGGGCCAGATCCCCTGCTCCTGCTGTGGGGGGCGCAGGGTGGAGTTCTGGGTGTAGACAGAAACAGTTCGCATGTGCCGGGGGAGGGAGGAGGACGCTGCTTGTCCCACTTCAGCCAGGGCAGAGCAGAGAGGCTCTGAGGGTAGAGGGCAGCCATCACAGCAGCAGGGGAAGAGGGACAAGGACCTCAGGCAAGGCCCTGCTGTCTGCCTGGGGAGGAGGCTGCATAGGGTCTGCCAGAGAACCTCAGCCTGGAGGGCTGGCTCAGTGAGGGGGGAGGCACACCCCTAAACAGGCACCCCCAACAAACCCAACTGCTGGTTCCCATTCCATTTTTTTGTTTTTGTTAAATTCTTTATTTTATTATTATTACTTTTTAAAAAAAAATTTGTATTTATTATTCTTCCATTTGACCAAAGAGAGATTGAGAGAGAGAGAAAGCAAGCTGTCCAGTCAGGACTCCACCGTGGTTGGCCATGTGGGAATCCAGCATCTTAACCACCATGCCACCTGCCGGCCCCAGATTCTTTTTTAAAAAGAATTTTCCTTCCTTCCTTCCTTCCTTCCTTCCTTCCTTCCTTCCTCTTCCTCTCTTTCTTCTAATTTGACCAGAGAGGGACAGAGTAAGAGAGAGAGTGAGAAAGCAAGCCGCCAAGTCCAGGACTCGAACCGTGGTCAGCTATGTGGGGAGTCTAGCACCGTTAACCACCACACCTGCTGGACCCTCCATCTTTTTATCTACATGGTGGTCAAAAACTTGTTTTAGGGACCAGCACTTAGCGTAATGGCTATGTCGCTGGACTCCCACGTAGTCGACCGCAGTTTGCATCCCGGATCCGGTGGCTTGAAACTCATGCCGGGCACGTGTGCGTGCGTGCCCAAGATCCCGAGAGGAGAATGGAGGAGAAGGGATTGCGGCATGGCCATCCCCCCTGAGGGGTGATTTCTCGCTTTCTGTCTGTCTCTGTCTGGTGAGCGCACGCGCCCTATCGGAAAAACTTCTCCAAAAAACAAAACAAAAACAAAAACTTGTTTTAAAATTTATATAAGATAAAGTTATACTGTCCCACCCGCCTAAAATACTGTAACAGATCCCTCCCTGTCCACCAGGTTGAAACGGCAGTGTAGATGCCGCCGCACGTCCCATTCAGCTCTCTACAGCCTGTTGCCACTGTCCGGGGTTGTTTTCTGTGTTCACTCCGTCTCTCAGGAGGACATGAGATTCGTGAGGGCACAGGCTTGCCCACCTGGCTTTCTGCCCCCTCCTCAGATCCTAGCACAGTGACTGGCTGGCAGAGGCAACATGGGAATTAAGTGTTGAATGAAGAACGAAGGAAGGAACCCCGGGGAGGGCCCCTGGCAGTGCAGCAGTTTCTGCTGCCTGTGCCAAGTGCTTGGTAAGGTGTTGCATTTAATCCCCATCCGAAGACAGGCCTCGTTACCTTCACTGCTTTCTAATATTTTTTAAAATTAAAAGCATTTTTGTTATAGGGGGTGTGCACTTGTTGGAGACAGAGACAAAGAGAGGGAAGTGACCTCCCCCACCCCCAGGCCATCTCATTTTGGTTTTAGTGGAGGTTTCTCTCCTTCTGGCTGTGCCCTTCCCCCAGCACCTGGAGAACAGGCTCTTGCAGCCCTAGAGGAAGCTCCTAAGCCCTCCTCCACCCCACATGCTGCTCCTCCCCTTTCTCCCAAACCCCTCTCAGGACACAAAGGGCCATGGACTGCAGTCACTGGTGCCTGGCCTTTCTTCCCCTCCAGCTCATGGACCCTCTGTGAGTAGGGCCCTATACGACCACATCTCCACCCCCCTCGCCCGCCCCTGCTGCCCGCGAGGGCTCTGGGTGTCCAGCAGGAACCTTGCTGTTGTCTGATGCTTGAACTGAACCAGGTCAGCAGGGCCTTTCCTCGCTCTGACCCCAGTGCCCGGAGTCTGTCCAGGGCGGAAGGGGCTCACCTGAAATGCCACCACCTGGCCTGCCTCCTGCCTCCCTGATCTCCTGCCTCAGTCCAGTCAGCCCAGGCCCTAGTCTTGTGAAAGTGTGTCCTCTGTATGTGGAAAACGCCAGAGCCTGGGTACCCAGCTTCCTGCCTCCTGCTCTCCCCCACCCTGCCTTGCCCAGCCTGATTGGGCAGCCTGCGGGCCCCTCCCTTCTTTCCTTTGACCCCCCACCCCCACCGGGACTGTTTACACAGCTGCAGAATGAAGGGATGCTCCAGTCCTCCCCTCCCCAAACCAGGTTAATTTATGTGTACTTCCGGCTCCCCACATCTCTGGGCAGTGGGAATGCTGCCCCCAACCCCGTCTCCTGTAATAACTGGTCTGCTGATAGGTACTTTCTGCGTGGAAAAGCATATTGAACCGCTTACAGCAAATGATTTTATGCAGGCTGCATGCAGCCTTCCTGCAGCCGGGAAAGCAACAGCTGTCTCCACCAAACGGGCCCTGAAAGTTAGCGACAGACCAAGCTGTGGCCACACTGCAGACCTTGGGGTCACCAGAGTCCCAACCAGGAGTCCATGATTTGAGTATTCTGGAATCTAAGGCTTAGCCAAGTGTTGAGGGCAAACTGCTGGCGATGCACAGCAACACATGAGTGGCCAATCTGTCCCCAGTCCCAGCAATCCTGAGAACTTCCCCTAAGAGCCGTGACAGTATCCAGGACCTCTACTGTTAAGAAGCGCCCCGAGGAAAAGTATTTACTGAAGATAACATGTATGGCAATATCTTTGATTGAGCCAATGCACAAAGTCTTCTGGATGAGAAAAGACATTTTGTATGCTGCAATGACATTACAGTGATGGATGCAAAATGCATAAATTAAAAAAAGAGAAAGAAAGAAGGGCCCCGAATGATCACACTCCCAGGCAGATGAGAACCCCAAACCAGACAGGCTGAGAAAGTGCCTCTCCTTAGCCTAGGACAGCAATGGCTGTGTGATGCGGATTAGCTGAGATCAGGGTACCAATTAACGAATCTAGGACAAGATCTGAAGAATACAGGGTAAGTGACATCGTGACATTGTGACAGCCTGACCCCCCGGGATGGGAGACAGGTTAGGAAGCAAAGGTACCCTGCAGTCCCTCCTCAGCCCTCCTCGCTCCCCTCCTTCTGCAATTTTTGGAGAGTCATGGGACTTTTGAGGTTTCTGCCACTTAAAATAGGAACTGTCACTTTGCATTTGGAATCACTCTGGCCCTGGTTACCCCTCATGCCCCCGACAGCAGCCTTGAGCAGGACACGCTGTCTGAGGGGTACAACTTAACTGACCCCCTCAAAGGGTCTCCCCTTTCCCACTTTGCAGAATGAAACATTTTCCTTTTTAAGAGATTACCTGTCTTAGGGGTGGCCCCGGGCTGGCAAAGAAACCCGACATGCCTTTGTCACCTTTCTCTGGAAACATTCGCTGTTCTATTTGGGGGCTCTTGGGATACCAGCGGGTTTACTGATCCCAACGAGAGGCCTCCAGCTGCCCAGTCAGGAGAGAAGCCCTCAGGGGTCTGCCCAGGCCTGAGGCCCCTCTGCAGAGAAAGCCAGATGGGGCTGACCTGATTCTGCAGGGTTCTCTACTGCAGTCCAGGACAACCACAGTGACCCAGAGGCTCAAAGCAAAGGATGAGGCCTGGAAAAAAAAACTGCTTGAAAGTGTCATAAGGTCTGAAATAACCACTGATACAGACGAGGCCTGGATTAATAACTCACTTCAGGGCTGCTAACGCTTCCTTGGCAAGGCCTATCAGGTGACTGCATAGCCAAGTTTTATTTTCATTTGTCAGAGGGCTGGGGGAGTGAGGAAGCACCCCCATGGGGGATGGTCACACAGTAAGCCCTTCCTCTCCATCTCCCCCTCCTTTCAGGATTTTGGGCACACACGCTCATGCACCCAGCATGTGAACCACTGGGCCCACGACGCAGACCACGGAGCTGGCCATGTGGGGTCCACAACTCAACCAACACGCTGAGTTTTGTTATTGTCACTGCCGAACATATGTGCACTCTGCAACCCTAAATGCTTTGGTGAGTAGAGAGCCCCACGGAGACGAGGGTTCTGGGTTACGACAGCACCGGCTCACCGTGCAGGTGAGGAGATGTGTCCACGGCACACAAGGCAGGCACCCAGCCCTGACCCCAGAGGCCTGGGCTCCCAGCACGGGGCCTTCTCCTTTCCTGCTGCCCCTTAGATGCGGCACCCAGATATCTCTCAACCGTGAGGATGAGCCAACTCTGCTCGCTGCAGGATAAAGAGGCTTGTGAGAGCCGTGCAGGGATAGGCAGGAACTAGAATTGAATGAAACTCCTATCCAAGTGCTCTGGGCTAATCCCGGTGTGTTTGTGTTATTTCTACTCGGTGTGGACCCAGTCCTAAACAAGAGCAAAGGAAAACAACTTGGACTGCCACTTCCTTGCTGGCTCTCTCCACCCAAGAGGCACCAGTGGTTAACAGTATGGTGGCAACAAGTGGGTCGAAGGTCAGCCCCTCAGCCAGGGCTGGTTTCCATGGAGATGGGGCCTATTCAGCCAGCACACAGAGCCTCTTCACAGCCACTTACACACAATTGAGCTATTACTGGGAGCCCAGGAGAGCCTTGTCTGGAGCGCAGTGCACCAGACAGGGCAGGGTTTAATGGAGCTGATTAAATGGCAGTCAGGGAATTACCCAGAGCAGGGTTTGGGAATACCCTAGGGAAACAAGTAAAATCCTCAAACCTCATCCCATTCCCAACACCCCTCCGTGTACAGTGTCCACAATCCCAGCCTCTCCTTTGTCCAGGACAATGCCCCGTCTACATGCTTACATCTCCCTCACCTTCCTTCCCACACGTCCCAGGCAGAGAGGATAAAACCCTGTTGTGAGATTCCTGGACCTCTACAGCCTTTCCTGTCTCTGTCCATTCTCAGCATCTTGGTGCTTTTGTGATTTAAAGATACAATCCAGCTGGTTCTGTAGCACAGTAGTTATGGGAGCTGGATTCCACCACGGCCAAGCAGGCTGCGAATCCAGCCCTGGTGTCCTGAAAAACACACCGAGTGTGTGGGCCCCAAATCTCAAATGGATGGAGAAGGGGTTGGGGTATGACCGTAACCCGCTGGAGGGTGTTTTCTCCCTCTTTCTCTCTAGTGAGGACAGACACCCTCTATCAATCCCCCTGCCCCACAAAAAAAAAGATATCAACACCAGGACAAAGATTAAGTAGGCAGTCAGGTTCAATTTAGGCATAAAGCAGATTCAAGTGGACTAGGATTGCGGTTCAAACCCAGTACTTCTGAGAAGTGAGAAATCCTTTGGCAATTTTTGGGAATTATGAAATCTGTGTTTTGAACAAATCGGGACATTCCTTCAAATGCTGCATTGCCGTCTGTGATTTCTCCGACAAATTCTGCCAAGATTCCCACAGCCTTGTAATCGGAATGGAACAACAAAGGTGAAAAGTAAAGTGTCTTATTAGAAGAGTATACTCTCAGGGACCAGCAGATGGTGTAATGTTTATGTCTCACGTAGCTGACCGCAGTTTGAGTCCTGGACATGGTGGCTTAAAACTCATGCTGGGTGCAGGGCCAGCAGGTGGTGTGATTAAGGGCACTAGACTCCCACATGGCTGACCACGGTTCAAGACCTGGACATGGCAGCTCGCTTTCTCACTTTTCTTCTCCTTCTCTCTCGCTCTGTCACTCTCTGGTCAAATTAAAAAAAAAAAAACAAGTAAATAAAGTTAAATATAATTATTCTTAAAAAACAACAACCAAAAAAACTCACGCCAGGTACGTATGCGTGCATGCCCAAAGTCCCAAGAGGGGAATGAAGAAAGGATTGCAGAATGGCCATCCCCCCTGGGGGGATGATTTCTTCTTTTCTGTCTCTCTGTCTCCCTGGTGAGCACATGCACTTGGCAGTAAAAAAACAAAAACAAACAAACCAAAAAACCACACACACTGACTCTCTAAAGAGTAAATACTCTCATACAAAAACAGAAACTTTAGATTAATGTTTATAGCAGTTTTATACCAAATCACCCAAAACTGGAAACAATCCAAATGTCCTTCAACAGGTGGATAGATAAGTAAATACTGGAACACAACTCAGTCATGAAAAAGAATGACTGAGGCCCACAGCAACATAGATGGATTTCAAATGCATGATACTAAGTGAAGAAGGCCTGACTCAAGGCTACGTATACACAGCATGTCACTCTGGAAAAGACAAAACGATGGGCCTGGAGACCAGATCAGTGATTGCCAGGGTTTAGGATGATTACAGGGATGGAATTAACTACAAAAGGGAATGCCCGGGAGAAATTTCTGGGTGGTTGAAATATACCGTATCTTGATTGCGGAAGAACGATCTGTTGAAACCTAAAAAGTGGCTTTCCCAGTATGTTAAAATTCTCCGGGTCCAAGTATGGTGGAAAGGTGGTCGGACGCTGCTGTGCGACATTGGGGCCATATGGGAGGACCCAGCTTCAGATCGTGGTTGAGGAGGGTTTACCCTTGATCCGGGCTGGCTGGGGGCCTAGGATGGGGCCAGGGGATCCCAGCATAGAGAGACTGTCAAGGAGTCTATCTCTCATGAAAGAAACAAATGAACTTGAGAGGGGCTGGGAGAACAACTCGGCCTTTAGAGAGCACAAACGAAAGGGTGTGCTGGCTCTTCCAGCCAGGATGAAGCAATCAAGAATACACATGGTTCTCCAAAGTTAGACCGCCAAGCTGTAATGTAGCCCACTCCTTTTAACTCCGGTGGATGCCACCCCTAACTGGGTCGAGGTGAAGATGAATATACTCAAGAACCAAAGGCCTGGATGGATTATGATAACTACTCTGGCGACAACCAGGATTCAGGGGAGAACATCCGTTTGGAGGAGATCGTGTGTGTGTGTGTGTGTGTGTGTGTGCATGTGCACGCGTGTGCGTGTGTGTGTATGTATACTCCCTGAAGATGGACACAGAAAGAAATCACCTTCCAGGGGCATGGCCACACCACAATCCCTTCTCCTTCTTTCTCCTCTCAGGATTTTGGGAATTTGAACATAAACACTTGTGAATGTGCTAGCATGGCTTTCAAGCTGTTGGGTCCAGGATCAAACCATGTCGGCTGTGTGGGATCCAGCACCCTAACCTCGATGCCGCCTACTGGCCCCCATCTCTATATTTTTGAGGACTTGTTCTTCCACAGCATGCTAAGAAAAAATAACAGTAGAGATATACCCAATGGAGTAGGAGAAAGTAGAAAGTAGAAAGGAGAATGATTTAATACCCATGTGTTAAAGTGGGGTGAGCAAAGCTAAGGCCTTCAGACAAAAGGGTCAACACGACCTCAGGGAGGTCATTCACACCTGGCAGAATGAGACAGATGGTGGGTTGTGTCCCTGGAACGTTACCTACACCGGGGCACTTCTATCAGTGTGATGGATCCAAAGTCCAGGTCAGTACTGGGCCCCCAGAGGTGTATTTGTTGTATCATGAATAAACTGCAAGCAGAATC
The DNA here is from genome assembly GCA_026018925.1 of Tupaia tana. Taxonomy (NCBI): domain Eukaryota; kingdom Metazoa; phylum Chordata; class Mammalia; order Scandentia; family Tupaiidae; genus Tupaia; species Tupaia tana. The sequence goes on from JAKSZU010000003.1 coordinate 150,177,908, forward strand.
TTGGGAAAAATGTGATAAACAGAGAATACATGGAGGATTGATGCAGGGCCCTTGGGCAGGCTGGAATCATGAAGTACTCTGGAGAGAGGAACTAACGCAAAGCACAAAACAAAATGCCCCCCCTCCCAACAAAACACAGAAAGCAGAGACAAGAACAGTGGCTATGCGGGCACACTGCCCGGACGCCATGCTGGTTGCTGGTCTACGAAGCTCACTGGTCAGATCACAAAGAATCTCAATAGTGCAATGATACACCACGGCTCACATCACTTTTGTCTTACAGTAGGCTGTCCACTGAACTTATGCCGACCATGTCTAACCACACACCCCCCGACACCCACACAGACACACTCACTCACTCTCTCTAGAAAAACGGGATAAGCCCAGGCCGGCTCTGTGGCCCTGTGGTTAGGGCAGCTGTGTCCTAGTTGGCTGGCTGTACAATTCAAGTCCTGGACTCAGTGACTTGAAAAACATGCCGGGTGCATGTGTGCCCAAAATCTGAGAGGAAGAGGATGGGTTGGAGAAGGGATGGTGGTGTGATCAGTCTCCATGGGACCGAGTGAGCTTTCCCCCTACCCTCTGTCTCTCCCCAGCAAGGACATCAGCCATTGGGGAAAAATGGAAAAGATAAGAGAACTGGGATAAACCCATAGAGACAACGGTCCGTGGAGATGAAGTTCTACACCCACAGGCATCCCCATGCTAAGAGTGGGAACAGTGGTGAGAGGGGAGGTGCTGAATTGACAGCTACGAATGGGGACAGTAACTTCGGGGAGTCCCTGTCACCATGTGGGTCATGAAAAACAAAGCTACTTCAATGGCCTACGGAATCCACGTGGCTGGGAATGGCATTCTGGTCTTGGATACACACTCCCAGGTGGTCCAGAGTAGCTGACAGACTGACACCATTAAAAACGCCTACAACATCATAGGGACCAGCAGTTTGTGCAATGGCTATGTTGCTGGACTCCCATGTAGTTGACTGCACTTAGAGTCCCGGACCTGGTGGCTTAAACTCACACCAGGCGCGTGTGTATGTGTGGCCAAGACCCCGAGAAGAGAATGGAGGAGAAGAGATTGGGGTGTGGCCATCCCCCCTGGGGAGTCATTTCTCATTTTATGTCTCTCTGTCTCTCTCTGTCTTTCTCTGGTGAGCTCACGTGCCCAATGGCAAAAGCCCCTCCAAAAAATAAATTAATTTAAAAAAATGTTGTAGTAAGACCTTCGTCAAGGAGAAGGCGATCTTCTGGAAAGTGAAGGGCTGTGACATGGACGAGGAGGAATTTGATTTGCCCTAGACTGCCCCCAACACTGCAGGTGTTCAGGCAGAGCCAGACAAAAATTGTTGGGCCAGATAACCTTGTGATCTCAGCAGATGATGAATTCTTCTCACATGTGAAGTGGTTCTCAGGTCTCTTAGGGAGTAAAAAGCCCACTTCCAATTCAAAGAAGAAATACAAACAAGGATGCCAAGGAGGGACCACCAGACAGAGAAGAGATGTTTGGACCCCCCCCAGGTCCAGGGCACCCGACAGACACATCTAATAGACCTGCCTTCCCAGGGGCCCTGGGAGCTCCTGGTCCATCTGCAGGATTCCTGCAGAGGGTTCAAAGGATTTTAAACTCATCTTTTAATGTTTTGGGGAAATTTTATATGTTCTTGCCCCTTAAAGAAAGCATTAATCCTGCAGGGACCAAGATTTCAAAAGTCAAGGGATCTGTTCAAGCTTAGACTGAGTTTTGGAAAGCTTCAGACATTTGTTCCTTTATGAAAAACTAACAGCCAATTAAAAAGCGATATCCACCCATTCCCTCAGGCTTTTCCGCTGGCAACACTGCATGCTGTGTAGGCCTAAGAAAAACAGTGACCACTGGAAGCTATTACAGTTTTCTTTAAAAAAAAAAAAAAAAAAAAAGACGACTAATCTTACTGGTTCTTTGCGAGTAAAAGGCTGCTCCCCAGAAAAGTGCCCTGCAGAGGTGCAGGAGAAACGGATACTCCAGGGTTGGCCCAGGTATAACCTGGCTCCGCGCCTGGCAAGGAAATCTGGCAATATGACGAAGAGCTGGAAAACGTTCCTCCTCTTTTACTCAATGAACCCAGTTAGTGAATCTGCCTTAGGGAAGTCATCCTAAATTCAGGAAAAGCTTTCCACGTAAGAGACATGCACTGCACTCTGCGCGATCATTTATGAAAGTAAAATGCCACTGAAACCCAAGTTTCTAACAACAGGATAAGTGGGCCAGCCTGGTGGGACAGTCTGTAGCCAACAGAGCTGCAGTGCTGGAGGCCATGTGATGGACTGTGGGTTTGGTTCCCTGGGTCGGCGTGAAAACACACCAGCCGTGTGGGTGGGTGTGCCTGGGATCCTGACAAGCCGGAGGGCTGGGGAGAGCAGCAAAAAGAGACCGTGTTGAGGGCATTTTGTCTCTCTCTCTCATTAAATAATTTAAAAAATAAAAATAGGGAATGGTTAGGTGAGTCAACAGAGACAAGCTTTTAGGTGGTCATATCTGTATACTTTAACTAGGCCTTGCTTCTTTCTTCACCCTCCCTATTCACAGCACATCAAAACCCAGCTCTTCCTGGAGACACACCCCTGCCCCCCAGGTACATCTGCTTCTCCCCTGCTCAGCTCCCCTCCCTTACCACCCTCGTCTGCCTGGTCCTGTTCAAATACTCAAATGCCCACCAAGGACTTTGACTCCCATCTGAGATTCTTCTAAAACAATAAAAATGAACTATTTAAAATGCAGTATTTTGGAAAATTTCAAATATATGCACGAGGAGAGAGAATAATACAATGAACTTGGTGAAGCCAAGCCCTTCCCACCCCAGGTTCCACAATGACTACCTCACGGATGGTCTCCATTTATTTGCCCCCTGCTCACTCCACCCCTAAACCGCAAACTATTCGCACAGATCCAAACGGCCTGTCATTACACCAGCAAAGATTTCTGTGTGCACTTCTAGAAAATAAGCATTTTCAAATTTCCTCTGAAATGATAACCACATTTAAATAAAAAATCAACGATTTTCTAAAATATCTACGCATGCTTTAACATTTTCCTGATTATTTCCCCCCTCCCTGCAGTTGTTTTTGTTTTTAATGTCATTCAGGATCCCGGTGGATCCCCACGTGGCTACTGCTACATCCTTTTTAGTCTTTAAGAGTTTCTTGCTTTCCCTCTTTCTTCTCCCTCTCTCACCCTATAGCATATGCAGAGGAAACCAGACCTTCGCTTCCGTAAAGTCTCCTACAGTCTGGATTTCGCTAATCACATCCTCATGGTGTCATTTAACATGTTTCTCTGAACTGTGTATTTTTGTAACCTAATAATTAAATCTAGAGGCTTGATCAAATTCCAGTTCAATGTTATTTTATTTATTTGGGGGAGAGGAAACAAAGCTAGTTCTTCTTCATTTATTAGCTGGATTATTTCTTTATCTTTTCTTTCTCCTCTGCAGCTGTCAGGGTGGGTGTGCTAGAGAGAGTGATTGAGAGAGCACCATCAACTGGGCGTGGCCATGCTGCTGCAGTCCTTTCTCTATGTCTCTGTTCTTTTGGGATTTAGGGCATGCACACAGGGCCAGTCAAGTTTTCCAGACCACTGGGCCTGGGATGTGAACCCTGGTCCTTTAACACTAGGCTACAAGGCCAACCCCACAGCAATATTTCTTTGAAGAAAACTTTCTTCAACTAGTGCCTCAGTGGCTGACAGTATATAGCACAGGTCAGATCCATGTACCTTTCCGTCTATACTTACCGGGTTGAAAATCATGACTTAGCTTCCCGTTGTCTTCCTAAAGAGACCATGTTGTTTATTTGGTTATATTCTTTAGTGTCACTGTGAACTTCAGGATTGAAACAAATACGGCATATTACTAAGGTTCAAATTATATCATTTTCTCCATCTCATTCAGGTTGGTCAAAGTCCTCCAGAACTAGTGGTGCTGGTATCTGATTCCTAATGGCAGAGCTGAGTCCAGTGGTCTTTGAGAGTTTTCATGCTTTCTTCTATAACCATAAATTCTAGGAACCAGCAGATTGTGTAAAGGGTACATTGCTAGACTCCCACGTAGTCAAACACAGTTCGAGTCCAGATCCATTGGCTTAAACTCACAGTGGGTACACGTGTGTGTGTGCACCCAAGATCCTGAGAGGAGAATGGAGAAGAGATTACGGTGTGACCATCCCTCCAGAGGGTGATTTCTCACTTTCTGTTTCTCTGTCCCTGTGAGAGGCAGGCCTAAGAGTGATGGGTCTCTTACGGTCCTTCTTACTCCCATTTTGTACAGGGAACCTTTATAGGCCCAGCATACCTAGTGACAGGTCCCTATAAGCTTCTGACAGAATTTGAAGAAAATAAGTGTTTCATAACCTTTTAAGCATGAAAATCTCTTTATAAAATATTTAATTTTATTTTTCATTATTATTTTTAAAATTTACTACAGGGCAGGCACACTTACCAGAGAGAGACAGAGAGAGAGAAAGTAAGAAAGCAAGCTGCCAGGTGTGGGTCTTGAACCACAATCAACCATGTTGGAATACAATGCCTTAACCACTGCACCAGCTGTGGGCCCCAAAGTCCTTTTTGGCAGTAACTTTTCATTTAAAATGAAACTAAATCATTTAACTACTTCCTTGTATTAATAGTTTTTATTTATATAATTTTTCTTGTTTTCATTTTTGCTAGAGGGTGCATATACTTATCAGAGAAAGATAGACAGGGAGAGAAGAGAAAGCACCCCCCATGGGAAATGGTCACACCACCAACTCTTCTTCTCCATTTCTCCCTCCTTTCGGGTTTTTGGTCAGGTACATATGCATGCCCAGCATGTTTCTCAAGCCCCAGGATTAAAGGCTTGGGTCATGCAATCGGCCATGTAGGATCTAGCTGCCTTAATCACCAAGCAATGGAGCCAGACAAATTTATTTTCTATGAAAGAGAGACAGAGACTGAGAGAAACAGACAAGTGCCACCTCCCCACCGCCAACTTCACACTGTGATCCACTTCCACTGTCAGCTAACCTGGTGTGCTCAGGGACGGCTTGGGATACAAACCCAGGACATCGCCCATGCAAGTCCTGTTTCCTTACTGCTCTGCCACTGCCTAGCCTGCCCCTGAGGTTCAAAAGAATATTATTTTTATTTATAGAATTAATAAACAATCATCTATTGGCGGCGGGGGTGGGGGTTGCTATAAGGTGTGTGCACTAGTCAGAGAGAGACAGAGAGACAAAAAGCAAGAAATCACTCCTCAGGGGGGATGGCCATGCTGTAATCTCTTTTCTTCCATTCTCCTCTCGAGGTCTCAGGCATGCACACACACAGGCCCAGTGTGTTTTAAGTCGCCGGGTCTAGGACTTGATCGTCCCACATTTTTATGTTGTTGAACCATTTGAAAGTCAGCTGTAGACATCATGATACCTCACCCTCAAATACCTCGATGTGGATCTACTAAGCACCAGGGCCTTCTCTTGCATAACCCAATACCATGATGATTTTCTTGGGAATTTTAAACATTCATAGGGTGGTACCATATTTTAGGTATTATTTAATAACTTGCTTTTTCCAATCAACATTAGACTTTGGGCATTTACTTGTGTTAATACATGTAGATCTAGGCAATTTGGTGTTATCTACTATGGGACTGTAAGTGTGTGTGTGTGTGTGTGTGTTACACTGATGGGCACATAGCACTGTTTTCAGTTTATGCTACTGCAAGCAACACAGCAAGGATTAGTCTTGGTCCTGTGCCTTGTGCTCAAGTGTAGGAGATCGGTCATACGATACGAGGATCTCCAATTTCTCTAGATACTGCCAAATCATTCCTCAGGGTGGTTACGGTAATTTAAGCATCATTCATTCAGTCATTTATAGAGAGATTTTTGCTATAGGGCATGTGCACTCGCCGGAGAGACAGAGAACGACAGAAAGTGAGACAGTCTGATGGCCATGCCGCAATCTCTTCTCCTCCATTCTGCTCTTGGGATTTTGGGCATGAGCACATACACACACATACCTGGCATGAGTTTCAAGCCACCGGGTCTGGGCCTCAAACCACTGTCGGCCATGTGGGAGTTCAACGATGTAATCATTATGCCATCTGCTGGTCCCTATGCATCATTTATTAATCTACATCCTTGCCAGAATCTGTATGCTCCAACTTTAATTTTTGCCATCTCGTTGCAATTTTAGTATGTATTTCTTTGATTCTACGCCTTTCTTTAAACAGTAACTGTGGAATACGCATAGCATTCTTGGAGCATCAGATGTCACCATTGTGCCCTCTGTCATAAGGTACCTTCCTGTAGGATTGCTCTGTGCCAGTCCCTTTCCCTGACAGTCAGTTGTCACTTACGGTGCAGATGGCTGGGCTGCACAATAACCAACTGATACTCCTAAATCAAGTTTGCAAACCCTGTATGAAGGGCCCAGGACTCATCTGAGAGATTAAAAACCAAGAACTTTCGGAAAGAACACTACAATCATTTTTTATTTTTTCAGAAGAAAAATAGCTATTTTAAAAGCAATATTCCCTAGTTCTTGATTTTAGAACAGATACTTAAAAATCATTAGAAGTTGGGGCCAACAGGTGGCATGGTGGTTAAGTGGTCTGGACTTCCACAGAGCTGAGTGTGGTTCTAGTCCCGGACCTAGTGGCTTGCTTCCTCACTTTCTCTCTCTCTCTCACACACACACACACACACACTCACTCACTATGTTTCTCTCTGGTTAAATTATAAATAAATAAATAAGTTAAAATAATTCCTTTAAAAATCATCAGAAATTAGAAAAGTGTAGGTTGTATTGTATCGGGTTGGCGGGAAAGTCAGGACACATTTTTGCATTAAAAAAAATAGAAAACTATCATGACTTTCCCGATGACTTAATATTTCCATCAAACACAGCTAGAATTAACTTCAGTACTTTGAAAATCAAATACCTTAAGGGATAAAAGACATGTGCATTAAATGTTTACCCAGGAACATCTCTTGGGTACTCTTCTAGGCATGGGGAGAGAAGAACACTGTATTTTTTCTTTTTCTTTTCTTCCTTTCTTTCTTTCTTTCTTTCTTTCTTTCTTTCTTTTTTTTTTTTTAGGAGATTTTTGCTACTGGGGTATATGTGCTCACCAGAGTCAGAGAGAGAGAGAGAGAGAGAGAGAGAGAAAGCAAAAAATCAACCCCCAAGGGGGATAGCAAAGCTGCAATCTCTTCTTCACTCTACTCTCAGGATTTGGGGCATGCATGGATACATGATGGGTGTGAATTTCAAGCCGCTGAGTCCAGGACTTGAATCAACGCCAACCACATGGGAGTCCAGTGTCTTAACCACTATGCTACCTGCTGGCCTCAAAGGGCACTATTTCTAACCCTAAGGAATTCATGATCTATCAAAGACAAACAAGAAAAATCAAATTTTTTGTAAGTATTTGCTATAAGGCATATACAGTCACCAGAGACAGAGAGCTGGAGAGAGAAGGAAAGTGAGAAATCACCCCCCGGGGGGGGGGGGGGGGGGGGGGGATGGCCATGCCACAATGCCTTCTCCTCCATTCTCCTCTTGGATTTTGGGTATGCATGCACATGCGCCTGGTGTCATTTTCAAGCTGCCAGGTCTGAGAGTTGGCCATATGGGATTTAGTGCCTTAACCTCCACACCACCTGCTCGTCCCTGAAAAGAATGACTTTAATACAAACTGATTAATGCTAGTATGAGGGGTCTTCAAAATGTTCAGAGAGTCTTCAAAATTTCAGCCAAAGTAGCTCATCTCGACCAAATATGCAAAACACGTGTTATAAAAAACTATGTATGAATTTTGAAATATTTTTGTCCTAAAATGAGTAGAGGTGTCAAGAATCACTCCCCAGAAGAAAAGGACCTCAACAACACTCCAGGATCTGACAAGTACACTGGCACAGACTGGCCCATGGTTGACCGTCTGCGAGTCTCCAAGGAAAGGGCAAAGTGTCAATGGGAATGAACAAGGACACCAGCTGCTACGACGCAATAAAGCTCCCACACCATTAGTGGCGTTAAGTGTAAATAGAGCATGTCTTCTCTCCTTTGCAATCATTTCCTTTTTAAAAAATTTCTTTTTCTTTATTCACGATAGGGCACGGACATGTGAGCATGATAAAGGGAGAGATGAGCACCCTCCACAGGGTCTGGTCACAGTGTGATCTCCTTCCTCCAGCCCTCTACCCATTGGATCCTGGGCACTCACACAAGTGCCCACATTTGGGGCTGACCAGGAGGGGGATTTGAACCACAGTCGCCATGTGGGATCCAGCGTCTCTTGAGGAGTGTATTATCACTATGCCACAGAGATGGGTCACTTACTCATTCACTTTACATAAGAATGTAGGAAACCAGAACTGTAAAACACTTAATTTCATTCTTCTGTGGGACACATCAGTTAACAGTTTTTTCTTTTCTTTTTTTTTTTAATTTGCTAGATGGCATATATAAGCCTGCCAGAGAGAGATGGGAGGCAGGGGGTGGTGAGAAAACCTTGGAAGATGGCCACACTGCAATCCCTTCTCCTCCACTACCCATGGGGGTGCCACACTGTAACCCCTTCTTCTCTACTCCCCATGGGGATGGCCACACTGCAGTCCCTTATCCACAACTCCCCATGGGGGACAGCCACACTGCAGTCCCTTATCCACAACTCCCCATGGGGGACAGCCACACTGTAATCCCTTCTACATTCTCCATGAGGGAAGGCCACACTGCAGTCCCTTTTCTTCCACTCCCCATGAGGGAAGGCCATACTGCAATTTCTCCTTTTCCATGCCTCTCTCAGGATTTGGGGCACATGTGCATGCATGCACACATGCCCAGCATGTTTTTCAAGCCACTGGTTCTGGGACTCAAACTGTGCAATCGGTCATGTGGGATTCAGCCACCCCAACCACCACACCACCAACTGGCCAGACAGCTACTGTTGCCAGAATAAGTAGTTCTGTGAAGATTCATATCTTGCTAACATAGCAGACTGTTTTTCAGGGTGTACCAACTGAAAGTCTGCATGACTTTCTGGATTTGCTTCAATCTTACCTATTTTGTGTTCATAATGAAAATGAGGAAGGTCATTGGCTTATTTGGATAAGTCATTTATGCACATTAACTGCTGAGCGAAATGCCAGCCCATGATGCATAAGCTTGTTTTAAGTTGACAATGCTGGCGTATGGATGTGCCAAGGGCAGGAGGTGACACACAATACATCATGTTGAACACACACGGGACAGTCACTTCTGAACTGAAGATGACTTGCCTCAGAAGACTTCTGGTAAACCACCAGGTTCTGCAGGCAATGAACAGAGTCATTACAGCAAGCCCACTCTTGGAACCACCAGGTAGTGTGGTGGTTAAGGCACTGGATTCCCACATGGCTGAATATGGTTCAAGTCCCAGAGCCTGCAGCCTTAAAATCACGCTGGGTGTGTGTGTGCATTGTGCCCAAAGTCCCAAAAGGAAAATCGAGAAGGAGGGACTGCTGTATGAAGATCACCTGGGGGGTGATTTTTCACTTTCCCTTTCTCCAGCAAATACATGCACCCTATGGCAAAAACCTAAAAAAAAAAAAAAAGCCACTCTAGCCCTTCCCCATGGGATTTCCAGCAGCTGGGATAAAGGAAGCAGGCTAGTACAATCCAGCCAGTACGAGAACCCATGCTTGGTGTTCTGCAGGGATCAGTTCAAACATCTCCCCAATGCTCTCCTGGGCTCCTCCAGGCCCCAGTTCTAACCCATCTTTGTTCCGCTCTGTCAGCCACCCCACGGGTATCGTAAGGCCTCATTTTCCTGTTCGTTCCCCTACATTTTAAGCTCTGGGTGGCAGGGACCCTATCACACTCTACCTGATGACCAAAGTTTCCTCAGCTGGCACATACTGAAAACTTCACCTGCTATGTTAGCAGGGCAGGAATCTTCACAGAACTAGTTGTTCACAAACAAGTAACTAACTATCTGTCCCACAGAAGAGGGCAGTTAGGTGTTCTATATTCCTCATTTCTAAGGTCCTTATTAAGCAGTTGTTAAATGGATGGACGGAACACACACACCAGGCACTGTTCCGAGGCGGGAGGGAGCTGACACGATTGGTCTGATTAATTCCACAACATGTAAGTCTTTTAGAAGCAAAAGCACGTGTGGGAAAGGTCTGCCGGCTGCTGTAATATGTTTGTTTTTACTTTGTTTTACTTTCTAGGGCAAATGAAGAGGGTAGGATGGCTGGTATCACTAACTGCTCCCTGGAAGTGGTCTGGAATCCACCAGGCACAGCAGGGCGTGAGGTTCCCAGATGGCAAGTGGGCCACCGGGTCTTCACGGGCAGCGGAAACGGGTAAATTGCATTTTGCACAGTCACATACCTTCTCCCCAGATCCCAACTATGATTTTCGCACCAGTCAAGTCATTCCGGGGTGGAGGAGGGGTGGAAAAGATGCCTGGAGCCAGGGTGAAGGCAAGGCCGAGGAAGGAAGGGCTCTCGAGCGCTCAGACTCCATTGGCTTCCTTCCGTCCCTTTGGAATAAAATCGGTATTCTTGTTCTCGAGACGGGCAGCCCTGCTCCACACCTCACATTGCCCTATTGGTAGGACGGACTCGGTGCCCCCAAAGCCAAGGTTCTCAAGGAAGCTGAACCCAGGCCAGCCCTAGCACAAGAAGAGAAAAAGGAGATTGTCCCCCTCGCCCGGCTCAAACATTTCATTCTCTTCCGAGCCCTCAAAACCCTAATTTGACCACAAAAACCTGGCCTCTGGTGTTTCTGTTATGAGTATCGGATTCCTTCGGCTGAACTTGGCTGTTCACTGCCTGAACAAATTACATTAACAATACAGAGAAATGTATACAGGGCCTTAAAAACACTGCTGAGCAGGGACCAAAACAAAGACGGTGGTGTCCTAGCAACAAACCTCACCCCCCGCCCCCCCAGCAGCCTTGGGCCCTGCCAGAGAGTGTAAGCCATTGAACTCTTCTCTGCAAACAATTAGGGACAGAGAAGTCACAATTACAGATGGGATTTACAGCCAAAGGAGCAATCTATAAATCACAGCGCTCCCACCCCCAGCCATTCCCAGCCAGATAATCAGAGCCAGATGTTCGCCACAGCTGCTTCAACGTGGGTACACTGCTGGCCAGCGCCACGGCAATCCTGCTCTGAGAACCAGCAGAGGCTCAAGCCCAACAGGACTGCCAAGCCAGGGAGGCCTCTGTGCCCTGGAGCCGGCCCAACTGCAGGAAACGTTGGGCTGTGTGGGAACTCTGTTGGAGCCACTGTCGATGTACTAGGCTCTATCACTGATGCTCGGAACTCCCTGGGTTCCCTCGAACCCTGCACCAGGTGGTGACAGCGGTGACGGGGACAATCAGAAGCATAGCATCGTGAACATTTACTATCACTTGTGAGGTGCTCGTCGCTGGGCTGAGCACTGAGCACTGCACAGGCACTCCTCTGCTGAAGAACACTCTTAAAGGTTGTTCACCCAATTCGCTGATGATGGATCTGAACCACAGAGAGGGCAACGGTTTTCTAGAAGATTCCAGCGTTAGTAAGTGGCAGAGCAGTGATTCACAGCAGGGTTGCCCTGACTTCAATGGCCCCCAAATCTCATCAAATTGTGAAATGATGATGAGACTTGAAGGGTACAGGGTCTGATATTTCTGAACTGACAAACTAGGAAGACATTGTTTTATTCTCCATTAGTGCCTCGTGTGTATATTTTTTTAAAGAATTATTTTATTTATTAATTATTATTATTATTGAATTTGACCAGAGAGAGAGAGAGGGAAAGCGAGAACACAAGCTGCCAGGTCTAGGACTCGAACCACGGCAGGCCATGTGCGAGTCCAGAGCCTTTAACCACCACACCACCTGCCAGCACTAGTGCCTAGTGTTTTAAATGTCTGGACTGAACCAGGTCAGGTTTTTAGGACCCACCACCCAGAACAGCAAACTCCAGGATGGTCGAATGTGGGCTCTTCCGATGTGGCCTCGGAGTTTCTGTTCACAGACCTCCTTTATACACCTCCCCTCTTACGTTTCCTCATTTACTGAAATACTCAGGCCGTACAGTGCGCCCACCTTGAATGTGCAGCTCAGTTCATTTTACACATGTAAAAGCACATGCTGCCACCAGCAGATCAAGATATCCTCTGGACCAGGCTGGGACGAGGTGGATAAGGCAGCTGGACACTGCATAGCCAACTGTATGGTTCCAGTCCTAGACCAGTTGTTAGAAACCCAACATGTGTAGGTGCATGCCCAAAATCCTGAAAGGAGAAAGAAAGGGCGAAGGGGCTGCAGCAAGACCTAGGTGGTGATCAATTGTGGTGACCAGCCCTCTGGTGGTGCGGGGTGCTCTGTCACTTTGTCTCTCTCTGGTGAGTGTATGTTTTCTCTGGCAAAATTTTAAAAATAAATAAAACTTAAAAAAAAGGAAAAAGAGGGCCAGCAGGTGGCATGGAGATTAAGGTAGCTGGATTTCACATGGCTGACCCCACAGTTCGAGCCCCAGACCTGGCAGCTTAAAAATCATGCCAGGCACATGTGTGAGTGCCCAAAATCCCAAGAAGAGACTAGAGAAGAAAGAATTGGAGTGTGGCCATCCCCTCTGGGCAGTGATTCCCACCTTCTCCCCCACCCCCCTTCTCCTCTCTCTTTCTCTGGAGAGTGCATGCGCCCTTTAAAAATACCTTTTAAAAAGGAAAAGATATGGAACATTTTAGAATCCATTCTAGAAGGTTCTCCCATTTCCCCCCAGGTAACACTTCTCTGCCCCCATAGTAACCCCTATGCTAACCTTTATCGTCATAGACAGTTTTGTTCTTGAACCTTACTGTCTTCTTCTGGACACACGTCTTAGAGTTAGTTATCCTCGGGATCAGTGCACGGCTCCCAGTTCTGCACAGCCAGCAATGAAAGCCCAAGTTACAGCATGACTAGCCTGCTGCGGACACGGCTTTGGCAGTACGACTCCCTGACATCTGTAACTCCTCTTCACAGGGCCCCTGCTCCTGATAACTAGGTCTGTCCCTGCCCTCAGGGGGCAGAGGGGCCCCCAGCCATTTGTCTTCAAGCACTGCCTGGTAATCGAATCTGGTAGTAACAAGCTGTGTTTACCCCACTGCCACCCATCATCCTTTACACGCTGACAGCCACCATCTTTCACTCCTCAGGAAGTGCAGCAGGGCACGGAGGATGTGGCTAAGGCTCTTCCTGGGAGGAGGAGGATTCCAGGGGCTGACAAGCCTGGGCTCCCTGAGACAGTCTGGACTGCTGAGGCCCACGCTCCCTGCCTGCTTACCCCCACACCACCCAGGGGCCCTGGTGGTGAAGCAGGAGGTGTTCTGAGGTGAGCAAGGCACGGGAGCATCCCCTGAGGCAAGAGGAGGACACCTACTCTTCACCCACACACAGTGGGACCCCACTTGGGTCCGGCCATTCACAGAGAATTCTGGGCAGACAGTGGTGCCAGGCGCAGGGCAGTGGGTTGGGGCTGTGAGATGTTTCAGCTGAGAAGATACAGAGAGGCCAGCGCCCCAGAAGGAGTCTGAGAACAGACAGTACCCCTGGGTGCTGGGGGCAGGGGCAGAAGGTTCCTTTCCGGGCTGTCCCCCCAGTCTTGACCCCTCAGTGAGCATTACCCACCTTCGCTCCTTGGCACATCCCCAGTTTCACTTCCCAGCGTGGCTATTTTTAGCCGCGCTGAGCACCTGTTTGTTTCCATGACTGTTCATGCGTTGGCTTATTATGACATAAGACACTTCCAAAGGCTCGAATGCTATCAGCCGGAAGTGGCAAATCCCGAGGAATTCATACCCTCATCCAAGTATTTATGGCTGACACATAAATACAGTGACCTTACCTTCCACACAAAACAGCCATCGGGGCATGGGATTCCTCAAAGGCTATTTTCAGGCATGACTTCCACGAGTGAGACACTATCGGAGCTATGTCACTGGGAGGTGAAAGGAGGGGAATTACAGCATATTCCTCCTTGAGTTGTGGGGATCTATCTGCTTAGCTGTGATGAGAACTGCTAGGAAACGCAGAACCTAGAATGAGTGTAGACACAGTCTCCTCCCCAGTGCGGTCCCATCATTGCCATTCTAGTTCAAGAGGAGCGGGGTGCCACTCATGCCCAGCCCAAACACCCTCCTCGGCCCCCCCCGCGCACAGGGGACTGGAGGCTCAACCTCCACCTCTTTGTTCTCCCCTTTGATGGGTCACCCCGGCTCCTCAGTCTCGGCCCTGAACATCCGTTCCCACCCACCTTGACCAATGTCCAGGATTCTTCCATTTGAACAGATTATTTGGCTGGGGGACAAGGTTTTGTCCTGTTCTAGTCCTAGGAGGTACTTTAAGACCAGTCCTCACCCTGACAGGATGCAGAGGAGTCTTTATTGGGGCCCCAGTGCCTGCTCACACCTGCTCAGTGGGCCAGTGTGCTTGTCTCGAAGACGGCTGTGTGTGATCACATTCTCGCTCAGGGACTGAAGATACTGAGGTGTACCGAGGCCAAAGCTATTTGCAACTCTCACTGAAATAGAAGTTCCTCAACAGCGATACAGAGCCTGGCTGTGCTGTTCACAGCCACTTAACGCGCACACATGCTTCTACACCAAGCTAGTACTCTTCCTGTTTTCCTACCTGGCATGTTTTTCTCTCTTTTCCAGTTCAGGTCCAATTCAAAAGATGGCTCCTCTACAAACTCCACTGATCCCAGGCTACAGTGAGCCTGACTTCCTCTGACCCACAGATCAAACATGCAAGTGATTCCCAAGGCCAGGCAGAGACAAGTCAAAACAATATTCGCAGCCACAGTGATTATGGCACATGTCTCATGAGCCAGGCCCCCTGGCCATTCTTTCACATGGACTAGCTCATTGGTTCCCAGCCCTAGGAGGCCGGCACTGTGGCTGCCATGTACATACACAGGGAGGCCAGAGATCCGCTTGAGGCCATGTCAGCTGCTAAGTGATGGGACCAGGGTTTGGACCCAGCCCTACTCTAAGCCCCAACACAATCTGACACTGTGCAGGGATTTGAGCCCAGACTTGCTAAGCCTCTATGAAGTCTGGGTTTTCATGTGACATTTTTTTGACTTACGAAACCACTACACCAGCCCCAAACCACAGCTGAAAAGGACTGGGTTAGGGGGCACAGGTCATGCCTGCTATCAGCAATGCGGCAGGCACCTGATGACATAGCTGTGTGGGGTCTCCCCTCCCGGGGCCTGGAATTGTGATGTAAGTATCTGTGGTTTCACACAGCCCTTCCTGCCTAAATTACAAGCTAAGTGGAGACAGAGTGGGTCCTATAATTCATATTTTGCAAACTCCTATGAAGCCCCTGGGAAGGGCAGAGAAGACCTCCATGAAGACCCTACGACGAGCTGGCACTCTGTGAGACCCCCTTCCCCTGTACTGCCTCATGAACCCTCATAACGAATTGCGGAAGGCAGTAATACTGACCCAGCTCTTTCTCTTTAAGCAAATGAACATCAGAGACATCATGTCTTTGACCTACAGTCACAGCGTTCCGTGGCAGGGCCACACACCTGCTCGAGAGCTCAAGGGACGACATCAGCAATTGATATGCCCCATCTCAATAGTCCCACAGGAGGAAATCCGTTCTTAAATTAATTAACCAGGGGACTGTTTGTATCTGAAAGGATCGCATTTGAGATAAGTCTCTCAGCAAATAATAAACCACCTGAATCCCAGACACCTCAATTCTCAGAGCACCCTGCCCATGCTGTCTGCCTTAAAGACAGAACCCCGCTCAGAGACACAGGCTGATTCAGCACGTCCCCTGAATCTCTGAGGAGGGGCTCATCCTGCGAGCCAAAGAGACCCATCTCATCATGTGGCGAGGTGTGGGTGGTGCCTCGGTCGGTGTCCGGGCTTCTCAGTGGATTCCTTGGCTTGGTTCATTGGCTCTGCGACCCTGGGCAAGCTGCCTCCATTCTCCAACGTCATTTCCTTCCCTACATGGGACGATGACAAGATGACACGAGCAGTCACCACCTCACAGGGCTGGTGTGAGGCCTGACTTAGTGGAAACGCATGTTCAGAACAACGCCTGGTACCTGGCAAACATACAAGCAGTCAGTGGGATTCAGAAACTCAAGTTGCTGCTCCCTGTCATCCCCAAGGAAAGAAAAGGCCCTGACAGAGCAAAACAAATCGACAACCTGGCGGATGGTCCCGGCCCTGCACACCTGACGCTTCCCTTTCCATAGCTGAGCCTCCGTCTTAGATGAGACCTGGCCGTGACTCACTGTTTATGGTGGATTTTCCAGCTGGACAATCTGCAAACAGCGACAGTGTTACCTGTCCTTTTCTGATCTTTGTCATCTTGGCTCCTACCCCGATGCACAGCCCCACCTCACTTGCTAATCCTTTTGCACTTGTTTGCTCAAAGTCTTGTCTACTTGGCAATGAGCCTGAGGCACCACTGCAGATGCAGCGTCCAGCCAGAGACAACATCTGTGCTGGACCCTGGGCCTCGCCAGCAGGTCAGGAAACGCAAGGATGGTGGGGTGCTCTCGTGTACATCGTGAGCCATGATGAGGCAGAGAACAGAGCCACAGGTTTGGCTCCTGGAGAAACAGGGCGAGGGAGACGTGTGCACACAGACACAGAGCTCTGTCTGAGGTCAGTGCCTAACGGGGCTTCGGGAATGGAAACAGAAGGGGGCTATGTAAGGTGAGAGGGTCAGAGAACTTCTTCAGAGAAAGAGACAAGGGCGCAGAGACCTGCAGGCTGAGAGACAGCAGCCTAGGAGCAGACGGGCCCACAGACGCAGGAGGAGTGGGATGGATGTGAATAAGGCCCACGATGGTGTCAGAGGGTTAGACCACACTCGCCAGCAGCCATGGTGCTGGAATCGAGGCAGGTCTGCAGGTGGTACCTGGACAGGGCTCACTGCTGACAATCAAGCCTAACAGTAATGTTGTTTACAAAGCTTACAGAAGCAAAGACCAGACGAACTTGAAATGTTTCCTCGTCAATTATAAAAGAACACTAAAATTAATTACTAAAGTGTGGGTTGAAATTCTTACTTGTTCTGCATCAATGAACATGCTTCGTAAATGTCTGAAAAAAATGGGTAGGCAAAGTAAATGTATAATAGTTAAGAAACTTATTTAAAAAACTTGTCAGAGCGTTTATGTACTTGCCAAAGAGAGAGAGAGAGAGAGACAGAGACAGAGACAGAGCAAAGGAGAAAAAGAAAGCAAAGGGGCAATCTCTTCTTCATTTCTCCCTCCTCTTGAGATCTGGGACATGTATGCACACGAGCCCAACATGTTTCTCAAACCACAAGGCCTGGGATGTGAACTGCGTGATGGACCATTTGTGAGCCATCTGTTTTAACCACGAGGTCATGGAGCCAGTACAACATTTTTGGTGATAAAGTACCACATAGTCCTTTTTTCACTGTAGTTCAGGATGGCATTTTTTTTTTTTTTTTTTGAGAGGTCTTTACTATAGGGCATGTGCGCTTGCCAGACAGAGAGAGACAGAGAAAAAGAAAGTGAGAAATCACCCCCCAGGGGGGATGGCCACGCAGCAATCCCTTCTCCTCCATTCTCCACTCAGGATCTTGGGCACGCACGCACACGTGCCTGGCGTGAGTTTAAGCCACCGGGTCTCGGACTTGAACCGCAGTGGACTACATGGGAGTCCAGCGACATAGCCATTACGCTAACTGCTCATCCTCAGAATGGCATTTCTGATGAGAGAGTAGGGTTGATGTTCATGTCCAGAAGACTAGGATTTGATGCAAGTTGTCCTAAAAACAAATCCTTAGAAGACTGGATTGTCTTTCCTTGAGAAAGCTATTCCTAGAAGTTTGTTTCAGGGGGTTCATCTTTTTCCTCCTAAAGTTACAGCACATGCAAAAATGTTCATTCAGTGGGGGTCTCCTTATTGAGCTATAAACTTTTTTTTTTTTTTGAGAGGTTTTTGCTATAGGGCGCATGCGCTCGCCAGGGAGACAGAGACAGACAGGGAGACAGAAAGTGAGAAATCACCCCCCAGGGGGGATGGTCACGCCGCAATCCCTTCTCCTCCACTCTCCTCTCGGGATCTTGGGCACGCACGCGCAATACGCCCGGCATGAGTTTAAGCCGCCGGGTCCAGGACGCGAACCCCGGTTGACATAGCCATTACGCTAACTGCTGGTCCCGGGCTATAAACGTTTTTAAAGGAAGTATCACCTCTGGATTCCCAGCACCAATACAATCCTTGGCCTAAAAGAGATCTTTAAAATAAATGTAATGAAATGAAACAACTCTAGTTAGTTGAGATTCTGCAGAGTCTGAATCAGTACAAGTCCCACTCTAGATCCAGTGCTGGCCACCTGCTGGCCATGGATTTCAGGCTCTGGAATGAACTGGTCAAAAATTCAATGAAATAATGATTTATGAAGAATACCCATCCTGGGCCTGGAACTGGGCAGTCAATCAATTAGTGGTGGGGATTATTTTGTTTGTTTTAAGTTTATTTACTTATGTCTTCCATGAGCAAGAGAGACATAGAGACAGCACCTCCAACAGGGTCTTGATACCACGATATACCCCGAGCCTCAACCAGCCCTGGATCGTGGGCATGTACGTGTCTGAAGTACTCAGAGAGGTCCGCGGATGCGAACCCAGAACCTTCCCATGCAGGTCAGTCCCACCGAGCTTACCATTGCAGCCTGTTCCACTGCAGGGATTATTATTTGTCTCCACCACACTCATGGTTGAATAGCGTTTGCACTACCACCTACCAGTTTTCTGTCAGAATCCTCACGTGGCCCACTGACACACTCTGCAGTCACACAGCCCCGCAGAGCCCGGGAGGATGCTCAAGCTGTCTGGCTAGGAGCCATGCAAAAGATCTCAGTGGCAAAAAAGAGCCACCAACCAGGAAAAGGCACTGGTGTGAGGGGAGAAGAGCTACTGATGTCCCCGATAGGTGGATGCAATCTCAACAAGTGAGTCGGGGGCACCATCCTTGGGCCACGGGTCCTCATTTCCCACCACTGCCCCAAGGCCCCACAGACGGCACAGGAGCCAAAGAGGACGGAGTTAATGGCCCCTTTAATAGCTGACGGCACCTTCACTTGGGACTTTTTGTCACTAATAAAGGTCAGCAGTGAAACATACTTGGACATCACACAAAAACTTCTGCTGAAGTGAGCAACCAGTCCCCGGGGGGGGGTGGGGGGGTGGGGGGGGGACGGCCATGCTGTGATCACTTTGCCTCGGTTCTCCTCCTGGCCATTTTACACATGCGCGCACGCGCACACACACACACACACACACACCCCTGGCATGATTTTCAAGTCATCATGTCCAAGACTCGGATCACTGAACCAGTCATACACGTGGGAGTTCAGAACCTTAACCACCATGCCACCTGCTGGCCTCTGTCAGTTCTTAAGCCCAAGGCTCAGAAGCATCCAGGCAGATGTCAGTCCTTGACAATGACCTACCCTCAAGATCCAACTAAAGTGGTAATATTATTGCATTTTATATCATGTCCACTGTTTTAAAAATGCACAAGTGGATAAAACCACTCAGATAGCATATGAACAAGCAAGGATAAAAGTTGTAGGATGATGAGCATTCCTGCCTGCTGCCCTCCAAGTTTCCTATGAATAGACCCCAGGTGCAGATGCACACACGATCTATCTGCACACAAACCCAACATTTCGAGATGCAAAATTCTCAGCCTTTACTTGACCATAGGTCCTTGAGAAGTGTGGTATTGCTGTTGCAGAAAAATAGGCTTTTAAACTTTTAACATATAGCTCAGAGCTACCCTCAGCTCTAAACCTCCTTAACACTGAGAGAAATAGCTGGACTCCCACATGGTCAACCATGGTTCAAGTCCCAGAGCTGGAAGCTTGCTCTCTCACTTTCCCTCTATCTCTGTCTGTCTCTGTCTCTCTCTGATCAAATTAAAAAGAATAATAATGATGATGAATTAAAATTAAACAAAATAATTATTTATTCATTTATTTCATCTCATTCATTATCATTATTTTTGATTTGACCAGAGAGCGAGAGAGAGAGACAGCAAACCGCCAGGTCTGGGACTCGAACCATGGCTGACCATGTGAGAGTCCATCGTCCTTAACCACCATGCCACCTGCTGGCCCCAAAATTAAACAAAATAATTCTCAGGACCAGCAGTTAGCGTAATGGCTATGTCGCTGGACTCCCACATAGTCGACCGAGGTTCGCGTCCTGGACCCGGTGGCTTAAACTCTCACTCTGGGCGCGTGTGCATGCGTGCCCAAGATCCCGAGAAGAGAATGGAGAAGGGATTGCGGTGTGGCCATCGCCCCTAGGGGGTGATTTCTAGCTTTGTGTCTCTCTGTCTCTGTCTGTCTGGCGAGCGCATGCGCCCTATAGCAAAAACCTCTCTCCCCCCCAAAAAAAAATTAAAATAATTCTTAAACAAAAAAAATAGCAATAGTAAACTAACCTACAAAAGGGTTTTGTTTTTCTTTGAAAAATGATACTGTTTTGTAAATCAAGAATATACACAGTCATGCACTGCATAACGTTTCCCCCGTTACTGCAGGTAACACACAGGAGGGCCGACGGTGGGCTCATGAGATTACAGGGGCTACAGCACGCAGCCCAGGGGTACAGCAGGCTGGTCCATCTAGACTGTGTGTGTGCGCACTATACAATGTTCACAGCGGGACAAACTACCTCACTGCTAAGTGATGCTTTAAAACAACCAGAAACATTACTCACATTTACAAAATGATATGTTCC
Organism: Tupaia tana; assembly: GCA_026018925.1. Taxonomy (NCBI): domain Eukaryota; kingdom Metazoa; phylum Chordata; class Mammalia; order Scandentia; family Tupaiidae; genus Tupaia; species Tupaia tana. The sequence continues at coordinate 150,198,714 of JAKSZU010000003.1, forward strand.
TAATGCCATTTCACTTCTAGGTAGACAATTTTCTATGGACAAATTACAAGAAGAAAAGATAAGCAATATTTTTGACAAAATTTTTTAAGAGATTTTTTTTTGCCATAGGGCATGGGCGCTCACCAGAGAGACAGAGGGGAATCACCCCTCAGGAGGGATGGCAACGCTGCAATCCCTTCTTCTCTATTGTCCTCTTGGGATTTTGGGTACGCGCACACACACACACACACCCAGCATGAATTTTAAGTTGGTGGGTCTGGGACTCTAACTGCGGCTGACTATGTGGGAGTCCGGTGACATAACCAAGACACCATCTGCTGGTCCCACAAATATTTTTTTCTGATTAAAAAGAAAACCAAAACATGAGGTGTGATTTAAATGTTTTAAAGTTGACAAGGGGATCGAAAAATCACTCCCATACTGTTCATGGAAGTGACTTTCAGAAAGCCTTTCTAGGATGGTATTTTGGCAAAATTTATTAAAATCTGGGATCAGGGAACCAGCAGTTAGCGTAATGGCTATGTCGCTGGACTCCCACGTAGTCAACCGCGGTTCGCGTCCCGGACCCGGTGGCTTAAAACTCACGCCGGGCGCGTGTGCGTGCGTGCCCAAGATCCCGAGAGGAGAATGGAGAAGGGATTGCGGCGTGACCATCCCCCCTGGGGGGTGATTTCTCGCTTTCTGTCTCTATGTCTCTCTCTGTCTGTCTGGCGAGCGCACGCGCCCTATAGCAAAAACCTCTCCAAAAAAAAAAAAAAAATCTGGGATCACATACCATTAGGCCCAGTAAATCTGCTACTAGGAACCTATATTAGAAAAAGATGACTGAGGGCACACAGAGGTGTGTACAAAGTTGATGTTCATTTTCAAAAGTATTTGTCAATGTGCAAATAGTTATACGGTACCTCTCTGCTGTGGAATGCAATACAGCAGTGAAGAAGGAAGAGGTGAGCCCTTCTGTACTAATATGGAAAGGTTTCCACAATACCCTAATAAGTGATGAGGAAAAGCAGGTATCAAATATAAAAAGTACGATTCTCTGTGTGTTAAAAAACACAAAATAAAGACAATAAGTGGCATAGTGGTTAAGATGCTGGATCCCACATGGCTGAATCTGTGGTTCAAGTCCTGGACCCAAGGCTTGAAAAACACTCTGGTCGCATGTGTGTGCATGCCCAAAATCCGGACAGGAGATGGAAGAAGGGATTGGGGCATGATCATCCCGCCTGAGAGGTGATTTCTTGCTTTCCTCCTCTGTCTCTCTGGCAAGTGCACGCACACTACAGCAAAAATTTAAAAACAACAATGAAACACACACAATAATGCATGGTATGCATATATACACACACATACACATACATACACACATATGTACATACGCAGTATTCAAACCATCCAGGAAGGACACGCACCAAACAGCTCACTGTGGAATGAAGTGCAATGAGGTAGAAAGAAGTAGTCAAGAGAGATTTCATTTTATTTGTACTTTTGGCTACCATTATTATGCAAAAATCAATGAGACAAATCTTTAATCCAGTCGATGTATGTGAGTATGAAGCAAGTTTGGGATCTGACTCCCCTCTTCCAAACCATCCCTTCCCCTGTACAAGAAGACTTCAAAAAGTTTATGGAAAATAGAATTAAAGTATGAATTTATTTCAGTGCCCCAAAACCCTGAAATCCACGCATGTTTTTCGTAATGAATATATTTCACAAGCTTTCTGAAGATTCCTTGTATATGCTGGAGCCTGTTTGTGCGTTCTCCTTATGTTCCTTGGGTATATTATCATATCATTATCATTTGCTGTGGCTTTGTAAGATGCTTTAGCATTTTTCCATCAAAACCTTTAAAAGATTTTGGTATTTTCTTTTTTTGGAGATTTTTTTCTATAGGGTGCATGCATTTGCTGGAGAGACAGGGAAAGAAAGCAAGAAATCACCCAAGCCCACCCCCCACAGATGTTCACACTACAATCCCTTCTCCTACAGTCTCCTCTTGGGATTTTGGGCATGCACACGTGCCCAGCATAAGTTTTAAGCTGCCGGGTCTGGGACTCAAACCACGGTCAACTACATGGGTTCCAGCGACATAACCATTACTCTATCTGCTGGTCCTGATATGTCCTTTTTTTTTTAATATTTGTTCCATGAGAAAGAGAAGACAGACAGACAGCACCTTCAGTAGGGCTCTTGATGCCCCAACTGACCCCCAGCTTTAGCTAACTCTGAATCATGGATACATGCATGCCCAGCATCCTCAGGGAGGACGTAAACCTAGAACCTTCTCATGTAGGACGGCTTTGCAAAACATTGCCCTTGATCACTGAGCCATCATACAATCTGCAAAGTATCTTTCAATTTTTCTTTACGTTTATAACCCATTTGGGATTTACTTTCTTTCATGGTCTACATTTTCCATTTAGTTAGAATCTGTTGTGTCCATAATCTTATACTGCACTGCAGTTCCTCTTGGTTGCCTAGTCAAGGATCAAGATCTTTCAAAATATGGCGCTAAGTTGGCATTGCACCTGTGGAAGGGACGTGCAGTGTGTTGGTCATGTTTGTTAATCTGGTGTTAAGGTGTACATAAGAGTTCAGAGGTAAGTTCTAGCTCTCCAGCATTGGAAGTGCTATCAGGCTAACCTCAGTGAGCACTGGTAACACAACACGATGTGATGCTACGGCCATATTGGAAGGTCCTGGGCTCATGTCTGAGGCCTCCAGGTGCATACCAGGCACACGTGTACCTAGGCTCAAGATCTTGGCAACCTGAGTTCGGGGATGGGATCACAGCCTGAAGACCCTGTTGCCCTGTTAGGAGGAGGGGTATGTGTGTATTTGTGTGTGTCTGTCTCTGTCTCCCTTTCTCCATTGAAGAAAAAAATTAAACTTAAAAAAAAAAAAAAAGGAAGACATGAAGGACCAGCAGTTAGTGTAATAGCTATGTCACTGGACTCCCATTTAGTCGACCGTGGTTCAAGTCCTGGATCTGGTGGCTTGAAACCCATGCTGGGTGCAGGTGCGTGCGTGCCTAAGATCCTGGGGGGAGAATGGAGGAGAAGGGATTTGCGGCGTAGCCATCCTCCCTGGGGGGTGCTTTCTCGCTTTCTGTCTCTCTCTGTCTCTGGCGAGCACATGCGCCCTATAGCAAAAACCTCTCCAAAAAAAACCAGATGTGCTTTAAAATTCACTGAACATTTATTTTATTTTATTTATTTATTTATTTAACCATGCAACAAAGTCTTTTATTATGTATGGGGTTTTCAAATTACTTCCTCAATCTCTCCATACACAGGCAAAATTAAGTGTGCCAATACTGTAACTTGCCAACTTGATTATTGCCTATAGAAGGGAAAATTATCCCCAAAAAATGCTTAACCAGGAGGCCAATTCATCTGCCAACCACCTAGAACGTGGAGATGAACATGATAGACAGACTGTCCCCCATCTGAACCTTCATTCACCACCATTAGGTAACCCTTCTTCAGGCCCAGATCAGCAGCACATTTCTTGCCAACAATCATTAAGTGTCCAAGAAGACTTTCATCATCTTCTGCTTCAGAAATCTGGATATATGTTTCTTGGGTATCACCACAAAATGTGTTGGTGCTTGAGGGGAAATGTCATGGAAGGCAAGACACCGGTCATCCTCAAAAATGATTTTGGCGGGGAACCAGCAGTTAGCGTAATGGCTATGTCGCTGGACTCCCACGTAGTCGACCGCGGTTCGCGTCCCGGACCCGGTGACTTAAAACTCACGCCGGACACGTGTGCATGCGTGCCCAAGATCCCGAGAGGAGAATGGAGGAGAAGCGATTGCAGTGTGGCCATCCCCCCTGGGGGGTGATTTCTCGCTTTCTGTCTCTCTGTCTCTCTCTGTCTTTCTGGTGAACGCCCGTGCCCTATAGTGAAAACCTCTCAAAAAAAAAAAAAAAAAAAGATTTTGGCGGGGATTTCCTTGCGGATGATCTTCCCGAAGATCGTGTAGCCTACAGGCCGGGTGACCTGAGCCTTGGCGATCTCATCTGCCCTCCCGGCCTCTCTCCCACAGGGCCATTCACTGAACATTTAAACCATGAAAACCATCATCTTTCATGAGATTTGATAAAGAGGCACTTTAGATTCCGTTAGGACCTTGGGGTCAGTGTTTGGCCCCTGCATTGAAATCTCACAGTACCTTAAAAGCTCCTCACCATTACAACGAGGGACCGGCTCCCACATTTGATGATCTATTCTGCTAATACCACGGTCTCTTGCACAAGGTGAAAGTAGACTCCTACCTTTTAGGAGTGATGACATCTAACTCACTCTATATACAAAAATTACCTCAAAATTAATCAAACACTGAAAATGTAAGAGCTAAAATCATAAAACTCTTAGGAGAAACCAAAGGTAAAATTGTTCATGACCTAGGAGTAGGCAATGGCTTTTAAAATATAATAACTCAGGCCAGCCAATGGCATGGTGGTTAAGGTGGCTGCATCCTCTATGTCCGACTATGCAGTTAGAGTCCCAGACCCAGTGGCATGAAAAACTCAAAACATGGTGGGTGCGTGTATGTGCATGTGCAAAATCCTGAACGGGTACGATATTACAGCATGGTCATTCCCCCTGGAGAATGCTTTCTCACTTTCTCTCTCTTTTCCAGCAAGCCCATGTGCTCTATAGGGAATTAAAAAAAAAAAAAATACAACACCCTAAAGCACAAATGATAACAAAAAACACTGATAACCTGGACCTCATCAAAATGGAAACCTTTTAAAAGATACTATTGAGAAAGTGAAAAGATAACAAAGAATTGGAGAAAATACTTGCAAAACACATATCTGATAAGATGGCATTAACACATAATGAGCTTTCAACCATAAAAAGACAACCTCATTCTAGAAGGTCAGAAGGTTCAAATAGACATTTCTCTACAAAAGGCACACAGATGGTGAAGGTGTTCTTGAGCCACTAGGAAAATGCAAACCAAACTACAATGACACCATTTTACTCCCACTGGGGTAGCTATAATCAGCAGAGCTGATGGTTAAGGAAGCTGGATTGCACAGTTTGAATCCTGGCCCTGGTAGCTTGAACAGCATTCTAGGCACATGTGCAAACATGTTCAAAATCCTGACAGGATGGAGAAATGAAGAAGGGATACTGATGTGACCATGCCTCACTGAGGCGTGCTGCCTCCATTGCTGCCTCTCCGTCTCACTGCTGAATGTACACTCTCTCTTCCCGCCCCCAAATAAATAAAAGTGCTGGTGAGGATGCAGAGAAACCGAAACCCTCTTACACAGGTAGTGATAAAGTAAAATGGTACACCCACTTTGAAAAAAAAAACAAAAAACAGGCTAGTAGTTCCTCAAATGGTTCCACAGTCATCATATGGACCCAGTAACTCCTCTCCTACATAAACCCAAGATAACGGAAACTGTCGGTCCATTCAAAAACTTGGTACATGAATATTCACAGCAGTGCTATTCATAACAGCCAAAACGTGGGAACAACCCAAATACCAGTCGATAAATGAATAAACAAAATGTGGTATATCCATACAGTAGACTATTATTTGGCCATAGAAAATGTATTGATCACACATGTGAATAAGCCTTGAAAGCATTATGTTAAGTGAAAGAACCCAGTCACAAAGGGCCACATGCTGCCTGATTCCACTTACAGAAAACGTCCAGAAGAGGCCAGTCCACAGAAACAGAAAGTAGATGAGTAGATGCCCGAGGACAGAGGACGAGATAAAGGGGAGTGACTGCGGGGGGACCAGCAGGTGGTGTGGTGGTCAAGGCGCTGGACACTCCCACATGGCCAACCAGGGATCGAGTCCTGAATCTGGTGGCTTGCTTTCTCACTTCCTCTCTCTCGCACTCTTACTCTCTGTCTCTCTCTGGTCAAATTAAAAAATAAAGAGATGAATGAATAAATAAAATAAAATAAAATAATTATTAAAGAAAAAAAGAAAAAAAGGGGGGGGGGAGTGACTGCTAGAGGGAAGCCTTTCAAGGTAACGAAAATGTGCTGGAATTTGGTAGTGGTGAAGGTTTCACAACTGGATTGGACGCTTTAATAAAATGGCGAATTTTATGGTATGTGAATTATATCTCAATAAAATAAATAGGATATACTCATAAAGCTATTAAAGAAATAAAAGAAAAAATGATCTTACACAACATTCCTGGAAATAAGCCCGGATCTTGATATCCAACGGGCATCCCCCAAACAATGGATCCCAGCTCGGGCTGCCCACTACCATCACTCGGGGGAGCTTTTAAAAACACACAGATGCTTGGACCCCCTTCCCAGAGATTGTGATTTAATTGGTCTGGGGTGAATTTTAGGGACTGGTGTTTTTCAAAAGCTCCCCAGTTGATTCTAATATGCAGCCAAAGTTGAGAATCGCTGCCCTAGAATTTGAGCTTTTAAAAGAGTCCCCAGTGTTGGTTTAGATATCTGTTATTTTATCCTTCCTCATAAACATGAGACAAACACAATTTTAAACCGCTCACAGTCTCTAACTCAGTAGAATTGGGATTTTATTTTATTGTCTCTTCTAGATTTTTTTTAAGTTCAGCAGATTGCTATTTTATAGACAGCCTCTGCAGTACGGAATGGCTAAGATGGGACTGAGGTCACCACCATGAGTTGGAGCAGGGATCCAATTACAATTTCATCCCTGGGAACCCAACTGGATTCTTTTTCTAGTTTCCGCATTTTGAAGGTGGCAGGGGGTAGGCAAGGGCTGGCCATTGGCAGAAGGGACAAAGACTGGGTGGAGTCTCACTGTCTGGGAAAACCAGGACCTCTCAAGTCCACCTTCTGATCTAATCCAATGCAACCTCTCCCCCCACCCTTCCATCCTCCCCTCTTATCCCCCTCACCCCTGAAACTCTTTTCATTACTGGGATGAGTAGTTGAGGTTTACACCAGCTTGTCTCTGGTAAGATACCCTAAGGTGCTCACTGCTCTGATCAAGGCTGACTTCATTTCCACTGTTTACCCAGAAGCTGGTGAAACCCACGCTGAGTCTACACTGGGCTCTGATTCATGGTGGATCCCTGAGTATGTTTCCAGCAGGCAAAGTCGTGGCTAATGATGGTAGTTCATGGGTGTATTCATGGGAGTTGTCTGGGCTCCAAACCAGCCCTTGCCTGTGGGAAATTCTCAAGCCAGAAGACCCTCCAGGCCCAAGACCACTAAAGTGACAGCACGTCCCCTGGGACTGTGGCTCGGTGCACCTTCCTGGCTCGCAGGCTCTGCGAAAACACCCAGAGTCGGTGCTGGGTTCTAGCATCACTGAGTAATGGCTGGGTGATTTTCTCCGCAGTTCCCTGGCTCTTACATCCCACTTTCTCACTCACTCAACTGTTTTACAAGTTGAATTCTAATCTGGGTTTCTTCACAATGTCGCCTTTCACTAAAAGCTAATAAAACCCAAACGGGAAATTCAGGAGTGGTGGAAGTGCCACGTGACTGTAACTGAAGGTTGTTGGTCAACTCGATTTGATTTTCAAGCTTGTACACTGTCTGAGGGGCTTCAGTTCCCCACCCACCCATCTTCGTGGCAATAAAGCAAGCCTCTGTCGTGCCTTGCCCAAATGTGGTCCCGAAGCTTTCGGAGGAGCCCACAGACAGCCCCATGCGGCTCAGGATTGCGCCCCCTCCACTCCGCATCTGCCACCCTCCACTCCTTCCTTGCTCAGAGCTCTGGACAGGGGCACCCAGCTCTGTTTACTGAGTAGCTGCCTCTTAGGAGAGCCAGGGTGGCCGCTGGCCTCTCTGCACAAGGAGGAGTCTGTTTAAACTCTCAGCAGGGGGAAAAAAAAAGTTCATTAATGAGTAAAATTCATGCAAATCCCCAACCAACAATCAGATAAATCACTGAGAAGAGCAGAGGTGTTCTGCCCCCGCCACCCGATGGGCGCATTCTCCTTCCCTCTCTCCGTTATTGGATGGTGAGCACAGGTACCCTCTGGCAATTAAAAATTAGTTTCTCTAAAGTGCGAGACAGAGACAGAGACAAGGGAGGAGTCACCCCAACATGGTCCTCACACTGTGAGCCTGCACCAGCTTTAGCCAGCCGCACCCCAGATTGCACCCCAGATCATCCCAGATCGCACCCCAGATTGCACCCCAGATCGTGGGCACACACACAGCTGGCAGATTTAAGGAGGTCTCTGGACGTGAACCAAGAACCTTCCCATGTGTATCAGCCTGACAGGGCTGAGTTACCACTGCACCACTGTTCAGTCCCTTGAAGTTTTTGTTTTGTTTTTAGGTTTTTGCCATAGGATATGTGGGCTCATGGGGGGGGGGGGGGGAGTGAGAAACCATTCCCCAGGGGTCACATGGCAGTCCCTTCTCCTCCATTCCCCTCAGGATTTTGAACATTGTACACACATGCATACCCAGCATGATTTTTAAAAAATATTCTTTTATTTATTTATTTGTTTTATTTAATTTGACCAGAAAGGGACAGAGTGAGAGACAGAGAGACAGAAAGAGAAAGGGAGAAAGCAAACTGCCAGATCCGGGACTCAAACTGCGGTCAGCCACATGAGAGTCCAGCGCCCTTAACCACCACGCCACCTACTGGCCTCAACACCCAGCATGATTTTCAAGCCACCGGGTCTGGGTCCGGGACTCAAACCATGGACAACTACGTGGGAGGTCCAGGGCCTTAACCACCATGCCACCTGCTGGTCTCCCTTAAAGTATTATCAGTGACAGAGATCTGAGAAAAATCTTTGAGCTCTACAGAGAAGAGGCAGCAAATGCTAACAGGGTTCCAGTAGGACTATCTCAGGGCAGTCTTTAGCTCAGTGATTTGGAGCCTTTCTTTCTTCACTGTCCCCTAAAGAGCCTTAGTAGACGTTCTGCCTATTTGTGTCCCCAAGCCCCAGATCAGAATGCCACAGACGCACTGTGTATCTATGCACGATGTCCTTGGCAGGCAATGCATCATTGTCACAGCTCGTTTTTCATCCTCTTTGGGACAACACTGCCCTCCGTCGAGAACACATCAGTTCAGCAGATCCAAAACTTGAACAAGTGACAGAAAAACTTGTTTCAGAGGAGAACCATTAAAATAATAATATTAGAAACAACAGAAAATTCTTACATGATAATTATGTTCTGAGCACGTTCCTTTTATTTACTCATCTAAGCCTTGGAAAGCCTTGTCGCCCTCACTTGATAGATGAAGAAGATGCAGCACTGAGAGGTTAGATGACTTGCCCAAGGCCACACAGGAAGCACGTGGCAGAGCTGGGAGGCCAGGCCACACCCCATACCCTGAACCACTAGGCCACGCTGCCTTCTCAACCCGACTGAACTGCCACGACAGGCAGATGCATCTGAAACTTGCAGCCAGCGCAGAATCGTCAATCACGTGACAGTTCCACCGTGCGACACATCACGCCTCAGCCAACTGGCCACGGAGCTGCGCTGTCTGCTGACGCCAAGCAGGCCACGGGTGTGCGTGAGCATCTGGACGGTGGTATGGAGAGACACGCGCATGCCTGAATATTTAACAAAACTGGTGCTCAGCTACAAGCCTCCTAACCAAGACCACATTTCCAAGACATTCCAACAGAGAGAGAGTGGCAGGGAACCTGGGCCCTGACCGGGCCACCATGGCATGCCAGGTTATGCACTGGAGGTCTCCAGTCTGTTGACATGGGGGGAGGCTTTTGTATTCCATTTTTAAATAGAGAGCATAGAATTAAAAAAAAAAAAAAAAAAAAAAAAAAAAAAAAACCAACATTTGAGACACCCCCAGAGCACCAGAGCCATAGCAGAGGATCTGAAATGCAGGACTCGGGGGTCTGACGGAGGTGCTGCTCACTCAGGGACAGCACCAGTCACACAGGGTATCCCAACACCGGCCGCAGCCTTCCACCAAATGTCACGGAGCCTGGCTCTGTCCTCTTGCTGAACACCCAGCCTAGCACCCAGTGGGTCTGGAGTTCGGGCCCAGGAAACACTCACTTTTGAGGTGATTCTGAAAGAACTACAGTTCTGGTCCTGATTTTCAAATTCACTTTCTGAAGGCAACCCAAACTCTGATCAAGATCAAATCCAGCTGGCCCAAAGCCCTCCTGAGCACATGGAAATGGGTCCCTTTTCTGACTCCGCTCCTCCAAGCTCAGAGAAGGACTCCACCTTGACCTTCCACCTGTGTGTGTGCTCAAGCTCATTCATGAGCCTGGAGGAGCACAGTCAGAAAATTCAATTTATGCACTTCCAGTTCTATGAACTTAGCAAGTAGAAATGCCACTTCTATGTATTGGGTCATCAGAAAAGTCCTGACGTATTCTTTCTTTTTTCTATTCAAAAACGCGTTATGACTTTTCCAACAACCCAATACATGTACGTTCAGTAGGACATGCTGCAACAGGACAAGGAAACGCGAACAGCCTAAAAGCTCATCACCAGGAAGTTGTTAAATAAGCCAAGGGCCGCCCTGAGACTATTAAGCACCATTAGGAAGAATGAGATAGACTTACATGTGTGAGGACACAGAAGGCTTCCTGGTAATGAATCACACAACTCCCCCAGTGACGGAACTCCATCCTGAGTTTGGACACCCCTGCCCCTTGTACAAGCCCCCGTGGGAGACAGGGTCCACCTTTTACTCCAAAAACTGACACTTCCAGCATCGTCAACAGCACAGAGTCCCTTCCTTTATTTATTTATTTTTTTTTAAAATGAGGGTTTGCCTTAGGGCTTGTGCACTCACCAGAGAGAGAGAGAGAGCGCGAGCGAGCGAGCAGGCATATGAGAAATCACCCCTCCCCCAGGAGAGATGGCCACACTGCAATTTCTTCTTCTCCATTCTCTTCCCGTGATCTTGGGCATGCACACGCATGCGCCCCGGTGTGATACTGAAGCTACCGGATCCGGGACTCAAACCATGGTATACTGTCTGCCTTGCTACAGAGCCTGGGAACCATCCTAATGTCCTTTAAGGAAATCTTTTTTTTTTTTTTTCCTGATCTCAGGTTCTGTTGATATCTATTGCTTACAACTAAGAACCCCATTGATAAACGTATTCAGAGTAAAACTTTCTGTATAGTCTTTCAAAGAGAAAACAGGTCCTCATGAGGGAACTTCAAAGTGTTCATGGAAGAGAACAGCAGGTGGTGTGGTGGTGAAGGCGCTAGACACTCCCACGTGGCTGACCATGGTTCAAGTCCTGAATCTGGTGGCTTGCTTCCTCTCTCTTTCTGTCTCTCTCTGACCACATGAAAATAAATGAATGAATAAATAGAATTAAATATTTCTTTTTAAAAAAGTGTTCAATGGAAAAACAGAATTAAAAGATAAAAATAAAAATACAAACTTTATTTCTCAACATAACCATCATCAAGTTCAAGACACTTTCATAAGCAATGATACAACCCATTGAAGCTTTCCCTAAGGTACTGAGGGTCCAGGGGATTTAACCACATCAGTGCAGTCTGTTTTCCATTACTAACTGCAGAAAAATGGATGCCCTTTAAAGATTGTTTTTAAGATTAGGCAATAAAACAAAGTCAGAAGGAGTCAAATCAGGACTGTAAGGTGGACGCCTAATGATTTTCCATCAAAATACTTGCAAGACTGCGCTCGCTTGGTGAGAGGAATGAGTAGGAGCACCATCGTGGTGGAGAAACACTGTCTAGTGAAGCTTTCCTGGGCGTTTTTCTGCTAAAGTTTTGGCTGACTTTCTCAAAATAAGCAGATGGTATCATTCCACGGCCCTCCAGAAGGTCAACAAGCAAAATGCCTTCAGCATCCAAAAACACTGTTGCCATGACCTTCGCTCTTGACTGATTCACTTTTGCTTTGACTGGACCACTTCCACCTCTTGGTAGCCATTGCTTTGATTGTGTTTTGTCTTCAGGATCGTACTGGTAGAGTCACGTGCCACCTATTACTATCTGTGAATAAACGCGTCAGGATCTTGATCCCACTTGTTTCAAGTTTCCATAGAAAAGTTCTGGTCTTGTCTGCATCTGATCCAGATGCAATAGTTCTGGCACCCATCAAGCAGAAATAACCTCTGTATTTTCAAGGTCAACTATATTCACGTACTACCTTCAGACAAAGCAGCATTTTTGTAGGCTTTAAACGTGAACCAGTGTGCCTGCAACTGAAACTCCAAAGTAACTGGGGTAGCTTTCTTCTGCTACTACCCAGGAACATGAGGAGATGGGATGAGCAGATGGCATAATGATTACGATGCTGGACTCCCACATGGCCGACTGAGTTCGAGTTCCAGACAGTGGCTTGAAACTCATGCTGGTGTGCCCACTATCCCAAAGCGAAGGGATTGTGGCATGGCCATCTCTAGTGGAGGTGATTTCTTGCTTTCTGTCTCTCTTTGTGTCTCAGGTAAGCACACGTATGTACTCTATAGCAAAAATCTTTTATTTTTAAAAAACAAAAAGGAAAATGTGGATAATTCAGTTCCAAATTTCAAGCCAGGGTCTGGCCCAGAAGCTAGTGATTAAGAGAGCTGGCCAACCATGCTTCCAATCCCAGCCCTGGAGACTTGAAAAACATACCAGGTGGGTATGCGTGCATGCCTCAAAATGGAGGACGAAGGACTGTGGCATGATCATGCCCCGTGGTGGTGGTGGTGGGGAGTCCTTTTACTCTCTCCCCATTTTTTCTTTCTCTATTGAGAATATGTGCCCTCTGGCCATTAAAATCACATGACAGAGGTTTCTTCCTGGTTCTCTTGTGTAAATGCAGAGTTGAGCTGTCTACTGTAACAGGAAACGGAATGCTAGTCGTTCACATCACACAGGATCACACAGCTACCAGGGAGCACCAACTCTACAGCTTGGCTGGCCTTCCTCACAGGATCTACCACAGTCATAGGATCTTCGCACCACGTCGTGGGTCACTCTGTTTATCTGCTCTGCCTCACTCTCTCAATTTTCATTCTCCACGGCCCAAATTAGAGCTAGTTCTCTCGGCAGCCTTGGGGTTTCCTCTTCTCTTGGCTCCTCTTCTCTATTTTGGTGGGAAGGAATTGTGTTCAGGGGACTTTTCTGACTCAGTTTATTCGCCCTCTTCTCTCTTCACTCAGATGTCTTCATCCCTCCATTTCCAGGGGTACATCCTGGGCTCCCCCAGCCTCAACCTGCACTCCCATTCCAACTTTTTCACACGGACTCCCTCCCCGACACAGACACACTGAAGCCCTCGCCATAGGAAGGGCTGGAGGTAAAAAAAAAAAAAGGGGGGGGGCCAACAGATGGCATGGCAGTTAAGACACTGGCTTCCCACATGGCCCACTGTGGTTCAAGTCCCAAACCTAGCGACTTGCTTACTCACTTTCCTTCCCCCTCACTCTCTGTCTCTCTCTGGTGAGCAGATGTGTCCTATAGCTAATTAAATGATAATAATAATAATAAATAATTCTCTTTTTTTGAGAGAGATTTTTGCTATAGGGCACGTGCGCTCGCCAGAAAGACAGAGAGATAGAAAGCGAGAAATCACCCCCCAGGGGGGATGGTCATGCCGCAATCCCTTCTCCTCCATTCTCCTCTCGGGATCTTGGGCACGCGCGCGCACACACACACACACACGCGCCTGGTGTGAGTTTAAGCCACCGGGTCCAGGACTTGAACCGCGGTCGGCTACATGGGAGTTCAGCGACATAGCTATTACGCTAACTGCTGGTCCCATAATAATAAATAATTCTTTAAAAGAACATTTGAATTTTGAAATAATTTCAGATTTACAGAAAAGTTGCAAGGAAAACACACTCCCACATACCCTTTACCTAAATACCATGTTACCATGTATGTTACCCTGTTCCCAGTAAATTATATGTGCTGTTTGTTTTACCCTTCTCTCTCTCCCCATGTAGTTTTTGTGTGTAAGATGCACACACGATGCCACTTGGCCTAAATAAATAGTTCAGTGTCTATTGCCTAAAAACACATTTTTTAAAACATTACCAGTTTAATTTGTAATCAGCAAATTAACATTGATACAATACTATCGTCCAATCTGCCATCTTCAGTCCAGTGTTGCCAGTTGTCTTAATTAAGTTCTTTAGCATAAGAAAGTAAGTCATTCAACCCCTGGCCTAGGATCCTATCCAGATAGAACACCACTTAGACTGAAGTGCCAGCTTCTAGACCCGAGACCTGGGGTCCCCATCTGTGGGAGAGCCCTGCAGGGAGAACGGTCACTACCTGCTCACATTGACTAGGCTACCTTTCTCTCTGGGCTCCAATCTCTATCACCCAAGAGACAAAAGGACAGGGAAGTTGTGGGCATTTTATATCCTAAGTGATCTACATATCAAGAGAGATCAGTGAGGGGGTCAAAATTGCTGTATAACCTTTAGCTTTTCCCAGGTATAAGATATATTCAACCGAAAAAAAGTAAAAAGCTGCGGACAGACAGGCATGGTAGTTAAGGTGGCTGGATCTCAAATGGCCAACTTCACCTTTCAAGTCCCAGACCTGGTAACTTGGGAGACATGCCGGACTTGTGTGTGTGTGTGTGTGTGTGTGTGTGTGTGTGCGCGCATGCACACCCCCAGGGTCCTGAGAGAAGAATGGAGAAGAAAAGATCTGCAGTGTGGTCATACTGCCTGGGGGACGTTTTCTCACTTTCCCTCTCTATCTTTCTCTGGCATGCACCCTATAGAAATTTAAAATAATAAATAAGCAGCTTATTTGGTTTTAGTTTTTATTTTGCCTTAGATCATGTGTGCATTCCACAGAGAGAGAGAAAAGGAAAGGGAGAGATCACCCCCCCACACACCGGGGATGCCCATACCACAATCCCTTCTCCATCCTATCAGGATTTTGGGCATGCAAGCATAGGCACTCAGCATGGATATCTGGCTCCCAGGTCCAGGACTCAGAGTGAGGCAGGCTATGTGGGATCCAGTTGTTCCAACCTCCATGCCACCCGCTGGCCCCAAGGAGCTTGTTTAGATTAGTCAGAGCTCTGTCTGTCTTACGTGCATCACCTAATTTAATCCCTACTGTCTCCACTGTTGCGGCATTTTGCAAATGACCAGACTGAGTTTGGAAGAGATGAGTGGTTTGATCAATGTCTTTCCAACACTTAAATTCAGGGTTGGAAAGGAGGGAGGGGCCCAGCCATCGCAGTGCATGCTGGTAGACATGGCTGCTCAGAGGTGAGGGCCACATGGGAAGAACAGGTTCGATTCCAGAACCACCAGAAAAAAACAGGGCACAGTGGCACAAGCCTGTAATCCCACCTACTTGTGAGGATGAGGCAGGAGGATGGGGAGCTCATGACAGTGTGGGGGACATCACGAGAACCTGTCTGAAAGAGCTGGCATGGTAGAGCGCACCTGTACTGCCAGCGATTTGGGAGGATCCTGACATAATGAGACCATGTCTACAACACCTCCCAAAACACACACACACACAGAACTCAATTAGAAAATTGGAAACACATGTCATTTGTAAGATAAGGGCTCTTCTTTAGACTGAGAATAAGGTCCCTCGGTTAGAAGAAAGCAGAAGCTCGAACACTACCCCCACCCCTACCCCCCAGCCTGGCTAACTGAAGCTGTCCCTACAATCAGGTACAGGTCCACAAAGCTCAGACACCTGAATACAGACAGTAAAGTCCCCTAGGCAGAGGAGAGAAGTGGATTCTGGGAAACAAACACACCAAGTTCCATGTTGTAAAGTTGCCTCTCTTGGTGGCCTGGAGTAGACTTTCTGTCCCCTCCCTGTCAAGAGCTTTATCCTATAAACATGAAGATGGAGAAAGCTGGCGGCAAGTCTTCAAACTTCTTTATTTTTTTAATTGTTTTTATTTAACTCTATTTATTTATTTATTTTTAATTTCACCAGAGAGAAAAAGCAAGAGAGAGAGAAAGTGAGAAAGCAAGCCGCCAGGTCCAGGTCTCGAACCGCCATGTGGTAGTCCAACGCCTTTAACCACCATGCCACCTGCCGGCCCCAAATCTTCAAACTTCTTTACAGCACAGCGAACAACCTACACATGTGGAATGCTAACTAGCCCTCTGAGGGGTGCTGTCCCATTTCATAACCCGAGGACCTGAGACCATTTCTCATCTTGAAAATGCCCTTGGGCTCTCCAGGAGCACAAATTTATGCTATTTCCAGACACAAGTGGGCCACCAGGGAGGCAGAGCATTCTGTGACTTTTCAAAGGGCAATGAAGAACACCAGTGCACCCTGGAGCTAAGCGGGAAGAGCAGCAACCTCCTTAACTCACCCAAGGAGCTCTCATTGTGTGCCTCTGGTACGTAGGACCATAAAGATAAAAAAGACAAGCTCTCACCTTTTTTTTAAAGGGTTTTTGCCATAGGGCATATGCCTAGCTGGAGAGAGATAGTGAGAGAGAAAGTAAGAAATCACCTTCCAGGGGGATGGCCATGCTATAATCCCTTCTCCTTCATTCTCCATCTAGGATTTTGAGCATGCACACACACATACCCGGAGTAATTTTCAAGGTGCCAACTCCGGAGCCCGAATCACGGTCTACCATGTGGGAGTCTAACGTCTCAGCACCGCACCACCGGCTGGTCCCAAGCTCTCTTAAGCATGGGATCAGATGGGTATAACACGAAGTTTAAAGCTGAAGGTCAGAGCCAAAGATAAATTCAGCAGGCTGCAGCTTGCCTGCTCCTTCCCTGTGCAAGGTATTCTCACCCTTCCCTTGCAGAACCCCCAAGTGCACAGAAGGAATGAACCCCAATTGGCTGGCCAGCATCACCCCTCTGGGCTCACTCCTGAGCCTGGGGCTCCTCCAAACAATCAGGGGCTCCTGGAGGCAGGCCCAAGCAGGCGCATTCTCATGTGCCAGCAGCACCCCTCTCAGCTGATTGTATCCCGGCGGCCAGGGTCTCGGAGGTGCATGAATGCCCCTGAATGGGCCCATTCAGACTGATGGACAGGAGCTGAAAGCCGCACACACACAAAAGCCACTAGGCAGCCGGGAGGGCTCAGCTCTGGGGCTTTGCCCACTGGAAGGGAGGCCATCCTACCACAAAGAGCAGCATGAGGATGTCTCTACTTTGTCAACAGCATCTTCAGGCGGCCGACTGTACACCGCCACCCCCTACCGACCCCCCACTCCCAATGGTGACAACGGCAGCAGAGGCGAGCACCACGCAGAGAAGGCTGAGAGGGCCAGAGGCAGAAACTGAAACCCAACCAACAAATAATCACCCTTTTCTTTAACAGTAAGAGGGGGTCTGGGCCAAAGAGATGGAAGGGCACCTCCCTGCGCCCATCTTGTACGTCTGTTAGCCACAGTCCTGACACCCACAGTGACCTTTAGGAGCTCTGGCTGACCTGAGATTGTTTAACGTGTCACCAAGAAAAATGATCTGGAAAGCGCATGGCCAATATGTAAATGCGCACTGGAGAGAAGTGGCCCCGTTCTTGTGTCACTCACTTGGTATATACCAGGAAAAAAAAAAATCCCTGAAGTGACATTTGTATTTTTAAATAGAACCAGGAAGAGGAGAACCACCCACCTGGAATTCTTTTAATTGCTTCAGGGGGAAGGGCAGGCTGCACCAGTCAGAGGAGCAGAGAAGTCTATTTACACTGTCCCGCACAAATATTTTAAGTTCACAGGCAGGTGGCTACTTTGGAAACCATGACTCTGAGCTCCAAAGATCACATTACTTTAGAAACAATCCCCCCCCAAAAGATAATTAAAGATAGTTCCTCCTCATAATGCAATACCATAATGAACAATTAAAATTAAATTAACCTGTCATAATATAAAAGATGGATTATGTTCTTAGACTTCCCAACCCTGAGTTAGTAATTCATGGTGAGAAGTCTGTGACCGAGGAGCATTCATACTAAGGGATTATTCAACTTTCAGGCCACTTTTGTGAAGAGACCAAAGTAACACAGACATATGGGCCCTGGTTTAATTACCGCTTTTGTTTACATTTGTATTTTAAATAACGGAATAATTCAAACATAAAAAAGGATAAAGAAAAACATAACAAATACCAATAAACCTATCACCCCAAATTCATAATGGCTTCAAGTCTGGGTTTTTTAAAAGAAATAAAATGTTCAGCAAAGGCAACCACATGTCCATGTTTGTATAAGATTGCCATTGTTGATGGGACATAAAGAATGTAGTATTGTTTTGTGTTTCCTTCAACTTTTTATTTTGAAATATGTAGAGATCCAGCCATATGGTGGTGCAGTGACTATACAACTGGAACCACATGGGAAAGGGCCTAGGTTTGAATCCCGGGCCCTTCCTTAAGCACACTGGCTGCACTTGATGTGTGTGGCATAACGACCTTGTTGGGGGCTGGATCTCTTGTCTCTCGCTCTCATGGAAAATATAAATAAATAAACTACACACAGACATTCAAAAAATAAAGAAAGAGGGCTAGCAGCTGGAGTGGTGGTGAAGGCACTAGGTCCCACATGACCAACTCGGTGGGTTTGAGTCCTGGACCTGGTGGCCTGAGGACATGAATGACCAAAATCCTAAGAGGAGAATGGAGAAGGGATTGCTGCATGATCATAACCCCTAGTGGTGATTTCTCACTCCCCCACCCCCGTCTCTCTCTGGAGAATGCATGAGTCCGGTGGCAATCAATCAGTCAATCAATAGAGAAGTATAGATGAACAGGAAATAAAAAATAAATGTAGAAAGCAGCTCCATGCACCCTGCCACCAGTCTGCCCCAGTGTTCACATCTTACATAACTAAACGTAGTACATTATCCAGATTAGGATATTGACACTGGCACAATCCACAGAGTGTGTTCTGATTTCACCAGCTTTGCAAGCACCAGTGTGTATGTCATTTTATCACATGTGTAGCTTCGTGTAAACAGCACAATCAAGACGCTAAATTAACCGATCATCACAAGGTTTCCTCGTGCTACCCCTTACGGCAATGCGCGCCCCTGATCCTCACACCCCTAAAATCTGCCCACCATTGATCAGTTCCCCCTATATATAATTTTGCTATTTCAAGACTGGTTTATAAATGCTTTTGCAAAGTAGAGTGTGTAGCTTTGGGAGACTGGCAGTTTATTCAGCAGAATTTCCGTGAGGTTCATCTATGATGCTGCCTGTGATCAATAATATGTTCCTTTTTGTTGCTGGGTAGGATTCAGTGTTACAGACGTCTTGAAGTTTGTGCAATCATTCACCACTGCAGAATACCTGGTTAGTTTCCAGTGGTGACTACACAGAATAAAGGTGCTATAGGCAGGGACCAGCAGGTGGCGTGGTGGTTAAGGTGCTAGACATTCCCACATGGCTGACCGCGGTTCGAGTACCGGACCTGGTGGCTTGCTTTCTCACTTTCCCTCTCTCTCTCTGGTTAAATTAAAATAAATTAATGCATAAATAAAATTAAATAATTTTTTTTTAAAAAAAGGTGCTATAGGCATTCACATGTATACGTTTCTTCATGAACACCAAATAAAGGCCTTACAGAGCCAAAAAAAGAAAATAAAAGAAAAAGAATATAGGAATCTTTCTTCTCAATGTTAAAGTTTACCAAATAACTACAGTCACTGTGACATTATGGTATTGGCAGAGGGACAGACATGTAGATCAATGGAACAAAATAAAGAACTTTGAAACCATCTTAAACAAATATGTCCTATTGATTTTTTTTTTAAGAACATGTAAAAGCAATTCAGTGATGAGGGGTACTGAAGCAATGGAAGATCCACAGGGGAGAGAAAAAAAATCATCAACGCAAACCTCACACCTTATACAAAATGGAACTCTAAATGGATCACAGACTTAAATATAGAACAGACTTAAATATAGAACATAAAAGTGTATTTCCAGCCCAATACCCAAGCAAGAATCCATCTTCATGAGAGACAGGACTGGCCCTGCTGCTTTAACTGAAAAGCATCTACCTGAAACCTCCTCTTCCAATCCAACATCCAAGCAAGATAGGGTGATCTCTGTCTTCTTTCTGTCACTGTCTCTCTCTCCTTCTTGAAATTTTTCTTTTATATTTCTTTTTTTGTCCTTTAAAAAAAATTTCTTAAAAAAATTTTTTTTTCTTTTTTTCTTTTTTGGGTCTCTTTCTCTTTGTTTCCTTTTCTTTTACCTGACTTTCTCAGTTTGTTTCTCAATGTCCACACATTGAGTGTCTACACAGGTCTAGGTGCACAGTAGCCAAAAATCTGAATACTTTTAGGGCCATGGAAAAGCTCAACTTTCACTGAACTGCTACAGAAAGGGAGAAACTCATCTTCATAAATCTGAACTCAAATCTCTTTCTGTGCATACCACACTGCAAAACACAGTAGTAGAGGAGAACTAGGTATATAAGTACCTAACAATAAAGTGAAGCATACAAGCTTACAGTTGCAGAAACCTCCAAATGTGAATATACTACCAAATGACTAAAAATCAGAGAAGAGAGACTGCAGAGAGAGCAGCAGTGAGAAATATGGGGTTGAAGAGAGAACATGGCTCATCTCCTCCCACACACTTCTCAATTCTCCGTTGGAACTCTACAACTCAGGCCAGGTGCACCTATTCTTTAGAAACTAGAAGGCCTTTGTAATATACAGTTCCATTAACAAAAGTACAGTTTGCTTGGTGAGCATCAGGGAAACGGAGCTGCAGTGATATTGTGGGCCACGTCCTCCCGCGTGTCTCTAATGCTCAGAATTAACTCCAAGAAAGTAGGAAGAAATCACCACAGAGGCACAAGAAATATGAGAAACCAAGAAAATATCCCTCCCCTAAGGGAAAAGAACAGCCCTTCATCATCCACAGACAGTACAGTGGAACTCATGGAAATGTCAGATAAAGAATTTAGAATATTCATAGTGACAAAGCTAACAGCGATGCAAGCCATGAGAGACAACAAACTCCAGTAGATGCAGGGAAAAAGAGACAATTTCCAGGAGGTGAGGAACTTCTTGCATGATCTGAAAGAGGAAATACACACCATAAGAAAGAATCAAATGGAACTGTTAGAGACAAAGGCTGTAATAAAGGAAATCAAAACATTCCTTGAAAATATTAAAAGCAGATTAGATTATGCAGAAGATCAAATCTTAGATGTAGAAGACAGAATCTCTGACCTAGGAAAATTCACCAAAAAGATTTGAGAAAATAACCCAAAAATGAGAATAATACACAAGTACTACTAGATGCCGTTAGATGCCCAAACATCCAGATAATCGGTATCCGAGAAGATGAAGAAATTAATAAGGGCATTGATGAACTATTCCATGAAATCCTGGAAGAAAACTTTCCTAATCTAGAGAGGCATTCAAATATCCAGACCTGAGAAATACAAAGGACCCCACATAGAATCAACCCAGGAAGATCTTCTCCAAGGCACATCATAGCCAGATTGATCAAAACCACCAACAGAGAAAAGATACTAAAATTGACAAGAGAGAACATCAAGTTACTTCCAAAGTATATCCCATCAGGACCAGCAGTTAGCGTAATGGCTATGTCGCTGGACTCCCATGTAGTCGACCGCGGTTCACGTCCCGGACCCGGTGGCTTAAAACTCACACCGGGCGCGTGTGCATGCGTGCCCAAGATCCTGAGAGGAGAATGGAGGAGAAGGGATTGAGGCGTGGCCATCCCCCCTAGGGGGTGATTTCTCGCTTTTGGTCTCTCTGTCTCTCTCTCTGTCTGGTGAGCGCACGTGCCCTATAGCAAAAACCTTTAAAAAAAAAAAAAAAAGATATCCCATTAGGCTAACATCAGACCTCTTATTGGAAACAAAGCAAGCAAGGAAAGAATGGGACAATCCATTCAAAGTGTTATGTGAAAAACAATTTCAACCAATAGTAAACACGGCAAGATTATCCTTCATATGGGAAAAAAAGACAAAAGCATTCTCAGATAAACAAAACCTGAAAGAATTTACCAACACAAGGCCAGCTCTCCAAGAAGTGCTGAAGGAAGTGCTATTCTAGGAAAACTAAAATTGGACACACAGAAATAAGAGTACAAAAAACAGCCAACAAAATGGCCAGCCTAGTGGCAGGGACAAGTCTGGAAATATCAATAATAATGCTGAAAGCTAACTTTCAGGACTTAAATGGAAAGATCAGATCACAGTAACACTGCAAATTCAACAAAAGAGAGATTAATCACATGAGACTTAACTGATAAAATAGAATTCTATGACTTTTAACTAAAACATTACTGATTTTCTTCTATGCTTTGTCTTCCAGATTTAAGGATTTTTGTTGTTTTTTTTTTGAGTTGTTGATAGATTCAGTAATTTGTTAAATCTTTTTTATTAACTGAAACAAACTTTTCTCCCTTCCTGACCCCTCTGCAATTGGAAAATATTTGTGAGCATCCTTATTTTGTGGCAGAATGGTTACGTAAGTTCAATAAACAATAGTATCTGTTTCCTTGCACCAGAAATTGAATTCTTATGGGGATTTGTGCAAATAACAGACCAATTTTTTTTTCTTTTTTTTTGGAGAGGTTTTTGCTATAGTGCGCGTGCGCTCGCCAGACAGACAGAGAGAGACAGAGAGACAGAAAGCAAGAAATCACCCCCCCAGGGGGGATGGCCACGCCACAATCCCTTCTCCTCCATTCTCCTCTCAGGATCTTGGACACGCACGCACACACACCCTGTGAGAGTTTAAGCCACCGGGTCCGGGACTTGAACCGTGGTCAACTACGTGGGAGTCCAGCAACATAGCCATTACGCTAACTGCTGGTCCCATAACAGACCAATTTGACACTTTTTTTTTTCTTTTTGCAAATAAGTTAGTTTAAATCTCTCTTTAGTAAAAAGAGAAATGGAGGGGAAAAATGTTTCAGAAGAAAATTACAGTGCATTTGTCACTAGATTTTAACTTTGCCCATAATTTTAGTTTAATTAAGATCTTTTGTGAACTAATAAAATGTGAAAATAAAAAGTTTAGAGGGAGGGAAAGGGGAAGAAAAAAGTTAAAGTACATTTAATTGACAAAAAATTGAAAAGCTATTTCCTGATCATGTTTATAATAATATCTTTGTCTTGACTGACACGCATGGTATTAGTGCAGGAAAAAGAACTGTTGTACCTTGTGAAGATATGTGTGATTAAATGTAAATAAAAATAAATAAAATAGAAAAAAATGAATAAAAAAAAAGTATATTGGGACCACCACTGACATGGTGGTTAAGGCATTGGATCCCACATGGCGGATGCCACAGTTTGAATCCTGGACCCAGTGGCCTGAGAAGCACACCAGAAGCATGTGCATGCATGCCCAGGATCCCAAGAGAAGAACAGAGAAGGGATTATAGTGTAACCATCCCCCTGGGGCCTGCGGTGAATTCTTTCTTTCTTTCTCTCGGGTGAGCACACACATCCTACGGCACAAAGAAAGAAAAAAAGAAAAAGAAAAAGAGAGAGAGAGAGAGAGAAAGGAAGAAAGGAAGGAAGGAAGGAAGGAGTTAAGAAAGAAAGAGAGGAAGAGGAAGAAAAAGTATAGGATCTAGCAGGTAGCATGGTGGTTTAGGAACTGGATTCCCACACGGTTGATGGTGGTTTAAGCCCCAGACCAGGTGGGTTGAAACTCATGCTGTATAGGGACCAGCAGTGGGCATAATGGCTATGTCGCTGGACTCCCATGTAGTCGACCGTGGTTTGAGTCCTGGACCCGGTGGCTTAAACTCATGCCGGGCGCATGTGCGTGCGTGCCCAAGATCCTGAGAGGAGAATGGAGGAGAAGGGATTGCGGCGTGACCATCCCCCGGGGGGGTGATTTCTTGCTTTCTGTCTCTTTGTCTCTCTCTGTCTTTCACGCGCCCTATAGCAAAAACCTCTCAAAAAAAAAAAAAAAAAAAATGAAAGAAAGAAAGAAACTCATGCCGTACATGTATGCAGGCATGCATCCCCAAAGGCCCAAGAAAAACTGGAAGAGAAGGGATTGTGGCATGGTCATCCCCCTAGGGGATGATTTCTCACTTTTCTTCTCTCTGTCTCTTTCTCGCAACCACACAAGCCTTCAGCAAAAACCTTAAAACAAAAACAAAATGAAAAAAATAAATAAAAGTATAAAACATTTCATTAAAAACATAGGATATTTGGAGATTGCTGAGTTCTGTGATTCACAGAACACCAGGAAGAGCTTCTTTCCTTAACATCTCCCCCTCCTGCCTGTCCCAGATGACTGAAATTCCACTATTAGACAGTCATACCTTAGGCTTAAGGGTTCATCCAGAAAATTCCTTTGGGAGAGATAAGAAATAAGAGCTTTGAATCTTAGGGTGAATTACAGTATCAGGTCCTCTCCAGCTGACAGCTGGGAGACTCTGGAAAGAAGTGAAATGAGAAAGACATTAAGAACTTGGAGAATAAAGGAGGTGGAAGGGGCCAGAGGGAAATGATTGCATTCTGACAAATTCCACCCTCCTCGACAGCCAAGGTCAGTTCTTCCAAAATCCGTATCCGATTCAGCATGGGGAGGGTGGGAGGAGTGAGCAGAAGGGGTTGGCTAAGCTACAGACCCAGCCAATGTGCGCTGACAGTCACACAAGGTGTGCACCAAGCCCTGTTCCAAGGAGAGTGCATGCAGATGGAAGAAAGTGGGCTTTTGTTGGTGGTGTTTCCTCATTAGTGTAGTACAAATAAAGCTCAAAACAAAGAATTTAGGTCCCAAACAGGATTACAGTATGGAAAATATATTTATTACACACCCAGTATTTTCCCTCTTGGGCTTATAATTTCTTTTACATAGATGTTTTATGGAACTACTCAGGCAAATGCCTTCTCGGGGACTCATTTCGGCTCTTTGTGTAGCATGGCTGAAGAATGGAGTATTCTCGTCACAGATGCCCTGGGCATATCACCAACTTCCAACAAATCAAAAACAATCAAGCGCTTTTCACGCTAAAACTTTCTAGCAACAAATTTATCATCTGTGCTAATTCAGAAGACATGATGGGAGCCATGTGCCCAAGGTGATCACATTTCCCAAAGGATAAATCTGTGTCACATAATCCGAGGAACACGCATCATGGAAATAACAGGAATGAAATTCTCAAGTCCAGGAGGGGGGTCCCATGAGCTCTAAGGCTACCACTGCTTGCCTGCCTCACTCAATGGAGTGTGTTCAGAAGCACCAACTCTGCATGGCGCCCCCTGATGGTGACGAGGAGCCACAGCAGCTTGGAATGAGTCCTGGGCTTTTTCAGGTCACTTTGAATGGACCCTAAAAAATATCCCCTCTATAGCCAGCAGTGGCCTGGTAGTTAAAGACACGGGATTCCCACATGGCCTACCACAGTTCAAGTCCCAGACCCGGTGGTGGCTTGACTTCTCACTTTACCTTTCTTTCTCTCTGGTCAAAAACAAATGGAGAGACAGTCTGCTCCATGGCTCCTGAGATGTAGACATGCTGGGAGGAAGGAAGAGGTCCCACTCCTAACTGGGCCTCCAGCATACAAAATCCCACATGAACAGCCCTTCTTCAAGAGACAGTCTGCTCCATGGCTCCTGAGATGTAGACATGCTGGGAGGAAGGAAGAGGTCCCACTCCTAACTGGGCCTCCAGCATACAAAATCCCACATGCCCTTCTTCAAGAGACAGTCTGCTCCATGGCTCCTGAGATGTAGACATGCTGGGAGGAAGGAAGAGGTCCCACTCCTAACTGGGCCTCCAGCATACAAAATCCCACATGAACAGCCCTTCTTCAAGAGACAGTCTGCTCCATGGCTCCTGAGATGTAGACATGCTGGGAGGAAGGAAGAGGTCCCACTCCTAACTGGGCCTCCAGCATACAAAATCCCACATGGTAGGAAAACCCCTTTCATATCTCCTGTCTCTGAATCAATCTTGGTCTCTCTGTACCTCTCACACACACTCTCTCTCTCTCTGTCTGTCTGTCTTTTTTTTAATTTTTGCTTTTTAGAATTTTTTAAGGTGAGGCGTCTTACAGGGCCCTTTGGCCCCTCCCTCCTAGGCCTTTGGTTTGTTAATAATCCCCTCTGCTCCTCCCAGAACAGCCCTTCTTCAAGAGACAGTCTGCTGGGACCAGCAGTTAGCGTAATGGCTATGTCGCTGGACTCCCACGTAGTCGACCGCGGTTCGAGTCCCGGACCCAGCGGCTTAAACTCACGCCGGGCGCGTGTGCATGCGTGCCCAAGATCCCGAGAGGAGAATGGAGGAGAAGGGATTGCGGCGTGGCCATCCCCCCTGGGGGGTGATTTCCTGCTTTCTATCTCTCTGTCTCTCTCTGTCTGTCTGGCGAGCGCACGCGCCCTATAGCAAAAACCTCTCCAAAAAAAGAAAAAAAAAAAAAAAAAAAGAGACAGTCTGCTCCATGGCTCCTGAGATGTAGACATTTAGCGCGCCGCGCGGTTTTCTAATTTTTGATTTTCATTGAAATTTTTTGAATATTAATTTTTGTTTTTTAGATTTATTCCAAAGTATTTCTCTTCTTTTTCTCTGTTTCTTGTCTGTTTTTTGTTGTTGTTGGTATTGTTTCCCTCTCTCTGCTTCCTTTTCTGCACACTTCCCAACCCTCGTATTAATCTTCAAAATTTCGGGAAGAAACCGACCATCCACCAGATGACTAGAAATCGCTGCAGGACCACAAGAAATATGGAGAAGCAGGAAAATGCCTCTCCTCCAATTGAAACGGATAGCTCCTCTTCATCCACACACAGTTCAAGGGAATTCATGGAAATGTCTGATAAACAATTCAGATCACTCATAATGGCAAAGCTAACAGAGAGCAAAGAGAAGAGAGACAAGGATCTGCTGAAGGGGAAGGAGAAAAGAGTTGAAGAGTTCTAGGAGGTGAGGAAATTCATGCAAGATCTAAAAGAGGAGTTTCACACTTTACAAAAGAATCAGATGGAGCTGTTAGAGATGAAGGATATAATACAAGAAGTCAAAATCTTCCTTGAAAGTATTAAAAGCAGACTAGATCATTCAGAAAATGGAATCTCTAATGTAGAAGAGAAAATGGCTGGCCTAGAAAGGTCCACCATAAAGACTGAGATAATGGCCCAAAACTTTGAGAATAATATGCAAGAAGTACTAGATACAATTAAACATCCAGGGGCGGCAGGCGGGGGCTCCGCTCCGCGTGCCGGCGCATGGGGTTGGGGAGGCGGGCGCGGGGGCTCCACTCCACGTGCTGGGGCGCGGGGTCAGGGCGCGGGGGCTCCGCTCCACGTGCCCTTCTGGAGTTCCGGCCCGATTGGGGCTCTGCCCCGCGTGCCGTGGCCGGGGCTCTGCCCCCGCGTGCCGTGGCCGGGGCCTGCCCCGCGAGCCGTGGCCGGGGCCTGCCCCGCGAGCCGTGGCCGGGGCCTGCCCCGCGTGCCGTGGCCGGGGCCTGCCCCCGCGTGCCGTGGCCGGGGCTCTGACCCTGCGTGCCGTGGCCGGGGTCTGCCCCGCGAGCCGTGGCCGGGGCCTGCCCCGCGAGCCGTGGCCGGGGCCTGCCCCGCGAGCCGTGGCCGGGGCCTGCCCCGCGAGCCGTGGCCGGGGCCTGCCCCGCGAGCCGTGGCCGGGGCTCTGACCCCGCGAGCCGTGGCCGGGGTCTGCCCCGCGTGCCGTGGCCGGGGCCTGCCCCACGTGCCGTGGCCGGGGCCTGCCCCGCAAGCCGTGGCCGGGGTCTGTCCCGCGAGCCGTGGCCGGGGTCTGCCTCGCGTGCTGCATCAGCTGATGGCTGTCTCTGCTTCCCTGAGCCGCGTTCCTGAAACTGTGTTCCATGGAGATTCACCTACATTTGCGGGGCTGCACGAGACCCACCCTTGGTCCAGCCCTGAGTGGAGTCTACGTTCCCTCTTGTTGGGAACTTTATGATCTGATAATTGGAGAAAAAAAAAAAATCATGTTTATCATAAAAAATAATTAGAATAATAATAATAATGATTGGGGGATACATAGGAAAGATATTGAATGTTGAAGTGGGGAGATTAATGTCTCTGTACTGACTGACATGTATGGCATTCCCTTTTGAAAAAGCAATGTAATACACTGTAAAGTTATATGTAATTCAATGTAACAAAAAATGGATAATAATAAAAAAAAAGAGAAAAGAAAAAAAAAAAAAAAAAAAAAAAACAACAACAAATGGAATTAAATAAATAATTATCAAACCTGGCAGGCCACTCAGAGCACAGAGGTGTCGATTACGTGACGCACTAGGGTGCACTGATAGGCCAGGAAGCAGGTTCCAACCCACAAGGGGTTTACTACAAAAAGGGCCCTCCCACCTTGGGCCATCTTCCTTTCTACCAGCTGGGTTCAACAACCTGCCACTGGGACCAGCAGATGGCGTTACATCGCTGGACTCCCACACAGTCCACTGCGGTTTGAGTCCCACACCTCATGTCTTAAAACTTATGCTGGGCACGTGTGTGTGCATGCCCAAGATCCCATGAAGAGAATGGAGGAGAAGGGATTGCGGCACGGCCATCCCCCCTGGGGAGGTGATACCTGCTTCCTGTCTCTCTCTGTCACTCCAGCTAGCACACATGCCCTATAGCAATCTCTCTTAAAAAAATAAATAAATAAATAAAAAAGCCCACCACAGGCCAGGAGATGCTACTCTCCAAGATGTCCTAATTTCCCTTTCAGAGACATTTCCTTAATGCAGAATCTGCCAAACTCCATGTGAACCATTTTGGTGCTTGTACCCTGCCTCCCCTTCCAAGTCAAAAATTGACCTCATTCCATCTAACTCCCACTTAGGCTGTTCTCTCCTCAAAACTATAGCCCAACTTTAGGAAGGTCTCAGTGGCCAACGTGGCCCCCTTCCTGCTCTCTTCTCCAGGCAGGGCCTCCAAGACCCCCATGATGGGCTGTGTGTCTGAACCCTGCTGCCATGACAGCTCCCAGAACTAAGCCTG
This sequence comes from Tupaia tana, assembly GCA_026018925.1. NCBI lineage: Eukaryota > Metazoa > Chordata > Mammalia > Scandentia > Tupaiidae > Tupaia > Tupaia tana. The sequence continues at coordinate 150,227,546 of JAKSZU010000003.1, forward strand.
AAACTTCAGAAGTGGGTTGAGCAGTACCGAGTCGCTGGGGCCATTCTCTGCCGTAAGCTGAGCTCTATACTCTGACTGCTGACCAGTCCACGTACGGTCCACTCGGAGCCCTCACTTATTTGTGTTGCTGCAGCTACGTAAGCTCACTGAAAACAGCGCAAGTCATGTTTTCATGCATCCTTCATAATAGGGGCAAACACCACCCACTGATTCACCTGATGACACCCCGTCCTCCAAAAATCAGAGCTGAACTGCATCACATCTACTCACCATGGCTAAGATTCTGGGTCAAACACACCTCCTGCCCTTTTCAAGTAAGCAGGGGTAGAGGCGCAGGGCCGTCAGGCAATGAAGGTGAGGAAAGACACCAAGAAGGAACTTGAAACACCAGAGCAAACTGTCAGCACCACGGTTACCTGACTGCTGTTAGCAGGCCTAAGGTACTACGGGTGGCCTTGGGATACCAGGAGCCACGCACCTTGGGAATCACTTCTCGGTCTTTTGGCTGGGGTCAACCATGGCACGCTAGCACTGGGACCAGCATGAGGGGAGGAGCTGGACACTCAGCAACAACTCCTGTTCACGATCTGCCTTCTCAAAAGGCATTCGTGCCTGTAGGTAAATGAAACTCTTAGTTAACTTTTTCCACTCATCTGAAATGCATGTTAACATCTAACCCAGACGGCTCCCCATATCCATGGGAGACAAGTTCCGAGAACCCCAGCGGATGCCTAAAACCTTGGTAGTACCAAACCCTAGATACACTACTTTGTTCCCCACACGCACTTATCTATGATGTTTAAATTACGAATTAGGCACACCAAGAGATTAGCAATAACTATTAATAAAATAGAACAATGTTAACAATACAAAGAGTCTTCAAAAAGTTCGTGAACAATGTATCAATGAATGTAAGAAATCATGAACAAGCTACATACCCGACCAGCCAAAGGCACGGTGGTTAAGGCACCCAGTTCCCACATGTATAACTTTACAGTTCAAGTCCTAGACCTGGTAGCTTGAAAAACAAGCCAGGCACAAGCCTGGATCCAGGACTGGAGATTTTTTTGTATTAAAATAGTCAGTCCTACTTTAATTCCATTTTTCCACAAATTTCATTGAAGTACTCCCATAAACTGCAATACAAGCTATGTGAAGGTGGGACCAGCAAATAGAGTAATAGTTGTGTCACTGGACTCCCATGGAGTCGACTGCGGTTCAACACCCAGACCCAGCAACATAAAATTCAAACCAGGCACGTGTGTATGCATGCCTAAGGACAATGGAGAAGGGACTGAGGTGTGGGCATCCCTCAATGGGTGACTTCTCACTTTCTGTCTGTCTCCCCAGAAAGCGCATGCATCCTAAATCTCTCTTTAAAAAAAAGAAGTTGTTACATGAATATGGTCCTCTCTCTCAAAGTGTCGCATTGCATTGTAATCACCGATTTTCAGACTGCAGTTGACCATAAATACCTGAAACTGGGAGGGGGTGGGGGCTGCTGTATTTTAGAAGCAGACCAGGTTCAACCTGGCTCTGTGCTGCCCTTCTCAACTGCAGCAGAGAAAAGGCTTTCTGCTTTTCCTCTGGGGGGCGGGGGGGGGGGTACACACGGGACTACGTTTCTGAGGAGGCGACTTCTGCTCTCTCTCCCCCCCATCTCCTGGCTGGAAACAGGACGATACAACCTGACAACAGTGCTTCTCCGAGTGCGTTCCCGGGCACCAGCAACCTCTGAGAATTCCTAAGTGGTGCTTCTGCTGTGGAGGTGTGGCCCAGCACTCTGTGTTTTAACAAGCCCTCGGGTGATTCCGATACCCACTCAAAGTGGGACCCAAGGCTCTGGAAGATAGCAGAGGTTTTACGTGGAAGGATCTGGATCCCTGAATAAGTGCCGTGGGCTGCCACAGACTTGCACTGAGCTGCAACATGGGAAAGAATAAACCCGGACCGTGTTGGGGCCGTTTGCATGGTTATTCTGTGATTCTGTCCCAACTAAAACAATAACATTCACCATCTAGTCTGCTCACCAGGGCCACATCCCACCTGGGGTTTCCCGGCACCGATTGCTGGCATCCACGCTCCGGAGTGCGTCGCGCCAGGTTCTTTTATCCTGGCAGTGACGGCCCACACAGGCCCGGGGCATCCATTGGTTCGCAGTGCGGCTGGTATGTTAACAATGGGCGAGGCGGAAGTCCCGAGGGCCAAATCAGATAGCGGCCAGCTGTTGGTGTTAACACATTCCTGCTGCCCTCGGCCTGGGCACCCCAGGCCAGCGCCCACCTGCTCTCCGTGCAGGGTGTATGGAGCCTTCATTTACAGAGAGCGCACATCAGAGACTCTACCCTGCGGCTCCCATAGACCAGCCGTGCTGCAGCGCCAACGCCGCCCAGGCTGAGCGGAGGCTTCAGTGTCCATCTCCCCGTGGACCACGCAAGTTCCATTCTCAGGGCCTCGTCTCTCCCTGCCATCTTTCCCTTTCCTCTCCAACTGAAATCCCACTTACTCTTCAAGGTCCCCCACCCCTCCTTTCTCCTTGACGTCCACTGGCTGCTCCCTTTTCCCATGTCCCTGGGTACCACATGACTGAGACTTCTGGTATGACCTTAGGAATCACAGCGCCCCCTCTCTGAGAGGCTGTTTTGCACAAAGTTCTGAGTCCGTCCATCACAACGTGGCCCTTGAAGGCTGGGCGCTGCATTCGGCATGTCTTCCACAGGCCCCCAGTCGTGGCACCCTTACTGCGGGTGGGATGCTGTGAGGGAGAGCGAGGAAGAAGGGCAAGGATGCCCCAGGAGCACCGGGAAGTGCACCAGGGCCCAGTGACCTTGGATTTCAGATGCAGACAGAGCCCTGGACCCCCTCTTCCCAGAGAACTCCCCTTCCTCTCCTCCAGCCAGCCTCTTGCTCCCCTAATTATTCAACTACAAAAAGGAATGAATGCTTCCCCTGGCTCTGGGAGCCGCCTCTACCCCTCCTGCCCCGTAGCATATATTCCTTTTTTCCTCTGGGATATTTGTGGCTGCTGTCCCCAGCAAGTAGGGCCTGGACTCACCAGACACATTCTGGGAGCCTCTCACTCCTCTACCTTCCAAAGCAGGGCCTCTCCCTGAGCAATCTGGAAGGCGGTGGCTGACTCACACCTAGTTTTTAGCCACACACCAAACTGGACATGGAAAGCATTCCCTCCAAGCTCTCTGCCCCGTGCACACGTGCACACACGCACACACTGGCCACTCCCGTTAGGCAGTGCTCCAGCCCTCTCTCAGGGGCTCCTTACCTGCTGTACACATCCTCCCAGTCTCATCCCCAAGTCCCCAAAAATAAGCTCCCAGCTAGGCAGGGTCACAGGGCAGCTGGCCTGGAAGGTCTATGAAACCCAAAACCCCCAGCCCCTACTCTCTCCCCTTCCTTCTCCAGAGCCTCAGAAAAACAGAGGAGTGCCCCAGTCCGCAGAGCTAGGCAGAGCTACTCAGCACGCCAGGGGGAGCAGGCTGGGCCTCCCGGCTTCTCACCCAGCTGTGAGGGCGGCTTCTCACCCAGCTGTGAGGGCGCAGGCAAGCTCCTTGCTATTTGCTGGCATGTGCTCTTGGGCAAGTCACACAGCCTCACGGAGCCTCAGTTTCCCCACCTGTAAACGGGCTTAATCACTGGTACTGACCTATCGTGTAAGGCTGCTGTAGATTACATGGGGGAGTCAATACAGACACCCTGAACAGTGCCTGCCGCGCAGGAAACACCCCTCAAGGCCCAGCTGTTACTATGATGGTTATTTCTTCAGTCTTCATTGTAAGAAGTCAACAACCTCTGAAGAGCGTGAAAAGCAAGGAGCAGAGGCCATGGTGAGCCAGGTGGTGTGGAAAACTCCACTGAGGTCTAAAGAGTGGCCGGCTGAGCAGATTCTCTGGGACAGGGATTAGGAGAAGCCTGGGGGTGGTGTTGAGTGCACACACAACACTCTGCAATACTGGGCCCCCCTGAGAAGGCCCTGGGCTGGCACCAGAGACCCCCCTATGCACGTCAGGTGCCCACGATCCAGGCAGCCTCAGGACAGGGGTGGGTCATGATGCAAAGAACCCTGCTAGGTATTTCTCTCTCCCTCTCTTGGAAAAAAATAAACTTGAAAAAAGAAAAGAAGGAAATCAGGCCACTCTGTGGCCTAGTGGTTAAGGGAGCCAGATCCAATATGGCTGACCCCACAGTTCAGAGTCCTGACCCTGCAGCTTGAGAAACACTCCAGGCTAGTGTGCAAGGATGCTCCAAATCCAAAAAAGATGGAGACATGATGGAGAAGAGATTGTGAGTGACTACTCCCCGTGGGGGACTTTCTGGCTTTCTCCCTCTCTCCCGCTGGCAAGCCCACATTCCAGAGGGCAAATTCACGAAGAAAGGGAAGGGGAAGGAGGAGGAAGGGCAGGAAGTGTGTGAGGGGACTCCAGGGTACGTGTAATAAGTCAGTCTGTCCATGGCGGGCAGAGATGGCCACACCAGCAGGCAGCTAGGCCTTTGGCCTGCACACTGCCGCTTCAGTTAACACAGATGAGCACTGTGCAGATCTGAAGCCTTGGGATCAGCATCGGACCCTCAGCACCACTTCTCTCCTGCTCCACCAAAGGGCAGAGGGTTTCCCTGACCCTCTCCCCAGCTGGTGCCTCTCTGTCCCCCAGCCCCCTCAGCCTTGGCCTTGTTCCCAGGACCTTGCTGAGCCATATCCTGGGCAGTGACACCCCACACGGGAGAACAAGAATCCCCTCACATGCAAAGCCATTAAAAATTAACTTTCCAGGGAGACCAGCAGGTGGTGTGGTGGTTAAGGTGCTGGGCATTCCCACATGGTTGACCACAGTTCGAGTCCCGGACCTGGTGGTTTGCTTTCTCACTCTCCCTCTCTCTGTATTTCTCTGGCTAAACTCATGTGAAAATAAATAAATAAATAATTCTTTCTTTCTTTCTTTCTTTTTTTTTTTAATTAACTTTCCAGGGGCCGGCAGGTGGTGCAATGGTTGAGGTGCTGGACTCCCAACATGGCTGACCGCAGTTTGTGTCTCGAACCTGGAGGCTTGCTCTTTCTGTGTGTGTCTCTCTCTGGTCAAATTAAAATAACAACAATAATAAAAATAAAATAAAATAAATAATTACTTTTTAAAAAATTCACTCTCGGGGTCTCCCAAAACTAGAGAAAGTCAGAGAAACAGGTTTAAAAGAACAAAGCCTTAACAGTCTTTCTTCATTCAGCATTTAACGGTTATGACTCAAGAGAAAGGATCTATTTCTTTCTTTCAAAAAAGGATAAGATCTTTTTTATGCACTTGCATGGAATATGCTTAGCTCAGCAAATTCCGTGAGCTAAAAAAGAGCTAAAGCAACACTCCAGCAGGGCCCTGTCAGTCCAGTCTCTCCACCGTGGCAGGTAATGGAGGGTGTCGGCCTCGGGGGCAAACCGACGGGAGCGGTTCAGCTTCAAGAATTAGTCAAGGGCCAGTCAGTGGCCTGGTGGTAAAGACGGCTGGATCCCACATGGACAAGTGCATGGCTGCAGCCCACAGTGCAGTGGCTTGAGAAACATGCTAGGCACATGTGCACATGGACCCGAGATCCCGAAAGCAGGAGAGATGGAGGAGAAGAGACTGCGGTGTGACTGTGCCCCACTGGAGGTGCTTTCTCACTTTCTCTCTCTCTCCTTGATGAACACACATGCTCTCTAGCAACAGCAGCAGGAGGAGGAGAAGGAGGGGGAGGAAGAGGGGAGGAGGGGGGGGGGAAGAGGAGGAAGGAAAAAGAAGAAAGAAGAAAGAAAGAAAGAAGAAGAAAGAAGAAGAATTAGCTAAAATCTTCATTGTTTTACACTGAAAAGATATGTTTTTGTTTTTTATTTTTTTTTTTTTTTTTTTTTTTTTTTTTAATTTGCCAGAGGGCTTGACTGCCCACTGGAGAGAGCCAGAGAAAGAAAGGAAAAATGAGACCACCATCCCCATCGAGGTTGGTCATGCTGAATCCCCCCTCCTCCATTCATCCCTCCTCTAGAGATTTTGAGCATGCACACACACGCACCCGGTTTTTGTTTTGTTTTCATGAGAGAGTTTTGCTATAGGATGTGTGCACTCGCTGGAGAGATAGGAAGTAAGAAGTCATGCCCTAAGGGGGATGGTCACACTGCAATCCCTTCCCCTCCATACTCCTCTCGGGATTTTGAGCATGCACATACACGTGCCCAGTGAGAGTTTCAAACAACCAGGTCCGTGGTCAACCACGTGGAAGTCCAACAATGTACCTACTCTGCCGTCCATTGGCTCCCAGCACCCGGCATGGTTTTTAAGCTACCGGATCTGAGACTCGAACTACGCAGTCCACCATGTAGGCAGACACCTTAACCACCTCACCACCAGCTGGCATGAAAAGAAATATCCCTTGAGACCATGGTTCTGTAGAACACTTACTGGGTTATGTAAGCTTTGGGGAGTAACTATGGAAACAAAGACCCAAATCTGAGTAATGTGCTAGGTACAGAAGCTCTCGAAGTCCAGTCTTGGACCAGCAGCATCAGCATCACCTGGGAACTAGTAAAAAATGCACATTTTCAGCACCCCTGACCACTCCCACCCCAGACCTACAGAGTCAAACATGGTGGGGTGGAGCCCAGGGTGTGTTAACCACCCTTCAGGTGATTCAGATACATTTGAGAAGCATTTCTCCAGCACTAAGACTGTGTTTCATTCCAAGGGAATAAGAAACAGTTCTGTGGCCGGTTGGTAGGAAACAAACGACAGGTGTTCCCAATTTCATTCCCAGGGTCAGCATCATTTCCAGCTCAGGGTGAGTGGCTCTAGTGATTTTAACATGGCAGTAAAGGCAACTAATCTCCTTTTGCTGTTAAAAGGCAAAAGAACAAAATGCCTAATGGAATAGGGGTGGCTCTGGAGGGAATGCAGCTCAGAGGCCTGTGGGTAAACCAGCTGAACCTTCCAGGACCCCCTCTTTTCTCAGCACTGGGGGCTCTGAAAGTCCCCCTACCCTGCCCCAAGATGGTGGTTACTTTCTCTCATCTCAGGTTAACTGGCTCGTCCTTCCATCTACCTTCTTCTTGACCGTCTCTCCCATCCAAACACTCCCCCACATCTCAGGGGAGCTGGCATCTTCAGCGGCCCTACCTCAGGAAACCTAAGACAACAGCATGTAAAAACACAGCCTCGACTGTCTCCGGGGTTCTCAAAGCTCAGAGCAGTGACCACAGCCAAGCCAGGGCTTCAGTGAGGCAGCACCAGCCTCAGATTCGAGCGACTCAGCTAGGCCTTGGAAAAGTCAATTAACGCAGAATGGAGACAAGGTCTCAATGTCTCTATCCACCTCACGGTCAAAGAACTGTCTAGTACGTGCTGGTTAAATGGCAGCACTCCTGGCCTGTGGAAGATGAGTGCCGTAGAAGGGAGTGCAGAAACACTAGATGCTGAGATTCCAGACCCCACTGCCTCCGACGCGGAGACCCAGTCCTCCCTCATCCCTCCCCCATACTCCTCTAGACTCTGCCTAGGAGTCCCATAAATAGGCTGAACTGAGGGGGAATGAGGTGGAAGGAAAGGGACGTGTGAATGCGTGTCTCAGGCCCAAGCAGAATTGATCAGTGATGGCATTTCAGGGGGAAGGAAATGGCCAAACAAAACATAGCGTGTTTACTGCCTTGAGAGGAAGTCAAAACAGTAACCAGCTAATGGTAGGTGAAAACACAGGAAGTTCCGAAGAGTGTGTAAGAAGGGCGTAGCTTTCATTTTTTTTTCTAGGAGCACATTAGGACAGTTCAAAAGCTCATTCCTTACCTCTTTTAAGAGCTCACTGTGCAGCATATGGAGATGCTCCTGGGAGCCTGGGAACAAAGCCCTACCTCACACCTCTTCATTCCACCAAACCCTAACCCCCTGCTTTCTCTCAGGGATATGGGGCCATGCTCTCTCTTCACTTGTCTGCTCTCTTTTATCATTGTTGAAATAAATGACTCTTGGGCCAGCAGAGAGCATCGTGGTTAAGGAAGATGGATCCCACAGGGTCAGCTGCAGTTTAAGTTCTGGAACCAGCAGCTTGAAAAACACATTGGGTGAGTGTGCAAGCATGCCCAAAATCCTGAAAGGAGCGTGGAAGAGATGGGCCTGCAGCATGGCCATCTCTTACGGTGGGTGACTTCTCACTTTCCTTCTCCGTCTTTCCACACACGTACATGCTCTCTGGCAAATAAAATAAATAACTAACTATCCACTCCACAGAATGAGGTACAGCCATCCCAATACTTCCAGCTGCAAGATGTTTCTGTCCGCTGTCTTTACCTTACAAAACACCTAGAACTGAGGAGGAAACCATTATGTAAAATAAAGAAACCAAGACTCTGTACATAGACTCTGCTTGTAACTACATAAAATATAAGGGGCCATCAAAAAGTTTGTGGAAAATGGGGACCAGCAAATGGCATAATGGTTACATTGCTGGACTCCCTCATAGTTGACCGCAGTCCCAGACCTGGTGGCTTAAAATTCACACTGGGCACATGTGTGGGCATGCCCAAAATCCTGAGAGGAGAATGGAGAAGACATGGCCATCCTCCCTGGTGGAGTAATTTCTCACTTTCTATCAATCCATCTCTGTCTCTCTGATAAGCACACACATGCTACAGCAAAAACCTCTCTTCAAAGAGAAAAAAAAGTTTGTAGACAATGCATGAAAAAAAAACATGCATGGACTTCAAAAGTTTTGCACCAAAGTAATTTTGTATTTTAACTCCATTTTCCATGAACTTTTTGAAGTATCCGCAAATAGACTCATCAGAATAAAAATAAATACTCAAATGAAAACAGGATTGTTAGGTGATAGAATTATAGTCATTATTTCCCTTTTTTAATTAATGGAGTGAACAACGACTTTCTTTTTTTGTTTTTACCATAATGCATGTGCTCTTGCTGGAGAGAGACAGAGACAAAAAGAGGGAAAGTGAAGAATCAGCCCCCAGGGCCAGTAGGTGGTGTGGTGGTTAAGGTGCCGACATCCCACATGGCTGACTGCAGTTTGAATCCTGAGCCTGGCAACTTCCTTTTTCACTATCTCTCTCTGTCTGCTCCTCTCTGGTCAAATTAAATAACAATAAATAATATTAAATAAATAAATCTTTTTTTTTTTTTAAAGAAATCACCCCCAGGTGGTTGGTCACATCACAATCCCTTCTCCTCTTGGGCCTTTGAGCAAGCACACACACATGCCAGGTGTGATTCTCAAGCCGCTGGGTCCAGGACTCAAACCGTGGTCAACCACGTGAGAGTCCAGCACTTCAATAATCATGCCATCTGCTGGCCCTTATATTCTAAATTTAAAAAAAAAAAAAAGAAAGAAAAATCTGGTAAATATATCAGATGTTATGGACTGAATGTTTAAATCTGCCCCAAATTCTGATCTTGAAACCTAATTCCCAAAGTGACAGTATTAGGAGGTGGGGCCTGTGGGAGGTAATTAGGTCGCAAGGGTGGAACCATCATGAGTGGGATTAGTGCCCTAATCAGAAGAGACCAGAGTGCTATAATAGCTTGCTCTCTTTCAGTTCCATGAGATGCAATGAGAAATCAGCAATCTGCAACCTGGAAGAGAGTCCTCGCCAAAACCCAACCAGGCTGGCACCTGGACCTCATCCTCCCAGCCTCCAAAACTGTTAAAAACAAGTGTTTTATAAGCCACCCAGCTTGTGGCACTTTGTCACAGCCTGAACAAGCTACCGTGCCAGGCTTCCAGGTTCACTGATTCTTTGAAACTTGCAGAAAACCTTCATTTTTGCCAGGACAAAAGGGGGTGAGAAGCTCACAGCCCATGTGAAAACCAGTTAACCTGGGACAGCAAAGACTTTAGAGCTGGGACCTGAAAGAGGGTACAGACTCACCCTGGGGCAGGGCGCCAAACGCTGGAGTAGAGGAGACAGATGGTACCACAGGAGGAAGAGAGGCTCCCCAAGGGGAGCTGTCCAACACCAGGAGTGAGCCAAGGCCCAGTCTCCGACCAGAACGCCAGCGAAGAGCACCGAGTTGTCGACTGCCTGAGGAATGAGCTGGGGACTTCCTAGACTGCTCTTACCACAGCAGGCTGCAAGGTACTCACACAGCTGCAATCCCAGGACCACTACCCTAGGACACCTGGGCTTCTCCCCAGGGCTTCTTCACCTCACAAGAAGCTGGGGTATGCCCAAGGCCTTCAGGGTTGGCTTCCTCCAGCCTTGGGGCTCTCCCCGGCATGCCCCACAAATACCGTTTTTCATGCTTGTCATGAAGTGGAAAGACTGAGAGTGCCTCTCACCATGACAAAGAGCTTCCTAAAAGAACCAGTAAATACTTCATCAGAAGGAAATCCGTCTTCATGGGAACTGTCCCAACCAGCCTGAATCCCAACACCTGTCCCCAGTTTTAGGAAATCCATCAGATCCCACCAAATTCTTTTTTTTTTTTCTTAAGAGAGATTTTTGCTATAGGCCATGTGTGCTCACCAGTTGAAACAGAGAGAGACCAAGAGACAGAAAGCAAGAAATTGCCCCTCAAGGGGATGGACACACCACAATCTCTTTTCCTCCATTCTCCTCTCAGGATTTTGGGCACACACGCACACGTGCCCGAGGTGAGTTTTAAGCCACCAGGTCCAGAACTCGAACAGTGGTTGACTACATGGGAGTCCAGTGCCTTAACCCTTACGCCATCTGCTGGTCCCACTCTTTTTTTGAAGTTTAATTATTCCTTCCATGAATGAGAGAGAGAGGGAGAGAGGACCCTCCCCACGCTAACAGGGACCCAATGCCCTGATCCACCGCGAGCCTCAGCCAGTCCCAGACCACGGCACAGATGTGCCCTTCATATTCAGTGAGATCTAGGGACACACACTCAGAACCTTCCCATATGGGTCCATGTCCCACAGCATCGCATTTATCTCTGTGTCTCTGTCTGGTCCCCACATCTCTTTTGCTTCAGGAGCAAGAACCAGAAAAAAAGAGACTGACCTACACAATTCTGATAGCAGCGAGCGAGGGAGCGCGCCACCCAGGGAAACCGCTGAGGGCCGGCACTGCCAGAGCCACCAGCACCTGGTCCCGCTTCCACATCCTGGCTCATGTTACGGCCAACTTTTGTTTACCAGGCCTACAGATTCTTGCTTCCTTCCCTTCCCAGCTTCCTATTTTAATTTTCTTTTTTCTCTCTGCTCACTGCGATCTCATAGACAATGCACACAGACAACAGAGAGGCAGCGAAAACTCCGCAAAATTACCTGCTAATGGCGAGTACCTGATCCAATGGGAACTCAGAAGTAGACAAGGGGACAAAGAACAGGGTTGCAGCTCAGTTATCTCGCATCACAGCCCGCCCCCCAGACCTAAGTGCCAGTGCTCGGATCTGTGGCCGGTAGGCTCCTCACAGCCTGGGAGTCAGCAAAGGTCCTGCTGCATGGCGGCTGGGCACCTGTGGCCGTTCTGAGGAATTTACACAGACGGGCAGGGTCAGAAAGGAAATCCATGGTTTCGGTTTCTATCAAAATTCGGGTTATTTTTTCAGCTAGTTCAGCTGTGTGCTTTCAGGAAATAACAATGGAGGTTGGGGGTTAAAGCAGGCTTCAAGATGAATTAAACCTGATCCCTCTTCCAAAGACCATTGTACAAGTGGGCAGGTGTCTCCATTCACACCTCGCACGCTCTCCAGTTACATGCCAAAGGGCTCGCCACTCCCAGACACCGAGACAGCCGGCATTCACAGATAGCCCGCTGGGACTGGTCGGGGGGTGCAGGGACAAGGACGGCACCATCGGAGCCCCATCGCAGTGACCGTTTGATTGAAGCCACAATGCAAGACAATGACATCAGAGACACAAATCACGCATCCATGAGGACTTCAAGAAATTTGAGAAAAATGGAATGTGAAGTATGAGTTTATTTTGGTGCCAAAAATAGAAATGCGTGCATAGTTTTTCCATAACACACATTTCCCACAAACTTTTTGAAAGCCCTGCCCTTATATAAATAAGAAAACATACATTTCAGTAACAGTCCGAGACAGTAACGTCAGAAAGGCCTGAGGAGTTGGTCTAATATGAGGGCCCCACGGAGGAGAGGTTGGACAGGGACCATAATGACTGCTGAGTAGGACACCAGAGAAGCAGCAGACGCCCCAGCAGGGAAGAGCGTAGGGGAAGGCCGGTGGCCCTACTGTGAAGAAACCAGTTGGCAGCAGCGAAGACTGGAGAGGGGTGGGGCACACTGTCCCCTGGGGAGGGTATATGCCAGGCTAGCTTGGTCAGACTCTCACTTAGGTCAAAGCAGAGAACGCTGACGATCTCACGCACTGCATATCAGTGCAGAAAGGCCAGAGGGGAAGGAGGCCCCTTTCAGAGCAGATGACGCCAAGCTGGATAAGATGGATGCACCAGCACAGAGCCTCACACCGACAGCCACGTGAGCGACATCGCCTCCATCTTAGAAATGTGGAAGCCCATTAGCAACGAGCCTTCAATTGTGCATGCATGCCCAAAATTCCCAAAGGAGAAGGGACTGTGGCATGACCATCCTCCAAAGAGGGGGTGCTTTCTCATTTTCCCCCCTCTTTGTTTCTCTCTCTCTCTCTCTCTGGTGAGCACATGCACTCTAATAGCAAATATCTCCTTTAAAAAAAAATTACTGGGACTAGCAGTTGGCGTAATGACTATGTCGCTGGACTCCCATGTAGTTGACCGCGGTTCGAGTACCAGACCCGATGGCTTAAAATCACGCCAGGTGCATGTGCGTGCGCACCCAAGATCCTGAGAGGAGAATGGAGAATAAGAGAGTGCGGTGTGGCCATCCCCCCTCGGGGGTGATTTCTCACTTTCTGTCTCTCTGTCTCTCTCTTTCTGGCGAGCGCATGCGCCCTACAGCAAAAACCTCTCCGTAAAAAGAAGGGGGGGGGCAGGCCTATTTCTGTCCCTGTAGCGCAGTGGTCAAGCACCATGCATTGGGAGCCAGATCCCAAATGGCCAACTATGCAGCTAAAAATCCCAGCCCTGGTGACTGAAAAACACACTGGGTCCATGAGTGTGTCCAAAAGCTAGACAGGATGGAGAAATGGTGGAATAAAGATTGTAACCACACTCCACTGGCGAGTGCCTTCTCTCTCTCTCTCTCTCTCTCTCACACACACAAGCACATGCTTTCTGGCAATTAATTAATTAATTTTTTAAAGGAGAACATCCAGGATTTGTAAAGCCCCAAAACCCGCATTTTAAACGACAGCCCCAGTCTTCTGTCCCGGTCGTTCTCCAAAGTTTGCACATCCAACTGCTGCATTATTCCTTCGGCAGGTGGATACTGAACTCATCTCAAGATGGACATTTTCCAAGAGGTCCCTAGGCAGGAAAATCAAAGGGAATTCTCTCTTACAGGCCACCTGATGTTCCTGTTGAAGCTCCCGTCAGGGAGTAACTGCAGGAAGAGATACTACCATCACACCTACTCTGTGTTGTAGGAAGGTGGAGAGAACTGAATTTCCCAATTCCTCTTGAACTGTGTTTCCTGGGTACATTTTTACTTCCTTGGGATGGTCAACATTAAGTTTTTGGTTTTGTTGTTTAAGGTTTTTTTTTTTTTTTTTTTTTTCTTGAGAGGTTTTTGCTATAGAGCACGTACACTCACCAGAAAGACAGAGAGAGACAGAGAGACAGAAAGTGAGAAATCACCCGCAGAGGGGATGGCCACGCCACAATCCCTTCTCCTCCATTCTCCTCTCAGGATCTTGGGCACGCATGCACACGTGCCCAGCGTTGAGTTTAAACCACCGGGTCCAGGACTTAAACCGTGGTTAACTACTTGGGAGTCCAGTGACATAGCCATTATGCCAACTGCTGGTCCCATTGCTTAAGGTTTTTACCATAGGTTATGTGCATTCACCGGAAGGAGACAGAGACTGAGGGAAAGTGAGAAGTCATCCGCCAGGAGGTACGGCACGCCACCATCCCTTCTCCTCCACTCTCCTCCTTGAATTTGGGCATGCATGCACACATACCCAGCATGATTTTCAAACCACCATGTCCAGGACTTGACCCATGGTCAGCCATGTGGGAGTCCAGCGCCATGTCCACCACACTACCTGCTGCCCCATCATTAAGATCTTAATGAAACAGAAGCTGCTCCAATTAGCAGACAGAGAGGAAGCAAGAATCAGAGAGAACGCTTTCCCTTTACAGTCAGGGCAATTCTGGTAGCAGCAGGGTGGAAGTAGCAGAAGGAACTACTGACTATGATTCTAAATTCTGGCTTGTTTTAGAACAGGGTATGGTGGCAGCCAGGAATAACCCGTGATTTGGCACTCTAAACCATGAGCACAGTTATTTGCTTCTCAAATGCTTTTTATATCTCAGTTTTCTATATTGCTCAATTTTCTTTTGATGAATATGCATGACTTTTCCACCCCCCAAAAATGGACTTGATTTTATACTCAAAACTGCTCACTTTGTTGAGGATGCTGGATGCTCTGACCATGCCCACTGTTAATGCTGCTGAAAATGAACCCCACCTACGGAAGACAGGTCCTGCCCCAACCCTACGATGTCCCAGCTCCCCTCTCCACACTGAAGGGAAGGCAGCAGAGACACCACCATTCACTGAGCAGAGGGAGCCTTTTCAGAGAGGCAGCTTTGGGGGTTCCTTCTTCCTTCATCTATAATATTCCTCTTTCTTTCTCCACTTTTACAGAATTTTGCCAATGGGCATGTACACTTGCCAGAGAGAGACAGACAGAGAAGGAGGAGAGCACCTCCTTACTGCCATGAGGCAGGGTCACGCTGCAGTCCCTTTTCCTCCATCTCTCCCACCTTTCACGAATTCGGGCATGCACGCACACACACTCAGCACATTTCTCTAGCCTCCAGGTCTAGGACTCGAACGGTGGGGTTAGCCATGTACAATTCAGCTGCCTTAACCACTGGGCAATGAGAGGCCCCATATTCCTCCTTCAAGTCTACTCTGCCATACTCTAGACCTGACTGAGTTTGCACAAAGCAAGTTTCATCAATTTCTAGTCACCAGAAAATATTGTTCACTTCTCTCCCCAGTTCTGATCTTTTTTTTAAAAAAAGAATTATTTCATTTTATTTATTATTTTTATTTTTTAATTTGACCAGAGAGAGACAGACAGACATAGACAGAGAGAGGGAACGTGAGAAAGCAAGCTCCCCGGTTGGGACTCGATCCATGCTCAGCCATATGGGAGTCCAGCGCCTTAACCACCATGCAACCTGTCGGCCCCCCAACTCTGATCTTTCTGATCTTAGTTATCTCTAAGTAAATTTAACTTGACTATCTGGCACCCAAGTAAAATCTAAACATTCTCTAAAATCTCCTGATTGCCAGTCCCTTGCATTCCAGGCAAATGACTACTGTGATCATAAATTCCAGTCTGCTTGGGCAGGGTCTGAGAGTAAGCACCCAGACCAGGGCTGTCCTGCACCCTGAGATGGGAGGTGACTACAGCCGTCACTCAGCAGGCACCGATGGAGCAGGTGCCAGGGAGCACTAGTGCCAAGGATGGGTAAAAAAATACATAGCCCAGGCTCCTCGCCCTGCCCCTGCCAGAGAGCCCAGGCCCACATGGAAACGGTTAGGGAGTAACACCATACCCTGTGTTGTCTGTTAACCACACAGGAATAGACGATAGGAAGTTACAGGACAACACCATCACGTGAGCAGCCAATCGTGCTCTACCGTGAGGCACACGTGAGAAAGCACAGCAGCAGACTGATCCGGAGCTCAGGTCCCCAAAGCCAGTGTAGTCAGAAAAGGGACACGCGATGTCATGTCCGTGAGTCTGGATGAGAAACAGAAGCACAATGAGTGTGTGTATCTGTGTGAGTGGGTGGCGGTGGTCAGAGGCAGCTGAGGGAAGGGGCTGACTGGAACGAAGTTCAATCCGATGGGTGAGGCCAAGCGCGGAAGGGCTTGAGAATCCGTCTCGGGGTGGGAAGAGAAAAGAAGCAATTGAAGCTTCCCAGGAAATGAAGTTACGAGGCGATAGTGCTGAGGGAAAGATGAAATGGCTATGAATGGGCAGGGTAGATGAGTGGTGGAAAGAGAGGCAGGGTATTCGCTATCGGACTTCTGTCCTGGGATTGTGGCAACCGTGCCACAGTTTAGCTTCAAAAATTGTATTTGCGGGAACCAGCAGTTAGCGTAATGGCTATGTTGCTGGACTCCCACGTAGTCGACCGCAGTTCGCGTCCCAGACCTGGTGGCTTAGAACTCATGCCGGGCGCGTGTGCGTGCGTGCCCAAGATCCCGAGAGGAGAATGGAGCAGAAGGGACTGCGGTGTGACCATCCCCTCTGGGAGGTGATTTCTTGCTTTCTGTCTCTATGTCTCTCTCTGTGTGGCGAGCGCACGCGCCCTATAGCAAAAAACCTCTCCCAAAAAAAAAAAAATTGTATTTGCAAATGGACTGGAGGCCCTCCTCTGAGAACCTGGCTGGGGTAGTAGCTCCTGGGTTCTGTTGGCTGTGGCTATCAGGGCTGGTTCTCAGACATGGCAGTCCTTAGACCTGGGCTCCCTGACACCAGGCTGGCCTCACCTGGACCCTGAGCTCCATCAGGGGCTGTGTTGGGTAGGGGAATTGAAATGATCCTCCCCTTCCTCCATCCCTGTCCTCGGTCTACTGTCCTAACACTTGCTGTTCCAAAAAAAAAAAAAAAAGCCTTGTGAAATCTTTGTTCAGATATAATCATTTTACATATATATATATATATATATATATATATATGCACATATTCAATACAAGCAACTTTTAAATTTTATTATCATAATCTTGTTTATAATACATTGAATCACATATAACTTTACAGTGTAAAACTAGCAATTTGATGAGCGTGGACATGCACATACACCCATGTTACCATCACCACAATCAAGGTAATAAGCATATCCGTCACCTCTAAAAATCCCCGTGTGTGTGTGTGTCATTTGTTTTGTGTGTGTATGATAAGAACACTTAATTTAAGATCTACCCTTGCAGCAAATCTTTGAGTGCACAGCACTGCAGGGCTGACCACGGGCACGTTGTACCACAGATCTCCCAAACTTGCTCGTTCGCGTAAGCAACTTCATACTCATTGAGCACAAATCCGCCTTCCCGATCTCCTGACAATCCTCATTCTATATTCGGCCTGGAAGTCCGAGTCATTTTCCAAGTACAATGAGAATCATGCAGCATTTGTGCTGCTGTGACTGCCTCATTTCACTGAGCACACTTCCCAGGTCTACCCACGCTGTGGCGGACAGGGGACTGCCGACGTGTCTGTCAGTGGACACTCGGGCTGTGTCCCTCCCTTGGTGACTGTGAAAAGCACTGCAGTGAGCACGAGAGCAGGTCCTCTTCCAGAGCTGGTTCTAGTTCTTCTGGACGGAAACCAAGCAGAGGGGCTGCGGCTCACCTGGCAACTTTTTTATTTCCCCAAGGGTGCACACACTCACCAGAGAGATGCTGAGGTGGGGAGGGGAAAGAGAAACAGCACCCTCCTCTGGTGGGGCATAGTCACACACAATCCCTTCCCTGGTTTTCTACCCTGTCGAGATGTTGGGCAAATACGCACATCTCCCTGGAAAGTTTTTCAAGTCGCTAGGGACAGGATTCAAACCACAGTCAGCCACGTGGGATCTGGCTCCCTAAACCACTCAGCTAACAGGGCCAGCCCATCTGTTTTTAAAAATAATCACTTCTGGCTAGCAGGTGGCATGGTGGTTGAGGTGCTGGACCACTACATGGTCAACTGTGGTTCGAGTCTCTGACCCAGTGGCTTGTTATCTCACTTCCCCCGCCCCTCTCTCTCTCTCTGGTCAAATTAACATAATAATGAATAAAATTAAATTAGTAATTATTTTTTAAAAAATAATAATAATCTCTATAGTGATTGCACCCCAACACCTGCTCTTGGGGGCTGGTCTTGTACCACGTGCTAGACTGTTCTAGCCTTTACCCAGCCAGCAGTGCTGCACTGCTGGCATCAGCCGGAAGTCAGGGCGGGAAGGGCAGGAATACCTGCAAGGACGGAGCAGGGCTTTATCCGACTACAGAGGTAAATACCTGGCTGAGAACTAGCCAAAGAAAGTGGAAAAACCAATACACCAGAAATAAAAATAAAAACATAGACACCAGCATTACTAAATGCCTAAGACCGTAAAATCCAGACACGGTGTAAACACTGTTATTCTTCACGGGCAGAGAATGAAGTGCTTTGCTTAATCAGATGTCCTGGTTAACTGAGAGGAGCCACAGACACAGCGGGCATGTGACTGCTTTTAGGGGAACATCACCCGAGTTTTGAACGCACTCTGGGATTTGTACGACCTTCCCTGACACTGTAGTAATCAGATCTCGCGACCTCACAGTCAAGTGATTCTCATTCTTATTCCGCTTCTCAAACCGGTGCCTAAAAGTGGGGTCCCGTCAGACTGCTCCGCTGTGCATGGGGGGATGGGGCGGAGCCCCCAGTACACTCCGGCCCTCCAAACTATGGCCTTCCCCATAGCCCTCACCAAGCCCGGCCTGCCCCTCTCTTTCTTCCCTACTAGTCCCCTCATCTCCTGTGAGACCTGGAGCTCGCACACCCCCAGACAGCTTGCCCGATGACTGCCAGCCCCTTCTCACTTGCTTTAATTTTCCTCTCCAACCCAGAGACATGCTCAGAAGCTGCTCCCTCGGGCTGGACCCGGAGCACCCGTGTCTGAGGGTGTTAGGCCACTGCCTCCTCAGGCTCCCACTGTAGTGCTCCAGAGCCAGAGTGCACCTTGTCAATAACAACCACATCTGGCCCGAGTGCGAACGCCACAGCTCCTCTGCCGTGGGCTCTGGGGCCCAGCTCTGCAGCCGAATCAAGATCTCCAGCCCCACGGTCAGACAAGTGACTCGGGACGCAGACAGTACACCCCTCACCATGCCTGTGGCTAAGGACAGTTTAACAGATCATGTCGGAATTCATTCTACTATCAGGCTCACAACTAAGTTTTTAAAAAATGGGTCCCAGGGCCAGCAAGTGGTACAGTGGCAAGTTGTAGAAAGTGTTCCCAGTAGTTTATGTTTTTTTGCAACTCCATATGAGTTTATAATTATTCCAAAATAAAACTTTAAAGAAAAAAAAATTCCCCTCACCAAGTTCCACAAACCTATTCATCTACAATCACATCATTTTCACACCCACCAGGGCCAAGACCTGGCAAAATAAACATTTTTCCAATGCGTGAGCCCAGCTGTGGGGTATTGGCCAACACGAGTAGCACAGGCACTAACGTGGGGCTTGCACACTCCCAGTGATTAGTGCATTCGGCTCTGGGAAGGGGAGGTAGTTATTTTGCCCAAAGTCCCTCTCAGCCCCACTCACTTAAAACTGACTGGCCAGAGAGCAGGGACCAGCCTTCCCAAGAAGGATCTAGCAGAATTAGAGTACTGCTTCGAGGATGGACTTGTTCTAAAATACCTACCTAATGCTTGACATCTTTTTCTTTTGAGGATTGATTGATTGACTGGCTAATAAATTTGACCAGAAAGAGAGAGAGGGAAAGTGAGATAGCAAGCTACCAGGTCTGGGACTTGAACTGCAGAATCCAGAGCCTTAACCCCCACATTACCTGCTGGCCCCAATTCTTGACATCTTTGAAAAGAGGCAAGTCCAAGTGAGTGCACACGTGCACACATACATGTGGGTGTACATGGGTACATGGCTTAGTTCCAAACAGCCAAAAAAGGAAAGTTGGAAATATTAATAGCATCAAGTGACTGTCAAGAGTAACTCTGAATTTAATCTCCATTTCTGGGACCAGCGGATGGCAGATGGATTCCCATGTTAGTTGACCACAATTCAAGTCCTGCACCCGGTGGCTTAAACTCATGCCAGGCGCGTGTGCGTGTGTGCTCAAGATCCCAAGAGCAGAATGGAGGAGAAGGGATTGCAGCGGCGCCATCCCCCTCGGGGGGGGTGATTTCTCGCTTTCTGTCTCTTCAGCGAGTGCATGAGCCCTATAGCAAAAATCTCTCTCTCAAAAAAAGAAGAATTAATCTCCATTTTTAGGACATGCTCACTGACTGGGGACAGGAAGCAGATATTACAAATACAAACCAAGGGTCCCTACCCTCTTCAGAGCCACAGATCCCCGCTGGCAGCCTAATGAAGCCCACGGATCCTTCTCAAAATGGTTATGAATACACAAATTAAATATATCACATTGCAAAGAAAACCAGTGACAGTAGAATGCAGTTACCAAAATATTTTAAAATTTACATGGGCCAGTCCCACGGGCTAGTTTTTAAATGAGCTGAATCCTCTATGGCCTCTATGGGTTTGAATCCCAGACACAGAGGCTTGAAAAACCTGCTGGGCATGTCTGTCATGTCCAAAGTCCCAATGGGATAGAGAAAATGGAGAAGGGACTGTGGCGTGACCATGCCCACGGTGGACTGTCCTTGTCAGGACTCTCAAGGGCAGCATGTGGCAACGGCTTGCATGTCTGTATCTCCTTATAAACATGAGGAACCCCCCACAGGACACCCTCATCCAGTCTAATTGCCTCCCGCAGGCCGCACCTTTCAACGCCATAATCGGATTAAGTCTCCACCCTTTCATACAGTCACGATGGCTCACCAAATTTCAGCACATGGATTCATGAGAAATATTCGAAACACATACCATGAGCACCTGCACCAGGCTGCAAGCTTGCAAGCCGTCTGTCATGTGTTAAACTGAACCCTCCCCGTAACCAAAAGACATGTCGGAAGCCTAACCCAGGCAGTATCTCACTGTGACCGTATTTGGAGGCGGGGTCTTTTCAGTAATAATCAAGTTAAAGGGAGGTCATTAGGCTGGGTCCTAATTAAATATGATTGATGTCTTTTTTTTTTATTTTAGGAGAGATTTTTGCTGTAGGGTGTGTGTACTTGCTAGAGAGACAGAGACAAAGACAGAAAATGAAAAGTCCCCCCCCGCCACCCCCATGAGGGATGGCCACGCCGCAATCCCTTTTCCATTCTCCTCTCAGGATTTTGGGTGTGCACGCACACACGCCCGGCGTGAGTTTTAAGCTGCGAGGTCAGAAACTCAAACCGCAGTTGACTACAGAGACCAGCGACGTAAACATCACACCATCTGCTGGTCCCTATGACTGTTGTTTTTATAAAAAGGAAGACTTTAGGAGCCGTCTCCACGACACTGCGCTGAGGCTCTGCTCAAGAGAGGCTAAATCCCAACGGGCCAGTGCAGTTCAAGCACTTCGGTCAGGTTGGCGTGACACATGCTGGGCACACACACGTGTTCAAGCGCTATGGGCAGGACTGGAGGACAGGGACTGTAATGTGACCTCAGGGAGGGTGCTCATCTCTCTCGACCTCATGTTCAGGCACATGTGCTCTATCATGAACAAAGGAAAAAATGTTCTTTTGTTTTGAATTTTTCCAGAGAGTGTATGTGCTTGCCAGAGAGACAAAGAGACACACACAAACGGGGGCTGGGGGCGGGGTGAGAAAGCACTCTCTATGGGGATGATCACACCACAATCCCTTCTCTATTTCTCCTTTTGGAATTTTGGACACACCTGCACCCGAGCTGGGCCTGTTTTTCAAATTGCTGGGTCCAGGACTTGGACTACGCAATCGGCCATGTGGAATCCAGCTGCCTTGACCTCCACGTCATGTGGTGGCCCCAAGTCTGTTTTTTGTCCCTGGGCAGAACGGATGGTCTAAGGCAAAGGTCTGTTGGGTGACAGGGCTGGACAGAGGCAGAGGGGGCCAGGGGACAACAGCTGGCAACCCTGCCACCAGCCCACGAGCAGCAGGGATCTCTCTCGTCTTTTCATTGATACATTCAGCGAGGAGCCCTAGACTACAGGAGTGGTTCACAAACTTGGCTGCATACTAGAAATCCCTAGGGAGCTTTTAGAAAATTCCACAAGCCTGAGCCCCACCCCAAACCAGCTGAATCAAAATCTTCGGGGGTGGGGCTGGGCATGGACCTTTTTAAAAAGCTCCCCAGATGATTCGAATGTGCAGCCAGGGCTGGACCCTGTGACCCAAAAGGGCCTTCCCTTTTCCGAATTCAGCGTGCGCTTGGTGTTTATCTTCGCGGTTCTCGGGCGCGTGCTCTGGGGCTGCCTGGAGCCTGGGTTCCTTTGGCTACAGTTTATGGCTGCCTTTACTGGGTATGAGTGGATGAATAATCTTGATGAACAGGGGGGAAGGTGGCAAAAAGGGAATTTAAAAAGCCTCTTTTCATGGGGCTGGCCCCATGGCCTTGTGGCTAAGGGAGTCTGATCCCACATGGTTGACCTTGTGGTTAAAATCCCAGACCCAGCAGTTTCAAAAACACATCAGGCACATATGAGTGTGTGTCCCCAACCCCTGGGAGGACAGAGAAATGGAGAAGGGATTGCAGTGCGATCGCACTCCCTATCTCTGTCTGTCTCTCTGGCAAGGACATATGCCCTCTAGTAATTAAAGAAAAAAAAAAAGCCCGGACCAGCAGTTAGCATAATGGCTATGTCGCTGGACTCCCTACGTAGTCAACCGCGGTTCGCGTCCCGGACCTGGTGGCTTAAAACTCACGTCAGGCGCGTGTGCGTGCGTGCCCAAGATCCCGAGAGGAGAATGGAGGAGAAGGGATTGCGGCGTGGCCATCCCCCCTGGGGGGTGATTTCTCGCTTTCTATCTCTCTGTCTCTCTCTGTCTGTCTGGCGAGCACACGGGCCCTATAGCAAAAACCTCTTAAAAAAAAAAAAAAAAAAAAAAGCCTTCTCAGGGACCACATCTGGCACAGTGGTAATGTAACTGGAGTCACATGGCAAGTCCCAGGTCAAGTTCATTTCCTGCAGCCTCACGTCTCTGAGCCAAGCTGGCCAAGGTGGGGGTGGACCGCAGCATGAAGACCCTGCTGGGAATGCCTCGCTTTCTCTATCGCTCAGAAAAGTAATCAACTATATTTTAAAATTATGTTTTATTGAACTTTATTTATTTATTTATTTACTTTAATTTGACCAGAGAGGGACAGAGTGAGAGAGGGAGAAGGAAAGTGAGAAAGTAAGCTGCCAGGTCCAGGACTCGAACCACGGTCAGCCATGTGGGAGTCCAGCACCTTAACCACCACACCACCTGCCAGCCATGAGATAAACTTTAAACCAATATATTTATTTTTAATTTTGCTTATTATTATGATGATGATGATTATTTGTAATTTTGCTATAGGACACACGTGTTCACCAGAGAGAGAGTGAGAAAACAAACCACTCAGATCCAGGATTCAAACCAGTCGGCCATGTGGAAGTCCAGAATCTTAACCACCACGCCAGCTGCTGGCACCATAAACTTTAAAGGAAACAAGTCCCTGGCTATTCTGAGGGCTAGTAATTCTTTTTTTTTTTTTTGGAGAGGTTTTTCACTATAAGGCGCGTGCGCTCGCCAGACAGACAGAGAGAGACAAAGAGACAGAAAGCGAGAAATCACCCCCCAGGGGGGATGGTCACGCCGCAATCCCTTCTCCTCCATTCTCCTCTCGGGATCTTGGGCACGCACGCACACGTGCCCGGCGTGAGTTGTAAGCCACCGGGTCCGAGACGCGAACCGCGGTCGACTACGTGGGAGTCCAGCGACATAGCCATTACGCTAACTGCTGGTTCCCAGGGCTAGTAATTCTTAACCTCTGGAGGACCTCAGGGCTTTGACCAAAGCTCACTTAGGAGGGCAGTTGCCAGCCTGTACTGCACACCTGAATCGCCTTGCCGGGCCTGCCCAGTTAAACCCTCAGCCTGACTCCCACCCAGCCTCCTGCTGACCACGAGCCTCTGAGTTCCCACTCGAAGGACACAGGAGGCACAGCCTCACGTCCACTCCCAGGAAGGGGAAGCCACAGGTTAATCCCAGCAAACCCTCAGTCCACAGGGTAGAACATTATCCTTGTCTTTCTACCATGGACTGAATATACACAAGGTACAAATAGGGACTTCTGTGCCCCATGCTCTCCTGGCTCCCCCACAGAAGGCCAGCACCACAGCAGTGCATTCGTCCTCTGTGGACAGACATCTGTCTGTCCTCCAAGCCACCCATCCCCGCCCCAGCAGACAGAAGAGCTCCATGTTCAGGGAACCAGCCTCAGAGGCCTAACGATGCTCCTTGCTTACAGCTCCTCCGGGCCTCAGGGAGACTACCTGCAGCTCCAGAAGGACCTCTGCTCCCTCAAGCAAGGACGGACCCGCTTTAAATTCTGGTGCCCAAACCAAGCACCAGAATCACCTTTTATAGGCCTTAACCTATCTTTAAAAATATCCTGAGTTTATGCATGCCTCCAAATCACCAGAAAATCTGAAATTTTACCTGGAAACTGGACAACTCTAAGTTATCTCAGAGACTCCAGAGTCAAGATGTATATATATATATATTTTTGGAGAGGTTTTGCTATAGGGCATGTGTGCTTGCCAGAAAGACAGAGAGAGACAGAGAGACAGAAAATGAGAAATCACCCCCCAGGAAAGATGGCCACGCCGCAATCCCTAGTCTCCTCTCTAGATCTTGGGCACGCAAGCACATGCGCCCAGCATGAGTTTAAGCCACCGGGTCTGGGACTCGAACCACAGCCAACTACATGGGAGTCCAGTGACAGCCATTATGCTAACTGCTGGTCCCCAGAGTCAATATTTTATTACACAAGAAATATCTCATTCATGAGCGGAAGCTGTTACAGGGAAATAAAGTCATGGGCAGAGAAGTAGGTTTTTCTGAGAGCAAGGAAGACAATCGACCCCTGCCTACAGGGGTGTTGGGACACTCCCCATAGGCCAGCCCACGAAAGGCCATCACATATTCTTGGATGACGGGCTGCGGGCCTCATTGTTCCACACCAGACAGACCTGTCTCAGACCCCAACAGCACCAATTAAACAGGAATGACTTGTGGGTTCTCCCTGACAATTTTGATCTTCCAGAACAAAATCAAAGCAGTTTTTTTTCCAAAAGGCATACTACAATTTCAAAAATAAAAGATGGCTTAAATCTATTGTCAAGAATTTCCTGAGCATGTTTTTCAATTCGTTTTACCCTCCAGGCAATTCCCAGCATTCCTCTCAGCTTAGAATTTACCTGTGGGGACCCTCGGGTGGCATGGTAGTTAAGGCGCTGGATACTCCCACATGGCTGACCATGGCTTGAGTCCTGGACCTGGCGACTTGCTTTCTCATGTTCTGTGTGTATCTGTGCACGTGCACGTGTGTTTGTGTGTGTGTCTCTCTCTGGCCAAATTAAAAATAAATGAATGAATAAATAAAGTAAAATAAATAATGCTTAAGAAAAGAATTCACCTATTTCCTTCTAAAATACACAATTTTGAAGTTCTTCACTAAGGGTAGCTTTTTGTTTTTTCTTTTTGCTTTTGCCATGGTGGGGGGGGGTGTACTCACTGGAGAGAGACAGAGACAGAGAGAGGGAAAGTGAGAAATCACCTCCTGGTGGATGGCCACACCGCAATCCCTTCTCCTCCATTTTCCTCCTGGGATTTTGGACAGGCACATACACATGTCTGGCATGATTTCTAAACCACCAGGTCCAGGACTCAAATCACGGTGGACCATGTGGGAGTCCAGTGCCTTAAACACCACACCACCTACTGGCCCCAAGAGTAGCTTTTTTTCTTTCTTTTTTTTTTTTTTTTTTTGGAGAGGTTTTTGCTATAGGGCGCGTGTGCTCGCCATACAGACAGAGAGAGAGACAGAGAGACAGAAAGTGAGAAATTACCCCCCAGGGGGGATGGCCACACCGCAATCCCTTCTCCTCCATTCTCCTCTCAGGATCTTGGGCATGCACGCACACGTGCCCGGAGTGAGTTTTAAGCCACCGGGTTCGGGACTCAAACCTCAGTCGACTACATGGGAGTCCAGCGACATAGCCATTACGCTAGCTGCTGGTCCCAAGAGTAGTATTTTTAATGTGAGCATGAAAACAAAGGTAGAGAGTGGAAATACTGTACTGTGGACACGGATGAGGGGTGGAGAGGAAGCTGGACGGGCGAGGGCTAGGGCTGGGCTGGCTGTATCCCAAGAGCAGCCACTGCCGGAGCTGCAGTCCGGGTCGGAGCCCAGCGTGGGGAGTGAGGGGCCGGGGAAGGCGGGAGGCCTCTGGGAGGGTAGAGCTGACGTTCTCATCTTGGTCCTCCAGCACTAGGAGGAATTCGCACACGAGGTGGCCAAAACACCTTTGGAGAGCGCTGAGCAGAACAGTCATGGTCGGGAGGGGAGGCGGGAGGGAGAGCATGACCCAAAGGAGACTTTTTACAATTTGGACGGGCAGTGATGGTGACATAAATCTACACCTATAAAGCACAACACTACAGCAGGAGTCCACCGTCCTCCACATATATGTTACTGTAAAATTTTTGAAAAAAGTTTTTAGACGAAAAGTGTTGGCTAGAGAATTACCATGGTGGCTACCCGCCCCCTCCATGACTCAGTGTCCCAGGGTGCATGGTGCAGGGTGCATGCGGGTACCCACCTAGGCTGCTGTGGGGCAAACTGACCCCCAGGGCCCGCACTGCTCTCCTGAGGCAGGTGGGCTCTGAATCCAAAGGAGCAAGTGGCCTGGGGAGAGAAGTGAGGGATGCAGCAGAGGCACGTGGGGAGGAAGCTGGGCTCCCTGAGCAGGGAGGAAAGTGAGCGAAGAGGAGCTGTATGAGGACAGAGCTCAGGGGGAAACCGGCTGGGTGTGGCGAACAGCCTGCAGGACAGCGGTGCTACAAGGGGGTGCGCTACAAGGGGGTGTTGGAAGGAGAGCCCCATGTCCCGCTTAGTCCAAGTCCCCCATGGGCCATCTCCCATCTCTGACAGGCCAAGGGCCCCCAAGGGCGCAGAGAAAGCAGCTGGAAGGGCCAGGCCAACTTCCCATCACGTCCCACTCGGGCAGACAGTGTATGGGCATCTGGATCTCCAGGGTCCTTTTTGGAGAAGACGCCAGTGGGTGTGCAGACACTGACCACACCGCAAGGCTTGAAGAAGGCTGAAGGAGGCACGGCTGTCCACCCATGGCCCCTGAACAGCCCCAAGCGACCGGCAGCCAACCCTGTGGAGGCTTCAGATCGAGCAGAAGGACCTGGGGCCAAGGGAGGAGACTGGTTCCAGGAGTGCCTGTTCTGGTAGCTCAGGATCTGGGCAGCCCAGGAAGACAGGGTCGGGGCTCCGCATGAGCCGAAGGACAGGAAAGTGGCTGGAAGAAGCCGTGGATCCCGCAGGAACAGCAGGAAGGCCTTCCTGCCTCCAGTGCCAATCGATCTCGTCCCAGGAATCCCCTCTTCCTGAGGCTGGAGCCTGCTGCTGTTTATTTATACAAGGCTGAGCCCCACCTTCCAGGGTGCTGCCGAAGCCTCCTCCAGCACAAAGCCCCATTGTGCTTCGACATCCTCAGGGCCAACTGGAGACAGAAACTTGCCTACGGGAAGACAATTTGTCCCAGAGATGGAAATGCCTCAGTCTGATTTAAAGGTGCGTCTTTCAGTAAGGAGAGCTTTGTGACGGTGGAGTAGAGTGACAGAAGTGTGGCCAGGGGCCAGCCTGTCGCTGGGACGGCAGACACTATGACAAGTGAGCTGTGGCTACGGCTCTGGACCACCTCCAGAAGGACCAGGCCTCACACAGGTGTGACTAGGAGAGGAATTAGCATGCTATTCCAGTTCAGTGTCCACGGATTGAGAGGAGCAGGAATCTTTTCTTACAGCAGGACGTGTGGAGGAAACATACATCAATAGCAGAAAAACCCAGGGGCAGTTGGTGGCGTGGTGGTTAAGGCAGCTGGATCCCACATGGCGGACTGAGGTTAGAGTCCAGGACCCGGCAGCTTGCTTTCTCACTTTTCCTTTCTCTCACTGTGTCCCACTCTGGTCAAATAAAAATAAAATAAATAAATAAGTAAAGTTAAATAAAATAATTTTAGAAATATGCAGGTGGGACTAGCAGTTGGCATAATGGCTATGTCGCTGGACTCTCATGTAGTTGACCGCAGTTTGAGTCCCAGACATGGTGGCTTGAACTCACTCCAGATGTGTGCGTGTACGTGCCCAAGATCCCAAGAAGAGAACGGAGAAGGGATTGCGGCGTGGCCATTCCCCCTGGGGGGTGATTTCTTGCTTTCTATCTCTCTGTCTCTCTCTTTCAGGTGAGCGCACGCGCCCTATAGCAAAAACCTCTCTCTAAAAAAAAAAAAAAAAAAAAACGCTAACTGCTGGTCCCTCTGTCTCTCTCTTTATATATATATATATATATATATATATATATATATATATATCTGGTGTGTGCTTTGCATGCACAAAATCCTGAGAGGAGAATGGAAGAAGTTAAAGAGGCAGAGGTGTGGTCACTTCCCCCAGGAGGGTGCTCTCTCTCTCTCTCTCTCTCCTGCTAGTGCACACGCCCTGTGGTAAATTTAAAAAAACGTGCAACAGGCTCGTATCCCCACCTCCCTCAACAAAATACATCTGGACGGCACTAAAACAGTCCACTGAAGTTTGGATCTCAGTGCTCTGAACAGGTTCTAGCTCCACACTGAGTCACATGCATGGTCTCCAGGACACTGAACCCCGAAAAGTCAGAGAGAGGGGTTCCAGACGGCCGGACTCTCCCGTGTTCTGAAGATCACCCCAGAGGGAGGCGTGCACAGTGCAGTCCACCCACTGGTCGGTTCCGCTGGGTGTCTGCAAGAGCCGGAGCAGGAGTCTTGGACTAGACAGATGGGAGGTTTTGGGGTGGATGTCAAGGGCTGTGCCACCCCACTTCCAGGCAGCCCTCCCAGACCCTGCCCACTGTAAGCCCACTCTGCCAGTGCATCGACTACTGAGAAGCTGGGTCTGTTTCAGTGAGAGCTAACCAGAGCCGACCTTCCAGCAGGAGACCCCACATCACCCCTCCTTCCCAGGAACTGTGTGCCTCCCTCTCTGCCCTCCACAAAACCTTCGGGCTCTCCAGGCCCTCTGGATCCCAGAAGGCCCCTCCTAAAGCCAAGCCCCCTGTCTGCATTAATGAGGAGCAATTATCACTAATTGCCCCTCACCTCCCACTAGCCCAGAGACCTCCCCTGAGCAGGAAGGGAGCTGCCCAGGAGGGGCAGACAGGAAAACCTGGCCGTCCAGCTGCACCTAGACCCCAACGTCAGCCCAGCTCTTCACCCGGAGCATCCTCAGCAAGTGCTGCAGACACCCCGGGGGGCTGCAGGGTCTCCGGAGCCAAAACTCAGGCAGTACTGACCCTTCCCGAACTGGAGCCTTGGAAAGTAACTCCTGAAAGGAATCCCATGGGACCCTCAAGTGCCCCAGTTCAGCACAGTTCAGCGTCTTCGCTGCATAAACCACACCCGCAGGCCCATACAAGTCGCCAGCACGGCCCCCTGGGAAGCAGCACCCCTGGTAATACCTGGGTGAGTCCGACTTCTAAACTGGACCCTGCCCTCGGATTGCTGGATAGTCCCAGCAAGGATCGTGATCTCTGTCTTGATTTCCTCTTTTTAAAAAATATTTTTTAAAAGAATTACTTGGTTTAACTTTAATTATTATTATTTTCCAGTTTGATGGGGGGGGGGGGGGCGAGGGAGGGCTGAGAAAGGAAGCCACTAGGTCTGAGATTTGAACCATGGTCAGCAATGTGGGAGTCCAGTGCCTTTACCCACCACGCCATCTGCTAGCCCCTTGATTTCCTCTTGAATAAAGAGCGGGTAACCAGTCTTCACCTGCAGGATCATCCTGAGGATTAAATGAGGTGTCTACCCATGCTACTCTCGAACTCAGACGACACTCAAAGAACGAAACTGTTAGCACCTGCTTAGGGCCAGTGCATGGCAAGTGCTTGGGGACACTGGACCCCATGAGGCCACCTATAACGTTCGAGTCTCGGACCTGGTGGCTTAAGAAGCCCTCCAGGTGCGTGGACTGCTCAAAATCCTGAAAGGAGAAATGTAGACGGACTGCAGCATGGCCATCCCTCAGTGGTGCTTTCTTTGTCGCTCGCACACATTCTGTCACTCCTCTGTGTGTGTGTGTGTGTGTGTGTGTATCTTCAGTAAGTATACATACCCTCTAGCAAATTAGAAATAATAATAATAATAATAATAATAAAAATACTGTTTAGAGAAACAAGAAGCCTGGGTTTCGGTCCTGCTATGCTTCTCACTAGCTCCACAAAGTGAGCAACTCTTCCCATCTCTGGGCCTCAGTTTCCTCAACTGTAACTAAAATTCAACTCGTATCTCTAACGTCCCTTTGAGGGCCAACTGTATGTATTAATTTCTTAGGTATACATTTATTAGGACAGTAAAATATACAGCTGGCCCTTGAACACCACCATGTGAACTGCACAGGTCGACTATACACGGGTGTTTTCCGATCAGTAGTTGGAAAACACAGGTCAGCACTGTGAAGGTATGATCTCTTGTTACGATTTTCTGAATAACATTTTCTTTCTTCTTTTTTTTCTTTAAGAACTATTTATTAATCTTAATTCCACTTATTATTATTTAATTTGACAAGAGAGAGACAGAGACATAAAGAGAGGGAGAAGGAGAAAGCAAGCCACCAGGTCTGGGACTTGAACTGCAGTCAACGATATGGGAATCCAGCGTCTTTAGCCAACATGCCACCTGCGCTTACTTGAACGTAAGAATGCAGTGTATGCGTATACAAAACATGTGCTAATTGTCTATGTTATGTTATCAGTAAGACATCCAGGGAACAATAAGCTATGGGTAGTTAAGATTTTAGGGATACAAAAATTATACGAGGGCCAGTCATGTAGCCTAGTGGTTAAGGGATCAAGAGCCCACATGGCTGACCACAACTTGAAGAACATGTTGGGCATGTGTGTACGCATGCCCCAAATCCTGACAGGATGCGCAAATGCCAGAAGGCCTGTGGTGTGACCATACCCTACTGGAGGCATTTTCTTCCTCTCCCTCTCTCACCGTGGTCTATCTCTTTGGTGAGCACCTTCTGGCAATTAAACATACAGAGGGCAGGGGACCAGCAGGTGGTGTGGTGGTTAAGGCGCTGGACACTCCCACATGGCTGACCATGGTTTGAGTCCCAGACCTGGTGGCTTGCTTTCTCACTTTCCCTCTTTCTCTCTGTATCTCTCTCTGGTCAAATTAAAAAATGAATGAATAAATAAAATTAAATAAAATTTTTAAAAAACTAAATTGTCACTTGTAATAAAGAAGAGTGTTGTTTTACCAAAATAAATAAATAAATAAATAAATACAGAGGGCAGCAGGTGGCATGGTGCTTAAGGCTCTAGACTCTTACATGGCCAACTGTGGTCCAAGTCTCAGACCTGGTGGCTTGCTTTCTCTCTCTCTCTCTCTCTCTCTCTCTCTCTCATCTAATTAATTAATTAATTAATTAAATACTTCTTTTAAAAATTGGGGCTGGCAGATCGCATGGTGGTTAAGGGTGCTCGACTCCCACATGGCTGACTGTGGTTCAAGTCCCAGACCTGGGGCTTGCTTTTTCACTTTCCCTCTCTCTTTCTCTCTCTCTCTCTGTCCCTCTATGGTCAAATTAAAATAAGTAAATAAGGGGCTAGCAGGTGGCACGATGGTTAAGGGCGCTGGATTCCCACATGGCTGAGTGCAGTTTGAGTCCCGGACCTGGTGGCTTGCTTTCTCACTTTCTCTCCCTCTCTCTCATTCTATTCATCTCTGGTCAAATTAAAATAAAGTAAGATTTAAAAAAATAATAATAAGCAAATAAAGTTAAATAAAATAATTCTTAAAAAAAATACACACAGGGACCAGCAGTTAGCGCAGTGGCTATGTCGCTGGACTCCCATGCAGTCGACCGCGGTTCGAGTCCCGGACCCGGTGACTTAAACTCACACCAGGCACGTGTGCATGCATGCATGCCCAAGATCCCAAGATCCCGAGAGGAGAATGGAGGAGAAGGGATTGTGGCATGGCCATCCACTCTGGGGGGTGATTTCTCGCTTTCTCTCTCTCTATGTCTCTCTCTGTCTGGCGAGCGCACTTGCCTATAGCAAAAAAAATAAATAAATAAAAAATAAAATAAAAGAAAGAAAGAAAAAAGAAAACCTCTCCAAAAAAAAAAAAAAAAAAAAAATACACACACATAGATTTTCAACAGCACAGGACGTTGGTGCTCGGACCCCCAAGTTATGCGAGTGCCGTTGGTGTTATTTCTGTAAGTGTATAATATGCCTGTCTGCATACCAGGGCTCCTGGACGTCAGCTCTGGAGGTGTGGGGCTAGGTCACTCTCAGTCGCGAGGACCGTCCTGTGTCACAAGAGGGTCAGAGCATCCCTGGCCTGGGCCCAATAGATGCTGAGTCCGTCCCTCTCTGCCCACTCAGGTCTTCACAAGCACAACCAGCTCCAGACAGGGCCAAATGCCTCCTGGGGGGCAAAAGTGCCCCAGTTGGGAACCACTTGTGATGCACATTTGTGTAGGAGTGTGCACGCACATACGGATGTGCCCACGAGGAATAATACGCACACTAGGACAGACGGCGGGCAGCGGGGGAGAGCAGAGGAACTGGGTTTCCCGCGTGTGCTCATGGACACGTTGCAGGGCCTGAGGCTACACACACAGGGCTGTTGAGGTCCCCTACATCTGTAAAACGGTTCCTGTGCTCGTAAAGGCCGCCTGCAGACTTCACTTGGCATATACATACAGAGTCCCATTTACTGCGTCAGCTCTCCGGGCCCTGGAGCTCCCGCATCTGGTCTGGTCAAGAATGTGCTCTGGGAGCTCCGGGGCCTAGGGGAGACGGAAGAACACAGGGCATTCTGTGTGCCCCCTTCCCAAGGCGGCCGGAGCTCAGTGGAGGAAGAGGAAGCAGCCGCAGCCGCGTGGTCACTCCTAGGAAGAGGGCATTTTGCCAAATGTGCGATGCTCTTTGACTTAGTGGATTTTTTAACTTTATTTTTTCCATAAACAAGAGACAGAGAAACAAAGAGACAACACCCCCAACAGGGTTTGGATACTGTGCCCCACACCCAGCGTACTCAGGGAGGTCTCCAGATGCAAACCCGGTCCCTCCCTCGTGGGCCGGCCTTGCAGAGTATACGGGTTTACAGCTGCCACTGCCTGGCCCGCAGTGGACCTGACCGAACTCCTCGACGTGCTACAGGAAGGCAGCAGGGGGAGAGGCTTGGTAGACACCAGGCGTGTGCACACCGCCGTGAGCCCATCCGCACACCTCTCCTCACCCTGTAATTCAGGAAAGGGCAATAACCATAAAGACTGCACGCTGGGGTTCAACCTTCTGTGGAAAGGTGTGGGAGGGGAATGCCGGCTGTAAAGACGCCTGTTTACCCTGAGTGTTTAACAACAGCAATCCTGAACTCCCTTTCTACCTCATTATGACTTCTTTAACATTTGTTTTTAATTTATTCAAGATCATAATCTTCACTGAGGACCACATGAGCCAAACTTCAACTGGAAAACCAAGCTGGGCCTTTGTTCTGCCTGCGCTAATTAGTGTACAAAGGGGCACGGGCTTCCCCCTCCCCCAGGTCTGAAATGCTGGTTCCTATTTATGTAAGCGAGGACAAGGTTACAATGGGGTGCAGTTGGGCCTGGTGGCCCAAGGACAGGTATCAGGAAACCAAGGCTCTAAAACCTGGCTGAGGCACAGGGACTCTTTCAAGCACTGAGCTTTATCTTTTAATAAATGGACAGTTCGCTGGGGCCACAGGTGGCCAAGTGGTTAAGGCACTGCACTCCCACATGACCGACTGTGATTTGAGTCCCGGACCTGGCGGTTTAAGACTCAACACAGGGCATGTGTGCATGCGTGTCCAGAACCCCAGGAGAATGGAGGAGAAGGGATTGCAGGGTAGCCATCTCCCTGGGGGATGATTTATCACTTTCCCTCTCACCGTTTCTCTCTCTCTCTGGCAAATGCATGCACCCTGTGGCAAAAACCTGAAAAAATAAATATATAAATAAAAAATAAATGGATGGTTTGTTGCTAGCTTGATGCATTACATCAATTAAGTAAAATTCTGGGGGACCAGCAGGTGGCATGGTGGTTAAGGCACTGGACACTCCCACATGGCCAACTGTGGTTTGAGTCCTGGACCTGGTGGCTTGCTTTCTCACTTTCTCTATATCTCTCTCTCTCTCTCTCTCTCTGGTCCCCCCAGTGTGTTTCTCAAGCCATGAGAGCAGGGACTCAAAACTCCTGGAGGGCCCCACCTGAGAAATCTGGCTCCTCTTACAATCACGCCATGGGGCCAGCCCACAACAATTTATTGAAGGTCTTTACATGCCTGGTAATGAGAACAAAAGTGATGATCAAAAGGTTCATGGAGGCCCAGCAGGTGGTGTAGCAGTTAAGGCAACTGGATCCAACATGGCTGATGGCTCAGTTCAAGTCCTAGACCCAGTGGCTTGAAAAATCATGCCAGGTGTGTGTGCATGCATGCTCAAAATCCCAAGAGGAGAATGGAGGAGAAGGGATTGTGGCATGGCCATCTCCCCAGTGAGCACAGACACCTTATAGCAAAACAAAACAAAACAAAAAACAGAAGACCATGGAAAATGCGTATTAAGAAAAAAAAAATGCATGCATTTCAAAATTTTCTGTACCAAATAAACCCATACTTTAATTGTATTTTTCCACAGTTGAGGTCCCCTTGTCCAACAAGGGATAAAACAGATCCACTCCCTGTCTTCTGCAGTGAGTTAGGGATCAGAGGAGACAAGCGTGTACTGGGTAATTAATTATTAGAACACAGCACTTAGTAGGGGTGAGATGTGCTCAAGTTCAGGAGCTGAGAACTTACAGCAGGGAGCCTATTTAAGGCTAGGAGGCCAGAAAAAGCATGGGTGAGGGGTAAGGAGTACAGGGGAGCATTCCAAACACAAGGAGAGCCTTGGTCAAATCAGCTGGAGGAACCCTGCCCGATACAGTCCCCTCTGAGTGATCCCCAGTGCACGCTGGCAAGCAAAAGCCCCGAGAAGTCCTGCAGAAATGAAGCCTGCCTGGCGTGTCCTACCTAATAACATCCCAAGGACGTTACTCTGGGAAGAAACGATAGAGGTACTATTGTTCTCACAGCCCATAAGAACTTCGGCATAAAACAAAGCTCTTGTTCATGGAAGTGGAAAACTATCATGTGTCCTCTCAGAACAGCCAAAATACCTCGGAGTTGCTAATGTAATTCTGAAATATTTTCCTTGGCACGGGCCATAAAACCATATGGCCTCCACCACTGTTCACTTACACCCAGTATCACAGGCCAAGGAAGGTCCAGCGATAAAGTCCAGAGAAGAACCAGCAGGCCGGAGTCCAAGAATTCCCTCCAGCACAGAACTCGGCTCTATTTATTTTTATAAGGATGTACAGTCTCAATTCTGGGATGAACTGAGAAAACTTCCACAGAAAGCATAATAAGGGCCAGTCAGGAGTGTGGAGGTTAAGGCAGCTGGATTCCGCACAATAGACGTCTCGGTTAGAGTCCCAGCGGTTTGAGAAATATGCCAGGTGTGTGTGAGTGCATGCCCCAAATCCCAAAATGGAGATGCGACTGCAGAGTAAACATTCCCCAGGAAAGGTGTGTCTCACTTCTTTTTCTCTCTGCCTGTTTCAGGTGGGTGTGCACGTGCCCTTTGGCAGACTAAAAAAAAAAAAAAAAAAAAGCCAAATAAAAATGATCAACTACTGATGATCAACTTATCAAAATTGCACATTGAAAGATACCAGAAGTGGGGCCAGCAGGTGGCAGGGTGGTTAAGAATACTGGACTCCCCCATAGCGGGCTGCAGTTTGAGTCCCAGACCTGGTGGCTTGCTTTCTCACTTTCCCTCTCTCCCTTTCTCTCTCATTCTGTCCCTCTCTGGCCAAATTAAAATAAATAAATGTATAAATAAAGTTAAATAAAAATAATTCTTTTTCTAAAAAAAATTTATATTGAAATATACCAGAATTGAAGCCAGCAGGTGACATGGTAGTTAAGGTGTTAGACTTCCAAATGGCCAACCCCAGTTCAAGTCCCAGACACAGCAGCTTGAAAATCATACAGATCATGTGTGTGTGGCTACCCAAGGTGCCAGGAAGAGAAATGAGAAGGGACTGTGGCATGGCCAGACACCCTGGGGGATGATTTCTCACTTTCCCTTACTCTCTGCTGAGTGCACACCTACACCCTACAGCAAAAACCTTAAAAAAGAGAGAAAGATACCAGAAATGAACTAGTTTCCTCGTCAACCTAAAAGTGATCAAGGAACAGATTTTTGCTATTTGTTTTATTACATGCCATACATAAAAAGAGGGGACTGTAAATAAGCAACAGATACTCACGCATGTGCAGAAAAAAGGCAGACTTTGTAAACGAGGGACCGTGTTAGGAGGAGACAGTGACCAAAAGCAAATGACAGCCAGAGTTTCTCAGAATATGGATTCTAGAAAACTGGCAATTCAAAATTAAATATAAGTGCCCCAAGAATGGAGCAGCACAGAGACTAAACTTTTTTCTAAATTATAAACTTTTTAAAAAATTATATTTAACTCTAATTAATTAATTAATTTATTAATTTATATTTTACCAGAGAGTGAAAGTGAAAGAGAGGGAAAGTGAGATAGCAAGTCGCTAGGTCTGGGACTAGAACCGCAGTCGGCTACATGGAAGTCCAGTGCCCTTAACGACCATGCCAAGTGCTGGCCCCAAGAATACACTTTTTAGGGGCTAGCGAGATCCTGGAACTCAGAATCACTGAGGCCGGTAATGAGTCACCCCAGCAAAGCCCCTACGAGGGCAGGTACGGTGCTGTGTGCACACAGTGTTCACCCCTGTGACTGAGAAGTAGGTGCTAGGAACAGGCCAAAATGCAGCCTCAGCCACAACCTCAGCCATTCAGTGGAAATGTCGATTAGCGTTGGCTTCCATATTCAAAAGGCCTGAACTGACGCCGGATCGATGGCCATGTGATCAAGCACGCAGGTGACCCACACATGTAACTCAAGTGACAATGTGAGAAGTAAGGAACTGAATGAAGCATGTCGTCCGGATGTACTGTCCCTGTCTGGGCATGCCCTTTCAAACACACGGGAGTGTCCACACGTAGCCTGAGTGACAATCTTTTTTGAGCTTTACCTGCTGAAATGTGACTACTTGGTAGAAATATACACATATAACGTTTATTGAACGAATAAAATACAAACATAGAAGATATAGATTTATGAAGCCCAGCCATGGTGGCACAGGTGGTAAGGTGCCACTGTGTAATACTGGAGCCACAGGGAGGCCTGGGTTTGGATCCCAGGTCAACCTGAGCACGTGGGCATGACTATGTGTACCTGTGACCCCGGCTGGCTGGGAGCCTGGGAGAAGGATCATGGCATGGGGTGACCCTGTCAGGAATCCCTGTGTCTTTGCCTCATGATAGATGACATGAAAGGGCCAGCAGATGATGTAATGACTGTGTCGCTGGACTTCCATGTAGTCGACCGAGGTTTGAGTCCCATACCCGGTGGCTTAAACTCACACCAGATGCGTGTGTGTGCACATACATGCCCAAGATCCCAAGAGGAGAATGGAGGAGAAGGGATTGTGGTATGGCCATCCCCCTGGTGGATGACTTCTCACTTTCTATCTCTCTCTTTCTGGTGAGTGCATGTGCCCTATAGCAAAAACCTCTTTAAAAAAATGACATTAAATATATATATATAGGGACCAGCAGTTCGCGTAATGGCTATGTCGCTGTATTCCCATGTAGTCAACTGCGGTTCAAGTCCTGGACCCAGTGCCTTAAACTCACACCAGGCGCATGTGCGTGCGTGCCCAAGATCCCGAGAGGAGAAGGGATTGCAGTGTGGCCATCCCCCCTGGGGGGTGATTTCTCACTTTCTGTCTCTCCGGCTAGCGCACATGCCCTATAGCAGAAACCTCTTCAAAAAAAAAAAAAAAAAAAAAAAAAAAAAGAAAAGAAAGAAAGAAAGAAAAAAATATATAGGTATATATTTTTATACCTATATATATAAATTTTACATAGAAAACAACTGTCATGTACTATTATGATAGAGAAGGACAGAGTGAGCGAGAGAGAGAGAGAAAGTGAGAAAGCAAGCTGCCAGGTCTGGGACTTGAACCACGGTCGGCCATGTGGGAGTCCAGCACTCTTAACCACCATGCCACCTGCTGGCCCCACTATTACGACTATTAAAACAAATGGAGGGGTAACGGGAGGCATGGTGAACTCCTACATGGTCGACCACAGTTCAAGTTCCAGACCCAGCAGCTTGCTTTCCCACTTTCCTCCTCTCTAATCAAATTTTAAAAATAATAATAATAAACAAACAAACAAATAGTTCCTCTTTTTTCTGGAGAGACTTTTGCATGTGTGCTTCCTGGAGAGACAGAGAGACACAAAGGGAGAAATCACCCCCAGGGGCATGGCCATGCTGTAATCCCTTTTCCTCCATTCTCCTCTTGGGATCTTGGGCGCTCATGCACCCGCACCTGGTGTGAGTTTAAGCCGTCGGGTCCAGGACTCAAACCGTGGTTACGTGGTAGTCCAGCAACATAACTATTACACCTTCTGCTGGTCCCTAAATAAAATAATTCGTAAGGAAAACGAATAAGGAGAATGCAGTCACAGTATTACTAATAGTAAGACTACATTAAGGAGCTAGTGGTTAAGGGAGTCAGATCTCACATGGTAACAGAGGTTCAAATCCTTGCCCAGGCACCTTGAAAACCACAGTGGGCATGTAAGCTTCCATGCCCTCAACCCCACAGAACAGAGAAATGGAGAAGGGACTGCTGTGTGACCACACCCCTTTGGTGGGTGCCTTTTCCTCTTTCTGTCTCTGTCTCTCTCCTGCAAGTGTACCTACCCTCTGTCAAGTTAAAAAAAAAAGGGGGGAGAGGATATACTGAAGGATATACATTATATCCTTCTAGAACAAATACACGTTTATGAAGTGTTTTTAAATTCTAAGACATACTGTATTCTACTTGTCATCTCGACAGCATGGCTCGGTGCACGGAATAGCCACAGCCATCGTCTGTGCCCTGTCCGTGTTCAGGACATGGTCTCTCAACGACAGCTTCCACGACGGAGTCAGAGCTCCTCAGGCTAGGACAGGAAATGCACAAGACGGGCCCGGAAGCAGCGAAGCCTCGCAGACAGGATTGTGTCCCAGGACAAGGAGCCGACATGAAGAGGCTCTGGCTGGCTGAAGACAGGGCAATTTCAGTATCAATGAGGATCATAATTGCAAACAGATTAAAAGACATTATATAGGGTTAAATGGATAGCTTTGTAATAGGGAAAAAAAAGAAGAATGCATTGGTCACTCTTACAGGTGGTAAGAAACCAACCGGAAAATGGTAAACAAAAGAAGAGAATTGGGCCTTCCCAACAGGCCAAGAGCAGGAGTCCAGAAACTGCAAAGGGCAAGGCCGTCCATCTTCCCAGTTCTGCCACCACGCAGCGTCCCATCACGATGACACCCCTGGGCGGCACCCAGGTGGTACAGATGCAGCCCTAATGAGTGAGCACGGCTCTGTTTTAATTAAACATTATTTACACAAATAAGTGGGGGGACCAGCAGTTAGCGTAATGGCTATGTCACTGAACTCCCACGTAGTCGACCACAGTTTGCACCCCGGACCCGGTGGCTTAAACTCACGCCGGGCGCATGTGCGTGCGTGCCCAAGATCCCAAGAGGAGAATGGAGGAGAAGGGATTGCGACATGGCCATCGCCCCTGGAGGGTGATTTCTTGCTTTCTGTCTCTCTGCCTCTCTGTCTGACGAGCGCACGCGCCCCATAGCAAAAACCTCTCAAAAAAAATAAATAAATAAAAAATAAGTGGCAGGTTTGATTTAGCTTATAAAACTTTTTCTCCCCTTGCCAGAGGGCGCACGTGCTCACCAGGATGGAAAACAGAGAAAATGCAACCCCCATGGAGTCACAGGGTGGTCCTCTTTCCTCCATTTCTCATCCCAGCCAGATTTGGGGCACATGCATACTCGTACTGACACCAGAGCCGGGACTCAAACAGTGGCCAGCCATGTGAGATCTGACACCCCATGCACAGCCCTTAACCACTGCACTACAGGGCCAGCCACTGCCTGTAGACTTGTGATCGAAGGAAACTCAATAATTGATGAGGGATAGTTTCTTTTTGAAAACTACAACATTACGGTGATAGAAGAAGAAGTAATGATACAAAAAGACAAATACTATTTTGAAACTGCTAAGGACATCAAGAATGTGGGTGCTGACTACCAGTGACAGCCAACATCACGGTGACACGACCAGACCTACATATCTCCTGGTGGAAGGACATCTAAGCAGGCTTGAAAAAATAAGTTGGGGCCAGGGTGGAGAGAACACCATGAAGACTGATCAAGAATCTAAATCTAACTAACAATTTTCAAGAAGTACAGGGGACAGCGACACATGTACAAGACATCATGCAATTGGGGACTGCATTTAACAAAACCCAGACTGAGAAACTCCACAGTCGTCATCCAGATAAAATCTAGAAACCTAATTAGGAAGCTTCTCACATCCTATAAAAAATGCAGTGTTGGGGCCAGCAGGTGGTGTGTGATGGTTAAGGGCGCTGAACTCCCACAAGGCTAACGACCATGGTTCAAGTCCCAAACCCGGCAGCTTGCTTTCTCACTTTCTCTCTCTCTTTCTCTCTGCCCATCTCTGGTCAAATTAAAAATAAATAAATAAAGTTGTTTTTTTTTTTTTTTTTAAACGCAGTGTCAACTTTTCTGCCTCAACATTTCCTGAGGGGGGGAGGAGAGGAAACTAAAAACTTAAAAATCACATGCTATCATTTCTTTTTTTTTTTTTTTTAACAAAGAATAGTTTATCTTTTTAAAATTATTTTTATTTAACTTTATTTATTCATTCATTTATTTATTTCAGTTTGACTAGAGAGGGTCAGAGTGAGAGAGAGCATGCAAGCCGCCAGGTCCGGGACTTGAACTGCAGTCGGCCATATGGGAGTCCAGCACCCTTAACCACCACGCCACCTGCCGGCCCCTAACATACTATAATTTCTTAACAAATGATCTTTGAGCCAGACATCCTATGAAGAAAATGATTTGTTTGTTTGCTTTTAATGAGACTCTCAGGCCTCTGGTGGTATGGTGGTTATGCCCGCTGAATCCCTCCTGGCTGACTGTATGGTTCAA
This sequence comes from Tupaia tana, assembly GCA_026018925.1. Taxonomy (NCBI): domain Eukaryota; kingdom Metazoa; phylum Chordata; class Mammalia; order Scandentia; family Tupaiidae; genus Tupaia; species Tupaia tana. Next base: position 150,268,732 of record JAKSZU010000003.1, read on the forward strand.
GTTTTGGACTCTGTAGCTTGAAAAACATACTGGGCAGGTGTGTGTGCCCAAAATTCTGAAAAGAGGGAGAAATGGAGATGGGACTACGGCATGACCATCCCCAAGGGGTGTGCTGTCTCTCTTTACGTCTCTCTTCTCCTCATGCTCCCTTCCCTGCACAAGTGCCCTCTGGCAACATTTTTTAAATGAGTGAATGAATAAATAAGAGAGTCTCCACACACCTTGTACTTTCACCTTGAGCATTCACAGATGTACTACGATACTTAATGTAACAGAAACAATCTAGCAATTTGAGAAACTACTGAGAAATTATCCTTCCTGTGCTACACTGTCGCATTTTGAAAACTGAATCAATTTGGCAATTGCCACAGTCCTGTTTCTGGTAACTCTTCACCGTCTACTAATGCCAATGGTTACAAGTCTGATGAAAAATGAGGTCTCTACATGAGCTCACAGTATCTCTCCCAAGCTACTTATAAGTTACAAAAAAGAAAAACCGGAACTTGATTGGAAAAACCTACAGACATCATTTTAACCAAGTGATCGAAACTGGCCTGACCCATAACGGAAAAGAGGGAGGGTTACTGAGAGGGACATTGTACCACCTCTTTGGTGTTCCTGCCCAAATCTGCATCTATGAATAAATGTGCTTGTGGGGAGACGAGCAGGTGCTGAGGTAGTTAGGCGCTGGATACTCCCACATGACCAACCACAGTTCGAATCCTGGACCTGGTGGCTTGCTTTCTCACTCTCTCAACTCTGTCCTCTCTCTCTCTCTGTGTCCCTCTCTGGTCAATTAAAACAAATGAATAAATAAAATTAAATTTAAAAATTCTTTTAAAAAAATGAGCTTGTGAGGAAACACCAGAAAAAAATACAAGTCAAGATCTTTCTGTAAAATGAACGGCTGTCATCCTCAAAAGTCAAAAACACGACATACACACACACACATACACACACACACACACACACACACACACACAAAGTGGTCTAGAAGGAAGGAGACTACAGGGACCTGACAAGTAAGTGTGACATGTGGTCTTGGACTCATCTCGGACCAAAGTTTAAAACCTGTTTTTCGTTTTTTAGGTTTTTTGCCATAGGATACGTAGGCTGTGGAGAGGTGAGAGACAGAGAAAGACAGAGAAACAGAAAGTGAGAAATCATCCCTCAGGGGGATGGTCACGCCACAATCCCTTCTCCATTCCCTTTTTGGGATTTGGGGCACACACACACATGCCTGTTGTGATTTTCTTCCTTTCTCTCCTTTTTGAGAGATTTTTGCTTTAAAGCATGTTCACTTGCCAGGAACACAGAGATACAGAAAACAAGAAGTCACCCCACACACACACATCCCCAAGGGGAATGACCACACTGCAATCCCTTCTCCTCCATTCTTCTCTCAGGATTTCGGGCATGTACGTACATGTGCCCAGCATGAGTTTCAAGCTGCTGGGTCTGGGACTGGAACCACAGTTGGCCATGTGAGTCCAGTGCCTTCACCACTGCACCACCTGTTGGGCCCCTATTGGGCATGATTTTCAAAACACTGGGACGTGAACCGTACATGGTCCACAATGTGGGAGTCCGGCACCTTAACCACCATGCCACCTGCTAGCTCCAAGTTTTAAAACTTAAACGCATTCCTTTGCTACAAAAAACATTGGTAACACATATGTAAGATGATGGGTAAAACCTGAATGATGAGATGACAGCAATATCTCTATTAACCTCCTGACTTCAGTAATTACACTGTGATGATTGTCCTTGTTTTTAAACATGTCTCATCCCCTCACCTTCATCCCCTCACCTTATTCAGTATTCACAAATACGAGAGGTCTTCAGTGAGCTCGTGGAACATCCATAGTATGAAAAAACTATGCATGGATTTCAAAACTTTTTGCACCAAAATAAATTGGTACTTTGACTCCATTTTTTCGTTAATTTTTTGAAGCCTCCCTCCATACATTATATAGTGTCACAGAAACAACTTTAGAAATTATACCTCCTTAAGTAAAAGGGACTGTGTCTACAACTTACTCTCAAATGAATAAGAAAAAATGTTATAAGAAGATGGGCAGGCTCCTGGGGCAGCCATAAAGCACTATTCAAGAGAAGCTAGCCTAGGGTCAATGAGTGTTATGGTGGTTAAGGTGCTGGGTGCCCACACGGCCGAATGACATTCGAGTCCCAGACCCAGCAGATCAAAAATTGTGCTGGGTTGGGACCAGCAGTTGGTGTAATGGCTATGTCGCTGGACTCCCATGTAGTCGACCGTGGTTCGAGTCCCGGACCTGGTGGCTTAAACTCACGCCAGGCGCGTGTGCGTGTGCGCCCAAGATCCCAAAAGGGGAATGGAGAAGGGATTGTGGCATGGCCATCCCCCGGGGGGTGATTTCTCACTTTCTATCTCTCTGTCTCTCTTTCTGGTGAGCGCATACGCCCTATAGCAAAAACCTCTCCAAAACAAATAAATCTTGCTGGGCTCAGGGGCCGGCAGGTGGCATGGTGGTTAGTTAAGTGAGCTGGACTCCCACATGGCCAACCACGCTTGAGTCCTAGACCTGATAGCTTGCTTTCTCCCTTTCCCTCTCTCTCTCTCTCACTCTGTCCCACTCTCGTCAAAGTTAAAGAAAGAAAGAAAGAAAGAAAGAAAGAAAGAAAGAAAGAAAGAAAGAAAGAAAGAAAGCTAAATAAAATAATTCTTTGAAAAGTAAAAGAAAATCTTGCTGGGCTCATGTGTGTGCATGCCCAAAATCTTGAGGGGAGAATGGAGAAGGAATTACGGCATGGCAATCTTGCTTCGGGGTGATTTCTCTCTTTCTCTCTGTTCTCTAGCAAACGCATGCCCCCTACAGCAAAAATCTCTCCCTTTAAGAAAATAAAGAGAGGGAGGCCAGAATTTGGGCACACACAGACTGCCAGGGCCAGGATTCAGACCACAGTCAGCCGTGTGGGGAATGATTCCCTTAACCACAAGGCCACAGGACTGGCCCTGCAGAAATCTGTTGAAGTCCTCTCATAGAATGAATAAACAAGGACTATATCCAATTTACACATACAGTAAAATACACGCATACGAGACACTGAGGCTGGTGAGGAACAGGAAGTGGCCGAGAGACTGAGACAGCAGATTGCTCACGAGTACTCCCTGCATCACGCTCTGTAAGGAACCAACGTTACCACTTCGAGACGGCAGAAGACAAACACGAGGGAATCTGGGGAGGACAAGACTGGAACTGGTTCCAGATGAACTGGACCCGCAGAGTGCAGAAAAGCAAAGAAAGATTAAGACAGCAATTAAAGCCAACACAGTAACTACACCAGCCATAAGTCTCCATCCCTGGAACCAAAAGTGCCTCTTGAAAAAAAGAGATGGAGGGAACCAGCAGTTAGCGTAATGGCTATGTCACTGGACTCCCACGTAGTCGACCGCGGTTCGCGTCCCGGACCTAGTGGCTTAAAACTCACGCCGGGCGCATGTGCGTGCATGCCCAAGATCCCGAGAGGAGAATGGAGGAGAAGGGATTGCTGTGTGACCATCCCCCTTGGGGGGTGATTTCTCACTTTCTGTCTCTGTCTGTGTGTCTGGCGAGCGCACGCGCCCTATAGCAAAAAAAACCTCTCCAAAAAAAAAAAAAGAGATGGAGAGGCCAGTAGGTGGCATGGTGATGAAGGGCACTGGACTCCCACATGGCCGACCACGGTTCAAGTCCTGAACCTGACAGTCTGCTTTCTTTCCCCCTCTCTCTCTCTCTCACTCTGTCCTTCTCTGGTCAAATAAAAATAAATATATAAATAAACTTAAGTAATTCTTTAAAAAAAGAAAGAAAGAAAGAAATAGAGATGGAAGTGATACTGGTAGAGATGGAAATGATGAAGATGACACTCACTAGGGCCAGCCAGTGGCACCGTGGTTAGGGCAGTTGGATTCTGCATGGCCACCCACGGCAGACCCAGCAGCATGGAACACGTATGCATGGGTGACCAAACTCTCAAGAGGAGAATGGAGAAGGGATTGCAGTGTGGCTGTTCTCCTGGGAGCTGGCTTCTCTCTGTCTCTCTGTCTCTCCATCTCTCCTTCTGGAAAGCACACATGGCCTATAGCAAAACTAAAAAAATAAATTAAAAAAAAGTACTCATCTTTTACTTGGACTCACCACCTCAGTGAATATGGCTCCAAATGGCATTTTCACATTCACCTGGCTGGCAACTTTCGGTATAACCTGAACCCCCGCCCCCTCCAGATAGGACCGCTGGCTCTAACACCTTCTACAGAGGTGACTTTGGGCCCATCCCGTACTCTTGCTGTCTCAGCTTCCTCAAGGATAAAACAGAGATAATGATATCTGATGTTCAAGAGTTTCATGTGGGACAGTTCTGACAGTGTGATACAGTCCGCCAGAACCCTAATAGTGGCTAAAGAGCTAGTTTTAATATTGATGTTTAAATATTCATGCTGTCAACATTCAACAAACGAAACATTTACCATGGCTCAGGTGTTGTTTTAGATGAGGTTTTTTTTTTTTTTTTTTTTTTTGAGAGGTTTTTGCTATAGGGTGCATGCGCTGGCCAGAAAGACAGAGAGAGACCGAAAGTGAGAAATCACCCCCCCCGGGGGGACGGCAATGCCACAATCCCTTCTCTTCCATTCTCCTCTGGGGATCTTGGGCACGCATGCACACACGCCCGGTGTGAGTTTAAGCCACCAGGTCCGGGACTCAAACCACATGGGTGGTCAAGTGGTCGACTACATGGGAGTCCAGTGACATAGCCATTACGCTAACTGCTGGTCCCTAGATGAGGTGCTTTTGATGTGCACTACTCCCTGGGGACCTCCCTGAGTGGACAGCCTAAAGCCCCAGTGAGCGTGCCCGAGCCCTGCCACAGTCTCCATCACCCTTAACTGTTTCCGTGGGCAGGTCAACCACCCCTGGGCTTGGTCCTCATCCGTGGGGCGGCCTGGGTGGTTCCTCCTGACGCAGAGGGCTGTGGGGCACACACGCAGGGCCCTGGATAAGAATCTCAGGGAGGAACACCCCACAGTCCCCTGGGAGGTGTGTCTGCGGATCCTACTAACTTTAGTGACCCTGATGTATCCTTTTTTGGAATTTATGGAGGGGAAGGTGGGTCCAAACACCAGAAATCACTACTGCTAACAAATCTGGACTTGCACATTTTCATACCACTCATTCCTACCTCTTTTGTTTTTCTCTCTCATCAGACCCATCTGTTTCTTAATCACAGTTACCATCTGTATTTACACCTTTCTGTTTTTCCCACACATTTTCTATTGACATTCCTACAAATACTGACCCCATTCCCTTTATAAGGTCTAAGATATTTATCTCACTGAGCAACCCAGTGCCTTGTGACACCCATGGCTCCAGAAGGGCTTTAATGGGATCCTAAGTGCCTCCCTAACTTCTAGGAACCACACTCAGAAACCCCTCCGGCTAGTCTTCCCACAGGGCGCATGTGCTAGCTGGAGGGAGACAGGGAGAGACAGAGAGGGAAGGTGTGAAATCACCCTCCCTGGGGGGGATGGCCACATCGCAGTTCCCTCTCCTCCATGCTGTTTTTTCAAAAGAGATCACCCGGGAGATAGTTCGGGAGGTGAGGGACAAAGTACTGAATTTCTTGATTTCTAATTTCAAACCGGCTTACACACGTATACATACACACCGACGAGACACACACAGAGGCAGGGAGAAAAGACTAACAACTGCCTCTGTCATTCCCCAAATCACTGTCTAGGTGTTCGGTATTTCTTTTTCTTTTTTAATTTGCCAGAGGTCACCTGCACCTGCCAGAGAGAAAGAGAGGGAGAAAGTATCCCCCCAGGGCATGGCCACGCTGTGGCCCCTTCTTCTTCATCTCTCCCTCCTTTCAGGATTTTGGGCGCGCGCACACGTGTCCGACATGTTTCTCGGCCGCTGGGTTCAGGACTCCGCAGGGCTGGCCATGTGGGCTCCAGCTGTCTTCACCTCACCACCTCACCACTGGATGGTCCTAGTATTTATTTCTTTAACTGTCATTCCAGATGATTAGAACGGACTCTGCCTTCCCTTTTTGTGTTTTTGTGTTTGTTTTCTTAGAGCCGGGGTCTCGCTCCGCTGCCCTGGCTGGTGTTGAACTCACCATCCTCCTACCTCACTCAGTCTCCCTAGCAGCTGGGACTGAAGGAGCACACCACTGCGCCCAGCAGGGACTGATTTTCATTTGTAAGGAACTTGAAGAAAGCAACTAATGGATAAACTCATTTATAAAATGCACCGAAAGGAAACACTACTTGCACACTTGACTCACCAGGCCTAGTCTGTTAACCAAGCTCTGTACTAAGAGGGACCCGAAGCGCAGAGACCAAGCTCTGTACTAACAGGGACCCGAAGCGCAGAGACCAAGCTCTGTACTAACAGGGACCCGAAGCGCAGAGACCAAGCTCTGTACTAACAGGGACCCGAAGCGCAGAGACCAAGCTCTGTACTAACAGGGACCCGAAGCGCAGAGACCAAGCTCTGTACTAACAGGGACCCGAAGCGCAGAGACCAAGCTCTGTACTAACAGGGACCCGAAGCGCAGAGACAGCAAGCGCGGCCGCCCCTCCAGCACTCTCCCACGCTGGAAGCCCGCGTGTGTATTCTTCCAACCCGCACCGACTTCAACACGGAGAAACAGACTCCATGTCCAAACAGGCCAAGTGTCAGTAGATAAGCACTTTTCCTGGGATGGTGAAGCCCCCGGGGAGGCCCTCTAAGGATGACTTCGCTCCTCTGGAGCACGTGCTGCTAGGACAGCTTCGCCCACAGCCACTCACGCTCTCCTACAGCTGTTTGTCCGGTAAGGCGCATTCCCAGCTCCAAACCAGAGAACTGGAACAAGTCTAGCCAGGCCCTCCACCCAGCTGCACACTCACTGGGGTTTCTGAGCTGGAAAACAAAAGTCGGGGGTCAGCCGCCCTTCTCCAGAGGAGGAGCTAGTTACAGCAGGCGTGTGCGTAAAGCCATGGGGGGAGAAGGGAAGCCTGAGACGGACTCCCAACCAAATTCAAATCTTGGCACCATCCGCTGCCAGTAGTGTAACCATGTACAAGATCCTTGACCTCTCCAAGTCTGTCTACACACCAGCGAAATGGGAGTAACAAGTATCTACTTCCTAGCAGGTCAGGAGCTCTGAAAAATATCGAGATTTCGGTAGCCATTGCCAAGTGCTTTCCAAACAGGGTGGAGCTCTCTACAGCCTTCAAGAACCGCCAAGAAGAGCAGCCATTTTACCAGACATTAGCCAGCACTAGAAAGTCTTAAGCCTGCCCAGTCACTGGCATGGTAGCCAAGGTGGCTGGATCCCACATGCCCAACTGTGCTGTTTGAGTCCTGGACCTGGTGGCTTGAAGGACACACTGGGTGCATGCATGTCAGTCCAAAATCCCAAAAGGAGGGACCAGCAGTTAGGGTAATGGCTAAGTCAATGGACTCCCACATAGTCAACCGTGGTTCGAGTCCTGGACCCAGTGGCTTAAACTCACGCAGGGTGCAAAAGCATGCATGCCCAAGATCCCAAGAGGAGATTAGAGGAGAAGGGACTGTGGCGTGGCCATCCTCCCTGGGGGGTGATTTCTCGCTTTCTGTCTCTTTGTCTCTCTTTCTCTTTCTGGCGAGCACACACGCCCAATAGCAAAAACCTCTCCAGAAAAAAAAATAATCCCAAAAAGGAGAATGAAGAAGGGATTGTGATGGGGACATCCCTCGTGATAAGTGCATTCTCACTTTATCTCTGACAAGCACATGCACCCTCTAAATTTAAAGTCCTAAGGCAAATCTTTTTTTAAAGAATGATTTTATTATTTTTTTTTCAGTTTGACCAGAGAGAGAGAGGGAAAGTGAAAAAGCAAGCTGCCAGATCCAAGATTCGAACTAGAGTCAACCATGTGGAAGTCCAAAACCTTAACCACCATGCCACTTGGCAACCCTGAGGTAAAATATTAACATTAGTTTGATGGGCCAAAATGGTATTTGTTTCTGGGTTTTATTTTTTAAAGGTACTACATCGCGATCCTCCGGTGCTGGCTCCCACTTAGGACTATAGGAATGTGCCACTACGCCAGCTCTTTCTCAGAGGGGGACTTGCTCTGTTACTCAGGCCAGCCCTGGGCTTATGATCCTCCTGCCTGTGCTTCCCAAATCACTGGGATTACAGGCGACATCACCACGCCTGGCTTTTGGGGTGGAATAGGAATTGAACCCGGGTCTCCTGTTGTGGTCCCAGCCACAGGGCACAGTGTCTTAGCAAAGTATGGCTGAGCCGATTCTTGTTTCAATTAGCTTTTTTAAAAAGAATTATTTTATTTATTCATTTGATTATTTTTATTTGACCAGAGAAAGACACACAGAGAGAAGGAAAGTGAGAGAGCAAGCCACCTGGTATGAGACGCGAACTGTGGTCAGCCATGTAGGAGTGTCCAACGCCTTAACCACCATGCCACCTGCTGACCCTTAATTAGCTTTCTTTAAACTACCTGAGAGGTTGAACATGGTTTCACATATTTGGTAGCCAAATACATGTATTTTATTGTTTTGTGAATTATACTTATTTTCTAAAGTTAGGGTCAACCCTTGGGGTCTTTTTCCTCCTCTGAACAGAAATGAAAACAGATTTTCAAAAACACTGTCACGCAGTTTGAGAACAGGATGAATTCATTTTCTGTCCTGAGGATGCCAGGTAACAAACAAGAGCTAGCTCACTTTAAAAACTCCTAAAAACAGCCACATTTAAACGTTTTTCCCTAAATTTTCCAACTTTGAAGTATACGTCTACATTTAATATGCATTTTCCCATAAACATCCGTAGATTACACATACAACGCAAAGGAAGGAGTTGGGATTTCGCGATTTATTTTAGAACCTTAAAGGTAACCACTAACTGAGGTTAACACTGAATCGGTGCACTCCTAACACCTTACGCGTCTCAGGAGAAACGGCACCGGCTCCGGCTGTTCACCACACAGCCTGCACAGAAGAGACCAGGCCAAGCCTCCACTGCCCTCACAGTCCCTCAGTCCCAGATGCCGAGGGTTTGGAAACTGTATTGATTTGCTTATTCCCTAAGTCCAATGCAGTTTAGAACAAAATAGAAAATATAGGACATATAAAAACCTCCGCCAAAACTAGATTAGATTAGCCAACCTGGCACAGTTTTCTCCAGGCTCTTATCATTCTTCCCTATCCCCAGTTATCACAGCCCAACATCTGACCGCAACTGCAAACACAAACAAGTTGTATTATAATTCTTTTTTTTTTTTTTCTATAGGGTACATGTGCTTCCCTGAGAAAGAGAAAGGGAAAGTGAGAAATCACTCTCTGGAGGAGACGGCCACGCCACGATCCGTTTTCCTCCAGTCTCCTCCTAGGCTACTGGGCACCCACTCACATGCACCCAGCGTGATTCTCAAGCCACCGGGTCTAGAATCCAGACCACGAAGTCAGCCATGTGTGTTCCAGAGCCCTAACCTCCAGTGCACCAGTTGGCCCTCTTTCTTTTTTAAATCATCAAAGGGTGTGTGCACTCTCCAGAGACAGACAAAGAGAAAGAGAGAAGAGAGAGAGAGATAGGGAAAGTGTTCATCACCGTCCAGGGGGCATGGACACTAGCAATCCTTCCTCCATTCTCCTCTAGGGGTTGTGGGTGGTGTGCGTGTACACGCCCCCCCCCCCCAGTGTAATTTTCAAGGCACCGAGCCCAGGATTTGAACTGTGCAGTCAGCCTTGTACAATCCAGAATCTTAACTTCCATGCCACCTGCGGGCCCCCCCCCCCAACAGTTTTGAGTGTGCGCGCACACACACAGCACAGTGTTTTTCAAGCTACCAGGCCCAGATTCAAACCATGGCGGGTTACGTGTGAGACCCAGCTCCCTGTGCACAGGACTTAACTGTGGCACTGTGGGCTAGCCCTAATACCCACCTTGATCCATGCTTCAACATCAGCCCGCTCCCAACAATACAGAGAGGAAAATGTTCTCAAATGTGTCACATCTTCCGGTCAATGCACAAATGTTTCATTATTTAACCTGGAACCAAAAGATTCCCAGCGTTTCTGGCTTAATCCTGGGCAGGAAAGGAAGGGCCCGTACTCTCCGTGCTGCCAACATTCCTGGACCCCCACCTCAGCCAACTTGCCTTTGGTTTTAGCGAAATATCAAGAAACCATCCAGCCTTCCAATGCACACTCCCCTCAATTTCTGCCAACTCCTCTTCTCCATTTTTCCTTCATGCTCCTCTTCAACCCCTGAGCTAGCCTGTAAGACCGGGAGAACACCACCTACCACGGTGTATCCTCCCTCCAGCAAGGAAGGAAGTCTGCCCGCTTTCCAAAGCTCCCAGCCTCCTCTCTCCTCTCCTCTCCCCATTCATTTCAATCCTGCCCCACTGCCCCTACACACATTCAAGCCTGTGGCTCTTCCATTCCCTCCTTTTCCCACAGCAGGTCCTCTTTAGAGCCAGGCTTCCCCACATCTTTTAGGTTACCACAGGCAGAGAGTAAGATGAGAAAGGCTCTCCCCTTTCCTTCCCTCTGCTTCCAGAATGTCGCATCCCTAAGCTCTCTTCCTATTTTGCCAAATGCTCTGCCTGTGGTATGAATGTGCCCCCCAGATTCACACGTTGGAAACTTACTCCCCAGTGCAACATGTTGAGAAGTGGAATCTTTAAAAGGTGATGAGGTGATGAAGGCTCTGTCTCCATGAATGGATTACTGTCGTCATCATCATGGAAGTGGGTCCCTCATGAAAGCAACTTCAGCCCTTTCTTGCTCTCTCTCCCGCAAACTCCCTCCCCTTCTGCCATCCACCATGGATGGTGCAGTGAGAAGGGCCTCACCAGATACCCAGAGGTCTTGCCAGTCTCCAGAACCACGAGCCAAAGAAAGTTCTCAGCTCCTCCCCATTCTCCTCCACTGCAATGTGGTCTTCCCCTGCCTGAGCACCCCTGCTGTTCTCCTGCACCCTTACATCATTCAGCTGCTGCGGTTTCAACTCCCCTCGGTATCCCCTCCAACCCGGTATGTCTCCATTCTTCCAAACCAGAGCCTCTCCCAGACTGCGGGCTCTGTTTCTGCCAAACCATCCAGTGAGTGTCTGTCCAGCACTGAGAGGAAGGGACTAGAGGGCGAGTGCTCCAGTCACCCAGGCTCAGACTCCAGGAGTTAACATGACATCAGCCACTCCCTGCCCCCTGACGCCACCCCTCCCCTGCAAATGCAGCCATCCCAATCTCTCCCATTCTACCCTTCTTTCTGCTCTGACACTCTAGCCCTCTTCACCTCACCCCTGGTTGCTGAGTCTCCTAACCTCTCTGGCTCCTCCCTTGCCCGCTCCCTCCAATGCACCACTTCCTTTCTAAGCACACCAACGCGCCCATGTCCCTTTACACTAGATGCTTCTCTGCAGTCTCCAGACCACCACCAGATTCCTCCCCTGGCATTCCAAGTCTCCCAAGCCCTGGTCCCTTCTCTTTCCAAGTAAATGCAACAGAGGACACTGTATTACCCCAACTAGCCCTAAACTTGTCCATCTTCTACGTCTTTCTTCTCTTCTTCCTGTGCTAGGCCTGAGGAAGGACTCCTGTTTTTCCCTCAACATACTTACTACTTAATTTTCTTATAATTAACAGCAGGTGGTGTGATGAGTAAGGTGCTGGACTCCCACATGGCTGACTGTAGTTCGAATCCCAGGCCTATGGCTTGCTTTCTCCCTTTCCCTCTCTGTCTCCCTCTAGTGAGTGTGCACACTCTGCAGCAAATTAAAAATAATAAAGATAAAAATAAATAATCCTTTTAAAAATTATTAACAAAAATTATTGTGAATTAAAAAAAAAAAAAAACTGAATTTCTGGCGAGTCAGGTGGTGTGGTAGTTAAGATGTCCGGATCCCACACGGCCGACTACTCAGTTCAAGTCCCAGAGTAGGCAGCTTGAAAAACACACCAGACATGTGTGCATACCCCAAATCCTTAGAGAATGGAGAAGTGGGGACTGCAGCATGGCCACTTCCCCTGGGGGAGTGATTTCTCACTTTCCCTCTCTATTCCACTCTCTCCAGTGAACACACACACCTTTATAGCAAATGTATTAACAAAACAAAAACAAAACTGAATTAATTTTAAGAGGTAGTTTAGGTAGTTTTAAACTACCTCTTCTATTTACCTTCCTTGAACATTCCAGCCCAAAGCAATTTTTGTAAATTTCTTTGTTCTAAAAATGCCTCTCCCAACTTTATGGCCACTTAACATAGGCTTCCTATTAGAGCATTCACGTTACTTCTTCCTGACTCAGTTTTTAAGTCCTTTCAGGCAAAGACTTGGCCTAATTCCCCGTATTTCTCATAGTCTGTCAGTCACTACCCAGGACAGACGCTCAGTACACAACATTTGAAAAAGTCAAGGTGTTACAAATCAGTCTTTAAGATCCAAAGCTGTAATTCCCCAGTTTAGTAGGTAAAAGTTTCCTCTAAATTGGGATAAAAGTAGGGCCTTTCCATTACAGAAGATTTTCTAGTAGGTTAATCACTTAAATTATTTTTTATTCCACAATTCTTTTTGTAACATTGCACGTCACTGTGAAAGCTGGAACACCCTTTATTCAAGGTTAGATTTGTGGGCCTGCAGGTGGCACAGTGGTTAACGCACTGGACACTCCCACATAGCCAACCATGGTTTGAATCCCGGATCTGGTGCCTTGCTTTCTCACTTTCCTTCTCTGTGTGTCTTTCTCTGGTCAAATAAGTGAATAAATAAGTAAAATTAAATAAGTAATTCTTAAAAAGAAAAGTTTTAAAAATCAAGGTTAGATTTTTATGTGTCTGTACGTGTGTACACACATGTACTAGCTTACTTTCTCCTTGAGAATCCCCAGAATGAGATTAATGAAGAACAAGGCTAAATTATAACTTCCCAGACTTACAACAAATCAAGTCGGCTATTCCCTGCCAGACCTACCCACCCAAAGACAAAAGGTTGACAAGGTTCTCGGACCAGCAGATGGCTTAATGGTTATGTGACTGGACTCCCACATAGCCTACGGCGGTTTGAGTCCCAAACACAATGGTTCAAATCCAAGACCTGGTAGCTTAAAACTCATTCTGGGCACGCTAAGAATCCTGAGAGGAGAATGGAGAAGGGATTACAGCATGGCCATCCCCCCTGGGGGATGATTTCCCACTTTCTGTCTCCCTGTCTCTCTCTTTCCCATGAGCACACACACCCTGTAGCAAAAATCTCTCTGCTAAAATAAATAAATAAATAAATCGACAGGGTTCAAGTTTCCCTAAGCAATCCAAGTGCCAACGCTTCAGCAACATGGGCAAGGGCCCTCTGAAAAGCTCACTGCATGTGAAAAGCCCTCATTAAACTCTGAGTTATATTTAGGGAAAAATGGAACAGAAGTTAAATTTAGATGAAATCGTTTAAAAGAATTTTACCAAAAGTGGCATGTTTATAGTGATCTTTCAAAAGAAAAGGTTTTCCTGAGCTTTTACATTCAGCCTCTGAACACAACCTCTTTATACACGTATGAAGATTTCTGCTTGGGTTCCACAGTGTCTAGAAGAACAGGAGCGCCCGGGACGCCCCAGGGGAAGCAGTGAGTGAGGAAGAACTTCAAAATGAGCAGGCGTCTGGAGACGAGGGCAGTTTTATACAGAAATCCAAGTTGAGATGGTCTGAGTAAGGCGTGACCAATGCGTGCTTTAGCTGCGAGATTGCTCTGAAATGCACACACAGGACGAGAAGGCCAGACTCCCTCAGCAGCTTTACCTGGTAGGTTCCCTTCCAGAATAGAAGGAGCACCCAGGTGCTCCAACCACTCTCCATCACTTAGACACTTGCCGGGCTGCATTATTCAACATGCTCTTTTTGACTCTATTTCATCTGAAACTTTGTTTAAAAGTTTATGAGTGTGGGGACCAGCAGTTGGCGTAATGGCTATGTCGCTGGACTCCCATGTAGTCGGCAGAGGTTCGAGTCCCGGACCCGGTGGCTTAAACTCATGCTGGACGCCATGTGCATGCATGCCCAGGATCCTGAGAGGAGAATGGAGAAGGGACTGCAGTGTGGCCATCTCCCCTGGGGGGTGATTTCTTGCTTTCTGTTTCATCGTCTCTCTCTGTCTTTCTGGCGTGCACACGTGCCCTATAGTACAAAACTCTCAAAAAAAAAAAAAATGTATTTTGTTCCTTGAGAGAAAGACACAGACAGCACTTTCACTAGGTTCTTCACGTTGTGACCCAACCCCACACCCGGCCCCGGCCTCTGTATGTGAACCCAGGACCTTCCCAGGCAGGTCCAGCCTCACAGACCTTTGTGCTACTGCTGCGCCACCAGCTAGCTCCTTACGTTGAACTAGTCGCGACATCCACTCTGATGTGCTAACTTACATTCTAACAGAACTCCAGCCAATGGCACCAAGGTGGTTTCGTAAACCGTTGAAGCCCTTTCATGAATGAACGTGTCATTTCAGGGTGACTGAAACAGGAGAGAGTGGTCTGTGGCAGCTATTCCTCTTCACAGGCCACGAGTTCCAGAAGCTCCTGATAAGAAGCAATCACAGCTCAGAGGCTTGGCACACACCCCATGTTAAGGAGACCTCTTCTCTAAAGAGCCTCAGGAAGAGGCCACTTCCGAACATCTCAGCCAAACCAGAGTGTGGGGCAAAGGTGAAGATGCACAGGGAGAGATGACCAGACGGCGGACTGCTCAGCCCCAACCACCCAGCAGGAATTACGCCGGTGCCGGAGGGTGCTGGGGCCTGCTGCCTGCTCTTGCTGGGGTCCATGAACACCCCCAAAACACTCCAGCTAATCCGCACTTTTGCTTCTGGCTTGGTGACTTCCAGAAAGTGTTAGCGTGGCAGAGACCGGGGGTCACCCAGGTTTCTACCACTTGTGGGTTTCAGAACAACAAAGCCTAAAGGTGTGTGATTTAAAAGTGAAACAAAAGAAGACCTAAGATACCAGCAAGAGACAGAATCACATATCTCTGGCACCTTCCCCCATAACCCATCAGCCACTGTCTCCTCCCTCCCTACTGCATATCTATCTATGTTCATTTTACCAGGCTGAGGAGGCAACAGAGGGCCACTCTGCACCTGTTTGCCCAAGTGAGAAATGGATTAATATAATCACCCAGAGGAAAACCATCATTTTGGCCTTATAGTTCAATCAAGTGCAAGTTTCCTCATTTGCTCTTTTTTAACTGGCCATGATGCCCAAGGAGAGTCAAACTACAGTAGAAGGTCTTGCTGCACTGACCTGACTGCAGGGAACTTCCCCAGGACATCAAGAACTTTGCAGTCAACCAGCAAGGCCTAACAGTCATGGCGCAGACACACGGGGGGAACTGAACTCACTTCTGTAAGGACAGGTCACTGGGGAGACAGGCTGTAGGTCAGGGGAGTGCAATGTGTTAAAAGAAGAATAGTTTTAGGCCAAAATAATTTAACACATGTCCTGGAGAGTGGGTGTCCTAGGAGGATCAAAAGGAGGATAGGGACATGGGCCAGGAATGGCTGCAGGATGTCCAGGGAGTCAGAAGCTGCAGAGAGGGAGAGGCTGGCTCTTCCAAGGAGGGCTGTAAGATGCCGCTCAGGCCTGGACTTCGTAATCAGAAACCCCACGAACCAGCCAGAATCAGTCCTTGCAAGTTCTTAGGTCAAAGAACAAAAAGATGATGGGAGCCAGGAAGGGACACAAACAGAAAACCTGTCTTACTTGGGGGCTTTAGGGAGCCGGGGGAACAGAACAGAGGGATGGCAGACTAAGGGAGGCAGTTGTCAAAAATACTGTCCAAGATTTTGAACCCAAGAGTCTGGAAGAGTCAAAATGTCCTGAAGAGAAAGCGGTGTGGAGTGGAACAGTCTGCGTGAGTGGGACAGTCACGTGTGGGACATGCCTGGTGACTTTAGCTGCAGCAGGAACTGGCTCAGGCTAGCACACAGGTCCGTGCCTCCTAACTCCTCTCTCCAGATATCCTAATGGTATATGGAAAAACAAGGCTCTAGAGACATTAACTCCCCCCACACAGTTACAGGGGCCTTCCAAAAGGGTCAGAAGGGAGCTCTCTCTGCAGGCAGGGCAGGATTCAGTGAAAGCTTGGAGTTGTGGCGGCGTGTTAGGCTCACCTTTTACTCTCACCATTGTTCTTTCAGTGTCAAGGAGAAAAGTAACAGCCGTAAACCCACGTTTAGTTTTCCAGGCCCCACCTGTCGCTCATACTCAGGGCTTCCTGAGTGCTCCCAGCCTCCCTCACAAGGCAGCGCTGGGAGGTCTGTGCTCCCACTCCCTTTCCCGTGGTCAGAGCCTCCTGCACCGCCCCACCCCCACTGAACCCACGCCGAACAGTGACAGCAAGGACAGTCCAACCAGCAGCTAGCGTTTCCCGGGCGGTCTTTTCATTACGATTGTTTAACGGCAGCTTCAGCAGAAAGTGGGTTTTGCTCGGCCAGCTCCTAAGGTGCGAACCCTCCCCGACTCCCAGGCGAGAACCCACCAGCAGGCGCTGGGAAGGGGGGAAAAAGAAAAGGCCTACAGAGCGCAGGGGACCCGCGGCAGCACGCAGGGGCGGGCGCACAGTAGGTACACGCTCTCCGGAGCTGCCAACAGACCAGCACCTGGGCGGGGAGCCCGGGACAAAGGCCTCGCCAGCCCCGAGCTGCGCCCCTCGCGATGCGGGGGGCGGGAGTTTAGAGCCAGCGAGGGGGCGAAGGAATCCGCCCTCATTTGCACGTCGTCTGGGGCCCGGTCAATTTGCTTAATCACGGCTCTAAATGCCAGCTCGCAGCACACAAAGCGCGCCCATTAACAGGTTTAAAGTGTCGCAGCGCTCGCTTTAAATGAGAAAAGCAGGCAACAAAGTGGGGGGGGGGGGGAGTAAAAGCCAAGTTCCTCAACTTGAAGCAAGCCTCGGGTCCTCGAAATCATCTCGCCGAGTTCTAAACCCAAAGCTCCGCAGAAAAGCTGAGTCCCCTGTGCGAGTCAGGGAGTGTGTGTGTGGTGTGTGTGTGTGTGGGGGGTGGTGAATAACGCGCCACGAATACCGGGTTTCTTGGGAACCAGTTCGCAGCCGCCCATTGAACCCGGAGTCGGGGGACAAGCGTAGCCACCCCGGCTTCCCCGCCTTGCCCCAACTGCCAGGGAAAGTCAACCGATTTACAGGCAGGAAAGCGAACACCCCCCCCCCCCCCCCCGCAAAAAGCGAGCACAAATCCAAGTTTTCCTTGGTGCAAAGAATTTCGGAGACCAAAGAAGATCTTAAAAGTACAACTAATGCCTCGACCCGCAAGAGAAGTTAAAGGAACTTTACTTTCGTCCAGGCACGGCCAGCGCACCCTCACGCTCGGTCGCGGGAGTTGAACTCCGCGAACAAGTTCTGCCCGCGGTCGGCGCAGGCGGCCCCTCCCCCACCGTGCCGAGCCGGGGGCGCATCCCAGCGGCCGCCGCCTCCTACGGCCCCGGCGCAGCGGGACGTGCACTCACCGTGCGCGCTCCTCCGGGAGACAGGGGCCCGTTGGAGAGGTACGGGCTGCTCAGGTCCGGGATCATCAGGAAGGGGTAGCCGGGATAAGGGGGTCCCTTAAAGAACGCGCCGTCCTGGGGCCTTCTCACTGCGGACAAGACCGAAGCGGGTGAGGCTGGGCCCCCGCGGCAGGGGGCTTGGGGCGGGGTCCCGGGACTCGCGCCCCCCACGCGCGTCCCTGCCCCAGGGTGGCTGCTGGGAGCAGCGGAGCGCAGTGGCTCAGGACCCCGGGCCGCCCGGGCTGCGGCGCCGAGCGCGGCGGGGCCGGCACGTACCTTCGGCGAAGTAGTCCCGCGGCTTCTGGAAAGCGTCCCGGGCGGGCTGCGGGCGCCTCTCCGCCTGTGGAGGAGACACAAAGGCGAGGGCGGCTGAGCGGCCGCGGGGCCGGGGTCCCCCGGGACGGCCGCCGGAACCCCCTTACCTCGGAGTCCGAGCTGCTGCTCTGGTTCTCGGACTCGTTGACCAGGGACGACTTGACCTCGTCCAGGTCCCGCTGCGCCGAGGCGCTGTCGCTGCTCGGCTCCTGCTCCTCGCCCCCCTCGTCCTGGAAGGGGATCAGCTCGTCGTTCGCCCCGAGGTCGTCCCCGCCGCCGGCCGCCGCGCCGCCCGAGCCGCCTCCTCCTCCTCCTCCTCCGCCGCCGCCGCCGAGCTGGGGCATGGTGGGGCCGCGGGCCGGGGCCGCCGCTCTCCGAGCCCCTCGCCGCCCGCGCCCTGCCGGGCCCGGCCCGGGGCCCCTCCCGCCCGCTCGCTCTCGCGCTCCGCTCGCCGCCGCCGCCGCGGCCGGAGCAACTAAGTTTGACAGGGCGTGGCCGCGCGGGGAGCGGGCCGGCGCGGGCCGGCCGGCAGGGGCGGGGGCGGCTCGGTTCGGGCCGCTCCGGCAGCGCGGAGCCCAGGGCTCCCCAACTCGCCGCCGCCGCCTGCTCCGCCGGGGCGTCCCAGCGCCTGGCCCGCCGGGGAGGGGCGAGCGGGGAAGGAGGGAGGGACGGCGGGGCTGGGCCGGGGGCCGGAGGGAGGAGCCCGGCTGCAAGCTGACACCCGCGCCTCGCGGAGCCCGGAGAGCGGCGCGCGCTCACACTCACACTCACACACTCACACTCACGCTCGCACTCGCACTCCACTCACTCACACCTTCCGGGGGCTGCACCTCCCGCTGCGCACGCCTCCCCCATCCCCACCGCCAAACTCGCCCGGGCGCCTCATCCCGCTCTCGGGGAGACTCTCGCACCACCCCACCGAACCCCGGGAGTCTCGTCCCCTCCCCTTCCCATCCCCAAACTTTCTTCCTAAGAGCCCCCAGAACTCCGAGCCGGTTCACACCCGCTCCCGCCATATCGGTGCGCTGGCGGGCGGCACTGCCCCCTGCAGGAGAGCCTGGGACACACCGACCCGCGGCGGACCACTGCCAGGAGTCTCTGAGCGCTGGACCTCGTCAGCCCTGAACCCCGGCCGGATGCAGAGTACGGGATCAGGGAAATTTATGACACCGAAATATGCCGGCTACTTTCTGCTTGGAGCTCCTTCCTGTGGGAATCCATCGCACCCCCTCTGCCTGGTTGTCGGTCTTCTTTAGGTGTTTAGAGTCACATGCACCAACGATGTCCTCAAGACTGCCTTTGGCCAGATTTTGGAACCAGATCTTAAATCGGAAAATTGCGGACTTGGTTTCAGAAAGGATTCAGATTTGGTTGATTGCAAGGAAAAATTGTCCAGTGACCAAAGCTGTTCACTGTCTCAGTAACCAGTGCATATATGAAAAATGCTCAACCAACTTGATAAGTAAAGAAATGCCGCTGATAATGGCAGTAAGACACCAGACCTCCCCGCCAACTCCGGGAAAGTCTGAAAGATGGGTATCTTGTGTCATCCACAGTGGTAACTCTTGATGAAAGCCCTTTTAAAATGTTAGATTTTATTTTTATTTTTAATTTGGTATAGGGTGCTCGGGATGTGGGGTACACAAACAGATGCAGCGTGTTTTTCAGGCCACCCAATAGGGACTCAAACCTTGCAGTTGGCCATGTGGGATCCAGTCGCCTTAAACCAGCAGGACACCTGGCCAGTCCCCTAGAGCATATATTCTAAATGACTCAATGGCAGCATGGGACTACCTGAAACACAACTGGCAGAAGAGTTTTATACAAAGGTACCAGCCCATATGGACGAAGTCGCAGATACCAAGCCGTTCTGAGCATCAGGGAAGATGGCGAAACGAATTCTGCCACTTTCTACAGTGACCGTCTACCCCAAAACCAGCTCAGCAGAATGAGACCCCTACACATAGGAACCTAGGGTGATTTTGAAAAAAATTTTTTTTAAAAAAGAGATTTTGGCTATAGAGTGTGTGCGCTTGCTGGAGAGACAGAAAGAAATTACCCTTCAGGGGGATGGCCACACCACAGTTGATTCTTTGCCTGGGATTTGGGGCACATGCGCACACACACACCTGGCGTGAATTTCAAGTCGCCAGGTTTAGGACTCAAACCACAGTCAGCCATGTCCAGCACCCCAACCACTACGTCATCTGCTAGCTTAACTCTTTTTTTTTTAAGAATAATTTATTTTGGGCCAGCAGGTGGCATAGTGGTTAAGGACGTTGGACTCCCACATGGCTGACTACAGCTCAAGTCCCAGACCTGGTTGCTTGCTTTCTCACTTTCCATCTCTCTCACTCTGTCCCTCTTTGTTCAAATTAAAATAAATAAAAATAAAATAAATAGTTACATAAAGTAGTCCTTTTAAAAAATATTTATTTAATTTTATCTATTATTATTATCTTTTTTTTTTTTTTTCTCACCAGAGAGAGACAGAAAGTGAGAAAGCAAGTCTCCAGGTTCAGGACTTAAGCCATGATCAGTCATGTGGGAGTCCAGCCCCTTAACCTGAGGCCACCTGCTGACCCCCAAAAAATATTTAATGAAAGACTATGAATGGCATTCACTATTCCAGTTTTGTTTGGTGAGGTGGGTTGTTTTGTTTTAGGTATTTGTCATAGGGTTTGTGCGTTGACCAGAGAGAAGGAAATCACTTCCCAGGGAGACGGCTACACCACAGTCTCTTCTCCTCCATTCTCCTCTCAGGATTTTGGGCATGCACACATACACGCCTGGCATGAATTTCAAGCCTCCAGGTCCATGACTTGATTCACGGTCAGCCATGCGGGAGTCCAGTGACGTAACCGTTACACCATCTGCTGGTCCCAACCTGGTGTGATTTTCAGGCCACTGAATCCAGGACTCAAACTGCAGGTCAGTCATGTGGGAGTCCAGAGCCTTAGCCACCACACCGCCTGCTGGCTCCCAATCTCGATGTCTTAAAACAACAGAAGTTGGGGACCAACCAATGGCATAATAGTTACCTCGCTGAACTCCCATGCAGTCTACCACAGTTCAAGTCCCAGACTCGGTGGCTTAAAACATGCCAGGTGTGTGCGTGCACATGCCCAAAAGCCCAAAAGGAAAAGGGATCGCGGCAGGTCCATCTCCCTTGCGTCTGATTTCTTGTTTTCTGTCTCTCTGCCTCTCTCTGGCAAGTGCACACACCCTATAGTAAAATCTCTCTGAAGGACCAGCAGTTGGTGTAATGGCTATATTGCTGGACTCCCATGTAGTCGGCTATGGTTTGAGTCCCAGAACCGGTGACTTGAACTCACGCCAGGCACGTGTGCGTGCGTGCCCAAGATCCCAAGAGGAGAAGGGATTGCAGTGTGGCCATCCCCCCTGGGAGGTGATTTCCTGCTTTCTGTCTCTCTGTGTCTCTTTCTGGCAAGCGCACGTACCCTATAGCAAAAACCTCTCAAAAAAAAAAAAAATCTCTCTTAAGAAAATAAATAAATAAATAAATAAATAAATAAATAAATAAATAAATAAAAGCAGAAGTTGGACCAGCCATCCAGTGGCATAGTGGTGAAGGTGGCTAGATAGCACATAGTCACATAGTCACCTATGTCATTCTAATCCCAGACCTAGCAACTTGACAGAAATACCAGGTACATTTGCATGCATGCCCAGAATCCTGACAGGCACTCTGGCGAGTGCAGCACCCTATAATAAGATTAAAGCAACACAAGTTTATTCTGCCACACCGTGGTGGAATACAGAAGTCCAAAGACAGTCTCACTGAGTAGAAATCAAGGTGGCAAGGCCATGCTCCTTACCTCTCCCAGCTTTTGTGGCTGCGGGCACGCCTTCGTGTGCAAGCACACTATCCTGAGCTCCGTGCCTGTGTTACGTTCCCTTTTGCTTTGCCTGCGTCATTTTGCCCTCTGTCTCCTTGTCAGAGCACGTATGTATTGGCATTTAGGGCTCACGCAGACTGTCCTGGATAATCAGCCTTTGTCAAGGTCCTTAACCACCTCTGAAAAAGATCCCTTTCCTCAAGTATTTACAGATTAGGTCATGGGCATAGCTTTAGGAATGAGCCACTATCATCCTGCCACACCTATCAGCATTGAAGAAATGCAAATTAAAACAGCTTAGAGATAGCACTTTTCATCTATCAGATTGGAAAAGCCAGAAAAGAATTATAATGACCACCATTGGCCTCATGCTGAGGAGCCCATTGGGTTGCTGGATGTGCCCCTGTGTACCATTTCTTTCTTGGGACCAGCAGTTGGCGTAATGGCTATGTCACTGGACTCCCATGTAGTCGACCGTGGTTCAAGTCCTGGACCCAGTGGCTTAAACTCATGCCGGGTACATGTGCGTGCGTGCCCAAGATCCTGAGAGGAGAATGGAGAAGGGATTGCGGTGTGGCCATCCCCCTGGGGGGTGATTTCTTGCTTTCTTTCTCTCTGTCCTCTCGTCTTTCTGGCAAGCACATGCGCCCTATATCGAAAACCTCTCAAAAAAAAAAAAAAATTATTTTATTTAACTTTGTTTATTATTATTATTTTCAGAGAGAAAGAAAGGAAAGTGAGAAAGTAAGCCACCAGTTCCAGGACTTGAACCAAGGTTGCCCACATAGGAGTCCAGAGCCTTTAACCACCACCCCACCCTGGTGGCTCCATTGTGTAGCATTTCTAAAGGGAAGTTTGGCAATCCCTACGAGAAAGCTGTAAGAGTGTAAACCCTTTGACTCCTCGGTGTACTTCTAGGACTTTTAAGGAAGTAGCCAGGCATGGGACTGGCAGGTGGCATGGTAGATAGGGGCTCTGGACCCCCACATGGCTGACAGCAGTTCAAATCCCAGACCTGGTGGCTTGCTTTGTCATTGTTTTCTCTCTTTTCTCTCTCTCTCTGGTTCTGTCTCTCTCTGGTCAAATTAAGATAAATAAAGTTAGAATAATTCTTTAAAAAAAGAAAAGGAAATAACCAGGCACACAGGTAGCCTGTACAAGGATGTTCATCACCATAAAAAGCTAGAAACAACCCATGGCCCCAAACAGGGAATTATGAACTTGCATTTATCCAACAGAATGCTATGACGTCATAGCAACATGTTTATTGATGTGCACAGAAGCTCATGGTAGTCAGTAAAAGTAGCGAATTAAAATGTGTTCATCTAGGGACCAGCAGTTAGCGTAATGGCTATGTCGCTGGACTCCCACGTAGTTGACCGCAGTTTGTGTCCCGGACCCAGTGGCTTAAAACTCACGCCGGACACGTGTGCATGCGTGCCCAAGATCCCAAGAGGAGAATGGAGGAGAAGGGATGGCGGCGTGGCTATCCCCCCGGGGGGTGATTTCTCGCTTTCTGTCTCTCTGTCTCTCTCTGTCTGTCTGGCAAGTGCACGCGCCCTATAGCGAAAACCTCTCAAAAAAAAAAAAAAAAAAAGTGTTCATCTAAACTTCTGCTTCCCATTCTGTAGGAGGGTTGATGTCAGACTGACCCTCCCATCAAGAACAACTAGAGACGCTGGATGAAATGCCCAAGTAGAACCACAATATTCAGATGATTTGGGGGCATCACTACCAACCAAGTCAGCCAGGATTCGAGATATCTGAAAGGAAATTCCTTCAGAGTAAGTTTATATTTACTGTCTTTTTATCTCCTCCGTGTGTTTGGAGGTTTCCAGCACCAGACACAGAAGCCAAACAAAAGGCCACTGTGTGGGGCAAACTACAGCTGCTTGTTTGGTCTGTGAAGTAAGAATATTTTCTTATGTTCTTTTATTTTTTTCCTATTATTGCTATAGGGTACATGCACTCACTGAGAGAAAGAGAGAGAGAGAGAAATCACCCCCCCCGGGGTGGGGGGGGGATGGAAGGGCCACAATTACTTCTCCTTCATTCTCCTCTCAGGATTTTGGGTACTGGGACCAGCAGATGGCATAGTGGTTAAGGGACTGGGCTCCCACATGCTGACTATGGTTAAAGTCCCAGGTCCAGAGGCTTGAAACTCACGCTGGGCATGTGTGTGTGCCTGAGAGGAGAATGGAGAAGGGACTGTGGTCTGGCTGTTCCCCCAAGGGGGGTGCAGGGGTGATGTCTCACTTTTCCTCTGTCTCTGTCTCTCTCTCTCTGGTGAGTGCACACACCCTATGGCAAAAAAATCTTAAAAAAAAAAAATAGAGCCAGCAGGTGGCGAGGTAGTTAAGGTGCTGGACTTCCACATGGTAAACTGTGGTTTGAGTCCTAGACCTGGCGGCTTGCTTTCTCACTTTCTGTCTTTCTCTCTCTCTCTCTGGTAAAATTTTAAAATAATTTATAATAATAATAATAATAATAAAATTAAAAATAAGGGTTTTGTCATGTACCTGGTATGTGTGTGTGTGTTTTGATTTTTGGGGTATTTTTGTTGAGAGATTTTTGCTATAGGATGTGTGGGCACGCTGGAGAGACAGAGAGACAGAAAGCAAGAGATAACCCCCCAGAAAGGATGGCCACACCACAATCCCTTCTCTTCCTTTCACCTCTAAGAATTTTGGGCACACAAGCATATGTGCTCGCCCTGAGTTTCAAGCCACCATAGTCGAACTGTGGTCGACCATGTGGGAGCCCCACACCTTAACCACTATAGCACCTGTGGGTCCCAAACCTGGTTTTTTTCTTTTTTAGAATTATTAATTTAATTTTATTATTCTCCTTCAATTTGACGAGAGAGAGAGAGAGAAAGTAAGTTGCCAGGTCCATGATCAGCCATATGGGAGTCCAGTGCCTTAACCATCATGCCACCTGCCACCACCTGCCGGTCCTTTTTTTTTCTTTTCTTTTAAGGGGTGTTTGCCTTAGCATGTGCATGCTCACCAGAGAGAGAGAGAGAGAGAAAGAGAGAGAGAGAGATCATCCCCCAGGGGGATGGCCATACTGCAATCCTTTCTCCTCCATTCTCCTCCTGCGATCTTGGGCGTGCATGAGTTTTAGGCCACTGTGTCTGAGGGTCAAACTATGGTTGGCCACGTGGGAGCCCAGCAATGTAAGCTCCATGCCATCTGCTGGCTCCCCACCCCCAGAGTGTTGTTAAAGCTACCAGGTCCGGGAACCAGCAGTTAGCGTAATGGCTATGTCGCTGGACTCCCACGTAGTCTACCGTGATTCGCGTCCCAGACACAGTGGCTTAAAACTCACGCCGGGCGCATGCGCGTGCGTGCCCAAGATCCCGAGAGGAGAATGGAGGAGAAGGGATTGCGGCGTGACCATCCCCTGTGGGGGGTGATTTCTCGCTTTCTGTCTCTATGTCTCTCTCTGTCTGTCTGGCGAGCGCACGTGCCCTATAGCAAAAAACCTCTCCAAAAAAAAAAAAAAAAAAAAAGCTACCAGGTCCAAAACCTAAACCTCAAAGTTCACCTTGTGGGACCCAGCCACCTTAACCACCATGCCACCTGGCTTATATTCTTAAATGGTTGGCGGGGGGGGGGGGAGGGGGGGGCGTCAAAGAAGGATAATATTTTGTGATACATAAAAAGGGCTGTGGCCTTGGAAAGGGCCACAAGTTCCCCCACTCCACTGGTGGTTCTTACCCTGCAGTACTCTCCAGGGCCATGGTTACCACTAATAGAAATGTTTGTAAAATTCATACCTAATAAACAAGTTAGGACAGTAAAAAGTCACAGTGACACAATGTTTTGAGTGCATTGTATATCTCTATACTGTGACATTTTATGTTTTTTATACTCATCATTTCAAAACAAAAAAAAGTAAACTAAGTATGAACTGTACTTTTAAGATCCAATGGTGTGGGGCTAGCAGATGGTGTAGCAATTATGTCGCTGGACTCCCACATGGTTGACCGCAATTTGAATCCCAGACCCAGTGGCTTGAAACCGTGTGCCCGAAATCCCAAGAGGAGAATGGAGGAGAAGGGATTGCAGTGTGACCATGATTTCCCACTTTCCCTCTCAGTGTCTCTGCCTCCCACTACCAGTGAGCACATATGCCCTAAGACAAAAACCTCTACAATTTTAATTTAATTTTAGAATTTATTTAATTTACTTATTTAATATATTTATTATAATTTTTTTATCACTTTTAAGTTTGCTATTTGCTAACCGCAGTCAGCCATGTGGGAGTCCTTAATCCCCACACCACCTGCTGACCCTGAAGCAGTTGCCTCTGACTTCTATACACTTAGAAACAGATTCACCTGTACTAGGACCAGAAAAACAGGTACGGTATGAACCCCGGAACATTTCCTTTCCAGCAGAATACATTACCCAGGTGAAAGGGGTCTCAGGGGAAGACACTATGGAGGTGACAACACAGAATGCATTGAGACTATTTCCCAAGCTTCCACACCTACTCTAGAAGTAGCTTCGAAACCACCCATTGCCAAAGCAAATCAACTGCAGGGGGCAGCATTTGAGAAAAAGACATGTTTGGATTAAGAATCGTTTTTTAAAAGAGAATTATTTTATCTAACTTGATTTGTTCATCTATTTATCTTAATTTGACCAGAGAAGGATAGAGTGAGAGAGAGAGAGAGAAAGTGAGAAAGCAAGCCACCAGTTTGGGACTCAAACCGCAATCAGCCATGTGGGAGTCCAGCACCCTTAACCGCCATGCCACTTGCTGTCCCCAGGGTTAAGAATCTCTTTTTTTTTTTTTTTTTTTTTTTGAGAGGTTTTCACTATAGGGCGCGTGCAGCTCGCCAGACAGACAGAGAGAGACAGAGAGACAGAAAGCGAGAAATCACCCCCCAGGGGGGATGGCCACGCCGCAATCCCTTCTCCATTCTTCTCTCGGGATCTTGGGCATGCACATACACACTCCTGGTGTAAGTTTAAGCCACTGGGTCCGGGACTCGAACCACGGTCGACTACGTGGGAGTCCAGTGACATAGCCATTACGCTAACTGCCAGTCCTGGGGTTAAGAATCTTAACTGAGGAAGCCATTTACTAGGGATATGGAAAATGACCATTTTAGAGGGATATTTCTCTTAGAAATAAAACTGGTCTTGGATCCTAAGACCTGGGTTCTCATTCTAGCCTTGCACTACTTTTCAATTAGCCAGGACCTGACAGGAGACAAGACAGCACTGGTTCTTACCTTGCCCGGTTACACAGAGCTGCCACTGAACGGAAGCCATTGCTGTGGGGAGGGCGGCTCCACAGGGAGTACCAGGCACTATTGTGATGACAGAAGGAGAAGGTTCCGGTGTGATCCTTAACCATGTATTGTAAAATATTGTGGATGTCAATTGTTAATAAATAAAAAAGGAATTTTGGGGCCAGCAGGTGGTGAAGTGGTTAAGGGCGCTGGATTCCCATATGATTGAATGTGGTTCGAGTCCCGCTTTCCCTTTCTCTCTCTCTCTCTGTCTGGTCAAATTAAAAAATAATAATAAATGGAATTAAATAAATAATTTAAAAAAAAATAATTTTCCCAAAAGATTTAATGTGGAAGGTTAATCTATCAGAAATCTCCTTTCTAGGCTTAGAAAATTGAACTTTTAGTACTTTTAATGATTTATCTTTAAGGGAAAATTGTCTTAGGCTTTCACAGTGACCTTACATTGTGTCTTTGTTTTGTATAATCACTATTAGAAACCAATCCTAAAGTTTAGTTAATAAACTGATGTTAAGTTCCAAAAAAATGACAATAAAATTAAATAATTTTTAAAAAGTTAAAAAAATATGTAACAAAAAGTAATTGTAGGGACCAGCAGGTGGTGTGGTGGTTTAAGGGTACTGGACTCCCACTTGGCTGACCATGGTTTGAGTCCCTGACCTGGCAGCTTGCTTTCTCACTTTCCCCCTCTCTCTCTCTCTCTCTCTCTCATTCTGTCCCTCTCTGGCCAAGTTACAATAAACAAATAAATAAAGTTAAATAAAATAATTCTAAAAAAATTGTTTTAAAAAAAGGAATTGTATTTCTACACATTAGTAATAAAGAATGAGAAAATGAAATAAAAGATATGACTTAGTATCAAAATTTACCAAATTCCTAGAAATAAATTCAATAAAAAATGGCAAGTCCTCTAGAAAACTTAAAAAAAAAAAATACATACTGAAAATGAAAAAAATACCTCAAGTAAAAAGAAAAAGTATGTATGCTCTGTTTTTATCAACAGGAAAACTTAATATCATGAAAAAGTTCATTTTGGAGCTGGCTCTATTCCATAGCCATAATGTGCTGCTCGAAAGAAGCTGGATCACACGTGGTGACCTTGGCTAGAATCCCGACCCCGGTCACTCTGAAATACGGCGGGCCTGCTCCTGCGTGCCCATGCTCCGACAGGCTGGAAGGCCTGTCAGAGAAAGGGAATGACATTACGACCAGACCCTAGGAAGGTCTCTCCTCTCTCTTACGCATACGCACTGCCATATACTTTTGGTTTCTTTCTTTTTTCCTTAGTTTTTTGCTATAGAGAGTGTGCACGTCCCAGAGAGAGACAGAAAGAGGGAAAGTGAGAAATTACCCTTTGGGTGGGATGGCCATACTGCTATTCCTTCTCTATTTGCCCCCCTAGGAATTTGGGTATGCACTCATGCAACAGGCCTGGCATGATTTTCAAGCCACCGAGTCCAGGACTCGAACTGTGGTCAGTCATGTGGGAGTCCAGCTCCTTAACCACCACACCACTGACCCACTCAGAGCCATATTCTATCATGAAAAAAAAAAAAAATAAGAGAACTTTACAAATGTTAATTCTGGGCCAGATGGTGGCGTGGAGGTTAAGGCACTGAATTTCACATGGCCAACCATGGTTCGAATCCCAGACCCAATGTCTTGAAAAACACTCCAGGTGTGTGTGTGAGTATGTATGTGTGTGTGTGTGTGCACATGCCCCAGATCCCTAGAGAATGGAGAAGAGATTGTGGCATAGCCATTCCTCCTGAGGGGTGCTTTTCCACTTTCTCTTTCTCACTCTGTTTCTCTCCACTGAGCACATGTACCTTCTGGCAAAAGTTTTTAAATAAAAATTTAAATTTTTAATTAATTAATTATTCTCAAATTGATATATAGATCCAATACTAAGCCAATAAAAAGCTTCTAGAGACCAGCCAATGGCATAATGTGTATAATGTTATATTGCTGGACTCCTACCTGATCGACCACCGCTATAGTCCCAGACCCAGTGGCTTAAAACTCATGCCAGGCACATGTGTATGTGTGTCCAAAATCCTGAGGAGAATGGAGAAGGGACTGTGGCATGACTATCTCTCCTGAGGGGTGATAGCTTGCTTTCCATCTCTCTAGCAAGCATACTTGCCCTGTACTAAATTCTCTCTAAAAAAAACAAACAAACGAAAAACAAACAAACAAACAAAATAAGCTTCTAGCAGGTTTATGTGTGTGTGTGTAACCTGATTCTAACATAGATATAAGTATTATTCAGGATTTTTATTTTTTATTTATTTATTTATTTATTTACTTATTTACTTTTGCTAGCGGGTGCTTGCACTTGCCGGAGACAGAGAGTTGAAGAGAAAAAATAATCCTGCTACAATCCCTTCTCCTCTATCTTTCTTTTAAGGATTTGGGGCATACAGGCACACATGCCTGGTGTGTTTCTCAAGCTGCTGGGTCTGGGACTTGAACCATGTTGCCAGCCATGTGGGATCCAACTGCCTTAACCAGCAAGCCACAGAGGCAGTCTTACACAATTTTAATTTTCTGTATTTTATAAATCTTTGCTTCCTGGAAGACTGCCCCTCCCAGGGCTAGATCATTCCTAGACACAACAATGACTCCCCATGTAAGGGAGACTGTATACGTAGAACCACCGTCTGAAGCCCATACCCCCATCACCTCTTTTACTGGGCTCTGGCAGGGCTCCTACAGGCTGGGCCAATATTCTCTGGCCCTACTCATCCCAGGGCCAGGTACCAGACAACTCAGGGCATCTCCTGTTCCCTGGAGCCTGCTGTTCACTCCAAGCCACCAGTGCCAAACCTGCTGAGCCTGTTTGCCCCGCCTCTCCCATTCCCACCCGTGGAAATCACAGCAGAGACTTACCCTTGCTTTCTCCTCACTCCTGCCTCCTGACTGACCCTGGTGCTCACTGCTCACCCTGCATGGGGGGTGTCCCTTCCTCTTGGATACTGGGATTGACTATCTTTTTATTCTCATTGTTATTATTATTTTCTGTTTTGCTATAGGGCACATGCACGAGTCAGAGAGACAGAGGGAAAATGAGAAATCTCCCCTGGGGGCATGGGCATGCTGAAATCCTTTTTCCTCTGTTCTCCCCCTGAGAATCTTGGGCACACATATATATGTGCCCTATGTGATTTTCAAGCTTCTGGATCCAGAACTGGAACCACACAGTCGGCCTTGTGAGTTCCAACACTTTAACCTATACAACAGTTGCTGGGCCCCATAAAGTATCTTTTCAATGGTGTGAGTTTCATGCCACTGGGTCCAGGACTCCAACCACTGTCAGCCATGTATGAGTCCTGCACTTAACCACTATTCCACCTGCTGGCCCCTTCCTTATTCTCTTAATGATATTTTAGAGATGCATAAAAGTCACATACACCTTTATAACAGAGAGTGAACATAGTGGAATGCCAAATTGTAAACTGCCACTGTGTCCAATTCTGTGCTGACAATATATATATATATATATATTTTTTTTTTTTTTTTTTGAGAGGTTTTTGCTATAGGGCACGTGCGCTCGCCAGACAGAGAGAGACAGAGAGATAGAAAGTGAGAAATCACTCCCCAGGGGGGACGGCCACGCTGCAATCCCTTCTCCTTCATTCTCCTCTTGGGATCTTGGGCACGCACGCACACACGCCCGGCGTGAGTTTCAAGCCACCAGGTCCAGGACACGAACCGCGGTCGATTATGTGGGAGTCCAGCGACATAGCCATTATACTAACTGCTGGTCCCTGTGCTGACAAGTTAACCAGCATGTTCTAGTACCATTTGCAAATGGGCAAGTGAAGTGTAAGGCATTACAAAAGTTTTTTGGAATGATTTATCTGCTGATGATAACGTGTATGATAATATCTTTTTTTTTTAAGAGGTTTTTGCTATAGGGCACGTGTGTTTGCCAGAAAGACAGAGAGAGACAGAGAGACAGAAAGCGAGACATCATCCCCCCCACCCACCCAGGTTGATGGCCACACCACAATCCCTTCTCCTCCATTCTCCTCTCGGGATCTCGGGCACGCACGCACACGCGCCCAGCGTGAGTTTAAGCCACTGGGTCTGGGACTCGAACCGTAGTCGACTACATGGGAGTCCAGCGACATAGCCATTACGCCAACTGCTGGTCCTGTTGGAATGATTTCTTGCAGCCATCACTGGGAGTTGTTCTGATAACAATGGAAGCTGTGGGGTGGGGATTCGTTCTGTTCTTGCCTGGACTACAGAGTCCAAGGTTATTTCCTTTCTCGTTTCAGAGTCCTTTCACACAGCATCAACTACCTGGAGAAAGTCTTTTGTCTGATTGCATTTTGGGGGGTAGCCATTTCTGAAAGAATAAATATTTCTCAGGTGACCCAAAACTTTCCTGGCATATAACAGCCGTTTAATACAGATTGACATTCATATTTGAAGTTCTTTTCATATTGTAGCATGCCTGTTCATGATGAGTCTGATGTGGTCATAATGAATTTTTCCAATGACAACATTTCATCTTTTCTGAGATACGAAATTAACTCATTTTATGGCTGGATTAAGATTTGAGCAAGAGTACCCAGCCTACTTATGCTATGAGTTAAGGGATTCTCCTATCTATAAAAAGTGCACTGAATCATTCTAATAAACTACTACTGTGCATTCTTTGAATTTTAAAAATAAAGTTGTGCAATGCCCATCTTTTTTTTTTTTAAAGAGGTTTTTGCTATAGGGCACGTGCGCTCGCCAGACAGAGAGACAGAGAGACAGAGAGACAGAAAGCAAGAAATCACCCCCCGGGGGGATGGCCATGCTGCAATCCCTTCTCCTCCATTCTCCTCTTGGGATCTTGGGCACGCACGCACACGTGCCCAGCATGAGTTTTAAGCCACCGGGTCTGAGACGCAAACCGCGGTCGACTATGTGGGAGTCCAGCGACATAGCCATTACGCTAACTGCTAGTCCCACCCATCTTTTCTGTAATGCTCCATATGGAGAATGTGGCAAACTGACAGTCTGAGTTTGCACCTGGGTGGATAATTACTAAGTGACTCTGGACATGCCAACTTAGTATCTGGAAGCCTCGGTTTCCATTTCCATGAAACCAGAAACAGAACCAGGAGATGCCCTTCTTGGTCCTGATTTTATAGACGAGTCTGCAAAGGACATTTGTGTCCAGCTGGGGAAATCGGAGCATAGTCCATATAGAGAGAGATGACAATGTATCAGAATAATAAGACAATGTGTCTTATTATTTAGCATTTTCATCCAACAAGTCCATTATTTATCTATTTATTTTTTGGTGAAGATTTTTGCCATGGGGTGCATGTGCTCACCTGAGAGGACAGACAGAGAGAAAATGAGAAATCACTCCTATGGGAGAGGGCCACTGGACTATCTCTTTCCTTCTATTCTCTCTGGATTTTGGGCACCCACGCATGCATGCCCAATGTGTTTTTCTTGTGCCTCTTTTGCTTGCTTGAGAGAGAAAGCAAGAAATCGCTCCCCAGGTGGGATGGCCATGCCATCCATGATCCCTTCTCCATTCTCCTCTTGGGATTTTGGGCACGCACACATGCACCCAGCATGAGTTTCAAGGCCCAGAATCCAGGACTCTCTGGTCAACCATGTGGGAGTCCAGTACCTTAACCACTAAGGTTGTTTTCAAGCTGCTGGGTCCAGAATTTGAATCGCAGAGTTGGCCATGTGGAATCCAGTGCCTTAACCACCACACCACCTGCTGGCCTTCAACTTTCCTTTCTCAGTTTACAATGGACTTTTTGGCTTCTGATCATTTTGTGTGATTTTTCTTGGCAAAATTATATAGCCTTTATTTTTTTTTCTCTCTGATTTTGAAAGAGGAAATGGCTCTTGCACTTTCCTTTAGTCACATCTTAAAAAGTTCCCCAGGACCCATATGGTAGTGTGCACTCGTAGATGCTGTTACTCAGTAGGCTGAAGCTACGTGAGAGCACTGGGTTCAATTCCCAGCTCGCCCCAGAGCAAGGCATGGTGGTATGTGTCTGGTTTCAGCTCACTGGGAGGCTGAGGCAGGGGCATTGCAACATTGTGAGACTCTGTCTAAGAGAATAGAAAAAAAAAGGAAGGAAACCCATTCCAGTATTTTGAAGTGGGTCATACCCTACACACACACACACACCCCACCACCACCAACAACAACAACACATCAGTTTTGATGAAGGAAGTTAGCTTTTGCTGCTGAGAGCCATTAAGATGAACCAAAGTCGGGACCAGCAGTTGGCATAATGGCTATGTTGCTGGACTCCCATGTAATCTACCGCGGTTTGAGTCCTGGACCCGGTGGCTTAAACTCACGCTGGGCATGTGTGCGTGCATGCCCACAATCCTGAGAGGAGAACAGAGGAGAAGGGATTGTAGCGTGGCCATCTCCCCTGGGGAAAGCAAGCACTTCTTGCTTCCTGTCTTTCTGGCGAGTATACATGCCCTATAGTGAAAACCTCTCACAAAAAAAAAAAAAGATAAACCAAAGTTTTTTTGTTTTGTTTTTTGTAAGAGAGATTTTTTTTCTCTAGGGCACGTGTCCTCACTGGCAAGACAGAGAGAGAGACAGAGACAGCAAGAAATCACCCCCTGGGAAAATGGTCATAGCACAATCCCTTCTCCTCTATTCTCCTCTCAGGATTTTGGGCATGCACACACGCACACCTGGTGTGTGAGTTTAAGCCACTGGGTCCAGGACTGGAACCACGGTTGGCTATGTGGGAATCCAATGAAGTAACTATTACACTATCTGCTGGGCCCAAGACAAACCAAATTCAGGTATTGTTTTGATCTCATTTCTTGTCATCTTCTGGTATTTAAAATAGTGTTAATTACTATTTTTTCCAAATTATGAAAGCTTTGTGGCCTATATGAAAAAGAAATCTGGGGGTTGGAGGGTGGCACAGCAGAAGTCATCGGTCACATGGGAGTCCAGTGCCTCTAACCAACATGCTACCCGCTGGCCCCTGGAATAAAGTTTGATGAAACACAGCCATGCACATTCAGTCCCGTCTCCATTTATGCGTTGACTATGGACACCTTTGCACCACACCAGCAGGCTCAGAGTTGCAGCAGAAGCAGACTATCGATACGCCTGCTTCTTTCCAACCTCGTTCCTTTCAGGCCTTGGTCAGTTAAACCATTTGCCATTGCCTTCAAGTCTCTCTCTCTTATATACATATATATATATTGTTTTACCATGGGCCGCTTCTTGCACACAGAGTAATGACCAGATGTAGCACCCAGTGTACCACCCGAAGTCCTGCCCCCTGGCAGGATTTCCCCTCAGCATTCTCCCAGGACCGGCCTGAATGAGACGAGCACTGTATCGGCAGTCCGTTCTCGGCTTGTACTGGACGTTAAGCCAGTTCCTGGAGTAATCAAGCGTCGCCTCTTGCCCCTCCATCGGCTTGTCCTAAGGCATCTTCCATGTGGACGTAAATGTATCTCGGGGACAGGCTTAGTGCCCCAGTGGTGGTGACAGTGTAGTCTAGGACAGGGCTTCTGCGGCTCACTTTTGGCCTTTCGGTCCCATTGACACCCAACCCTGATGTTCCACTGACTTGTGTAACGGACTGCTGTTGTGTCCACTCAACCTTATGACCTAGTAGGTCTGCAGACACCAGCTCGTGATGGGCAGCTTAACCACGTAACCAGTGAATGCCCATAATCTCTGTCCCCTCTCTATCTTAGTCCAGGAGCATGTCAGAAATTGTTTTTCTTTGTGCGTGTGTTTAGTTTGTATAGGGCACGTACACTCACCAGAGAGAGCAAGAAAGAAAGAAAATAAGAAAGCAACCCCCCAGGGCAATGGCCATGCTGCAATCCTATCTCCATTTTTCCTCTCACGATTGTGGGCATGTGCACACATGTGCGTGGCACGTCCCTCCAGCCGTTGGGTCAGGGACTTGAACTGTGCAGTCAGCCATGTGGGACCCAGTCATCTCCACCACCACGCCACTGGCTGGCCTAGAAACTGTTTATTGAGGGTTCTATAACTGTTGGTGATTGCCAGACCGTTCTCAGAGTTCCTTCTCACCACTGAAACCACTGTCATAAGGTCTCCAGGGCCACCAGGGTTGCTTACAGCACGGTGAGAACCTGCTGCAGAGAACCGGTCCCACTCCCTGCCCCACTTAAACGTGTCAGCCTTCCACACAATCCCATAAACGGGTCACAGAGGTTTTCCCCAGTAGGAAACCTACTATCTCCAGAACCCCAAGAGGCTACCAGGTGTTGGCTCCCTTCTCAGTGGGTCCCTAAACATGTCACTGACGTGGTAGGTTCCAGAATCTTCCTAGGATTTATCTCCCATTCTCTGGAGAGCATGTATCTTACCACGGCTTCAACATATCGCCACTTCTTTCTTACGTGGTTTGATGACACGATGTTATTGATACAGTGGACCAAAGCCATGCTCTCCAGGGTGTTCGGAGAGTCCAGATGTGTATGTTCTTTGATGATCCTCCGGGAGGTGGAGCTTCATTGCCTTCTCCATGTAAGTCACTTGCTCTGGGGGAAGCTACCAGTCATGTTGCGAGGACACTCAAGCAACCTGTGTGGAGGTCCATGTGGTGAAGAACTGAGGCTTCCTGCCAGCGGCCACGTGGATGAATCATCTTGGAAGTGAATCTTCCAGCCCCCTTTATGCCTTCCGGCGACTGCAGGACCAGCAGTCATCCTACCTGCAACATTAGAAATCTTTTTTGAAAAAGAATGACTTGATTGTTATTATTATTATTTTTTAATTTTAATTTGACCAGAGAGCGACAGAGAGGGAAAGTGAGAAAGCAAGCCACTAGGTCTGGGACTCGAACCAGACAGTCTGGGACTCGAACACAGTCAGTCATGTGGGAGTTCACCACCCCAACCACCACACCGACCTGTTGGCCCTACACTAGAAATCTTGAACCAGAGCCAGCTTGCTAAGACACTCCTGCATTCCCGACCTATGGAGACTGTGACGCGGTGGGTGTTGTTATCTGCCCCAGGGCTTCTCTGACGCCGTGCCATGAATGCCAGCAGAGACACTCTCAGCACCACGCATGTGCACCCTAACAGGGCAGGCAGGCCCTTTAATCAAAGCCAGCCTGTCTTACCAGGCAAACAGATCTGAAATGCTTTACCAGCTTCCTCAGGTACCCCACAAGATCGAGCACTAGTTACCTGTAAGAGCGGCCAATTTACAATGCATTCTTTTTTCCTTCTTAAGTTTCATGAGCGTGAGAGAGAGAATCACCCTAACAAGGCCTCCATCTATAATTCCCTGCCCCAAACCAGTTTTCTCAGCCAGTCGGGATCATGGGTATGTAGTCCTGGCATGTACAGAGCAGCCAGAGAACTGAACCCATGGCATTCCATGTGGACCCACCCCACTGGAGCGTTCCGTCCCCGCTGTGCCACCCAGCCAGCCCTGGGATGCATCTTTGTATTGACTTCTGTTTCATTTCTCACGCTACTCTTGTTTCCTGGGATCACTTTTCCAGAAAATAAATAAACTGCACACATTTCGTTGTCTGCTTTCAGCAGAACACATAAAATAATGTCAAAAAGATGCTTGACATAATTCAAACTGGATTTAAAACTCACCAGGAGTTGGGGCCGATTGGTGTGGTGGTTAAGTTGCTGGACTCTCACATGGCCATCTGCTGGATCTAGATGCTTGAACCTCACGCAGGGCATGTGTGTGTGCATTTTCAAAATCCCAGGAGGAGGGAACCAGCAGTTAGCGTAATGGCTATGTCGCTGGACTCCCACGTAGTCGACCGCAGTTCACGTCCCGGACCTGGTGGCTTAAAACTCACGCCGGGCGCGTGTGCGTACGTGCCCAAGATCCTGAGAGGAGAATGGAGGAGAAGGGATTGCGGCGTGACCATCCCCCCTGGGGGTTGTTTTCTCGCTTTCTGTCTCTATGTCTCTCTCTGTCTGTCTGGCGAGCGCACGCGCCCCATAGTGAAAACCTCTCCAAAAAAAAAAAAAAAAAAAAAATCCCAGGAGGTGAAGGGATTGTGACTTGGCCATCCTCCTTGGGGGGTGATCCCTTGCTTTCCTTCTCACTGTCTGTCTTTATCTCTCCAGTGAGCACATGTGCTCTATGGCGGAAACCTTAAAACAAAACAAAACAAAAAACTCCCAAAAGTTAACATTTAAAACAAAAATTATCGGGGCCGGCAAGTGGTATGGTGGTTAAAGGCACTGGACTCCCACATGACCGACCACGGTTCAAGTCTCGGACCTGGTGGCTTGCTTTCTCACTTCTCTCTCTCTCTCTGTGTCTCTCTGTTCAAACTGGAAAATAATAATAATAATAATAAAAATAAATAAAGTTAAATAAAATAATTCCTAAAAAAATTATTTAACTTTATTTATTTATTTTAATTCAACCAGAGAGGGACAGAGAGAGAGAGAAAGTGAGAAAGCAAGCCTCCAGGTTCGGGACTTGGACCTTGGTCGGCCATGTGGGAGTCCAGTGCCGTTAACCACCACACCAACTGCCAGTCCCAAGTTAGCATCTTACTTTACTTAAAGTAGAAACACTAAATTTAGGAATAATACCACTATTGTCACTATGCTTTAACATCATTAGCCAAGACAAATTACATACTAGAAAACATATCAGACAAGAAATATAATCATTGAAAAGGAAGAGGTATATACCATATGACCCAGTAATTCTACTCTTAGGTATCTACTCAAAGGATAGGAAAACCGCTAGTTGAAAAAATACTTGCACACCCATGTTTATTACAGCATTAGACACAATTTCTAGGACATGGAATCCACACAAATATCTAAGAACAGACGAGTGGATTGAAAAAATGTGGCACGTGTACTCTATGGAATATTACTCAGCCAAAAAAAAAAAGAGAGCGAGAGAGATGCCCTGGCATTTGATACAAAGTGGACGAATATGGCAGATTTAATGCTAAGCTAAGTAAGACAGACAATGAAAGACAGGCATTATATGTCTCTGCTTGATATAAACTGAATACAACACTCTACAGTGCTGCTCTCTGCAGCAGAGATGAAAAGATTAGAAGGTATAATAGCAAGGAGGGAAACTGTAGATACCAGGAACAGTATAGAAGGGGGCGGTAATAGGGGATGGAAGGGAAGAGATCATGGAAAAAAAAACATTTAAAAGATACAAAAATGAAAACTTATCTGTTGATGATAATGGATATAATGATGTCTCTGACTTGACTAATATGAACTGTATTTATGCTAGGAAAACCATGTTGTATACTGTAAAGATGTACAGTGATTTCACGTAAATAAAAAAAGTTTAATTAAATTAAAAAAGAAAAGGAAGAGATATAATGATTGGGGCTACTGGGGGCACGGTGGTTAAGATGATGGACTTACACATGGCTGACTGTTATTCAAGTCCTGGACCTGGTGGCTTGCTTTCTCACTTTCCCTTTCTCTCTCTGGTCAAATTTTAAAAGTAAAAAAAAATGATAAATACAATTAAAATCATTTTTAAGAAAAGAGACATAATGGGGACCAGCAGATGGTGTAATGGTTTCATCACTGGACTCCCACATCATCGACCAGTTTGAGTCCCAGACCCAGCAGCTTAAAACTCACGCTGGGCATGTGTGCATGCGTGCCCAAGATCCTGAGAGGAGAATGGAGGAGAAGGGATTGTGGCATGACCATCCCCCCTGGGGGGTGATTTCTTGAATTCTGTCTCTGTTTCTCTGTGTCTCTCTGGCAAGTACACCTGCCCTATAGCAAAATCTCTCTCTCTTAAAAAAAAAAAAAGACGGGTCAGCAGATGGCATGGTAGTTAAGGCACTGGACACTCTACCACAGTTCGAGTCTCGGACCTAGTGGCTTGCTTTCTCACTTTTCTTCTCTCTGTGTATCTGTATTTTTTGGTCGAATGAAAAAATAAAATTGAATAAATAATTCTTTCAAAAAAGAGAGAGAAAGAGAGATAATGATCTTCACTTATAGATAACATAATCATTTGGACGGAATGCCAAAAAGAATGAAGGGAGGGACCAGCATGTGATATGGCAGTTAAGGTGCTAGACAATCCCACATGTCTGACCATGGTTTGAGTCATGGACCTGGTGGCTTGCTTTCCCACTTTCCCTTTCTCCCTCTCTCTGTCTCTCTCTGATCAAATTAAAATAAGTGAATTAATACATAAAATTAAATAATAAAAAAAGAGCAAAGGGAAAATTATCGCAAGCAATAAGCAAATTTAGTAAAGTATCAGGGTATAACAATCAACATGTAGAAATCAATACCCTTCATGGGACCAGCAGGTGGTATAATGGTTACATTGCTGGACTCCCGATTCGAGTCTTGGACCCAGTACCTCAATGCTCATGCTGAGCATGTGTGCGTGTATGCCCAAAATCCTGAAAGGAGAATGGAGGAG
Source organism: Tupaia tana (assembly GCA_026018925.1). NCBI lineage: Eukaryota > Metazoa > Chordata > Mammalia > Scandentia > Tupaiidae > Tupaia > Tupaia tana. Next base: position 150,308,156 of record JAKSZU010000003.1, read on the forward strand.
AAGGGATTGCGGCCTGGCCACCCCCCTGCCCCTGGGGTTGATTTCTTGCTTTCTGTCTCTCTGTCTTATGTATGGTGAGCGCACACACCCTATAGGAAAAGTCTCTAAAAAAAGGAAAGAAAGAAAATCAATACCCTTCATATATATACAAATAGTAAGTAATTAGAAAATAGAATGGAAAAGAAGACCCATTTAAAATAGTCCCAATGAAGTAAAATATTTGGTGAAGACCTAAAAGAAGTGTGCGAAACCTACATGAGTAAAAGCTCTGAGACACACAAGATGTGAGGAGGACAGTTTCCCCTGAGTTAAGTGATACATTGATCATGGTTTCCATGGGAGTTACCGTAAGACTTTATTTGTTTTATACAGCTTTATTATATAAAGCTCCTCTGGAAAAATGGATAAAAGCTGTGAACTTGGGGGCAGCAGGAGGCGGGGTGGTTAAGGTGTTCAACTCCCACATAGCTGACTGCGTTTTGGACCTGGCAACTTTTGAAAATCATGCGTGTGTGTTTGTGTGTGTGTGTATGTGTGTGTGTGTGCCAAAAATCCCAGGAGGAGAATGGAGGAGAAGGGATTGTGGCATGGCCATCCCCCACCGGGGGTTTATTTCTCACTTTCCTCTCACTGACTTTAAAAAAAATAATAAAAGCTGTGAACCTAGTAGAAAAAGAAAGGCAAATGGTAACAATGCCCTATTTTTTTCATAATAAGGGAAGTGCAGATTAAAATTACCTGGAGTTAACATTTCTCTCCTATCAGATTGGTAAAACTCCAAAAGTTTGACAACATGCTCTGATAATGAGATGTGAGGCATCAGGCTCTTTTCTGTATTGCTGTGGAATGCAAAACGATACCATCTTTACAGAAGGCAATTTGGCAATATCTAGCAAAATTGAATATGCACTTACCCTATGATTTAGCAATCCTACTTCTAGGAATCTATCCTAAAGATGCACTGGCAGAGACTCCTGAAACACTAAGACAAAATCTGAGGTATGGGGACTAGCAGTTGGCATAATGGCTGTGTTGCTGTACTCCCATGTAGTCGACTGTGGTTCAAGTCCCAGACCCAGCAGCTTGAACTCACACCAGGCACATGTGCATGTGTGTCCAAGATTCCGAGAGGAGAATGGAGGAGAAGGGATTGGAGCGTGGCCATCCGCCTTTGGGGGTGATTTCTCGTTTTCTGTCTCTCTGTCTCTCTGTTTCTGGTGAGCACACACGCCCTATAGCAAAAGCCTCTTAAAACAAAACAAACAAACAAACAAAACCACAAGTAAATCTAAGATATGTCTTGGCATGTTCAGAGACCAAGGTGGCTACAGTTATGCTCTCAATCTCATCTTCTAGACCCCAAAACGCTCACAAGTAGAGGAGAGATTTTGTCACCGAATGACCCTGAACCACTGCAAAGCCACAAGAAATATGAGAAACCAAGAAAATATCTCTCCCATAGTGAAAAGAACAATCCTTCACCATCCTCAGATAGTACAGTGGAACTCATAGAAATATCTGATAGAGATGTCAGAGTATTTATAGTGACAAAACTAAATGAAATGCAAGAGCTAAGAGACAATGAACTCCAGAAGATGTAGGAGGAAAGAGACAAGTTGCAGGAGGTGAAGAAATTCTTGCACCATCTGAAAGAGGAAATACACACGATAAAAAAGAATCAAACAGAGCTGTTAGAGATGAAGGCTGCAATACAGGAAATCAAATCTACCCTCAAAAGCATTAAAAGCAGGTCAACCACTTTGGAGAACAATATGGAGGTTCCTCAAAGATCTACAAATAGAACTACCATTTGATCCAGCAATCCCACTTCTGGGTATCTACCCAAAAGACAGGAGAACGCTCAGTCAGAAAAGTGCTTGCACATTAATGTTTATTGCAGCATTATTCACAATTGCCAAGACATGGAACCAACCTAAATGTCCACAAACTGATGAATGGATTGGAAAAGTGTGGTATATATACTCTATGGAATACTACTCAGCCATAAAAAATAACAAGACCCTGGCGTTTGATAGGAAGTGATCAGATATGGAGGATCTATTGCTGAGTGAAGTAAGCCAGGCTATGAAGGAAAGATATTGTATGTATCCACTCAATATATACCGACTATCCACACTCTATGGTAGAGAGCGAAAAATTGGAGGACATAAAAGCAGTGAAAGTACTTAATGAGAATAAGACAGTGTGAAATGGGAGGTGGTGAAAAGAAGAGGCTAGAAAAAGAAAGCAAGAGGACAAATAGGCAGGACGTTAGTGGGAAACAGATATGGCTTATTACCTGTTGATGATGGCATGTATAGTATTCTCAACTGGATTGGTCCGAGAAGTATTTCATGATGGGTAAAGTCTTTTTTTTTTTTTTTTTTTTTTTGGAGAGGTTTTTTGCTATAGGGCGCGTGCGCTCGCCAGACAGACAGAGACATAGAGACAGAAAGCGAGAAATCACCCCCCAGGGGGGATGGTCACGCCGCAATCCCTTCTCCTCCATTCTCCTCTCGGGATCTTGGGCACGCACGCACACGTGCCCGGCGTGAGTTGTAAGCCACCGGGTCCGAGACGCGAACCACGGTCGACTACGTGGGAGTCCAGCGACATAGCCATTACGCTAACTGCTGGTTCCCATGGGTAAAGTCTTTTTACAAGCAAAATGAGAAATAGTGATTGACTGTTTAAAAAAAAATAATTAGAATAGTAATAATAATGATTGGGAAAAACATAGAAAAGATATTGAATGATGAAGTGGGGATATTAATGTCTCTGTATTGACTGACATGCAGGGCATTCCCTTTTGAAAAAGCAATGTAATACACTGTAAAGTTACATGTAATCCAATGTAATGTAAAGAAGATTATGATGATAATAAAAATTTAAAAAAAGAAAAAAGAAAAAAAAAGTATTAAAAGCAGGGACCAGCAGTTAGCATAATGGCTATGTCGCTGGACTCCCACATAGTCAACCGCGGTTCAAGTCCCGGACCCGGTGGCTTAAACTCACGCCAGGCGCATGTGCGTGCGTGCCCAAGATCCCAAGAGGAGAATGGAGGAGAAGGGATTGCGGCATGGCCATCCTCTCTGGGTGGTGATTTCTCGCTTTCTGTCTCTCTGTCTCTCTCTGTCTGTCTGGTGAACGCACGCACCCTATAGCAAAAACCTCTCAAAAAAAAAAAAGTATTAAAAGCAGATTACTCCACGCAGAAGATCGAATCTCAGATGTTGTAGGCAAAACCTCTGACCTAGGGAAAAAAAAAAAAAAAAAAAAAAAAAACTGAGAAAATACCCTCCCCCCAAAAATGAAAATACTATGTAAGAAATACTAGATACTATTTTTTTTTTTTTTTGGAGAGGTTTTTGCTATAGGGCGCATACTCGCCAGAAAGACAGAGAGAGACAGAGAGATAGAAAGTGAGGAATCACTTCTCCAGGGGGAATGGTCATGCCGCAATCTGTTCTCCTCCATTCTTCTCTCAGGATCTTGGGCATTCATGCACACATGCCCGGCATGAGTTTAAGTCACCAGGTCTGGGACTCGAACCATGGTCGACTACATGGGAGTCCAGTGACATAACCATTACATCAACTGATCATCCCAAGAAATACTAGATACTATTAAGTGCCAAAACATCCGGATAATTGGTATCCCAGAAGGTGAAGAAACTAATAAGGGCATTGATAATCTATTTCATGAAATCCTAGAAGAAAACTTTCCGTATCTAGAGAGGCATTCAAATATTCAGACTGGAGAAATACAAAGGACTCCTAATAGAATCAACCCAAGATTTTCTCCAAGGCACATCATAGCCAGATTGGCCAAATCCACAGAGACAAGATACTAAAATTGGCAAGAGAGAAATATCAGGTTACTCATAAAGGTTATCCTATCATGCTTATATCAGACCTCTCATTGGAAACAATGTGAGCAAGGAGAGAATGGGAAAACATACTAAAAGTGTTAAGTGAAAAATAGTTTCAACCAAGAATACTGTACCCGGCAAGATTATCCTTCATATGGGAAGAAAAGATAAAGACATTCTCAGATAAACAAAACCTGAAAGAATTTACCAACACCAGACCAGCTCTTCAAAAAGTTCTGAAAAAAGTACTTTACCAAGAAAACTAAAGACACACATACAGAAATAAGAGAACAAAAAACAACCCAGAAAATGACCAACTTAATGCTAGGGACAAGAAATATCAACAACAGCATCGAATGTTAACTTCTAGGATTTAATTGAAAAGATTGGACCACAGTAACATTGCAAATTCAACAGAATAAAGATGAATTACCTAAGACTGAGCTGGAAAAATAGAAATTTATGACTTTTGAGTAAAACATTACTGTCTTTTTCTGCACTATGCTTTGTTTTCCCAATTTAAGGATTTTGCTTTCTTTTGAGGTTTAACAATAGGTTTAACAATTCGTTAAAAACTTTTTTTCTTGTTTGTTTGTTTCTTTAAATAGAAATAAAAGCTTTTCTCCCTTCCTGACTTCTCTGGGATTGGAAAATATTTGGAAGTCTTCTTATTTTGTGGCAGAATGGTTATTTCCATAAGTTCAATAACACCTGTTGCCTTGAATCAGAAATTGGAAGTACTCATTGGACAGAGGGCGTTGACTAGAATATCATATCTGAAGATTAACCAGAAAACTATGGAGCTAAGGTAGATCTCAACAAAAGCTCTTGGAAAGATGGCCTGGCACCATGAGCAGTTCTGCCTGGCAGAGAGGATTAGAGAAGCTATATGAAAGAATCTGTACCATAAAACAACCCGGACTTTTCCAGCCCAGCATTGTAGTCAGTAGAGATTGCAAAAGAGCAGCCACAACCAGAGGTTTATCTTGAGGAAGACTTTGAAAGAAGAAAAAGAGACTAATCTTTGCTAGCAGATGGTATATCACAGAATACCTGGTAGGCAGGGCTGAATTGAGAAGGATTATGTGTGAATTGTGTGCTGGGTGTTTGCTTTTTTTTTTTTTTTTTAAGAGGTTTTCGCTATAGGGCGCGTGCGCTTGCCAGACAGACAGAGAGAGACAGAGAGACAGAAAGCAAGAAATCACCCCCCAGGGGGGATGGTCACGCCGCAATCCCTTCTTCTCCATTCTCCTCTCGGGATCTTAGGCACGTACGCACATGCGCCCGGCGTGAGTTGTAAGCCACCGGGTCCGGGACGCGAACTGCGGTCGACTACGTGGGAGTCCAGCAACATAGCCATTACGCTAACTGCTGGTTCCCGGTGTTTGCTTTTGAACAGTCTGAGTAGTTGACATGTAAATGTTTTCTCAAAAATATTTAAAACTGGGACCAGCAGTTAGGGTTAGGCTAACTGTGGTTCATGTCCCAGACCTGGTGGCTTGCTTTCTCTCTCTCTCTCTCTCTCTCTCATGAGCACATATGCCTGATAGCAAACTCAAAATAAATTTTAAAAAAGAAAATCACAACAAATAATAAATAAATAAATGTTTTTTTTTAAATTGCTACTTGATTATCGTACATTATCCAAGATCTAAAATCTTATGACAAATTTCTGCTACATAAGATATTGATGAAGTGTACATACATTGTGTGCTTTTCCCCAATGAAACTAAAACTGGCTTTTTAGCTGAATAGTAATGCTTACCTTAACCTTCTTAAAATTAATCTATTTGTTTCTTTTTCACAAAACTTTTAAACAACTTTACAATTCACATACCAAAACATTTACAATCGAAAGGGCGCCGCCGTCTGGTGGTTTTTAGCATTTTCACAGATGTGCGATCGTCACCTCTACTGTCATTTTAGCATGTTTTCATCACATCACACACCCTTCAGCTATGATCCACTTTCTCCCCATCCACTCCAGCCCACGGCAACCGGGAATCCTCGAAATGGAGCTGCCTGTGGCCTCTTGTAACGGGCTCTTTCACTCAGTGTGTGCTCAGGTCCATCCACTGTAGCGTGTATCAAGCCTCCATGCCTTCTTACACCAGAGAAGTACCCACTGCATGCATGTACGTTACAACACTTCCTTTATAGATTCATTAGCTGACAAACATTTGAATTGTTTCTGCCTTTGGCTGCTATGAGTACTGATGCTCCGAACTTTGTTCCACAAAACTTTTTTCTTTTTGTGAGAGCTTTTTGCTACAGGGCGTGTGCACTCCCTGGAGAGACAGAGAGACAGAAAACAAGAAATCACCCTCCAAGGGGGATGGCCATGCCACAATTCCTTCTCCTCCATTCTCCTGTTGGGATTTCGAGCACACGCACATAGGCGCCCAGTATGAGTTTTAAGTCGCCAGTCCAGGACTCGAACCCGGGTCAACTACATGAGAGTCCAGCAATGTAACCATTATGCCATCTGCTCGTGCCTGTGTAAAAGTTTTTATGTGATAATATGTTTTAAATTCACTTGCATATATAACTAGGAGTGGAGTAGCTTTATATTTAATCATTTGAGGAAGTGACAGACTGTTTCCAAAGCTGCTGCACTATTTTGCATTGGTTCTGATTTATCCACATCTTTTTTATTTTTGAGAGTTTTTGCTATAGGGCATGTGCGCTCACCAGAAAGACAGAAAGAGACAGAGAGAGACAGAAAGCGAGAAATCACCCCCGGGGGGATGACCACGCCGCAATCCCTTCTCCTCCATTCTCCTCTGGGGATCTTGGGCACGCATGCACACGCGCCCGGCATGAGTTTAAGCGACCGGGTCCAGGACTCGAACCATAGTCAACTATGTGGGAGTCCAGCTACATAGTCATCATGCCAACTGCTGGTCCCTCTCCACATCTTCAGTAACACTTGTTATTATCTGTCTTTCTTTTTCTTTTTTTTAAATTTGCCAGAGAGGGTCCAGCCAGTGGTGTGGTGGTTAAGGTGGCTAGTTCCCAGGTGGCTGACTGCTCTGTTCGAGTCTCGGATCCAGTGAAGATCATGCTGGGCATGTGTGTGTCACGTGGGTCAGCCCATGATTAGACCGTTGATCTAGTTTGAGTTAATCTTTGTATATGATGTTAGGTAAGGAGCCAACTGGCTCAGTATTTTTTAAAATAAGACTTTTAAGACTTTATATATTACTTTTAAGGAAGTATATAATCAAGCCAAAAAAATTAGATAATACGGAAACACCAGGTGAGTTCCATGGCCTGGTAATGAAGGCAGCTGGGTCACACAGAGTCAAGTCCGGAACCAAACGGCTTGAGAAATATGCTTAGTGCATGTGCGTGCGTGCCCGAAATCCCAAAGGGAGAGCGAGACAGAGGAGAAAGGCTTGTAGCGTGACTGTTCCCCATGGAGGGTGGTTTCTCTTTGTCTCTTTCTGGTGAGCACACGCATCCACTACCCAAAAAAAAGAAAAAGAAAGAAAAGACAAATAACTGGTTAATTCTATCATTCAGGGAGAAGCAGTGGGAACACTGAAGCATCCTTCTAGGCCATTCCTTTTCATATCCGCATACCCTGGCGTCCCCAGCACTACTCAGGAGTGCCTCTAACCATCGCTAACGAGGCCAGCTCTCTGTTACCAACCAGAGGGCCGCACTCACGGCTGCTGTGGGAGAGGCACCTTGCCTGCACATCGGCCCTGCAGTTTGCAGTCCGTGGATTTGAGGCACATGCCTGAAAGCCGTGTTCTGGCCCTGACTCAGCATCTTAACACGCGGGCAGGTCCCGTCTGGCCCTCACACAGGTGTCTCCTCCACTGGCTTAGCCGTTTGACTCCACGCAGTCTGTCAGGCCTCACACCTACTACGGGAACTGTGAGCATGGCAGAAACCCGTATCTGCATTCTGCCCATCCTAAACATACCTACCCGTTCGGAGAGAGTTTGCACCCTCTTCCTTTTCACATTGTTAGGTAATCAGAAAATTATTTAATTTTAAATCATTTTAAATAATTGTAAGTATTATTTTATTTTTATTTTTTTAGAATGATTTTATTTAGCTTTGTTTACTTATCTATTTAAATGTGACCAGAGAGGCACAGAATGACAGAGAGAGAGGGAAAGCAAGAAAGGAAGCCACCTGGTCCAAGACTCGAACTGTGGTTGGCCATATGGGAGTCCAGCGCCTGTAACCACTATGTCACCTGCCGGCCCCAATAATTAAAATTTTAAATAATTATAGAATTATTTAATTATTTAATTAATTTATACAAATCAAACCCCAAATTTATTTATTTATTTATTTATTTATTACACATGGACACACACACACACACACACACACAGACGGTGTTTTTCAAACTACAGGGTGCAGGACTGGAACCATGCCGTTGATAATGGGTAATCCAGCTGCCTCAACCACCAAGCCACCAGTTGCCCCAACCATACCTTAAATTTTTCACTTTACAAATACTGCACATATGAGAGGTCTTCCAAAACATTTGTGGAGGAATCGGCAGGTGGCGTAGTGGTTAAGGACACTGGAGTCTCACATGACTGACCACAGTTTGAGTCCCGGACCTGGTGGCTTGCTTTCTCACTTTCCCTCTTTCTCTTGCTCTGTCCCTCTCTGGTCAAATTAAAAATATAATTTAAATAAATAAATCATTCTTTTCAAAAGTAAAAAGTTTGTGGAAAACACATATTATGAAAAACTTATACATAAAAAAGCTTTTTTTTTTTTTTTTTAGAGATCTTTGCTATAGGGCATGTTCACTTGCCAGAGAAACAGAAAGCACAAAATCACCCACTAGGGGGTGGCCACTTGTAATCTATTTTCCATCTTCCTCTCGGGACTTTGGGCTTGCACACACATGCACCCAGTATGTCAAGCTGTTGGGTCTGGATTCAAACCATGGTCCACCATGTGGGAATTCAGTGCCTTAATCACTATGCCACCTGTTGGCCCTTGGATTTTAATTTTTTTACATGAAAATAAACTCATGTTCGTTTTTTCTTTCTTCCTTTCTTTCTCTTTCTTTTTTTAGAGGTTTTTGCCATAGGACATATGCATTCATCGAGAAGAGAGAGAGGGACAGAGACAGTGAGAAATCACCTCCCAGGGGATGGCCATGCTAGTTTTTTCTCCTGTATTCTCTTCCTAGGATCTTGGGCATGCAAGCACACACCCTGGTGTGATTTTCAAGCCACCAGGCCAGGGACTTGAACTGCAATCAACCATGTGGGAATCCAGCAACATAGCCACGACATCTACTGGCTCCAATAAACTCATATTCATTTAATTTTTCCACAAGCTTTTTTTTAAATTTAAATTATTAATATAATTTTATTCATTTATTTTTATTTTTAATTTTGACCAGAGAGGAACAGAGTGAAAGAGAGAGAGGGAAAGTGAGAAAGCAAGTCACCAGGTCCAGGACTCGTACCACAGTCAACCATGTGGGACTCCAGCACCCTTAACCACTATTCCACCTACCAGTCCCTTCACAAACTTTTTTTTTTAAGAGTTTTTTTTTTTTGCTAAACAGCACATGCACTCGCTGGAAAGACAGAGAGAGACAGAGAGACAGAAAGTGAAAAATCACCCCCCAAGAGGATGACCACACCGCAATCCCTTCTCCTCCATTCTCCTCTTGGCATCTTGGGCACGCACATACATGCACCTAGCGTGAGTTTAAGCCACCGGGTCCGGGACTCGAACCGTGGTCGACTACATGAGAGTCTAGTGACATAGCCTTTACACCATCTGCTGGTCCCCCTCCATGAACTTTCTTTTTTTTTTTTTTTTTTTTTCTTTTTTTTTTGGAGAGGTTTTTGCTATAGGGCGCGTGCGCTCGCCAGACAGACAGAGAGAGACAGAGAGATAGAAAGCAGGAAATCACCCCCCAGGGGGGATGGCCACGCCGCAATCCCTTCTCCTCCATTCTCCTCTCGGGATCTTGGGCACGCACGCACACGCGCCCGGCGTGAGTTTAAGCCGCCGGGTCCGGGACTCGAACCGCGGTCGACTACGTGGGAGTCCAGCGACATAGCCATTACGCTAACTGCTGGTCCCCCCCCCCTCCATGAACTTTCTGAAGGCCCTTCCTATTTTTGTGCGCCACCCATTAGTTTTGTAATATGATATTTAGTGCTGGCATAATTTTCCCAGTTTGCATGTTATGCTTTCAAATTATTTTCCACAGCAATTTTCACAGTTCTAAATAATGTCACAATAAATATTCTTGTAAATAAACATCTACTGTCTCCTTAAAATAGGTTCTTCAAAATGGGATTGAGCCATTTTAATCAAGACATTTGAACATTTAAAAATTCCTCAAATATTACGTGAAATATTTTTAAACAGTGTCAATGTGATATGTGAAAAGCGGTATCTGCATTTTTCTGCTTTTCTTTGATTACTAGTGAAACTGGGGGAGCATTGGAGTGATTTTGAGAGAAGGTCAGGAGAGGAGATGTTAAATGGAAAAGGACCCATAACGCCCCGAGAGGGCTGACTCTCAGTGTGAGCCCGGCCTCTCAGCTGCATCTCCGACCTGCAGCAGGACCTGGAGTCAGACAGACTCGGGCTTGAAGTTCAGTACCTTCAGGGCCTGCTCTTGGGTGGGTTTTTCAACTTGTAAGCGGGGTATGTGGCAGAGTCCCCCCTTCCTCCTGTGTCCCGGGTGATCTCGAAACTCAAAGCTTAGCTTCTGCCTGCCCTGCAATCGGCACTCCACCACGCACTGCCCGGGTCGCGACCTCTACAGGCGTTTGGAATTAGGTTTTCCAAAACGTGAGCGGAGAAGACTGATACTAGAGATGGCATCCCGTGTAGTTTCAGCTGTTCTTTTTTTCTTACCTTGTTCTATGTTTCTGAGGTTTTTAATAATGATCATGTGTGACTTTAATAAAGTCAAAAAAATGTTTTAAACATGGTTTTTAAAATGCAGCAGCTCCCAGCTGGAAGCCCTCACTCCCAAGGCTTGTGAATGTTGCAGCACGAAGCTGCACCCCGCACCCCCAGGCAGCTGGCCCCACCGCAGCCCCTGCCCAACGTCTCCGAAGGCTGCTTGGTTCAGTGTGTCAGGGCTGCCCGCCAGGTGCACAGCTGGGACCCCATACGTCCTGGGCTGCTCTCGCCACGGAGAACTGGGGGTCTGGCTGGCTGGGGAGAGGGTCCTGTAGGAGCCAAGCAGAGACGGGGGAGCCGAGGACTGCTGTGGTTGCCCCAGCCCATCCGGTGCCACCATCTGTGCCTCTGGCCTGGCAGTCCCCACCAGGCCTTGGAGTATTTTTAGAATCGGAGGAGGCTTTCCTGGTCAGTGAGTCTGCGGCTCAGCCAGGCTGCACGTGAGAAGTGGCTTAAAGCAAGCGAATGTCTGGGCTCCACTCCAGACTGTTAGAGGTGGGACCTGGCGTGGGCAGGTCGAGAACCACTGAGTCCAAACTTTACGTTTCAGGGCCAGCAGGTGGCATGGCGTTTGGGGCGGCGGATTCCCACATGGATGACTGCATTCGGATCTGGGATCTGGCAGCTTGAAGATCATGCTGGTCACATGTGCGTGCAAGCCCAAAATCCCAGGAGGAAAATGAAGTGATTGCCCTGTGGCCATCCCCCGGGGGCTTTGGGGGTAATTTTTTACTTTCTCTCTGTCTCTCTTTGACCCTCCCCAGTGAGCATGTGCCTTACGGCAAAAACCTAATAAATAAATACATATAAATATTAAAAATAAGTAAGTATATAAAAAAGGTATTTCATACATGTTAAGACAGATGCTTGAGCATAAGGAAAAAAGAAAAAAAAATTTTGGAGAGGTTTTTGCTATAGGGCACATATACTCGCCAGAAAGACAGAGAGACAGACAGAAAGTGAGAAATCATCCTCCCCCAGGGGGGATGGCCACATCGCAATCCCTTCTCCTCCATTTTCCTCTCAGGATCTTGGGCACGCACGCACACGCACCCGGCATGAGTTTAAGCCATCAGGTCCGGGACACAAACCGTGGTCGACTACATGGGAGTCCAGCGACATAGCCAGCTGTTGGTCCCGAGGAAAAAAGAAAATTTTAAATTAGAAAAAGAAAAAAAAACTGAGACCAGCAGATGGTGTAATGATTACATGGCTGGACTCCCATGAGGTTGACCATGGTTCGAGTCCTGGACCTGGCAGCTTAAAACTCATGCCGGTGCATGTGCGTGCCGAAGGTCCCTAGAGGAGGATGGGGGAGAAGGGATTACAGTGTGGCCATACCCCCGGTTGACGGGGGTGATTTCTCGCTTTCTGTTTCTCTATCTCTCTGACATGCACGCATACCCTGTAGCAAAATATCTCTTTAAAAAACAAACAAACAGGGGGCTGGCAAGTGGCATGGTGGTTAAGGGCAATAGACTTCCACATGGCCAACTGAGGTTTGAGTCCCAGACCTGGTGGCTTGCTTTCTCACTTTCCCTTTCTCTCTCTGTCTCTCTCTGGTCAAATTAAAAAATAATAAAAACAAATAAAATAAAATAATTCTTTTTTTTTTTTTTAAAGAAAGCACTCCTAGAGGTGGAGGAGATGGCCACGCTACAATCCCTTTTCCTCTAGTCTCCTCGTGATTTCCGGCATATGTGCACACATACCTGGTGTGATTCTTTTTTAAAAAAGAATTATTTTATTTAACTTTATTTATCTATGTATTTATTTTCATTTGGTCAGAGGGGGACAGAGCGAGACAGAGAGAGAAAGTGAGAAATCAAGCCACCAGGTCTGGGACTTGAACCGCAGTTGGGCATGTGAGAGTCCAGCGCCCCTGACCACCATGCCACCTGCCGGTCCCATCACCTGGTGTAATTTTCAAGCCACTAGGTCCAGGATTCAAACCTCTCAGCTGGCCAAGTGGGATTCACGTTTTGACCACCATGACACCTGGCTGGCCCTAAATTTCATCTTTAATTCCAGTTTTTCATGAACTTTTTGAAGTCACCTCATATATTGACAGGGCTGGGTTGTTTATGAAGATTTTCTTGGTCATTATCGCGATCAGGCCACATGACACAGAGGGAGGAAGGCAGGTAGAAATTCTGCTTTGCACACTAAGAAAGAGAAGCCCAGAAGGATGAAGTGGGTTGTGAGCCTGAGATGGGACCAGAGCTGTATTCTGACTTAATTCTCAAGACACCCAGAGGGAAGGCCCCTCGCAGAGGGAGGCACTCAGGTGAGAATGCCTTCCAGGCTTGGGAGAGGTGCACTCCCGACCCTGCCCAACCACGTATCCACACCTCTGGGTGTGGGAGCGGGCCTGCGGTTCTCCACGCCCGTCGTAATGGACGCTGAAGTCTGAGGACCATTTAAAGCATCTCCATGTGGTAACCCGAGAAAGAGGAATGACGACATTGAAAACCAAGGTGACAGAGACGCTGACGTTTTAAGTGACAATGCTTATTTCAAGCACTCCTCCCGTGCCTCGCCCAGCTATTGTGAGGTGTCCACAAAACGCACGAATGTTTGCTAGCTGGACTTGCCAAGCAGAAAAGCGAGGCAGCTGGGCGGGCCCCAAGCACAGTGGTACGGGCTGTGCACAGGGAGCTGGGCCCCAGGCGCAGCCACAGTTCGAATCTGGGACCCAGGGACTGGAAGTACATGCTAAATGTGCGTGTGTGCCCCAAATCCTGACAGGATGAGAGATGGAGACGGAGGGCCTGAGACACGACCATACCCCACGGAGGAGTGCTTTCATTCTCTGGAGAGCGCATGCGCCCTCTGACAATTGAAAAAAAGAAGCCAACCAGCAACCATGCCGACTGAGGGTGTGTCCTGAGGCAGCAGGAGGCGTGGTGGTTTAGGCGCTGAATCCCAACTGGCCAGCTTCGTGGTCTGAGTCTCGGAGGCAGAGGCTTGAGGCCAGAGGCAGAGGCGTCGTGGGTGCACGCATACCCACATCAGGAGAACAGGGTGGAAGAGAAGAGATTGTGGCACGGCCCTCCCCTCGGAGGGGACTGATTTCTCACTTTCCTTTGCTCGCTGTCTTTCTCCAGCAAGCACACGTAACCTATGCCAAAAATCAAAAGAAAAGAAAGAAAAACAAAGGCGTACCCTTTCTCAGAAGCAACAGCATCACAGCCAGAAACCAACCAGTTGGGACAGTAGGCGAGGACAGAGGATTGAGGAGCCAAGGACGGCTGCTCCAGCCTCTGCTGCCTTTGCTGAGAGGCCTCGTGTGCAGCTGCGGGGACAGAGGGAGATGGGCCAGGGCAGCCGCCGAACGGTAACAGGAAAGGAAATGCGATCACACTACCTGCTTGTGGACAGATGTTTCTCAGGCCTAACAATGAAAACGCTGATTGTAGATTCCACCAAAAGATGTGGTATATTTAGGGGACAGGAGTGTGAGGGGAGGGATGAGTTGAAGAGAGATAAAGCCCTTTCACGCCACAATAGAAAGTCGGTGACTGATGAATGAATCGTGAATACCACGGATTATCAAGAGATGGCAGAGTGTTGGGGACCAGCAGGTGGTGTGGTGGTTAAGATGCTGGACAGTCCCACATGGCTGACCATGGTTCGAGTCCCGGACCTGGTAGCTTGCTTTCTCACTTCCTCTCTTTCTCTCTTTTTCTTTCTCTCTCTGGTCAAATTAAAATCAATGAATAGATAAATAAAAAATTTTAAAAAGAGAGATGGCGGAGTGTGAGGGTCATCTTTTAAGTGTAGAGGTACATGGTAACAGAAAAGGAAAACGATTGGCAGTGGTCGCCTCCAGGGAGTTGGGGAGGGGAGGTCAGAGGAGAAAAAACAAGAAGCATTTCATTATGGACTTTCAGACATCATTAGACTTTTAAAACTATGTGCATATATTACTTTGATTTTTGAAAACTCCCATAGCATCCAAAGGTAATTCCAAAAATATCAGAGCTAGTAGCACCATAGCACGGTCAAGTTTTAGACAAGAGTTCATCTGTAGCACGTATTTCTTTTCCTTTTTAAAATTATTTAGTTATTTAATTCTGTTTGTTATTATAGTTTTTTAATTTGACTAGAGAGAGACAGAGAGAAAGAGAAAGGAAAAGGGAGAAAGCAAGCCACCAGGTCCGGGACTAGACCCACAGTCGGCCATGTGGGAGTCCAGCACCCCAGCCACCATGCCGGCCCCTGTAGCATGTATTTCTGATGCAGCACTTGTAAGTGGACTATATCAGGAATGACTCCAGATAAACAAGAGGTGGGACCTAAACCCGAGAGGAAACTAGCAGATGTGTAAGCAGGAACCATGAATAGCTCACGAGTCATGACAAGTTTCTCACTAGGAGTCCAGGAGAGAGTCCAGCCAGGTGGCGTGGCAGTTCAGGCGATCGAATCCCACACAGCCGATTGCATGTGAGTACCCCAAGTTAGGAGAGGACAATGGAGGAAAAGAGACTACGGTGAAGCCCTCCCCACCTCCCGGAGGTGATTTCTCACCTCCCTTCTCTCTCTGACTCTGTCTCAGGCAAGCACCTAAGCCTTATAGCAAATTAAAAAAAAACCAAAAACTTAATGTTATTTATTATTATTATTATTATTATTATTATTAATTTACCATAGGGAATGTGCACTCAGCAGAGAGGCAGAGAGAGAGAGAAAGTGAGAAAGCAAGCTGCTAGGTCCAGGACTCGAACTGTGGTCTGCCATGTGGAGTTCAGCACCTTAATTACCACACCACCTGCTGGACCCACCCTGTACCAATTTAAAAAAAGAAAAAGAAATCAGGAAGGTACAAATTAAAACCCCATTGAGATATCATTTCATTTTGTTCTCCTTTTGTCTTTTTTTAAGAGAGATTTTTGCTATAAGGCCCATGTGCTCGCCAGAGAGATAGAAAGAGACAGAAGGCAAGAACTCACACCCCAGAGGCAGATGGCCATGCTGCAATCCCTTCTCCTTTCTCTTCTCGGAATTGTGAGCATGCATGCTGGTCTCTCTTTTTGTCTTTTTAAAATAATAACTTAAATTTTGTTTGATTTCTTTATTCTTTCTTTCTTTTTTTTTCTTAATTTGATAGAGGGTACATGCACTCACTGGAGAGAGACAGAGTCAGAGTGAGGGAAAGTGAGAAAGTGCTCTCCAGGGGAGAATGGCCACTCTGTAATCCTTTTTCATTTCTTTTTTTTAAAAAAATAATTATCTTTTATTTCATTTTATTCATTGTCGTTATTTTATTTTATTTTATTTTATTTTTTTATTTTTTTTTATTTTTTTTTTTTGGAGAGGTTTTTCGCTATAGGGCGCGTGCGCTCGCCAGACAGACAGAGAGAGACATAGAGACAGAAAGCGAGAAATCACCCCCCAGGGGGGATGGTCACGCCGCAATCCCTTCTCCTCCATTCTCCTCTCGGGATCTTGGGCACGCACGCACACGCGCCCGGCGTGAGTTGTAAGCCACCGGGTCCGAGACGCGAACCGCGGTCGACTACGTGGGAGTCCAGCGACATAGCCATTACACTAACTGCTGGTTCCCTATTTTTTTGAAGTTGACGAGAGAAAGAAGGAAAGTGAGAGAGTAAGCTGCCAGATCTGGGACTTGAACTGCGATCAGCCATGTGGGAGTCCAGCTACCTTAACAACTATGCCACCTGCCGGCCCCTTCCTTTAAAAAAAAAATCTTATTTAACTTTATATATTTTTTAGTTTGACCAAAGAGGGACAGAATGAAATAGAGAAAGAGAGAAAGTGAAAAAGCAAGCCACCAGGTCTGGGACTTGAACTACAGTTGTCCATGTGGGAGTCTAGTGCCCTTAACCACTGCAGCACCTACCTGCCCCCTATAAACCCTTTTCTATTCTCTCAGGATTTGGGGCACACACACACACACACACACACACACACACAAGCTCAACATGTTTTTCAAGCTGGAGGGTTCAGGACTAAACCACACAGTTGGCCATGTGGAATCTAGGGGCCTTCACCACCCCACCACCTTGTTTGACTTCTACCCATTTTTTACTGTTCACAGTATGAAAGTTATATACATGTATTTTAGTCTTATTGGAGCTTCTTTTCTTTCTTACTTTTTTTTTTTTTTTTAATTGTTAGAGGGTCCATGCACTCACCAGAGAGAGGGAGAAAGCAATGCCACGATGGGGCATGGTCAGGTCACAATCTTTTTTCCACCCAGTTATGCTCTGGGCATGCACACATGCCTGGTATATTTGTAAGCCACCAGAGCCAGGATTCAAGCAGTGATCAGCCATGTGGGATCCAGTTTTCTCGGCACTATGCTATGGGGCAGACCCTAGTAGCTCCTTTTGAAAGTTTAAAGGCATATTTAGAAAAGTCTAGGAGCCAGCAGGTAGCGTGGTGGTTAGGGCCTGGACTCCCACACGGCCAACCATGGATCGAGTCCTGAACCTGGCAGGTTACCTTCTCACTTTCTCTCTCTCTCTCTGGTAAATTTTTTAAAAATGATAATAATAAACAAAATAATTCTTAAGAAAAATAGAAAGTCTAAAGCTAGTATCTTTTTTTTTCCCTCTAGGGTGTGTACACTTGGCAGAGGAACAGAAAGTAAGAAATCATCCCCTAGGAGGGATGGCCATGCTGGAATCCCGTCTCCTTCATTCTCAGAATATTGGACATGCACACACATGCACCCGGTGTGAGTTTCAAGCTGCTGGGGCCGGGCTTGAACTACAACTGGGCACAAAGGAGTCTAGCACCTCAACCACTATGCTACCTGCTGGCCCCCAAAGCTGTATCTTTTTTTTTTTTTTTGGAGAGGTTTTTGCTATAGGGTGCATGCACTCACAAGAAAGAGAGAGACAGAGAGACAGAAAGTGAGAAATCATCCCCTGGGGGTGGGGGGTGGCCACATAGCAATCCCTTCTCCTCCATTCTACTCTTTTTTTTTTTAAATTTTTATCTTTTATTTTTCTTTCTCAGATCAATTAAATTCACATTTTACATAAAGTCCCCATTATGATGTATACAATATACATATATATATATACACATATATATATATGTGTATATATATATATGTATATATATATATATATATATATATATATAGTTTTCAACAGAGAACTCTACATTTTTTTGGTGTTAAATGTTTCTTCCCTTTGCCCCTCACGCCCACTCTCCACCACCCACTCCCCTCCCCTGCAGCCTCTGGCATCCACATTCATCCTTTCCACTATCATATCTTCAGATCTTTCTCCCTTTGCCAGAGTGCTGACTTTTTTTTTTTTTTTTATCATTGCACATCTTTACAGTGTACCACATGGTTTTTCCCAGCATGAGTACAGTGCACATCAGTCAAGACAATATTACCATATACATTATCAACAGACAACTTTTCCTATAAAGTAGCACCTAGCTGTGGCTACATATCCTACTGCAGTCATTGAATAGATATATTTTTTTTTCCTGAATCTTTTTTTTTTTTTTGTAACTCAATTTACATTCCTTCCCTAAGCTTCATCACAGCATACAAACTGCAATCTCCCATCCAGTACACACTGCATAGTGACTCAATCATGCACATTACAAAAAATTTTCCATTACTAGTTCCTAGAATTACTTTTACCCCTCTTTCTGACCCTCTGTCCCTTCCCACCCTCCTCTCACACCACCTCCGGTGTCTACAATTGTCCTTCATTCCCTTCCACCCACATTGCATTGATCACACAATTTCCTACATAATCTAACTACTTTCAATGGTGAGTTCACTCATTACTACTAAGAAAACCAGTCTTAACTTAACTCAAAGAAGTGCCAAGGAACTTTGCTTAAAGCCAGGAAACAAGTTAGGATTCTGTTCAAATGGTAGGTGCATGAACCTATCAGTCTCATGTACTTTTATCTTCTGTTCTGGTTCAATTTTCCTGATTAAATTCTGGGATATAATATTCAACTCCAGACTTGTCCCTATGATTAAGTTGGCCACTTTCATAGATTTTGGACTCTTTTTTTCATGCGTCTGTGTTTAATTTTCTTGATACAGCACGCCCTTGAGAACTTCTTGGAGATCTGGTCTGGTGCTGGTAAATTCTTTCAGGTTTTGTTTATCTGAGAATGTTCTTGTCTTTTCTTCCCACCTGAAAGATAATCTTGCCGGGTACAGTATTCTTGGCTGAAATTGCTTCTCTCGTAACACTTTGAATATATTTTCCCATTCTCTCCTCGCTCGCATTGTTTCCGATGAGAGATCTGCTGTTAGCCTGATGGGATGTCCTTTGTAGGTAACTTGATGTTTTTCTCTTGCCAATCTTAGTATCTTGTCTTTGTCTGTGGTTTTGGTCAACCTGGCTATAATGTGTCTTGGAGAAGATCTTCTTGGGTTGATTCTATTTGGGGTCCTTTGTATTTCCTGGGACTGGATCTTCGAATGCCTCTCTAGGTTTGGAAAGTTTTCTTGTAGGATTTCATGGAATAGATTATCAATGCCCTTATGGGTCTCTTCACCTTCTGGAATGCCAATTATACGGATATTTGGACGTTTGATGGTATCCAGTACTTCTCGCATATCATTCTCAAATTTTTGGGCCATTTTCTCAGTCTTCGTGGTGGATTTTTCTAAGCCAGCCATTTTCTCTTCTGCATCTGAGATTCTATTTTCTGAATGATCTAGTCTGCTTTTAATACTTTCAAGGGAGATTTTGACTTCTTGTATTATAGACTTCATCTCTAGCAGTTCTGTTTGAGTCTTTCGTAAAGTGTGTAATTCCTCTTTTAGATCTTGCAAGAATTTCCTCATCTCCTGGAACTCGTCAATTTCTTTCTCCTTTCTCTTTAGCAGTTCATTATCTCTCTTTTCTTCCATCTCTGTTAGCTTCGACATTATGAATGCTCTAAATTCCTTATCAGACATTTCCATGACTTTCACCAAACTGCTTGTGGATGAAGGAGAGTTACTCTTTTCCCTTGGAGGAGAGGTATTTTCTCGTTTTCTCATATTTCTCGTGATCCGGCGGTGATGTCTTGTCATCTGATGGATGGTGTGTTTCTTTCAAATTCTTGAAGTTAAGCCTCAATGTTCAGGAGCAAGCAGACAGAGGTGTTTTAGAATCTGTTTGCTGTTCTGTTGTGATCGCACGTTAGCTTTGCTTGCTGGAGGTTAAATTATGAGTAGAAAATCTTCATTTCTCCTGTCCCCTGAAATATCTAGTTCCCAGGAGCCATGAGGAATCTCTCCTCCATTCTACTCTTGGGATCTTGGTCACGCACACACACGCACCTGGCATGAATTTAAGCCTCTGGGTCCAGGACTTGAACTGTGGTCAATTACATGGGAGTCCAGCGACCTAGCCATTATACTATCTGCTGGTCCCTAAAACTAGTATCTTAAGACTCCCTCTAAATAATCCAAGCTCTTTTGTATTCATCTAGCATTTTAGTTTTGTGGGCTTAGACTCAACAAATTAGGTATTAACGTTACTTTTTTCGTTCAAGTTTTTGCCTTAGGGCACATGTGCTCACTGGAGAGAGACAGAGAGACAGGGACAGTGAGAGATCACCATTCCACACCGCCCCCGCCCCGAGGATGGCCACGCTGCAATCTACTCTCCTCCATTTTCCTCTTGGGACTTTGGGTACGCACATGTGCCTGGCGTGACTTTCAAGCCTCCGGGTCCAATATTCGAACTGCAGTGGGCCATGTGGGAGTCCAGTGCCTTCACGACCATGCCACCTTCTGGTCCCATTATTATTTCTATTTTAAAATGTTTTAGCAGAGAGCCCATGCACTTGCCAGAAAGAGCCAAAGAGACACAGCAGGAGAAGAAGAATGCACCCCCCATGGGGGTGTAGTCACGCCACAATCCCTTCTCCTCTATTCTCCTCTTGGAATTGGGGGCAAGTACGCAAAGGCACCTGGCATATTTTTCAAATTGCCAGGTCCAGGACCCAAAACACACAGTTGATCATGTTGGATCCAGCTGCCTTAACCACCTCATCACTGGCTAGCCTCTAAGTGTGTTTGTTTATTTTTAAAAGAATTATTCATTAATTTATTATTATTATTAATTATTATTATTTTAAATTTGACCAGAGAGAGAAGGGAAGTGAAAACGCAAGCCACCAAGTCCGGGACTCGAACTGGTCAGCCATGTGGGAGTCCAGTGCCTTAACCACCACACCACCTGTTGGCCCCTGTATTTTTTTTGTTTTTTGACAGAGAGAGATAGTACCCTCACGGGGTCTCACCATACCATGGTCCTCCCACTCCAGCCTCCCAGCCAGCCAGGATCACAGGCATGCAGCCATGCCAGCATGTTCAGGCCACTCTGGGAACCAAACCTGGGCTCCCATGCGGCTCTGGCATGGTGCAGATGCTCCGGGTTGAGGTAGACATGTGGAGGCCTCCATAGCCCCACCTCCAAGTGTCCCCGTGTCACATAATCTGCTCTTGAGCTGCAGGACATCACGAGCCTTCCCGAAACCAAGAGGCTCTCCAGACCCGGACCCCCGTTCAACACATGCCCCAGCAGCAGCGCCCCTGTAGAGTGGGCCCTGCATCGCCAGGTGGCTCCTGACAGCTGGCTCTGCTCGGGCCCCCACCTCCCCAACTGCGGCTTCTCAGCCTCGCCTTCTCCCAGGTTCTCTTTGCTCATCCTGTGAGAGCACCCCGAGGTGTCCTTAGCCTGCCAGCAGAGTCCATGCCTCAGAAGTCTCCCACTCAGTGGGGACCCCGGAGAGGAAGGCAGCGCAGCGTTAGGCTTGCTGGGGGTGCTGGGAAGGAAAACTGTCTGACGGTGCAGGGACCCTTCCGTGGGCCCAGGCTCCTCACCCTGGGGGAGGCGAGTCCTCCGTCACTGCCCTCCTGGCTCAACCTGCTGCCGAGATGGCTGGCATCCTTGCTCGGCAGCTTCTTCCTAGAACAAGGCTGAAGGCGCATTTGGGCTGTGCCGGGAGCTGGGGTGATTGACAGCTGGAGCTCCTAGTGGGGCTCATTAACGGCTGCTGGGTAGGGGTCTAGGAGAGCACGCTGTCCCCTGGCAGCCAGAGAGCTGGAAGGGGCAGGAGAGGGGGTTGGAGCATCCGAGGCTGGACGTCCTCTGCATCCCGCCAGCTTGAGGCCCCAGCTGTGCCCACTGCCGGCCGAGGGTGGAGCCCTGCTCCTACAGGCCCAGCAGCCAGCCTGGAATATTCATAAGTGCCAGAGCCTCCTGCCCCGGGCCTGTGGGCTTCCGCAGGGCTCCGGCACATGCCCCCCTCTGCCTTCTGTTCCAGAGACACACGAGCAGCCACGCACCACTGCCACTCCTCTTCCTCCGGGGCCAAATCCACCCTCTCCCAGTCTTGCAGCACACAGGGCCTGCCTGTCATCATCTGGATTTGCAAATTTAATCTCTGAAGCGCTGGGTATGAAATGTAGTGTTAAAAACCAGATGTAGACATTTCTGTCTGTTATGGATTGCTGGAGAGCTTTCTCTTTTTCTGTTTATGCTCTTTAATCTTGTTCAAATAATTTTGTCTTTTTAACTCTTTTCAAGATCAGGGAAAACAGTAGATACTTCCAATTTGAAAGGAAAAAAAATAGCTATTATTTCCTCCGCCGGTAGTCGAGAGCGAGGATTCCCATGCTAGGTGGGAGCGCAGTGGTAACGCCATTGAACCCGCGTGGGCAAGGTCTTGGGTTCACATCCCAGGGCCTCCCTGAGCATATCAGTACATGCAGAAGCTTCTGGGCCAGGCCAGCTGACTTGAGGTGGACTGGGGTGCAGGGATGCTGTGGGGGTGCCTGTCTCTGTCTCTCACAAGGAAGAACTAGAGGGCCAGCTGGTGGCATGGTGGTTAAGGCAGCTGGATATCTCACGGATGACGGCACAGTCTGAGTCCTAAACTGGCAGCTTGAAAAGCATACCACACACGTGTGCTTGCACGCCCAAAACGGCAAAAGGAGGGAGAAATGGGATTGCTTCATTCAGGGATGCTTTCTCTCTCTCCCTCTCTGTCTGTGTCTCGCTGTCTCTCTCTAGCCAGCACATGTGCCCTCTGGCAATTAAAACAATAAAAAGACAGAAGAACATTGATTTTTTAAAAGATCCAAAAAACTGGGACCAGCAGTTGATGTAATGGCTATATCGCTGGACTCCCATGTAGTCAACCATGGTTCAAGTCCCAGACCTGGTGGCTTAAACTCATGCCGGGCGCGTGTGCGTGCATGCCCAAGATTCCGAGAGGAGAATGCAGGAGAAGGGATTGTGGCATGGCCATCCACCCTGGGGGGTGACTTCTCGCTTTGGGTCTGTCTCTCTCTTGTTTTTCTGGCAAGCAAACGTACCCTATAGCAAAAACCGCTCCAAAAAAAAAAAAAGAAAAAAATACCTAGGAAAAAACTGAACCCAAGAAATGGAAAACTTGTACGCTGAAAACGATAGAACATCACTGAGAAATATTAAGGTAGGCCTAAATAAGTGGGGAAATATTCCATGTTCAGCAATTGGAGCACTTAACATTAAGATGGCAATATAACCCAAAGCAATCTGGACATTGAGCACAATCTCTGTCAAAATTCCAAATGCCTTTGCTTGCACAAATGGGAAAGCCAGTTCTCTAATTCACACGGGTTTCCAAGGGAGCCTGAATGACCAAAACAATACTGACAAAGAACAAAGTGGGAAGATTTACATGTCTTAATTTGAAAACTAACTTAAAAGCTAGAATAATGAAAACATTGTGGTACCAGCACAGGGATGTAAAAATAGACCAATGGGGGAACCAGCAGTTAGCGTAATGGCTATGTCGCTGGAGTCCCACGTAGTCGACCGCGGTTCGAGTCTCGGACCCGGTGGCTTACAACTCACGCCGGGCGCGTGTGCGTGCGTGCCCAAGATCCCGAGAGGATAATGGAGGAGAAGGGATTGCGGCGTGACCATCCCCCCTGGGGGGTGATTTCTCGCTTTCTGTCTCTATGTCTCTCTCTGTCTGTCTGGCGAGCGCACGCGCCCTATAGCGAAAAAACCTCTCCAAAAAAAAAAAAAAAAAAATAGACCAATGGAATAGAACTGAGAATATCCGGGACCAGCAGGTGGTGTGGTGGTTAAGGACACTGGACACCCACATGGCTGACTGTGGTTTAAGTCCTGGACCTGGCAGCTTGCTTTCTCACTTTCCCTCTCCCTCTCTTTCTGTCTCTGTAGCAAATTGAAAAATAATAAGTAAACATTCAATAAATAATTCTTAACAAAAAAAGAGTAAAGATGGGTGTGGGGTCAGCGGGTGGCATGGTGATTAAGGCTCTGGATTCCCACATGGCCAGCTGCAGTTGAGTCCCAGACCTGAGGGCTTGAAAATCACACTGGATGTGTCTGAGTGCTGAAAATCCCTAGAGGGGAATGGAGGACAAGAGGGCGTGGCCATGGGGGGTGATTTCTCACATTCCCTTTCACTGTCTCTGTCTTTCTCTCCCTCTAGTGACTGCATGTGCCCTATGGCAAAAACCTAAAAGAAAAAGTAAACATGGATGAAATATTTGTGACCTTAGATTTGGTGATGGATTCTTAAATGCAACACCAAGAGCACAAATAACAAAATAAAAAATAGATACATTGGACTTAGCTATGTTATAAGACTTTGCGCATCAATATCATGGGGCTGGCCCCACAGCCTAGTGATAAACAGAACCAGGCCCCACATGGCTGACCAAGATTAGGATTCCAACCTAAAATGCTGAAATACATACCAGGTGCATAGGTCTGAGTGTCCAGAATACTGGCAGGATAGAGAAATGGAGAAGAGACTGTGGCATGATCACACCCCATGGCGGGGTGGGGGGGGTGCTTTCTCTCTCTCTGTGTCTGTTTTTCTCTCTGGTGAGCACATGCACCCTCTAGCAATTAAAAAAAAAAAAAAAAAGACATTATTAGGAAAGTGAAAGGACAACCTCCTACAGAATGGGAAAAAATTTATTTGCAAATCATAAACCTAATAAAGATCTAGCATGAGAATAGATAAAGAACTCTTTGGGCCTAGCCACCTTCACGTGCTGCTGAGACTCTGTGCTCTGCAGGTGACCACGTGGGAGGTCTAGGTTTGATTCCCTGGTCTAACCCAAAAGTCAGATGCAGTGGTGTATGCCTGTAATCCCAGCCACTCAGGAGGTTGGGGTAGGAGAATCACAACAGCAAGATCTGTCTTAAAGAGAGAACTCTCAGACAGCTCTATGCCTGGTGGTTAAGGCCTGGAATCCACATGGCCAACCTAGCAGTTTGAGTCCTGGACCTGGTGCCTTGAGAAACACACCAGGCACATGTGCATGCATGCCTAAAATCCTGAAAGGAGAGAGAGACAGAGGAGAGGGGTTTCACGTGACCAGTCCCTATGGCGGGCGCTTTCTTCCCTCTCTCTCTCTGCCTATCTCTGGTGAGCACATATACCCTCCAACAGCAACAAAAAAGATCTCTTACAACTCAATGACAAAAAGGCAAACAGCCCAATTCAAAAGTGGGCAAAGGTCTGGCATAGATATTTCTCAAAATGAATGATACTCTGGGACCAGCAGTTAGCGTAATGGCTATGTCGCTGGACTCCCACGTAGTCGACCGCGGTTCGAGTCCCGGACCCGGCGGCTTAAACTCACGCCGGGCGCGTGTGCGTGCGTGCCCAAGATCCTGAGAGGAGAATGGAGGAGAAGGGATTGCGGCGTGGCCATCCCCCCTGGGGGGTGATTTCCTGCTTTCTATCTCTCTGTCTCTCTCTGTCTGTCTGGCGAGCGCATGCGCCCTATAGCAAAAACCTCTCCAAAAAAAGAAAAAAAAAAAAAGGAATGATACTCAACACCATTAGCCATTAGGGAAATGCAAATAAAATCCATAATGAGATATCACTTCACACCCACTAGTGTGGCGATAATTTAAAAACAGGAAATAGCAAGTGATGGTGAAAAATATGGAGAAACTGGAACCCTTGGACATGGCAAGCATGAATTTAAAATGGTGCAATCACAGTGGAGAACAGTTTGGCAGTTCCTTAGAAAGTTAAACAGAATTACCATTTGACCATTACCATTACCAACTTCTATGAGGTTGTCGGGAAAGCCATGACATATTTATCTGTTTTTCTATGCAAAAACGCTTCATGACTTCCCTGACAACCCAACAGCTATTTACCCAAAAGAACTGACACAAGTACTCAGACAAATGCTGGTAGACGCATATTCATAGCAGACAAAAGACGGAAATGACCCAAATGTTCCTCAGTCGATGAATGGATAAACAAATTGCAGCCTTGGGGCCAGCAGGTGGCATGGCCAACCGCGGTTTGAGTCCCAGACCTGGCAGCTTGCTTTCTCACTTTCCTTCTCTCTCATTCTGTCCCTCTCTGGTCAAATTAAAATAAATAAATAACTGGCCAGCAGGTGGAGTGGTGGATAAGGCACTGGACTCCCACATGGCTGACTGTGGTTCGAGTCCCAGACCTGGTGGTGGCTTGCTTTCTCACTTTCTCTCTCTCTTTCTATGGTAAGCATGTGTGCCCTGTAGCAAACTAAATAATACTAGAAAGAAAATTAAATAAATAATTCTTTTAAATAAATAAATAAAGCTAAAGAAAATAATTTTGAAAAAAGAGACAGAGAATTTTTTTTGAATACCAGAGAGCACGTCAATGTTCACAAGGCAGAGAGAGAGACAGAGGAAGCACTCCATGAGGGGGCTGGTCACTGTGCAATTGTCCTGCCATTTGTCAGGATCTTGGGTACACATGCATGTGACCAATGTGTTTTTCCAGCTGCTGGGGCAGGGATTTTTTTTTTTTTTAAGAGATATTTTTGCTAGCGGGTGTGTGCACTCACCAGAGAGAGACAGAAAAAACAGAAAGAGAGAAATCACCCCCAGGGGGGATGGCCACGCTGCAATCCCTTCTCCATCTTCCTCTTGGGATTTTGGGCACTCATGCACACGCATCGGCATGAGTTTTAAGCCACCAGGTCCAGGACTTAAACCGCAGTCTGCTATGTGGGAATCCAGTGACGTAGTATTATGTCATCTGCTGGTCTCTGGGGCAGGGATTTGAACTGTGAGCGGCCACGGGGTGTCCAGCTCCCTTTGCACAGGGTTTAAGTGCTGTGCCATAGAGCCGGCCACCAGGTCACATGTTGGTTGATTCCATTTAAGTGTAATGTCTAGAATAGGCAAACTCATAGAAGCAGAAAGTCAGGGCCAGTGGGGGAAGAACCAATGGAGGGGAGCTGAGAACAGCTCAGGGTCTGCCGGAGCGATGGGACAGTCGGAACTCTCTGGGGGTGATGCTGGACAGCATGGCGAACGTGCTAAATGCCACCGGACTGTTCACTTCATAGTGGTTAACTTTATGTGATATGAACTTAAACTCCATAAAACTGTAAGTGTATTATTCTTGGATGATAGAATTTGGCAATAAAATAAATCTGATTATAGGTTTAAATCTGTAAAGGAAACCAACACAACTTTTAGGAGAAAATCTTCATGGCTTGGGGTTAGGCAAAAAATTCTTTTTTTTTTTTAAAGAATTATTTTATTTAACTTTATTTATTATTATATCATTATTATTTTTCAGTTTGATCAGAGAGAGAGAGGAAGTGAAAAAGCAAGCCACCAGGTCCAAGACTTGAACCATGGCCGGCCATGTGGGAGTCCAGCGCCTTTAACCACCACGTCAGTTGCCAGCCCCTAGGCAAAAAATTCTTAAGACATGACATCAAGAGCATGATCAACAAAAGGAAATTGGACTTCGTCAAAACGAAAACATTTTCTCGGAGAAAAACGCCATTAAGAAAGTGAAAATATTGGGGCCAGCAGGTGGTGTAGTGGTTAAGGCACTGGACTTCCGCCTGGCTGACCGTGGTCTGAAAATCACGCGTGGTGCATGTGGATGCTTGCCCAAGATCCCAGGAGGAGAATGGAGGAAAAGGGATTGCAGCGTGGCCATCCTTCCCCCCAGGTGGGGCGGGAGTGATTTCTAACCTTCCCTCTCATTGTCTCTGTCTCTCTCTCTGGCAAGTGCATGCATCCTCCTGGCAAAAACCCCTTTAAAAAGGATCAGCAGATGGCATAATAGTTCTGTCACTGGACTCCCACATAGTTGACCAAGTTTCAAATCCCAGACCTGGGACCAGCAGTTGGCATAATGGCTATGTTGCTGGACTCCCATATAGTCGACTGCAGTTCGAGTCCTGACCCGGTGGCTTAAACTGGGGCCAGCAGGTGGCATGGTGGTTAAGGTGCTTGACACTCCCACATGGCTGACCATGGTTCGAGTCCCGGATCTGATGGCTTGCTTTCTCACTTTCTCTCTTTCTCTGTGTCTCTCTCTGGTCAAATTAAAATAAGTGAATGAATGAATAAATAAAATTAAATAAAAAATAGTTCTTTAAAAAAAAAAAAAAAAACAAATCCCAGACTGGCAGCTTAAAACTCACGCTGAGCCCATGTATGCATGCCCAGAATCCTGAGAGGAGAATGGAGGAGAAGGGACTGTGGTGTGGTCATCCCCTCTGATTTCTCACTTTTCCTCTCTCTGTGTCTCTCTGGTAGGAATATGTACTTCATTGCAAAACCCTAATAAACCAACAAATAAGTAAACCACACTGACATACCACTACACACCCACTCCAATGGCTGCAGCTAAGAGCTGTAGATATTAGGCTATCCACCGAGAGTGTCTACCCCAGGGCCAGCCTTGAAGCCCAGTGGCTAAGGAAGCTGGCTCCTACATGGCTGTCCAGTTTCCATTCTGTCCCCAGTGGCCTGGAGAACACGCCCGTGTATGCATGCCAAAAACCTGGGCAGGATGGAGAAACAGAGAAGGAATTGCAGCATGACCGTGCTCTGCTGGGGGCACTCTCTCCTTCTCCCTCTGTCTGTCTCTCTCTAGCGAGCACATGCACCCTCGGACAATTAGAAATGTTATTTTCCAAATACGCATTTGGGAACTGGGAAAACTTGCACCCACTGAGTGGGTACGAGCCTCAGTAAACCTACTTTGAGCTGGGCTTTGGTTAGAACTCAGGGACCAGCAGGTGGCATGGTGGTTAAGGTGCCGGACACTCCCACATGGCCGACCACAGTTTGAGTCTCGGACCTGGTGGCTTGCTTTCTCACTTTCCCTCTCTCTCTCTCTCTCTCTCTCTCTCTCTTTCTGTGTCTCTCTCTGGTTTACCATAATTAAATAATGAATAAATAAAAATTAAAGTAATTTAAAAAAGAAATCTATTTCTTTTCTTTTCTTTGTTTTAAAGAATTATTTTATTTAAATTTATTTATTTATTTTAATTTGACCAGAGAGGGACAGAGAGAAAGAGAGAGAGAGAGAGAGAGTGAGAAATTAAGCCACCAGGTCCAGGACTTGAACCAAGGTCAGCCAGGTGGGATTCAGCACCCTTAACCATCATGCCACCTGCTGCCCTCCAGAACAAAGAATTCTTTAAAAAATTAATAATGATAAAGAAAAAATTAAATAATTGTTTTATAAAATATTACCGAGTCTGCACAGCAGCCTGTGTTCAATTGTCTCACAATGTGGGGCTTTGTCCTGCCCCTGGTGCCTAATGACCTGAGTAAACGGCGCCAGTCCTGTTGGGGAAACGCCTGCAGGAACCCTACCTGTCCAGTGGGGTGGACTGCAGGCCTTCCTCCTGGAGCTCCAGCCTCTTCAGTCAGTTGGTTCTGGGTTCAAGACTGACTCAGTGTAGAAGCCAGGCAAGGGGTATGCAGCTTCCTTCAGCTCCGCACATGCTCTGTCACAAATTTTAAAAGAAAGAGATCAGGCCAGCCCATGGTGTGGTGTTAAGACGGCTGGATCCCACATGGCCAACCACACAGTTCAAGTCCCGGGCTGGGCAGCTCAAGAAACACACGGGACATGGTTGTGTGTGTGTGCCCAGAGTACCAATTAGACAGAGATGGAGAAGGGGTTGCAGTGTGACCATGTCCGATGGGGGCTGCTTTCTCATTTTCCCTTTCTCGCTCTCTCTCTCTCTCTGCGATAACAACAAAAATAAATGCATCATTGTGCACAGAAAGAGCGAGAGAGAGGCCTCCTGCAGTCACCCTGCAACCCCTTTCCAGCCTACCAAGATTTTGGTACATGTGCGGGCACTCAATGTGTTTTCAGGCGGACCGGACTGGGGACTTGAACCATGATTAGCATGTGGCTCCCAGCTCCGTGTGGATGTGGGCCCCTGATTGATGGTTCCATTTGAACAGTACCCTTGCCGCCTCACCGGCTGTTCTGCCCTCACTGTGCTGCGTCCTATTAACCCCGTCCTAACTCCCTGGCTGACCCGGCCGGCTGCCTCTCCAGCCCGCTGCCATCACGACAGCCCCCAACTCCAGCGGTGAAGTGCTGTCACTCGTCCTGTGGGGCCTTGGGAGTGGCAGCTGTCCATCGCAGAGTGAGCTGTGTTCCAGAGGAGGAAACGAGGTCGGGGAGCGTATCAGGAAGGCTAAATCCCTTCCTCGAGATCACACAGCCAGCAGATTTCGGAGCCGCATGCGCCCAGGCAGTCTGGCCCCGACACCACACTCCGACCTGGGACAGCTGTAAAGCAGGCGTGGCCTCCGAGGGCTGCGGGCTGCTTTTCTATTTCGCGAGGACCGACTGCCCCCGTGTGGCCACATCCTGAACTTCACCCTTTGTTTGGTCCGGAACTTCATCCTTGCTGAGAAACACCTCTGCCGGCCTGGGACAGAATCCTTAACCCTCCTGGGCCTCCACATCCCATGGGATACTGATAGCAGGTTAATCGAACTAATTAAATAAAAGAATTCGTCAAGGGCCAGTCAGTGGCGTGATGGGTAAGGCAGCTGCTTCCCATATGACTGACAGCGGTTCAAATTCCAGACCCAGCGGCTTGAAAAATACGCCAGGCATGTACACATGTGTGCCCAAAATCCCGGGAGGAGACGGGATTATGGAATAGTTAGCCGCTCCTCACTCTCTCTGCCTCTCTCCAGAGAGTGCACAGCACTCTCTGTCCTACAGCAAATTTTAAAGTAATAATTGGGCCAGCAGATGGCCTGATCGTTACATTGCACACGTGCCCTATAGCAAAAGTTCCTCTTAAAAAAAAGGAATACCTACCACAGGCTCCATGACGCTGAAGCCATGTGGGAAAGTCCTGACTCGAGTCTCACAATCTTCCTGCACGCAGTGGGTGTGTGCGTGCCCACAATCCTGGCTGACTTCACAGCGTTGAAGACCCAGGTGGGTGCTTCTCTCACTCTGATGGAAGAATTAAATGAATAGATTTTTAAAAAAATGTCATTTCTGTCACCAGCAGTTAGCGTAATGGCTATGTTGCTGGACTCCCAGGTAGATGACCATGGTTTGAGTCCCGGACCCAGTGGCTTAAAACTCACGCCGGACGCGTGTGTGTGCATGCCCAAAATCCTGAGAGGAGAATGGAGGAGAAGGGATTGTGGCATGGCCATACCCCTGGGGGGTGATCTCTCACTTTCTGTCTCTCTCTCTCTGTCTTTCTGGTGAGTACACATGCCCTATTGCAAACACCTCTCAAAAAAAAAAAAAATGCAATTCCTGCTATAGAAAATATTTTTCCTGGATAAACTTTACATAAAATTCACCTAATTTTAATCATTTTCAAGTGTATAATTTGGCGACTTCTAGTATATTCACACCGTTTTACAACCATTGCCACTACCTAATTCTTCAAGAGATCATTTTCATCACTCCAGAAAGGAACCCTGCTCCCATAAGCAGTACTCTGCTTTCCCCTCCACTAACCCACTCGGGTACCACATTTAAGTAGAAGCATACAGGTGGCCATTCGTGACTGGCTTCTTACATACTTTTTTTCTTTTCTTTTTTTTTTTTTTTTAGGTTTTGTCATAGGGTGTGTGTACTCACTGGAGAGACAGAGAGAGGGAAAGTGAGACATTACCCCCAGAGGGGATGGCCATGCTGCAATCCCTTCTCTTTCATACTACTCCTGGGATTTGGGGCATGTACACACGTGTGCCCAGAAGTGATTTTCAAGTCATGAAGTCCAGGATTCTAACTGCCAGTGCATTAGCTAGTATGCCACTTGCTGGCCCCACACTTATATACATATACATATATATTTTTTTGTTTGTTTGTTTGTTTTTGAGAGTTTTTTGCCATAGGGCGTGTGCACTCACCGGAAAGACAGAGAGACAGAAAGCAAGAAATCACCCACCGGGGGGATGGCCACGCCGCAATCCCTTCTCCTCCATTCTCCTCTCGGGATCTTGGGCACACACGCACATGCGCCAGACGTGAGTTTAAGCCACTGGGTTCGGGACTTGAACTGTGGTCGACTACACGGGAGTCCAGAGACATAGCCATTACGCCAACTGCTGGTCCCGTATATACATATATTTTTAAGAGAGATTTTTGCTATAGAGCGTGTGCACTCGTTGGAGAGACAGAGAGAGACAGAAAGCAAGAAATCACCCCCCAGGGGGATGGTCATGCTGCAATCCCTTCTCCTTCATTCTCTTCTTGGGATTTTGGACACGCGTGCACATGTGCCTGGCGTACATGGGAGTCCAGTGATGTAACCATTATGCCATCTGCTGGTGTCCCCACATTTATATTTTTGAAGTTCATTCAAGTGTAGCATGTATCAGTACTTCACTTGTTTTCATGGCCAAATATTGAATTGTCAGAAAAGTCATCAGATACTGGGACCAGCAGTTAGCGTAATGGCTATGTCGCTGGACTTCCATGTAGTCAACCACCATTCACATCCCAGACCTGGTGGCTTAAACTCACGCCGGGCACGTGTGCGTGCGTGCCCAAGATCCAGAGAGGAGAACAGAGGAGAAGGGATTGCGGCGTGGCCATCCCCTCTGGGAGGTGATTTCTTGCTTTCTGTCTCTCTGTCTTTCTGGTGAGTGCATGTGCCCGATAGCAAAAAGCTCTCCAAAAAAAAAAAAGTCATCACATATTTTTACATGTTTTTCTATGCAAAAATGTGTCCTGACTTTTCCAGCAACCCAGTAACTTTCCATTGTATAGGCATGTCACGTTTTGTTTATTCATTCTTCAGACACTTGGGTTGCTCCCCGGTTTGGCTATTATGGATGAAGCTGCTCTGAGCATTCATGTATGAGTTTTAGTGTGCTCATATGTTTTCAATTCTTTTGGATTTATCTAGGATGAAATTGCCAGTCACATGGTAATTCTATGTTTAATGTTTTGAGGAACTGCCTGTGTTCCATAGTGACTATTTTATAATTTTATATTGGTATGTGCTCTTAAATCATAAAGACTACTTTTTTAAAAGAATCATTTCATTTAACTTATTTATTTATTTTATTTTGACCAGAGACAGAGCAAGAGAGAAAGTGAGAAAGAAAGCCACCTAGTCTGGGACTCGAACTGCAGTCGGCGATGTGGGAGTCCAGTGTCCTTAACCACCACGCCACCTACTGGCCCCAAAACTCTTTGTTAAGAGCCTGCGCACAGTATTTCTTCTTTCAGCCCATGAATGTGTACGGAGCACATGCACACGTATGTGTGTGACAAACGTTGTAGACTTGGAAGAAGCGCTGAATAGACAACCCTGCTCTCACGAAGCTGGCATTCGCACACGTGTGCACATGTGTGTGTGATGTGGGGGGGGAGGCTGGTGATTCAAACAATGGAGAAATAACTGACCAGGAAGCGGGCGAGGGCGTGCCAGGTGGTGTGGGTGACCGTCTCTAACTGGACGGTCAGAGAAGGCCTGACTGCGGAGGAGGAGCAGAGCTTAGCCTTCTAAGAAAAGGCAGAAGTCCCAAAGCCCTGGCATGCCTGAGGCACAGCAGGGTGACCAGCCAGGCCCGGGTGGGGGCAGTAAAGAGAGCAGCAGGGGGCCCGCAGGTGGCATGGTGATTTGGGTACTGGATCCCACACGGCTGACTCTGTGGTTCCAGTCCCGGACCCGGTTTGAAAATCACACCAGGTGCACAAGTATGTGTGCCCAGAATCCCAGGAGGAGGATGGAGAAGGGGTTACAGCGTAGCCTCCCCTCTGGGGGTGATTTCTCACTTTCCTTCCATGTCTGTCTCTTTCATCTGTGAGCGCAAGTATCCTATGGAAAAAAAATCGAAAAACAAAACAGCAGAGAAAGGGAATGAGAACCACAGTCCCCAGGACCCCAGGTGGAGACTCTGGCATTTACCCTGAGACAGCAGGGGGAGGCTGGAGAGACTTGAGGTGCTGAGACAGGATCTTACCTGCTGCCACGGGGTGGCGGTGTCCCCAAAATTCACGTATTGGCATTTGGGCGTATTGTGAAGGTATGAAGAGAAAACTTCCTGTAACCGTGGAATTAAGAGGCAGCACCTTTGGGAGGTGATCAGGTGGGGCCCAAAGAGCAGATTTATAAGGAGAGGGGCCGAGGCAGAGACGCGGGCACAGAGGCGCGGGCTCCCGCCCACACGCCTTGACGCAGGGAGGAGGCCTCACTGGAGGCTGGCACCTGCTCTTGAACCTCTCAGCCTCCAAACCTGCCCGCCTGGCCCTCTGTTCTTGGAAATTACCCAACAGGGGGTCTCTGAGTAGCCACAGGACGGCCTAGCTGCCTGGCCCCGTGCAGCTCACCCCGACGATGAGACCTGGAGGGGCAGAGGCAGAGCCAGTGCCGGGTGGTGAGACCCTGGCAACGTCCTGGAGGGAGAAGATGGCGGCCTAGACTGAGGCCGTGGTGGAGATGGTGAAAAGTTGTGGCAAGAAAGCCAACGGGATTTGTCAAGGTGGGAGAAAAAGTAGAAAATGATCCTAACCAGGTAGGCCTGAGCAGCCAGAAGGACGCTGTGCTGTCCAGGGAGCCAGGGACATCTTTGTTTCGTTTACCCCAAGTGCCCAGAACTGTGCCAGCACTTAGTAGGTGCTCAGGAAACTGACTGAGAACATGAAAAGGGGGCAGGGTCATAGTAAGATCTCAGTCAAGGTTTATTCCGCCACCCAACGTCACCTGACCTATGGGTGATACCAACTTCTCCCGATTCATAATCTTGAGCTTTTGGGACCAACAGATGGTGTAATGGTGACGTCACTGGACTCCCAGTTTGAATCCTGGGCCCAGCGGCTTAAACTCACAGTGGGTGCGTGTGTGTGCCCCGAATCCTGAGAGAATGGAGGACGGGATTTCGGTATGGCCATCCCTACTAAGCATGTTTTTTAAGCTGCTGATCTGTGACTCCAGTGGCATAGTCTGCCACGTGGGATCCAGCTGTCCTAACCACCGGCCTCATGGATGGCCTTCCCCAGGGTTTTTTGGGTTTTTTTTTAGAGATTTTTGCTATAGAACACGTGTACTCACTGGAGAGACAGAGAGAGAGAGAGAGAGAGACAGAAAGTGAGAAATCACTCCCTGGGGGGTGATAGCCATGCCACAACCCCTTCTCCTCCATTCTCCTCTTGGGACTTTTGGGCATACACACACGCGCCCAGCTGAGTTTCAAGTCACCAGGTCCAGGACTTGAACCGTGGTTGACCATGTAGAATTCCAGTGCCCTAAGCACTATGCCACCTGCTGAATCCTTCTCAGGATTTTTGTTTGTTTGTTTGTTTTGTAGAGAAAGATTTTTGCTATAGAACGTGTGCACCAGCTAGAGAGACAGAAAGCAAGAAACCACTCCCCTGGGGGGATGCCTATGCCACAATCCCTTCTCCATTCTCCTGGGATTTGGGGCACGCATGCACATGTAACCCACCTGAGTTTCAAGCTGCCAGGTTCAGGACTTGAACTGTGGTCAATTATGTGGGAGCCCAGCGACAAAACCATTATGCCATCTGCTGGTCCTTCGCCAGGGTTTTTAAAACTTTATCTTTAACGCAATTTGGTTCTGAGCCTTATCCATTGCCCTCGACATGAAAATGTGCATCTTGGGAACCAGCAGTTAGCGTAATGGCTATGTCGCTGGACTCCCACGTAGTCGACCGCGGTTCGCGTCTCGGACCCGGTGGCTTACAACTCACGCCGGGCGCGTGTGCGTGCGTGCCCAAGATCCCGAGAGGAGAATGGAGGAGAAGGGACTGCGGCGTGACCATCCCCCCTGGGGGGTGATTTCTCGCTTTCTGTCTCTATGTCTCTCTCTGTCTGTCTGGCGAGCGCACGCGCCCTATAGCGAAAAACCTCTCCAAAAAAAAAAAAAAAAAAAAGAAAATGTGCATCTTAGACCCCACCACGATTTCAGGTTTTAACATCTGATGAAGGAACACTGTCACCCTCCGCCTTCCTCCTCTGGGACAGGACAGTCATCCAGAGACTTCTGCAAGTCGCAGAGTCCCGGCCGGGACTCACCTGTCCCTTACTGCCCAGGACTTGCTTCCTAGTCCAGGCGCGGTCTGGGTACTTCTGAGGTGCAAAAGAGAAACTCAAGGTGATTAGCTAAGCCCTAATTTGTTTTTGGTTTTTTTGGGTAAGGATTTTTGCCAAAGGACACCTGTGTTCACTGGAGAGAGACAGAGAGAGGGAAAGTGAGAAATCACCCCCCGGGGGTAATGGCCACACTCCAATCCCCTCTCCTCCATTCTCCTCCTGGGATTTTGGACATGCACGCACATGTACCCAGCACTGAGCTTCAACCCACCAGGTCTGGGACTCAAACTGCAGTCGGCCATGTGGGAGTCCAGCACTCCAGCCACTATGCTACCTGTTGGCCCTAAGCCTTAATTTATTTTTTTCTCTTTTAATAATAATAATTTATTGATTGATTGATTTTTAAATTTGACCAGAGAGAGAGAGAGAAGGAGGGAGGGGAAGTGAGAAAGCAAGCTGCTAGAACTCAAACTGTGGTCGGCCACGTGGGAGTCCAGTGCCTTAACCACCATGCCACCTGCCAGCGCAAGTTCTAATTACTTTCTTTCTTTTACTTTTTTTTTTTTTTTTTAAGAGAGATTTTTACTATAGGGCACATGCACTCATCAGAGAGATAGAGAGACAGATAGAAAATGAGAAATCACATCCTCCTCCTGGGGATAGCCACACCACAATCCCTTCTCCTCCATTCTTCTCTTGGGATTTTGGGCATGCATGCACATGTGCCGGGCATTAACTTTAAGCTGCCAGGTCTAGGACTTGAACCACAGTGGACTATGTGGGAGTTCAGCAATGTAACCACTATGCCATCTGCTGGTTCCCCCCAGCTCTAATTTCTAATACAAAAATTTCAGGGAACCAGCAGTTAGCATAATGGCTATGTCGCTGGACTCCCACGTAGTTGACCGCGGTTCGCGTCCCGGACCCGGTGGCTTAGAACTCACGCCGGGCGCGTGTGCGTGCGTGCCCAAGATCCCGAGAGGAGAATGGAGGAGAAGGGATTGCAGCGTGACCATCCACCCTACGGGGTGATTTCTCACTTTCTGTCTCTATGTCTCTCTCTGTCTGTCTAGCAAGTGCACGCGCCCTATAGCAAAAACCCCTCCAAAAAGAAAAAAAAAAAAATTTCACATCCACTCTCATCATTCACTGTGAACTTTCCAACCACTTCCACTTTCCATCGTCTGAATGCCATTCTTTTTCCTGACCACTGTCTATTATGACTGGTTATAGAAAGCGTAAGCAACTAAAATCTTAGTACTCACTGAATACTTCATCAAATGCTGCACCAGCTTCTACCTGAACTACCTGTAATAATGTTTATAATGTCTGCCTCTCAACAGTGTAAGAAGTAAAAAGCAGGGACCAGCAGGTGGCATGGTGGTTAAGGTGATGGACTCCCACATGGTCGACCAGAGTTTGAGTACTGGACCTGGTGGCTTGCTTTCTCTCTTTCCCTCTCTGTCTCTATCACTCTGATCAAATTAAAATAATAATAATAATAATTATGAATAAAATTAAACAAAACAATTCTTTAAAAAAAAAATGGGGTCTAGCAGATGGCATAATGGTTACATTGCTGGATTTCTACATACTCAAAATGAGGTTTGAATCCCAGACCCGGTGACTTAAAAACTCACGTTGAATGCATGTGCATGCGTTCCCAAAATCCCGAGAGGAGAATGGAGAAGGGATTGCGGTGTGGCCATCCCCCTGGGTGGTGATTTCTTGCTTTCTGTAACTCTGTCTCTGTGCCTTTCTGCCTCTCTCTGTCTCTTTGGTGAGCACACATGCCCTATTGCAAAAATCTCCCTTAAAAAAAAAAGTAAAGAGTGGTATTTGTTGTACCCTTCAAGGACTTTTAGAATCAGTGGAGTGGGGCCAGCAGGTGGCATGGTGGTTAAGGGCACTGGACTCCCACATGGCCAACTGTGATTCAAGTCCCACTCCTTGCGGCTTGCTTTCTCACTTTCTCTCTCTCTGTGTCCCTCCTGGTCAAATTAAAATAAATAAATACATAGATAAATAAAGTTAAATAAAATAATTCTTTTTTTAAAAAAAAAGAATCAGTCAGTGGAGTAATCAACCAATCCCATTCTTGTCTACCAGACCTAATGGAGCTGAAACTGAAGGCAGTTTGAAACCGGGCTGTGGAAAAAGCGAGAAGGGAGAAAATAATCAAAGAAGCCCCGTCTAGTAGGGAAGTGTGTGTGTGGGGGGGGGGGAGACGGTGGCATGGCAGTAAAGCAACGCGTGCAAGGCGGACCCGCGTGGGGCTTCTCGGCTCACATCCAAGCCCCCTCTAGACACTTGTGATCCAAGTTGAGGCTGGGGGTGGATCACAGTGTCAGGACCCTGCTGGGGGTGCTATGTCTATTCTTGCTCATGGAACAATTAAACATTAATAAAAACAAAAAACAAAAAATGTTAAAAACAGAGCCTGGAGGTCACTGAGGAGGCGGGGCTCTGGCACACCTGCCACTGTCACCTGGGAGGGCAGACTTCAGCTACTGCATCCTTTACCCTTTGGCTGACATTCCAGTCCATTCTGCTGCTAGGAACAGAAAACACCTGAGTCTGGGGAATCTATAAAAATGGAGGTTTCCTCAACTCACAGTTTGGAAATTCGAGGTCCAGGGCCACATGGGGTGCCGGTCTTCCTGGTGGTGGCTAGCGCGGCCGAAGGCAGGAGCTGGCGCAGAGCAGTGTGTGGGCCTGTGTCTGCGCTGGGCTCATTTCCTTCCTTCCTAACTCCACCAGCAATTCGGGGGGGTCCCCCAGGTAACCCTAGCCCAACCACCTCCCAAAGCCTCCACCGCTTAATCCCATACTCAGATTGCCTTTCCTTTCAGTAGCTTCACAATACAACCTATTCTACCACTGGAGTTCTTTAAGGGGGACACATTCAGACCATGGTGACCGGGTAATTACACGATCCAGAAGCTCTGGAGACTTGTCAAGGTGTTCCTGGACTCTCACCTTACAGGTATTTTCTTCCTCCCTGGTCTTCCCTGAGCCAGCATAGCCCTCATGGCCCTTGTGCCATCAGTTTCTCTGAATATTTTTTAACGTCTTCTTGCAATTCAAAGTTCGTTGCCTATATAAGCCCCCTGCTCCCCTCATCTCCTGAACTCTGATTTCTGTCTCCTGAACTGCAGTTTCTAAGACTTCAAATAAAGATCTTTGGTTTTTTGTTTTGTTTTGTTTTGCTATAGGGCACGTGCACTCGCCAGACAGACAGAGACAGACAGAGAGACAGAAAGCGAGAAATCACCCCCCCAGGGGGGATGGCCACGCCGTAATCCCTGCTCCTCCAGTCTCCTCTCGGGATCTTGGGCACGCACGCACACGCGCCCAGCATGAGTTTTAAGCCACCGGGTCCAGGACACAAACTGCAGTCGGCTATGTGGGAGTCCAGCGACATAGCCATTATGCTAACTGCTGGTCCCAAGATCTTTGTTCTTTAGAGGTTCAGTATTTGAAGTGACATACAAAAGAACAACTGGGGCCAGCAGGTGGTGCAGTGGTTAAGGCGCTTGACTCCCAGGTGGCTAACCATGGTTCAAATCCGAGACCCGGCGGCTTGAAAATCATGCAAGCATGTATGCTCATAATTCCAGGAGAAGGGATTACAGTGTGGCCATCCACCCAAGAATGATTTCCCACTTTCCCTCTCACTTTGACTCTCTCTGGTGAGCGCACATGCCCTCTAGCAAAAAAAAAAAAAAAAAAAAAAAAAAAAAAAAAAAAAAAGGCAAAACCCCCCAGAAAATCACTTGGCCACTGGACAAGTGCCTGAGTGAGGCTACACGGTGAGGTTTGGTTTTATCGGGCAGACTTGGTTGGGGCTCTATAGTCATAGTGATGAATACTTAGAAATCACCACTACGAAGGATTAGGAGGTTCATCAAAATATACCAAGAATTTTCTTAAAAGATACAACCCCAGGCCAGCAGCTGCATGGTGGTTAAGGCACTGGACTCCCATATGGCTGACCACAGTTCAAGTCCCAGACCCAGTGGCCCAAACATCTTAACAAATACATATATAAATAAATGTTTAAAAAAAAATGATACAACCCACCCTCCTTTCCAGAACACAATGATTTAGGGGACACCCCTAGAGCCCTAGGCTAAGGGAAAAGCTTTTATTCAAAAAAGATGCTAAAATATTCTAATTTTCATCATTTTAAATTCTTGCATTTGCTGGCACCAGTTGGGTGTTCAAAGGGGAAAAAACTATCACCAAAAAGCGAACAGGAACTCTGGAGAGGAAGAAAGACTGGTCAGAAGCAAGCTTTGCCCCCTGAGTCCTGGATGGGTGGGCCTCAAGCCCTCGCTGAGGAAGTGTCCAGGGGGCTTCTTCTCAAGTCCTTTCTACTCTCACCGACTTGTGAGGCTGGGAGCAGATTACATACCCCGGAGTCTTCCTGGGTCAAAGCCAGAGGCCATGCCTTCACACTCAGTCTAGGCAACTCCACAATCAGCGATGGGTCTCTGTGCAGCCTAGGTGGGTCCTGGAATTGTGCAGGTGTTACTGGAGGCACCGACCATACCCACAGACAGCAGAAGGAAACAGAGGAAGCGGACAGGGACGAGATGAGAAATAAGGTTGCACGGGCATTTAAAACCACAGGAATTCCCTGCGGAACAGCTGAAACAAATCTGTGGTCGAGTAGTACTTTAAAAAAAAATGTTATATTTTTACATTTTTTAAGAGCTTTTGCCATAGGGCACATGGGCTCACTGGAGAGACAGAAACAGTGAGAGGGAAGTGAGAAATTACCTCCCAAGGGGCATGGCCACATTGCAATCTCTTCTCCATTCTCCTCTCAGGATCTTGGGCACGCCTGCACAAGCACCTAGCATGATTTTCAAGCCACCAGGTTCAGGATTCAAACTGTGGTCGGCCATGTGGGAGTCCAGCAACGTAACCGCTATGCCATCTGCTGGCCCCGAGCATCACTTTTAAGTTAAAATGTGTAATACACCAAGCTTCACTGCCCTGCTGGAAGAAATGGCAAGTGACATGCATTAACACAGTTTATATTTAATGTGCTTAAAGGGTTCAGAGTGAATTAGGCTGTGGGCCTGCTGCTGTGTAGAACATAGTTTAAAATACTACTGAGTCAGTGTGGTATTAGTCAAGTTTTTTTTTTTTTTTTTTTTTTTTTAAAGAATTTTATTTTTTATTTTGCCTTAGGACACGTGTGCTCACTAGAAAGTGAGAGAGGGAAAGTGAGAAAGCAAGCTGCCAGGTCTCCATGCCATGGTTGGCCATGGAGTCCAGTGCCCCAACCACTACCCCACCTACTAGCCCCACCTACTAGCCCTTTCTATGTTTTTTTTTTTTTAAATATATAGAGATTTTTTGCTATAGGGTGGCATGTGCTTACCAGAGAAACAAAGTGAGGAATCACCCCCAAAGGGGGATGGCAATGCTGCAATAGCTTTTCCTCCATTCTCCTTTTCAGATTTTGGGAATGCAGACACAAGCCGTAGCATGAGTTCCAAACTGCTGGGCTTGGGACTCGAACCACATTTGACTATATGGGAGTCCAACATCTCAACCACTATGCCACCCGCTGGGCCCTACCAAGGTTAAGTTTTCATCTTAAAATGGGTGGGTGAACATGGCAGCTGCTATTTTACTGGGTCACACTCCAATGTTGGCTACAAGCTTTATTGCAATTCAATATTTTAGTAATTAGCACACTACATATAAAAATGGGGTTTTATTGGTAAAATGAGTGTCTTTGTTAATTGCCGTGAGAGGCTCTCATGGACAAAAATGAATACATTCAAGACTGGTTAGAATGGCTTACAAGACCAGGGTGTAAAAACCCATGAGCTGTCCCAGTCCCAAGCCGGTGACCCAGACCACCTGCCCATCGAGTACTACGGGCCTTACCTAGGGACTGTGGTTGTATCTACCTCGCGTAAGCCTTCTTAGGGGCTGTCTGACCACGACGAGGAGAGCTGGGCCCTCACCCGGCTCACGAAGAGGTCGTACCGTTTCTGGGCTGGCTTCACACATCACACGCACACGCCTCTCTTCTGTGGGAGGCAGCATTCCAGATGCTCTCACCTAACCTGCAGGTCACATCCAATGCGTGCCGAGGACGCAGCCCGCCAAGTTCCTGGTTGCTAGTGCAGGATTAGTAAAGCCCTCTTTTCTTTTTTAAAAAAAGATTTTATTTAACTTTATTAATATTTTCCAGTTTGCTCAGAAAGAGAAAGCAAGCCTCCAGGTCTGGGACTCAAACCATGGTCAGTCATATAGAGAGTCTAGCACCTTTAACCACAATGCCGCCTGCCGGCCTAGTAAGGCCCTCTTAAAAGAGAAAACCCGTCTAAGCCTGTGGAAAACAGCCCAGACTTTGCACATGCGCCCAAGGGTTAACACATCAGGC
The DNA here is from genome assembly GCA_026018925.1 of Tupaia tana. Taxonomy (NCBI): domain Eukaryota; kingdom Metazoa; phylum Chordata; class Mammalia; order Scandentia; family Tupaiidae; genus Tupaia; species Tupaia tana. Next base: position 150,350,681 of record JAKSZU010000003.1, read on the forward strand.
ATGTGCGACACACATCAATGGCTGTGCACCATCCGTACTGCAGGAAAGCTAGCAGGGACTCGAAATCAGACCTGAGTCTTTAACTGAATGATCTCTTACTAAGCTGCTGTAAAGTTCAACCAACTTTATAAAATCTGAGGATCTGCGAGGTGGAGCATCCAGCTTTGTAACTGGAGGTACGTAACCAAGACACTACTCACCTGACAGCAAATGATTAACACGTGATGTGGAGAGGCCAGCAGGTGCCCTATAAATAGTAATCTTAAAAAGTGCTGTAGGGGGACCAGTAGCTATGTCACTGGACTCCCATGTCGTTGACTGTGGCTCGAGTCCTGGACCTTGTGGCTTAAACTCATGTTTGGCACATGTGCATGCATGCCCAAGATCCTGAGAGAATGGAGAAAGGATTGTGGCATGGCCATCCCCCAGGGGGTGATTTCTTGTTCTTTCTGGCGAGCGCAAAAACCCCTTAAAAAAAAAAAGGTGCTGTAGGATCAGCAGGTGGCACAATGGTTACGTTGCTGGACTACCATGTAGTCCACTGCGGTTCAAGTCCTGGATCCACTGCCTTAAGAGTCATGCTGGGCATGTGTGCATGCGTGCCCAAAATCCCAAGAGGAGATTGGAGGAGAAGGTATTGCAATGTGGCCATCCCTCCAGAGGGTAATTTCTTGCTTTCTGTTTTTCTCTCTCTCTGGCCAGCACACACGCCCTGTAGCAAAAATCTCTTATAAAAAGCTTTCTCTGGGGTCGGCAGGTGGTGCAGTTAAGGGTGCCGAACTCACATAGCCGACCACTGTTGGGAGTCCTGGACCTGGTGGCTTGCTTTCTCACTTTTCCTCTCTCTCACTCTGACCCTCTCTGGTCAAATTTAAATACATAAATAAATAAATTTAAATAATTCTTTGGGGGAAAAAAAGGTGATGTCCTTGAGGCGCAGGATCTACTTCTGGGAGATGCGTCACCTTTCAACTTGTAGAAGTGGCAATAAATGTCACATTCATGTGTGGTTTGCCTGCAGGGTCCCTCCAGTAAGGAATTTCCAAGCTCATGGATTTATGGAGTAGTTTGACAGAGATGGGCTGCAAAGCCAGAGGAAGCAAAGTTAATACTAATCAGAAGCAAATGCTTAAGCATGGTTGGAGCTGACGGACACATGGAATTAGATTTTCACACTACTGTGAAATTCAAACAAATCATTTGGCTTTGGGATACTGTAATGACTTATTGAGAAACGGCTGTTTAATGCCACGGAATTTCAAAACACTGTCACAAATAAACTGAATGTCTGCAAAGTGCTGTTTCAACTTGCCCGTCAACCCTAACCTCTCCCTGCTTCAAACCACACGCAGGCTGCAGTCACCACTGAGTTGGGTCACCACCTCCTCCTAGCGACTCACACATGGAATCCTGGGAAAACCACCATCTACCGCTTTACCTTCCACTGCACACACAACTGGGGCTGTATGTATTTGTTGAACTTTCAGAACCCTCTCCTCCACTCGGAGGGATTTCACACATGCCCGTGTCACAGCAAATAACTGCATTAGCTCCAACTAGAGGGGTCTACTGTATTCACATTCCACACCGAACTCCCAAAGGACATCTCCCAGCTACCGCCTTCCCTACTCTGCTCACCTCCACCTCGCTTATTTGCCCTTAAACAGAGTTACAAAATATTGAACTTTGTGACTAGCCCAAGAGCCATGGACTAAAACCTAGGAAGGAAGAGGACTTTGTGCTATGAGCCGCCTGGCCTGCACCTGCCCAGGAACTAAAGCTTGGGCCCACCGAGGGAACACTTGGCACTCCTTACCCATTTTTGAAGTGTGGCCCACAGGCCAGAAAATATACAACAGGCTTGGTGATCTCTGATAATCTGTTAATATGTTACTGAAATTTCAAATACTGAGGGAAAAAATAAATGAGCGGAGTAGGACATAATGGGGTGGACTTTGTGTTATTTCTAAGAATGTAATCGGCTACCCGAAACTTCATTTCTTTATAGGCCGCAGAGAGAGTTTTACCTTACCTACATTGGTTTATAAATGAAATTAAGAGCCCACTATCTGTCAGCAGCAAACTGAGGTTCTCATTCTGTGGATTTTCACACCAGTGTAATCTAAGTACAAATCAAGATTTCACTGTGGCCAGCCACGAAAACCCTATCTTACGACTGCAGCCATAAAAGAAAGCAGAGCTATTTTTATTTGTTCAAAGAGATGGCAGATTCCGGGGAAGTAAATAAATGAGAAAAAGTCCAAAGAAGTCAGGAGGCAAGTTCAATGACTTTGGTTAAAGTGCACTGTTCTCTGTGGTTAAGTCCCCAGGACAGGGATGCCCATGGATATTCTCCAGAACCACGGCGCAGCAGGGATTACCCGGGGACTCTTAAACATACTGCATGTTCCATTCCCTAAGTTAAACAAAAATAGAAACAAATGAAGTTTTAAACCTTTTCTGTAGGTCTTATCCTTTTTTTTTTTTTTGTCCTCTATGAATCAAGACATTAAACTCCTTTTAGAACTTTGCCCTGAATAGAAAGATGTAAATTATTTCCAAACACAAAGACATGCACTGTAGAGCCAGCATAAACTCATATCCTAGACACTCAAAATTCAACCAAACGAAAACCTTTCAAAACTAAGGATCTGTTCCTTGGAAATTGGAGGATATAGCCAAAATAAATAATGATACATTCCAATTTTTCTCCTCTACATCAAAGACTTTGTCATTTGTTTTTATTTAGAAACACAGTTGATAATGCTGATTCAGAAATTAAAGAAAAAAGACACAAGAATTTGAAGGGCTTAAATATATTTTTATATTGATATTCTGTGTCTTTCTACCCTAAAATAATACATTATTATTGAATACATACAGGATGAAGTGAGGTATCTGTAAAATATCTGGTAAAAAATAATTAATATACAGTATTCTACATGAGATGGAATCTTATAATTCTTTAGGTCTTCTCAAGTGTTAAATTGATCACCAAAATTAAATGGCCCTGAATGGACTTACAGTTGTTCCCTAGAACCATGTTAAAAAAATGATCTTACATTTTCCCAGAATTTGTGCAGAAAAGGGAAAACATATAATTGGCAATTTCTGTTTCTCACATCCAAAGTAATGCATTCACACTGTGTCAGGAACTCTATGTTTAGCATAAAAAGAAGAAAAATACTAGAGATATAAAATCTCCGAGAAATGGTTAGGCTAATTCACCAACACCAAAGAAATCCAAGTGGTCAACAGTCTTGAAAATGCTTTATTGAAATGTGTGACTTATGTGCAGAAGATGTGTTTGAAAAGACCACAGCTTGAAAACTGATTTTTGAAACTTCTCAACAACCAAATGAAAAAAAGAAAATCCCTACTGGACGTGACTTCTAGTAATAACCAGAAGTCTGGTGTGAAATTTTCCTTGAAAACATTTTCCGTTACAGAAACTAAAGAAGACAAAGCTAGTATATTTGGAAATCACTGCAGTCTGAAACTTCAAAGGAGAAGCAATAGTTTTTAGACATGGAGGGTGGCTTCTTTTTTGGTTACACTTGGATGAACATGGACTTCACAGTTCTCGGGAGAACACCGAAGGGGTGTTCAGGTCTGTATGCGCGTCGTGTTGAAGAGACGGAGAAGCACACACAGGAAAGGAAAGAGTGACGGGAGGAAGAGAGGAGACTGAGAGCAGGGCTCAGGAAAAGAACTGGAACAAGACATGATTAGGTTAAGTCTAGTTATAAATTTATCAGAAGCTGTGCGCACCTGTTTTAAAAGTCCTAAATTTACATTCCAAAAACTGCCCCCAACCCCCAAACCCACTGTCCCTGCCTTGGAGCTATCGTGAAAGTCTATGCACAAAAACTGAAACAGAAAATAAAAAAGAACCCAGCCCCTGCAACCCCAAAACAAACCCGAAATGCTGTACATTTTTTTTTACACATAGGATTAATAATATAGGCATATAGGTGGCATGATTCAATTAAAAGGCTTTACTTTTTATGCCCAAAAAAAAAAAACCCCAATAAATAAAAGGTGCTAAAGTTAGCATTAAGAATTTGGTTGTAATATATTGACAAAAACTGGGAAGGCAAATCCTCAAAGCTCCCCTGATACTGATCTGTCTCAGCAAACTATAATGCAAATACATAAATAACGCAAAATATGATTGAGAATGTGAGATTTTAAAAACAGAGACAACATAATTCAGGTTAACTTTGTTGAACAGTGAATAAATGAATTCATCTACACCTGAATAAAACATATTTAACAATTGAAAAAAAATTTTAAACAACCACAAAAAGTAAAAACTTTAAACAGACATGAACAGGATTTGTTTTTAGGGCACACAAACGCCCCTGCAGCAGATTCCAACAGTAGCTGTACTGGTGCGTCTTCTACAGATGAGTTAGAGACAGCTGGGCTCCACGAGGGCCAGGCGACCACTAACAAGGCGACAGGACAGTCACACACGGTGAAGTGTCACACCCGGCCAGGACCCCCGGACTCCACTGCAGGCTGGCTTTGTGCGTAGGAGGCACACAAAGGAAGGTGATTCAGGCAGACATTATTCAAAAGCTACTTTGTCGAGTAACCACTGAATAATGTTTGGGAAAGCTTTGGGCATTTTTTTTTTTTAAGTTTTACTCCTTGTATTTAATTTTTTAAATAACAAGGTCACTAAAACTCATGCACGCTGCAAAAAACCTCATGCAGTAGTTAAGGTAAACCATCCAAGCAGTTTTTATTCATTAATATTCATAAATACACACAGCAGCTTCATTAGAGATTTCAATTTTCCTCTTCAGTTTGAACGTGGAGTATTAGGAGAGCCTTTTGCATGTCAAGGTACAGGAAGCAGAGACCACCCCTGCACTGCTACCTACATTTACCTGCTAGAGTAAAAATTAGTTAAGTGGAAATGATTATCATATATATTTTCTCTCTTCCTTTTGAATGTACACAATGTAACAAGAGTGACAGACCTGAAATTACAATCACCAAACAAACCCAAGATAGTTGTTGTCCACTTTCATTGGCAAATACAGCACAGAGGACATTGTCTGCGAATTGGGATGTCATCAAAGAGGAGGTGGTGGAGGCTCATTTCCTTTATTACTCTCTTTTAAATTTAGGTTTTCTAAAGCAACATCTAAAGGCATAATATCTACACAGCCCATAGCACCAAAATCTGCCATCTCCCCCCGTTCATCCTCGTCTGAGGACGAGCTCTCTTCGCGCACTAGGGTGGACAGAAGGAGCTCTTGGACAAACAGGCTGCGGTCTGCGCGCTCGCTTTCCATGGACTGGCGCTCTGTTTCAGACATTTTAGGATCATTCAACCTGTGTGAGGCAAAAAGAAAAGACCGTATTGGTAAAAGGTCAATGAACAATGGCATGTCAACTTCTACGATGTCCTCCACTGTGCAAGCCTCACGGGTGGCAGAATTCAGACTCTGAGCTGTTACGGGAACAGCTTGCTCTAATTCGTACCTCAATTCCACTGAGATGAATTCCCCTACTTGCAGCAACACTGCTACCCTGAGGTGCAAATCTATGCTTTAATTAGATTCCATGAGGAATTCAACAAAAATAAAAACAAACCCAACCATTTAGACTTCTCTCACTCCTGCCAGAAAAAACTGGGTGCAATTTTTTTCTGAAGAAAAAATTTCTAACAGATCAGATGCTTGGGAAGAAGGGATTTCCCCAACCAGAATTTTCCTGTGGTTAGTAAAAAAAGGGAAAGTAGCAACCCTGCTCACAAAAAACCCATCCCTGTAGTGAGCAGAACAGTTAACTGAAAAAACATCCTAAAGCTACCCCTGACTTTCCTCCATTATTTCCATCTAATTCTTCCTGGAATTCAGGTATGCTGAGAAGCCTGAGAGGAGAAGAGGAAGAAAACACACACACACACACACACACACACACACACACACACACACACGCTCCCCCCCCCACCATCTCTCCCACCAAGGACCTTGGTGGAGCAGGGCAGACACAGGTCTGTCTACCTGTCCTCTATGCCCTCCCAGCCCATGCGCTTGACCGTCTGGGCTAGCTGACCAACTTGGCTCATGTGCAGACACTAGACAGAGCTGACACCTGGTTAGAGTAACAGTACTGGCACACTTGTGGCAATCTGTGAAGAAATTCTACTCACCACTTATTACTAACTTGTTAAAGGACTTCACAATACCAATTCTCCAAGAAAAAAGCTGAGCAAAATCTGGTTTAGTTTCAGTACTGATTTTGTTTTTTATACTTTTAGTGACAAAAAAAGGGAAACAAGTTTAAGAACTAAGGTCAGGGAAAGTAACAAACCAGGGAGAAGCAGGCACACGTGCTAGGCCACTTCTCTGAGACCCTGAGGGCATCCTGAGCCCAGAGTCAGACTCACTCCATGGTTCATTTACCCACTTGCTCCCTGCTGTCCTACCAGTGCTGAAAGGCACAGGAGCATCCCAAAGTCATAACGGATGACGCTGGGCTAATGTAGGCTAAGGTCTAAGTGCTTCGTGTGCATTCGCTCTTCTGACTTCTATGAATTAGGTCCTATTAACATCAACATTTTATAAAGGGAGGAAATTGAAGCAGAGGTTAAATAACTTGTTCAAAATTTCACAGCTGGGGGGGACCGGCAGTTAGCGTAATGGCTATGTCGCTGGACTCCCACGTTCGAGTCCCGGACCCGGTGGCTTAAACTCACGCCGGGCGCGTGTGCGTGCGTGCCCAAGATCCCGAGAGGAGAATGGAGGAGAAGGGATTGCGGCGTGGCCATTCCCCCTGGGGGGTGATTTCTCGCTTTCTATCCCTCTGTCTCTCTCTCTGTGTCTGGTGAGCGCATGCGCCCTATAGCAAAAACCTCTCCAAAAAAAAAAAAAAAAAAACCTCACAGCTGGGGGCCAGCAGGTGGTATGGTGGTTAAGGCTCTAGACTTCCACATGGATGACCATGGTTCAAGTCCTGGACCTGGAGGCTGATTTCTCCTTTCTCACATTCTTTCTCTTTCTTTCTGATGAGCGCACGTGCCCTAAAGCAAATTAAAAACAACAATAACATCAAAAATAAAATTGAATAATTCTTTTTTTTCTTGGAGAGGTTTTTGTTATAGGGCATGTGTGTTCGAGGGAGAGACAGAAAGTGAGAAGTCACCGGCCCTCCCACTCCTGGGAAGTGGGGATGACCACGCCACAAATCTCTTCCTCCATTCTCCTCTTGGGATCTTGGGCATGCATGCACATGCGCCCGGTCTGAGTTTAAGCTGCCAGGTCTGGGACTTGAATTGTGGAAGTGACTGGGGCGGACAGGTGGCGTCATGGTTAAGGGTGCTGGACTCCCACATGGCCAACCATGGTTTGAGTCCAGAACCAGGTAGCTTGGTTTCTCAGTTTCTCTCTCTCTCTCTCTGGTCAAGTTAAAATAAATGAATAAAGTTAAATAATATATAAAAAAAAGGAAATGACTAATATTTATAGTTAAAACCCAATTAAAAAATCATGGGGCCAGCAGATGGAGTGGTAGTTAAAGCACTGGACTCCCATATGGCTGACTGTGGCTGGAGTACGGGCCTGGCGGCTTATAAAAATCATGCTGTGTTGGGTCCTGTGTGAGTTTAAGCTACTAGGTCCAGGACCCGAACTGTGGAAATGACTGGGGCCGCAGGTGGAGTGGCAGTTAAGGGTGCTGGTCATCCACCTGGCCAACAGTGGTCTGAGCCCCAGACCTGGGGGGCTGGCTTTCTCACATTCCCTCTCTCTCTGACTCTCACTCTGCCCCTCTCTGGTCACATTAAAATAAATAAGAAAGAAAGAAAGTTAAAGAAAGTAATTCTTTAAAAAACAAAAACACTGGGTTGGGGTTGGCAGGTGGCATGGTGATTAAGGGTGCTGGACTCCCACATGGCTGACTGCGGTTCAGGCCCTGGACCTGGAGGCTTACTTTCTCACTCCCTGCCCGCTTTCTCTCTCTCTGTCCTTCTCTGGTCAAATTAAAACAAACAAACAAACAAACAAACAAGGGTAAACAAAATAATTTTTTACTTAAAAAAAAAATCACGCTGGGTGTGTGTGTATAAATGTCCAAAATCCTGAGAAGAGAATGGAGGAAAGAGACTGCAGCATGGCCATAGTCCCTGGAAGGTGATGTCTCACTTTTCCTCACTCTTGTCTCTCCGGTAAGTGAATGCACCTTGTGGCAAAAATCTAAAGGAGACTGAACAGGGAACTACATGTTCTCAACCCCAAATATCAAAGTATTAAGAACTGAAATACATTCCATTTTCTTAGCTTTGGAATAGAAAAAAAAATGCTGGGCTGGGCCTGTAGCCTAGTGGCTGAGGGAGCTGGACCTCACAGATAGCCAACTGCAGTTCAAATCTTGCCCTAGCAGCTTGAAAAACAAGCTGGGTACATGTGTATGCATACCTCAAATCTTTTTTTTTTTTTTTTTTGAGAGGTTTTCGCTATAGGGCGTGTGCACTCGCCAGAAAGACAGAGACAGAGACACAGAAAGCGAGAAATCACCCCCCAGGGGGGATGGCCACGCCGCAATCCCTTCTCCTCCATTCTCCTCTCGGGATTTGGGGCATGTACGCACATGCGCCTGGCGTGAGTTTAAGCCACCGGGTCCGGGACGCGAACCACGGTCGACTACATGGGAGTCCAGCGACATAGCCATTATGCTAACTGCTGGTCCCCATACCTCAAATCTTGACAGAATGGAAAAATGAAGAAGGGATTGAGATGTGACCACACCCCCTCTGGGGGATGATTGCTCCTCCCCTAGCAAACTAAAAAGCAAAGGAAAAATCTAGATACTAAACCTATTATCCAAAATAAAGGGTTACAGAAGACCTACACAGCAGAGGCAAACTAGATACACACAGGCTGACGCGTCAGCTTTGGGGAGTAAGTGAGTCCAATATTACTGGTTTAGTTTTTAGAAAAGTAACTAAGGGACCAGCAGGCGGCATGTGGTTAAAGCACTGGATTCCCACATAGCTGACTCCGGTTTGGATGCCAGAACCAGTGGCTTGAAAAATCACAACAAATAAACATAAATAATTTAATAAACTAAAAAACACACACACAAACAAAAACCAAAAAACAAACTCCAAACCAAAAACATTGAGCACAGAAATCTTTAAAAAATAAAAAAATCGGGAACCAGTGGTTAGCGTAATGGCTATGTCGCTGGACTCCCACATAGTCGACCGCGGTTCGTGTCCCGGACCTGGTGGCTTAAAACTCACGCCGGGCGTGTGTGCGTGCGTGCCCAAGATCCCGAGAGGAGAATGGAGGAGAAGGGACTGCAGTGTGACCATCCCCCCTGGGTGTTAATTTCTCGCTTTCTGTCTCTATGTCTCTCTCTGTGTGGCAAGCGCATGCGCCCTATAGCAAAAACCTCTCAAAAAAAAAAAAAAATCTGTGGGGGAGAGCTTGATTTCCTATTGGTTACTGATTACTTGGAATCTATTTAAAAATATATATTTATTTAATTTTATTTATTATTGTTATTATTTTAATTTGACCAGATAGTGACAGAGAGAGAGAGAGAGAGAGAGAGAGAGAGAGAGAGAGAGAGAGAGAGAGAGAGAGAAAGAAAGTGGGGAAGCAAACCACCAGGTCCAGGACTCACACAGTGATTGGGCACATGGGAGTCCAGTGCCCCCATTACCATGCCACCTGCCAGCCCCAGAATCTGTTAATAAAAGGAACTGCAAATCTTCTGAGAACCTTCAAAATGGGAGTACCATTAATGGGGCTCTTACTATTTGCCAGATACTGAGCCAGACGATATACACATACCGATATTTCATTTAATCCCAAAATATTGGGTATTAACCCAGTAATTATCTTATATGATGCAAAATTTCTGGGATATTGATGATAAGACCGAGGTGGGACAAGCTGAAGTGACATGCCTAAGGCCCAAAGCTAGTAAGCGACAGAGCTGTGTTCTAGACCAACGGTCCTCAAACGGTTTTTATTCTGTTCCCACAATACGTTATTTACAATTGTACACACATACCACTGTATTAAAAGAGATATTTAAATGTATGAGATAAAAGAACTATAAATAAAAATTACAGTATGTTCTTGTAACATCCCAATGAATTGTCACACACACTGTGTTCTGGAGAGACTGAATGATTTAACTAACTTTCTTCTTCATTTTATGATTTATAATTTATATTCCTCTCTGTTCCATTAAAAGCCAGAATTCATTCAGGTTCATTATCTGTTGAGCCTCAGTCTCTACTCACCATTGCTTTTTATTTTCTTTAGTCACATAAAATGCCTATGAAGTAAATCTGGCAGAGGAACTCATTCGGTAGCTAACAGCAGATAAGAACTTGATTTGACCCAGTCAGGTGGTTCACTGTGTACCAAATATTACTCACACCATGGTAAACCACTTTTTTAAAAAAAAATGATTTATTTAATTTTTATTTATTCATTCATTTATTTTAACTTGATCAGAGAGAGACAGAGAGAGAGAGAAAGTGAGAAAGCAAGCCACCAGGTCTGGGAATCAAACCACTGTCGGCCATGTGGGAGTGTCCAGCGCCTTAACCACTACGCCACCTGCTGGTCCCAGTAAACTACTTTTTTAAAGTTACCTTTTTGTGCTAACCATAAGAATTTAAGTCTAGCTTCTTCAGAAATTTACAAGAGAAAACCACTACTGTATAGTGACATCGTCTTTTGCATATTTACTATTAAACAGTAGATAGAAACTGGCAATAAAAAGAAAGCAATGTTAATTATGATAATAAATAAATCTAGTATGAGTTTAAGTTTTATGGGAAAATAAATTCATATTAGACTATTTATTTAAGAAGACCAGCACTTTAATTTTATCTAAAATAATTATTTTTCATATTGTTGGGGAAATACTGCCTACAGAGTTCTGATCAGAGAGCGCTGAGTTTTAATGGTCTGATTCAATGGTGGAGTTTTAAAGTACATGTATATGCACAAAAGAAAAATGTTCATTTCAAACTGCAAAGTGCTAAGAAACACTACTTCTCAAACAAAATGGAAGCGAGCTACCTTGTTAAGAGAAACTGGGAATTCTGGAGAGCTTGCTGGCTGCTTTCTGTATTAGCTGTGTTGGTTGTCGCGGTGGACTGCGTGATCGTGGTGGTGACGCTGCTCGTGTTAGTGCGCCGGGTCGCATTGCGTGCGGTCTCCAGTTGCTGCCGTGCTGCCTGAGCGTGCTGCCGTTCCAGCTGCAGCTGCATCTGCAGTTGTTGTAACTGAGAAGCGGAAGGGCCAGAAGAATTAAGCTGTCCTCCTGCAGAACGTCTCACTCCTGACAACTGAGATAAAAGCTCTGCCAATGGAAATGAAGACCATTAATGTCCACTGAAATGCTGAGGGAAACAAAGTGCTACAGATGGCTCTTCTACCACAGGGACACCAAAAGGCACTGTGAGGCCCAGAGTTCAGATCCTGGGTCAACTGGAACATGCTGGGCTGCTGGGTGCACACATGATCCTGGCTGGCTGGAAGGCTTAGGAGCGTGTGTGTGTGTGTGTGTGTGTGTGTGTGTGGATTGGGATGTGACAAGACTCTGTTTCTGTCATGAAAGAAATAAACTTTAAAAAGCATAGTGGCAACGTACAGTTTCAACTAGAAGCCCAGTATCTTTTAGGGTGAGTCCTGGGAGCAGGAGCTACCGTGAATAGGGAAAGCAAACATGCAACTATTAACTCCCACACAGTTTTTTTGTTTTAAGCAGAACTTAACAGAGATTTTTTTAAACACTTATTTGCACAATGGATTGATTTAGTTATACTTTCTTGTAGTACTTAACAGATTAAAGTGGTTTATCTATAGGTCCAACCATAATACAAGGCCTTTTAACACGAGTTCCATGACAGGCTGGATCGTATTTACTGTATCCTATATTCTCAGCAATCGGAGCAGGGCCTAACTCAGAGTCAGAACAAACATTTATTGAATGAATGCATTCAGGAAGCCTGGGCCATTTACTTCTGTGACCCCTGCACGCTCGCCTCTGCCTTCTCTCTCTCACCCTCTCTGGCGCTGCTGCCTCAGGGTCCCGGGACCCCACTGCAGTGAGTACTGCTGAGGACGGGCAGGCGAGGCTGGGAAGGGTCTGAACTCTTGTGTCGACAGGTTCTATTCCTTGCGGGCAATGTGGGTCTCTGTCCCTGCACTTCCATTTGAGTAAAGTACCGCATCTCCTCCCACCTCCTCTACCTACCGAGCTTACGGGGAACTGGCAACTGCTTAGGAGATGTCCCCAGACCAGTAAATGAATGCGCCTCATCCTTTTTTTTTTTTTAACTTTATTATTATCATTATTATTTTCCAGTTTGATCAGAGAGGGAGAGGGAGAGGGAGGGAGGGAGGGAGGGAGGGAGGGAGGGAGGGAGGGAGGGGGAGGGAGAGAGAGAGAGAGAGAGAGAGAGGGAGGAAGTGAGAAAGCAAGCCACCAGATCCAAGACTCGAACCGTGGTCGGCCACGTGGGAGTCCAGCACTTTTAACCACCATGCCACTTGCCGGCCCCTCATCCTTTATTTATTTTTTTTGGAGAGGTTTTTGCTATAGGGCGCGTGCGCTTGCCAGAAAGACAGAGACACAGGGAGACAGAAAGTGAGAAATCACCCCCCACGGGGGATGGCCATGCTGCAATCCCTTCTCCTCCATTCTCCTCTCGGGATCTTGGGCATGAACGCACACGTGCCTGGCGTGAGTTTAAGCCGCCGGGTCCAGGACTCAAACCATGGTTGGCTACATGGGAGTCCAGCAACATAGCCATTACGCTAATTGCTGGTCCCGCGCCTCATCCTTAACTCTCTAGCAAGGTAAATTCCTGTTTTCCTGTTCACTGCTGCTTTATCCCAGGGGTTTTTACATCACTCTTTTATGCAGTGAAATACATAATCCATCATTAAATAAACAATTTTCACTAACAGAAGGAAAAAAAAAAAAAGTCATGGAATTTCTCAATTTTGAATTCTGCTCCCAGAAATTGCATATACTTTTATCAAAGACAGCAGGTGAATATTTCCTCTGGATGAGAAAATATTTTTTTTTAATTTCAAAACTAAGTTTGTCAGACTTAAAAAGACAAAAAGAAAAAGAAAAATAATAGGATCTCTACCTCTTAGCCTTGGGCTAAAATCGAGTGTAAAAAACACAGGCTCAGGCTGGCAGGTGGCGTGGTGGTTAAAGGTGCTGGATTCCCACAAGGCCGACTACAGTTTGAGTCCCTGACCTGGTGGTTTGCTTTCTTGCGCTCCCTTTCTCTCTCTCTCCGGTCAAATTAAAATATGGTAACAAGTGGAATTAAATAAACAGCTATTTAAAAAATCAAACAAACAAAACATAGGCTCTTACTACATATGACCGACCATTCTGTCTCGGTCCCACTAGTGCCTGAGGGTATGGGTGCGTGCTGTCACACCCTGCTCTTTCAGAGCCGCCCCACTGTGCCTGTGCTGTCCACTCTGGCCGCGAGCTCATAATCCTCTCACTTTAGGCTCCAGAGTAGTTGGGACTACAGATGCTCACCACCACAGATGCTCTTTTAGGGTGGGCTGTAAGTGAACCTGGGCCTCCCGTGCGGCCTCAGCCTGCCAAGCTGCAGTATTAACCAGGCTGGGCCTGTTGAGCTTATTTTGGTTGCTGCACACCCAAATCTCCAAAGTGCATTTGGAACTATAATTTTATGCTGTACATCTTTTGTTTTAAAGAACATTTCTTGAGTATAGGTGGAGTCATTCTTATCTGAAATGTTTGGGTAAAGTGTTTCTAAGTTTGGATTTTTTAAAATTTTGGAATATTTGCATAAACATAATGAGATATCTTAGGAATAGGGCCCAAGTATAAATACAGAATTCATTTATGTTTCATCTCAGCCTTGTACACTTAAGTCTACAGAGAACTTCATACGATGTTTTTGAATTGCTGTTTGGACTGCAACCTGTCACAAGAGGTCAGGTGTGGAATTTTCCAGTTGTGATATCATGTTGGTGCTCAAGAAGTTTCAGATGTTGAAGCACTTTGAATTTCAGATGGAGAATGCTCAACCCAGAAACCTGTTCCTAGCTTCTGCCACAGATCCGAACCTGTCTTGTGTTTCAGGTGGTCTGCACGGTATACCTCAGCAAACACCTTCTGCCATGTGGGTGCATTTCAGAAGTGCTGCTTTTTTATTTTTTATAAAGAATTATTTAATTTAATTAATTAATTTATTTTAATTTGACCAGAGAGGGAGGGAGGGAGGGAAAGAGGGAGGGAGAAAGGAAGAGGGAGGAGGAAGAGAGAGAGAGAGAAGAGGAGAAGAGAGAAGAGAAGGGGAAGGGAGAGAGATAGAAAGTGAGAAAGCCAGCTGCCAGGTCCAGGACTCAAACCACAGTTGGCCATGTGGGAGTCCCGCACCCTTAACCACCATGACTCCTGCTAGCCCCCAGAAGTGCTGCTTTAAACCTGTACACACTTCTCAGAGTCTTACCACTGTCTCCTTCATGTTCTTGCAAATTCTCAAGCCACATGATTTCTGACATTTCACTTGGACCCTTGGGCTCTGTAGCCAGCTGATCAGGTGTGTCCTGCACTACAGACTCAGTGACATCAATGAACTATAGGTTTAAATGTTGCTTTATAATAAGGTTCTTCCAAGTGATTACAAAATGTATGTCTTAGTATAAGTTTCACAACAATATCGTTCTCAAGTCAATACAAGGACAGAAAAATTCCTATTTCACTCTCCTCTGCAAGAAAAACTTAAGTCTTTGGTCTCAGCAATTAGCTATTACTCTGTCCACTTGTGCAGGGCCGAACCACTGAAGTCTGGACAGCTGCCAACTCTGAAATCTTTAGTGATTTTCTTGGGCTTCAACTGAGACCACAAATACAATATAATGACATTTCTTATTATCTTATCCTCCTAAGTACAAAACAATATAAATTGCTTTATGTTAACTGCTTTCAAATAAGCTTGTAAAATGTTTGGGAATTTGGTGAAAGAATATAGATATATGATCAGAGATGCAAGACTACAAACAAACCCCAGAAACCCCTGTCATTTCTATAATGCAAGACTAACTTACCAGCTATAGGATCCATGGCTTCCCTATTGCTTGGAGAATATGAACTCTGAGAAGAAGAAAGTCCACCAGTAGAACTGCTAGTAAAGTGCATGTTTGATCTACGAGCACGAGGACCTCCTAATCCCCGGCCAGGGTGAAACATTCTACGTACATGTCGAACACCACTAGATTCATCATAACTCAAAAGTTAAGAAAAAGACCAAAGTATTTCACAGGAAAAAAAAAAAGATCACTTGAGCCCTTGCTAGACAGACATACGTATTTCACAAATTGTTAAGCATTTAGAAACAGCACATTTAGGCCCAACCCCTGTGCCACAAGCAGCAGAATGCCACTGAGCAGTAACAGAGTCACATGGGGGCCCTGAGTGTGGATCCCCGGTTGACCAGAATATGCCAGGCATACCTGAGATCCTGGCTGGCTGGAAGTCTAAGGGGAGGATCACCGTGTGGTGAGACCATGGTCAAGGTTACCTCTCTCATAAAAAGAATAAATAAAATAAATTTTAAAATGCATTTCATTTAGAATGCTAATGTCCCAACTCCATCTATGAGGGCTATTAACCTTAAAAAAAGACATTCAGTATAAAGCAACCCATGAGAATGTGTGTGCATTGTTTAAGAGTAAGGTAAGAAAAACTTCCTCTGAGTGGTGAGAAATTTCTTCCCTGGCTCCATCTCTGATTACCGGAGAAACACTGCTAGACAAGGTCAAAGGCGTCTGGTCATACGGTCTCTAAACCTGACCTCAGTACTGATTTCAGACAATGTTTATATCCAAACAACTACAATTAATAGGTGGATTTTTATATTTGGGGAGAGCTGTACTAATATACAGTTAATGAAATCTCAATTATCATCTATAATGAAAAGCAAATAGTATGAATAATTGAAATCCAGTAGATAAAGGATTCCTTTTGGTTAATAGTTTTTAATTTTGTCTTTAAGCTCTTCCCAGTGCTGCTAATAAGCAGAAAACAGATTTGAATTGTGTAAGTGAATACAGAGACTAACGTGACACATACTGAGAAGCCAGCTCTCCGGAGTCTCGCCGTCTCACACAGCTGACGGTGAGTCAAGGCAGACAGTGCCGAGCAGCAAGCAGCTGTCCAAACTCCTGAAGAAAACCATGCTTCCACCCAGGCAAGTGGGTGTGGGAAAGCCAGATACAGATGGTCCTCAACTTACAATTCTATTTAATGGTTCAACTTTTTATTTTTTTTTAATTTCATGATCATTGTATTTTGTTTCTAAAAAACAGCTGTGTGTGTGTGTGGGGGGGGGGTAGCAGGTGATGTGGTGGTTATGGTGCTAGACTCCCACATGGCTGACCGCAGCCTGAGTCCTGGACCTCATCACTTAAAAAATCACATTAGGCATGTGTGTGCGCATGCCCCAAACCCCGAGAGGTGAATAGAAGAGAAGAGACTGTTGTGTGGCCATCTCCCCTGGTGGGGGCGGGGGGGTAATTCTCACTTCTCTCTCACTGTTTCACTCTGGTAAGTGCATGAGCCCTATGACAAAAACCTTAAAAAAGAAAGGTGAGTGTGGAGTGCACTCCAGGAAAAAAAAAAAAAAAAATCAAAATAGCAGGGAAAAGAGTTTTGGTGCTTAATAAGCTTACAGGGAAGAACTCCCTGATGGTAAAGTCACTACTTGGTTTAAGTACCTAAAAAATCTGCATGTTTTCAGGATAAGAGCCATGGCAACATTTTGTTTTCTAGAACTTAATTCTAAGTAATCTAAAATGTAACACAGGGCTGGCTCTATGGTACAAAGATAATGAAAGAAAAGCCAGACCCCACATATAACTGTGGTACGAATCCCAGCCCACTTGACCTTATTTATTAAATGTGCCAGGCATGCACGTGAGTGCCCAGAATCTGACAAGCTGAAGGACTGGAGGAAGCAAACTGCAGCGTAACCAGACCCTGTGGGGGATGCTACCAACCCCTCCCCCCTCTCTCTCTGAGTACTCACACAATCTTACAAAGAAAATATAACACAAGCTTTTTCTTATCCTTCTATTTTTGTATTCTTATTTGCTTGGTAACCAGAGATATTTAAAATCTCATGAAAACAGAGGCAGCGTGGATGGACTATTCTACTGAATGCACGGATACTGGCATCACCGGAGACCGAATTTTCTGGAGAAATTCAGAATGTCCACCTGGTTTTAAATTATTTCCCTAATTTGAGTAAAACACGGGTTGAGAACAGCTCTTCCTGCTGGTGGCATGGCGGTTAAGGTGGCTGGATCCCTCTTGGCAAACTGTATGTTCGAATCCCAGACCCAGCAGCTTGAGAAACATGCCAGGTGTGTGTGAGCACAGGTGCGTGCCTAAAATCCTGAGAGGAGACCAGGGAAGAGGCTATGGTGTTGACTATCCCCCTGGGGGACATTTCTCACTTCCTCACCCACTTCTCACTGGCAGGCATGTGCCCTAAAGCCGAAAACCACCACCACCATCACCTTTCTGGGTCCTGTAAAGATTTCTTGTGTATAAAGAACACAGTGACTCAAAACTTAAGTGTTCTTGGCTCATCTAGATTTTCTTATTCTCCTAAAAAAAACAAAAAACAAAACAAAACAAAAAAAACACTGCCTTTTCCACGTTACTCTCAGGGCCTCGTGTGTGCATGAACAGGAAGCAGGTTCCTCTGCTCACTCAGTACAGCCCGAGACTGGCTCAGGCTCGGGTGGGGCTGACACTCCTCTCTGCTGGTTCTACCTCTGTCTTCCCGCTAGTCCCCATATACCTGTCCTACATGTACAGGGCCACATCTCCTCAGCCAGAAAATCAGAACTGTGAGTAACAGAAGCTGCAGAGCCAGAAAACCACCAAATTCCCCTAAATAGGCCTCAGGTTGGATCATGAGTGTCAGTAGTTATTCAAGGGTTTCAGAACAAAGTCTGGCAGAGAGAAAAGCTCCAATACGCTCCTGAACTGCTTCAAGTTGCAGCAAACACGGGGACAGAGCCCAGGGTTAATAGGTCATTGTTTTAGAAGAACAGTTCATACTCTGAAACCAGGAGCCTTGAGTTTACGAAATCAATTGTTCAGGTAATCTCAGAGAACTTTGCCAGGAACTGCTGAGAGATGGGGATGTAGAAATGAAAGCAGAAAAGGAATTTGGAATAAGACCTGACCTTATGGTATTCTGCTCAAAGACTGGGCAGGAAATGGCTCTTTCTAGAAAAAGGGACAAAGACACCCCATGATGTATATCTGGCCTTGCCACTCCAACACATCACACCCACAACAGGGTAAGGCTAGGAGACACAGAGAGAGAAAGCAAAAAAAGCCACTTTAAATTAAATGTTCACTGCATTAACATTTTTCTCTTCTGTATGAAAATACCCTTGTGGAAGACTTATAACCTGGTCAAACTGTCTTTTAAAAAATCTGATTAAAATGAACAAAAGATGAGGGCAAGTCAATTTTACTTAATGAACATAATAAAAAAGGAAGCGAGAAATTGTATTTCAACACCAACTCAATTTTAGGAAAGGATCAAATAAATAAAAATTGGGGATTTGTTTTTTCCTCTTTGAGAGTATTAGCCTTAAAAATAATCAAAATGACAAACGTTGTAAGCACCTCCTTCCCTTTTTGCCTCTTAAAAGGATATTAAATCTCTAGGGGCTCTGTGTTCAAGTGTAAGGTGAGCTGCAAAGTCATCCGTGACATGATTAGGGTCGCCTCCAGGTAACGCTGCACATATTGGACAAATCTGAAATGAAAGTAAAGAAAGCAGGTTTAATAAATGAACATCGACCAGACATCTTTCTGGACCAGTATTTTGGTAGGAATTGTACTGTCAAGTTTTAACCAGGAAGAAACACAGGAGTGAAAAGCAGGAAAAGCCTTTGCAAGAGCTGCAGCACATTGGTGCTGCCACCTGCTATGAAAACTGTCTCAGGGTCAGACACAGCGGAGTTTGACAGCAGGTTTAAACTTGACCTCTGGCAAGGCCTTCCAGCAGCCTGGCTGACTCATATTAGCATGGTGTAGCATAACAGTTTCCATTAAATTTTTTGAAATGTGCTATTCAGTGCACATTCCCCCCAAAGTAAGCCAGGCAGAGGCCCAATCCCCAAGATAGCAAGGTCTGACTAAAATGTAACCATATAAACTTAGAATCGTTGAATATGACAGGGTAAAACATAAGGATTACAGATACCATGAAATATGCTCTATAAATTCATGAATGGGACTTGTAAGGGGAAAACGAGATGGGAGCTCGTATTTAGAACCTTGTTTTCCAGAGAGATGGGCAGTCAGGCAGAAGTCTGTGACCAGGTCAAGTCCAAGGAGTAGGAAACCAACTTTCCTGTGGGTCTATGGTAAGACAGAGAAGCAAAAGTAGGAATAACGTGACGTGCATACAGGCAGAGTTCAGGGGAGGCTTGACAGGTTAAGAAGGTGGCTTCTGAAACAGTCTCAACAGAACTGGTGAAATAGGGGCAGGAGAGGAGCAAACACTTAAGGAGGGAAGGCCCTACACCTCTGGAGTTCCAAACAGGTAGGTCTGCCCACTACTGCCAAGTCTTGAAGCACGAGCAACTTCAATCTTAAAGAACAGAGCTAAGAAGAGAGGTCGATGCAAAGGGGCACATGCAAAGAGAACCCCAAGAAATGCACAAAGTTGTGGGCTTGTGCCTCTCCGTGGGTAAGAGCGTTAAAGACAAGGTATGAAATTCATGTTGCCAGCATGTGTGCCCTGTGCAAATCTGGGCAGGCTGACCTCACTGTTTACTTACAAGAGTGGGAGAAGGGGATAGTGATAGAGGGAAGGAGGCAGGGGAACGCTGAGGTAGGGAGGGACAAACAAATTCCTCTGGTCCCTAGCAACTTCTCATCTTCCAGTACCCAGGAAGCAGAAGTCTCCTGAGAGTTTGACTCTGATCTGAGAATGAGAATGGTCTCTCCTGTGCCCAGTCAGCTGTCCTGATTATCTGGCTCAGGACTCTGAGAAAATACCCTCAAGAAAACTAAAGACTCTTGTGAGAAACAACATTTAAGCATGGCAGTGTACACATGAACTAGAGAGGTCACAGTGGAATGTTCTGAAGGGCAAGTACAGAAAAGCAGATAGACACACTCGTGCCTTTCTTAGAAGATGCCAGAATGGGTGTCAGTAAGACATTTTTATCTGTGAGAAGAAGGTAATTATATTTGTTCCCAGGTTTACAGATTATCAACGATCTCTCTACTAGAAACCTAAGTTTTACTTCTGTACCATTTCTGTGCTTTGACACTGTCTGGTAGTATCTGATACACTCATTTAACATTTCATGTGTTTCTGTCTTGCCTATCTAGATCATAAACTTTTAAAATCTGCTATAGGATGTGTGTACCCCCAAAAGGGCCTTCCTGCCACCATCAACCTCAATCTCAGCTATCATGCCCAAGGAGGTCCCAGGACATGAACCCAGGACCTTTTCCATGTGGGTCCAGTTGTAGTACTATTGTGCCATCACCTAGACCCCAAAAGGTAAGCTTTTTACTCAACAATTAGGACAATTTGCCAATATCAATATACTTCCCACAGACTTCCGCTGCTGTGTGACAGAGGAGTATCTATTACCTATGCAGGAAATGCCACATAACATATGGAAGTTATGACGACTTGTGGGCCAGCTCGGTGGTACGGGGCAATGCGCTGCTTAAGCGATGCTGACTCTGTATGGAGAACAGAGGGTTCGCAGAGATGGCTGTAGGGGAAGGACTCATGGCATAGGATGCTGCTGAGTGTAATTGTCTGTCTGTCCCTTACTTTCATAAAGAAATAAACTTAAAAAAAAAAAAAAGACAATGTGTCGACATTAAGGCTCACGAATTTGGCTGAAGTGATTATTATTTTTTTATTATTTTAATTTTTTGCTACAGAACAGGTGCATGCACTCACCAGAGACAGAAAGAGGGTGAGAAATCAGCCCCCAGGGGAGAAAGCCACCCCACAACCCTTATCCTCCATCCTCCTCTTGGGATCTTGGACATGCATGGCAGCATGATATTCAAGTCACTAGGTCCAGGACTTAAACCGTGAAGTTGGCCATGTAGACCTAGCATCTTAACCTCCATGCCACCTGCTGGCTCTGAGTCAACTGATTCTTAAATCTGGCTAAGGGCATGAGTCATCTGGAGTGCTTGTTAAAAACAGTGTCCTGGGCCAGTCGGTGGCACATGGTCAAAGCAGTTGGATCCTAGATAGCCTACTGAGAAGTCTGAGTCCAGACCTGGCAGCTCAAAAACACTGGCACAGTTGTGTGTGCCCCAAATCTTTCAGAATGGAGAGGAAGGGGATGGGATACGGCCGTTCCCATCGGGGACGCTGTTCTACTTTCTCTCTCTGGCAAGCGTGCTTTACTCCTGGCAAATTTTTTTTTAAAAGAAATTATGTATGTATACACACATGGTTTCCTACATCCAGAAAAGGATTTGTCAGTCTTTTTGACAAAGATCCCAGGTGATTCTTATAACTAAATACATTAGGGAAACACAGCTCAAAATATACTATGGCAGGCTAGCCTGTGACTTGGTGATTGGGGAGGTGGAAAGTGGACATCCATTGTTTAAGGCCTAGCGCAAGTTGCAAAGTCCTTCTCTGGCTACTTCTTGCATTATTCTCTAATCATGTCAAATGTGCTATTTTGGCCTTTAGCTATGCCACAAGGCCTGTGTGCACAGAAGCCATGTTTTAAATCCACTATCCTGCTGGGAATCTTACTTCGAGAATTTTATGACTTTACAAAGCACCACTTCACCCATTATATCTAAAGCCTGGAAAGTTACATTCAGAAGCTATGAATACTTGCCCTTATAAAAGGGCAATAAACGTTATCCTTGTCAAGTTGTCATTAACAGCTGGCATAGGAATTATATAGAAAGGCCTTTCTTCTGTGATTATCAGTCTGAGGTAAAGAAAACGGGTAAAGCAAATGTGTTGCTCTCATTATTTTTTCCCACTTTCATGGTTAAGGACTCATTTCATTTTTGCTTTGGCATATACTTTTCCTCATATACAAGCCCTCTGCAACCCCTTCTCTGACATATATCCTTGTTTTTTTGTCCCATCATTACTGGAAAAATCCCCCTTCCCTACTGCTTCCTCCAATTACTGCTGTGAGTAACATTACGACACTATCTGAGGGTGTAAGGTTTAAAAGGAGTATCTCCTTGTCTCTGAGGAGTTACAGGTTCTGAAGCAAAACTAAGATGCAATGAAGAACCCATCAACTGAGGGAAGCTATGGTCTAAACTCCATCTTCTAGACCCTCGAAATACTCAGAAAAGATAGGTCTAGGTGCACAGTAGCCAAGCATCTGAATACTTTTAGAGTCATTGAAATCCTCAAGGCTTATTGGACCTCCTGCTTTAAGGAAGAAACTTCTTTTTATAAGTCTGAACTCAAAATCTCTCTCTGTGGATACCACGTTGCAAAGCACAGTAGAGATGAGATTTTTTCACAGAATGACCAGAAACCATTGCAGAGGCACAAGAAATATGAGAAACCAAGAAAATATCTCTCCCCTAAAGGAAAAGAACAATCCTTTACCATCCTCGGACAGTACAGAACTCGTGGAAATGGCCAATAGAGATTTCAGAATATTCATAGTGACAAAACTAAACAAGATGCAAGAGCTGAGAGACAATGAACTCCAGAAGATGCAGGAGAAAAGGGACAACCAGTTCCAGGAGGTGAAGAAGTTCTTGCACGATCTGAAAGAGGAAATACACACCATAAAAACGAATCAAATGGAGCTATTAGAGATGAAGGCTGTAATACGGGAAATCAAAACCTCCCTCAAAAGTATAAAAAGCAGATTAGTCCATGCAGAAGATCGAATCATGGGTGTTGAAGGCAAAATCTCTGACCAAGAAAAGACAACAACAACAACAACAAAATAAACCTGAGAAAATAACACAAAAAATGAAAATATTCTATGAGAAATACTAGATACCATTAAGAGCCCAAACATCTGGATAATTGGTATTCCAGAAAGTGAAGAAACTAATGAGGACATTGATAATCTATTCCATGAAATCCTGGAAGAAAACTTTCCAAATCTAGAGAGGCATTCAAAAATCCAGACCCAAGAAATACAAAGGACCCCTAATAGGATCAACCCAAGAAGATCTTCTCCAAAGCACATCATAACCAGATTGGTAAAATCCACAGACAAAGATACTAAAATTGGCAAGAGAAAAACATCAGGTTACTTATAAAGGTTAAAGGTTATTCCATCAGGCTAACATCAGATCTCTCATCAGATACAATGCGAGCAAGGAAAGAATGGGAAGATATATCAGAAGTGCTAAGTGAAAAACAGTTTCAACCGAGGATACTATATCCAGCAAGATTATCCTTCGTATGGGAAGAAAGGATAAAAGCACTTTCAGATAAGCAAGACCTGAAAGAATTTGCCAATACCAGACCCTCTTCAAGAAGTTCTAAAAGGAATATTCTACTAGGAAAACTAAAGACACACACACAGAAATAAGAGAACAAAAAGCAACCAAGAAAATGATTAACTTAATGGTAGGGACAGGAAATGTCAGTAGTAACGTTGAATGTTAACTTCCAGAATTTAAATGAAAAGATTGGACTACGGTGGCACTGCAGATTCAACGGAAGAGAGATTGAACCTAAGACTGAAATGGTGAAACAGAATTTTATGACTTTTGAGTATAACATTACTGATTTTTTAAAAACTATGCTTTGTTTTTGCTTCCTTTTGAGCTGTTAATAGGTTCAGCAATTTGTTAAAATATTTTTTCTTCTTGTTTATTTATTTAAATGGAAACATGAACTTTTTTTCCTTCCTGAACCCCTCTGGAATTGGAAAATATTTGGGAGTATTCTTATTTTGTGGCAGAAGTGTTATTTGCATAAGTTCAATAATAAGTTACATTGAATCATAAATTGGAAATACTCCTTATTGGACAAGGCTTTGACTGAAATGTCTGAAGATTAACCAGAAAACTATGGAATTAAGGTAGATCTCAAGTAAGCCAAGAGAAGCTCTTAGAAAGATGGCATGGCACCATAAACAGTTCTGCCTGGCAGGGAGAGAGTTAGAGAAGCTATATGGAAGAATTTGTACCATAAAATAACCTGGCCTTCTCCAGTCCAGCAATGTAATCAGTAGAGATTGCAAAAGAGCAAACACAACCAGAGGATTATCTTGAGGAAGACTGTGAAGGAAGAGAGACTGATCTTTGCTAGTTAATGGTATATCACAGAATATTTGGTAGGCAGGGCTGAATTGAGAAGGTTTATGTGTGAATTGTGTGCTAGTTGTTTGCTTTTCAACAGTTTGAGTAGCTGACATGGAAATATTTTCTCAAAAACATTTAAAACCATACTGTCTGTTGTTATAGAGTCACAAAGAAAATTGTAACAAGTATTTTGAACATTATTTTTAAACCTCAGTTTTTTGCAATTTTGAAAGTTGTTTATTAACTGCCAAGAACTATGGAATATGACAAAATTTTTTGATATGTTAAGTAAATATTTGTGAGAAAATGTAAAAATAAATATATAATTTAAAAAAAAAAGAACCCTTCACTGCCATAACTTTACCATCTTCTTGAAAACTCTTTTTCTTTATCCTTCTGGGAATTTGTTTTTATCAACCGTAAGCACAAAACAAAGAAAAACACAATTTCAAGCCAAACCACATCTCTGTATTGTTTAATACTATGCTAGGTTTTCATATAAAGTTACCCAGGCCTTCCTGGGCTAGCCTTGAGCCCCGGCTCACCAGAGTCCTGCCAACTGATGTGTTTATCAAGCACTGAGCTCCAAATTAGGTATCCAGAAAACATTTACAAAAATAGCCTTTCTTTCCCTTTTCTTGGGAGGAGAGGGTAATTTTGCTACAGGGCACATCTACTCAGGAAAGAGAGGGTGGGAGAGAGAGAAATCCCCCACCCCCGGGAGGGGGATGGCCACACCACAATCCCTTCTCCTCCTTTCTTCTCTTGAGATTTTGGAAATGCACGGCACACGCAACTGGCCTGTTTTCTGAGACAATGGATCCAGGACTCAAACCGCACAGCCATGTGGGATCCAGCTGCCTTATGCACCACGTTACCAGTTGACTCCAAAATGGCCTCTTTCTTTCCTTTTAGGTTTTTGCCATAGAGTGTATGTGCTCACCAGACACAGACAGAGAAAGAAGGTAAGAAATCACCCCCAGGAGGGATGGCAACACCACAATCCCTTCTCCCCCATTCTCCTCTTGGGATTTTGGGCACACACACACATATACCTGGCAAGATTTTTTCAAGCAGCGAAGTCTGGGACTCAAGCCATGGTCAGCCGTGTGGGTGTCCAGCACTTTAACCACCACACCTGTTGTCATCCCCAAATAGCCTCTTTTAAAGTAGGAGTTTTCCTTTTCTTTAATAATATATAGATAGCTATATAAAGCTAATAAAAATTTATCTAGGGGATGGAGGTGATGGGGTGATTAAGACACTGGGCTCCCAAATGGCAGACCATGGTTTGAGCCCTAGACCTGGCAGGTTGCCTTCTCACTCTTCCTACCTCTTGCTCACTCTCTCTGGTCAAACTGAGTAATAATAATAATGATAAATGAAAATAATTCTTTTTTAAAAAGTATCTAAATTACGCACTGAGAATGGTTTACCTGGCCTTCTGAGCCACTCTTTCTTTGTCCACTCAGGCCCACTGCTACCTCCTTGGAGTGTACTTTTTCTTTTACTTAATAAGCTACCTTTTTCTGGGTAAGCAGGTGGCTTGGTGATTCCCACATGGCTGACTGTGGTTCGAGGCCCAGACCAGGTGGTTTGCTTTCTAACTTTCCCTCTCTCTCTCCCCCCCTTTGGTGAATACATATGCTCTATAGCAAATTTAAAAAGTAATAATAAATGAAAAAAAATATATATATATAAATCTTTTTAAAAAATTAAATGTTTTTTAAAAAAAGAATTACCTTTTCCTTTTGCTATTGTCATGTTTTGTTCAACTATTTGTCCAAAACACCAAGAACCTGGGTATCACCACAGCTATCCTGCAACATCTATTACAGTGAGCCATGCCAGGAGATACAAGGGCTATTTATTCTGCTCTCCCTTCTTCTCTAGGAAGGCCCTCCTCGTGAACCACAATAGTAATAGGAATGGAGAGAAGAAACATTAAGCTGTAAAACTGCAAATGATCATACCACAGGAATACCAACCCCTTGGGACCACCACTGAATCTACTGCAAGTCATCCGGCACCAGTGACAGCCCTCTCAAAGACATACCTTGGGACTATCTCAACGACTTGCCCCTGACCCTGCTCTCGCACCTACCTCAGATATGGTGAGAGATCCATGATCCCCAATTTGGTAGTAGGGCCAATGCCCCTTTCCAGCATGAAGCAGTTACAGAAGACAGATACCCACCTTCAACTCCCCAAAAAGATTTATGGGGATCATCCCTCTCAGGGGAGACAGGAGAAAGCTAGCAAATGGAAGCAGGAAAGGGGGAATCTGCCTCTGGAGCTGAACATTCCCAGCCCAATGTAATACAGGCAGGAGATTCCCAGAGGAGGATGTCTGGCTGATTAAATCATATTTGATATAGCCAGTGCAACGAATCAGTGGGCCCAGCCAATGATCGACCAATACGACCTCAATGAAAAAATTATAAACCTCACAGAATGTGGTCTTTAGAGCCACTCTCCCTGCTCAGGCCCGCTCCCACCTCTCGGGAGTGTATTTTAACTCACACACACACACACACACACACACACTCGGGAGTGTATTGTAACTTACACACACACACACACACACACACACGAAAAGGGGTTAACCTTGATTGAACCAGCAGTTAGCGTGGAGGTTAAAGCAGCTATCTCCCAAATGGCCTACTGCCAGACCCAGCAGCTTAACAAACACACCAGGTTTGCGTGCGTGCATGCCCACCCCCCTGGGAAGGATGCTTTCTCACTTTCCCTCTCTTTGTCCCTTTCTGGAGAGTGAATGCATCCTATGGCAAAAAATTTTAAAAAGTTAACTTCACTGGGACCAGCAGTTAGTGTGATGGCTATGTCGCTGGACTCCCACGTAGTCGACTGCGGTTTGAGTCCCGGACCCGGTGGCTTAAACTCATGCCGGGCGCGTGTGCGTGCATGCCTAAGATCCCGGGAAGAGAATGGAGGAGAAGGGATTGCGGCGTGGCCATCCCCCCGGGGGGTGATTTTTCACTTTCTGTCTCTCTGTCTCTCTTTGTCTGGCAAGCGCACACGCCCTATAGCAAAAACCTCTTAAAAAAAAAAAGTTAACTTCACTAACTATAATAAGCATAATTTTTATTATGCTATTCTCGTGTGTGTATACTAGAGAGTGCATGCGTTTGCCAAAGACGACAGAATGAGAGGAGAAAGTACCCCCCATGGGAATGGTCATGCTTCTCCATACCTGCTCCTATTCAGGACTCTGGGCATGTGCACACATGCATGCAGCGTGTTTCTAAGGCCATCAGGTCTAGGACTCAAATCATGCAGTTGGCCATGTAGGACTTGCTATCATAACCACCAGCATACGAGCAGGCCCCTTCATACTACTCTTTATAACTAGGATACACTCCTGTTTCCAGTTAAAGGATGCTATGAAATCCAGATGAGTTGGTAAAGTTAAAGTTTTGATTGGCTAAATTTGTTTACTATGTAATTTTGTCACCACAGATTAACTAATGCATTAAGTATTTACTGAAACTCAAATTCTTAATCAATATCCCGGGTTAAAAAATTATCAAGACATAAGCATAGTTACTGCCACCATTAAAGTCTCTTTATAAAAACTGGCATCTGTCCTCCATTATGTTTTCAAAGTGGGATACAATTCATCTCCTTCCTCCTTTTGAGGGGCTACTTGAAAGTTCCATCCCAGCAATCCCCCAGGCTTGTTCTTTTCTTTTTTGTTGTTTTTTTGAGAGGTTTTTGCTATAGGGCACGTGCGCTCGCCAGACAGAGAGACAGAAAGCGAGAAATCACCCCCCGGGGGGATGGCCATGCCGCAATCCCTTCTCCTCCATTCTCCTCTCAGGATCTTGGGCACGCACACACACGTGCCCGGCGTGAGTTTTAAGCCACCGGGTCTGGGACGTGAACCGTGGTCAACTACGTGGGAGGCCAGCGACATAGCCATTACGCTAACTGCTGCCCCCCCCCCCCAGGCTTTTTCTGTAATGCAGATTCTCTACAAAGTCATGGAAGTGGGGAAGTAAACAGAGGTTCTCCCACAGAACAGTGGTGACCAAAAAAGAGCCATCAGAATCTAAAACCAAAAAACAAAACATCTTATTATATGTTTTTTGATGTTTAAATGCTCATACCATTAAAAAAAAATAAAAATAAGGAAGGTGACATTCTACAGAGCTTGCCACTGCCAGGTCAATGACAATGTCAGGATTTTTGGTCCACTGCTTTGAGAAC
The DNA here is from genome assembly GCA_026018925.1 of Tupaia tana. Classification (NCBI taxonomy): domain Eukaryota; kingdom Metazoa; phylum Chordata; class Mammalia; order Scandentia; family Tupaiidae; genus Tupaia; species Tupaia tana. The sequence goes on from JAKSZU010000003.1 coordinate 150,379,238, forward strand.
ACACATCACATAAAGCACTAAAGTCTATGCTACACCGGCAATAAATTCCTTGGCCTCCTTTTGCTTACTTGCACCTTGCCTACCTATTTTGGTAGTAGTAACAACTAAATTATAATCTAATTTTCTGTTGCTACAATAAAGCACAAAAATTAATTTATAATAAAGTATGAATTACTTCATATTTACTTTCCCACAGTTCCAGGTTCCCATTTTTTAAAATGATTGTGTGTGTGTGTGTGTGTGTGTGTGTGTGAGAGTGAGAGAGAGAGAGAGAGAGAGAATAATAGAGACAGAGAGAGAGGGGGGATACTTAATAGGGTCTTGTCACACTCCAATCCCCTTTCCCCAACGCTCCCCAGCTCCTAAGGATCCTGACACCCTCAAGCCTGGTGTGTTTACAAGCCAACCCGGGGATCCAAACCCACAGTCACTGCATGGTTTCCAGCCTCGGAGGGCACTTGCATTACAGTTGCACCACAACCCCTAGGCTCCATTTTCCTATTTTAATTCTAACATTAGAACTACCACCCACTTCTTAAGAAACATTTAGAATGTTAGGAAGCTTTCGTAACATATTAAAAGCTTTAAATTTCCTTTCATTTTTGTAAGTGACTTAGAAGTCCTAAGAAATGATTAAGTTTTGATTTTAAACATGTTTCTCATATAGAAGTTTAAATTATATGTGTCTATACTGATGTTTCATAAAATTGGAAACAATTTAATTTAGTTCCAAAGGAATCAGAATGATCCATTTCTTTGTCCTGCTTAAGCTAGATGAAAAACATCCTAACTTCTACTTTTTCTATTTACCCAAGGGTAGCTATACAAGAGTACTTCAAAAAGTTACTGAAAAAATAGAATTAAAGCGTAAGTTTATTCTGGTGCAAAAATTTTTTTTAAATCCATCAACAGTTTTTTTCTTAATATGCATTCCCATACTTTTTGAAGACCTGCTGTATGTTTTACTTACAGACTTGGAGAAAGAAAAAGAAATGAAAGAGAAAGAAATGAAACCTCTTTCTGCTTCATGGCATCCACTGAAGTTGAAAGTGGGAGGGGACAAGAGCAGGGAGGCAGTCCCCAAAGTAGCAACAATTTCACGAAGAATCAGCAGTGAACTCTACTCAATCTCACGGGTTTGCATTATTTATAATGGGTTTAAATTAGACAAGGACCAGGACATAACTTTGTGTGTTCCTTTTCTCAAGGTCATATAAAAGCATCCTAGAAAAAAATGAATTAATAAAATAATTCTTTAAAGAAATAGAAAATGTTTTGAGTAAAAAGTACTGAAATGCACAAATGGTAAAAGTATTGTATTTTGATCTATAGTCTCTCTACCTAAATGCAGCTGAGCAGTAGCAATCTAGATGACTGCACACAGGTGACTGTGGTTCAAGTCCTGGACCTGGTGGCTTAAACCTCATGATGGGCATGTGCATGTGCACTTGCGCGTACCCAAGATCCCAAAGAGGAGAATGGACAAGTTACTGCAGTGTGGTCAACCCCCTGGGGGTGATTTCTCGCTTTCCATCTGGTGAGCGTATATACCCTATAGCAAAAATCTCTCTTAAAAATGACCCCAGTCAGCAGTTAGTGTAATGGCTATGTTGTTGGACTCCCATGTAGTCAACCGCGGTTCAAGTCCCACACCCGGTGGCTTAAAACTCACGCTGGGCACGTGTGCGTGCGTGCCCAAGATCCCAAGAGGAGAATGGAGGAGAAGGGATTACGGCGTGGCCATCCCCCCTGGAGGGGTGATTTCTCGTTTTCTGTCTGTCTGTCTCTGTCTGGCGAGCGCACACACCCTATAGCAAAAACCTCTTAAAAAAAAAAAATGACCCCAGTCACAAATATCGAAATTGAAATAGTCTATTTCCTTATGAGTATTTTTTTAAAACTGGGGGCAAATAAAAATCAAAACCCTGAAGGTTTTCTAATTAGTCACAGTACATGTTAGCTCAAATGTAACTTAAAAAAATTTTTTTTCAGAGGAGCCCCTCTTAATGTCCTTTTACATACGAAAACAGATGCATGCATGCTCACTGCAAAGGAAAGATTACCCACCATGTCTGTATGAGAGTTGTTTGCTATAGGGCGTGGACACTCTGGAAAGACAGAAATCACTGCCCCCTCTCCCCCCCCAGAGGATGGCCACGCTGCAATCCCTTCTGTATTCTCCGCTCTGGATTTTAGACACCACGCTTACGTGCCTGGGTTGAGGACTCAACTAGTGGACAACTACATGGGAGCTGAGTGATGTAACCATTACTCCGTCTGCTGGTCCTACAATCCTGGTATTTCTTCAATGGATGCTTCATATTCACAATCCTGTTTGACCTCTATTGCTCACTTTTACTCCTAGTTTGATGGATTTTGCTAACTGTAGGGTCATTGGGAAAGTTATGACACATTTTTGCATAGAAAAACATAAATATGCATTAAGTTCCCGATGACCTAACACATACTATGCTACTTCCCTGTCAATTCTTTCCACAACAAAAATCAAGTCAGTTGGCCAACCTACCAAATTTCTTAACTGTGAAGGTTTTAAAAAACATGCCCCGGGCCGGCAGGTAGCATGGTGGTTAAAATGACTATACTCCCACATGGCTGACCGTGGTTCGAGTCCCGGATCTGGTGGTTTGCTTTCTCTCTCTCACCCACTCACTCTCACTCGGTTCCCCCTCTGGTCAAATTAAAATAAATAAATAAAGTTAAATAAAATAATTCTTTAAAAAAGTAAAATAAAGGGGCTGGTAGGTGGTGTGGTAGTTAAGGATGCTGGACTCCCACATGGCCAACTATGGTTCGAGTCTCTGACCTGGTGCTTTGCTTTCTCACTTTCCCCTTCTCTCTCTCTCTCCCTTCTCCCTTTCCCTCAAATTAAATAAAGTAATTCTTTAAAAAAAACCAAACATGTCCTTCACTGATCAAGGTTGTGCACGCCTGTAATTCTAGCTCTTTTGGCTAGGGCAAGAGGATTACGACACAGTAAGGTTCTGCCAAAAATACCTGAATCTGTCCAGATAAGTCATTTTTTACATCCAGGGGAAAAAACAAAAACTTGTGCTGCAATCCAAAAATCACACTGCTTATCATATTTGGTGTTTACATAATTCCTGATGCTAAGGATTACGTCCAATTCATACCACACTGATTTTTTTTTTTTAAGATTTTGCTATAAGGCGCATGCATTTGCTAGAGAGACAGAAAAAAGGAAAAAAACGAAATCATTCCCGAGTAGGAGCTAGCATTCCCCAGTGGCCATGCTACAATCCCATGCACGCACATTCACCAAGTATGGTTTTCAGGCCGCTAGATCTGGGACTCGAAATGCAGAGCGAAGTCTGAAATCCAGTGCTTCAACCACCACCCCACCAGCTAGCCCAACATACTAAATTTAAAAAACAAACAAAGAAAAACCACCTTTAACCTTTACTACACATTCTTTGTTAGAGGATTTTCATGGTTCCAGGTTTTGAAGATTCATTCACTCTCTTGAAATGAAAAGCCTTGGGGCCAGCAGGTGATAAAGTGATTAAGGTGCTAGATTTCCTTGTGGCCAACCATGGTTCCAGTCCCAGACTTGGCAGTTTGTTTTTCCACTTTCCCGCTCTCTCTTTTTGGTTAAATTATAAACAAATAAATAAACAAAAACAATTCTTTTAAAAAAAAACCCTGAAAGCCTCTTAGGTAATAAGTTAAAGTTTTAAAACAAATTTTTGTTGTTGTTATTTATTATTTATTTATTTCATGAGGGAGCAAGAGAGAAAAAGCCAGCCATCTTCAATAGAGCCTCCCTGCCCCCATCCACCTCCAGTCTCAGCTGGCATGCCCAGGGAGGTCCCAGGACAAGACCTTTCCCATGCAGGTCCAGTTACAGTACCACCTGGCTTTTTTATTTATTTATTTATTTTTTAAATTTTGCTATAGGGCATGCATACTCACTGGGGAAAGAAAGTGAGAAAGTATCACCGTGGGGGAGATGGCCACACCAGAATCCTGTTCCTCCAGCCTCACCTTGGTATTCTGGGTACACATACATATGTGCCCAGTGTGTTTTTTTCATTTCTTTATTTATTTTAATTTGGCCGGAGAGGGACAGAGGAAGAGAGAGAATGTGAGAAAGCAAGCCGTCAGGTACGGAACTCAAATTGCAGTCAGCCATGTGGAAGTCCAGCGCCCTTAACCACTACGCCACCTACCGACCGCCTCTCCAATGTGTTTCTCAAGCCACTGGAGCAATAGCACAGTCGGCCGTGTGGGATCCAGCTGCCTTAACCACCCTGCCACCAGCTGGCCCTAAGTTAAGAGGCAGAGGAGGGCTGGCTCTGAGGTGCAGCAGTAATGCACTGCTGATAAGCTGGATCCCCACAGGGTGACTGTGACTTGAGTCCCCAGCCTGGCCAGCCTGAAGCACACCAGACACACATATGAGTGTCCAAACCCTGTGAAGTTTTTTTCTCTCTCTCACATGTTCTATTACAAATAAAATAAATGTTAAAAATACGAAAAAAGTAATAGATATTTTTAAAAAGGAAGACAGATCTCACATTTGGCGATAGAATTTCTAGTTGAAAAAGGAGGCAGAAAGTATAGACAAACACTACAAAAATTTCTTCAAAAAATTATCCTTGGAGGAGCCGGGAGGAGGATGGTGGTTAAAGGTGCTGGATTCCCACATAGCCAACCGCAGTTTGAGTCCCAAAGCTGGTGGGGCTTGCTTTCGTGTTTTCCCCTTCTCTCTCTCTGTCTCTTTCTGGTCAAATTTAAAAATAATAAGAACAAATGGAAGTAAATAAACAAAAATTCTATTTTTTTTTTGAGAGGTTTTTGCTATTGGGTGCGTGCGCTTGCCAGAAAGAGAGAGAGAGACAGAAAGACAGAAAGCGAGAAATCACCCCCTGGGGGGGATGGCCATGCTGCAATCCCTTCTCCTCCATTCTCCTCTCGGGATCTTGGACAAGCATGCACACGTGCCCGACGTGAGTTTAAGCCACTGGGTCCGGGACTTGAACCGCGTCGACTACATGGGAGTCCAGCGACACAGCCATTACGCTAACTGCTGGTCCCAACAAATAATTCTTTAAAAAAATTTATGCTTGGAGCCAGATAGTGGTAACAGTGGTAAACCATGAAACTCCATGAGGCCGACCCACATGGGAAGGTTCTGGGCTCCTGCCTGCAGACCTCTCTGGAGAATGCTGGACAACTGTGTGCCCATGATCTCAGGCTGGCTGAAGCTGGAGGTGGACCCTACTGGAGATACCATTTCTCTCTCAAACTTATGGGGAAAATAAACAGACTTAAAAAATCATAGTTTGGGACCAGGAGATGGTGTAATGATTACATCACTGGACTCCTCTCTAGTCAACTGCGGTTTGAGTCCTGGGCCTGGCAGCTTAAAACACACTGGGTGCATGTGCATGCCTGCCCAAAAACCTGAGAGGAGAGGAGACCATAACATGGCCAATTCCCCTGGGGGGATTTCTTGCTTTGTCTGTCTGGGTCTCGCTGTTGAGCACACACACCCTATAGCAAAAATCTCTTGAAAAAAAAAAAAAAATCCTTCATTAATTTTCTTATTATGTCAGGTATCAGAGTAAACATTTACTAGCAGCAATACTGATATTTGCAGTGGTATATCCTTTTGCCCCTTAATTCTTCCAAAGGGATGCTGGTTTGGAAGGGCAAATCTTACTACAGGGATGTACAAATTTGTGGTTCAGAGGACAAATGCTGGTAACACAAGCAAAGCAAGATAGCAAATTGAGTATTTGTACATCACTCGACTCCCACATAGCCGACCACAGTTTGAGTCCTGGACCCGGCAACTTGAAACTCATACCAGGCCCATGTGCGTGTGTGCCAAAATTCTAAGAGGAGAATGGAGGAGAAGGGACTGAGGTGTGGCCATCTCCCCTGGGGGTGAGTTCTCACTTTTTGTCTCTCTTGTCTCTTCAGTGAGTGTACGCACCATATAGTAACAATCTCTCTAAAAATTTTCCTTTTTAAGAGTTTTATTTGCCACAGGGCATGTGCACTCACCAGAGAGAGAGAAAGTGAGAAATCACCCCCTAGGAGAACGGCCATGCTGCAATCCCTTCTCCATTCTCCTCTTGGAATCTTGGGCACGCAAATACAAACATCTGGTGTGAGTTTCAAGCCAGTGGGTCTGGGACTTGAACCACAGTCGGCCATATGGGAGTCCGGCGCCTTACCACTATGCCACCCGCTGGTCCCAGAAACATTTTTAACAGGAATAAAAAAGGAGATAAAGCCAGTTGTATGAATATAATCCTCCACCCAAAGTGATGTTGAGTTGTCCCTGAACTATTGGGTCATCAGAAAAGTCATGACATATTTTTCTATGTAAAAATGAGTCATGACTTTTCCAACAACCCAATAGTTAATTTAAAAATGTTTCAATCAGCATGATCAGCAAAACCTAGGGGGATAAGGCGATAATATTACCTGGACATTAAAAATCCTCCAGAATGGACACCAGTCCAGAAACCCTGCCCAAGTGCCCCCGATGAATACCAGTCCTGGCTCTTGGGACTGACCCACATGATGCAAATAAGAAAAATCCCTGTACCTTTATATCTAAAATTCTTGTCTGTTTTTCCTTTTCAGTTCAAGGTATCTTGGGGTGTTATGGGTGGGAAAACAGGTGTAGTCATCATGCAAAAACTAAAGGCTAATGAGGCTGGAGAAATTCCTAAATTTTCACAAAAACCACATTGAAAAACCAGTATGGCCACTGCTTTGGGCTATGTAGCAGAAGCTTGGGAATTCAATGAAGCCACGTAACTGAACATAATTTATGGTGAGTGTTTAATTTTCAAAATGTGTCAGGTATAGAGAAATACAAACGAGTTTTGAATATTTACCCTTAGGGAAAAAATAAGAGCCAAGCGTCCTGGAGGTTGATTCTTGTAAGACTGAATCTGACCAGATCCCACATGGCTGGTCATGCAGTTTGAATCCCAGATCTCACACCTTGCAAAGTATGTCAGGCATGTGCATGTGTGCCCACGATTCTGACAGGGTGGAGAAGCAGGAGAGGGAACTGCAGCATGACCACACCCCACTGGGAGGTGCTCTCTCCCAACCTCCCATCTGTCCTTCTGTTTCTCTTTGGTGATTAAAAATAAAAAATAAAAATAAAAAAAAGAAGTAGTAAGACTGAACGATTGAAAGGACTTAAGTTTCCGTTGTAGTCTTCAATTGTGGAAATGGAAAATGGTGTGGCTACACTGCCCAGTGGTGTGGTGAAAGTACTGTATCTGAGCTCCCAGCTAACAGAACTCTAGAACATCTTATTTACAGTAAGGGAACCTCCCCCACAACTATCTGCTTTACTGTATGTAAAGTACCCAAACTTAATGGAAATTAAAAAAAAAAAAAGACTGCAAGTTTTCCACAGAACCAGGATGGAGATGCGACTGAGTCAGGATTCTTTACAGTAGTATCTGGGACTGTACCACGAGGGAGAACAGAAAGAATGAACTAAGAGCAATAATAAAATGTGATGACAGCACTCTGAGACTCCCCCAAGTGCAAGATGTGAGCATTATGAGCTGTTAGATAGTAAAATTTGGCTGGAGGACTGTAAATGCATACACACACACACACACACACACACACACACACACACACAAATTTACCAATTGCTTAAACGATAAGTCTTGTAACAAGCATCCAACTAGCAGTGTCAATGGGAATGAAAGTGAGCGTGTATTACTCATGACTGTAATAGCACAGCTGTAGGGAAATTATAGAGATGAGAACCCAGAGAAGATGGCTGATCTCAAACACCTGCGTCTGCCTCTTCTGCCTCTACCTCTTCCTAGCTTCCTAGCTATATGTCCTTGAGCTATTTTATGTCTCTGGGTTTCAGTTAATTGGTTTTGAGTAAATTTTTGGGCTTAGTAGTTGAAACAATGTTGCAACATTAGTTGAAACAATATGCAATTGCTTTTGCCCAAATTCAATGTCTAAGTCCCAGACCCGCCTTCACTTTACCTATTATTACAAATGACAGAGAGGTGCGGGAGAGGCTCTTTGGGATGTACCTTCTCATTTCTTGAATTTGGATGCATGCTGACTCAAATGTCAAGTAAAAAATCCAAAAAGCTTTCAAGGTAAGACTTTGTGTATATTCTGGGGTTTTGGTGGTTAGCCACTGGAAAAGATCAGGGAAGAACAACTAAAGACCTCAGAGCTTTGATCTGATATAAATAAAGTCAAGTCAATGATATGACATGGCAATAGATTACTGCTTAATACAGGACCAAAGATTTTTACATTTCCTTATAAAAGCTCCTTTAAGAACATGAACTAGGGGACCAGCAGATGGCATAATGCCTACGTTGCTGGACTCTCATGAAGTTGAACTCAGTTCAAGTCCTGGACCCGGTGGCTTAAAGTCACACCAGGTATGTGTGAGCACGTGCCCAAGATCCTAAAAGGAGAATGGAAGAGAAGGGATTGCGGCGTGGCCATCTCGTTGGGGGGCAATTTCTCACTTTCTGTCTCTCTGTCTTTCTGGCAAGTGCACACATCCAGTAGCAAAAACCTCAAAAAAAAAAAAAAAAAAAAAAAAAAAAAAAAAAAAAAAAAACCATAAATTAGGTAGGTACCAAAGCAAGAATATTCTCCAAAAAGATGCACTGCACGCTGCCCCTTTGAACTTTTTTCGGGATGCACTGAATGAAGGGTTCTCTTGAATTTGGTCAAGATTCCATATAGTGCTTTTAGCCACAGGGCAAGAATGGCCAGTGTGGACAAATGGGGTATTATCTTGTGCAAATGCCAAATGCAGCCTCCTAGGAGGTGTAAAAATCTGCTGTTAAAAGACAGTTGTAGTAAGTATTATGCAAACGGTCTGAGAATTGTGAGGAGGCAGATGAGTGACTGGCTTCATTAACGTTAGTAATAACGTTCTTTACAGCATCACTCTATAGACAGGAGGGTGCTTTGCTTACCACTTCTGTTGATGTTTCTGCGTGTTCAGAAGTAACATGTTCTTGAAGAGATGTCTCCGTATAGCCCATTTTTCCACAATAGGGACAAGTAAAAGACTGTGGCTGCTCTACAGAGAAAGCTTCCCCGCCATAGTACAAATCTGAAAAATAAAGTGGAATGCACTGAGGAATCGTATTTTTAATACATAAAACTGTAATCACATGGTCCAACAATTTACAAACAGGCACGCACACCTGAAGTGTCCACCAATAACTTCACTATGTCGAGGGTGGCTAGATACCTTTCAGTTCACATTTTATCCTCCTTATCCCCACAAGAACTACTCCACAGTGCTCATCCAAAGCCTCTTTCTCAGATAGTTCTTATGGTCTTCTTATTTTTTTAATTATTATTTTATTTAATTTTATTCATCATCATTTTTTTAAAGAATTATTTGTTTATTTAATTCCATTTGCTGTTATTTATTTTTTTTTTAAATTTGACCAGAGACAGAGACAGAGAAAGCAACAAAGCAGGTCGCCAGATCTGGGACTCGAACTGTGTCAACCATGTAGGATTCCAGTGCCTTTAACCACCACACCACTTGCCGGCCTCTATTATTATTTTTTTTAAAGAATTATTTTTATTTATCTTTCTCTCTTTTTATTTTTAAAATTTGATCAGAGAGGAGGAGGAGAGAGAGAGGGAGAGTGAGAAAGCAAGCTGCCAGGTCCAGGACTCAAACAGCAGTTGGTCATATGGGAGTACAACACCCTTAACCACCATGCCACCTGCCAGCCCCATCATTATTTTTTTAATTTGACCAGGGAAAGTGAGAAAGGAAACCACCAGGTCTAGAACTTGAACTCAAACCATAGTCTGCCATGTGAGAGTCCAGCACCTCAACCACCATGCCACCTGCCAGCCCCATCATAGCTATTATGGTCTTAACAGAAAGCAAAGCAAAACAACTCCCCACACTTCCTTCATTTAATTTCAAAACATGGCTCATTCCACATCTGATTCTAATTTTATTGTGACTTATTTTTTCCTTATCTATGCACATACTGTGGCAACACTGATATCAACAGGAAGAACCAGCAGGCTGTATCATATACAAGGACGCGAGTGGTCAGAGAGAAAGAACAGATGACCTTGATCCATACTCCAGTTCCACATGCAGCTATGTGTATAGAATATACCGTCTCAGAGCAGGGAAGACTCTAGACATTGAGTTCTTACAGATGCTAACCTGAGTGGGATACTATCACCACACACACAGGGCTTCAAAAAGTTCGTAGAAACTGGAATTCAAGTGTAAAAAACCTTGAAATTCACGCATAGTTTTTTCATAATATGCACTTGCCATGAACTTTTAGGAGACTCCTTGCACTCTGCCCACTGGGATACTGAAGAACTAAACAGAGCCCATGGGAATCTCACCTCATAAATACATCTCAGGGAAGAAGGCTGTAAGTCTTTTGTGTGACTCCCTCGGCAACACAAAACAAAATAAAATTGAAAGTATATTCAGTATGCCATGCTGTTTCACTATGAAGAACTATTTGATTTTAAAAAAGTATAAAACAAGTATCAACTTTAACAGCACATAATTGCTTTCATTACAAAAAGGAAGTCCAGCAGGTGGTATGGTGGTTAAGATGCTGAACTCCGACATGGCTGAAGGTGGTTTAAGTCCTGGACCTGGCAGTTTGAAACTCAGAATGGCTACCCCCACCAGGGGGTGAGTTCACAGTCTCTCTCTTACTGTCTCTCTCCATTCCAGTGAGCACACTTGCCCTATGGCAAACCATCCCCCCAAAAAAAGGAAGAGGAGAAAATGCTCATTACACAATAGGTTTGCACATGTTCATTTTTTAGGGAGACATATTATACGACTTTCAAAGTTTTTACTCACTATGTATATACTGGCCATTTAGTATGTCTGTAAAACTTGCCAGGTAGATTTGAAGGTAAGTATATTAAAAAGAATAGAACTTCCTTACCTGGTAAAAGGCATAAAAAACTACAGCCACATCATACTTACTGGTAAAAGACTGCATGCTTTCCTCCTAAGATCAGAAACTAGACAAGGGTGTCCAGTCTTGCCATTTCTAGTCAGTACTTTACTGGAAGATCTAACCAGAGTAAATGAGAGGCATCCAGATGGAAATGAAGAAGTAAAATGAACTCTATTTGCAGATGATACGACCTTGTATATAGAAAATCCCAAGAAATCCACTAAAAAACTATTAGAACTAATAAACAAGCTTAGCAACCTTGTAGGACACAAGATTTATATAGAAAAAAAACAACTGCTTTTGATTTTTTAAGTAAACAACTCAAAAAAATTTCAAAGTCCCATTTACAACAGAAAAAAAATAATAAAATACTTCAAAACACATTTATTGGAGGAATCTGGGTAAGGGATGTGTTGACTCTGTAAATTAGTTTGCCTTTTATTTATTTATTTATTTTTAAAAATATTTTTGCCATAGGACACTTGTGCTTTCCGGCAAAACAGAGAGAAAGAGTGAGACAGAGAGCAAGGAATCGCCCCCCTCCCTGGGGAGATGGCCACGCTGCAAACCCCTCTTTTCCATTCTCCTCTCAGGATCTCGGGCATGCACGCACACATGCCTGGCATGAGTTTTAAGTCATCAGGTCCAGGACTCAAACCACAGTTGACTATGTGGGAGTCCATTGATGTAACCATTGTGCTATCTACTGGTCTCGATTTCAAAAAAAATTTTTTTAATTATTTATTCTATTTATTCATTTATTTATTTTAATTTTACCAGAGATACACACACACACAAAGAGAGAGAGAGAGAGAGGGAGAGAAAGTGAGAAGGCAAGCCACCAGGCCTGGTACTCGAACCACGATCGGCCATGTGGGAGTGTCTAGCACCTTATCCACCTCACCACCTGCTAGTCCCCTCGATTTCAAAATTTTTAAAAAAACTACAAAAATTGGGACCAGCAGTTAGCGTAATGGTTATGTCACTAGACTCCCATGTAGTCGACCACGGTTTGTGTCCTGGATCCAGTGGCTTATAACTCACACCGGGCACGTGTGCATGTGTGCCCAAGATCCCGAGAGGAGAACAGAGAAGGGACTGCGGTGTGGCCATCCCCCCTGGGGGGTGATTTCTCGCTTTCTGTTTCTCTGTCTGTCTGGCAAGCGCACCCGCTCTATAGCAAAAACCTCTCCAAAAAAAACCTCTTAGAACACATAGGTTCAAATCTTCATGATCTTATATTAGGCAGTGATTTTTGGTATATGCTATCAAAAGCACATATACAGGGACCAGCAGTTAGCATAATGGCTATGTCGCTGAACTCCCATGTAGTCGACCGAGGTTCAAGTCCCAAACCCGGTGGCTTAAACTCACGCCAGGCACATGTGTGTGCGTGCCCAAGATCCCGAGAGGAGAATGGAGGAGGAGAAGGGATTGTGGCGTGGTTATCCCCCCTGGGGGGTGATTTCTCGCTTTCTGTCTCTCTGTCTTTCAGGAGAGCACACGTGCCCTATAGCAAAAACTTCTCAAAAAAGAAAAAAAAAGCACACAAAATATATAAACTGGAAATTGACAATATTAGCTTTTGTGCTTCAAAGCATATCATCAAGAAAGTGAAAAGACGAACCACAAAATAATGGAAAAGTTTTAGAAATCACTGACCTGATAAGGACCTGTATATAGAATAAAGAACAATTAGTTCAGTAGGTGGCATAGAGTTTAAGATGGCTGGATCTCATATGGCCCACTGCACAGTTCAAGTCCCAGATTGGGCATCTTAAACAATACAATGGGTGCATTTATGCACATCCCCAAAATCCCAAGAGGAGAATGGAAAGGGGATTGCAGTGTGGCCATTCCTCTGGGGGCGAGGATAATTTCTCATTTTCTCTCTTGCTCTGGTGAGTGTGCATACCCTATAATAGAAAACTGAAAGGGAAAAAACTATAACAATTCAATAATAAAGATGCATTAATTAAAAAATGGGCAAAAGGGTTCCAACAAGTGGTGTGGTGGTTAAGGTGATAGACTCCCACGTGGCCGACTACTGTTCAAGTCCTGGACCCAACAGCTTGAAACTCACAACAGTGTGTATGTACATATGCCAAAATCCTGAGAGGAGTGGAGGAGGTGGGATTGTGGCATGGCCATCCCACCTGGGGGTGATTTCTCACTTTCTCTTTGTCTCTCCAACAATTGCATGTACCCTAAAGCAAAAACAAAACAAAACATAACATAACATAACGTAATGGCAAAGGATATGAATTGACAGTTCTTCAAAATAGTTATATAAATGACCAATAAGCACAAAAAGAGATGCTGACTATCACTGGTTATCGGAAAAATGCAAATCAAAATCACTGGATACTACTTTCACACCCACTAGGATGGCTATAATCAGGTAATAGCAACCACTGGCTAGATAAGAAATAACAGCATAAGATATATAGAGAGAGAGTTTGGGCCAGTAGGGGGTGTGGTGGTTAGTGCACTGAACTCCCACGAGGCTGATCACAGGTTATGTCCTGGAGCTGGAAGCTTGCTTTCTCACTTTCTCTTTCTCTGGTGAGTGTGCATGTCCTACAGCAAATTAAAATAATAATGATGAACACAATTAAATAATTTCCTTAAAAACTATATATAGCTTTTCTCACAGACTGATAATGTCCTCTAGTCCACTGTAGAAACAATGTGCTCTCTAAGAACTAGAGCAAGGGGCCGTCACGTGACATGGTGCTTAAGGGCGCTGGACACCCACATGGCTGACTGAGATTCAAGTTCCGGACCGGGTGGCTTGCTTTCTCACTCTCTCTCTCTGTTTCTGTCTCTTTCTCACTCTATCTCTCTTGGTCAAATTAAAATTAAATAAAGTAAAAATAAAATAATTCTTAAAACAAAAAAAAGAATTAGAGGAAGACCTAGTATGTATGTGCTATTTAGCAAGAACAGCTGGTTTGGCATTATACATTTTTTTTTAAAGATTTATTTATTTTAAATTTTATTTATTGTCATTATTCTTCCATTTTGACCAGAGAGAGAGACAGAGAGAAAGGCAGAGTGAGAAAGCAAGCCGCCAGGTTCAGGGCTTGAACCATGGTTAGCCATACGGGAGTCCAGTGCCTCAATCATCCTGCCACCTGCTGACCCCTACCCAGTTTTTAAAAAGAATTATTTATTTATTATCATTAGTTTTCAATTTTGACCAGAGAGAGTCAGAGGGAGGAAGAGAGAGAGAGAGCAGGCCACCAGGTCTGGGACGCGAATAGCAGTCAGCCATGTGAGAATCTAGCACCTTTAACCACCATACCCCCTGCTGGCCCCAACATTACGCCTTCTTTACACACCTGGTCAGCTGCCTATAATTCAGAATGGTTTTCACGAACAAATAAACTAAAAGACAGAATTAGAGTATAAAAGATTCACCTAAGATTCATAAAAGTTTTAATGAATTTGGGGCCTCATGTATACTTTGGGGACAATCTTAAAATTGTCTTTACTTCTTCACACACACATTGCACAAATTCGAAGTATAAATCCATTAAAATCTGAATTGCTTACTTACCAAAATCTACTCTTGTTAATATGCACTGCATTGGGTGGTCAGTTGTATGCCTTGTTGTCGTTGCACCACTTTCATAACAAGATGCACAAAGATCGTAATCGTAGCAAATTAAACACTTATATCTTCGACCTCGAAAGTTTCCTTTTAAACATGCATCACAGCTGACACCTGTGAAAAAAGAAATATCTTTAATTAACAACTATAATAGCCTCTCTCCATTTTTTTTTAAACAAGTGTTTAAGGTGCTCATTTAGTTCCATACATCATCTCCAAAATGGCTAGAAAGGACACAGTAAGATGATATGGGAATTTCCAGCAGTTTGATGGAGTCACTACTCTGATTTACTGGGTCATCAGAGAAGTCATGACATTTTTCTATTTTTTTTAATGCAAAAATGTGTCATGACTTTTCTGACGACCCAATATATATTCCTCATGAAAAATAACTTCAGGTATCTGATAAAACGTAAAAATCTCTTTTACAAATGCCTTGAGTTGGAAGAGGAGAGAAGCCAAAGGGAAGGGGAACTAGTAACTGGAAGGAGGCCCTTTACACTGAGTGCATTTGCCAAAGCAGGTAAATTTCATAGCCCTGCAGGGCAAGGCACAGGAAGCAAAGACTAAAGCCTGCCGTGGGGGTTCTAGCAGGAGATTCCGCATAAAGCTGTGCCCCTAACATACCCTCACTGGTTAAGGGTCAGCTCCATAGCATCCCTAGATCACAAGAACTGTCCTGGTAAAAGTGCCCCCAACACAGGGGAACACAGAATAGCAAGAAACCCTGAGAGGTCAGAACCACAAACCAGGTCTTAAACAGGTTTATAGTCCAAATTTTACCAAATGGTTCCAAAACCATTGGATCAAGAATTTCATTTGAAGTGGTCTTATGTCAGTATTGCTACTAAGCATCTGGAAAAAATAGCCTTCCAAGAAATGAGTTCATAATTCAAATGATAAAGTACATACAAAAGGCCCAGGCACAGTGGTGCATGCTGTTAATGCTCTGCTGTTCTGCAGGCTGGGACCACTTCGTGGCTCAAGTTTAAAGGCCTGGCATTGGTGGCCTGGACCTATAATTCCAGTGACCCAGGATACTGAGGCTAGAGGACTGTGAGCTCAAGGTTGACCTGGCCAACGTAACAAGAACTTGTCTAGAAAAAATAAAAATAAAAATAGCCAGGCATGGTACCATGCACAGGTTGTCCCAGCTGGGACACTGAAGCAGGAGGACAGAGACATAAGAAGATTATCTTTAAAAAGTAGAAAGGCCAGCATGTAGCATGGTGGTTAAGGTGTGGTCTTCCACATGGCTGACCATGGTTTGAGTCCCGGACTTAGCAGCTTAAAAAAAATCACATGGTTGGAGGGGGTGGTGCAGCAGGTGGCGAGGTGGTTAAGGCGCTGGACACTCACACTTGGCTGACCACAGTTTGAATTCCGGATCTGGTGGCTTGCTTTCTCACTTTCTCTCTCTCTCTCCAAATTAAAATAAATGAATGAATAAATAAAATTAGAAGAAATAATTCTTGACCACCACCACAAAATCACACCAGGCATGTGTGTTTGCATGCCCAAAATCCCAAGAGGAGACTGGAAGAGAAGGGGTTGCAACATGGCTGTCCCCCAAGGAGAGATTTTTCACTTTCCCTTTGTCCCTCTCTAGTGAGTGCATGTGCCTAAGGCAAAAACCTTTAAAAAAATTAAATAAATAAAGAGGAAAAGAATGTACACATTAAAAAAAAGGCACCACAGAAAGGACGAGCAAAATTAGACCGTCAATGAGTTCATATCAGAGTTGTATCATATAACAATCCTTAATATATTAAAAGGAATAAAAGGTAAGTTTGAACATACAACCAGCAGATCTGAAAATGAAACAAACTATGTATAGGTACAAAATAACTATATAACTGAGGACATAAGTAATTGCTTTTCCTATTTTCCAAATCCTTTCCAAAAAACCTAGGGTGAGTCACGCCCGGAAACATTAACAGATTATTTTGGCCCACTGATAACAGAACTCTTTCTATATCTTGTCTCTGGCATAGCATCTCTGTGACTAATACTAGCTTTATCTCTGTTAAAGTACATTCTTTTGCTGATCCCTTCCGGAAACACAGACCTTCCTTTCCAATCACCAACCCAAACAGTAAAACCCACCTACAACCTACAAGCCCTCCCTCAACCCCACCCAGATGTCCCACCTTTTTGGGCCAGAACAGTGGGAAAAAAAAACTTCACTAAATTCCAAGCCTTGTCTCTCACCCTCAAAACTGAATAAAAGGAACCCCTATCTCTGATCACCCAGAGAAAAACACATTTACCTTTCTACAGGCCTGGTCACTGACACTCATGCTTAGAAATAAACTGCATTACTCATTATTTCTACACAGTTGGTATGTCTGATGACAAAACAAATAAAAATTTGTTTTAAAATTTAAAACTCAATAGAGGGGCCAACAGGTAATGTGTGGTGGTTAAAGATACTCAATTTCCACATGGTCAACCGCTATTCTGAGTCCTGGACCTGGCAGCTTTTTCTCTCTCGCCTTATAGCAAATTTAAAAAGTAATAGTAGGGGCCAACAGGTGGCATAGTGGTTAAGGCACTGAACTCCCACATGGCTGACAGCATTTTGTGTCCCAGACCTGGTGGCTTGCTTTCGCTTTCTCTCTCTTTTTCTTGTAAGCACATGTGCCCTATAGGAAAAAAAAATTTTTTTTGGGGGGGGGGAGAGATTTTCACTATAGGACGCGTGCGCTCGCCAGACAGACAGAGAGAGACATAGAGACAGAAAGCGAGAAATCACCCCCCAGGGGGGATGGTCACACCGCAATCCCTTCTCCTCCATTCTCCTCTCGGGATCTTGGGCACACACGCACACGCGCCTGGCGTGAGTTTTAAGCCACCGGGTCTGGGACGCGAACCGCGGTCGACTACGTGGGAGTCCAGCGACATAGCCATTACGCTAACTGCTGGCTCCCTAGGAAAATTTTAAAAATAATAATGATAAATAAAATTAAATAAATAACTTCTTAAAAAAAAAAAACCTCAATGGGCAGGTTTAACAGTAAGAAAGGTTTTTAATTTAGCTTATTTATGTAGAAAACCCAAATATAGTTCATTAGAATTAAGTATTAAGAGAGGCCAGAAGATGGTGTACGAAGGCATTGGACTCCCACATGGCTGAACGCAGTTTGAGTCCCGGACCCCGCGACTTGAAATTCATCCTGGGTGTGTGTGAGTGTCCAAAATCCCAAGAGGGAAAATGGAGGACAGGGAATTGTGGTGTGGCCATCTCTCCCATGGGGGTGATTTCTCTCTTCTTCTCTCTCTCTCTCTCTCCCTAGCGAAGGCACATGCCCTATAGCAAAAAATTTCTCTTAAAAAAAAGGATTAGGGAACCAGCAGTTAGCGTAATGGCTATGTCGCTGGACTCCCACGTAGTTGACCGTGGTTTGCGTCCCGGACCCGGTGGCTTAAAACACGCCGGGTGTGTGTGTGTGCGTGCCCAAGATCCCGAGAGGAGAATGGAGAAGGGATTACGGTGTGACCATCCCCCCTGGGGGGTGATTTCTCGCTTTCTGTCTCTATGTCTCTCTCTGTCTGTCTGGCAAGCACACGCGCCCTATAGCGAAAACCACTCCAAAAAAAAAAAAAAAGGATTAAGTATTAAGCAAAGTTACTAGACACAGAAACAATAAAACTGCATTTCTTGACAACCAAATACAAAACTGTACTATTAAAATGTTTTTCTGATTCTACTGAAATTAGTCAAATTCACAGCAAAAGAAAGAATAAGTGGTTCCCAGAGACTGGCAGAAAGAGGTTTTGGTGAGCCACTGGCTAATAGGTATGGTTTCAGTTTGGGATGCCAGATAAATTCTGGAGCTGTACAGTCGGTGACGGTTGTGAATGCAAAAGAATGCCACTGAAAACCGTACCCTAAAAAAAGGTTTACATGGGGGACCAGCAGATGGCATAATGGTTACATCACTGGACTCCCATTTAGGCAACCGTGGCTCGAGTCCCAGGCCTGGCAGCTAGGAACAGACAATGGGCATGTGTACATACATGCCCAATATCCTGAGAGGAGATGAGGAGAAGGAGTTGTGGTGTGGCCATCCTCCATCCCAGGGGTGATTTCTCACTTTCTGTCTCTGTTCATCTCTCCAGTGAGCACACACATCCTATAGCAAAAATCTCTCGCTAAAAACAAAAAGGGTTTAAATGGTCAATTTAATCTTATGTATATTTTACCACTTAAAACAGCATTTTGGGGGGGTTTTTGCTGTGGGGTGCATGCGTTTGCCAGAGAGAAACAGAGAGAGATACAATGAGAGGAAAAGTGAGAAATCAACGCTCTGTGGGGAGAGACATGCCACCATCCTTTCTCCATTCTCCTCTTTGGATTTTGAGCACTCATGCACATGCACCATGCATGATTTTCTTTCTTCTTCTTTTTTTTTTCCTTAAGAGATTTCTTGGTAAAGGGCATGTGTGCTTGCCAGAGAGACAGAAAACAAGAAATCACCCCTAAGAGGAGACAGGCCACACAGTCTCCTCCAGTCTCCTCTTGGGATTTTGGGCACGTACACACACGCGCCCAGTGTGAGTTTTAAGCCACCAGGTCCAGGACGCGAACCGCGGTCGACTACGTAGGAATCCAGCGACATAGCCATTACCCTAACTGCTGGTCCCTAAAACAGCTTTTTTAAGAAGTGCGTATTCGGGGAGAAGGGACTGCAGTGTGGCCATCCCCCCGGAGGGTGATTTCTCACTTTTTCTGCCTATCTGGCGAGCACATGTGCCCTATATCAAATATCTCTCTTAAAATGATTAAATTTTTAAAAAATTAAAAAGTAAGTATATATGAGACAGTATCCACCCTCAGAGCCAGCCCTCTCCTACTTCTCAGGAGTGTACTTTCATTTTCATTTTCTCTTGTTTTGTACTTTCATTCTTTAAAAAACTTTTTACTTATTATTATTTTTAAATTTTGCATGTGTTCAGAGAGAGAGGGGAAGTGACAAAGCAAGCCACCAGGTCTGGGACGTGAATTGCTGGTGGGAGTCCAGCATCTTAACCACCACGTCACATGCTGGCCCCTGTACTTTCAATTTATCCAGCTATAAAGATCTGTCATTCCACTCCATGTATAGTACACATGGGGCCAGCAGGTGGCATGCGGTTAAGGTGGCTAGATCTAGACCCCACAAGGCTGACTACAGGGTTTGAGTCCCAGACCCAGCTGCTTAAAAAACACACCAGATGCATGCACATGCCCAAAAACCCTGAGAGGAGAATGGAGGAGAATAGACTGCAGCGTGGCCATCTCCCCAGGGGGTGCTTTCTCACTTTCCCTCTTTTTCTGTCTCCAGTGAGTGCATGCTCCCCATAGCAAATAATAATGATGATGATAAAAACTGCACATGAATAGATGTAACAAAAGATATGTAGCCCTTTATGAAGCAAACCAGTAAAAATGTATTTAAAAAATCAGAAGACTTCGGGACCAGCAGTTGGCATAATAACTATGTCGCTGGACTCCCATGCAGTCGACCATGGTTCGAGTCCCGGACTTGGTGGCTTAAACTCACGCTGTGTGTGTGTGTGCATGCATGCCCAAGATCCCAAGAAGAGAATGGGGAAGGGATGGCAGTGTGGCCATCCCCCCTGGGGGTGATTTCTTGCTTTCTGTCTCTGTCTCTCTAGCGAGTACATGCGCCCTATAGCAAAAACCTCTCAAAAAAAAAAAAAAAAAAAAGTTTGGAGGAATCTCAAAAACTAACTTTTTTAGATCTGGCAAACAGAATCTCCAGCATCATTCTTCTTCTCTCTTGCATTTATTTTATAAATACTCTCATGTCCACTCAATTTTTTTTAAGTCCCTTTTCCCCCAGCCACAAAACCAACAATAACAAAGGTGGGATGGTTTACAATGACTCCTATGCTGTCAGTTCAGAGTAGTAAACAAATACAGTTTTGGTAAATCTCAGAAAATATTTGTTAAATTAATACATTTTATTTTGGAAAAAAAAAAGGGATTCCCTGTTATTACATAGCCATTAACAATAAGTTCTTAAATCACTTATTATTCTCTGTTCAATTTCTTCATTTATTATGTTGACATGAGAATCAAAAAGAAAAAAGACAGGAAAGTCCTAAATTTCAATATGCTGACATTATTTCATTCAGATGTAATAAGGTTATGTTATCACCATCACTTTCCAGTATGTACCTGGATCTCAATATAATCTTTTAATTAGGGCTAATAATATCCAAGATGGTTGAGATCTCCAATATTGTCCTGAGATTCCACCAAGTTACAAGGAGAGCCAAGTGAAGGAATCAATGCAGTAATTTATTTATTTATTTTTTTTGTCATAGGGTGGAGACGCTCAGTGGAGAGAAAGACAGTGACAGGGAAAATAAGCAATCATCCCCTCACCCCAGGGGAGATGGCCACACCGCAATCCCTATTTCTCCACTTTCCTCAGGATCTTGGGCACGCACATACACACACCTAGCCTGCGTTTCAAGCCACTGGGTTTGGGACTTGAACGACGGTTGACTACATGGGAGTACAACTACATAACCATTACACCATCTGCTGGTCCCAGGCCAGAAGTGAATTTCAAGCTGCCAGATCTAGGACTTGAACCACAATTGGTCAAGTGTGAGAGTGCAGTGCCTTAACTACTATGCCACCTGCTGACCCCAAGGCAGAAATTTTTTAAGCAAATCCAAAAAATGTTAATCATCTGACATGTAATATGTTCCGGATGCTGGGGATAGAACAGTGAAAAAAAAAACAAAGCCCTGCCCCCCAACCCAAAGTTAACATTATTCTGGGTGAAGATAAGCACAAAGATGAAAGTAGTTACAGTGTTTTACAAAGGTTAAGTGCTGGGACCAGCAGTTAGCGTAATGGCTGTGTCGCTGGACTCCCACGTAGTCGACCGCGGTTCGAGTCCCCAACCTGGTGGCTTAAAACTCACGCCGAGCGAGTGTGCGTGCATGCCCAAGATCCCGAGAGGAGAACGGAGGAGAAGGGATTGCGGCGTGACCATCCCCCCTAGGGGATGATTTCTCGCTTTCTGTCTCTCTGTCTGTCTCTGTCTGTCTGGGGAGCGCACACGTCCTATAGCAAAAACCTCTCAATAAAACAAACAAAGGTTAAGTGCTATGGAGAAAAACAGAGAAGGATAAATAGTGTCAGCAGAGAAGGCTTCATTTGAAAAGATGCCACTGAGCAAAAAGATGGAATACTTCAAAAGGCACTTATTCAAAATAGTTTCCAAGCAAGGCAATGATTAAAGCTTAACACCAAATAAATGAAACAGGGGTAAAATATCTATTTAGAGTCACAAATAAAACTTTACTATGACTGGGCATACAATAACCTTGATAACAAATGTAGTGTGAACTTAGGTGCCAGGAAAGTAAACCTAGCACTGAACACTCATTTTTTCCCATGTAGCCTATTCCACATTACTCTGTGGGCCTGCCTTTTCTTTGAGGTGGAGTTACCTACTGACAAATTCAAGTGACCAAGGCTCAGGGTGACCGTGTGTGATGATATAATGTCAAACACTGCATCATTTTCTGTAAAAAGATGCTCTTGTAGGGCTGGAAGGTGGTGTGGAGCTTGAGGTGGCTGGAATCCATATGGCCGACTACATGGTTCTAGTCTTAGACCTGATGGCTTGAAAAACACACGAGGCGCATGTGTGTGCATGGCCAAGCTCCCAAAAGGAGAATGGAAGAGAAGGAACTGCAGCATGGCCATCCTCCCTGGGGGGTAATTTCTCACCTATGCTCCATCTCTGACTCTCTGGAGAACACACATGCCCTATGGCAAACTTAAAAAAAAAAAAAAAGCAAAACAGAAAAAGATGCTGATGATGCTTGTCCCCTGCACATTCTTTGTTTAGAGATTTTTGCTTTGGAGCATGTGTGCTCACCAGAGAGACAAGAGAGAGAGTAAGTCAGAAAGCAAGAAATCACCCCTGGGAGGATGGTCACACTGCAATCTCTTCTCCTCCGGGATCTTGGGCATGAACGCACACACACCTGGCCGTGAATTTTAAGTCGCTGGATCCAGAACTCAAACTGTGGCCGACTACATGGAGTACAGCATCGTAACCACTACGCCATTTGCTGCTTGCATACCTTGCACATTCTACTCTTCTGGTTTAATTCAAAGTTTTCTAAATGGTTCATGTAAGAGATAGAGGTGATGGTGGTGGTGTGTGTGTGTGTGTGTGTGTGCGCGCGCGCACGTATGTGTATAATATAAATATAACTCTCGGGGGCTGGCAGGTGGCATGGTAGTGGTTAGGGTACTGGACTCCCACTCCACTGTGGTTCAAGTCCCAGATCTGGTAGCTTGCTTTCTCACTTTCCCTTTTGTTTTCTGGTCAAATTTTTAAAAATAATAATAAATAAAATTAAACAATTCTTTATAAAAATATATACATATAACTCTGTATGTGTATGTTAAAAAATGTAAACATATATTTAAGAGAGAGAGAGAGACTCACAAGGAGAGAAAACAGGGCAGACACATATACACACAAACGTACTCTCAGGAACAGACCTCAAGAGATCCCAGGGCAGAGAAACAGAAGTGATAAAGGGGGTATACTGCTGGGTACAGCAGATACAGATGAGAACTGGCGACTGAGAAGAACAGCAAGGGAGAAAACAAGCATAGCTTGTTAGTAGCTTTGTTTTATATTTTTATCTTTACTTCAGAGCCAGGATGGCACTATGTTGCCTAGGCTGGCCTCAAACTCACGATGCTCCTGACCTCCTGAGCAGCTGATTAGAGGTGCATGCCTCACCTGGCTCGCGAGTAGGTTTTGCAGTGGTGTGTTCTTCACGCTTGGTGGTACGACTCAAAATGTTTATATATTTCACCTTTTCTTTTCCCTTTTTTTTTAGGAGTTTTTTTTTTTTCTATAGAGTGCGTGCGCTTGCCAGACAGAGAGAGACAAAGAGACAGAAAGCGAGAAATCACCCCCCAGGGGGGATGGCCACACCGCAATCCCTTCTCCTCCATTCTCCTCTTGGGATCTTGGGCATGCACGCACGCACGCACGCACACGCGCCCGGCATGAGTTTTAGGCCACCGGGTCCGGGACTCGAATCGCGGTAGACTATGTGGGAGACCAGCGACACAGCCATTACGCTAACTGCTGGTCCCTATATTTCACCTTTTTTATACCAGGAATTAGGCTTTCTACTTTTACTTTATTCTTCCTTCAGAGAGAATTCTGTAAGTTCTATGATATGTGACGGTAGGAGCACACTCATTCTTCCTTTCATTATTTAGCAAGTATTTACATGTGCCAAGACATAGCAGTGAATAAACATCTTTGCCACACAAAGCGTATGCTCTAGTAGTATTAGTAACAGCTTTCTTCATTATTTATTATGTGCCAGATGATTTACATATATTACTTTATCAACCTTCACAAAATCACGAGGTAGGTGCTGAGTGTGACAAAACTTTCTATGGCTACAGAAGATTTAAAGCTGGCTCAAACCTGCCCAACAAAGTGGATGGAAAGACAAGTTGTATACAAGGAGTTCCTTATGAACTCTGTTAAAGAAGGAAGGTTTAACTCATCTCTAAAACTTTTCATTTCAGAGAAAGTTGGTCCACTTTGCAACAAGTGCTTGGTTTGCTTGGTTTGGAAGAGCTGGTCCACACTCTTACTTATTCATAGCAATGTGTCCCTGGCCCGCAAACAGAAACTAGAGACAATGGATTTGCTCATGAGCAAGAGTGAGCTTACAAATGGCCCTTCAGGGCCTCTTATCTGGAAACAGAGAGATGTCTATATCACTCAATCTACTACTATACTCAGCCATAACTAGAGCTATTCTTAGACTCATAAAATGAAGGAAGGGGAGGTGTATATGGAGTACCTGGGACAATCGAAGAGTCAATATCTGCTGAATGAATGAGGTGAATTACAAGAAAAGAGGTCATATTCCTAGAGTACCTAGGTAAGGGTTCAAAGATCGAGACAGGAAAAAGGACTAATATGTCTATAATAAGCTTCTTGATTTAAGAATGATCAACGGAAGGAGAAGGGAAAAGGGGTGGTTGAACAGACACTTGTTTCCAGGAGAAGTAGGTAAAAATGGTGTGACAAAGGGCCAGCAGGTGGCATGGTTGTTAAGGCACTGGACTCCTACATGGCTGAGTCCCTAACCTAGTAGCTTGAAAATCACACCAGGCACATGTACATGTGCATGCATAGCCAAAATCTTGAGAGGAGAATAGAGGATGAGGGACTGCGGTGTTGCCATCCCCACTGGGGGGTAATTTCTCACTGTACCTCTCTGTCTCCCTCCAGAGAACACAACACGCCCTGTGGCAAAAACCTAAAACAAACAAACAAACCGATGTGCCAAATACTTCCAGAAGCAAATCACAGGCAGCAAAATCGACCCAGAAGAGCTTGGTCCCAAGCTCTAACAATTAAATGATGGGGTGATTGGTAGAAAACAGGTGTGTGTGTGTGTGTTTTTTTTTGTGTTTTTTTTTTTTTTTTGAGGTTTTTGCTATAGGGCACGTGCTCTTGCCAGAAAGACAGAGAGAGACAGAGGGACAGAAAGCGAAAAATTGCCCCCCAGGGGGGATGGCCACGCAATAATCCCTTCTCCTACATTCTCCTCTCGGGATCTTGGGCACGCACGCACACGTGCCTGGAGTTGAGTTTAAGCCACCAGTTCCAGGACCCAAACCATGGTGGACTACATGGAAGTCCAGCGATGTAGCCATTATGCTATCTGCTGGTCCCAAAAATAGGTTTTTAAGAAACAAATCCACTGTCAAATAAAGTTTGTGTTAACAATTTACCTGTTAAAAGCCAAAAATAGGAGCGACTGGTGGCGTGGTGGTTGTGGCGGCTGCTGGATCCCACATGGCCAAAAGCATGGTTCCAGTCCCAGACCCAGCAGCCTGAAAAACATGCTCTGTGTGTGTGTGCATGTGCATGCCCAAAATCCAAAAAGGAAAAATGGAGGAGGAGGGATCATGGTGTCACCATCCCTCATTGGGACGCACAGTTACACTGACGAGTCTGAAATCATCGGTGACAAGAGAGCTGGAAAAATAGTTGTGAACCTCACATGCATGTTAAACAAGTATGGAGGGTCAACCCCAGGTCTGAATGCAATTCAAAGATCTAGAGAACCGGCAGAATAACCTGCTCCCATCCCATCTATTTAGTTTCAATGTACTGACAATCTCAGTCAGCATCGTGGACCACGAAGAAGCAAGATGGAAACACATAGTAAAGAAAATCCTAGAATTCTTTTTCTAGGGATAGAACACACACATACAAATAAATGCCTCAATGAATAATAATAATAAAAAAAGATGAGCAGTTACCTATTTTCTTTTTTTTAAAATTTGTTACAGGGCAAGTGCACTCGCCAGAGACAGAGATGAACCGAGAGTGAGAAAGCACCTCCCAGAGAGGATGGCCACACCCCAATTCCTTCTCCTCCACTCTCCTCTTGTAATTCTGGGCACGTATGCACACGCGCCCAGTGTTTTTCAGGTCACCAGGTCCAGGACTCAAATGACCACTGGTCACTTAGGATTTAGCTGGCTCAATCACAGCACTATTAGCTGGCTCTGAGGTGTATCTGATATGCAACTAATCTGACTTTATTCTTCCAGAAGTGAATATCTTTGAAATTTTATTTTTATTTTATGGTATGTATAGAGATATAACTTTAATGTCATTTACTGTTTTTCTCTCTTTTTATCTTCTAAGACCTCAATTTTTTTTAATTTAATTTTTTAAAAAGTTGCTCTAGGGACGTGTGCTCACCAGAGAGACAGACAGAGAGAGGGAAAGTGAGAAAGCTTCCTGCCAGGTCCGGGGCTAGACCACAGAGGGCCATGTGGGAGTCCAGCACCTTAACCACCATGCTACCTGCTGGCCCCTAAGACACTAATTTTATGTAACTGTACCAATTACATAACTTCTCTAGACTAGAACCTTGAGGATGAGGACACTAGTTTTAAGGCAGGTGCTTACAGTTATTTTTAGAGGGTGATAACCAATCAAACAATTCTACCTAAAGTCACTGTTTCATAAGTTTTTGCTCTTGAATAGCATTTTCTCCACTCTGAGAATCCATGTGTCATACTGGTAAATGTTTTAAAACCCTGGGAACTAGCAGTTAGCATAATGGCTATGTTGCTGGACTCCCATGTAGTCGACCGTGGTTCGCGTCCCGGACCTGGTGCTTAAAACTCACGCCGGGCGTGTGTGCGTGCGTGCCCAAGATCCCGAGAGGAGAATGGAGAAGGGATTGCAGCGTGACCATCCCCCCTGGGGGGTGATTTCTCACTTTCTGTCTCTATGTCTGTCTCTGTCTGTCTGGCGAGCGCACACGCCCTATAGCGAAAACCTCTCCAAAAAAAAAAAAAAAACTTACCATCTCCATTATCTAAAATTTCAGTAATAAATCTACTGGTCTCATCCCTTCAAATCACTACAGAATTAACAGTCATTATGATTCTCAAATATGATTTATTTTTACGTTTGCTCTTTGCAAACATATGAAGAAACTTGTCATAAATACATCTTTAGACATGGAAACCCACAACCTATGACACCTGACATTATCACATAATGAGTACTAAAACAGTATGTTCCAATGAACTAGACTTGAGCCTATCAATAGGTGTAATCTCCACAAAAATAAATGGCAAAAGGAGACATACTATACTGAACCGCTTACATCAATTAAGAAATATACACTACTACACGATTGTTTATAGACACATAAATATACGAAAAATACAGTGAAATATTCTTGGGAAGGGTACGTACCAACATTATGTGCTACCAGAAGAGGGAGGGAGGGGCAACAAAGTGGGAAAGATGAGATCTAGGAACCAGGAGATTCAATCTGAGAAAGAGGCAACAAAAATCTACAGGAAGAGGGACCAGCAGTTGGTGTAATGGCTATGTCACTGAACTCCCATGCAGCCGACCACGGTTCGAGTCCCAGACCCAGTAGCTTGAACTCACGCCGGGCACGTGTGCATGCGTGCCCAAGATCCCGAGAGGAAAATGGAGAAGGGATTGCGGCGTGGCCATCCCCCCTGGGGGGTGATTTCTCACTTTCTGTCTGTCTCTCTCTGTCTTTCTGGTGAGCACATGCGACCTATAGCAAAAACCTATACAAAAAAAATAAATAAATAAGAAAATCTACAGGAAGACAGTGAAGGGAGAACCCCAGAGGTAGCCACGCAGCAGATGAGGGCAACCAGCCCACACTGGAGCAGTGTGACACTCGACAGAGTTCTGCCCAGGATGAGGGTGGGCAGTACTCAGATCCCGAGACCACAGTACTGTCTGTTTCACACTGTTCGTGGAACTGCAGCAAACCATACACGTACAGCTTGGTTTCCACAAAGTCAACACATCTTGTGTAACCAGCAACGCAGATCAAGTAATGGAATATCTTCAGACGCACTCTTGAGGTCTCCCCATGACTCCTTCTACTACTCCAAGTTACCCTCCTACACGTCCCCGGTTAACTTTGCCCGTTGCACTTACACATGTGCATAAGTATACATACATAAATAGGCATCAGTGCCTGAAGTGCTTTCCAGTCATTCAATGCACACAGAGCAGCACAGAAGCCACTCCTGTTGTGCTATTCCTAGCTGAGGGCCCAACACAGGTTTTATAAGGTGGTGTTTTCTGCCTTCTTGTTTCAGCTCTCTTATTGTAAACAAGTATCCTTTTTTGTGTGTGTGCGAGAGATTTTTGCTATAGAGCGCGTGTGCTCGCCAGAAAGACAGAGAGAGACAGAGAGACAGAAAGCGAAAAATCACCCCCCAGGGGGGATGGCCATGCCACAATCCCTTCTCTCCCATTCTCCTCTCAGGATCTTGGGCACACACACACACGCCCGGCGTGAGTTTAAACCACCGGGTCCGGAACTCAAACCGCGGTCGACTACATAGGAGTTCAGCGACATAGCCATTATGCTAACTGCTGGTCCCAAGTATCCTTTCCATAGTCTACTTGGTGCTGTGTTTTGTACTTTCCTTTGCTGTTGTTGATTTCACCATGTAACACGGCCCCCAAGAGTAATGCTGAAGTGCTGTCTAGAGTTCCTGAGCACCATCAGGTTGTGATGTGCCTGACAGAGAAAACACATGTATGTGTGAAACATGTCATGCATTCAGAAAAGTGTACAAAAAGATACATATATTACATGTACACAAAAGTGTACAAGGTTACAAAAAGTATACAAAAGATACATATAATACCTGTACTACAGAGGAAATACATGTGAGAAGGCATGAGTTACGGTGCTGTTGGACTGGAATTCAATATTAATACATCTGATATATAAAGTGTCTTTCAACAGAAGCACACATACAATGAAGCTGTGTTCTACTCTGTTGAGGAAAATGTGACTAGAGACTTACAGGAACCTAACCCTGTATTCTAAGGGCAGAGGTTCAGCATGTGCTCATTTGGTGTTCATATAAACTAATTTTTAAGCATATTTCCTTATTGAATGAGGGAGACACACACGTGTGCACATCCAACAGGGTCTTCATGCTGTGATCCATCCCTGCTTTCAGCCAGACTGAACCATGAGCATGTGTGCTTACACCTGGCAGTTCAGGAAGTCCCAAGGTGAGAACCCAGGACCTCAGCCGTGTGGGTTCAGCTGCATTACCACTGAGCCACCAAATGCCCCCCTCCATCAACTTTATAGAACACAAATACCACAAATAACAAGGATCCACTACACATACACAAAATCAGAGTACTGAGCAGCCGGAGAACAGAATGGTGCCAAGGGACTGGCCCATGTCCACGGTCTTATCCAGGCGAGGCTGGTCGGCTTGTGCGCTAAAGTCCCTGTTCTTTCCCCTCCAGGAGAGAGCTATAGGTGAGGGCTCTCATTTCATCCAAAACGTGGTCCTGCTCTGACTTGCTCCTGGGAGCTGGAGGTAGGCCACCATGAATGGCTGTCTCCCAGCTCCATCCCTGATGGACACCCACCCCTGGCCACTCAGTAGCCTAGCCCAATCCCCCATGCATGGAGGCTCTAGCTTCCAAGATTCGCTTGCCCAGATGACTTCCCCGAAGGGTCTCTGAGCAGCTCTCGGGGAGGCTAGGGCAGACCGCTGGGCCTCTCCTCTGCTGAGCTTCCGCCTCACATGGCAGACGGCCCTTTCCTCACACAGCGAGGTCTGAGCTTGCCGCTCCATGTTCCATCACTGGACGCGACACAGCTTAGACAGAAACAGGACTACTGAGATAAAGCTACAGAAATACTTCATATGAGCGGTGGATACGTGTTTGTCTTATTCTCTTTTTACTTAATGCGTATCTTTTGTATGCTTTTCTGAATGTATGACATTTTCCACACATACATAAAAATTTCATTCTCAAACAAAAGGATTGCCTGGACCAGTCATGGAGCCTAATGGTTAAGGGAACCAGATCCCTAATGGCCCATCACAGTTCAAGTTCTGGCTTCAGTGATTTGAAAAATACGCAAGGCATGTGTACGTGTGTGCCCCAAATCCTGGCATGATGGAGAAATGGTGACTGAGACATGATCACACCCCATGAAGGATACGATTTTTCTCTCTCTCTCTCCTTGTTGAGTATATGTGTCCTCTGACAATTAAATACACACACACACACACACACACACTCATATATACACGTGCACACACATATAGTGTGTATACATGTGTGTGTAAAAGAAAAGGACTGGCTGGCCACAGGTATTTAAAATGGCAAATACTGTTTAGATTTGTTTACTTTTTTTTTTAGAGAGGTTTTTGCTATAGGGTGTGTGCGCTCACCAGAAAGAGAGAGAGAAAGTGAGAAATCACCCCACAGGGGGATGGCCACACCGCAATCCCTTCTACTCTCACAATCTTGGGCGGGCACGCACGTACCCCAGCCCGGCATGAGTTTAAGCCACCAGGTCCAGGACTCGAACCGCAGTCGACTACGTGGGAGTCCAGCGACATAGCCATTACACCATCTGCTGGTCCCCTGTTTATATTTCTTGTAAGGACAAACTTCTTGGGCCAGGCTATGGCCTAGTGGTTAAGAGAGCTGGAAGCTACATGGTCAACCATGAAGTTCAAACCCCAGAACCTGCAGCTTGAAGAATATGCCAGGCACAGGTACATGTGTGCCCAAAATCATGAAAGGAGGGAAAAATGGAGAAGGGATTGATATGACAATTCCCTTTTTGGGGAGTGCTGTCTCCCTTTCCCTTTCTTTCTCTGCTTCTCTCTGATGACCAAGTGCACATGCCCTTTAGCAAATTAAAAAAAAAAAAGAAGACAAATTTCTTAAAAGAAAACCGGAGGATAGTTTTAATACTTCCTGGTGGATGAGAATTGTGTAAGCAATACAGAAAAACTGAAACTATGTTTTTGGGGGCAGGGATACTATAAATGTAACTTTAAGAAATATGACACTTTAGAACAGCCCTTCTTCAAGAGAAAGCCTGCTCAATGGCTCCTGAGATGAAGACATGCTGGGAGAAATGAAGATGTCCCACTCCTAACTGGGCCTCCATCATACAAAACCCACGTGAACAGCCCTTCTTCAAGAGAAAGCCTGCTCAATGGCTCCTGAGATGAAGACATGCTGGGAGAAATGAAGATGTCCCACTCCTAACTGGGCCTCCATCATACAAAACCCACGTGGTAGGAAAACCCCTTTCATATCTCCTGTCTCTGAATCAATCTTTGTCTCTCTCTACCTCTCACTCTCTCTCTCTGTCTGTCTGTCTGTCTGTCTTTTTTTTTAATTTTTGCTTTTTAGAATTTTTTAAGATGAGGCTTCTTACAGGGCCCTTTGGCCCCTCCCTCCTAGGCCTTTGTTTTGTTAATAATCCCCTCTGCTCCTCCCAGAACAGCCCTTCTTCAAGAGAAAGCCTGCTCCTGAGATGAAGACATTTCGCGCGGCGCGCTAGCGCGCCACGCGGTTTTCTAATTTTTGATTTTTATTGAAATTTTTTTAATATTAATTTTTCTTTTTTAGATTTATTCCAAAGCTTTTCTCTTTTTTTTCTCTGTTTCTTGTCTGTTTTTTTGTTGTTGTTGTTGGTATTGTTTCCCTCTCTCTGCTTCCTTTTCTGCACACTTCCCAACCGTCATATTAAACTTCAAAAGTTTGGGAAGAAACCAACCATCCACCAGATGACTAGAAATCGCTGCAGGACCACAAGAAATATGGAGAAGCAGGAAAATGCCCCTCCTCCAGTTGAAACGGATAGCTCCTCTTCATCCACACACAGTTCAAGGGAATTCATGGAAATGTCTGATAAACAATTCAGATCATTCATAATGGCAAAGCTAACAGAGATCGAAGAGAAGAGAGACAAGGAACTGCTGAAGGGGAAGGAGAAAGGAGTTGAAGAGTTCTAGGAGGTGAGGAAATTCATGCAAGATCTAAAAGAGGAGTTTCACACTTTACAAAAGAATCAGATGGAGCTGTTAGAGATGAAGGCTATAATACAGGAAGTCAAAATCTCCCTTGAAAGTATTAAAAGCAGACTAGATCATTCAGAAAATGGAATCTCTAATATAGAAGAGAAAATGGCTGGCCTAGAAAGGTCCACCATAAGACTGAGAAAATGGCCCAAAACTTTGAGAATAATATGCAAGAAGTACTAGATACAATTAAACGTCCAGGGGCGGCAGGCGGGGGCTCCGCTCCGCGTGCCGGCGCGTGGGGGTGGGGAGGCGGGCGCGGGGGCTCCAATCCACGTGCTGGGGTGCGGGGTCAGGGCGTGGGGGCTCCGCTCCACGTGCCCTGTCTGGAGGTCTGGCCCGACGGGCTCTGCCCCACGTGCCGTGGCCGGGGCTCTGTCCTGTGTGCCATGGCCGGGGTCTGCCCCGCGTGCCGTGGCCGGGGTCTGGCCCGCGTGCCTTGGTCGGGGTCTGTCCCGCGTGCCGTGGCCGGGGCTCTGACCCGTGTGCCGTGGCCGGGGCTCTGACCCCGCGTGCCTTGGCCGGGGTCTGTCCCCGCGTGCCGTGGCCGGGGCTCTGACCCCGCGTGCCGTGGCCGGGGTCTGCCCCGCGTGCCGTGGCCGGGGTCTGCCCCGTGTGCCGTGGCCGGGGCACTGCCCCGCGTGCCGTGGCCGGGGTCTGCCCCGCGTGCCGTGGCCGGGGCCCTGTCCCGCGTGCCGTGGCCGGGGTCTGCCCCGCGTGCCGTGGCCGGGACTCTGCCCCGCGTGCCGTGGCCGGGGTCTGCCCCGCGTGCCTTGGCCGGTGTCTGCCCCGTGTGCCGTGGCCGGGGCTCTGCTCCGCATGCCCTATCCGGAGGTCCGGCCCGACCAGGGCTCTGCCCCGCGTGCCGTGGCCGGGCTCTGCCTCGCGTGCCGTGGCCGGGGTATGCCCCCGCGTGCCGTGGCCGGGTTCTGCCCCGCGTGCCGTGGCCGGGGCCCTGTCCCGCGTGCCGTGGCCGGGACTCTGCCCCGCGTGCCGTGGTCGGGGCCTGCCCCCGCGTGCCGTGGCCGTGGTCCTGTCCCCGCGTGCCGTGGCCGGGGTCTGCCCCGTGTGCCGTGGCCGGGGTCTGCCCCCGCGTGCCGTGGCCGTGGTCCTGTCCCCACGTGCCGTGGCCGGGGTCTGCCCCGCGTGCCTTGGCCAGGGTCTGCCCAGTGTGCCGTGGCCGGGGCTCTGCTCCGCATGCCCTATCCGGAGGTCCGGCCCGACCGGGGCTCTGCCCCGCGTGCCGTGGCCGGGACTCTGCCCCGCGTGCCGTGGCCGTGGTCCTGTCCCCGCGTGCCGTGGCCGGGACTCTGCCCCGCGTGCCGTGGCCGGGACTCTGCCCCGCGTGCCTTGGCGGGACTCTGCCCCGCGTGCCTTGGCCGGGACTCTGCCCCGCGTACCGTGGCCGGGGTTCCGCCCCGCGTGCCGTGGCCGGGGTCTGCCCCGCGTGCCGTGGCCGGGGTCTGCCCCCCGCGTGCCGTGGCCGGGGTCTGCCCCGCGTGCCTTGGCCGGGACTCCGCCCCGCGTACCGTGGCCGGGGTTCCGCCCCGCGTGCCGTGGCCGGGGTCTGCCCCGCGTGCCGTGGCCGGGGTCTGCCCCCCGCGTGCCGTGGCCGGGTTCTGCCCCGCGTGCCGTGGCCGGGGTCTGCCCCCGCGTGCCGTGGCCGGGACTCTGCCCCCGCGTGCCGTGGCCGGGACTCTGCCCCGCGTGCCGTGGCCGGGGTCTGCCCCGCGTGCCGTGGCCGGGGTCCTGCCCCGCGTGCCGTGGCCGGGGTCCTGCCCCGCGTGCCGTGGCCGGGTTCTGTCCCCGCGTGCCGTGGCCGGGGCTCTGCCCCGCGTGCCGTGGCCGGGGTCTGCCCCGCGTGCCGTGGCCGGGGTCTGCCCCGCATGCCGTGGCCGGGGCTCTGCCCCCGCGGGCCGTGGCCGGGATCTGCCCCGCGTGCCGCAACCGCTGATGGCCGTCTCTGCTTTCCTGAGCCGCGTTCCTGAAACTGTGTTCCATGGAGATTCACCTACATTTGCGGGGCTGCACGAGACCCACCCTTGGTCCAGCCCTGAGTGCAGTCTACGTTTCCTATTGTTGGGAACTTTATGATCTGATAATTGGAAAAAAAAAATCATGTTTATCATAAAAAAAAATAATTAGAATAATAATAATAATGATTGGGGGAAACATAGGAAAGATATTGAATGTTGAAGCGGGGAGATTAATGTCTCTGTACTGACTGACATGCATGGCATTCCCTTTTGAAAAAGCAATGTAATACACTGTAAAGTTGTATGTAATTCAATGTAATAAAAAAATAGATAATAAAAAAAAAAAAAGAAACAATGCAAAAAAAAAAAAAAAAAAAGAAATATGACACTTTAATATTGGCAAAAGATCTCAAAAACCAAACAACAGACGGGGGAAATATTTGCAACAAATAGGACATATTGGACTCTTAAAGAAAGAAAGAAAAAGATCAAGGGGCAAAGGGTTCCAGAAGACACCCAACAATAGAAAAATGGCAGAGGCTAGCAGGGAGGGTAGTGGTTAATGCGCTAGATCCCACATGGCTGACTTCATGGTTTGAGTCCCAGTCACAGTGGCTTGAAAAACATGCTGGGGGGGACCAGCAGTTAGCGTAATGACTATGTCGCTGGGCTCCCATGTAGTCGACTGCAGTTCGACTCCCAGACTCGGTGGCTTAAAAACTCACTCCAGTGAGTGCATATGTGCGTGTGCATATGTGCCGAAGATCCCAAGAGGAGAATGGAGGAGAAAGAATTGCAGCGTGGCCATCCTCCTGGGGGATGATTTCTTGCTTTCTGTGTCTCTGGCGAGTGCATGCACCCTATAGCAAAACCTCTTAAAAAAAAAAAAAAAAAAAAAACACCATGCTGGCTGTGTGTGCATGTGTACCCAAAATTCCAAGAGGAGAATGGAGGAAAAGGGACTGCGGACATGTCTATTTCTCCCGGGGGGTGATTTCTCACTTTCCCACTCTCCTGCAAGTGCACCTGCCCTATGGCAAAACAATCCATAAACAAAAAGGGAGAAAAATGAGAATATATGACTAGACATTATTATTAAAGAAGTATGTCATTTAAACATCTCCTTGGTAAAAAAAAAAAGAATACACCTATAGTCCTTCCAAATTTTCAACTCCTTTCATATGAAGGCCTAATTACAGCAAGGCTCATAAATATCTCAAAGTAAAAGTTTCAGGTATGACCAGTGTAATGAAAAGCAAGCTAACAATCTGTGATTCATAACCATTCTTTGTTAGGTTTGCCCTTGCCCACACACCCTCTCCAAAAGGTCCAGTCTTTCTCATTCTGCAAGAGCACCACCCACAGAAAGCACGTAAGAAGGACTCAGACCTAAACCTCTGGCTGAAAACATTTCTTAGCTTCCTCATACAGTTACACACTTGTTACATCTTTTCACTGGTCAGTGAGCTCGAGGCAGGTGAAGACCCTGTACTTGATCTTCTATTCTCTACAATGTTTTTATTAGTAACGAAGAAATAGACAGCAAACATATTTGTAAGCATGTGCAAAAAGAAACACTTAAAATGTCAGACTAGAGATTCAAAGAGAGGCCCATGGCTGTGCGAAAACAAACAAGATAAATTTTTAAAAGGATTCATACAAATCTTGCCTTTGGATTAAACAGCAATTTATGTGATAAAAAATTCTTGGTGAATTAACTAAGCAGAACCTCAGCTTCAACATCAGCCCAAGAGGGATGCATCTGCTAAAAAGTCAGCAAATAAAACAAGCATGCTTATGCTGCATGAACAGATCTACAAGATACATAACTGTACCATTCCCACATTTCAGTTGTGCCAGACCATATGAGAGAAATGCACTGAGGGTTTTCTTTTAAGAATTGTTTAACTTTATTTATTTGACCAGAGAGGGAGGGGGGGAGGGGAGAAAGAGGGAAAGAGGGAGAGAGAAGGAGAGAGAAAGAGAAAAATGAATGAAAAAGCAAGCCACCAGGTCCGGGACTCGAACTGCATTCGGCCATGCGGGAGTCCAGCGCCCTTAACTACCACACCACCTGCCGGCCCCAAGAACTGCATTGAGCTGTGTGACTTGTTTTAAAATGGATACAAATACTGTAAAATGACAGAATAGTAATGTATCTGCAAACTACATCAAGAGAAATGATTAGGGGACAAATGGACTGTTACAAGAGCTGAGGGTGGGCACCACTTTAGGGATGCACCACTTCACTCACACACTGCTGGCTCTGACAGAGTTAGTGCCCTCAATGCTCCTAGCTACTGAGGTCAAAGTCCGGGGCCATTAACGCAACATCCCAAATATTGCAACAGGAAGGGACAACAGTGGGAAGCGAGCCAAACCTCACTGAAGTTTGGAGTTTAGTTAGTAATAACATGCCAACGTTGGTTTCTTAGTTTTGACAAATGTGCCAAGATGATATAAGATGTTAACGTTAGGGAAAGCTGGGTGAGAAGAATATGGGAAAAATCTATACTATTTTTGTAATTTTTCTGAAAATAAAAAATTATTCTAAAATAAAGTTTTGTTTTGTTTTTAATTAGCAAGGAAGGAATCAGATGGCTTAAAGGAGAATTCTCGATAGTGAATGCCCTGTCAATGAGTAGATTATATTCAGAGATTGATTAAAAGGCATACTGGGGCCAGGAGGTGGAATAGCAGTTGGAGTGATCAGATTCCACATGGCAGACTATGCAGTTTAATAAGCCTGGGATGAGAAGGCTTGAAAAACATACCAGGCGTGTGTGTGTGTGTGTGCATGTCCAAAATCGCGAGAAGAGAAACGGAGAAGGGATTGTGGCATGACCCATTCCCCATGGAGGTGACAGGTGTGTGTGTGTGTGTGTGTGTGTGTGTGCGCGCGTGTGTGTGCGCACGCGCGCGTGTGCGCTTTCTTGCTCTCTTTCTCTGGCAAGCACACACACCCTTTACCCAACTCAAATAAATAAATAAATAATACTATAATATAAAAATTTGGTTGGATAGTGACTATTACCTGGCATTTAGAAGGTCAAACACTTCCCAAAAGGGAGGACTTCCAGATGCGTGCAATGTGATGGAGGATACTACATAAAGAACTGTCTCACCCTTCACATCACTTTCAGATATTTCAACACGAAAAGCTGTTTACGATTATCTGAATTTAGAAGCTAACTCAATTTAACATAGAGATACTGAGTACTTCCATGTGATTTGAATATATACCAATATCACTACTAATACAATTGTTTAAATAAACTGTTTGGGACCTGAAACCATAAGTTATTCAAAAGGAAACAACGCTGACTGTGAGACTATTTAAAAAGATATTCAAACTGTCAACACATATTTGTTATAAATTCACATCTCGGGGGACCAGCAGTTAGTGTAATGGCTATGTTGCTGAACTTCCATGTAGTCAACCACGGTTCGAGTCCCGGACCCGGTGGATTAAACTCACGCCAGGCACATGTGCGTGCGTGCCCAAGATTCCGAGAGGAGAATGGAGGAGAAAGGTTTGAGGCATGGCCATCCCCCCTGAGGGGTGATTTTTCATTTGCTGTCTCTATCTTTCCAGAGAGTGCACGCGCCCTATAGCAAAAACCTCTAAAAATATTTTTTAAATTAAAATAAATAAAATAAAATAAAAGCATGATGGTCATTGACATGAAGTACTTGAAAATACTTTTAAAATAAACAAATAAATTCACATCTGAAACTCATATTTACAGTGGTTTTTTTGTTTTGTTTTTGCTATAGTACATGCTCACGAGAGAGAGAGAGAGAGAGAGAGAGAGAGAGAGAGAGGCAGGCAGGCAGAGACCCTCCCTTCTTTACTCTCTCGGGATTCTGGGCCACATGCGCAAACACTCAGCATTTTTTTTTAAAGGTTTCTGCCATGGATGGTGTATGCTGGTCAGAGAGACAGAGAGGGCAAGTGAGAAATCGACCCCCAGGAGGGGATGGCCACGCCACTATCTCTTCTCCTCCATTCTCCTCCTGAGATTTTGGGCATACACAGGCGTATGCATGCATGCACACCTGCCTGGTGTGATTTTCCAAGCCACCAGGTCTGGGACTTGACTCATGGTCAGTCACGTGGGAGTTCAACATCTCAACCACCATGCCACTTGCTGGTCCCACATCTAGCATGTTGTTCAAGCCACCAGATCTGGGACCTGAACCACATGGCAGGTTATGTGCGATCCAGTCACCTTAACCAACACCCCACTGGCTGGCCCTCTGATTTTATACAGGTACGATTATCTAATCTCTTCATTTTTTTCATTAAGTAATTGTTCCTGGGAATTTATATCTTGAAAGTCATTATTTTATTTCACATTCCATTTTCATTTTTCTTTTATATTAGAGCATCCTAGTGATTTCTTTAAAGCATGTAAGAGATCATTTTTATGAAAAAACTCCAACTGAAAAACACACAAATGAGACCAGCAGATGGTATAATGATTATGTCGCTGGACTCCCACATAGTCAACCCTGGTTGAGTCCCATACCCAGCAGACTCACACTGGGACTGTATGCATGTGTGCCCAAAATCCCAAGTGGAGACTAGAGGAGAAGGGACTGAGACATGGTCATCTCCCCTGGAGGGGGGGTGATTGTTTGCTTTCTCTCTGGTGTGCACACATGCTCTATACCAAAATTTCTGTCTAAAAAAACACACACACACAGAAAATGATGAATGAAAAAAATCACCTTGGGGCCAGTCACTGGCACAGTGGTTAAGGCAACTGGCTCACACAAGGCCAAGTGCATGGTTCAAATGTGGAGCCAGCGGTTTGAGAAACACGCTAGGCGCGTGTGCATGCATACCTAAAATCCCAAAAGAAGGGGGAGATAAAGAAGAAGTGACTTTTAGTGTGACCATGTCCCATTGAGGGGAATGTTTTTTCCTTCTCTGGCGAGTGCACATGCTCTCTTACAAATTAAAAAGAAAGAAAGAAGGAAAATCAACATCTCACAATCACCACACAACAATGGATCCAAGCAGCTCACATCAGTGACCATCAATGGAGGAGCAGCCTGATAGCTGAACCCACTGAGACAGCAGACATTATGGACCTCAGTGATGTAACAAGTATTATAAAATATTCAGCACCTATGAAAAATTTTCACTTAAGACAGACAAAAACCTGAACCACTAGAAGCCACTAGAAGTGAGTGTAATTTTTTTAGAAAATGCAGGGTAGGGACTAGCAGTTGGTATAATGGCTATGTCGCTGGACTCCCATGTAGTCGACCACAGTTTGAGTCCCAGATCTGGTGGCTTAAACTCATGCTGGGCACATGTGCGTGCATGCCCAAGATCCCAAGAGGAGAATGGAGAAGGGATTGCAGCATGGCCATACCTCCTGGGGGGTGATTTCTTGCTTTCTGTCTCTGTCTTTCTGGCGAGCACACGTGCCCTATAGCCCCCCCCCCGCCCCCCAAAAGATGTGCAGAATAAGGGATATGTTAAAATGGTATAGCGGCCAGCAGATGGCACGGTGGTTAAGGCAGTGGATTCCCACATGGCTCACCATGGTTCAAGTTCTGAAACTGGCAGCTTGCTTTCTTACATTCCCTTTCTCCTTCTGGTCAAATTAGAAAATAAATAACAATTCTTTTAAAAAAAACAATATCAGAGGACCAGCAGTTAGCGTAATGGCTATGTCGCTGGACTCCCATGTAGTCTACCGCGGTTCGAGTCCCGGACCCGGTGGCTTAAACTCACGTGGGCACATGTGCGTGCGTGCCCAAGATCCCGAGAGGAGAATGGAGGAGAAGGGATTGCGGCGTGGCCATCCCCCCTGGGGGGTGATTTCTCGCTTTCTATCTCTCTGTCTCTCTCTGTCTGTCTGGCGAGCGCACGCGCCCTATAGCAAAAACCTCTCCAAAACAAACAAACAAACAAACAAACAAACAGTATCATGGACGGCAGGTAGTGTGGTGGTTAAGATGCTGGACTCCCATACAGCTGAGCATGGTTCAAGTTTCAGACCTGGTGGCTTACTTTCTCACATTCACTCTCTCTCACTCACTGTCTCTCTCTGGTAAAATTAGAAATGATAATAAATAAAACTGAGTAATTATTATTTTTTAATTATATCATAAAAATGACATCCAGAATCTGGCAGATACTATCAAAGAAAAATTCCAGTTTGTCAACAAATAAACAGCATTTTTTAAAAAGAGGGAGAGCTGGGCACCAGCAGTTAGCATAATGGCTATGTCGCTGAACTCCCATGTAGTCGACTGCAGTTCAAGTCCCAGACCTGGCAGTTTAAACTCACACCAGGCACCTGTGCGTGTATGCCCAAGATCCCGAGAGGAGAATGGAGGAGATGGGATTGTGGCATGGCCATCCCCCGAGGGGTGATTTCTCACTTTCTGTCTCTTTAGTGAGCACACACACCCTATAGCAAAAAAAAAACCTCTAAAAAAAAAAAAAAAAAAAAAAAGAGGGAGGGCTGTTATAAATGAATACATATTTTAAAGGACACACGAACCAAATGTTTGTATGCAGACCTTGTTTAAATCCTGATTTTAACAAACTTTTTTTTAATTGCCAGATGTTGCATGTGCTCACCAGAGAATGAGCGAGCAAGCATTCCCCATTGTGGTATGGTCACACCACAATCCTTTTTCCTGCATTTCTCCATCTCATTAGGATTTGGGGCACACATGCACACACCCAGTGTTTTTCAGGTTGCGAGAACTGGAATTTAAATGGTGGCCAGTCACGTGGGATCTGGATCTCTATGCCTAGGGCTTAACTGCAGGACTACAGGCAGAGGAGGGGAGCATAAACTAACTTCAAAAAGACATACCTGAGGGTCAGCAGTGGCACTGTGGCTAGGGTTCTAGATTCCCACATGGTTTGAGTACCAGACCAAGAGGCTTGAAAATCAAACAGGGCACATGTGTGGTGTGCCCAAAATCCCAGGAGCAGGGAAGAGAAGCGACTGCAGTGTGGCCATCCCCCCAGTTCACACTTTCTGGTATGTGCACACGCCCTGTGGCAAAAACGTTTAAAAAATTACAAGGCAGAAAATCACACCAGCCATGTGTATGTGTGTGCCCCAAATTCCAATAGAACGGACGTGAAGAACTGCAGTGTGGCCATCACCACCCCCCAGGGGGGTGATTTCTGACTTTCCCTTTCTCGGTCTCTTTCCTACAAGAGCATGTGCTCTATGGCAAAAATCCTTAAGGAAAAAAAAAAGGGCATATTTGAGAGCCAGTCCCATAGCCTAGTGGTTAAAGGAGCCAGACCCCATGTGGCCAACTGTAGTTCAAATTCTGGCCCCAGCAGCTTGAAAAACATGCCAGGTGCACGTGTGTGCCCAGAATCCTTACAGGATGGAGGAGGAAAAAATGCATCATGACCACACTCCACTGGGAGATCCTTTCTCTTTGTGTAAAGAAAGCGAGAGAGATGTATTTGACAACTGGGAAAACTGGACCTGTACCAAGTGTAGGGTAATATTTCAGAATTATTGTTAACTGTGTGATGTACGATAATACTATGGTTGCTACACACACACACACACACACACACACACACACGCAGTGTGTAGTACCTCCCTATCAGTTACAGGTTAAGTACTAAAATATTTTTAAGTAAAATGATATGTGGAGGGAGGGAGCATGAGATGGCACGGTGGTTAAGGTACTAGACTTCCACACGGCCAACAGTAGTTCAAGTCGCAGACTTGGGAGCTTGCTTTCTCACTCCTTCTCCCACAATCTCTCTGCCCCCGTCAGTCCATCTCTCTCTGGTGAGAACGCGTGCCCTAAAGCAAATTTTAAAAATAATAAATATAATTAAATGAATAATTATTTTTTTTAAATGTTA
Source organism: Tupaia tana (assembly GCA_026018925.1). Taxonomy (NCBI): domain Eukaryota; kingdom Metazoa; phylum Chordata; class Mammalia; order Scandentia; family Tupaiidae; genus Tupaia; species Tupaia tana. The sequence continues at coordinate 150,421,185 of JAKSZU010000003.1, forward strand.
CATGGGGAGACCAGCAGTTGGTGTAATGGCATGTTGCTGGACTCCCATGTAGTCGACCGTGGTTCGAGTCCCAGACCCAGTGGCTTAAACTCATGCCAGGCGTGTGTGCCCAGGATCCCGAGAGGAGAGTGGAGGAGAAGGGAATGCAGCATGGCCATCCCCCCTGGGGGGTGATTTGTCGCTTTCTGTCTCCGTCTCTCTGTCTTTCCGGAAAGCACACACACCCTATAGCAAAAACCTCTCCAAAAAAAGAAAAAAAAAAAAAAAATAGAAGGATCATCTTGCCTCCCCCCCAAATGTTATGTGGGGATACAATTTGCTTTAAAATGTTCATGTTCAAAAATGGGGGGTATAGGTAGTATGGTGGTTAAGGTACTAGACTGCCAAATGGCTGCCTGTGATGTGAGTCCTAGACCTGAAGACTGGCTTTCTCACTTTCTCTCTCTGGTCAAATTAAAAAATAGCAATAATAAATGAAATTAAATAAATAATTCTTTTTTTAAAAGGTGGGTTAGGAAATTTGTTTCTAAAATGCCAAGCTGGGGGCCAGCAGGTGGCATAGGGATTAAGTACTGGACTCCCATGGGGTTGAAAGCAGATCAAGTCCTGGCCTTAAAATTCACACCAGGTGCATGTGCATGTGTGCCCAAAATCCAGAGAGAATAAGAAGAGACTGTGTGGCATGCCCATCCCCCTTGGGGAGAGGGTGATTTCTCACTTTCTGTCTTCCTGGGTCTCCCTGGTGAGCACATGTATCCTAATAGCAAAAATCTCTCAAAACAATTTTTTTTAAAAGGCAAGCTATTTATATGCTAAAGCTGGATAATATAACAGGGGGAGGATATGAACTATGGTGTTCATCTCAGTTAATTCTTAAAAGATATAACACAAAAAAAGTAATACAGAATCATTTCAGTGGTACTTTTTTCTTTTTTTATTATTTTAACTTTATTATTATTATCATTATTATTTTTCAGTTTGATCAGCGAGAGACAGAGAGAGAGAGGGGAAGTGAGAAAGCAAGCTACCAGGTCCGAGACTTGAACCGTGGTCGGCCGTGTGGGAGTCCAGCGCCTTTAACCACCATGCCATTGGCCGGCCCCATTGGTACATTTTCTTTACTGTAGGTTGACACTAACTTATGGATCAACACTCTCCAAGCTTATCAGGGATGAGTTTCTCTTATATTCTCGTTCAACACCTCTATATCGTGTCAGTAAGGACGATGACTGCCTTTGTCATCCCTAATGAAGGCAAGATACTGTCTATGCTGATGGACACTGATGGTTTGATATACCAATTTAGAAACTCAATCAAAAAGATGTAAGTTTGGTATGCTTGGTCTTGGTGTATTTCCCAATAGATCCTAATCACTTACTATTTTTCACAGGCCTTTCTTAGTAAAACTGCTCTTTTCACTGTCACAAATTCTCCCTTGTGTTTTCCTGCATACCTATTGCCTTACAAACACTCTGGCCTGGAATGTCTACCTGCTTCTGCTGTATCTAGGCAAGTCCCTTCACAAGGCTTGCTAAAACCACTTTTCCTCATTCCCCGGGCCTTCATCTGAACACATTCTGAGTTCACAGAATATCAGAGAAGAAAGAGACTATTCATAGCACTCACTGCCCTATAATGTTAAATAGGTAAGCTTTGTAGTATTTTCTGTGTGTCTACATTTCCTTCCCCATAAGAACACCAATTCCTTAGCAGTAGGTACCATGTTTTATATAAGAAAATATACCTTTGTATTGTCAGCACTCAAATTATATGTAGAGTCCCGGGCCCGGAGGCTTGCTTTCTTGCCTTTTCCCCCCCTCTCTCTCACTCTGTCCTTCTCGGGTCATATTTTAAATAAATAAATAAATAAAGTTAAATTTTAATTCTTTAAAAAAAAAAAAAAAAAAAAAACATGTAAAATATTCATCAGGATAATAGCTATTTTCTGTATCCAAGAGGAAAACGATGACAACAGTTACAGCTAAAACAGGCACTAACTACGTACAGCTACTGTTCTAAACATTTTATATTAATAACAAATATAACCACCCTGAGGTTACTTAGAATTATGTCCACTTCATGAAATGATGCACAAAGAGAAAACTTAGCCAAGGTCACTGTAAGTGACCACACTAGGGTTTGAACCCAGACAAGTTAACTCCGAAGTTCCATCCTTGGCTTCACTAGACAGCATTTTGGGAAAAACTTAAGAGTAAACAGGAAAACCTCATCCACTGCAGAAGTCTGACCTCAGGATACTTATGAACTAATAAATCTGTTTTAAGCCTATAGTTTTGGGTCTCTCTTCCCAGCAGGATATATCGCAGAAAACGAACCAGAATTAAGAGTCATGGATCTGGATTGTAGTCCTGATGCTGTCACTAACTTGCCGGATGATCTTAAGTAGTATGACTCAGCCTTTCGAGACCACAGTTGGAGGGAGAGGTGGAGGAGGCTGCTGTGGCTGATTTCCTGCTGGACCAAAAGGTCTATCATTCTATCTTCCTTTGAATTTTATTAGAGGGAAAAGGACTGAAATAAACTAATTTATTATTCCGCTGACAAACTGGCCCTATTGCCACAGAGATCTCCAGGCCTGGAAGACATTACCACAGTAGCACTGGCATGAAAGAGCTACTGGGCTATCTACCTCTATGCTCCCTCTCTCCAGCTACTGTGGGAAAAAGACAAGGTTCTTAGACTACTAAACTGATGTCACCTAACAAAAGGTTTGGGGAACTTAAGCCACAATCAGTTGGAGAGAGGGCAACATAATCATACCAAGTCTTGACTTCAAGAGTCCTAGTGGTATTGCTGAGCATGTACCTATTCATGTTCACTCAGTGAACTCAACTCCACTTTGTTCATCACAATGGCCATATGACATCTCCCCTTGAACATCTAACAGACCGCTCTCACTTAACACACCTGAAACGGAGCTCTTGACCTCCACCTCCAAGGCGCTCCTTTCCTGCCTTCCCCATCTTGGTAAACGGCACTCTTGTCTCTCACTTGCTTCCCCAAGCATGACTAGTCCTCAATTGCTCCTTTTTCCTACACTATACAGCAAGCCCGGTGGCTCGAACTTCAAAATATACTGGTTCAAGCCACCTTCATCTTTTTGCCTAACAGTCTCCCAACTGGTCTTCCTGCCTTCTACTCTTGCCTCACTCCATCCTGTAGCTAGATCTCTTAAACACAAATTGGGTTAGTCACTCCCTTGCTCAAAACTCTAGGGAAGGTTCAGAGCATGAATTAAACTCAAATTCCTGGGACCAGCAGTTAGCGTAATGGCTATGTTGCTGGACTACCACGTAGTCGACTGTGGTTCGAGTCCCGGACCTGGTGGCTTAAACTCACGCCGGGCGCGTGTGCGTGCGTGCCCAAGATCCCGAGAGGAGAATGGAGGAGAAGAGATTGCGGCGTGGCCATCCCCCCTGGGGGGTGATTTCTCGCTTTCTCTCTCTCTGTCTGTCTGGTGAGCGCACGCGCCCTATAGCAAAAACCTCTCCCCCCCCCCCCAAAAAAAAAAAAAAACACTAAAATTCCTCACCATGGCTTATACTGTCCCCTATAATCTGGATCAAGCCTATCCCTATATCATGTTCTCTACTTCTCTCTCTGCATAGTCAGCTCTGACTGTCCTCTTCTCCCTGAAACAAGTATTCCAGACCCAGGACCTCTATATATTATATTTGATGAAGTCTCTGCTCCAGTGTCACCTCCTCTGATCATCCTTTCTCAAACAGCCATGCAGGCCACTCATCCACCTCCCATGGATATTCCATCCTTATTCTATTTTCTTCAGATTATTTATCACCATCCAAAGGTAAGTTTCATTTCAGCCTTCCCTTCCTCCACTAAAATGTAGCTCTACAGCGAGAAGAAATCTTTCATGAATTTATCCCCTTAAGTAGAAGCCTGGCACAGGATTTGTTGAATGAATTAATCTTCCCAGTTTCTATTATATGCCAAATCCTACACCAGGTATAGAGGTTGTCAACTCTTCCTCCACTCTCAAACTCTTAAGTAGTGTCCTCAATTTCTCAGATTTACCCAGGGTTTAGAATACTGCAATCACTGTTTATTAAGTTCTACAACTTTCCATTCCAATAGCCCACGCTGATGCACACTTTATTTTTTTTAATAATTATTTTATTTAACTTTATTTATTTAAGTTTGACCAGGGGGGGGGGGGGGGGAGAGCGAGCGAGAGAGAGAGAAAGCAAGCCGCCAGGTCCAGGACTTGATCCATGGTCGAACATGTAGGAGTCCAGTGTCCTTAACAAGCACGCCACCTGCCGACCCCCACTTTATTCTTTAGAAATCTTATGGTGATACTGACCATCTCCTCCTGCCAGAAAACTTTCTTCCTAGGTTTCAATACCAACACTCTCTCTTGGTTCTCCTCCCACTCTCCAGGCTGTTCCCATTCAGTTTCCTGCTCCTTCCTTCCTTTTTATTTTTTTTTTTTAAAGAATCATTTCTTGGGACCAGCAGGTGGCATGGTGGTTAAGGCGCTGGACACTCCCACATGGCTGACCAGGGTTCGAGTCCTGAATCTGGTGGCTTGCTTTCTCACTTCCTCTCTCTCTCACTCTCACTCTCTGTCTCTCTCTGGTCAAATTAAAAATAAATAAATAAATTAATTAATTAATTAAATAATTATTTTTTTAAAAAAAGAAGAATCATTTCTTTAATTGCATTTGTTATTATTGTTTTTTCTAATTTGACCAGACAGAGACAGAGAGACAGAAAGGGAAAGCAAGAAAACAAACCTCCAGGTCCAGGACCCGAACAGCTGTCAGCCATGTGGGAATCCAACACCTTTAAGCACCTCACCACCTGCCGGCCCCAGCTCCTTCCAATGTTTTTTTTTTTTTTTTTTTTTTTTTTTTTTTTTGGAGAGGTTTTTGCTATATGGCGCGTGCGCTCGCCAGACAGACAGAGAGAGACAGAGAGATAGAAAGCAGGAAATCACCCCCCAGGGGGGATGGCCACACCGCAATCCCTTCTCCTCCATTCTCCTCTCGGGATCTTGGGCACGCACGCACACGCGCCCGGCGTGAGTTTAAGCCACCGGGTCCGGGACTCGAACCACGGTCGACTACGTGGGAGTCCAGCGACACAGCCATTACGCTAACTGCTGGTCCCTCCTTCCATGTTTTAAGTGTTCCCCATGGTTTAATGATCGGTCTCCTTATCGTCTCAATTCATCCGTTCTCACCATCCCTGAACAATCAACTCTACGACCATAGGTTTATCTTAGCCCAAATCTCAAGCTCACATGTTCAGCATCTCTACCTGAAAATCCCACGGGCACCCAGAAACTCAAGTTTTCCTACGATTTTTGTTCCTTCACAATCCCTGTGTCTAATCAATCACCAAATGTGTCTATTTGCTCCTACAATTACTACAGTTATCTTATTTTGTAGTAAATTACCTGTCCCCCTCCTGCCTTCCTCTCCGCAGTTCCATCCTCTAGATGGATTCCTCTGTAAAACTCAGATTGTGTTAACTGGCTGGCTTCAAATTTTCTAAAACCTCATTCTCTAATTGTCTTATCCTCTAGACAAAGTTCATCTCCTGGCACTGGCCCCTTCCTTTCTTTTTCCTAAAAATTATTTAATTTAATTTATTTATTTTAATTTGACTAGAGATGGACCGTGAGAGAGAGAGAGAAAGTGAGAAAGCAAGTCACCAGGTCCAGGACTCAAACCACGGTTGGCATTGTGGGAGTCCAACACTTTTAACCATCATGCCACCCGCCGGCCCCATTTGCTCTAGGGTATATGCACTCTCAGAGGGAATGAGGTAGCAAGCCAGCACCTCTCACCCCCAGGGCCATGGCCATGACCTATTTCCTCCTGGAATTTTGGACACACACACAAGGTGCCTGGTATGTTTTTCTTTTTCCCTTTTTTGAATGTTATGATTATTATTATTATTATTTTTAATTTGAATGTTATGATTATTATTTTTTTGAATGTTATGATTATTATTATTATTATTATTTTTAATTTGACCAGAGAAAGAGGAAAGGCGAGAAAGCAAGCCACCACGTCCTAGACTCGAGTGATGGTCATCAACGAAGGAGTTGAGTGCCTTAACCAATATGCCAGCTGCCAGCCTCATACAGGCATGATTTTTCAAACATCCAGGCCTCGTACTCAAACCAAGCAGTCAGTCACTTTATCACATGCTATATCTCCTTGAGCACGATGCAATTTAACTTTTCAGTGCATCAGTTTCTACTCCACCTTCTAGCTGGCCATATTTCGATACTTACTGCACTGCGTTATAATCACTTGTCTCGTTTTTGAGAGTTGGAGTTCTCATTTGTTGGAGCACTCAGCTGTGCCCAGCATATCTCTGCATAAATAAATATTCAATACACATTTACTAATGAATGAATTAAAGCAGGAGTCAGCAAATCATGCTGCATGGGCCAAATCTGGCTTGTAGTCTGCTAGCTAAGAATGGTTTTTACATTTTAAAATAATTAGAAAAGAGAGGCCAGAAAGTTGTACAGCAGTAATACAACTGGAGCCACGTGAGACAGGTCCCGGCTTTGTGTCCCAAGACTTCCCTGGGCATGCCACAATATGGACCAGCTGTGACTAGGAATAGACCGGTATGAGTATTCTGTGGGGAGTGCCTGACTCTCTCTCTCTCCCTCTTTCAGTTCTCTCTCATGGAAAAAATTAATACCCTCTTAAAGTTTGGAAAAGAAAACTTTAAAAAGAGTAATAATTGGTAGTGCCTGAAAATTATATAAAATACAAATTTCAGTGCCCATAAAGATTTACTGGATCACAGCCATGTCCATCTATTTACAGTCTTGTTTTAAAGAATTGTTTTACTTACTTTTTTTTTTTTATTTTTAAAAACTTGACCAGGGAGGGGCCAGCAGGTGGTGTGGTGGTTAAGAGCACTGGACTCCCACATGGCCAACCATGGTTTGAGTCCTGGACCTGGTGGCTTGCTTTCTCACTTTCTCTCTCTTCCTCTCTCTCTCTCCGGTCAAACTAAAATAAATAAATAAATAAATAAATAAATAAATAAATAAATAAATAAAGTTAAATAAAATAATTGTTAAAAAAAAAAAAAATTGACCAGAGGAAATGAAAAAGCAGGCCACCAGGTCTGGGACTTGAATAGCAGTGGTCATATGGGAGTCCAGTACCTTAACCACCACGCCACCTGCTGGCTCCTACATACAGCCTTATGGGTCCTTTCACACTATGACAAGAGAGGAGAGTAACTGCAATGGAGACCATATGGCCCATGAAGCCATGTTTGCTATCTGGTCCTGTACAAATTAAATATAAGTGAAAGTAGATTTTTGTTTCTAACAGAACATGGACCAAAATCCTGGCTTTTCCACTTTTTTAAAAAATAATTATTTATTTAATTCCATTTGTTGTTATTATTTTTTAATATGACCAGACAGATTCAGAGAGAAAGAAAAAGGGAAAGCGAGAAAGCAAGCCACCAGGTCCAGGACTCGAACCATGGACTCGAACCATGGTAGGCCATGTGGGAATCCAGCATCCTTATCCACCACACCACTTGCCGGCCCCAGCTTTTCCACTTCTTACCAGTCTATAAAGTGCCAGGTGTAGAGTTATAAGCTTAATGTTAGAATCCCAGTTCTTATCACATGCTCTATCTCCTTCAGCATGGTCTAACTTCTCAGTGCATCAATTCCCTCATCTATAAATCTGGGATAATAAAATATATCTCATGGGACTGTTATAAAAATTAAATGAGGGGCCAGTAGGTGGTACGGTGGTTAAGGGCACTGGACTCCCACATAACTTGACCATCGTTCAAGTCCAGGACCTGGCGACTTGCTTGCTCTCTCTCTCTCTCTCTCTCTGTCCCTCTCTGGTCAAACTAAAATAAATAAAGTTAAAAAATCGTTCTTAAAAAAATTAAATGAGTTGGTACATGTAAAATGCAGGGAACAATGCCTGGCATGCAGTAAGCACACAACAAATACTACTATTAATACAGCAAAGTGCTTAGTTAATACTAGTCCCCCCTTCCCCCCATCTACTCTGCCTCTTAGCGGATTCCCAGGAAGCCTACATTTAAATAAGACAGGCATGGGAGCCAATACTTATATGACAAGTGCTATACAGATGGCTTCTGAGTCGATTCATAATTATGGTTCTCCTCTTAGCTCTTTTGACCGCTCCTCCCCTGAATCCTTCCCTAGCCCTTGCACCTAAATCTCTCCTGTCTCCCTACTCTATGCTTTCTCCCTCAGAAATCCAGCTGGAGCCCAGGCTTCACTGCAGGGGACTATAAGCTTCTTACTCTCTGGTCCCAATTTCTCTCCCCTGTGCCTCAATGTATTTCAGTATTATTTACCAACTTCTGAATGCTACCTACAGGACTACCATCACCTTAAATTCAAAATGTCAGAGCTAAAAGTCATCTTTTCCGTTCTCTATCCTCTTGTCTTTCCAGTTTACGAGGAGAATCTGCTGTTCTTCCAGTACCCAGCCTGGTTATCCTGCAATTATACTTCACTCCTAGCCCTCTAACAAGGAGACTTCATCTTAAGTCATCTTTTCCTTTGTGTTCCTACCGCCATAGACTAATTCAAGTCCTTTTTATTTCAAGCTCATTGCAGCAAAAAACCTCTATCTGGTCTCCCTGCCAGAGGCACCAATGTATTCCTCACATACTACCACACTAATCTTCTGAAAACATCCCACTTTTTATTGTGTCCTTCTCTGCTTAAAGCCTGTAATGCAATACTGCCTCCTCCATCCTATAATCTGTATGGAAAAAGGACAAGATTGACCTCAGTGTGGCAATCAAAATCCTTCACTTATCTACCGAGCTCCAACCTCCATTTCTAACCTTATCTTCCATTATAATAATACCATCACCTTATATTCACTAAGTACTTTTTTTAAAAGAGATTTCTGCAATAGAGCACATGCACTAGCCAGATACAGAGACAGAAAGCAGGGGGGATGGTCATGCAGGAATCCTTTCTCCACCATTCTCCTCTCAGCATCTTGTGCACACAAACATGCAAGCACATGCACCCAGCGTGAGTTTGAAGCTGCCAGATCTGGGCCTTGAACTGCGGTCGACTACCAGCAAGTCCGCCATCTGCTGGTCCCTCATGAAGTACTTGTATATAGCTTCGGAGACCTCCTTACAAGCCCTGGCATTTCATCTCCACAACAGCCTCCAGAGAGGGGTTGAACAGGCATTAGTACCTCCCTTTTATAGATAAGAAAATAGACTTCTAGCGTGGAACCAGGGGTCAGAATGGGTCCCCTCACACTCTCTCCTTAAGACTTAAGGTAAGTCGATCTAAAATCTCACTCTCCTCAATGACATCCAGAAACTCTGGCCACCTTCCTGTTGTCTTGCCACCTCTCTCCAACACACCTCAGGTTTTCTTAGCTCTGCATTTCACCTCCTACCATTCTCCCCTACACTCTTCCTATAAAAATTGTACTTTACCCCAAACTCTTCCTATAAAAATTCAGTGTTTGAGTCTTGAGTTTAAATGCCATCATTCTCAGACATCCAAATACAAATTTTTGGAGGGGGAGTTTTGCCACAGGGCACATGTGCTCACTGGAGAAAGACAATAAGAAGGAAAGTAAGAAATTACCCTCCCAGGGTGGGTGGCCAGGCTGCTACCCCTTCTCTTCCATTCTCTTCTCATTTTGGGCAGGCATTCACATGCGCCCGTGGGAATTCAGGGGAATTCAGCACCAGTAGCCACCAGGTTGGCCCCAAATGCAAATTCCTTTTTTTTTTTTAGAGTAATTTTTACTCACTGGAGACAGAAAGTGAGAAATCACACGGTGGGGGGGCGGGGGGGCGCGGGGGGGGGGAGGGAGGGGAGTGGGGGAATGATCACGCTGCAATCCCTTCTCCTCCATTCTCCTCTCGGGATTTTGGGCACTCACGCACATGCACTGAGTGTGCATTTTAAGCTGCTGCCGAGGCCAGGATTTAAACCATGGTCAATTATGTAGGAATCAAGCAACATAACCATTATGCTATCTGCTGGTCCCCCCAAAATGTTTTAATAAGCCTTATTCCATTCGGTAACCCTACAGAATGTATGATAATTAATTTGACACATTCTTTTCCCCAGTCTTTTTTTTTTTTTTTTCCCCTCTAGTTTGGTATAGGGTATAGGCACTCACTGGAGAGAGGGGAAGGAGTGTGAAATCTCAGAGGGGATGGCATGCTGCAGTCCCTTCTCTTCCACTCTCCTCTGGTAATCTGGGGCATGCATGCACATGTTCCCAGCACAATTTCAAGCCACTTGGTCTGGGACTTCAAACGCAGTTGGCTATATAGGAGTCCAACACCTTAACCACCATGCCACCTACTGGCCCCTCTAAGAGGTTTCTACATATCTCACAGTATCTATCACAATATTTTGCATATAAAGACTTACAGTTTTGGATTAGACAGCCTAAACCAGGAACAGGAGGTCAAGACCATGAAAAATGTGAAATCAACCAACAGTCACAACCAGTATATTCTTTAATTCCGAGAGGGCTCATGTCCTCTTTCACTCCAAGACAGATGGAAAGAGGGGGAGATGGGAGAAAGCGCTCCCGAAGAGACGTAGCCATGCTGCAATTCCTTCTCTATTTCCTCATACTGTCACGACTTGGGACACACACACGCATGTACCCAGCATGTTTTTCAAACCACTAAAGCCAGGATTCAAACTGCGCAGTTGGTCATGTAAGATCCAGCTCCTTTAACCGCTAGACTGTGGGACCAGCTCCGGTATTTTGTTTTTAATTAAACAGAATGGGTACCTGGACCTGGTGGCTTGGGGGGGGGGGGGGATCACACAAGGCATGTGTGTGCATGACCAAAACCCCAAAAGGAGGAAGAGTGGAGAAGAGATTGTGGTGTGATCATGCCCTATAGGGGGTGCTTTCTTGCTCTCTCTTGCTGTCTCCTGCAAGCACAACCGTCCTCTGGCAAATTAAACAAACAATAACAATAACAACAACAAAAAATAGAACAGAAACCAAAGTCTGTCTTTCAAAATAAAGGTAAGGACTTTTTTTTGGAAATATGACAGCTCCTAACACTGCTAACAAAGATGACCCAATTTCTAGGCCCAAAGGTTTTACATTTAAAACAGAGAGATTTGCTCTCAACCAAACCCCACACTCCCCCGATATATTAGCTAAATAGAGTACACTGATACACCAGGGCAGAGGAAGACGAAGCTTAAAAGAGTGATAGAGTAGGAGAAAGTTTGCATAGAAATGTTTCTTAGAGATGTCTGGAACACAACACTGGGTGTTTACTTTCCATTGTCTGCCTTTTTTTTTGCCAGAAAGATCTCGCCACAGAAGCGGCTCTGAAACATGTAACGACACATTCACAGTGAGTCAGTCCTTGCTGCAGCCTTACATGGGGGTGTGCAGGATCTGGCCCTGACTATGTCAGCTACAAGACCTCTTTGATGTTCCAAGAACAGTCATGTTTCAGGCCTCTGCACCTGCTGCACCCTTAGCCATATGCTTTCTCCTTAAATATCCCTCACTTGATTTTTCTTCAAATGTCCCATCTCCAGATAGACCCTCAGTGACCACATCTAAAGTAGGCCTACTCATTATTCCCTTAGCCTATTTTATGAATTTTCACATAACTTATCACCTCCTAACACACTATTTTTTTTTTTTTGGAGAGGTTTTCGCTATAGGGCGTGTGCGCTCGCCAGACAGAGAGAGACATAGAGACAGAAAGTGAGAAATCACCCCCCAGGGGGAATGGTCACGCCGCAATCCCTTCTCCTTCCATTCTCCTCTTGGGATCTTGGGCACGCACGCACACGCACCCGGCGTGAGTTTTAAGCCACCGGGTCCAGGACGCGAACCGCGGTCAACTACGTGGGAGTCCAGCGACATAGCCATTACGCCAACTGCTGCTTCCCCTAACACACTATTACATATGTATTCTTTTGTGGTCTATCCCAGGGATCTACAAACTTTCTGTAAACTGCCAGATAGTAAATATTTTCAACTTGCTGTTGCAAATACTCAACTCTGCCGTTTTAGCACAAAAAGCAGCTTAGAAAATACATAAATGAGCAGATGTATATGTGTTCCAATAAAACTTTATTTTGAAGTCATTGATAGCAGGGTGGTTAAGAAGACTGGATTTCACATGGCTGACTAAGTGGTTTGAGTCCTGGTCCCGGTAGCTTGAGAAACATGCCGGGTGCATGTGTGGACATGCACAAAATCCTGAGAGAAGAATGGTGAAGGGACTGTGGTGTGGCCATCCTTCCTGGTGGATGTGAGAAAGTCATCCCCACACACAGTATACATGGCCTATAGAGAAATTATAGACAACAGCAACAACTATTTCTTCCTGACCGAAAAATAAACAAACTACTATTTATGAACACAGGTAGGGGCTGGATTTGGTCCAAGAACCATAGCTGCCAACCTCTGGTATATCCCTTAAACAGAAGTGAGTGTCATAGGGAGAAGAACTTTGTTTTTTTTTTTTTTCACTCTGATATCCTTAGTAACACATAACAGTGTCTGACTCCAAATATGCATTCAACAAATACATGCAGAATGAATAATACTAGACTGGAGCAGAGTACACATCTCTTTCACCTCCTCAGCTGACACCACCATGATATTCAACAAGAATGAGGCCAAGGTCAGTAACTCATTTCCATTTGGTAAATTGTCCCAGGACTACTGGCTGCCACTGTCACTGGCAATAACCATCTCACAAATGCTTTTGGTTTTATCTGGATCCAGACCAGAACTTGTTAAACACAGATTGATTCCAACCAGCCAGTGATGTGTTGAAGGTGGCTGGATCCCACATGGCTGACTGTGTGGTCCCAAGTCCAAAACTGGCGGCTTGAAAATATGTAGGCACGTGTGCCCAAAATCTCAATAGGAGGGAGAAATGGAGAAGAAAATGCATTGTGACCATTCCCCATGGGGTGGTGGTAGAAGGTGCTTTCTCATCCCACCGACGTTTCTTGTACCCTCTGGCAAAAAAAAAAAAAAAAAAAGAAAGAAAAAAAGGAAAGAAAATGAAAACAAAAACAAAAACAAAAACAAAATGATTGCTGGCCCATCCCAAGAAACTGATTCAGTAGGTCTAGGATGGAGCCCAAGAGTCTGCACTTCTAGCAAGTTCCCAAGTGACGCTGACACTAGAACCACACTCAGAGACCAAGATCCATTGGATAACATACCCAAAAACTATACTTCTCGCATTTTTACTCTATTTCAAAAGAAAAAAAAAAAGTCAGTGATTTAGCCACAGAGGGAAAAAGATTAAGACCATAAGACCGTTCCATGGAAAAGTGCTTCACTAAAATGAAGGCAGAAAAACACTAGGCCTTTCATTTTTTTTTTTAAAGAACTATTTAACTTGGGACCAGCAGTTAGCGTAATGGCTATGTCGCTGGACTCCCACATAGTCGACTATGGTTCGAGTCCCGGACCCGGTGGCTTAAACTCACGCTGGGCGTGTGTGCGTGCGTGTCCAAGATCCCGAGAGGAGAACGGAGAAGGGATTGCCGCGTGGCTATCCCCCTGGGGGGTGATTTCTCGCTCTCTGTCTCTCTCTCTGTCTTTCTGGCAAGCGCACGCACCCTACAGCAAAAACCTCCCCCCCCCCCAAAGAACTATTTAACTTTATTTGTTTACTTATTTAAATTTGACAAGAGATTGGGGGGGGGAGGGGAAGCAAGTGGCCAGGTCCGGGATTTGAACAGCATTTGGCCACGTGGGACACCAGGGCCCTTAGCCACCATGCCACCTGCCAGCCCCATAGCCTTTAATTTTTAACGGACTACCTTCCCAGCCTAATTTTAACTGACTAAAACAATACACTAAATAGGTAAAAGTAAGAAATCACCAGTAGGTGGTTAGTATGGATACTGGTCTGAGTATTACCTCCAAATCAGCTGTCTTAAAATTACTTTAAAGTGGACCAGCAGATGGTTTAACAGTTATGTCATTGGACTCCCACGTAGTCGACTGCAATTTGAGTCCCAGACCCGGCAACTTAAAACTCACGCTGGACACATGTGTAGGTGTGCCCAAGATTCTGAAGGGAAAATGGAGATGCCATTGTGGTGTGACAACCCACCCTGGGGGGTGATTTCTCACTTTCTGTCTCTCAGGCGAGCACACCAGCCCTACAGCCAAAATCTCTCTTTAAAAAAAACTTAAGAGGCCGACAGGTGGTATGGTGGTTAAAAGCACTGGACTCCCACATGGCTGACTACGGTTCGAGTCCCAGACCTGGCAGCCTGTGTCTTGCTTTCCCTTTCTCTCTCTCTGGTCAAATTAAACATGATAATAACAAATGGAATTAAATAAGTAATTCTTTAAAATACTTTTAAAACATTAGTATTTTATTATTATTAATTTTTAAATTATTTTAAGAATTATTTAATTTTATATTTATTTATTTTAATTTAACCAGAGAGAGAAAGAGAGAGAGAGAGGGAGGGAAAGTGAGAAAGCAAGCCACCAGGTTCTGGACTGCTGGACTCAAACCACAGTCGACCACGTGGAAGTCCAGCACCCTTAACCATGATGCCACCTGCCAGCCCCTATTATTATTAATTTGTTATAGGGCACGAGTGTTCACGAGAGAGAGAGAGAAAGTGAGAAAGGAAGCTGCCAGGTTCCAGACTTGAACTGTAGTCGGCCATGTGAGAGTCCAGCATCTCAACCACCATACCACCTGATGGCCCCCAAAAATATTACTATAAAGAAGTAACTTTAGAGTAACTTACACTCTACTTTTTAAGTTGCTAAAGGGCATGTGCATTCACTGAAGGGGGTAGGGAAAGCATCCCCCAGCAGGACTGGCCACACCACAATCCCTTCTCCACCCTCTTTAGGATTTCTGGGGACATGTACACACACGTTTTTCAAATCACCAGTTCTAGGGCTTAGCTGCAGTTAGTCATGTGGGATCCAGCCCCTTTAACCACCAAGCCACCAGCTGGTCCTCCTCTTAACTGTTTTAGAGTGGCTACCAGTGAATTTAAATCACATACATGGGAGGCCAACAGGTGGCATAGTGGTTAAGGTGCTGGACTCCCACACGGCTAACAGCCTTTCAAGTCCTGCACCTGGCGGCTTGCGCTCACTCTTATGCTCTTATCCCTATCTCTCTGGTGAGCACATGTGCCTTATAGCAAATTTATAAAGTAATAGTAGGGGCCAGCAGGTGGCACAGTGGTTAAGGCACTGAACTCCCACATGGCTGACAGCATCTTGAGTTCAGACATAGTGGCTCACTTTCTCTCTCTCATTCTTTTTTTTCTGGTGAACATGCGTGCCCTATAGCAAACTAAAATAATAATAAGAGACAGCAGGTGCTGTGGTGGTTAAGACACTGAACTCCCACATGGCCAACAGTGGTTTGAGTCCCAGACCCAGAGGCTTGAAATTCACGTCAGACATGTGTGCTTGTGAGCCAAAATCCTGAGAGAAGGGAGAAAGGAGAAGGGATTGCAGGGTAGCCATCCCCCAGTTGATGATTTCTCACTTTCTCTCTAGCAAGCACATGTGCCCTACAGCAAATTTAAAAGTAACAATAAATAGGGACCAGCAGATGGCATAATGGTTACATTGCTGGACTCCCATGTAGTTGACCATGGTTGAGTCCCAGATCCTGTGGTTTAAAACAGGTCAATCCCGTGCGTGCCCAAAATCCCAAGAGGAGAATGAAGAAGGGATTAAGAGATTGCGGCATGGCCATCCCTGCTGGGGGTGTGATTTCTCACTTTCTCTCTGTCTTTCTGGCAAGCACACGTGCTCTATAGCAAAAATATCAATAAATAAAATTAAATAATTATTTTAAAAATAATAATGTTAGTCCCATCTCTGTGACCACTATTAGTATCCATATCTACAGCTACACAAACATGCAGCAACTTGAAAAATGCTCTGGACAAATGTGCAAAATCCCAAGAGGAGAATGGCAAGAGAAGAATTGCGGCATGGCCATCCTCCCTGGGGAGTGCTTTCTTACCACCACCACCACCACCACCACCACCTCTCTCTCTGGCTAGTGCATGCACCCTTACACAACAAATTAAAGGGAAAAAAATATATAATTATGAACCTATGAAGAATTACCTATTTGAGCATTCTTTTAACATATGCGATCACATGTTGAGACTTCAGAATTGTACCATAGCTCAAGGACAATATTGTTAAAGAAAGAAATGTGCTCCTGGGGTCAGCAGTTAGTGTAATGGCTATGTCGCTAGACTCCCACGTAGTCGACCACGGTTCGAGTCCCGGACCCGGTGGCTTAAAACTCACGCCGGGCGCGTGTGCGTGCGTGCCCAAGATCCCAAGAGGAGAATGGAGGAGAAGGGATTGCAGCGTGGCCATCCCCCCTGGGGGGTGATTTCTCGCTTTCTGTCTCCCTGTCTCTGTCTGGCGAGCGCACGCACCCAACAGTAAAAACCTCTCAAAAAAAAAAAAAAAAAATGTGCTCCTGAGTAGAATTAGAAGTAACTGTGAAACATAAAAGAAAATCAGCTTAAAAAGTAGTGCGATACCCAAATATTGCCAAAATATTAAAATACTTACATGATTTAATTACCTTGTCATAAAACATAAACTTCAGGGGCTGGCAAGTGGCGTGGTGGTTAAAGGCGCTGGACTCCCACATGGCCGACCACGGTTCAAGTCTCGGACCTGGTGGCTTCCTTTCTCACTTCCTCTCTCTCTCCCTGTCTCTCTCTGATCAAACTGGAAAATAATGATAATAATAATAAGTAAAGTTAAATAAAAAATAATTCTTAAAGAAAAGAAAAAGAAAAAAAAAAAAAAAAAAAAACCATAAACTTCAAAGACTAATTCCAGCACACTGGAAAACAGTCACGGCCTATGCAACAGGAAAGCATTTAATTTCCAAACATGTGTTTCAAACCCACTGAATATTACCATCCTCCAGCAAGGGGTCAACAACTTGTGGCAACCACTACAGATGATTTTGAGTGGTACTAGAGTAGGCAGTTGACAGTCATGACTGAATGAACAGAAACTCAGTGCAATTAATATGCAGAACCCGTGTCAAGTCAGTGTGAAACCAGAGCTAGAGGTAGAACAAAACAGTACCCTAGAGTCTCACCCAGGCCATCTCCCCAGGAGTCAGCTCCCTAAATTACTTTTGCTCTCTATAGTTTATTCATCCCCTCTTCCATGAAAGTTCCAAGTCCTCCTTCCCACAATCCCTCGTCCTCTTAAGCAATTTCTCCAGATAAAAACAGGAGCGCATTCCCCAGTCTCATCATTTTTAGACAAGGAGTAGCACATCTAACAATCACTCACAAACATTCACTGGGCCTTCCATAGGCCAGACACTATGCTAGGTGGTAGGGAACAAAGGTTTATCTGGCCCTCAGGTAGCCTGTCCTGGAGGTGGACAAGTCAACAATTACAGCATTAAAAATGGCTGGAGGATAAGGCAGGAGGGCCACCAAAGGGACCCTTAACTTTGCTGGGTGGGAAGGAACAATAAACAAACAAAACATAAATTATACTCAAATATACCTGTGACTGTTGTAATAGCCAATTCATCGGTTTAACCCTCAAGATACTGACTCTCCTAATGAAAAATTCTCTTACTATAAAAATATTACAGTTGAAGTTCATGACTCTGGCACCAAGTTATCAGAAAGAGAGAGGAAAAAACCCACACAATTCTACAGAAGATAATGTGCAAACCTAATTAGGCATGATGTCAAGAGGCTTCACCCACTTACTGTTCTGTCTCTCCCAGCTGAAGGTGACACAACTGACCCACTCCTGTGACTTTGGTGTTTTCTTCTAGCAGCAGTTACACACTTACAGGGATGCACCCATACTTTAACCCTTTATGGACAATGGCAAAACTTGCTAGACTGCTGGTTGGCACTGTGGCCATAGAAGAGATGAGATCAAGGGATCGTGTATATCAACTGGATGGCTCACAACTCTGCTTTGCTATAACGCAGAAAGACACCAATGGAAAACAGCTCTATAGGCAGTAACCTCAATGAACAATCACTGGGAAGACCATGAGGGTAGCTGTGGAATGTGCCTAACAAGGCAATTCACTTCTTGATCGTTTCTGAATTTCCACCTCCCAGGATCCAGCTCTCAGGACATTCCATCAGGCATGGAGAACGGGCTCTCTGTTTCTGATACCCAGTAGCCACAGATCACTTCCAATCCAAGCTTCATACCCACCTTGCCTATCTTACTGAGCCAACAGCTGCCTGGCCTCTTGTCCTTACCACCCCCAAAACAAGTCTTTTCCTGACCACTCACTCATCTTCCATGTAACCTAGGTGATGTGTTCCTTGAAAATTGTCTGGTTTATACCCTATCTCCAACATGAACTGAAATATGGCTAATATATGAAATTATCACAGTATGAAAATGCTCTGATATCTATACTTTGTAAGGGCTCTTTCCCCAATTTTAATGAATAACTTTGGTGATTCTTTCTCTATATATACTATACACACACACACACACACACACACACAATTTTAAGGAAATAAAAAACATCATAGCCTTTGGCACAACACTAAAATTAATACAAAATTAATCTGTGAGCAATTTCATTGTGAACAGCATACTACTTTTAACTTTTACAAATACGAAGTACAAAGAATATTTCCTTTAAGTTCATGTTCATGGAGTTAGTACCACAGTAGAATTTGCAAAGATAAAAAAAATATTATTCTTAGGATAATTCAATGATACCTTAACCTTCACTAAAACAACTTTTGTACAAGTCCATTTACAGCCAGCTGGTGGCACATGGTTAAGGCAGGTAGGTCCCACTGGCCAACTGCAGTATTCAAGTCCCAGCCCCTTTGGCTTGAAAAACACACTGGGTGCATATGCATGCATGGCCAAAATCTTGAGAAGAGAACGGAGAAGAGACTGTGGCATGGCCATGCCCCCTGGAGAGTGCTTTCCCACTTTGCTCTCTGTCCAGAGAGCACACTTGCCCCACAGGAAAACGAAGAAACAAAAGTCCATTTATTTATTCCCCCCAAGTACAAGACAGAGACAGAGATAGACAGAGAGAGCACTCCCACACCATGACCCATTTCCAGCCTCCTGCCCTGGACCATGCACGTGTGACCAGCATAACCAGGGAGGTCTCAAAGAGGTCTCCAGATGTGAACCTCCCAGAGCATAGTGACTTACTAACTTACTGCTTTCTCACCCTGTAAAAACAACTTTCGGAACACCCAGTTTAAAAACAATCTGGGGTGGGAAGGGCAGGTAGTGTGGTGGTTGGGGGCGCTGGGCTCCCACATGGCTGACCGCGGTTCAAGTCCTGGATGTGGTGGCTTGCTTTCTCACTTTCCCTCTCTGTCTCTCTCACTCTTTCCCTCTTGATCAAATTAAAAACAAATGAATACATAAATAAAAATAAAGTTCAATGAAAAAAATCTTTATTTAAAAAAATACTAGGCAAATGTATTAGGTCATCAGAAAAGTCACGAAGTATTTTCCTATGCAAATATGCTCCAGACTTTCCCAATGACCCAATATATGGTAGGCCCAACCATGGTATTACAAGGTCACCACTGTATGATGGCTGAGGCTGTATGGGAGGCCTGGGTTTGGTTCCTGGCTCAACCTAAACAGGCCAAGTACAGTACCACATCCCTGTGGTCCTAGCCTGAATGGGAGGCTAGGACAGGAGGATCACCACAGGGTGAGACCCTCAAAAATACCTCTCTTCCTCCCACACACTCTATCATTTATTAAAAAGTACATGGTAGAAAACCAGCAGATGGCATAATGGTTACATTGCTGGACTCCCATGTCTATCACAGTTCAAGTCCTAGACCTGGCAGCTTAAAACCCACACTGGGTACGTGTGTGCACGTGTGCGTGTGTGCCCAAAATCCCAAGAGGAGAATGGAAGAGAAGAGACTGTGGTATGGCCATTACAGAAAGCAAGATGATTTCTTGCTTTCTGTGTCTCTGGCGAGCACACATGCTCTGTAGCAAAAATCTCAAAAAAAAAAGAAAAAGAAAAAAAGGTGCATGGTAGATATTATAAAGCTTATTTTTTGGGGGGGGAGAGGTTTTTTTCGTTTTGCTTTGTTTGGTTGGGTTATTTTTGCTATAGGGCACATGCACTCGCCAGAAAGACAGAGAGAGACACAGAGATAGAAAGCGAGAAATCACCCCCAGAGGAGGATGGCCATGCCATAATCCCTCTCCTCCATTCTCCTCTCGGGATCTTGGGCACGCACACACACGCTCGGGTGTGAGCTTAAGCCACCAGGTCCGGGACTCGAACCGTGGTCAACTACATGGGAGTTCAGTGACATAGCCATTACACTAACTGCTGGTACCCCAAGCTTATTTTTTTAAAGAACGATTTTTTCAGAGGCCATCAGGTGGTGTGGTGGTTAAGGGCACTGGACTCCCACATGGCCGACCGTGGTTCTGGTCCCGAGCAGCTTACATGCGTGTGCTTGCGCGCTCTTTCTCTCTCTCTCTCTTGCGCGCTCTGCCTCTCTCTGGAAAAGTTGAAATAAATAAATGGATAAAGTTAAATAAAATAATCCTTAAAAAAACAATTATTTATTCAACTTTGTTTATTTTTAATTTGACCAGAGAAGGAGATGGGAGGGAAAGTAAGAAAGCAAGCTGCCAGGTATGGGACATGAACTGCAGTTAGCCATGTGGGAGTCCAGCACCTTAACCTCCAGCATCTGCCAGCCCCATAAAGCTGATACTTTCAAAAATTAAGTTATGGCTCTAAATGGATGGATTTCTTGTGAAGGGGCTGCAAGCCTAATATGAGGGAATTTGGTTGTTTCACATCAGAGTCTCCTAAGTTTATTTCTTTCATTTCTTTGTTTAGTTTTTGTTCGTTTAATAAATATGGGAGAGAATGTGTGAATATGAGGTTGTAGGGGAGAGAAAGTGAACCTCAAACAGGGCCTGGTCAAGGTACATCCCCTTCCCTCCTTACCTCCCTCTAGTCAGGATTTTCAGCATGCAAATACACGCACCCTGCATATTTCTCAAGTGGCCAGGCCATGATGCAAACCACAGCTGGCCATGTGAGATCAGTTTCCTCTGCCCAGCGCTTAACCACTGTACTCCAGGCCCTTTCATAAGTGTCCACTATGAAAAAGTTTACTATATTTAAACAAAACTGCCGCTGATACATCTTACAATTCTAAGACAAGGGGCCAGCAAGTGGCATGGTGCTTAAGACCAGAGAATGGAAGAGAAGGAATTACAGTGTGGCCATTTCCCTCCCACCCCCCTCATGTTTTCTCATTTTCCCTCTCACTGTCTCTGTTTCTTTCTCCCCCAAATCTACCAACCCCTTGAGCACACATGCCTCAAATAAAAACCTCTTAAAAAAACAAATAAACAAACAAACAAAAAAAAACAAGAACATCGTATTTAGCTACTTTTTTTTCCCGTAGAAATTTTTGACACAGGGCATGAGCACTAGCCAGAGAGACAGAAAAGACAGATAGAAAGTGAGAAATCATCCCCTAGGGCGTATAGCCACACTGCAATCTCTTCTCCATTCTCCTCTTGGGATTTTGGGCATGCATTCACATGTGCCTCCTATGTTTTAAGCAGATGGGTCCACGACTCGAACTGTAGTCAACTATGTGGGGAGTCCGGTGATGTAACTAACCATTACGTCATCTGCTGGTCCCTGCTACGTTTTAACTTCAACACAAATGTCAAAATATGGGAAAATGAGCTTCCAAATGAACCTTATATGAAATTAAAGACCCCTCAGAAATTAAAATATGCATGTCCCCATAAATTCACCTTCTTATCCATCCTTTATTGAAAGTCAGGTAAATGTAAATCAGCTACTGAAACTGAAGAAGTTTTAAGTAAGAATGCCAATCTTTTAACAGATTATGAAGAAAAAATAAATTGTAAGAAATCATCATGATAAAATCTTTTCAGTGAGGGGGCCAACTTACTTTGCTATAGGAAAGCAAAAAGACACCTTAATCACATGATGGGGCCAGCAGATGGCATAGCAGTTACATCGCTGGACTCCCACATGGCCAAAAGTGGTGGGAGTCCCAGATCCAGTGGCTTGAAAATCATGCCAGGGTGCCAGCAAGTGGCGTAGTGGTTAAGAGCGCTGGACTCCTACATGGCCAACCATAGTTTAAGTCCTGGACCTGGTGGCTTGCTTTCTCACTTTCTCTCTCTCTCTCACTCTGTCCCTCTCCAGTCAAATTAAAATAAAGTTAAATAAAAAATAATTCTTTAAAAAGGAAGGAAGGAAGGAAGGAAAGGAAGGAAGGAAGGAAGAGAAAAGCATGCCAGGCACATGTTCATGCATGCCCAAGATCCCGGGAAGAGAATGTAGAAGGGATTGGGCATGGCCATCCCCACTGGGGGCTGATTTCTCACTTTCCCTCTCACTATCTCTGCCCCTGTCTCTCTCTTCAGCTGGCACACGTGCCCTAAGGCAAAAACCTCTTAAGGAAAAAAAAAAAAATCACATGCTACTACCAATCTTGGTTTTGCAGTCCTCAAATCATGAAAACAAAATTAATGAAATTCTTTAGGACTGTCTGTATGTGTTTTAAGTGCCAGACAGTTTTCTATGAGAAGGGAATATTAGAATCTACTAAGAAAAGAGTGGTACAACTTTCAGAAAGTTAGGACTGGGGCCGGCCCATGACCTGACTGACTAAAATTGATGGATCCCATATGGCTGACCACGCGGTTCAAGTCCCAAACTCAGCAGCTTGAAAAACATGCCAGGCACATGTGTGTGCATGTCCAAAATCCTGACAGGATAGTGAAACGGAGGAAAAGGGATTTCAGCCTGACCATGCCTCTGAGTGGAGGGAGGGGTAAGAGCGCTTTCCTCCCTCTCCCCGCTCTTCTCTCTGGCATTGTGAATACTCTCTGGCAAAATCTTTTAAAAAGTTATGACGGCCATTCGAAAATGTAGACATATTTCAAAACATCATGTAGTATACTATAAAAATATACACTTTTTTGTCAATTAGAAGAATAAGTTAGCAGGCCATAGTGGTTAAGGCAGCTGGATCCCACATAGCTGACTGCTCAAGTTGAGTCCTGGGCCCAGTGCCCTAAAAGAACACACTAGGTGGATCCAGCAGTTGGCATAACGGCTATGTTGCTGGACTCCCATGTAGTCGACTGCGGTTCGAGTGTCAGACCCAGTGGCTTAAACTCACCCCGGCGCATGTGCGTGCATGTCCAAGATCCCAAGGGAAAAATGGAGGAGAACGGTTGCAGAGTGGTCTTCTCCCCTGGGGGATGATTTCTTGCTTTCTGTCTCTCTCTTTCTGGCGAGCGCACGTGCCTTATAGGAAAAACCTCTCTAAAACAAACAAAAAAAAGAACTAAACAAAACAAAAACACACTAGGCATATGTGCATGCATGCCCAAAATCCCAAAAAGAGCAATGCAGGAAAAGGGACTGATGCAGGAAAAAGAACTGAGGCATGACCCTCCCCCATGGGAGAGCGCTTTCTCACTTTCCCTCCCTCTTTCTGTTTCTTTCCAGTAAATATATGCACCCTCTAGCAAATTTAAAAAAAAAAAAAAAATGGAGGATTAACGAGAGTAATGTCCTATAAAATATTTTACTTTTTTTTTTTGGAGAGGTTTTTGCTATAGGATGCGTGCACTCGCCAGACAGACAGAGACAGAGATAGAAAGCAAGAAATCACCCCCCGGGGGGGATGGCCATGCTGCAATCCCTTCTCCTCCATTCTCCTCTCAGGATCTTGAGCACACACGCACACGTGCCTGGCGTGAGTTTAAGCCACCGGGTCCGGGACTCGAACAGCGGTCAACTACATGGGAGTCCAGCGACATAGCCATTACGCTAGTTGCTGGTCCCTAAAGTATTTTACTTTTATATTCTAAAAATAGCATAACAATATGATCTCAGCCTTTTTTTTTTTTTTTTTAAGAGAGGTTTTTGCTATAGGGCACATGCACTCACCAGAAAGACAGAGAGACAAAAAGCTAGAAATCACCCCCTGGGGGGATGGCCATACGCAGCAATCCCTTCTCCTCCATTCTCCTCTTGGGAACTTAGGCACGCACACACACATGCCCGATGTGAGTTTAAGCCACTCCGTCTGGGACTCGAACCACAGTCGACTACGTGGGAGTCCAGCGACATAGCCATTACGCCAACTGCTGGTCCCTGATCTCAGCCTATTTCCACTATTATTCTTTTTTTTTAAATTCACCAGAGGACATGTATACTCATGAGAGAAGAAGAGAGAAAGAGAAGGGGAAAGCACCCCTAATGTAGCATGGTCAAGCCACAATCTCTTCTCCATTTTTCCATTCTGTTAGGATTTTGGACACTGCATTCATATGTACCCTACATGTTTTTCAAGCCACAGGGGGGAGGGATCCAAACCAGAGGGTCAGCCATGTGGGATCTGGCTCCCTTAACCATTAGCCATAGGACTAGCCCTCCACTATCACGATTTAAAAGTTAAAAAAAATATCGGGACCAGCAGATGGCATAATGACTACATCGCTGGACTCCCATGTAGTTGACTACGGTTCGAGTCTCAGACCCAGTGGCTTAAACTCACGTTGGGCACATGTGCATACATGCCTATGATCCCGAGAGGAGAATGGAGGAGAAGAGACTGCGGAGTGGCCATCCCCCCGGGGGGGGGGGGGTGGTCTCTTGCTTTCTGTCTCTGTCTTTCTGGGGAGCGCACATGGCCTATAGCAAACGTCTCAAAAGAAAAAAAACAAACAAACAAACAAAAAAGACAGAATGTATTCACTTTTCTTCTTTTTTATAGACATTTTTACTATAGGGTTTTAAGCCACTTAAAACTCATGCCAAGTGCAAGTGCGTGTGTGCCCAAATTCCCAACTGCAGCGTGGCCTTCCTCCCCCCCCCCCCCCCCGGGGTGATTTCTCCCTTTCTGTCTCTCTGTCTCTCCAGCGACCACATGCACCCTACAGCGAAAATCACTTACCAAAAAAAAAAAGTTATTAGGTTTTTGCTATAGGGTACACAGACTCATTAGTAAAAGAGAGAGATAAAGTGAGAAAGCAAGCTACCAGGTCTGGGACTCAAATCAAAGTCAGTCGTGAGGTAGTCCAGCACCTCAACCACCATGCCACCTGCTGGCCCCACTCGACTATTATTTTTTAAATGTGAAAATCTTTTAAAAAGTTGATGGAATTAGGGGGAACCAGCAGTTAGCGTAATGGCTATGTCGCTGGACTCCCACGTAGTCGACCACGGTTCGCGTCCAGGACCCAGTGGCTTAAAACTCACGCCAGGCGCATGTGCGTGCGTGCCCAAGATCCCAAGAGGAGAATGGAGGAGATGGGATTGCGGGTGACCATCCCCCCTGGGGGGTGATTTCTAGCTTTCTGTCTCTATGTCTATGTCTCTGGCGAACGCACGTGCCCTATAGCAAAAACCTCTCAAAAAAAAAAAGAAAAAAAAAAAGTTGATGGAATTAGGGACTAGCAGTTAGCGTAATGGCTATGTCACTGGACTCCCACATAGTCGACCATGGTTCGAGTCCCGGATCCGGTGGCTGAAACTCACGCCGGGCACGTGTGTGTGTGTGCCCAAGATCCCCAAGGAGAATGGAGGAGAAGGGATTGCGGCGTGGCCATCCGACCTGGGGGGTGATTTCTTGCTTTCTGTCTCTCTGGCTCTGTCTGTCTGTCTGGCGAGCGCACGCGCCCTATAGCAAAAACCTCTCAAAAAAAAAAAAGTTGATGGAATTATAAACTCAAGTAATAAGGCCTCTTTTTGAAATCTCAAACAGTTTTACCCAAAATCAAGTGGCCCAGAGAGAAGAAGGCACTCAAGGAGCCAGCAGGTGGGGTGGTATTTAGGGGCTCTGGGCCCCCACATGGCCAACCACAGTTTGGGTCCCAGATTTGGCTTGGCGGCTTACTTTCTCTCTCACTCTCATGCTCGCTCTCACTCTATACCTCTCTGGTCAAATAGAAAGAAAGCAAGAAAGTTAGTTAAATAATTCTTTAAAAAAAAAAGGCACTCAAAGACCAGTTCTGTGGCCTGACATTTTAAGTAGGTGGATCCATATTGCCGACTGCATGGTTTAAATCCTGGACCTGGACCTGGCAGCTTGAGAAACACACAAGGCACGTCTACATGCATGACTAAAATCCTGGAAAGAGAGAGACAGAAAAGAAGGGATTGCAGCATGGCCATTCCCCATTGAAGGTGCATTCTCCTTTCCTTCTCTGTCTCTCTCTTGTGAACACACATTCCCTCTAACACCAAAAAAGGAGGAGGAGGAAGAGAAGGAGGAAAATAGTACTCAAGAAAAAAGTGTTAGAATCACAATATATTCCCTCCCTGAAGTTGAGCAATATTAGTAAGGAAAACTTGGCAATTATTTTGTCATTGGTTTATTTCTTCCTTTCTTATGTCATTCTCACATTGTTCTGTGAAAGCTATGTGCAAATGCATCTTTTCCAACAGACTTAAAGTGAGGAGCTGTGTCTTTCATTCATTCTCACATTCTTTGGTCCCCAGTAGAGTTACTTACATAGAGTAGTAACTGAAAAAAAGATTAAACGATTTAAGGTAGGATATGTATACCAAAATGCAGATAATCAATTAGGCTCCGATTTATGCTAGAACAATCAAAATTTCCTTTTAGCTAATAAGCACAGTTATTTGATGTGTTTTATTTGCAAAGCTTGAAAGTAGATTTTAAGCTCTAAATAAGATAATTACATTTTAAATGTATTTAAAATAAAGTATGGTGATCAGACTTTTAAAAATACATAGGTAAAGTAGAAACGATTGGTTTTACTACATATTACACACGGCTATATAGACAGTACTAATATGGAAACAAAATGATCAGGCATTAATGTCTGTAAAACGTTAACACAAGTGATTTCTTGCTTTCTATTTCTTTCTCCAACAAGCACATGCACCCTATAGCAAAAACATCTTTCTTTATTAAAAAATAAAATAAAATAAAAAGAGACCAGCAGTTGGTGTAATGGGTATGTCACTGAACCCCCATGTAGTCGACTGCGGTTTAAATCCTGGACCCGGTGGCTTAAACTCATGCTGGGTGCGTGTGCATGTTTGCCCAAGATCCCAAGAGGAGAATGGAGGAGAAGGGATTGCAACATGGCCATCCCCCCCGCGGGGTGATTTCTCTCTTTCTGTCTCTCTGTCTGTCTCTGTCTTTCTGGCAAGCACACGCGCTCTATAGCAAAAACCTCTTCAAAAAAACAGTGAAAGAAAGATAAGGCCTGGGAAGTAGAGAACCTGTTCCCCAGCCAAGGAGCCATTCTGTCTCTCCCAATTTACACGGTGCTGCTGGAAACAGGTACGGAAGAATTGATTCAATCCATGGATCTACTCCCCATTACCTCAAGGAAATGATGGAATACCAAGCAGAGTAGTTAGGCCCTTTCTAGACTATAAACAGATCCATCAACTCTCTAAAGTCCTTGTCTAGGGCACAGGTAGGTAAACTACATTCCTCCATCCAAATCTGACCACCTCCAGTTTTTGTATAGACTGCAAACTAAGAATGGTTTTGACAAACTTAAATGGGAGAGGAAATCAAAAGAAGAATCCTATTTCCTGACACATGGAAATTATATTAAATTCAAATGTCAGTGTCCATAAATAAAATTTTAGTTGGACCATAGCCATGCTTATTCAATTACATGTTGTCTATATCTGCTTTCTTGCCAGGGCGGAGTTGACAGAGATCTTATAGCTTGCTAAGCCTACAGTATTACTACTAGGCCCTTTACAGAAACGTATACCGATCCCTGACTAGAATATTTCTCTAGGTTCCTGATTGCATCTTGTTTCTCAGATGCAGCCTACTGCTTCATGTGAGCCTCCAAACTTGACAGATGTCCATCTTGGGGCTGTGTTGTCCAAAGTTATATCATTAATACCAACATATAATATAGTGCAATTCATCAAAGTGAGGACAAAAACAAAGTAACAAATTACTTGTGTATAGAAGGCCCTAAAGCACAACATTATAATTACCCCAGTTCAGATCTTTTACCAGACCTTCTACATCAGTTCTGGGTCTCTCTACTGAAAGGAAACAAGAACTACAGAGACTTTGGAGGCAGGTAGATAATTAATAGAGCTCAAAAATCATACCACTAAAAATACTAAAAGAAATAAGAGTAGTTGAACCAAAGAAAAGAAAGGTGATTAAAGAATTGGTAATACCCGCCTTTGCTGACAGGTCATATTGCTACAAATGAAAACAATGGCAGCCTAAACTAATATTCCACAAAACATACATCTAGGGGGCCGGCAGGTTGCATCATGGTGGTTAAGAGCTCTGGACTTCCACATGGCCGACTGTTCGAGTCCCAGACCTGGCAGCTTGCTTTCTCACTTTCTCTCTCTCTCTCTCTCTCTCTCTCTCCTCCTCTCTGGTCAAATTAAAATAAATAAAGTTAAATAAAGCAATTCTTTAATGGGCCCAGCAAGCGGCATAGTAGTTAAGGTGCTGGACTCCCACATGGCTGACTACGGTTTGAGTCCCGGACCTGGTGGCTTGCTTTCTCATTTTCCCTTTCTCACTCTGGTCAAATTAAAATAATAATAATAATAATGATAATAAGTAAAATTAAGTAATACCAACAATAAATAAAATTAAATAAGTAATTCTTTTTTTTTTTTTTTGGAGAGGTTTTTGCTATAGGGTGCATGTGCTCGCCAGACAGACAGAGAGAGACAGAGTCAGAAAGGAAGAAATCACCCTTCAGGGGGTATGGCCACACCGCAATCCCTTCTCCTCTCGGGATCCTGGGCACGCATGCACACGCGCCCGGCGTGAATTTTAAGCCACCAGGTCCGGGACGCGAACCGCGATCGACTACGTGGGAGTCCAGCAACATAGCCATTACACTAACTGCTGGTCCCCAGTAATTCTTTTTTTAAAAAATACATCCAAAGAATTAAGTAGTATCATTTGTGGGACCGCCATTTCTGCCTTATGCCATCATAAACTAGAACCTCCAAAGATAATGACTTGTCAAATATTGTATTGCAAGTCTTCAACAGATGTATTTATGAATGTTCCTCTTTAGAAACACCTGGCATTAATGTAAGTTACCTGGGAAGGTATGCAATTAGTGTGCTGAGGTTCTGAAGCAGTCATGTAACTAAAAGGCAATGTAAGTTTCATCACCACACACCTTTCCATAGGACCAAATGGGGGGAAATGGGCTTAGATTACAGAATGCATATTACATTTAAGAATGTCCTACACCTGGGATCTCAATTACTCTAACAGAGCACTGGGGGTACAGGAATCTTTTCTGAGGACACTTTGATGAGACTGCTCAAGTCTGGAACGATCTGGATGCCTTCTTAAAGCAGAGAGAATGAGCCTCAAACACCCTTCTTCTCAGGCTACAATTATGTGATTTTTAACTCTCCTAGTTCTTCCAAGTTAAGAGTCTGCAGCCTTCGCTGTACTTTCATTTTGTCTTTCTTGAAGGCGGTCAATATACACAAGACTACAGTCTATGATAAACAGTAGCACCTCAAGTTGAAATTTGATTATAACTTTGATTACAAACTTTTTAAAATGACAGGGGTTTCACTTCCTTTAGCAGATAAGATGGAAAAACAGGCATAACTTCCAAATATTGTCTATGTTCCTTTCAATGAGACTATGTACCTTATTACAATATTTCAAGAAATCCAACACTTGAACACAAAAAGTATTCAATAATGCCTTGTGAAAAGAAAAATACAGTATGTCTCCTACTAGTATTGTAACTTTTAAAATACAGAATCCTGGAACACAAAATGTTCTTTGAGTCAATTTCAACATTACAATTCTTAGTGGAAATTGTGAAACTTGCTCTAAGTATAATTTTAGTGATACCGAGTTTTCAACCTTGAAATTCTAAGGTCTGTATTTCTCAAAGAATACCCTTCCACGGTACGAAGCACACACTAATCTGATTCACTAAACTTTCTCCACTCCTACATCACCTAGCCAATAAAATACTTCAAGCCACTTCCACAATCTTGCATCAACCTTACCAGGACAAACTTTTCCCCAAACCTATTGATACTTTTTATTTAAAAGCCTGTGGCTGTAAAACAAAGAAAATATAACCCTCCTCCCCCTTTTCTAAACCATATGGCAGTAAATCGAAGTTAACTTTTTTTTTTTTAAACCAGCTCATCACCTATATACCTCGGCCCTAAACATTTCTTTGTGCACTGGAACTGGCTAGAGCTGTCTGTTAATGTGCAACTGGACCCTAACTGTGTTTTTAAACCTTACAACTAAGTCCAAAACAGCCCCCGACCATTAATCGACCTCGCCATGGTCTTTTACCAAACCCTGGTGTGGGAGGCAGCGCACGCCGGCGAGGGCCCCGCGGCCGGCGGGGAGGCAGTCCCCCTCCGGCGGGGTGACTGAGCAGGGAGTTTACTCGGCGCGGCCGGGCCGGATCCGCCCCGGGAACTTGGTTACCCGAGCCCAGGGACGCGCCGAGGCCTAGCCGCGAGGCCAGGGCCGGCTCCAGGCGGCGGGGGCTTCCCGATCTCCGGCCGCAGAACCTTCCCGCCGCCCCGCGGCTGGGCACTCGCCGTCGTCTCCCGGCGACCAAACGCGTCCGCCGGGTCCCGGGCCGGCTCCCCTACCTCCTGCCGCCGCCCGCGGCCCGGCTCTGCCACCGCGCCGGGCCCTTCCGGGGCGGCGGGAACGCTAGGCCGCGCCGGGGCCCGCGGCTGCCGGGCCGGCCGGCCGGGCCTCGGCGTCCGGTATCAGTCCCGAGGGCCGGGCTCCCGCCGGTAACGGGCCCCGCCGCTCCCCTCCCCCTCCCCCGCCCCATGACAGTGCAAACCCTCCGGCCGCCCCGGCCGCCCCGCCTCCGGCACCAGGCCCAGCTCAGGGCCGCGGCCGTGGCGGCTGCGGTAGCAGCAGCGGCGCCGAGGCTCTCCGCCCTCGCTCGCTCTCTCCCGGGCCCGGCGCCTCGGGCCGAAGTCTCCGCCGCTTCCCGGCCGCCCTCCGAGGCGCCCGGCCCGGGCGGGGTAGGCCGAAGCCCCGGCGGTGGGGGTGGGGGCGGGGGCTCCGCTCACCTTCATGTCGGGACATCCTAGTTCAGACGGTGGCGGCGCGGCCCCTCCCGGGCTCCGGCTGCAGCGTCCCCCGCGGGGTCCCGGCACTGCCCGCGCTGGCCGGCCGACTCCCACTCGACTCCCGGGCTCGGCCGCGGGGGCGGGGTGGGCAGGGGAGCGCTCCCGCGGCGGCGGCGGCGGCGGCGGGGAGGCGGCGCGGGGCGGGAATGGGGCCGGGCCTGGCCGGGGCTGAGCTCCTCCAGGAGGCGGGTCCGACGCCGCAGCTCCGCCGGCGCCCGCCGTGACTCGGTCACTCTCGGGCCCGCCGGCTCCCGGCAGCGGCGCGGCGCTCCGCAAATCCCGCTCCTCCCCTCCCCCGGCCCGCCCCCCGCCCTCTCCCCGGCTCCCGGCCGCCGCCGCCTCCTCTCCCTCCTCCTCCGCCTCCTTCCGCCGCCCGCACGCCGGCCCCGCCTCTCGCTGCCCGCGCGGGCCCAGCCGCCGAGGCCCCGCGGCCGGCGGGCGCGGCGAGGGCGGCGGCGGCGGCTCGGGGCGCAGCACTGGCCCGCGCTCGCGGTCAGTCCGCGCTCGGGCGCCGGAGCCGGGCCTGGGCCTGGCCGCCGCCGCGCAGCGCGCAGAGAGGAAGAGGAAATACCCGGCGACCGGCGCCCGCCGCTCGCCCGCGCGGCCCGGGGGCGCTCGCCGCCGTTCCGTCCAGCTCCGCCTGGGGCGCGCCGGGGCCCCGCACGGGCCGGGCCGACCTCGGGCGGCGGGTGCTTCCCGTCGGCGACCCGCGGCCCCGGGGGGCTCCCGACCCTTGGCGCGTGGCTGCTGGCGGGCCGCGGGCCGCCTGGGGACGTGGATTGTGTTTCTTTTGAAGCCCGCAGCCCCGCAGAGAAAGGCGGCTGGCCCCCCGTGGTCGCGGCTCTGCCCCGGCCCGGCAGTTCGCGGTCGGGAGCGAGGGAGGGGACTGCGAGGTGGCCGGGCTTGGCTGCCGAGCGCCAGGGCTGAAGACCCGGGACCCTGGCGGTGGAAGGCTCCGGGGTGGACGGCGGGACCTTGGCTCAGCGCGAATGCACTGCCTTGCGAACGTGGGGATTTTGTTTGTTCGTTTCCTGCCTGTGGACTACTGTTAAGGTTTTCTCTGTCTTTTCTGTTTTTACTCTCGTTATCAACTTTGTTTTCAGGCGGTTTTAATTCAACATCTGTACCAGCCCCATACCACGTGTCAGTGGCAGCGTGGTTTGGCGGAAATAAATTGCCGATCTGAGTCAAGACAGGCGAGGAGGGAGTCTAGGTCGGATATCTTCTGTGTAACATTGGGCAAAGTATTTAACCTGCTGAGCCTCTGTTTCTTTTGTATGTTCTGGGTGGTGGTTTTAGTATCCTTTTTCCGTTTAAATGTCTTTATTTTTCCCCATAAAATACAACACTTTCCAGGCCAAGTCTATAACCAGTGTATTGGTTACTTTGAGCTAGTTTTTTTTTTAAAGAATTATTTAATCTTATTTATTGTCATCATTTTTTTATGACCAGAGACAAAGTGAGAAAGCAAGCTCCCAGGTAGGGGACTCGAACCTCGGTTAGCCACTCGAACCTCGGTTAGCCATGTGGGAGTCCAGCCACCCTAACCACCACACCAACTGCCAGCCCCTTTTAGGACTCTTCTTGTCTTGTCTGTGATTTGGAGCAAATGACTTAACCTCTCTGTGCCTTGATAATTCCTTTAAAATGAGCACAAGGCTCTTGGCCTTAGCGCCATTTTCTCAGAAACCTCTGCACTGTAAGAGCCAAGTGGAGGAAGGAGCGAATGCCCAGGCGGAAGCTTAGAAGAAGAAAGAGGAGGCAGAGATCCGATAAACAGCTTGTGCACCTATGACAGGTACAGCAGCGGAAACGGAACGTGGGAGGCTCAGGACACTGATACTAATTGAACTCCAAGATTCTGTCAGGTCTTGAAGCCGACAGGTGGCGTGGTGGTCAAGGCAGCCGGACTCCCACATGTCTGACAGCCATGGTTCGAGTTCCAGACCTGGCAGCTTGCTTTCTCCCTTTCCTTCTTTATGTGTCTGTCTCTGATCAACTTTCAAAAAAAAAATAGTTATTTAAAACTTATTTTAAAAATAGAAGAAAAATGACAATAAGAATTATTATACTTTATTAATTTCACCAGAGAGGGACAGAAAGTGAGAAAGCAAACTGCCAGGTCCGGGACTCAAACCATCATCAGCCATGTGGGAGTCCAGTGCCCTTCACCATTCCTCCTGCTGACCCCTAAATAAAATAATTATTTAAAAAATAATAATAAGTAGGGACCAGCAGTTGGTGTAATGGCTATGTTGCTGGACTCGCATTTGGTCGACCTTAGTTTGAGTCCCAGACCTGGTGGCTTGAACTCATGCCCAGTGCCTGTGTGCACGCGCTCAGGATCATGAGAGGAGAGTGGAGGAGAGGGGATTGCTGCATGGCCATCCCCCCTGGGGAGTGATTTCTCACTTTAAAGGGAAAATAAAAGTAAATACCTTTAAATCTGTCTGTGGATCTAGAACTTCCCTGGCTAGCAAACCACCAAGACCTCTGAAAGAGGAACCAGCACTAAGCGTAAAGGCTATGTCGCTGGACTCCCACGTAGTCGACTGTGGTTCGAGTCCCGGACCTGGCAGCTTAAACTCACACTGGGCGCGTGTGCGTGCGTGCCCAAGATCCTGAGAGGAGAATGGAGGAGAAGGGATTGCGGCGTGGCCATCCCCCCGGGGGG
Source organism: Tupaia tana (assembly GCA_026018925.1). Lineage (NCBI taxonomy): Eukaryota > Metazoa > Chordata > Mammalia > Scandentia > Tupaiidae > Tupaia > Tupaia tana. The sequence continues at coordinate 150,455,086 of JAKSZU010000003.1, forward strand.
TGATTTCTCGCTTTCTGTCTCTGTCTCTCTCTGTCTCTGGCGAGCACGCGCCCTATAGTGAAAAACCTCTCAAAAAAAAAAAAAAAAAAAAAAAAGACCTCTGAAAGAGACCCATGTTCCCCAAACCAAAACAGCCCCTATGGTCCTTTTCCTTGGACCTGTGACATTCTCAGACTAGTAGTGCTGTTACTTGTGGCCAAGTGTATGTCAACAATAAATCATCTCTTCTGTCATAACTAAAAACAAAATTAATAAAAGGGAATAAAACATGTTTAAAAGGTAGGTACTTTGAGGATTGAGTGCCGAATGTTTACAAACTAACACAGAACACACTAGAAAGTAAACCCCCTCTGATCTCAGATATTTTTTTTTTCCTTTTTGAGAGGTTTTTACCATAGAGTGCGTGTACTCACCAGAAAGACAGAGACAGAAAGCTCCCGCTGGGGGGATGGCCATGCCACATTCCCTTCTCTTCCATTCTCCTCTCAAGGTTTTGGGCACACACAGCACATGCGCCCAGCATGAGTTTAATCCACCTGGTATGGGACTGGAACTGCGGTCGGCTACAGGACAGCCCAGCAACATAGCCATTATGCCAACTGCAGGTCCCATCTCAAAGATATTCTTAAAGATCATTTTTAAAAATTTTCTTTGCCAGGTAATACAGTTGTTGCAGATGGGTTTTGTACACCAGTTATAAACCTAATTTGGGGGGCCAGCCGGTGTCGTGATTAAGGACGCTGGATTCCCACATGGCTGACGGGGGTTTCAGTCCCGGACCTGGCGGCTTGCTTTCTCACTTTCCGCCTTCTCTCTTTCTCACTCTGTCCTTCTCTGGTCAAGTTAAAAATAAATAAAGCTAAATTAAGTAATTATAAATCAATCAATCAAAATAGACCTAATTTTGAGAATTCTTTTTCCTACACCTTTTAAAACTTTTGCCATACGATCCATGCACTCACCTCAGAGAGAAAATAACCGCCAGGGGAGATGACCATACCACAGTCTCGTCTCCTACACTCCTTTCTCTGGATCTTGGGCACACCGCACACGTTTTCCGTGTTTTTCAAGCCACCAGATCAAGGACGCAAATTATGCAGTCGGTCATGTGGAATCCAGCTGCCCTAACTACCAAGACACCCTGGCTAGCCTAGGTCGTTCTTAATGTCAAGGAAATAGGTATTAGGTCACTAAGATTTACCTAGGGATTATATTTGGTAGTAACTAGGGATAAGCAAACTAGGGATTAAATGAGGACTTTGTCATCAGAAATATTTCCATAACGTGTATGGAACTTTACCTAAATTTGTTCCAGCACAGCTGTTGTAGGAATAGCTCCAGCGTGGCTGTAAGTGAGGTTGGTGGAGTAGAGAGCATGGGGTTTTAAACAAGGTTAACTAACAGTGGTTATCTTTTTTTATGATATAGGCATATGTGGCATATCCTGGGAACCAGTCAGCCTTAATTTTTTTAACAGATTTTTTTTTTTTTTTAATGATTAAATTCTGGGGTCTGATGCTTCTCCCATGAAGGGAATGTTGAGATGAGCCTCTGCTCAGTGTCTGTGTTAGCCTCACACTGAGTTGAAGAGAGTGATGAAACCTTCCTTGGGAACCAGCAGTTAGTATAATGGCTGTGTCGCTGGACTCCCACGTAGCCGACTGCGGTTCGCGTCCCGGACCCGGTGGCTTAAAACTCACGCCGGGCACGTGTGCGTGCGTGCCCAAGATCCCGAGAGGAGAATGGAGGAGAAGGAATTGCGGCGTGGCCATCCCCCCGGGGGGTGATTTCTCGCTTTCTGTCTCTGTCTCTCTCTCTCTGGCGAGCGCATGCGCCCTAGAGCGAAAACCTCTCCAAAAAAAAAAAAAAAAAAAGATTAAATCATTCTTTTAAAAAACAAGCTACTGTGGGTTCAATAGGTGGTATAGAAGTTAAAGCAACTGGATCCCAAGCGGTGACTGACTACATGATTCAGGTCCTGGACTCTGGCTTGAAAATCATGCCTGGCATGTGTGCGTACATGCCCAAAATCCAGAGAGAAGATGAAAGGATTATGGCATGGCCATCCTCCCTAGAGGGGTGATTTCTCACTTGCCCTTTTTTTCTTTCTGGTGAGCGCATGCACTTTCCCCCCCACCCCACCCCATAGAGGATTTTGTGATGGGGTGCGTGCATTTACCAGAAAAAGAGAGACAGAAAGGAAGAAATCAACCCCCAGGGGCGATGGCCACATGGCAATCCCTTCTCCTCCATTCTCCTCTTGGGATCTTGGGCACGTACACACACACGCCCAGCATTAGTTTAAGCCACCCGGTCTGGGACTCAAACCACGGTTGAGTACATGGGAGTCCAGCAACACAGTCATTACACTAACTGCTGGTCCCAAGCACATGCACCCTTATAACTAAAGCAAAAACAAGCTCGAGTATACCCTGGTAAAATTTTACACTGGTAAAATCTGAATAAGGTCTGTAGTCTAGTTGATAGTATTGGTATTTTTCTGTTGTTTTCTAAGTTTGTTACCATTGAGAAAAGTGTACATGAGCCCTCTCCACAAAGTTCTGTGAGTATATAATTTTATTTCAAACAAAAAATTTAACCCAGTCATGATAGTACAGGTGGTAGAGCGCCACATTGCGATGTTGGAAGATGTCTGGGTCCAGGGTCCACAGAGCACATCAGGCAGGCCTGTGATCTGGAGGCTAGGTAGGAGTGTACCATGGTAAGGCCCTGTTAGGGCAGCCTCCCTTGTCATGAAATAAGTTTGTTTTTAAAGATTTTTTTTTAAGAATTTTAAAAATTTAATTGTATTTATTCATTTGTTTATTTTAAATTGATTGAAGATACAAACACACACACACACAACACACACACACGCACACAGAAGGAAAGTGAGAAAGTAAGCCACTAAGTCTAGGACTCAAACTGTGGTTGGCCATGTGGGAATGTCAGTGCCTTAACCACCACGCCATCTGCTAGTCCCCCCAAATCAGTATTTTTAAAAAATTAAACATAGGGGCCAGCAAGTGGCTTGGTGCTTAAGGCACTGGATTCTCACATGGACCACCACCGTTAGAACCTGACCTGGAGGCTTGAAAATCACACCAGCTGGGGACCAGCAGATGGCGTGGTGGATAAGGCGCTGGGCACTCCCACATGGCCGACTGCGGTTCAGGTTCTGGACCTGGTGGCTGGCTTTCTCACTTCCTCTCTCTCTCACTCTCACTCTCAGTCTCTCTCTAATCAAATTAAAAAATCAATGAATGAATAAATAATAAAAATTAAATAGTTATTAAAAAAAAAAAATCACACCAGGCACATGTGCATCTGTGCTCAGAATCTCGAGAGGAGAATGGAGAATGGATTGCAGCGTGGTCAGCACCCCCAAGGGGTGATTTCTCACTTTACCTCATTCTGTCTTTCTCCAGCAAGTACAAGCACCCTATAGCAATGCCTCCCACCCCCACCCCAAGAAAAAAAAACTATAGGGGGACAGCCTGTGGTGTGGTTAAGGTGACTGGGGCCCACGTGTCTGGCTGTATTGTTTGAATCGCAGACACAGCAGCTTGAAAGTCATGGCAGACTCGAGTGTGCATACCCAAAATCCCAAAAGAGATGGAGGAGTTGTGGTGTGGCCATCCTCCATGGGAAGTGCTTTCTCACTTTGTCTCTCTCACTCTCCAGTGAGTACATACTCTGGCAAATTAAAAACAAATAAACAAAAAACCCCCACAGGGACAGAAATCAGATTAACAGCTGCCTGCAACTGTTGGGGGAAGGCGGCTGGATTGACTATAGAGAACTTTGAAGTGATGAGGAAATTCTGTGTCTAGAACGTGGTATTCTGTACTTTACTGGATATGTTTGTCAGACCTCAGACTATATACCTAAAGGGGCGAATTTCACTTCTCTGTAAATTATACCTCAATAGGCTGACTTCAAGAAAAGTAAGGTCTTGGGGTAAGCAGACAGCATAATGGTTGTTATGTTGTTGGACTCCCGCATACTTGACCATGGTTTGAGTGCCGGATCTTGCAGCTAAAAACACCCTGGGCGTGCCCAAGATCCTAAGAGGAGAATGAAGAAGGAATTGTGGCTTGGACATTCCCCCTGGGGAGTGATTTCTCACTTTCTGTCTCTTTGTCTCTGTTTCTCCAGCAAACACATGCACTCTATAACAAAAATCTCTCAAAAAAAAAAAAAAAAAAAAAAAAAAAAGAGAGAGAGAGAGAGAAAAGAAAAGTAATCTCTTGTCATTCCCTGTGGCCTGCAGAATGAAATTTGACTTCCCACAGAAGGCCCAAGATGCTTTTCCAGCATGCTGACTTCGTTCTGCCAGTGCACCCTAACACACTCCCACCTCTGCACCCCCCCCCCTTTTTCATTTGTGTATAGGGTATGTGCGCTCATCAGAGAGATAGGGAAAGTGAGAAATCATCCCCCAGGATGGCCACACCACAATCTTTTCTCTGCCATCTCTGGATTTTGGGCACACATGCACATGTGCCCCGTGTGATTCCCTAGCTGGGTACAGAATTTCCCAAACTGCAAAGCAGGCCACGTGGGATCCAGCATCTTCACCTCCATTGCACCTGCTGGCCCACCACTTTTGGTCTTTTACACCTACTCTTCTTTCTGCCTAGAGGGAATGCAGGAAATTCAAACCATATTTCAAATTTCTTATAGTCTTCTAAGCATTCCTGTCACCCTTAGGCACACCGGTCACTTCCTAACATTTCCATATTCATTCATGTGGTGTTGTAATATTAATTCGATTTTATCTTTTCTCTCAGACTCCTCCGGGGCAGCGAATAAATGGATTGATCTCTATATTTGGGGTTCAGTAGTTTTATATGAGTGAGTAAATAAATGAATGAATGGATGACTGAAAGCTGGAAGAAAAAGTAATGGTTCTCAAAGTGTGATTCACAGTCCCCAAGACCCTCCAGGAGGGTCATTGAAGTGCAAGGATTTTCTTTTTTTTTTTTTTAATTATTATTTTATTTAACTTTATTTATTGATTTTTTTTTAAAATTTGACCAGGGAGAGACAGAGTGAGCGAGGAGAGAGAGAGTGAGAAAGCAAGCTGCCAGGTCCGGGACTTGAACCGTAGTCAGCCATGTGGGAGTCCAGTGTCCTTAACCACCACACCACCTACTGGCCCCAGGATTTTCTTAAAAAAAAAAAAAAATTAAAAAGGCACTCCTTTTTTTTTAAAGAATTATTTTATTGGGAACCAGCAGTTAGTGTAATGGCTATGTCGCTGGACCCCCACGTAGTCGACTGTGGTTCGCGACCCAGACCCGGTGGCTTAAAATTTACACCGAGCATGTGTACGTGCATGCGTGCCCAAGATCCCGAGAGAAGAATGGAGGAGAAGGGATTGCGGCGTGACCAACCCCCTGGGGGGTGATTTCTTGCTTTCTGTCTCTATGTCTCTGTCTGTCTGTCTGGCGAGCACATGCGCCCTATAGCAAAAACCTCTCCAAAAAAAAGGATGATTTTATTTAACTTTATTTATTTTAATTTTACAGAGAGAGAATGAGAGAGAGAGAGAAAGAGAAAGCAAGCCACCAGGTTCGGGACTCAAACTGCGGTTGGCCACGTGGGAGTCCAGTGCTCTTAACCATCATGCCACCTGCCAGCCCTGAAGTGCAAGGATTTTCATACTTAAGCAAACAGCACATCTCAAAAGAATAAGCCAAACACTCAAGGGATTTGTAAAATTGTAAAACAACATCACACTTCTACATTAAATATATATATATATATATATATATATATATATATATATATATATATATATTTTGAGCCAGACCTGACGGCTCAAAAAGTCTGAGACTCTGACTCTGAGACTGCAGCAAGCTCTTCATTGTTCAAATGAGAGAGTAATGTTTAAGTAGTACTCTGGAGTGTGCCGCAAGCCTTAGTATAAGCACTTTACTTGTGGGTACCATCAGATCTCCATTTTATTTATGGGGCAAGTAAGACACAGAAGTTAAGTTGATTTGTCCAGGCTGCACTAGTCACTGGTAGAGCCAGGATTCCAGTGTACTGCGAAGACTCCGAAGCTAATTACCAGCCAATTTTTTGCCACCTCCCTGAGGTCTGGAGAGGGTTAGAAATGACTTGGGGACCAGCAGTTGGCATAATGGCTATGTCGCTGGACTCCCATGTAGTCGACCGTGGTTCAGGTCCCAGACCCGATGGCTTAAACTCACACTGAGCACGTGTGCTTGTGTGCCCAAGATCCCAAGAGGAGAATAGAGGAGAAGGGATTGCAGCATGGCCATTGCCCCTGGGGGGTGATTTCTCGCTTTCTGTCTCTCTGTCTCTCTCTGTCTTCTGGCGAGTGCATGCGCCCTATAGCAAAAACCTCTCCCAAAAAAAAGAAATGTCCATACCCTCTGATGACCTCACTTGCTCTGTGTTCTCTACCAATCTCAGTCACCATACAAGTCACTGAAGCCTCACATACACTACAGTCATCCCAAATCCTGCCACCCTGAGTGTTTTCAAGCACAGCCTCTCAATCCCATGGCCAACAAACCATTTCCCGGCTCTCCTTGCAACTCCAAGTGATCTTGGTTCCTCGCCACCTGTTATACCTGGTCCTTCATAGTGCTTCTGAGGCAGGAGAAAGCTAGCAAATAAAAGTAGGTCAAGGGGCTGGAGTCTCTGTCTCTGTCTCTGTGGCTAGACAGAAAAACAATAAGAGCAGAAAGTTCCACGCAAGGTACTGTAGGCAGGAGCTTTCCAGTTGCAGATTTTTAACTAATTAAACCATATTTTATATAGCCAATGAAATGAATCAATGGGCCCAGGAGCCCAGCCACACTTGATAATAGCCAATGAGATGAGAACAATCAGTGGGCCCAGTCAATGACTAACCAACATGACCTAGATTTAAAAATTATAAACCTCGGTGTCAGCAGGTGACATGGTAGTTGAGGTACTGGACTCCCACATGGCTGACTGCAGTTTAATGTCCTGAACCTGGTGGCTTACTTTCTAATTTTCTCTCTCTCTGTCTCCCTCTGGTGAGCCCATGTTCCCTGTAGCAAATTAAAAAAGAAAAAGAAAAAGGTAATGATAAATATAATTTATACACACACACACACACACACACACATATGTATATGTTTAAAGAATTATTTATTTATTATCATTATTTTTCAATTTTGACCAGAGAGAGACAGAAAGAGAGGGAGAGACCATATCTCCAGGTCCAGGACTAGAACCGCAGTCAGCCATGTGGAAGTTCAGCACCTTTAACCACCACGCCACCCACCCCACCTGTCAGCCTATATATATATTTTGTTTGTTTGTTTGTTTTTGTTTTTGTTTTTGTGGAGAGGTTTTTGCTATAAGGCGTGTGCGCTCACCAGAAAGACACAGAGAGAAAGCGAGAAATTGCCCCCAGGGAGATGGCCACGTCACAATCCCTTCTCCTCCATTCTCCTCTCAGAATCTAGGGCACACACGCACACATGCCCAGTGTGAATTTAAGCCACCGGGTCCAGAACTCAAACTGCAGTCAACTACATGGGAGTCCAGCAACATAGACATTACACCAAATGCCGGTCCCCCCTATATATATATATTTTTAAAGAATTATTTTATTTAACTTTATTTATACATTATTTATTAAGAATGATTTTATTTTACTGTATTTACTTATTTATATATTTTTATTTGACCAGAGAGGGACAGAATGTGAAAGAGAAAGTGAGAAATCAAGCCAGCAGGTTCAGGACTCAAACTGTGGTCAACCATATGGGAGCCCAGTGCGCTTAACTTCCATGCCACCTGCCAGCCCCCATTTATTTATTTATTTTCATTTCACCAGACAAGGATAGAGAAAGAGAGCAAGAGAGAAAGCAAGAAAGCAAGCTACCAGGTCCAGGACTTGAGTCATGGTTGGCCATGTGGGAGTCTAGCACCTTTAACCACCATGCCACCAGGCCTGGTGGCCCCCAAGTAATGATAAATACAATTAAATAAATAGTTATTTTTTTAAAAAAATTATAAATGTCAGGGCCATAAATGTTATGGTGGTTAAGGCACTAGACTCCCACGTAAATGATCACAGTTTGAGTCCCAAATCTGGCAACTTCTTTCTTACTTTCCCTTTCTTTCTCTCTCTGTCTCTGGTGAGTGCACATTTCCTACAATAAATTTTAAAAAAATAATAAATAATAAATAAAGTTAAATAAGTAATCTTATCAAAAATAAAAAATTACAAACTTCACGGAATGTAACTGTCAGGGTCTTTGAGCTGCTCTTCCTCTGTCCACTCAGCCAGCTCCTACCTCTTGGGGTGTACTTTCACTTTTACTTAATAAACTACCTTTGCTTTTTTGTTGAGTTCTTTGTTTGAAACACCAAGAACCAGGATATTGTCGTAGAAACCATCCTGCAACATGTCGAGCTAACATTCTGTTTTCTTTTTTGACTAAATTTTCAAAATCATATAACTAAGACATCCTCATTGGAAAAATCTTAGAAAATACAAAAGGCATAAAGAAAAATAAAATTACTTATAAATCTTTCCACTGAGAGAGAAGCATTGTTATATTTCGATGGACTTCCTTCATAGAGCTATTGTTCAGAAACATAAATTGGGTAAATTGGATCATACCAATCCACTGCTTAAAGTCATTCAACGGCTCCCCTTCAATGCTCCTCATCTGTTATAGACTGGAACTCAAAATCCTACAGAGGTCTAATGCCCTGTAGGGTGAAGGAAACCAGAATATTGCTCCCCCAAATATGAAGGCAGTTAGGATGTAGGGGAGTTCAGGCCTTCTCTCTGCCTAAAAATAGGACAGAGATTTAGAAAGACAGAAAGGTCTTTCGCTCCTTCCCTCCCTCCCTCCTTTCCTGCCTCAAGACAGGGTATAAATTCTCCCTTACTGCACACAGCACTTAGCCGCTCAGAACAGTGAGCAAACCTTCTCTCCATTGGTATCGTCTCATAAAGTTAGCTTTCCACATTTTCCCGCCTTTGGAAGCCTTGAACAGCTTTCTTTTGTCCTGTCACATCTCTAAAATTTATTGTTCTTTGTTTCAGATGACATAAGTCAGACTCTAAGCTAGTGCTTGGAGTGAACTTTCACTGGGGTTTCTCTGGTGTGATGTGCATGGCGCACGTTAGTAAACTTGCATGAGTTTTCTCTTGTTAATCTGTCTTGTTACAGGAATCTGTAACATCCAACTGTGACATAAAAGGGTTAGCAAAAAGGGGCTGGCAGGTGGCGTGGTGGTTAAGGGTGCTGGATTCCCACATGGCCGACTGAGGTTCGAGTCCCAGATCAGGCGGTCTGCCTTCTCTCCTGTCTCTCCCTCTCTGGTCAAATTAAAAATAAATAAGTAAATAAATAAAGTTAAAATAATTCCTTAAACTTTATATTTATTATTATTACATTCCAGTTTGATTAGACAGAGAGAGAGAGAGAGAGAGAGAGAGAGAGAGGGAAAGCAAAAAAGAAAGCCACCAGGTTCAGAACTTGAACAGTGGTCGGTCATGTGGGAGTGTAGAGCCTTTAACCACCATGCCACCTGCGGCTCCTAAACAAAACAATTCTTAAAAAAAAAAAAAAAGGGTCAGAAGCAAATTATTATTATTATTATTTTGCTATAGGGCATATTCATTTGCTAGAGAGAGACGGAGAGAGAGAGGGAAAATGAGACATCACCCCCTTGAGGGGATAGCCATCTGCAATCCCTTCTGCTCTGTACTCTCTTTTGGATTTTAGACATGCATGCACACATGTGTGGTGTGTTTTCAAGAAGCTGGATCTGGGACTTGATCTGTACAGAAGGCTATATAGGTTCCAGCACCTTAACATCCATGCCACCTGCTGGCCCCATAAACAAATTATTTCCCCCCTCTTAAGGATCTGTCCCTGCTTGCTTCTTCAACTAACCTTCTGCCATCCACCATGTACGAAAGTGCATTTCTGCATGTGTCTACAGGCCACATGTTTTAATCACATGTTTTCAAATTGGCTGCTCTCCACACCCCATGTAGTCAGTGTTATATGGTTGGCCTGGCCGCACTATGGTTCCCTTTCTTTCCTGCCCCAGGGCCTTCACATTTGCTTACTTGGAATGTCTATGCCTGATTCTTCATATGACAGGCTTAACTTCATCTCTTCAGAAAGTCTTTTTCCGAACCAGCAGGTGGCATTGAGGTAAATCTCACATGGCCAGCTGCCCACTTGGAGAAGAGAATGGAAGAAAAAAGATTGTGGCATGGCCATCCCCCTGGGGAGTGCTTTCTCATTTTCTCTCTCTTTCTCTGGAGAGCACATGCATCCTGCAGCAATTTTTTTAAAAAAAATAATAATTTACATTTAACTTTATGTATTTATTTACTTATTTAAAAAAAAATTTTTTTTTGGAGAGGTTTTTGCCACAGGGCGTGTGCGCTCACCAGAAAGACAGAGAGAGACAGAGAGATAAAAAGCGAGAAATCACTCCCCAGGGGGATGGCCATGCTGCAATCCCTTCTCCTCCCTTCTCCTCTCAGGATCTTGGGCACGCACGCACATGTGCCCGGCGTGAGTTTAAGTCACTGGGTCCGGGACTCGAACTGCAGTCGACTACATAGGAGTTCAGCGACATAGCCGTTACGCTACCTGCTGGTCCCCTTATTTTAATTTGATTAGAGAGGGACAGAGAGGAGGGACGTGAGAAAGGAAGCTGCCAGGTCCAGGACTCGAACTGTGGTAAGCCATGAGGGAGTCTAGCACCCTTAACTACCACGCCACCTGCCGGCCCCAGCAAATTTTCTTTTAAAAAAGAATTATTTAATTTAATTTATTCATTCATTTTAAAAAAATTAACCAGAGAGAAACACACAGAAAGAGAGACAGGGAAAGTGAGAAAGCAAGCCAACAGGTCCAGACTCGAACTGTAGTGGGCCATATGGGAGTGACCATCAACTTAGCTATCATGCTACCTGCTGGTCCCCACGCAGCAAATTTAAAAAATTTATCCACAAAGAATCAAGTAAACTTAAAAGGAGATATCATTTTACCTCTCAAAGTGGCAGGACAATATCTCTCTCTCTCTCACTTGGAAATTTAAATAAATAAATAAAGTTAAATACATTTTTTTTTGAGAGAGAGAGTTTTTTGCTATAGGACACGTGTACTCACCAGAAAGACAGAGAGAAACAGAGAGACAGAAAGCGAGAATCACCCCCCCAGCGGGGATGGCCACACCTTAATCCCTTCTCCATTCTCCTCTCAGGATCTTGGGCACGCACATGCGCCTGGCGTGAGTTTAAACCACCAGGTCTGGGACTCGAACCATGGTTGACTACATGGGAGTCCAGTGACATATCTATTACACCAACTGCTGGTCCTAAAATAAAATAGTTCTTTACAAAATAAATAATGACTGATACATACATAGTTTGATTTTTAAGGAATTATTTTATTTAACTTTATCTATTTATTTTAAGTTGCCCAGTTATTACTTTTGAAATAAGAGAGACTCCAGGGAGGGTGAGAAGCGTCCCAGTGGAGGTTGGTCTCACCAGGAGGCAGGAAGAAGCCTCAAGCTCTGCTGGTGCTGGAGTGAAGGCTGGCTATGCAGATGAAGGTCCTGTCCATGCTAGAAAGGCCTGGTAGCCCTAGTTTTCTCAGAGTGTAAGTCAGATTACACGTTTCCTCTATTTATTTATTTATAATGCATATTTTAATTTCTTTTTTTAACTTTTATTTCCTTTTATTTTATTTTATTTTTTAATATGCCTGGTTAGTTTCTACCCCTTACCTTGCAGAATCCCTCCCTCTCCTCAGCATTTCAGGAAGGAAGATGTGGGTGGGGCGACTTCCAGCAGAATCAGATCCAGGGAGGTGGGCAGGATGGAAAGCGGGAGAACTGCAGGATAAAAATGCAAACCAGATCAGGACCAGGATCTGCATTTGAAAGAACTTCCCTGGGGAATTCTGATGGTGCAATAAAGTTGGAGAGCCACCCCACTAAGTACTTCTCATTCCTTTCACAATCCTCCAGTACTGCAAACAAAAACGTTGCCTCCATCCACTGAGCTGCCCCTGGGTGGCATCAGGGGTCCCTTCATTTACTGTGCATTCTTCTAGCACAGCCTGCACTCGCCTATCACTGTGGGCACTGGGCGCTTATTCCTGAGGTGAAGGATGGCGCATCCACAACTGCAGCCCACATTTCCTGATCTCCAGACCCACAATCTGCTCTACAATCATGTTTGTTTTTTTTTCTTTTACTAATTATTTTAGGGGCCAGCAAGTGGCATGGTAGTTAATGACACTGGATTCCCATATGGCTGACAGCTGTTTGAGTCCTGGACCTGGCGGCTTGTTTTCTCACTTTCTCTCCCCTCTCTAGCTCTCACTCTGATCAAATTTAATATAAATAAATAAAGTTAAATAAAATAATTATTTAAAAAATTATTTTAGTGGCCGGCAGGTGGCATAGTGGTTGGGGGCACTGGACTCCCACATGGACAACTAAGGTTCGAACCTGGTCAAATTTTAAAAAATTAAAGAAATAAATAAAGTTCAAAACAAGAATTGTTTTATTTAACTTTATTTATTTCTTTATTTAAATTTGAACAGAGATGGACAGAGTGAGAGAGAGAGAAAGTGAGAAAGCAAGTCACCAGATCCGAGACTCAAACTGCAGTTGGTCATGTGGGAGACCAGCGCCCTTCACCACTATGCCACCTGTCAGCCCCTACAATCATGTGTCTTTTTGTTTGTTTGTTTATTTAATTTCTAAATTTGTTTTTCTTATTGTCAGAGGGCACATGCACTTGCCAGAGAGAGACAGGGAAAAAGAGAAAACACTACAGTGAGACATGGTCCTGCTATGAGTCCTTCTACTCCAGCTGTTCATCTTTTCTTGATGTTGGGCACACACACGGGAATGCCCTGTGATCTTTGAAGCTGGTGGGCCAGGATTCTGCCCATGGTCAGCCAGGTAGGATCTGGCTCCCTTAACCACTGGGGTATAGAGCTGACCCAAATCATGCTTTTTTCCTCTGGAAGCTGTTGACTTCTTCATAAAACTATTCCTTGCTTTAATTGTGTCTAAAAAGTCATATGCCAGGGACTAACAGTTAGAGTAATGGCTATGTCACTGGACTCCCATGTAGTCAACTGCGGTTCGAGTCCTGGACCCGGTGGCTTAAACTCATGCCGGGCGCGTGTGCATGCGTGTCCAAGATCCCGAGAGGAGAATGGAGGAGAAGGGATTGCGGCGTGGCCATCCCCCCTGGGGGGTGATTTCTCGCTTTCTGTTTCTCTGTTTCTCTGTCTCTCTGTCTTTCTGGCCAGCGCTCGCACCCTATAGCAAAAACCTCTCAAAAAAAAAAAAAAAAAAAAAAGTCATATGCCAATTAAAAAAACTCACAAAGCCACATGGATTCTGGAAACAGGGCCAGCAGATGGTTTGGAGGTTGGGGCGACTATATCCCACATGGCCAGCTGTGTGGTTCAAACCTTGGACCTGGTGGTATGGTCAACATGCTAGGTGCATGTGCATGTGTGCCCAAAATCCTGAGAGGAGAATGGAGGAGAAATTGTGGAATGGCCACTCCCGCAAAGGGGTCTTGTCTCACTTTTCCTCTCTCTCTCTGGCTCTGCCTCCACTGAACGCATATGCTCTACAGCAAAAATTGAAAAAAAGAAAGATGATGGGAAGAATGGGATGTAGTGTGCGGGGGTGGGGAGGTTTCTCTAAGGAAGGTCAGAAAATGAGATCTAAAAGTAAAGGGAGGGGGCCTGCAGGTGGCATGGTGGATGAGGTGCTGGACTCCCACGTAGCTGATCATGGTTCAAGTCCTGGACCTGGTGGCTTACTTTCTCCTTCTCCCTTCCTCTCTCTTTCTCTGTCTCTCTCTCTCTGGTCAAATTAAAAAATAATAATAATGATCATAATGATCATAAATAAAACAGTTATTTAAAAAAAAAAAAATGTAAAGGGGAGAACAAACTGCCAGGTTTGGGACTTGAATCGTGGTCGGCCATATGCAAGTCTAGTGCCCTTAACCACTACGCCACCTGCTGGCCCCCCCCATCCCTCTTTGGTCAAATTAAAATAAATAAATACATAAATAAAGTCAAGACAATTCTTTAAAAAATAATAACAAAATTAAATAAATAAATACTTCTAAAAAAAAGAATAACAACAACAAATTATACTATGGAAAAGAGCCATAGAATGTAACAGTTAATACAGTAAGAAATGAGCCAGTACATTGCACTCCACAGAGACCGCACGGGGACAAGCGAGAGCCGGACTGGCACTGGGCGACTCTGTGCCTCGTGGAGGAAAGATAACTAAACATGGGCAAAGGAGATCCTAAGAAGCCGAGAGGCGCAGTGTCATCAGATGCATTGTTTGTGCAAACTTAGTGGGGGAGCACCAGAGGAACCATCCAGATGCTTCAGTCAACTTCTCAGAGTTTCCTCAGAAGTGCTCAGAGGTGGAAGACCATGTCTGCTAAAGAGAAAGGAAAGTTTGAAGATATGGCAAAGGCGGACAAGGCCCGTTATGAAAGAGAAACGAAAACCTATATCCCTCCTAAAGGGAAAGAAAAAAGAAGTTCAAGGATCCCAATGCACCCACGAGGCCTCCTTTGACCTTTTTTTTGTTCCAATCTGAATATCGTCCCAAAATCGAAGGAGAACATCCTGGCCTCTCCGTTGGTGATGTGGCGAAGAAAGTGGGAGAGATGTGGAATCACACTGCTGCAGAGGATAAACAGCCTTATGGAAGAAGGCTGCTAAGCTGAAGGAAAAATACGAAAAGGATATTGCTGCACACCGAGCTAAAGGAAAGCCTGATGCAGCAAAAAAGGGAGTCGTCAAGGCTGAAAAGAGCAAGAAAAAGAAGGAAGATGAGAAAGATGAAGGTGAAGAAGAAAAGGAAAATTAAGAGTATGAAGATGAAGATTATGATGATGAGGGACCAGCAGTTAGTGTAATGGCTATGTCGCTGGTCTCCCATGTAATCGACCGCGGTTCGTGTCCCGGACCCGTTGGCTTAAAACTCACACCGGGCACATGTGCGTGCGTGCCCAAGATCCCGAGAGGAGAATGGAGGAGAAGGGATTGCGGCGTGGCCATCCTCCCTGGGGGGTGATTTCTCGCTTTCTGTCTCTCTGTCTGGCGAGCGCACGCGCCCTATAGCAAAAACCTCTCTCAAAAAAAAAGATTATGATGATGAATAAGTTGGTTCTAGCACAGTTCTTTTTTTTTTCTTGTCTATAAAACACGTAGCCCCTGTGTACAACTCATTCCTTTTAAAGAAAATATTGAGGGACCAGCAATTAGCGTAATGGCTATGTTACTGGACTCCCATGAAGTCGACTGCGGTTCGAGTCTCGGACCCCGTGGCTTAAACTCACGCCGGGTGCGTGTGCATGCGTGCCCAAGATCCCGAGAGGAGAATGTAAGGCTGTGTAAGATTTGTTTGTAAACTGTACAGTGTCTTTTTTTTTTGTATGTTAACACACTACTGAATGTATCTTTAGATAGCTCTGTCCTGGTGTTTTTTGTTTTTTGTTTGTTTTTTTTTTTTTTTTTTTTAGAGAGGCTTTTTTGCTATAGGGTGCGTGCGCTCGCCAGACAGACAGAGAGAGGCATAGAGACAGAAAGCGAGAAATCACCCCCCAGGGGGGATGGTCACGCCGCAATCCCTTCTCCTCCGTTCTCCTCTCGGGATCTTGGGCACGTGGCACGCACACGTGCCCGGCGTGAGTTTTAAGCCACCATGTCCGGGACGCGAACCACGGTCAACTATGTGGGAGTCCAGCGACATAGCCATTACGCTAACTGCTGGTTCCCCTGGTGGTATTTTTGATAGCCACTAACCTTGCCTGGTACGGTATGGAGGTTGTAAATTGGCATAGAGATTTAAAGCAGGTTCTTCTTGTTGCACAGCACAAATTAGTTATATTTGGGGATTGTAGTTTTATTCTTTTTAAAAAATATCTTTATTTAACTTTATTCATTTATTTTAATTTGACCAGAGAGGGACAGAGTGAGAGAGAGAGACAGAAAGAGAAAGAGAAGGAAAGTGAGAAAGCAAGCTGCCAGGTCCAGGACTCGAACGCAGTCAGCCACGTGGGAATCCAGCACCCTTAACCAACATGCCACCTGCCAGACCCAAGGAAATGGTAGGTTTTTTATCTTCAGTTGTCTTTGATGCAGCTTATATGAAATAATTGTTCTGTTAACTGAATACCACTCTGTAATTGGGAAAAAAAAAAAGTTGCAGCTGTTTTATTGACATTCTGAATGCTTCTAAGTAAATACAATATTTTTATTACAAAAAAATTAATAGAACAGAGAAAACTAGTCCAATAGAATGTTAATTTATTGTAGGAGAAATGTTTATTTCCCTTCAGAACAGTTTCATTGAGTAAGTCTTTTTTATTTTTTTTTCAAGAATTATTTATTGGGGGGACCAGCAGTTAGCATAATGGCTATGTCGCTGGAGTACCATGTAGTTGACCGCAGTTCGAGTCCCGGACTCGGTGGCTTAAACTCATGCTGGGCACATGTGTGTGCGTGCCCAAGATCCGGAGAGGAGAATGGAGGAAAAGGGATTGTGGTGTGGCCATCCCCCTGGGGGGTGATTTCTTGTTTTCTGTCTCTCTGTCTCTCTCTGTCTTTCTGGCGAGTGCACGTGCCCTATAGCAAAAAACCTCTCTGAAAAAAAAAAAAAAAAGAATTGTTTATTGGGGTCGGCAGGTGGCATGGTGATTAAGGGCACTGGACTCCCACATGGCCCACTGCAGTTTGAGTCCCGGACCTGGTGGCTTGCTTTCTCACTTTTCCTTTCTCTCTCTCTCTTGCTCTGTCCCTCTCTGGTCAAATAAATAAATAAATACAGTTAAATAAAATAATTATTTTAAAAATTTTTAAAAAATAAAGAATTATTTAATTCCATTTGTCATCATTTTAAAAATATAATTATTTAACTTTCTTTTTTCTTCCTTTCTCTCTTTCTTTCTCTCTCTCTCTCTTTCTTCCTCCCTCCCTCCCTCCCTCCCTCCTTCCCTCCCTCTCTTTCTTTCTTTCTTTCCCTCTCTCTCTCTCTCTCTCTCTCTTTCTTTCTTTCTTTCTTTCTTTCTTTCTTTCTTTCTTTCTTTCTTTCTTTCTTCTTCCTTCCATTCTTAATTTGACCAGAGAGGGACAGAGAAAGAGAATGAAAGTGAGAAAGCAAGCCACCAGGTTTGGGACTTGAACCACCGTCAGCCATGTGGGAGTCATGTGCCCTTAATCACCATGCCACCTGCCGGCCCCATGTCATCATTATTTTTTAATTTGACCAGAGAGAGACAGAAAGGGAATGTGAGACAGCAAGTTGCCAGGTCTGGGACTAAAACCACCGTGGGCCCTGTGGGAATCCAGCACCTTTAACCACCAAGCCACCTGCCGGCCCCCTATTGAGTAGGTCTTTCTAGAACACCTCCCCTGGTCAGAGGGCCGTACTGGCTGCTGGAAACGTGACAGTGTGCAAACCAGGCACAAACCTGCCTTTGAGGAGTCACGGTGTTGCTCTTGCTCACTCATCAGAGTCCCTACCTGTCATTTGGTATGCTTTGTGGATTTGCCTGGCAAAGCATAGTACTCTGAGCAAATGACCGAAGCCAATTATGCTGCCAGTTAGGCCTCCTGTGCTTACATTAATCATATTCTAGTTTTTAATCGCTTATGACTCTGGCGAGTGTAAAAGAGCCAAGAGGTTGATTGCTTCTGGACAAATGGATACAAAGCTGGACCTGCTGAGGAGCTTAACAAGGTGTCCCTGCCCTGGGAACCTGCCAACCTCCAGTGCCCAGCTGTCAGCGGGCTCCCAGTCACTGCACAGCCTGTCACACCCTGTCCCATTAAAACTGCTTGCGTGCGTGCTCACCTGCCTGAATGGCTCACCCAGAGGTCACTGAGAGCACTGAGAGGATTCCTGGGTGTCTTGAATCTTGAATTCCAAAGAGCTTAAGTCAGCAGAAACCAGAGGGCCTATCTTGGTCTGTTTTCAGCTGCTGTAGCAGAATGCCTAAGACTGGATCATTTCTTTTCCTTTTTAGGGAGGTTTTTTTTTTTTTTTTTTTTTCTTCTGTAGGGCATATGTGCTCACTGCAGAGGCAGAGAGAGACAGAGAGACAGAGAGTGAGAAATCACATCTTGGGGAGATGGCTACACTGTAATCCCTTCTCCATTCTCCTCTTGGGATTTAGGGCATACCTGCACATACACCCGGTGGGAGTTCTTGGACTCAAACTGCGGGGAGTCTGGTGATGGAACCATCCTGCTATCTGCTGGTCCCCAAATGGGTATTTTTTTTTTTTTTTTTGGGAGAAGTTTTTGCTATAGGGTGCATGCATTCACCAGAAAGACAGAGAGAGACAGAGAGACAGAAAGCAAGAAATCACCCACCAGGAAGATGGCCACACCACAATCCCTTCTCCTCCATTCTCCTCTCAAGATCTTGGGCATGCACGCACATGCGCCTAGTGTGAGTTTAAGCAACCAGGTCTGGGACTCGAACTGAGGTCAACTACATGGGAGTACACCAACTGCTGGAACCTCTATTTTTTTTTTTTTTAAGAGAGTTATTATTATTATTATTAAGAATTACTTTATTGGGAACCAGCAGTTAGTGTAATGGCTATGTCGCTGGACTCCCACGTAGTCGACCGCGGTTTGTGTCCCAGACCCGGTGGCTTAAAACTCACGCCGGGTGCGTGTGCGTGCGTGCCCAAGATCCCGAGAGGAGAATGGGGGAGAAGGGATTGCGGCGTGACCATCCCCCCAGGGGTTGATTTCTCGCTTTCTGTCTCTATGTCTCTCTCTGTCTTTCTGGCGAGTGCACGTGCCCTATAGCGAAAACCTCTCCAAAAAAAAAAAAAAAAAGAATTACTTTATTTAACATTATTTATTTATTTAATTTGACCAGGACTCGAACTGCGGTTGGCCATGTGGGAGTCCAGTGTCCTTAACCACCTTGCCACCTGCTGTCTCCAAGAAAGATTTTTGTTATAGGGCATGTGCAACTGTGGAGAGACAGAGAGAGACAGAGAGACAGGAAGCAAGAAATCACTCCTTAGGGGTGGATGGCTATGCCACAATTCCTTCTCCTGTCAGAATTTTGGGCATGCTCGTACACATTCCTGCTGTGAGTTTAAACCACTGGGTTAGGGAATTGAACTGTGGTCGACTACATGGGAGTTTAGCAATGTAACCATTACATCATCTGCTGGTCCTAAGACTGGGTGATTTCTTTTCCTTTTTTTTTTTTTTAAAGAATTATTTATTTTATTTTATTTATCCATTCATTTTATTTTAATTTGACCAGAGAGAGACACACACAGAGAGAGAGGGAAAGTTAGAAAGCAAGCCACCAGGTCCGGGACTCAAACCGTGGTTGGCCATGTGGGAATGTCCAGCGCCTTAACCACCATGCCACCTGCTGGTTCCCAATTTCTTTATTTTTTAAAGTAATTATTTATTGGAGACCAGCATGTAGCTTGGTGGTTAAGGTGTGGATAATTCCACATGGCCAACCACGGTTCGAGTCCTGAACCTGGTGGCTTGCTTTCTCATTCTCCCTCCCCCTCTCTCTCTCTGGTCAAATTAAAAAATAAATAAATGGATACATAAAAATTTTTAAAAGAATTATTTTATTTTATTTAATTCACTGTTATTATTTTATTTTATTGAAATTGACCAAAGAGAGACAGAGAGAGAGAGAAGGAAAGTGAGAAAGCAAGTTCCCATGTCCGGGGCTTGAACCATGGTCAACCACGTGGGAGTCCAGCCTCCTTAACCACCATGCCACCTACTGGCCCCCCAATTTTTAAAAAAGACTTATTTATTTTTTAAAATTCTATTTATTATTATTATTATTATTATTATTTTAATTTGAACAGAGGCAGACAGAGAGAAAGAGAATGGAAAAGTAAGAAAGCAAGCTGCCATCTGGGACTTGAACCGGGGTTGGCCATATGAGAATTCAGCACCCTAAGCACCATACCACCTGCTGGCCCCTGGATAAATAAAATTAAATAAATAATTATTAAAATTTTTAAAAAATAAAATATTTATTTATTTATTATTATTATTGTTTTAATTTGACCAGAAAGAGACAGAGAGAAAGAAGGAAAGTGAGAAAGTAAGCCACCAGGTCCAGGATTTGAACCATGATTGGCCATGTGAGAGTCTAATGCCTTAATCACCACACCACCGGCTGGTTGCAAGACTAGGTAATCTATCTATCTATCTATCTATCTATCTATCTATTTATTTATTTTAATTTGACCAAAGAGGGACAGAGTGAGAGAGAGGGAGGGAAAGTGAGAAAGCAAGCCACCAGGTCCAGGACTCAAACTGTAGTCAGCCATGTGGGAGTGTCTAGCACCTTAACTACCATGTCACATGCTGGTCCCCAATAAATAATTATTTTTTTAAAAAAAGAAATGGGGCCAGCAGGTGGCATGGTGATTAAGGGTCTGAACTCCCACATGGCTGACTGTGGTTCGAGTCCCAGACCTGGTGGCCCCAATTGCTTTTTTTTTTTTGAGAGTTTTTTTCGCTATAGGGCGCGTGCGCTCGCCAGACAGACAGAGAGAGACATAGAGACAGAAAGCGAGAAATCACCCCTCAGGGGGGATGGTCACGCCGCAATCCCTTCTCCTCCATTCTCCTCTCGGGATCTTGGGCACCCACGCACACGCGCCCGGCGTGAGTTGTAAGCCACCGGGTCCGAGACGTGAACCGCGGTCGACTACGTGGGAGTCCAGCGACATAGCCATTACGCTAACTGCTGGTTCCCCCAATTGCTTTTTTTAAAGAGAGATTTTTGTGTGTGCTCACCAGAGAGACAGAAAGACAGAAAGCAAGAAATCATCCCCTGTGGGGATGGCTCTGCCACAATGCCTTCCCTTGCATTTTCCTCTTGGGATTTTGGGCACGCACACATATGTGCCCAGTGTGAGTTTTAAGCTGCTGGGTCCAGGACTCAAATCAGGGTTGAGCATATGGAAGTCCAAAGATGTAACCATTATGCTATCTGCTGGCCCCGGAAGACTAGATAATTTCTTTCTTTCTTTCTTTCTTTTTTAAAGAATTATTTTATATTGGGACCGGCAGGTGGCGTGGTGGTTAAGGGAGCTGGACTCCCGCATGGCCAACGCAGCTTGAGCCCTGACCTGATGGCTTGCTTTCTTCCATTCCCTCTCTCTCTCTCTCTCTTGCTCTGTCCCTCTCTGGTCAAATTAAAATAAAAAAATGAAATTATAATTTCATTTATTATTATTATTTTCCAGTTTGATCAGAGAGATACAGAGGAAGAGAGAGAGGAAGAGTGAGAAAGCAAGCCCTCAGGTCTGGTACTCAAACTGCTGTCAGTCATGTGGGTGTCCAGTGCCTTTAGCCACCACTCGAACTGCTGGGCTCACGACTGGGTTATTTCATTTAAAAAAAAATATTTAAATAAAAATAATTATTTTATTTAACTTTATTTATTTATTTATTTATTTATTTATTTATTTATTTATTTCATATTCATTTGACCAGAGAGGGACAGAACGAGGTGGTGGGGGAGTGAGAAAGTAAGCTGCCAGGTCTAGGACTTGAACTGTGGTCAGCCATGTGGGAATCCAGTGCCCCCAACCACCATGCCACTTGTCAACCCCTAGGTAATTTCTAAAGAACAGATTTCTTTTTTTCTTTTTTAGTGTTTGCTAGAGAGCATGTGCACTCACCAGAGAGAGACAGAGAGAGAGGAAGAGTGAGAAATCACCTCCGATGGTGGATGGCCACAGTCCCTTCTCCTCCATCCTCCTCCTGGGATTTTGGGCATGCATGTACCCAAAGTCAGAGACCTGGCTCTGAAAAACATTCAATCAAGGGTAGATCCAGGTTTAGGGACCTGAGAATTATATGTTTGGGACAAGTGACTCCTAAGAAAGAAATGTGAAATTAGAGAGAGGGCCTGGGAAACCCTACTTCAGGAAACAGAGGAGCCTGATGCTTAAGCTTCAATAGTTACAGTCACTCCACCAACGTGTGCATGCTAGAGAGTGACAACGCCAGGTGTCTGTGATCTCAAAGGATCAGAGCACTCTGGATGCTTAGAGGAAAGAAGGAAGCGGATACCAGAGCAACCTCTGTGTTTCACTTCCTTGATCTCTCTCTTTGCCATAGGGTGCATGTGCTCATTGGAGAAACGCAGAGAGAAGGAAAGTGAGAAATTACCCTCCACGGGGCATGGCCATGCTGCAATCACTTCCCTTTCAGTCTCCTCTCAGGATTTGGGACATACATGTACACATGCCTGGTATAATTTTAAAGCTGCCAAGTCCGGGATTCGAATCATAGTTGGCCATGTGAGAATCCTGTGCCTTAACCACTGCACCACCTGCTAACCTTAATAAATTTTAAATTTTGGGACCAGCAGTTGGCGTAATGGTTGCTAGATCCCATGTAGTCAACCGTGGTTTGAGTCCTGGACCCGGTGGCTTAAATTCATGCTGGGCGCGTCTGTGTGCGTGCCCAAGATCCTGAGAGGAGAATGGAGGGGAAAGGATTGTGGTGTGACCAACCCTCCTGAGGGGTGATTTCTCGCTTTCTCTCTGTCTCTCTCTTTCTGGCGAGTGCACGTGCCCTGTAGCAAAAACCTCTCAAAAATTTTTTTCTTTTTCTTCTTTTTTTTTTTTTTTTTAGAGGTTTTTGCTAGAGGGCGTGTGCGCTTGCCAGACAGACAGAGAGAGACAGAGAGACAGAAAGCGAGAAATCAACCCCTAGGAGGGACGGTCACGCCGCAATCCCTTCTCCTCCATTCTCCTCTTGGGATCTTGGGCACGCATGCACACGCGCCCGGCGTGAGTTTTAAGCCACCGGGTCCGGGACGCGAACCGCGGTCGACTACGTGGGAGTCCAGCGACATAGCCATTACGCTAACTGCTGGTTCCCTCAAAAAATTAAAAAAAAAAAATTTTTTTCTGATAAAGCCCCAACAGAGTCATCATGCTGCAATCCACCCCCAGCCTCAGCCGGCCCAGATGACCGGCATACACCATGGCTAGGGTGTACAGGGAGACCTTGAAACAAGAGCCCAGGACTGTCCCTGGGGTTTCAGCATCACAGCGTTTTGTACCACCACAGCACCACCATCGCTTGTCCATTCTGTCTCTATACTCACGTAAGTCAGGGTGAGGTAAGGTACACTGCAATAACAAACAACCTCAAAATCTCAGTGACTTAAAGCTACAAATAAATCAAACAAAGAGCAGGGCCAGCAGGTGGCATGGTGGTTAAGGACGCTGGACTCCCACATGGCTGACCGCAGTTTGAATCCTGGACCTAGCCTAGTGGTTTGCCAGGTCAAATTTTAAAAATAATAAGAACAAATGGAATTAAATACATAAATAATTCTTTAAAAATATAAATAATAGGGGCCGCCAGGTGGTATGGTGGTTAAGGGCACTGGACTCCCAGATGGTGGACCAGGGTTCCAGTCCTAGACCTGGCGGTTTGCTTTCTCACTTTTCCTCTTTCTCTCTTTCACTCTGTCCCTCTCTGGTCAAATTAAAATAAATAAAGAAATAAATAAAATACTTTTTAAAAAATTATTTTATTTTATTTCTTTATTCATTTATTTTTTAATTTGACCAGAGAGAGACAAAGGGTGAGAGTGAGAGAGAGAGGGAGTGAGAAAGCAAGCCACCAGATTCAGGACTTGAACCCTGGTCAGCCATGTGGGAGTGTCCAGTGCCTTAACCACCACACCACCTGCTGGTCCCCAATAAAATAATTCTTAAAAAAATAATAATAAATAATATTTTTTTAATAGGAAGTGGATTCCCAGAGAGGATGATGTTCAGTGCCCCATGGAAAGGCTGCTGCTACAACACCCAATGCTGACAAAACAAGATCAATTTAATCCAGACCTATATCAAGCATTCCTGGGGCTGCACAAGAAGACTGTGGTCGGTCATGTGGGAATCCAGAGCCCTTAACCACCACGCCACCTGCCGGCCCCTGTTTATTATTATTATTATATTAAAGAATTACTTTATTTAACTTTATTTACTTATTTATTTTAATTCAACCAGAGTGAGAGAAAGACGGGGGGGGGGGGGGGGTGGTAGTGAGAAAGCAAGCTTCCAGGTCTAGACTTGAACCGCGGTTGACCACGTTGAAGTCCAGTGCCTTTAACTACTATACCACCTCCTGGCCTCAATTTATTATTTTTAAAAGAGGGTTTTGCCTTAGGGTGCATATGTTCACTAGAGAGAGAGACAGAGACAGTAAGAGGGAATGTGAGAAATCACTCTCCAGGAGAGATGGCCATGGCACAAGCCCTTCTCCTCCATTGTCCTTTTGGGATCTTGGGTACACATGCCTGGCCTGAGTTTCAAGTCACTGGGTCTGAGACTCAAACTGTGGTTGGCCCAGTGAGAGTCTAGTGACATAACTGCTATGTTATCTCTTGGCTTGTATTTACTTAATTTTATTAATTATTATTATTTTAAAATTATTTATGAAAATTTATTTACTATTCTTTTAAAAATTTGACCAGACAGAAACAGAGAGAAAGAGAGGGAAGGTGAGAAAGCAAGCAACCAGGTCTAGGACTCAAACCATGGTCAACCATGTGAGAGTTCAGAGCCTTAACCACTATGCCATCTGCTGCCCCTATTATTACTGGTATTTTTTTTTGGGGGGGGAGAGGTTTTTGCTACAGGGCATGTGCGCTTGCCAGAAAGACAGAGAGACAGAAAGCGAGAAATCACTCCCAGGGGGGATGGCCACGCCACAATTCCTTCTCTTCCATTCTCCTCGAGATCTTGGGCACACATGCACATGTGCCCGGTGTGAGTTTAAGCCACCGGGTCCTGGACTCAAACCACGGTCGACTACATGGGAGTCCAGCGACATAGCCATTATGCTAACTGCTGGTCCCATTACTGTTTTAAAATTTGCCCTAGGGCACGTGCACTCACCAGAGAGCGAGCACAGAGAGTGCATGGGCGAGAGAGTAAGCCACCAGGTCTGGGACTCCAAATGCGGCGGCTGTGTGGGAGTCCAGGGCCTCAACCCCCACACCACCTGCTGGCCGCTGCTCTGGTTTCTTTACCAATCCCAGTTTGCAACCTAGTTTCTGATTTCGGGGCTTCACCTTGTTCCTCTGTGGTGGGACACTGTCCGAGGCTGTCCTTTCCAGGGTGCTGCCCACCATCCCAGTGTGGAGGCTAAATCCGCACAACTAGAACAGGCAGACACCAGTGACCACTAATCCAGAAGTGTGGACAGTGGCTCCCTACAGCCAGTAGACTTCATTCACTCAAGGAAAGCATTTAGCAACTGGCCCAGAGTACGTCTATATAGGTGTTATTTTACTTTACTTTATTTTTTGCCAGAGGGCATGTGCATTTGCCAGAGACACAGAGAGAGGGGTGGTGGAGAAACCATTCCTTCAGTGGGGAATGGTCATGGTGCAATCACCTCTTCCCCATCTCTCCATCCTGTTGGGATTTTGAGCGTACATGCACACATGCCCAGCATGTTTCTCAAGTCGTCCGGGCCAGGATTCAAACCAGGCTGTCAGCTGTGTGGGATCCAGCTCCTTAATCACTAGGCCATAGAACCAGCCCCGTGCTGGGTATTATTGTTGTGATTGCTGTCACTGTATAATTATGGGAGGCAAGATATGACCTTCAAAGGGGAAGGCGCGCACAACAGTTAATGGCACTCTGAGGCCAAAGGATTATTGGGAACTCCCCAACACGCTCATGGAGACACTGCTCCGTGTGTCTGTCACTTTGGGTTTAACCTTTCATGAACCAGGATTTTTTTCTTAGGCTATTCGTTTGGCTTTACTCTCAGTTTGTGACCCGACAATCTCTCTCTCTCTTTTTTAAAGAATTATTTATCTTATTTTATTTATCACTATGTTTATGTTTTAATTTTGCCACAGGGCATGCATGTTCACCAGAGAAAAGACAGACAGACAGACAGACAGACAGAGAGAGAGAGAGAGAGAGAGAGAAAGGAAGCCATCAGGTCCAGGACTTGAACTGTGGTTGACCACTTGGGAGTCTGGTGCGTTAACTACCACACCACCTGCTGGTCGCACAACAATCTCTTTCCTCTAGTCCCCTGTGAAGTCAATTCTCCTATTTTTTTTGGTACAAATGACCCTCCACCCAAATGAAGACTGAGGGTAGCTAATTGTCCTTTTCTTGATGACCTAGGGAAGTCGGAGGGGCTGGGACCCACCAGGCTTCTTCCGTTGTGAGTAGTCTGTGGGCAAGAGGCCTCTCCAAGGCAGGCAGGGAATTGGACTCTAGCAGATGGGGACTTTGAAAGAGCAGGGTAGTGGTTAAAGATCCCACATGGTTGTCTATGCAGTTAAAATTCAAGTCCTGGCAGCTTGAGAAACACGCCAGACCTGTATGTGTGCCCCAAAGCCTGAAAGGAGGGAAAGGTGGCCATTCACCATGAATGGTGCTTTCACCACCCCAGCCGTCTTTCTGCTGAGGGTGCACATGCCCTCTGGCAATTATTATTATTATTATTCTTTTTCAGTCCCCCCCCCCCCCCCCCCGCATAAGGCCTGTGCGTGCACTTACCAGGGAGACACAGAGAGAAGGGAAGTAAGAAATCACCCCCAGGGGGTATGGATACGCTAAAACCCCTTATCCTCTATTCTCTTGGGATTTGGGGCAGGCATGAACATGTGCACAGTATGATTTTCAAGCTGCAGGGTCCGGGACTTGAACCCCATTCAATCACATAAGCATCTAGCACCTTAATTTCCACATTACCTTCTGGCCCTCCTCTGGCAAATTAAAATAAGGAAATGGAAAGAATCAAATAGAGGTGTGGCCTCATGACACAGTGGTTAAGGAAGCTGGATTCCACATGGCTAACCAGTTCAGTCGGTCCTTGTTGCTGGAAAAACACGCCAGGCTTGTGGACATGGGTGCCCAGAGCCCTGCAGGATGGAGAGTTGGAGGAAAAGAGATTGCAGCTTGACCATGCCCAGTGGGGGGTGCTTTCACCCCCTTTCCTTCTCTCTCTGGCAAGTGCACTCCTCTGGTAATTTAAAAAAAAGGGGGATTGTAGAACCAGCAGATGGTGTAATGGTTATATGGCTGGACTCCCACGTAGTTGACTGCGGTTAGAGTCCTGGACCCGGTGGCTTAAACTCACGCTGGGTGTGTGTGCGTGCGTGCCCAAGATCCTGAGAGGAGAATGGAGGAGAAGGGATTGCAGCGTGACCATTTCCCCGGAGGGTGATTTCTCGCTTTCTGTCTCTTTGTCTCTCTCTGTCTTTTGCTATAGAGCACATGCTCCCTATAGCAAAAACCTCTCCCCCACCCCCCCCCCAAAAAAAAACAGGTTTGAGTCCCAGATCTGGAGGCTTGAAATTCATAACAGGTGTGTGTGCATGAACATATGTGTCCAAAATCCTGAGAAGAGAATGGAAGAGAAGGGATTGCTGCATGGTCATTTCCCCGAGGGGTGATTTCTCGCTTTCTCTCTCTCTGTCTCTGTCTCTCCAGTGAGTGTAAGTGCCCTATAGCAAAAATCTCTCTTAAAAATAAAATAATGATAGGGGACCAGCAGGTGGCATGGTGGTTAAGGCACTGGACATTCCCACATGGCCGACCATGGTTCGAGTCCTGAACCTGGTGGCTTTCTCTCTCTCTCTCTCTCTCTCTCTCTCTCTCTCTCTCTCTCTATTTGAGTCTCTCTCTGGCCAAATTAAAATAAAATGAATGAATAAATAAAATAAAATAAATAATTCTTAAAAAAATAGTAATAATAATATTGAGTTGTTGGGAAAGTCATGATGCATTTTCTTTTTCTTTTTTTTTTTTTTTGCTATAGGGCGCGTGCGCTCGCCAGACAGACAGAGAGAGACAGAGAGATAGAAAGCGAGAAATCACCCCCCAGAGGGGATGGCCACGCCGCAATCCCTTC
This sequence comes from Tupaia tana, assembly GCA_026018925.1. NCBI lineage: Eukaryota > Metazoa > Chordata > Mammalia > Scandentia > Tupaiidae > Tupaia > Tupaia tana. Next base: position 150,483,084 of record JAKSZU010000003.1, read on the forward strand.
TCCTTCATTCTCCTCTCAGGATCTTGGGCATGCACGCACACGTGCCCGGCGTGAGTTTAAGCCACTGGGTCTGGGACTCGAACTGCGGTTGACTATGTGGGAGTCCAGCGACATAGCCATTACACTAACTGCTGGTCCCAATGCATTTTTTTTAAGAGATTTTTGCCTTAGGGCACATGTACTCACCAGAGAGAGAGAGACAGAGACAGTGAGAAGGAAAGTGAGAAATCATCCCCCCGGGGGATGGCCATACCACAATCCCTTCTCCTCTACTCTCTCTCAGGATCTTAAGCACACATGCACATGTACCCAGAGTGATTTTCAAGCCACCGGGTCTGGGACTTGAACTGAAGTCGGCCATGTGGGAGTCCAGCAATGTAACTGCTACGCCATCTGCTGGTCTCCTTGACAGTTTTTGCACAGAAACACAGAAAAATACATCATGACTTTTTCAATGACCTAATAATAATAATTATAAATAACATTGAATGAATAATTTTTTTTTGGAGTTGTTTTTGTTATAGGGCACATGTGCTCGCCAGAAAGACAGAGAGAGACAGAGTCAGAAAGCGAGAAATCACCCCCCAGGGGGAATGGCCACGCTGCAACCCTTCTCCTCTGTTCTCCTCTTGGGATCTTGGGCATGCACGCACATGCGCCCAGAGTGAGTTTAAGCCACCGGGTCCGGGACTCGGGAGTCCAGCGACATAGCCGTTACACTAACTGCTGGTCCCGAATGAATAATTTTTTAAAAAATACTTCTGACACCAAATGCATGGATTTTTCTGTATGCCAATCAACTGTCCAGCTGTGAGGACACCAAGTGGCTCTGCAGCACTTCAGTTATCTGAATAAAATTAGTGTCAGCTCCACGAGGTAAAGGGCTCCATCCCACAGGACTGCCCTCAGGGTCTGTCACTGGTCCTAAGTCGCTGTCTATACTGCTGACCAACCAGCTGCAAGCCCTGGGCTGGTGCGACTCCCTCTCCATCTGATCATTTGCTGGAATGTGGTAGGTAGGTAGTTAGCCATGAACCGGCAGCCCCAAGAGAAAAGCGAAAGGCTCACCTAGCCCCGGGTGCCAGGAGGGCGAGGTAATTCGCCAGATTCCTTCCTTAAGGCTTGAGGGAAGCATACAGGGATAGTTAGTAGATTTTTCTCTTATCAAAAGGACCCCAGGGAACCAGCAGTTAGCGTAATGGCTATGTCACTGGACTCCCACGTAGTCGACCGTGGTTCGCGTCCCGGATCCGGTGGCTTAAAACTCAAACCGGGCGCTTGTGCGTGCGTGCCCAAGATCCCGAGAGGAGAATGGAGGAGAAGGGATTGTGGCGTGACCATCCCCCCTGGGGGGTGATTTCTCGCTTTCTGTCTCTCTGTCTCTCTCCGTCTGTCTGGCGAGCGCACGCGCCCTATAGCGAAAACCGCTCCAAAAAAAAAAAAAAAAAAAAAGGATCCAAGCAAGCATTTTGGTCATTAAGGCGATGGACTAATTGGGCAGTCTAATAGGGGCAACCTGGCTCTCACTGGGCGTACGCAATTAGGTGATCAAATTCCTCAATTTACCTGTGAGGAAGGTGCGCAGGTGCAGGAGAAAAAGTATGGATTCAAATAGAAAGGAAGAACATAGGCAGCGTAAGGGGCCGCCCACTAATGAATATTCATGGCCTCTAGTAATAAAAGTAACAACCAGTACCAATCGCTGTTGCCACTTGGCAATCCGCCCGCCCAACAAACTTTTTGGGTGTACTTTCTTTCTTTCCTTTCCTTTCTTTCTATTAAACCTTTTCTATCTACTTCATTCGTGGTTGCAGTTTCATTTTGCACCTAGGGACAGATCTCTAATTTTAGTGATCTGGACCCAAAGAACCAAGGATTTCACAACACAGCTCAACACTTTTCCATCCGTTAACAGGAACAGCTCTCAGAACTTCGGGAAACACTTCAGTTCCATTTAGGATAAGGCATGTAACTCAGAAACTGCCGGGTAGAAGAGACGAACTGGGTACTGGTGGTGATGGGGTCTCACTACTCTCCTGAAACTGTGTGTTCACCAGCCCGGAAGCTCTTCAAACACCATCGCTTAGGAGCTTTTATGGTGGTCTCACTAAGTAGGCACTATTGAGGGAAGGGTGGGCCATTGGTGATGGAGGGGGTACTAACCTTCCGGAGGTTGTGTGTGTGTGTTGGGGGAAGGGCTGGAAGTCCCAACTCTGTCATGCCTTGTTTTTCCTGGTGTCCCGCCCCCCCCCATCCTGAAGCTCTCTAGGGGCCCCCAGCCACCAATCATCTCATTCGCACAGAAAACACACGTATCAGGAGATTCCAAGAATTCTAGGAGCTGAGGTTGGCAGGTGGCATGGTGGTTAAGGTGCTGGACTCTCACGTGGCTGACTGTGTATCGAGTGGCTTGCTCCTTCACTTTCTCTCTCTTCCTCTCTGTCTCTCTCTGGTCAAATTAAGAACAATAATAACAATGATAAATAAAATTAAAATAAATAAGTATTAAAAAAAACCAAAGGCAGGATCAAGACTAGGACCAAATATATATCCCCTTTTTTAAAAAAAATATTTATTTATTTATTTCCATTTGTTGTTATAATCATCTTTAAATTTTGACCAGAGAGAGACAGAGAGAGAGAGAAAGAGAAAGCGAGAAAGCAAGCCTCCAGGTCCGGGACTTGAACCATGGTCAGCCACATGGGTATCCAGCGCTCTTAACCACCACGCCCACCTGCCGGCCCCTATATCCCTTTTTATAGGTCCTCCCCCCCATAGGGCATGTGTACTCACCAGAGAGAGAGAGAGAGACATTAAAAGGGAAAGTGAAAAAATCACTCCCTCAGGGGATGGCCATGCTGTAATCCCTTCTCCGGTCTCCTCCTCAGATTTTGGGCATGAATGGACACATTCTTGTGTGATTTTCTGGTCTAGGACTTGAACTTAGGTTAGCCATGTGGGAGTCCAGCACCTTAGCCACCATGCCACTTGCTAGCTGCAGGACCAAATACATGTTTACACAGTGGGCGAATAGTGTCGGTAGCCAAGGTGGATTGTGGGAGAACAGACATGGGAGAGGAGACTGTTTCGGTTACCCACTGTGTAGCGACACCAAACTACAGCCATCGATGGTTATTCTCTCTCATGGTAATAGGGGTCGGCTGGCACCCCTGACTTCCGGACCGAGGCCACAGCCCCAGGTACTGGACCTGTTTGACTGATCCCTTTTCTTCCATGTTTAAGCAAAAAAGGCCTTTACTGGTTCACATAACAGAATTCCAGGGGTAGACCTAAGTTTAGGCATGGCTGGGTCTAGGAATGTAAACATTGTCAGGCCCTTAATTCCACTCCCTGATGATTCACTCTCACTTCCTGCCTCAGCTCTGTTCCCAGGGCTTCTCCCTGTGCAGGCCCAAAAAATGGCTGCAGTACTTCTAGCCTGTTCCTTTTGGTCAAACCCAAAGAGCAAGCCTCATATCTGAGTGGCTGCCCCAATCCACAGAGCCGCTCTGCTGGGGTGAGTAGGCTCGCTCGTTGGCTTCCGAATAGACCTCTGAAGTAAAGGCCCTGCCACCAGGTCTTGTCCTGGAAGAGGGTTGGATGTTGGGGGGTGGAGGGGGGGCAAGAAGCAGATTTCACTGGGTGGTGCGTCCCACGCTCTGGAACCCACCCCACCCAGGAGGAGCTCCGACGGCTAGAACTACACAGAAAAGTTTTGCCACCATTTTCTCTTCGGGGACCGTTTCTTTCCTTTTGACATGTAAGAATTTACATTTTAATCAGGTTTTTCATTGCAGCACTATTGATAATAACGGAGACTGGAAGTAACCAGTGCACAACATAAATAACAAAGATGGGGCAGCCATACAAAGCAGTACTATGCCACTGTGAAAACAGAGGGGCATCTCCTTTTTTTAAAAAAACTTTTTTTTTATTTAACTTTATTTATTTATTTATTTATTTTTGGAGAGATTTTCGCTATAGGGCACGTGTGCTCGCCAGCCAGACAGAGAGAGACAGAGAGACAGAAAGCGAGAAATCACCCCCCCAGGGGGGATGGTCACGCCGCAATCCCTTCTCCTCCATTCTCCTCTTGGGATCTTGGGCACGCACCCACACGCGCCCGGCGTGAGTTTTAAGCCACCGGGTCTGGGATGCAAACCACGGTCGACTACGTGGGAGTCCAGCAACATAGCCATTACGCTAACTGCTGGTTCCCAACTTTATTTATTTATTTTAATTTGACCAGAGAGGGACAGAATGAGAGAGAGAGGGAAAGTGAGAAAGCCAGTTGCAAGGTTTGGGACTTGAACCTTGGTCGGTCAGGTGGGAGTCCAACACCCTTAACTACCACGCCACCTGTTGGCCCAGGAATCTCTTTTTAATTTTTTTGTAGAGGTTTTTGCCTTCAGGTGCATGTGCTTGCTGGAGAGAGAGAGACAGAGACAGTGAGAGGGAAAGTGAGAAATTATCCCCCCCCCCCCCCCCCCCCCCAGGGAGGATGGCCATGTTGTAATCCTTCTCCATTCTCCTCCTGGGATCTTGGTAACGCATGCACACGCGCCCAGTGTGCAGTGTGAGTTGTAAGTCACAAAGTTCCGCACTTGAACTGCAGTCAGCCTTGTGGGAGTCCAGTGAAATAACTGCTACGCCATCTGCTGGTCCCGAGAGAGAGAGGAAACGCTTTAAGCTGATTGGGAACATTTTCTGAGACACACTGGTAAGTGAAGAACCAACTGTCTGAACTATGCTATAATAAATTGTCCTCTGTAGAATAAAAGAAGAAACAATTATATATATATATATATATGCGCGCACACACACACACACACACATATATATATATATATATATATATATATATATGGCACTTGTTTATGTATTGGGTTGTCGGAAAAGTAATGACATGTTTTTCTATGCAAAAATGTGTCATGACTTTTCTGATGACCCACTATAAAATAGCTCTGGAAGGAGACAGAAGAAATTGATTTTTTTTTTTTTTTTTTTTTTTTGCTATAAGGCAAGTACACTTGCTGGGGAGAAAGAGAAAGAGAGAGTGTAGGGGCTGGCAAGTGGAATGGTGTTCAAGGTGCTGGACACTCACATAGCTGACCGTGGTTTGAGTCCCAGACCTGGTAGCTTGCTTTCTCACTTTCTCTCTCTCTCTCTGGTCAAATTAAAAAAAATAATAATAAAGAAAATTAAAAAAAAGAGAGAGAGAGAGAGTGTGAAAGAAATCACTCCCCAGGGAGATGGTCACTCTGCAATTCCTTCTCCTTCACTCTCCTCTTGGTATTTGGGCCTTCAGGCATTCACGCTCAGAGTGATTTTCAAGTTGCCGGGTCCAAGGCTTGAACTGTAGAATCAGCCATGTGGGATCTGGTGCCTTCACCACCACGTCACCTACTGGCCCCAGAAACTGGTCGTTTCTTTAGGAAAATGAACTAGGTGTCCCAGAGAGGAAAACTTCACTGTATCCTTTTATTGCTGTTTAAATTTTGAAAGTATTATCCTTTAAAAAAATAAATAAAAGGCCCCTCCCCCACTCTCCCCGGATGGGGGGGCGTGAGGGGGTGGCAGTTAGGTATGCCGGCTGATTTCATCTTAATGATGTCTTTATCCTCCCCTAGACAGGCCATCTTTGGGCATTTCTTTCTTCACATTGGCTCGGCATGAACTTGAGATGTTATCAACAGCTGCTCAATCTAATATTAGCTTTCATTTCCTTTGTGCTCCTTAAATGTCTGTGTTTCCACAAACCTCGGAGTGTCGTCTCTGTCAGGTCTGGGGCTGGGTCCTGATGTCGCCTGGCTGGTTGGGCGCTGCGGGGAGCTGCATGGACCCTCCAGCGCGTCAGCCTACACTGCCCGCCGCCTGCAGCTGTGTCCTGCTAAGTGGGCTGGGCGGGGGCTGTTCCCGAGTCGAGTTGTCAGCGCTGCTTCCCGCTTTGATGGGGAAAGTCCCCTTCAGAGCCATGTGCTTAAAACTGAAACCAAACTGTAACGGCCAGGGCCACCACAAAGGCGCGGTCTCCACACCCATCTCGGCTCCTCCAATTGCAGGCTCCCAAGTACTTCCTAAACTTAGATGGCCTCCTAAATAGGAAGTTCAAAGATGACTTGGAGGGCCCGGCTCTTCACAGTTCCCAAATCTAGATGAATTTCCCCTCCAGAGAGAGATTTTTGTCCCCTGCCTCCCTTCCCTACTATGCTTTCATGGTTCATATTTGAAATTTAGCCAATAAATTGAGCACATTTAAAAAAAATTATTTATTAAGTTTTATTATTATTATTATTGTTGTTATTTTTATTTTTTGCTATAGGGCGCGTGTGCTCGCCAGGCCGACAGAGAGAGACAGAGAGATAGAAAGTGAGAAATCACCCCCCAGGGGGGATGGTCACGCCACAATCCCTTCTCCTCCATTCTCCTCTCCAGATCTTGGGCACACACGCACACGTGCCCGGTGTAAGTTTAAGTCACTGGGTCCGGGACTCCAACCGCGGTCGACTACGTGGGAGTCCAGCGACATAGCCATTACGCTAACTGCTGGTCCCTATTGTTGTTATTTTTAATTTGATCAGAGGGGGAAAAAAGGAGAGGAAGGGAAAGTGAGAAAGGAAGTCATCGTGTCCAGGACTCAAACCGTGGTTGGCCATTTGGGAGTCCAGCACATTAACCACCACCCACCTGCTGGGCCCTCAGCACATTTTTTTAAAAGTAAAAATAAGCCACTAGGTGAGTCTCTCTCTATTTTCTAAAGGGCAGGGCTGAGGAGGCATCTCCCCGCTTTCCTGTGGGAACCTTCGGTGGAGTTGGGACCTGAGGTGTACATTAAGGGCCAGCAGGTAAAGTGATTGACAGGGGAACCCACCTAGGGTAAGTAAGCAGTTGTGATGGTTGGGGCAGGGGTGTCCATGATGCCCACATAAGGCAGCTGCTTCTTTGCTCCAGCCTACACTGGTTGGTACCTGGGACTTTTTGGTGAGGGGAGGAAGCACATGAAATTTTGATGTGAAATTCCACAGGCCTTTAAAACACTGCCACTGTCGAAACCTAGCATGGACTTCCTGTGTACATACTCAAGAAGTCTGGGGGCCGGCAGGTGGCGTCCCATATGGCCAACCGTGGTTTGAGTCCCGGACCTGGCGGCTTGGCTTGCTTTGTCACTTTCCCTCCCTCCCCCCCCCCCCTTTCTCTTGCTTGCTCTTGCTCTGTCCCTTTCTGATCAAATTTAAATAAATAAATAAACAAATAAACAAACAAATAAATAAAAGTTAAATAAAATAATTCTTTTTTTTTTTTTTTTGCTATAGGGTGCGTGTGCTCGCCAGACAGAGAGAGACAGAGAGACAGAAAGTGAGAAATCACCCCCCTCAGGGGGGATGGCCATGCCGCAATCCCTTCTCCATTCGCCTCTCGGGATCTTGGGCACACAAGCACAAGCGCCCGGCGTGAGTTTGAAGCCACCGGGTCCAGGACACGAACTGCGGTCGACTACGTGGGAGTCCAGCGACATAGCCATTAAGCTAACTGCTGGTCCCAAAATAAAGTAATTCTTAAAAAAGGAAGTCTGCACTTGCGGCAGTGTTCCCCGGGCACTGTACCGACAGTCCCCACGCCCTGCCTGATCCTCGGGGCCTCTCTGGGAGGGCCAGCCCTGGAGTTGACTGGCTTTGCCACTTATCCTGGCTGTTCCTGCTGTTCCATCTGGGTCTCTACCCTTTCACATTTCAAAATCACTTCAGATTGCTCATGCCTTGATTGATTACTTCGAGACATTTCCCCTCCTTTTGCTGTTTTTGGTAACAGCATTGTCGAGACAGAATTCACATACCATGCCATTTGTTGAGATTGTACAATTCGTGGCTTTTAATGTATTCAGAGCAGAATATGCAGCCATCGCCACAATCAATTTAGAACATTTTCATCACCCCCCCAACAGAAACTCTGCTAGCAATGACTCACATTCTCCCCCGGGAGAAGTGCTCCTCACCCTTGGCAACCACTAAGCTATTTTTCGTTGCTATAGATTTGCTCCTTCTGGACATTTCATATAAAGAGAACCATGCACTGGGCTGGTGGATGGTATAGTGATTGATTGGGGTGCTAGACTCCCACATGGCCGATCGTGGTTCGAGGCCTGGGTCTAGTGGCTTGCTTTCTCACTTTCCCTTTCTCTCTCTGGTCAAATTAAAAAAATAAAAACTTAAAAATAAATAAAAATAACAGAATAAGGATTTTTTTTTTTTTTTTTTTGGAGAGGTTTTTCGCTATAGGGCGTGTGCGCTCGCCAGACAGGCAGAGAGAGACATAGAGACAGAAAGCGAGAAATCACCCCCCAGGGGGGATGGTCACGCCGCAATCCCTTCTCCTCCATTCTCCTCTCGGGATCCTGGGCACGTACGCACACGCGCCCGGCGTGAGTTGTAAGCCACCGGGTCCGAGACGCGAACCGCGGTCGACTACGTGGGAGTCCAGCGACATAGCCATTACACTAACTGCTGGTTCCCAGGATTTTTTTTTTTTTGCAATAAAGAGAACCATGCACTATTTGGCCTTTTGTGTCTGTTCTTTAACTTAGCATAATGCTTTCAAGTCCATCCGGGTTGTAATATGTATCAGTACTATATTCCTTTTCATTGCTAAATAATTCTATAATGTATGGATATACCACATTTTGCTTATTATTTTTTAAATAATTATTTATGTTATTTATTCACATGAGTTTTGCCAGAGAAAGACAGAAAGAGAGAGAGAGAGAAAGCAAGCTGCCAGGTCCAGGACTTGAACTGTTGTCGACCATGTGGGAATTCCAATTCCTTAACCACCACGCTACCTACTGGCCCTACTTATTATTATTATTTTTTATTCTTTTTTTTTTTTTTTTTTTTTTTTTTGCTATAGGGCGCGTGCGCTCGCCAGACAGAGAGAGAGACATAGAGTCAGAAAGCGAGAAATCACCCCCCAGGGGGGATGGCCACGCCGCAATCCCTTCTCCTCCATTCTCCTCTCGGGATCTTGGGCATGCACGCACACGCGCCTGGCTTGAGTTTTAAGCCACCGGGTCCAGGACGCGAACCGCGGTCGACTCTGTGGGAGTCCAGCGACACAGCCATTATGTTAACTGCTTGTTCCCTTATTTTTTATTCTTTAAATTTATTTTTTTACATTAATTCACTATACATCATTACAGCATACAAAATGAATTTTCCATCCAGAATACACTGTATATTGGCTCAATCAAGCACATCAACATACGTGTTATCAACAAATAATTTTCCATTTCTTATATCCTCTATATTTTGCTTTTTTGGCCATCCTTGATTCCCTATCACTACTTATTTTTTTAAAGAATTATTTAATTTTATTTATTCATTTCATTTATTTCAGTTTGACACCCACACACACACACACACACACACACACACACATAGAAAGTGAGAAAACAAGCCACCAGGTCCAGGACTTGAACCATGGTCAGCCATGGGGGAGTGTCCAGTGTTTTAACTACCGTATCACCTGCTGGTCCCCTACATCTTGCTTATTCATCAGTCGATGGACATTTGGGTTGTTTCTATTGTTTGGCTATTGTGAATTGGGCTGTTGTGAACTTTCACGTTCAAGATTTTTTTTTTTTTAATTGTAATAAGATATAAATAGGGCCAGCAGGTGGCATGGTGGTTAAGGTGCTGGACTCTCACATGAACAACCTCAGTTTGAGTCCCTGACCCAGCAGACTGAGAATCATAGCAGTCATGTGTGCATGTGTGCCCAAACTCTCAAGAGGAAAACGGAGAAGTGATTGCGGCATGGCCATCCCCCCAGGGGGTGATTTCTCACTTTCCTTCTCTCTCTCTGTTTCTTTCCAGCAAGTGCACAAACCCTATGGCAAAACCTTAAATTAAAAAAAACATGTAAGCAAACCTATGGATATTGCAAATTGAAATTAAGGGTGTGTGGGGTTCAGCAGGTGGCATGGTGGTTAGAGTGGTGGTTAAGATCCCACATAGCTGACTACGAGGTTTGAGTCCTGGACTGGTGGCTTGGAAATCACTTTGGGGTAGGGCCAGCAGGTGATGTGGTGATTGGGGCACTGGACTCCCACATGACTAACTGTGGTTTGAGTCCTGGACCAGGAGGCTTGCTTTCTCACTTTCCTTTTCTCTCTCTCTCTCTCTGTTTCTTTTTGGTCAAGTTAAAACAAACAATAAGTTAAATTAAAATACTTCTCTCTTTTTTTTTTAAGAAGTATTTATTTAATTTTATTTATTCATTAATTTACTTTAATTTGACCAGAGAGAGAAAAAGTGAGAAAGCAAGCTACCAGGTCCAGGACTCGAACCATGGTCAGCCATGTGGGAATCTAGTGCCCTTAATCACCACGCCATCTGCTGGCCCCTAAAATAATTCTTCCTTTTTTTTTTTTTTTTAAAGATTTTTGCTATAGGCGCGTGTGCTCACCAGGAAGACAGAGAGAGACAGAGAGATAGAAAGTGAGAAATTACCACTCTGGGGGGATGGCCACGCCGCAATCCCTTCTCCTCTCGGGATCTTGGACATGCACACACATGCGTCCGGCGTGAGTTTAAGCCACGCGGTCGACTACATGGGAGTCCAGCAACATAGCCATTACGCTAACTGCTGGTCCCATATAATTCTTTGACGAGAGAAAAAAGGAAAGAAAAATACCGTGTGTGTGTGTGTGTGTGTGTGTGTGTGTGTTTGTGCTCAAAATCTGGAGAAAAGAATGGAGGAAAAAGGATGGCAGAGTGGTTATCCTGCCTGGGGAGCTTTCTCACTTTCTCTCTCTCCAGTACGTGCACATGCCCTTAAACAGGAAAAAAAAAAAAAAGAAAAAAAAATTATGGTGTGTGTGTAGGTACATAGCTCTAACTTCCTGACAATAATTGCTGCTTTATCTCTGCAATTATAGCAGTGGAAACATTCACTTATATGAAAAAATTAAGTACCTATAATGTGTCAGTCACTAGTCTCCTTTTTAATTTTAGATTTTAATCATAGGGCATGTGCTTTCCGGAGAGCAGGGAGAGAGATAGGGAAAGTGAGAAATCAGCCCCCAGGAGGGATGGCCACACTGCAATCCCTTCTCCTCCATTCTCCTCTTGGGATTTTGGGCACGGACGCACATGCGCCGATTTGGGGCACACATGCACATGTGCCTGGCATGATTTTTAAGCCACTGCGTCTGGGACTTGAACTGCAGTTGGCCATGTGGGAGTCCAGTGACATAACCACTACGCCATCTGCTGGCTCTAGGACCCAGTGCCTCAACCACCACACCAGCTGCTGGCCTGCCAGTCACTGTTTTTAGTGCTGTGTGAGAAAACATCAAAACCCCCTGACCTCACTGAGCTTGCATTCTAGTAGTGTGAAGGAATATTCCCTGAAGTGGAATTCCACCTCTACCACTTCTTAGCTGAGTGTCTTGGGAGACAATCACGTACCTTCTGTGGGCACCGGCGTCCTCATCTGGAGATTGGGGATGACACCTAACTGGCAGTACTGTGTGAGAGTAAGTGGAGGAGGTAGGTGTCGTAGAATGAGACCCATGTACGTGAGGCAGAGCAACACAGCCACAGACAGTCTCTGGTGTTTGATTCTGTTGTGCAAGGCCTTGCTTAACAAATTCCTTAACCTCTCTGTGCCTTGATGTCCCATTTAAAAAATGATTTATTTAATTCTATTTGTTATTATTATTTTTTAATTTGACCAAAGAGGGAGAGAGAGAAAGGGAAAGAGAAAAAGCAAGTCGCCAGATCTGGGGCTCGAACCACAGTTAGCCACGTGGAAATCCATCCCCTTTAACTACCACGCCACCTGCCAGGCCCCATCAATATCCCAATTTTAAAAATTGGAGTTGCAGGGGCTGGAAGGTGGTGTGGTGGTTAAGGCGGCTGGACTCCCACATGGCTGACAGTGGTTTGAGTCCTGGGCCTGGAAGCTTGTTTTCTCATGTTCCTTCTCTCTCTCTCTGATTAACTTCAAAAAAAAAATTATTAAAATATTGGCAATGAATAAAATCAAATAATTACTAAAAACATTAGAATTGTAATGGACCATCTTTCACAGGGTCGTGAGGACTAAGAGGGGTCATAAATAGAGAAATGGGCACAGAGCAAGGCCCCTCACACAAACTAACTCTTCTCAATTTCATCCAAATGCTTAGTCCTGTGTCTTGGATCTCTTTATATTTTCTTCCTTGAAAATACAGTTAATATAGAAATCTTCATTTTATTTTATTTTTGCTATCGGGCACATGTGCTTACCAGAGAGAGACAGAAAGGGAACGTGAGAAATCACCTCTCAGAGGGGAAGGTCACACTGTTATCTTGCCTCTATTCTTTTTTTGGGGATTTTGGGCATGTACACACGCATGTACCTGATGTGTTTTCTTTTCTTTTCTCTTTCCTTTCCTTTCCTTTCCTTTCCTTTCCTTTCCTTTCCTTTCCTTTCCTTTCCTTTTCTTTTCTTTTCTTTCCTTCTTTTCTTTTCCCTTCTTTTCTTTCTCTCTCTCTCTCTTTTGCTCTCTCTCTCTTTTTTCTTTTTAAAGAGGTTTTGTCTTAGGGTGTATGTGCTTGCCGGGGAGAGAGAGAGAGGAGAGAGAGACAGACAGACACAGTGAGAGGGACAGTGAGAAATCTCCCTCCAGGGGGAGATTGTCACCACATGGGATCTTGGGCACACACACACACCCGCCTGGAGTGATTTTTAAGGCACTGGGTCTGGGACTCGAACAGTGGTCTACCATATGGGAGTCTAGTGATATAACTGCTACACCATCTGCTGGTCCCTCTAGTGTGTTTTTCTTTTCTTTCTTTTTTTTTGCTATAGGGTACAAAAACCTCTCCAAAAAACCTTTCTGAGCTCGCCAGAAAGACAGAGAGAGACAGAGATAGATAGAAAGTGAGAAATCACCCCCAGGGGGGATGGCCACGCTGCAATCCTTTCTCCTCCATTCTTCTCTCTGGATCTTGGCTATGCATGCACATGCGCCTGGCGTGAGTTTTAAGTCACCGGGTCTGGGACCTGAACCATGATCGACTACATGGGAGCCCAGCAACATAGCCATTATGACAACTGCTGGTCCTGCTCTAGTGTGTTTTCAAGCTGCTAGAACCAGGACTTGAACCACATAGTCAGCCATGTGGGATTCAGCCACCTTGACCCTTGACCATCACCATCTGGCTGGCCCAGAATCTTTTTTTCTTTCTTTCTTTTTTTTTTTTATAAAAAAATTATTTATTTAATTTTGTTTATTTATTCATTTATTTTAATTTGACAAGAGAGAGAGAGAGAAAGTGAGAAAGTGAGAAAGCAAGCCACCAGGTTTGGGACCCCAACCTTGGTCGGCCATGTGGGAGTGTCCAGCACCTTAACCACCAGCCACTTGCTGATCCCAATGTCTGGTTTTAAGCCATTCATGGACCCGCTTCTGGGTTGGAGTTTATATTTTTAAAAAAAAATCATACAATAGAGACTCTTCAGGGTAAGAAAGTATGATAATTTGGGGTCAGCATGTGGCCCGGTGTTTAAGGGCACTGGACTCCCACATGGCCACCCACGGTTCCAGTCCAGCGCCTGGCGGCTTGCTTTCTCACTTTTCCTCTCTCTCTCTGATAACTGAGTCTTACTCAGAGTAGCTGGTGTGTAGTGGAGGTTTGGAATGGATGGGCCCAGGCCTGCGGGTGGTCTGGAGGTGGCTAGAACCGACCACATGAAAAAGCTCCTGGGGGAAACCAGCAGTTGGCATAATGGCTATGTTGTTGCTGGACTCCCATGTAGTCGAACGCGGTCCAAGTCCTGGACCTGGTGGCTTAAACTCACGCCGGGCGCGTGTGCGTGCATGCCCAAGATCCTGAGAGGAGAATGGAGGAGAAGGGATTGCAGCGTGACCATCACCCCGGGGGGTGATTTCTCGCTTTCTGTCTCTCTGTCTCTGTCTTTCTGGCGAGCGCATGCACCCTATAGCAAAAACCTCTCCAAAAAAAAAAAAATAAATAATAATAATAAGCTCCTGGGTTCGCCCGCTGTCTGTTCAGATCATCCTTGTTACTACAGACAGCAAAGATGCTTCTGTAATTTTTCTTCGCCGCTGTTTGGCATATTCGAAATGTGAGAACAGCTGTGCCCTGGGTCGAGGACCGCCCAGGGAGGCATGGCAGAGGCTGGCATAAGGCGCACCTCCCCGAGCGCGGCTGCTACGTGCCCCGGGTTACAGGAGCAGGCGGCTATAAGCTCTCGAAGAAAAAACCCTTGTCTTCTCTCTAAGGCATTTAAAAAAGCTATGATGGATGCTTTTGACAAGAAAAGTGCTGAAGAGAATGCCTTTATGCTGCGGCTGGACAGGGGCTGGGCTGATCCTCTGTGTGAGTGAGTCCTAGGCACACTCGAGTGTGCAAGAAATGCAGTGTTCTATATTAAAAAAACTCACCCTAATGTCTATTTTTTTTTTTTTGAGAGTTTTTTTTTTTTTTTTTTTTTTTTTTTTTTTGCTATAGGGTGCGAGCGCTCGCCAGACAGACAGAGACAGAGAGACAGAAAGCGAGAAATCACCCCCCAGGGGGGATGGCCACACCACAATCCCTTCTCCTCCATTCTCCTCTCAGGATCGTGGGCACGCACGCACACGCGCCCGGCGTGAGTTTAAGCCACCGGGTCTGGGACTCTAACCACGGTCGACTACGTGGGAGTCCAGCGACATAGCCATTACGCTAACTGCTGGTCCCCCTAATGTCTATTTTCAATCAGGATTTCAGTCAGTTGTTAGGGCTCCTCTGATCTGGGAGGATTGTACAGAGGATCCCGGGGGCGGGGATGGGGGTGAGGGGGAGTTGGGTGCTCACTGGGCGACTCTCTGCGGGGCTGGTGCCCACTGAGGCAGGCGCTGCTCAGCCGTGAAGGCTGCTGCGGGGTGGTGGCTTCTAACCCCGGCCCCGCAGGTGGCTCCACTGCAGCTCCTTCCCACAGGAGAACTTGGGCCCCTTCTCCCACGTGGGCTGGGGCCTTGTCCTGCCCTGCGCTCATGCCAGGGAAAAACAGGGTGAGTCCCTCTGCCCACAGACTCCTATCCAAACGCCTGACGTGTCTCCTTCACTCTCCTACAGCTCAGGGGCCCTTCTCGTATCTTCTTTTCCTTCTTGCTTTCTTCCTAGCTCTCTCCTACCCTTCCTCCTTCCTGATCTCTGTCTCTTTTTAGTTCAGGACACTAAAAATAAAATTCCCAGAGCTCGTGCACATGCCGGAAACGAGAGAGAGAGAGAGAGAGAGAGAGAGAGAGAGAGAGAGACAGAGACAGAATGAAAGAGCCTATCCCCGACGGGGCATGGTCGCTCTGCATCCCTTCTCCGCCTCTCCATCCTGTTGGCATCGGGGCCTGTGTGCACACACGCCGAGTGTGTTTTTCAGGGTGGCGCCTGGGATTGCAACTGTGCAGTAGGTCATACAGGATCCGGCTTCCTCTGCCACTAGGCCACAGGCTGGCCCAGTTTGCGATTTCCTCCTCCTCCTCAACAGGAAAAACTCACCCAGATTGAACAGTGTTGTAAATCATCTTTGGATTTTGGAATCCAAAGTCAAGACTCAGACTTTTTTTTTTTTTTTTTTTTTTTTTGCTATAGGGCATGTGTGCTTATAAGAAAAAGACAGAGAGACAGAGAGAGATGGCAAAAGTGAGAAATCACCCCCATGCTGAAATCCCTTCTCTTCCATTCTCCTCTAGGGACTCTGGGCATGCATGCACACTCAAGTGGTGTGTGATTTTCAAGCACCTGGGCCTGGGACTTGAACTGCAGCTGGCCATGTAGAATTCAGCTGCACACCTCCACACCATCTGCTGGCCCAAGACTCAGAAAAAAAAAATTTTTTTTTTGAGAGGTTTTTGCTATAGGGCGTGTGCACTCGCTAGGAAGAGAGAGAGAAACAGAGAAACAGAAAGTGAGAAATCACCCCCCAGGGGGGATGGCCACGCCACAATCCCTTCTCCTCCATTCTCCTCTTGGGATCCTGGGCATGCACGCTCAAGTGCCCAGCATGAGTTTAAGCCACCGGGTCTGGGACTCGAACCACGGTCGACTACATGGGAGTCTAGCGACATAGCCATTATGCTAACTGCTGCTCTCAAAATAATTTTTAATTTATTAATTTTATTTGTTATTTATTTATTTATTTATTGGAGTGGTTTTTGCTATAGGTTTTGCTTTTGTGCGCTTGCCAGAAAGACAGAGGGAGACAGAGAGACAGAAAGCAAGAAATCACCCTCCAGGGCAGGTGGCCACACTGCAATCCCCTCTCCTCCATTCTCCTAGCAGGATCTTAGGCATGCACGCACACATGCCCAGCATGTGTTTAAGCCACCGGGTCGACTATGTGGGAGTCCAGCGACATAGCCATTATGCTAACTGCTGGTCCCTATTATTTATTTTTAAAAATATGACCAGAGAGAGACAGGGAAAGAAAGAAAATGTGAGAAAGCAAGCTCCCAGGTCCAGGATTTGAACTGTGGTTGGCCATGTGGGAGTCCATCATCCTAACCACCATGCCACCTGCTGATTCCTCATTCATTTATTTTAATCTGACCAGAGAGAGACAGAGAGAAAGAGAGAGAGAAAGAGAGACAGTGAGAAAGCAAGCCGCCAGGTCTGGGACTTGAACTGTGCTCAGTCATGTGGGTGTTTCCAGAGCCTTAACCATTATGCCAACTGCTGGTCCCACTTCTTGTTTTGTTTTTCTTTTTTCTTTTTTTCCTTCTATAGAGTGTGTGCTGGCCAGAGAGAGAGAGAGATGGAAAGAGAGAGAGAGTGAGAAAGTGAGAAAGCACCTCCCGGTGGGGATGACCACCCTACAACCCCTCCTTCTCCACTTTCCTCTTGGGATTTTGGACATGCACACACATGTGCCCAGTGTGTTTTTCAAGCTACCTGGTTTGGGACTTGAACCTTGTGAGTTCTAGCCACCTCAATTACCATGTCACTGACTGGCCCCTTGTATTTCTATGATTAGTAATTAAAAATGTTGTTTCTTTCTCCCATGAGCATGAGAGAGAGTGAGGGAGAGAGACAGAGACGACATCCCCAACAGGGTCCTGGTATCACAAATGGAATCATATAACACTGTCCTTGTGTGTCAGGCTTTGCCCTCTGCTTCACCAGGATTATCACAAACAGTGCAGGGCACTTCACAACAGCATTCTCCATTCCTCCTTCCCATTGCTTATAATACTGTGGTTACATTCTTGCTATTATAACTTAAGCAGTTATCTACTAGATCAATTAAGAATAAGAAAAATGTGGGGGACCAGCAGATGACATAATGGTTATGTCACTGGATGCCCATGTAGTTGACCACAGTGCAAGTCCTGGAACCAGCTGCTTAAAACTCATGCCAGGCTGGTGTGCATGTGAGGAGCATGGTGGAGAAGGGACTGTTATGTGGTCATCCCCCGCGGGGGGTGATTTATCTCTTTCTTTCTGTCTCTCTCTAGCTCTCTGGTGAGCCCATGTGCCCTATAGCAAAAAATCTTTCTTAAATAATAATAATAATAATAAGAGAAAAGAAAAATATGGGCTGGTCCATGGACTGGTGGTTAAGGGAGCTGGATCTCACATGGCCTATGGGATGGTTTGAGCTCAAACATGGCAGCTTGATAAACACACTGCCAGGGACCCACAGGTGGCGAGTTGGACTCCCACAGGGCTGACCATGGTTCAAGTCCCGGACCTAGCAGCTTGCTTTCTCAATTTCCCTCTCTCTGTCTCTCTGGTGCGAACACGTGCCCTGTAGTAAATTAAAAAATAAATAAAATAAGATAAAATCAATAATTCTAAAGAAAAACACATGACCACTTTTGTGTGGTTGCTCCAAATCCTGATAGGATGAAGAAATAAATGTAGATGGAATTGTGGTGTGACCACACCCCATAGGGAAAGCTTTCTCCTTCTCCCTCTCCATCTCTCCGTTCTCTTTGATGAGTGCATTCACTCTCTGGCAAAAACAAAAAACAAAAAACAAAAACAAAAAACAAAAAAAAACAAGGAAAACAGATTTTATTTTACCTTCATGTATTCATCTTGTAACATTCTTTAAGTGGATCTGAGTTTCTGACTTACATTATTTCCCCTCTCCCTGAAGAGCTTTTATAGTTTCTTTCTGTTGTTGTTGCGTTTGGCTGATGTGGTCCTTAGCTACTTCATTACTCTCCGCATTTTTTCTGCTTTGTTCAAGGTCACGGAACAAAGTCAGAACAAAATACCAAACGTGCTCCAGTTACCTGCCGCCACTCCAGAAATGGCCGCCAGAGGGCGCGCGTCCCCCTTCTGAGGTCTCTGGTCTCGGGCACAGTGGCCAGGACCTGCTCGGGGCGTACCTGAGATCTGCTCGTGGCTGCCTGCAGGAGGCTAGTGCTAGTCCCCGCTCCTAACCTGCTTATCCCCTAAAACATCCAGTGTTTCCTTGAGGGAGGACAGTCACAGAGAATGGAGTCCTGGGAGAAGGAGTACTAATGGAGCCCTTGGAGGAGGGCCAGCCCAGGAAGGTTGATGTGAAGCAAGAGCAGGAGAGCTGACCCTGCGTCACTGTCTGCGCCCTCGTCGGGACCAGGGCGGCAGCCTTTCCCGGGAGCCAGGGCACCGGAGTCTTCATACTGTGATGTTGCCGAGGGCCCACCCCCCACGTCGTCGCGTGAGAAGGAATGGAGGCTGGCAATCATGCCAGGCAAAGCACCTAAGCCTTGCGGGGTCACAGACGCAGGTGTCTCGGGGGGCCAAGGCGGTGACGCACGTAGGTGCAGCCGCGGGTAATTGCAGACTCCAGGGCACAGTGGGTTCAGGTGGGAGGGCAAGGGCCCCTTAAGGTATTCAAATTCGACACTGCTAGCAGCACGGTGCTGGCCTAAAAACGGGCCTTTGCGAGCTACTTCCCTACCTGTCCAACGTCCGGCCAAGGAGAAAGTGCAAACTCCTAAGCACGGCTCTTCGGCGCGTCTCGGCTCTCCGCACCTCCTGTTCCAGCCTCCTCTCAGCCTTCCGTGCACCGTATGCTCCGGCCAGGCCGGACGTGCCACGCCCCTCTGCACGCCCTCCAGGACATAGGCTCCTTGTGTAGGGGGCTCCTTTCCCCCCTTCTCACCTCCTTCAAGATCCAGGTTAAGTGTGGCCGTCTCCTTCAGGGGGGCTGTGGCCCGCCGCCCAGTCGGGGGACTGTGAGACTCCGCCGCCCCGCCCGCGGCAGACGCTCTGAGGCCACCCGGCCGCGGCCACCAGGGGGCGCGCCCCCATCCTTCTCCGGGCTCCGCCTTCACGGCGCGAGCAGGTTTGTGCCCACGTGGGTCTCGAGCTTCCCTTTTGCTCTCAATAGCCCTTTTGCCTCCTAAGTTTAGTAGAGGCCGGACTCAGCTGTATTTCCCGCCTCTTCTGCTCCTTAGCTGCTCCCGAACACCTCTCAGGCACAGTTCCTCCCACGTGAACGGTATGGCAAGAAGAAATCTCTCCCTCCGAGTCATCAGCCCTTCTCTGATGCACAGGCTGTGATGCAACCACCCTCTGCCCCCACGCGCCCGGACCGCCCGGGTCGTCAGCCTCCGGCCTTGGAGACGCGAGAACCGGGACTCGTGCGGGTGGGCTGGGCAGCAAGCCTCCCGGAGTGTGAGCCAGAGGCTCAGGGAAGCTCCTGGGCTCCCTCCCGAGCCCCAGCCCTGGCGGGCCATGCGGGGAACCTTTGGTGGGAAGATTTCCTGCATCAGCACCTCTAGGGAATATGGGCAAGTGAAGGGAACCCTGGCTGTGGCTCAGTCTCCTGCCTCATGGCGTATTGTCAGCAGTGCCTCTAGTATTTTTCTTTTCTTTTTTTTAAAGAATTACTTTATTGGGACCAACAGTTAGCATAATGGTTATGTTGCTGGACTCCCACGTAGTCGACCGCGGTTCGCGTCTCGGACCCGGTGGCTTAAACTCACGCCGGGTGCATGTGCGTGTGTGCCCAAGATCCCGAGAGGAGAATGGAGGAGAAGGGATTGCGGCGTGACCATCCCCCCTGGGGGGTGATTTCTCGCTTTCTGTCTCTCTGTCTCTCTCTCTGTCTGTCTGGCGAGTGCACGCACCCTATAGCAAAAACCTCTCCAAAAAAAAAAAAGAAAATAATTATTTTATTCACTTTTATTTATTAATTCATTTATTTTAATTTGACCAGAGAGAGACACAAAGAAAGAGAGAGAAAGAGGAAAGTGAGAAGGCAAATCACCAGGTCTGGGACTTGAACCATGGTCAGCCATGTGGGAGTGTCCAGCTGCCTTAACCACCGGTCTCCAACACCTCTAGTATTTCTAAAAAGAAGGGACTCAAGGGTGGCAACCCAATGAAGTGGAGAAGGGGAACACACCTGTAGCTCTGCCCTGAAGCTTCGCGTACCTGGAAAGGATGCTGCTTTTACAGCTGAATAAAAACAGACTCATTTTCCAGAGATGCCTTTATCTTATTTTATTCTTTTTCTTTTTAAAATTTACTTGTCTCTTGCCAGCGAGAGACACACAGAGAGAAAAAGAGTGAGAGAGAGATTGTATCCCCATCCCATGAGGGACGGCCCTGTTGTGTTCCCTTCTCCTCTTGGATTTTGTGCACCCACATACACCAGTGTGTCTCTTAAGCCCTGGGGTTGGGACTTAACTTATGCAGTCGGTCACGTGGGATCCAGTCACCTACACACTGTGCTACGGGCTGGCCGGGGGATATTAGTTCAAGTGTTTGTTTATGAAGCTGTTGAAGATCACAGTGGGGTAAAGCATCCTTGGATGGTTGGTGGTAAGAACACTCTGCTGGGCTTTAGCAGGGTTGATGTGAAGCAAGGGCAGGAGAGCTGACCCCGCGTCACTGTCTGTGCCCTCGTCGGGACCAGGGCGGCAGCCTATCCCGGGAGCCGGGCACGGAGTCTTCATACTGTGATGTTGCCGAGGGCCCACCCCCACGTCGTCCCGTGAGAAGGAATGGAGGCTGGCAATCGTGCCAGGCAAGGCACCTAAGCCTTGCGGGGTCATGGGCCTCCCCAGGAAGGGACAGAGGAGAGATTGTGTGGGTTGACCCCCAAGGAAGAGGATGGGAGGAAGTAGCAAGACAAAGGGAAAGAGATTTGGGAAGATTCCCCAAGGGGGGTGGGGGGAGTTGGAAGTCTACGGGTTCCTGAAGGGGCTGAGACCCTCTGCGGCCCAGGGAAGTGGCCTTTCCTTGGGGAGAATGGGGTGGTACGTGCATGTTTCATATCATTTAGAGAAATCTGGCCATGTCGGGGGAAGAGGGGCCGGCACCAAGCGTGGGCTGTGTTGGGAATGTCTCTGAGGTGGAGTCTGAGCTGGTCTCCGTGCCCGGGTGAGTGGAGCGGCAGTGAAGGCCAGGAGGGAGCATCCTAGCAGAGCAGGGACAGCTGCCGGTGTGGGGCCTTGGGGGGAGGGAGGTAAAGGAAAGCATCCTTTCTTAAGCAGGGTAGAACAAGCAAAAGTCACAGTGAAAATAACAGAATTACATACAACTGAAGTGGAAAAATGACAATGACATCGCAAAGTTAAAGGAGAAGCAATAGATGCCGGCTTTGTAGCACAGTGTCTAAGTATTATGCACAGAAAGCCAGCTCTCACATGGCCAACGGTGGTTCGAGTCCCAGACCTGGCGGCTGAAAACTACAGCAGGCGCACGTGCTTGTCCTTGTGTGCTCCAAACCCTGATCGGACAAAGAAGGAAGAAAGGGTTATGATATGACATACCTTACTGGGGCGAGGTGCTTTTCCTCTCTTGTTCTCTCTCTCTTTGGCGAGTGCAAGTGCCTTCTGGCAATTAATAAAAATGAAGAGGGGAACCAGCTGATGGAGTAATGGTTATGTTGCTGGACTTCCGTGTAGTTGACCATGCTTCAAGTCCTGGACCTGGCGATTTAAAACTCATGCCAGGCACATGTGCGTGTGTGCCCAAGATCCTGAGAGGAGAATGGAGGAGAAAGCATTGAAGGGATTGTGGCGTTGTCATCCCCTCTGGGAGGTGCATGAGCACTGTAGCAAAAAAAAAAAAAAAAAAAAAAAGAAAGCAAAAACCAAAACAAAACAACAAAAATTAAAAAAAAAAAGACAAGCAATAGGCTGAAAGTATTTACTATATGTATTAATTCTGACTAATTCCCAGAATGTCTACACATCAATAAAGAATGAACAAATAGCAGGGAACCAGCAGTTAGCGTAATGGCTATGTCGCTGGACTCCCATGTAGTCGACTGCGGTTCGCGTCTTGGACCCGGTGGCTTAAAACTCACGCTGGGCGCGTGTGCGTGCGTGCCCAAGATCCCAAGAGGAGAATGGAGGAGAAGGGATTGTGGCGTGACCATCCCCCCTGGGGGGTGATTTCTCGCTTTCTGTCTCTATGTCTCTCTCTGTCTGTCTGGCGAGCGCACGCGCCCTATAACGAGAAAACCTCTCCAAAAAAAAAGAATGAACAAATAGCCCAAATAAAACAGAGGCAATTCATATGATTAGGTAAGTCATGAAAGAAAAGACAGAAATGGCCAATAAACTTACAAAAAATACTCATCCCAGTACTAGTCATGGAAACAACAACTCAAAGGTTATACTTTGTCCACTAGAGTGATGATAATTAAAGATTATTAAACATATTAATAAATAATATTTACTTAATAAAGGCTATTATTATTTTTTCATATTTTCTGTTGCTTTCCCCAGTTTTTTTAAAAAAGTAATAATTTATTTAATTTTTTCATTCATTTATTTTAATTAGACCAGAGAGAGAGATACACAGAGAGAGAGAGAGGGAAAGTGAGAAAGCAAGCCACCAGGTCTGGTATTCAAACTGCAGTGGGCCATGTGGGAGTGTCCAGTGCCTTAACCACCACGCCACCTGCTGGTCCCCAAGGTTTTTATTATTAAAGTGATAATGAAAGATTTCCAGTGTTGATGAGGTATGAGGAAAAAAGTATCTTTACTCACAATTGCCAGAAGCATGAGCTGACCCACCCGGAGGGCAGGTGACAGAACGTAACTGCAGTGGGAGCCGGCACTCGTGGGAGCTGTCTACAGGAACACAGGTCCAGGTTTGCAAAGGCTGTTTTTTAATTTTTAAATTATTTTATTTAACTTTATTTATTTTTAATTTGGTTGGAGAGAGAGAGAGAGAGAGAGAGAGAGAGAGAGAGAGAGAGAGAGGAAAAGTGAGAAAGCAAGCTGCCAGGTCCGGGACTAGAAACACAGTCAGCCATGTGGTAGTCCAGCGCCCTTAACTACCATGCCACCTGCTGGTCCCGCAAAGGCATTTTTGAAAGAGATTTTGCTATAGGGTGCCAGTGCTCAGCAGAGGGACAGAGAGTCAGAAAGGGAGAATCACTCCCAGAGGGAATGGCCATGCCGCAGTGCTTTTATTTATTTATTTATTTATTTATTTTGCTATAGGGTATATGTGCTTGCCAGAAAAACAGAGACAGACAGAAAGTGAGAAATCACCACCCAGGAGTATGGCTACACTGCAGTCCCTTTTCTCCATTCTCCTCTCGGGATCTTGGGCACACACGCACAAGTAAGTTTAAGCCACCGGGTCCAGGACTCGAAACGTGGTCATGGGAGTCAAGTGACATAGCCATTATGCCAGTTGTTGGTCCCGCTGCAATCCCTTCTCTTCCAGTCTCCTCTCAGGATCTTGGGCACACATGCATACACCCAGTGTGATTTTCTTTTTTTAATTATTTTATTTATTATTTTTAATTTATTATTTATTCATTTGTTCATTTCAATTTGACCAGAGAGGGACAGAGAGAGAGAGAGAGAGAGAGAGAGAGAGAGAGAGAGAGAAAGCCGCCAGGTTCAGGACTTGAACCACAGTCGGCCATGTGGGAATCCAGCAACTTTAACCACCATGCTACCTGTCGCCCCCCCCCCCCCCCCCCCCCAGTGTGATTTTCAAGGCACCAGGTCTAGGATCCCAACTGGTTGGCCACATGGGAGTCAGCAATATAACCGCTATGCCATCTGCTGGCCCCCAACTGTGTCGTTTTTCTATTGTTGCAGCACCACGTTACCACAAACTTAGTTGTTTAAGACATCACACATTTCTTGGGACCAGCAGTTGGCATAATGGCTATGTCACTGGACTCTCATGTAGTCGACTATGGTTAGGGTCCTGGATCTGGTGGCTTAAACTCATGCCGGGCGTGTGAGCGTGCCCAAGATCACGAGAGAAAAATGGAGGAGAAGGGATGGCGGTGTGGCCATCCCCCCTGGGAAGTGATTTCTCGCTTTCTGCCTCAATGTCTCTCTCTGTCTTTTTGGTGAGCACACGTGCCCTAGAGCAAAAAACCTCTCCAAAAAAAAAAAAAAGAAAAAAAAAATCACACATTTCCTTACAGCTCTGGGGTTAGGGACCAGCAGATAGCATAATGGTTACGTTGTTTGGACTTATATGTAGTTGACTGTGGTTCAAGTCCTGGGACCTGGCAGCTTAAAACTCACAGCAGGCATGTGTGCATGCATGCCCACAATCCCGAGAGGAGAATGGAGGAGAAGGGGTTGTGGTGTGGCCATCCGCCCAGGGGGTGATTTCTTGCTTTCTGTCTCTTGTCTCTCTGACAAGAGCATGGCACCCTATAGCAAAAATCTCTCTCAAATAAAATCAAACTGGGGCCGGCAGATGGTATGGTGGTTAAAGGTGCTGGATTTCCACATGGCCAACCATGGTTCAAGTCCTGGACCTGGTGGCTTGCTTTCTTCCTTTCCTTTCTCTCTCTCTGGTCAAATTAAAAAATAATAACAAAATTAATAGCAAATGGAATGAAATAAATAACTCTTTAAAAAACAAAACCAACAGCTCTGGGGGCTGACGTGTACAATCAAGGTGGCAGCAGGACTGGGTTTCTTCATGAGGCTTCAAGGGAGCATCCGTTTCCTGCCTTTCTCAGCTTTTAGAGATGGCCACATTTCGTGGCTGTGGCCCCTTCCTCAGATACACCGATCTCTGCTTCCAGAGTCACGTCTCCCACTTCGTCCTGCCCCCGCCATTCTCTTTTAGAAGTACCCTTGTGATTACATGAGACGCACTCTGATAATCTGGGACAATCTCCCCATCTCAGGACCCTCACCTTAATCCTGTCTGCAGAGTCTCTTTTGCCAGGAGAGGTGACACAGGTACAGCCGCTGGAGATTAGCATGCGGCCATTCTGGAGGGACCGTTATCGTCTCTACTACAACTACATATCTGACAAAGGACTCACAGCTAGAATGTAAAATGAACTCTCAAAACTCAACAGTATGGAAAACAAGCGAGGGGGGCCAGCAGGTGGTGTGGGGGTTAAAGGCACTGGACTCCAACATGCCTTACTGCGTTTTGAGTCCTGGACTGGGCAGCTTGCTTTCTCTCTCTCTCTCTCTCTCTCTCTCTCTCTCTGTCCCTCTCTGGTCAAATAAAATAAATAAATAAATAGAGTTAAATAAAATAATTTTTTTTTTATTTTTGGAGAGTTTTTTTTCTATAGGGCACGTGCGCTCGCCAGACAGACAGAGAGAGACAGAGACAGAAATCGAGAAATCACCCCCCAGGGGGGATGGTCACGCCGCAATCCCTTCTCCTCCATTCTCCTTTTGGGATCTTGGGCACACACACACACATGTACCCAGTGTGAGTTTAAGCCATTGGGTCTGGGACTCGAACCGCGGTTGGCTACATGGGAGTCCAGCGACATAGCCATTATGCTAACTGCTGGTCCCAATAAAATAATTATTTGAAAAAAAAAAAAAAAAGCAAGGCTCCAGCTGGTGGCATGGCGGTTAAGGTGCTGGATCCCATATGGTCACCTGTGCAGTCTGAGTCCCACACCCGGACACCTGAGAGATCAGAGGACCGACTGTGGCGTGTCCATCCCTTCTGGGAGCACCTTTCTCATCTTTCTTTGCTCTCTCTCTGTGAGTGCATGGCTTTTATAGCAAAGTTAAAAAAAATAGTAAAATTGCTATTACGATTTTTTAAAAATTAAGAACAAGCAATGTCATTAGAAAATGGACAAAAGACACGAGGCATTTCACTGAAGAGGATATACAGAGGGCGAATAAGCGCGCAAAACGGTGTTCGACAGCACTAGCCAATGCAAACGAGGCTGGCGGGGTATCAACACGTGCCCGTCTGAACAAGTACAGAGATAGAAATGGTGCGACGGCAGATGCCGGTGAGGGTGTGGAGGAGCCGGGCCTTTCGCACGTTGCTGGTGGAAATGTAACAGTACAGCAAAGGTGATGGGAGCTGTCAGCAGAACCAAATTACTGCCATGATCACATTCTGATCTTCCTGCTTTGTTTTTATAGAGGTTTTGCCTTAGGGCTTGTATGCTCACCAGAGAGAGAGAGAGAGACAGTGACAGTGAGACAGTGAGAGGAAAAGTGAGAAATCACCTCCTGGGGGGAAGGCCACACTGCAATCCCTTCTCCATTCTCCTTCCAGGATCTTGGGCACGCACGCACATGTACTCTGTGATTTTGAAGTCACTGGATCTGGGACTTGAACCCTGGTCGGCCATGTGGGAGTCCAGCGATGTGACTGCTATGCCATCTGCTGGTCCCACATTCCGATCTTTCTGATTCCATTCTGGCCACTTCACCTTACCTAAGCAGGAACAACCCACTCCCTACGCCCAATAAAAGCTGCTCTTAAGAAATGTCCTAGCATCTGTGCCCTCTCTTTCAGGGACTTTTTTTTTTTTTTTTCTTTTTTAGGTGTTTGCCATAGGGCACATGCACTAATTAAAAAGAGACAGAACGACAGAGAGTAGGAAAGTGAGAAATCACCCAGGGGCATGGGTACACTGCAGTCTCTTCATTATTCTCCACCTGGGATTTTGGGCACGCATGCACTTGGGCCTGGTGTGATTCTCAAGCCACTGTGTCCAGGACCTGAACCATAGTTGACCATGTGGGAATCCAGTTCCTAAACTATCCATGCCACCTGCTGGCCCCAGGGACATTTTAGAATTTTTAAAAAGAATTATTTATTTATTTATTTATTTATTTATTTATTTATTTATTTAAATTTGATTGGAGAGAGAGAGCGTGAGAAATAGAGAGAGAGAGGAAAAGTGAGAAAGCAAGCTACCAGGTCCGGGACTCGATCTGCAGTTGGCCATGTGAGAGTCCAGCGCCCTTAACCACCACACCACCTGCTGGCCCAAGAGACTTGTTTTTATATGCTGCAGGTGTAGGTAAGATAAAGTAATTCCATACATCAGCCAAGGGGGTAAGACAACAGAGAGGCCACGTCACGGATTTATCCCACTGACTGCATGTAGGGCGTTGATACTCCATGTTTTACATGAGGAAATTGAAGCTTGGAAAAGTTACCGAACTTTCCCAAAGGAGCCCATTTGGGCCAGGTTGGAGCAGAGCCACTCTGTGGCACTCCTAAACCCATCCCATGCCTTAGCAGTAGTGTACGGCTGCCTCCTCTGCCTTACAGAGACTGGGGCAGCCAAGGGGCAGGGGCTGTGGACGGGGGAGGCTGTGGTCGTCAGTGGAGCAGCGGGATGTGGTTCTCAGACCTGGAGTCTGGGTAAAAATCCCTTTCTCTTTCTGGGATTAGAGAAAATATTTTTCTATATTTCTTTCTTGATAATTGCATGATTTTCTTTCTTTTTTTTCCCCTTTCTTCCGTCTTTCTTTCTTCCCCCCCTTTTTTTTAAAGAATTATTTATTATTATTGTTGTTGTTGCTAATATTATTTTTCACATGAGTTTTGCCAGAGAAAGACAGAGAGAGAGGGAGAGTGAGAAAGCAAGCTGCCAGGTCCAGGACTCAAACCATGGTCAGCCATGTGGGAATTCCAGCACCTTAACCACCCTACCACCTGCTGGCCCATCTTTCCCCCTTTTTTTTGGAGAGGTTTTTACTATAGGGCGCGTGCGCTCACCAAAAAGAGAGAGACAGGGAGACAGAAAGCGAGAAATCATCTCCCACACCGCAATCCCTTCTCCTCCATTCTACTCTTGGGATCTTGGGCACGCACACACACGCACCCGGCATGAGTTTAAGCCACCGGGTCCAGAACTCGTACCGTGGTCGACTACTTGGGAGTCCAGTGACATAGCCATTATGCTAACTGCTGGTCTCTCTTTTTTTTTTTTTTTTTTTTTTTTTCAGTTTTGCCATAAGTCATATGTACTTGCAGGAGAGAGCTGGAGAGAAAAGGAAAGTGAGAAAGTACCCCCCCCCCCCCCCCCATGGGAAATGCTACACTGCAACTCCTTCTCTTCCATTCTCCTCCTGAGATTCTGGGCATGCATGCACACGTACCTGGCATGTTTTCCAGCCACTGTGTGGGACTTGAGATGCTTAGTTGACCATACGGTACTGAGTTGTGTTAATTACTCCACCACTGGTTGGCCCCTGATTCTTTTTTATATCAAGTTCTTCTTTTTAAAAAATATTTATTTAATTTGTTATTATTTCTTAGTTTGACCAGAGAGAGAGAGAAAGGGAAAAGGAGAAAGCAAGCCGCCAGGTCCGGGACTTGAACCCTGTGGGAATCCAGTGCCTTTAACAACCATGCCACCTGCTGGCCTCATTTTTTTTTAAATTGAAATTATCGGGAATGTGCACTTGCAGGGTCCAGGACTGCTCCTTGGAGGGCCAGCTCCATGGCTTCTATGGGGGTTAAGGCAGCCAGATCCCACATGGCTCACCCAAGTCTCAGGCCTGGCACCTTGAGAACACTCTGGGAGTGTGTGTGCCCAAAATCCCGAAAGGAGTGAGAGACAGAAGGGAAGGGATTGCTGTGTGACCATGCCTGGTGGGGGGTGCTTTCTCCTCTCGCTCTGTGTTTTTGTCTGGTGAGCATGCGCACCCTCTGGCAATTAAATAAAAAATAAACATCCTTGCATTCTTAGAATCAACTTTAATTGGCTATGCTGTAATATTATTTTAACATACTTCTGGGTTAAATATGCTAGTTTTTTTTTAAAATTATTTTTTCAGTAGAGGGTGCATGTGGTATTGCAGAGAGAGGGAGAAGAAAAAGAATCCCTCACAGGGATTATTCGTGCTGCAATCTGTTTTCTTCCACCTTTTCCTCCTTCCAGGATTTTGGGTATGCGTGCCCACGCTCTGGTGTGTTTCTAAAGCTTCTGGGTCTGGGCCTGAAATTGCAAGGTGGGCCTCGTGGTGGAATCTGGCTGCATTAACTCCCAGGCCACAGAGCCAGCCCTTGCTAGCATCTTATTTAGAAACCTGCAACAATATTTATAGTAGATTTTGTTTCCAAGAGCATATTGGCTCTGGAAGATTGGGACGGACTAGTCATAGTTGTTCACAGAGAGAGAACCAATAGGATAAATGTGTGTGTGTATGTGTATGTGTGTGTGTGTGTGTGTGTGTGTATGTGTGCGTGCACACATGTGCATGTGTCTATACGCATGAGGGGTCTTCAAAAACTTCATGGAGGGGGCTGGCAGGTGGCATGGTGAAGGCACTGGATTCCCACACATCCAACCACAGTGCAAGTCTTAGACCTGGTGGCTTATTCTCCCACTCTCCGTCTTACCTTTTTTAGCTCTCTGGTCAAATTGAAATATAATAATGATAAATAAATAACTCTTTATAAAAATTCATGGAACATGGGACCAGCAGTTGGCGTAATGGCTATGTCGCTGGACTCCCACGTAGTGGACCGCAGTTCGAGTCCTGGACCCGGTGGCTTAAACTCACGCCGGGTGCGTGTGCGTGCGTGCCCAAGATCCCGAGAGGAGAATGGAGGAGAAGGGATTGCAGCGTGACCATCCCCCCTGGGGGGTGATTTCTCACTTTCTATCTCTCTGTCTCTCTCTGTCTGTCTGGCGAGCGCATGCGCCCTATAGCAGAAACCTCTCCAAAAAAAAAAAAAAAAATTCATGGAACATGCCTATTATGAAAAACTATACACAGATTTCAAAGTTTTTTTGCATCAAATTGAACTTGTACTTTAATTTTATTTTTCTGTACACTTTTTTTTTGAGAGTTTTTTTGCTATAGGGTGGAGGCACTCACTGGAGAAACAGAGAGAGACAGTGAGAGGAAAAGTGAGAAATCACCCCCAAGGGGGATGGCCATGCCATAGCCCCTTCTCCTCCATTCTCCTCTGGGATTTTGGGCATGCATGCACATGCACCTGGCATGAGTTTCACTGGACCTGGTACTCGAACTGTAGTCAAACATTTGAGAGTCCAGCACCTTAACCACCATGGCATCTGCTGATCCTCTGTATGCTTTTTAAAAAAGAATTATTTATTTCTATTTATTATTATTATTATTATTATTTTAAAAGTTGTTATAGGGAACATGCACTCACTAGAAAGTGAGAAAACAAATTGCCAGGCCCAGGACTTGAACCATGATTGGCCATGTGGTAGTCCAGCACCTTATCTACCATGCCCCTGGCAGGCCCTGTACACAAAATTTGAAGCCCCCTTGTATAACATACAGAGAGGATTTGCCAGGGGAATCCACTCATGTGATTATAGAGGGTGAGAGGTGTCACAATAGGCCATCTACAATTTGGAGACCTTGGAGTGCCAGTGGCTTGGTTCAAGTCTGAAGGTCTGAGAACCAGGGGAGCCAATGGTGCAACCTTCAATCTGAGGCCAAAGGCCTGAGAGCCAGATGGACCAATAGTGTACATCCTGCGGTACAAAAGCCAGACGGCTTGGAGTTTTTTTTTTTTTTTTGAGAGGTTTTTGCCTTAGGGTGCGTGCGCTCGTGGGAAAGAGAGAGAGACAAAGACAGTGAGAGGGAAAGTGAGAAATCACCGGCCGGGGAGATGGTCATGCCGCAATCCCTTCTCCGTTCTTCTCTAAAAATCAGGCACACACGCACAAGCGCCCGGTGTGACTTTTTATGGCACCAGGTCCAGAACTTGACCCACAGTCAGCCATGTGGGAGTTCAGTGATGTAACCGCTATGCCATCAGCTGGCCCCGAGCTTGGAATTTTGATGTCCAAGGGCAGGAGAAGAGTGCAGCTCGAAGAGAGAAGAGAAAAGAATTTTCCCTTCCTCCACCTTTCCCTCCTATTCTGGCATCCATCTGACCAATGGCACCTGCCCACAGTGAGGGTCAATCTTGCCCACTCCGTCCTCCAACTCACTCTGTTCTTCTCTGGAAACACCCTCACAGACACTCCCAGAAACCATGAGTTACCAGTGATCTAGGCATTCCTTAATCCAGTCAAGTTGACACTTAAAATTAACCATCACAGGAGACATATGTCCTTTTCTAGCTACTGAAACACATTTTTTTTTTTTTTCAAGTATCACAATGTTTATTGATAGATACAAGTATATAAAATCAGGGCATGAACATGACTTGATAAATTAAGTAGACTTAATTTCAATACTATAATAAGAGGGACCAATTCAAATTCTCACCATTTGTTTCACACCCACAAAAACCACTTCAAGGGCATTAACGATCTCTCAAAACTGATCAGTTTTGTGCAAGTAAACCATGTTTCTTTTAAAAAGACTTGTGCACTTGCCCAGGCTCAAGGATATTAAAATCTAGCACATAAAGCCCATTACTAGAGGTAGAAATACAGGCAATATACTATTACGGCAACAACCATCAATTACAGTTAAGAATTTTTCTGTAACAACCAATGGATAATCAAATATTGCAACAACTCAAGTATTACTGAGCAAAGTGCATTTCTACAGTATTCAGTGTTGCTATTCAGTTTTCTAACTTAAAACAGCCTATGATAACTGGCAGCAAAGAAGGTCCTTGCAATAGACTGCCTCTGCTTGAGAACTTATGATGTAATTATTGCATGCTGCTAATATACTATCTAAACATTAAAGATACTCCTAAAATATTTGATGGTAGACTATGATTAAGACATTACACTACAAAAAAACCTTATGCAGAAGGAAATCCTAACTGACGTGCTTCTGCTTTAAATATTGTGAAAACATTACAGCGGAATGAATTTTCGCAGTGGTTAGGTCAAATGCAGTTACATCATAGCAACAGTATGTTTTGCACAATTTAAGGCTTTGGCTGGTTCTTTAGTCAGCTTCTTCCTCTGATTCTTCTTCTTCAGCAGTTTCTAGCCAGGTTAGCCACTGATTCACCTGGAACAAAGCCTTGCCTTTCCCTGGAAACTCTTGGGTTATATCTTCTTTCCAAGCCAAGAAAGCTTCTTCTTCAATAATTTCCATGTCATAGAAGTGAACAAAAAAGCGGAGTAACATGCCTTTTGGAAAGTTGCTGTTGTAGCAGTGCACCTGAAGAGCGTACAGGGCACTGACCTGGAGATCAACATGATCATGAAGGAATTTCTGCATCACTGGCTTGAAAGAAAGAAGCAGTTGTTTTTCCTGCTCTAACTGTTCTTTGGAAGGAGCAGAGGAAGAATCTGTTTCATCGCTGGGTGGGTTTACTTCACTAGAAATATACTGTAAGAAGCTAGTCATTAAGATGTTCACAAATCCTTTATCTACATGAAGTTTGGGAGAGATGTTATCTTTAATCCATTTATATATGGTTTGAGGGGATGGATCCAACTTTATTTGCTTCAACAATTCCTTCTCCAATTTGAGGAGTGGGAATAAGAAACTCAGTCCCTTTCCTTCCAAAATCTCCAACATGCGGTCCTTATTCTGATCAATTTCTGGAAGTATTTTCTGCATGTTGACCTTGCTTTGTTGAAAAAGTTCTGTTAACCATTCTCGATCTTGTAATTTAGCTAATTGCTGAAGACAAAGTAAGAAGAGAGGAAAATGGGTGCCACTTTCCAGTGGTTGAGCTAGTTCTGAAATGCTCACCAACTCTGAAATGATGGCACGAGCTGCAAACTGTGCTAAATATGATTTCACCAAGGGGATGTCAACCTCCAGCTTAGGGCACTGGTCCAATACATTCAGGAAAGCCTGCATGAAATTGTCGCTTGTGGCTATTCCTTCCTGCTTGAGTAAACTGATCAAAGAACTTGCTTTTTCTTTATCTTCGTCACTTCTGTCTAGTGACAAAATGATTACTTTGCTTAACATCTCAGGAAGAAAGTGTTTAGGAGCCCTCATTTCTCTAACACCATTGACAGCCTCATTTGCATTTCCACTATTTAGATATTCAGTCACAACAGTTTCAGTTAGTTTAAGTAGTTCTTCCTTTGATGGTGGTGGCTTTTTGCTGGTCTTGGCAGGCTTTTCCTGGATAAGTGGTGGATTAGTTTTGAGACCAAGTTGAGGTGTCTGTCCCAGAGGTGGTGTTTGAGTGCGTGGTGGTTGTGCACTAGGAGGAATCATAGTTATCTGGGGCTGAAGCTTTGGCACTTGATTTTTATTCATTAGGAACGACTGAGCAGGCCTCAGGCTAATCTCATCTGCATTAAGCTGTCCTTTCTTAGAAAACCGAGGTGGCATATCCTTCGACTGTCCTTGTAGCTGGGATAAGAGTCCCTGACTCTGGTTATGGTAGAGCTGGCTTAGCCCCTGGCTTTTCATAAACTTGCCTCCCATCTCTCCAAATTGCGACTGTGTGGGAGGCATGATGTGTCCCCCATGGCCATTGAAGAGTTGATTTGAACGATGACGTCCCATGGTGGGTGAAAATCTATCCTGGATAACTCCTGGACCAGTACCAATTCCGCTACCTGGCATTTGTCCAAACATATCAGCAAGTCCTCCAAGTGGGTCCCTATCCATTTTCATCCTGGGTGGCATGAACGGTCCCTCCAGAAAGAAGTCACTTCTCATCCCTTGAGCCATAGGAGCAGGAATAAACACTCCTAGATCTTTTACTGCATCTTGACGGATTTGATTGATCGTCTTTGGTCCATTGTCAAGAAAAGCCTTGCGAGGAACCCAATGGTGTTCTCGCAACTCTACGGTATCCTGCAGCAGGAAACGAATCCTCGCTGGCAATTCCTTACTTAACATCAAGGAGCACATTCGGGCAAAGTACTGATCCATTAAGGACTTGGCTCGTTCATGGTCTAATCTAGGTCCCACTGTCCTCATTATCTGACAGAGGCACTCCAAATCCTCTCCCATATCTTTGAGTTGTACTCTCTTCTTCTTTTCCAAAAGTGTTTTGATGCACTTATGAAGGATAGATTCATGAATAAGATCAAGCTTGCCAAGTTCTCCAATGAATTTGATGTTCCCCAACATCTTGATCTTAGCAATAGCTCTCTGTTCCTCCTCCTCTGGGAGGAGGGGATTTTCACGCTTATCATAGACATCAACATTTCTGGTTCGGTTCTCAAATTCATCTTGTAATTTGGAAATTAGGAGGCGTCTGAATGTTGTGCTTTGCTTCTGTCCTGGTTGACCCTCTGCTGCTGGGCCATCAAAGTTTGGTGCATCTTCTGCCAATCGCAGACATAGCTGAGCATACAATGAGCTATACTTTGGCTCTTCTAAGGCTTTGTCCACAATCAGCAGTATGACCCCTTTAAGGATGAGTTTAGACTCTACACCCACATTGAGGAACTCAAGGCATAGCTTGTCAAACTTCTCAGGAGCAAGCTTATTTAATATGCCTCTTACTTTCCTGAAGATTGCATCATGTCGTTCTTTTTCATTTGCGGAGTTGTTTGCTGCGGAGTTGTCATCTCGTCTAGTGCTTCGTGCAGGAATCCATTTCTGAGCGTTTTGCCCTGGGGTTTTCCCCAGGAACTCGCTGTTGCCAGCAGTCTTGGGATAGTGCTGAGGTGCACCCCTACTTCCTCCTCCGCCCGAAGAAGCACTGAAACGAGAAGCACCCCCTTCTGCAATCGCACTCTCCACTTTGGCGGCTTGACAACGAAGAATCTTCAAAAGAATAATATTAATGTATGGGGTGGGGAGGGGAGGGGATGGGAGAAATGAAAAACCTTCACCAAGAACTCAGCAGCTGCCTCCGCAGCTGCCTCCTCAGGATCCGGTCGTCGGGGACAGGGAAGGGGGAGGGAAGGGGAACGGAAAACAAAAAAGGGGAGGGAAGGGGGAGGAAGGAGTCGGGGACGGCTTGAAACTCTCAGCTCAGAGGAGTGGCTGCTGCAGCCACCACCCGGTACCCACTGCCACCTCCATAGAGCTTCGGCTCGCTGCTCTGAAACACATTTTGAGGTATTGAAGTAATTTCTTTCTTGCAGCTTTGAAAGCAGTCATCTGCGAAACCATCTGGGTTGGCACTCTACGTGGTAACAATGCGTGCGTGTGTGGGAGGGGATGTTATTCAGCGCACAAAAATTTATGGCTGAGTTTTATTGTTATTTATTTATTTATTTAGATTTTTGCCGAAGGGTCTGTATGCACACCAGAGAGAGTCAGAGAGAGAGGGAAAGTGAGAAATCACCCTCCAGGGAGGATGGCCATGCAGTAATCCCTTCTCCTCCATTCTCCTCTCAGGATTTTGGGCACACATGAACTCTGGTCAAGGGCCAAGTGGAGCCAGATTCCAGCTGTGTCAGGTGGATATTTCCCTTAATTTAGATCAATTAAAGGAAGAAATTATTGGAGGCCTGTAGGTTGGCATGGTGGTTAAGAGTGCTGAACACTTACATGGCTGATCGTGGTTTGAGTCCTGGACCTGGTGGCTTGCTCCCTCTCTCTCTCTCTCTCTCTCACTCTGTCCCTCTCTGGATCCTTTGAACAACGAGTGAAAGCATCACGTATTGATAGACAGGCTACATGCTCTTTGTGCCCTCTGTAATAAAAAGGTGATTATTACCCATTTGACATTTTATGTGCTGTTGGAGCTTCATGGAGAAATAAGAGTTGCTTGACTTCGGGACCAGCAGATGGCGTAATGGTTACCACCTGCTGGTCCCTCCTCTATATAACACTATATTCATTTATTTGAAGAATAAAACACATGCACACACAAAATCTTCCCAAAGGGAACCAGCAGTTGGCGTAATGGCTATGTCGCTGGACTCCCACGTGGTCGAGTGCGGTTTGCATCCTGGACCTGGTGGCTTAAAACTCACGCCGGGCGCGTGTGCGTGCGTGCCCAAGATCCTGAGAGGAGAATGGAGGAGAAGGGATTGTGGCGTGACCATCCCCCCTGGGGGGTGATTTCTCGCTTTCTGTCTCTCTGTCTCTCTCTGTCTGTCTGGCGAGCGCACGTGCCTTATAGCGAAAACCTCTCCAAAAAAAAAAAAAAAAATCTTCCCAAAGGTAACTATTCCATGGTACTTCACTAGCTTTTAAAATTTCTTCAAAAATTTCAGGTATGGGATGGTAGATGGCATGGTGGTTAAGGGCGCTGGACTCCCACATGGCCAACCAAGGTTCGAGTCCCAGACCTGGTGGCTTGGTTTCTCACTTTCCCTCTCTCTCTCTCACTCTGTCACCCTCTGGTCAAATTAAAATAAATAAATAGATAAATTTAAATAAAATAATACTTTAAAAATTTCAGGCACAATATAAGATAATTTTGTAATGATTTAAATCCATTGTCAGTTTAGACCACATGTCTAGTTTTCCATAGAGTTGGACTCGAAGTAGGATTTATATGTTATTCTCCCATTTTTTTTTCTTTTTTAAAAAAAATATTTTCAGGCCGGCAGGTAGCCTAGTAGTCAAGGTGCTGGATACCCCAACATTGCTGGCCACGGTTTGAGTCCTGGACCTGGTGGTTTGCTTTCTCACTTTCCCTCTCTCTCTCCCTTCCTGTCTCTGGTCAAATAAAAAAATAAATGAATGGGGGACCAGCAGTTAGCGTAATGGCTATGTTGCTGGACTCCCATGTAGTCGACCGCGCGGTTCACGTCCCAGACCTGGTGGCTTAAAACTCACGCTGTGCATGTATGCATGAGTGCCCAAGATCCCGAGAAGAGAATGGAGGAGAAGGGATTGCGGCATGGCCATCCCCCTGGGGGGTGATTTCTCGCTTTCTATCTCTGTCTCTCTCTGTCTGGCGAGCGCATGAGCCTTATAGCAAAAACCTCTCAAAAACAAAACAAAACAAAATAAATGAATGGATAAAAAAATTAAATAATAAATAATTAAACATTTTTTTTTTTTTGGCAGAGATTATGAGCGCTCACCTCAGAGAGACAGAGAAAAACTCAGAGCAGGAAAGGGAGAAATTATTAATACTTCCCACAGGGCATGGTCATGCTGCAATTCCTTCTCCATTTCTCCCTCCTGTTGGGATTATGGACACACACACTCACACACACACACACACACACACACGTGCGCGTGCACGGCAGATTTTTCTTTCTCTTTTAATCACTTTTTTAAAAAGAATTATTTTATTTAATGACTGAAACATAAAACATCTAAAACTGCAGCTACTGGAAGAAGCTCTTGTTCTTGCCTGTCTTGTACCTCTCTTCGAACTTGACCTTCGCCTCCCTCCGGGCCTTGCGTTTAAGAGCAGGGTCTCTGAAGACATCCTTATTGACCCAGTTTTCTCCAAGGGACTATCCACAGAGTACCTTGGGGTCATGAGGCGATTGTAGTTCTACGTACAAAGGACTTGCTCTTTGACCCCTTGGCGATTTTCTTCTTGCCCATGGCAGCTGTCACTTTGTGGGGATAGCAGTCAATCCCAGCCACAGAGCGTAGTTGTAGGGGTGGTCTGAGGTGCCATCGTCAGTGTGCTTCACGATGACGACTTTGTGTCTGGAGGAGTGTCCAGCCAGCACCAGCGCCACTCTCCTGGGTTTCATGAACTTGCCCATTTCGACCGCAGCCATCAGGGCCTACCACACCTGGCAGAATTTTCAAGCTACTGGGTCGGGACTGGGTCCACACAATTGGCCCTCATTAATTTTCCGGTGGATGAGTGTGCTTGCTGGGGAGTGATGAGAGAGAGAGACACACCCACACAGAGAGAACCCCTTTAGGGGGCATAGTTACACCATTTCTCCTTCCTTTTGGGATCTGGGCACAAACACACATACACCTGGTGTGTTTCGCAAGCCGCAAGGTCCAGGTCTCCCACTGTTGGGTGGACCATGTGGCATCCGGCCTCCTTAACCACCACACCACTAGCTAGTCCTAGTCTCTCATTTTTAAAAAGAAGAGTATTTCAGGGCCAGCAGGTGATGTGGTGGTTAAGGCACTGGACACTCCCACATGGCTGACCATGGTTCGAGTACCACCATGGTGGCTTGCTTTCTTACTTCCTCTCTCACTCTCATAAAATTAAAATAAATGAATGAATAAATAAAATAAAATAAATAATTCAATAAAAAAAGAGCAGTGTATTTCTTCTATGAGAGAGAGAGAGATTTCCCAGCAGGGTCTTTATGTGCAATCTACCAGACTTCTGTCAGCCATGATCATGGGCGCAGGAGTGCTGAGGGCGCTCCCCAGGTGTGAACCTGGGCTTCTCACATGGACCAGCCTTGCCAAGTGCCACGTTTCTTGTGGTGCCACCATCTGACCCCTTACTCTCTCCTTTTTAAAAACCATCATCTGTGAATGATGATATATTTTATTCAACTTTTTGTTTACAGTAACTTCAAACAGAAAACTTCTTTTTTTTTGGAGAGTTTTTTGCTATAGGGCGTGTGTACTTGCCAGAAAGAGAGAGACAGAAAGCGAGAAATTACCCCCTGGGGGGTGGCCACGCCACAATCTCTTCTCCTCCATTCTCCTCTTGGGATCTTGGGTACGCACACACATGCCTGGCATGAGTTTAAGCCACTGAATCTGGGACTTGAACCGTGGTTGGATACATGGGAGTCCAGCAACATAGTCATTACACCAACTGCTGGTCCCCAGACACAAAACTTCTAAGTATAGTACAAAGATCCCTTGCACACTCCCTGCCTGAATTCATCAATTGTCATTAAAATTTTTTTCTTTATTCGTGACAGACTCTGTGTGTGTGTGAGAGAGAGACAGAGACAGAGACAGAGACAGGGAGAGAAGAACTCTCTGCAGAATCTGGTCATTTGCATGGCAACGTGCTTCAGTCCGACCAGGCCTGGTATTTGAACCAATTATTAATATTTCACTACATTTACTTTCTCTGCTTACACACACACACACACACACACACACACACACTATTATTTTCCTTTTTTTTTTCCTATAGGTTGCATGTGCTCACTGGAGAGAGATGTGTATTTCTTCTATGAGAGAGAGAGAGAGAGAGAGAGAGAGAGAAAGAGATTCTCCAGCAGGGTCTTGATGTGCAATCCACTAGAAAGAGAGGGAAAATGGAAAATTATCCCTGCAGGTGGGATGGCCATGCTGCAACCCCTTCTCCTCTATTCCTTTCTCAGGATTTTGGGCACTCACGCATATGTCTGGCATGTTTTTCAAGCTGCTAGGTCCAGGACTTGAACTGCGGAGTCAGCTATGTGAGATCCAGCACCTCAACTACCACATTACCTACTGGCCCCGTAGTTTTTTCATCACATGCATTTGGATGACTTTGTGAAGACCTGTTGTATATCCATAGTACAATGATCAATATTGGTAAATTCAACATTGTTAGAATATTATCTAATAATATTCCATAGTCAACTTCACCAATTATCTAATAATGTCTTTCATAGTATTTTTTCATTTAAATTGCCAGCGGGCAAGTGCACTTGCCAGAGAGAAAAGAGAGAGAGCACGTTCCTCCAGTGGGGCCTGGTCACAATTCTTTTTCCCCCATTTTTCTGTCCTGTCAGAGTTTTGGGCATATACACACCTGGTGTGTTTTCAAGCCACTGAGGCTGGGACTCCGACCACGTTAGCCATGTGGGGTTTGGTTTCCTACACACAGCACTTAACTGCTGCGTTATTGACAGGGCTGACCCGATAGCATTTCTTTTTCCAAAGCAGAATCCACCTGCTGAATCAAGCATTGCATTTGGTTGTCATTTCTTTGTAGCCTTTTAACATATGAATTGTTTTCCTTTGTCTTTTGTGATCTGGACATTTTTGAAGAGTACAGGCCAATTATTATTATTATTTTTTTGTTTAATAAATTTTATTTTTCCAAATGTACAGTTGGTTGTGCCTGTTTATGCATCTTCACCAGCAGCTGGGGCATCTCCACCCTTGGTATTTCTGGTGTAAATGACTTGCGCTCTGTGCTTTGAAACTAGTTTGATAAGTCCTTTACTAAGCAGCTCCTGAAGTGCTGCCCTGGCCAGGGAACCACGGATCTTCAGCCTCTCAGAAACCACAGCAGGGGTTATGAGCTTATAGTTGGGAACTTCCTTGCAGAGTTTGTCATATGTAGCTTTGTCAAACAAGACCAGGTTATTGAGCTTGTCCCGAACTTTGCCTTTGGACCACTTCTTCTTTTTGGCCTTGCCCCCAGATTTGTTCACTGGGTCTTTGTACTTCCTGGCCGACTTTCCGGCGTCTTTCTTCTTCTTGTCATCCTTGGGCGGCATCACGAAGCCGGGAGAGCAGCTGTGGCCACCACAACCTCGCTAAGATGTTGGACAGAAAGGGTGAGCCAATTATTTTGCAGTGTCCTTTAAATGGTCCTATCAGGGACTGCATGATGTTGGTTTATTCCATTATTGGTGGTGTCCATTTTAATTTGATTTTTTATTTTTAGTAATAGTATATGACCTAGGTCTCTCTTCCCTTGCCCTAGCTAGTGTGATAGGGGTAGGGATGGGCAGCTGATCCCCTAATTCAGGCAGTGACATTTAGGTCCAAGAGTTTTCTTTGAACTGAGTTAAGGGAAGTTCTCTCTTTTCTGCTATTTCTATGACTGGGAGGAATGTAGTCTTTGAGCTGCAGCAGCCATATTGTCACCATAAGGGGAGAATCACTCCACGTACGAAGAAGCAGAACTGAGAGACAGAGAAAGAGAAGCAGGTCCCTGAAAGCGAATCTGAAATAACAGCGACTCGCTGGACCTCTTATTTAATGAGTAAATAAATCCTTTTGGTTTAAACCAGGTTGGATAGGGTTTTTGTTTTTCTTTTGTCATAAACCAAATAATCCTCATGATCTCATGATGCAAGAATGCACCTTACTAGGTTTTTTTTTTTTTCCTTCTAATAATAAGCTGGATCAAAAACCTTGATAACCTGGACATCTGAGGAGATAACGTTTTTGGGAAACAAATAAACAAACAAACAAACTCAAATATCTTGGACCGGTAGATGACATAATGGTTACATTGCTGGGCTCTCGCATGGCTGACTATGGTTTGAGTTCCAGACCCGGAGGCTTGAAACTCATGCCAGGTGTGAGTGACCAAAATCCCAAGAGGAGGACAGAGGAGAAAGGATTGGACCGTGGTCATCCCCCCTGGGGGGGCTGCTTTCTCTCTTTCTGTCTGTCTCTGTCTCGCCAGCGAGCACATGTGCCCTAGCAAAATCTCTCAAAAAAAAAGGAAAAAAAAAGGAGAAAAGAATAGTTCTTTTTAGCCACAGTGGCCTTACATGAAAGCCTTAGGGCCACTTTGAAGCAAGAGTCAGAGTTTATCTCAAGAATTGCCTTTCTAGGGACCAGCAGTTAGTGTAATGGCTATGTTGCTGAACTCCCACAGAGTTGACCATGGTTCAAGTCCCGGACACGGTGGCTTAAACTCACGCCGGGTGCGTGTGAGTGTGTGCCCAAGATCCCAAGAAGAGAATGAAGGAGAAGGGATTGCGGCGTGGCCAACACCCCTGGGGGGGGGTGATTTCTCGCTTTCTATTTCTCTGTCTTTCTCTGTCTTTCTGGCGAGTGCATGTGCCCTATAGCAAAACCTCTCCCCCCCCCCCCCCAAAAAAAAAATTGCCTTCCTAGAGAACATTTCTCCACAATGCAGAAAAAATTCTTAGCCATGGTTCATGTATTTGATAATCTTAAATAGCTTTTATAGGACCAGTGGTGTTTATCTTTCAACCAATGACCGATCTTTCTGATCCTGGCAACGTCTATGAAACATACCAATTGAAGAGTATAGACACAGCCATGGATGCCACGAGCACTGGAGTAACCGTCGAGTAAAGCTGGGGCTGAGCTAATGGGGTGATCTCTCAGCACTAAGGATTCAGTCTTCTGATTATCACTGCGGAGATTAAAAAACAGGCTTAGGAGCCAACAGGAGGCATGGTAGGTAAGGCACTGGATTCCCACATGGCCGACCATGGTTTGAGACCTGGTGGCTTGAAAATCATGCCTGGTGCATGTGCGTGCCCAAAATCCCGAGAAGAGGATGAAGAAGAGATTGCAGTGTGGCCATTCCCCTGGGAGTGACTTCTCACTTCCTCGCTCTCTGTCTCTTTGCAGCAAGCGTATGTGCCCTGTGGCAAAAACCTCAAACAAACTATATATATATATATATATATACACACACATATATATGTATGTTTAGTGTTATTTTATGATTTTTTTAGAATTATTTATTATTATTATCAATTTGCTATAGGGCATGTGTGCTCACCAGAGAGAGATATAGACACAGAGAAAGAGGGGAAGTGAGACAGCAAGTCACCAGGTCTGGGACTCGAACTGAGTTCTGCTGTATGAGAGTCCAGCACACCACCCGCTGGCCTCATTGTCCTTTTAGTTTAAAGCAGGATACAGAATTCCATGAGCTCAAGTTTTGTCATTAATCTGGGTAATCCATTCATTTCACCTGTGAAGAATGAGGTTCAGCGACTAGCAGTCAGCGTAATGG
Organism: Tupaia tana; assembly: GCA_026018925.1. NCBI lineage: Eukaryota > Metazoa > Chordata > Mammalia > Scandentia > Tupaiidae > Tupaia > Tupaia tana. The sequence continues at coordinate 150,525,656 of JAKSZU010000003.1, forward strand.
CTATGTCGCTGGACTCCCACGTAGTCGACTGCGGTTCGCATCCCGGACCTGGTGGCTTAAAACTCACGCCGGGCGCACGTGCGTGCGTGCCCAAGATCCTGAGAGGAGAATGGAGGAGAAGGGATTGCAGCGTGGCCATCCCCCCTGGGGATGGTGATTTCTCGCTTTCTGTCTCTCTCTCTGTGTCTGGCGCGCTCACACACCCTATAGCAAAAACCTCTAAAAAAAAAATGAGGTTCAGAAGAATCCATCGTGTTTATCCAGAGTAATTACCTGGACTAGGACCCGGTATTGGTAGATGGTTGGTAAAGAAAACAATGGGCCAATGAATACTCATGAATACCCACGTGTCTTCAGCCCGGCCCTCACAGCCTGGCCTGCCTTTCTCCCACCGCGTCCTTCTCCCCAGACTCCTCCTGAGGCTGACTGCCTGGGTGTGCCCTGTGCAGGCTCCATGACATGGTGCTATCCTGCACGTTTACCCTGCCCTTCTTGGGGGTCAGTGCCACTGACACCGGCTTTATCATGACCTCATTTTATTATCTTTGTATAATGTGTTGCCCATAAAATTAATAACACTTATTCGGGAACCTGTAAAAACTCTCTCTCCAAAGCAGTGCTGTGTACTTTCTGGACATGCCCTGGTTATACATGCCATGCGTTAGTTTTCCCCACTGGAACGTGAAGCAAATAAAGTCACACAGACAGGTAAAGGTTTCTGCTGGTCATAACTTCTGAAACTGCCTGCATAATCTGCAGTTTTGCCAGTTCTCCATTCGCAATGTCTTTTATATCTCCCCCGTTGCCTATTTCTTCCGTCAGCGGTATGCTAGAACCTGGTGGCACCAGCTTGGAAAGAGCCAATCGTTAGAATTCAGAGGGCCGACTCCACAGCCCCCTGATTAACAGAGCTCTACCCTGCATGACTGACCACGGTGCAAATCCTGGCCTCCTTGGCTTGAAAAACATGCTGGTTGAATATGTACATGATGCCCCAAAGCCCGAGGAGATGGAGAAATGGTGATGTGATTGCAATGTGACCATGCTCCCATGGGAGTACACATGCCTGGTGTAGTTTTCAAACCACGAGGTCCAGCTTTCGAACTGCGAGGTCAGCCATGTGGCATCTGTCTCCCCTAACTACTAGGCCCCAGGGCCAGTCCTCTCCCATTCTCACTTCTCCAAATCTTCATTAGAATCCTTCCTGTTTAGGGGCTGGCAGGTGGTGAGGTAGTTGGGGGCACTAGACTCCCACATGGCTGACTGGTTTGAATCCCGGACCTGGTGGCTTGTTTTCTCACTTTCTCTCTCTCTCTCTGGTCAAATTAAAATAAATAAATAAACTTAACTAAAGTAATTACTTAAAAAAATCCTTTCAGTTTTATGAGACAGTCCCCTTGCAGAATTAAGCACTCTTGTCCACCTTCCCATGGTGCTTTACTTCTTTCTCAGCCTCTGCAGACGGGAGTTAGTTGGCATTTTTCTTTCACAGGCCCTGCAACCTAGTACGGTGATAGGCACTCACTGGGTGTGAAACAGGAATAGGGACACAGAAATCAGCAACCTAAGGTCCAAAATCTTCTCACTGGCTGAGACCTATAGTTGTCTGGTACTATACAGCTGTCCACCAATGTCCTCAATTGTGAAGTAACTAACATCCTCCCATTGTGACGGGACTGCATCCTGGACTGGGCAGAGGAGGGGAAAGGATGTTTGGCTTCCCTGAACCGTGGTAACTTCCGCAAGTTTGCCTGTTTGGGCCTTGTCACTGCGCAACAGAATTGACAATAAGACAGCAGGGTGGGGGTGGGGGGCCTGGCTTGGCTCCAGCATGGCCAAGATGAAGCGGGCGACTCCAGGTGAAATTTCAGTTACAATTCAATAAACATTTATGGAGCATCTATTATGTGCTGGCTACTGTGGGAGTCACCAGTACCGACGAATAAGAATTCTCCATCCAGTCTAACTGTGGTGACATTTGTGTTGAGGTAACAGTAGGGAGGTGCAGATAGGAGTTGAGGAGAGAGGGGCTGGCAGGTGGCATGTTAGTTAAGGCACTGGACTCCCCACATGGCTGACTGTGGTTCAAGTCACAGACCTGGTGGCTTGAAAATCACACCAGGCATGTGTGCGTGCATGCCCGAAAATCCCAAGAGAATGGAGAACGGATTGTGACATGGCCATCCCCATGGAGGGTGCTTTCTCACTTTTCTTTTCTCTCTCTCTGGGGAATGCACATGTCCTATGGTGCCAAAAAAAAAAAAAAAAAAAAAAAAAAAAAAGGAGCTGAGGAAAGAATCTTTGTCACAGGTATGTCATAGCACTACTTTACACAAAACAGGAAGTGGTTCCCTCAGGCCTAGCTGTACCGACCCTTATCTGCTGTCACTTCTTCCTGCTCACCCTGCTTTAAGTTCCCTGTGAAATTGTAATGAACTGTCTGTCCTACCCAGTGCCCAGCCGCTTGAAGTCAGGAAAAAAATGTAGGGAAAATTCAGGAAGCCATGTGCCCTCTCCCCTCCCTCCTTGGAGAAAACCCCACCCCCGGAACCACAGGCCCGTTTTGTCTGCTAGAGGCCTTGCCGGCATAGGCTCCCCCCCTCCCCGCCCCCCCTGCTAGGCCTCTCCCGGCTAGTCCCACCCCTTCCCCGGGGTCCAGAGGGTGTGACCCAGGGGCTCTGCTTCCTGCAACAGCCCTCCCTCCACACCGGGTCCCACCCTTCCTGCTGACCACAGCACAGCGGGGGCTCGCCGGACTCCCTCTAATGGCTAATGCTTTTGTAGGAGCTTCCAAGCTAGGGTTAAAAGGCACAAAGCCAGGCTGTCTGCCGGCTGATGTTGCTGCTGTCGTTTCTCTAGATCCCGCCTTTCTTTTTGTCCTAACACTTCCTTTTTTAAGCTCTAGAAGCAGCCATTTGGAGACTTTGTGACCTCGCCCAATTTTCCACATTCCAGGTATCTTTCTCCCCCCTCTCGACCCAGACTTTAATTACTGTTCTCTTCTGGTATGAATCAGAGGTTTGAGGAGGCCAGAGGCAAACAGTGGGACGCTAACAGCTTATCAAAGGCAAATCTTGCTCTTTTGAAAAAACGTTTCCCCCAAGCGCTTTGTAGGAGATAAAGTGGGGGGTGAAATTTTACATGCTTTGCCTTAGGAATAAGAGCTCAGCAGCTACCGAGTACTAGCCCATAGACTTTTATGGAGAAGCAGGTGAAAGCACAATTAAAAATGGTCCCTCCAAGTCAGCTCCTTCTGCGACCCCCTCCTCCCCTCTGCGGCAGGAACTCCGCTCCGACGAGTGGGGACGGGGCTCCGGCTCCCCGCTGCAGCCGCACAGCCCATGCATACTAAACCGAGACCAGACCAACCAGCCATGCCACGAGGTGTGTTTTATTTTCGTTAATCATACAAATAATTTTCTATAATACCCCAGGGCACACTGGAGAATTTGGCAGTCCGATGGGGGGGGGAGTCCCCTCAAAGACCCACAGGCCGATGACATCGGCGCGGAGTGCCCGGGGGGTTCACAGTGCAGCTTGTGGCTCGTGTCCATCTTGCAGGTGGCTCTTCCTCCACGTCACGACTGGGGGCTCGAAGATGACAGGGCGGGGAATCCTCCAGGCGCTTAGGAAATTTCACTCCGCTTCTCCTGCTCAATGGCTGTGGAGAGCGGGAGGCGGGCACTGGAGGGCGAGGCCACCTTGCAACCCCCCAACCCAAGGCGCTCCCCGACCAAGGCACCCACGAGGTCTAGGGATTAAGAAAGAGGCTTGGGGCTGGGGACAGACGAGGCGCTTTGTGTAACTGAAAGGGTAGCGGGGGCCGCCCAGACGGCGGCATTGGTCGGGACAGGCGGGCTGGGGGTGGGTGGGGGCCCGCGGCCGGAGGCGGGGGTGCACTCACTCTCTTTGGTCGGCAGGGTGTTCTTCTCCTGCGTCTCCGTCTTCTTCAGCTTGGCCTTATCGAAGCTGGCGATTTCCCCCATGTCCGGTTTGTCTGCCATTTTCTTGAAACGGTCCTAAGTGGGCAAACCAAGGCGGTTGGACAGGGCTGGGGCCAGCGGCCCCCTCCGCGCTCTCGGCCGACGCCTCTCGACGTGGCACTCCCGCCAGGGCGTTCCCGGCAGCCCCAAAGCCGAGAATCTGGGCGCGCCCCACATCCCCCACCGAAGCCCCAGGGCGTGGCCGGCCAGCGCCCGCGTCCCGTCCGGGAAGGGCGTCTGTTGCGGCTTCCGCGCGCCCGCCGGTCCCTCGGCTGCGACCCCACCCCGGCGGGGACCCCCGCCCCGGCGCAGCGCTCACCGCGGCGTCTCGCTCCGAGCCCGGCTCCTGGTACTCCCACTCGCGAAGCTGCAGCAAGAGACAAAAGAGCGGCGCCCGCCCCTCGCCTTATATACGCCGCGCCCCGCCCCGCCCCTCGCCCGCCGCAGCGGGGGCGGGGCTGGCGCCGGAGGGGCGGGGGCGCGGGCTGAGGCTCCCCGCCGCGCCGGTGCTGGGCTGCGCGTGGGGCGCGAGCGGCGCTCCCCCGTGCCCCGCGTGCCCAGCTCGCCCTGCTCCCGCGTGGGGGCGGCAGGCGCCGCTAGGGTAGGCGCGAGGCCCGCGAGTTTTCTTCTAGGGCTGCAGGCCCCCAACCCCTTTCCGGGAATCTGCTGCTCACGCCTCTAAAAGGGCGTGGGGGGCTGGCGGGCGGGGAGAGGTGTGTGTGTGTGTGTGTGTGTGTGTGTGTGTGTGTGTGTAGTTGTGGGTGTGCGGGCGTGCACGCGCGCTCTGCAGCAATCCTTGCTTGCAGGAGACACCTCACCCGTGTCGGCCCCACATTTCCTGCCTCTGCCCCTCCCGAGTCCACCCCAACCCCCACCTCCGCCTTTCTTCTCGGAGAAGCTGAGACCTTGCACGGTTTCACACGACAAGAATCCGAGTCCGGGGGTCCCAGAGGTGAAGGGGGAGGGGGCCACAAATAGGTTTCCAGCGTTCTGGGGCTCGGGGGCGGCTGCTCCCTGTCCTGGTCCTCCTTCTCTGAACTGGGCGGCTCCTTACGTGCTGTTCCGCGCTTTGTCTGCAGGCGGTGGTGGGAGCAGGGCGTCCCGAGGGCTCGCCGTGTTCCTTCTCTCACCGGGCTCCAGGGAACACGGTATCTGAGGGTGCGGTTTTCCTCCTTGAAGTTAACCTTGGAGATGCTGGAGACCCGTTTGTCTCCGTTCTTGCTTTTCTTATTAACCCATTGTGGGAGTCTGAGAAAAGTTGTATTTTCAGCTTGTGCAGGACCTTTAAATTCCATAAATCAACAGCCTGCAGGGTGAAGCTGGCCATTCTTTTTAGTTGTCCTGCATTCTTTTAGTTTTCCCTTTTCAAGTGTCAGGGGAGTATTTCTAAGATCTGTTAAAGTGAGATTTGCTGGAAACATTTTTAATAATGTCCAGTTCCTTCCTAATTTTGCTGCTTGTCCCACAGTCCCTCAGTGTGTTTGGAACCGTGGGAAGAAAGCTTCCAGGAATGAATTTACTATACCACACTTCTCCGTGGCCTGGGCCAGGTCCTCTCCTGCACCTGTTTCTTCATCTGTAAAATAGCTTTGGCCTAGGCTGAAACAAGATAACAGCCATCAAGTGGCTACTTCATATGGCTGTCCCATTAGAATCCCACACTCACACTGCGATTAGTGTACTGGTCATCTACTGCTGTAATAGTCTGTGTAACAAAACACCCTAAACTCTGTGGCTGATATCATTATTATTTTTTAGAGAGATTTTAACTATATACGTGCGCTTGCTGGAGAGAGACAGAGACAGAAAGCGAGAAATTACTCCCAGGGGGCTAGCCATGCTGCAATCCCTTCTCCATTCTCCTCTCACGATTTTGGGCACGCACATGTGCTGGGTGTGAGTTTAAAGCCGCTGGGTCCAAGACTCAAACCGTGATTGGCTATGTGGGAGTCCAGCGGTAACTGTTACGCCATCTGCTGGTCTCTATAATCGTTATTTATTCTTGTTACGTACTTTTAGGTAGATGGTGCTAGGCTTGGCTTCAGATTGGTTTGTTTCACAAGTGGCTCTTATTCTAGCCTGGGGGCCAGCAGGAACCGGTTCTCAGGGTAGTGGAAGCTGCAGGAGGGCTGGAGTGCAAGAAAGCATAGCGATGTTGACATGTAAAAGCGTGTCATACCATCGCATGTCTGCTAACAACTCACTGGCCAAGCCCATTGCCAGCGGAATGGGGAAATATATTCCACCTGTAGTAGAAGAGGGAGGGGAGTGAACATTTCCACATGAAAACCAAAACTTGCCATCAGGGTAGGTGAACAACACACAGCCCTCAAGATGACTTACTGCAATAGAAGTTTATTTTTCACTCAGACAGCAACGTTGTGTGTTGATGTTCTGGTCAGGCAGCTCTCCTCCATCTGACTCGGGCACCCAGGCCCCTTCTCTTTTGTCACTCTGCCACTCCCCACCTGCTTAGTCCTAGAAGTCCACTCTAGTTAGTGAATGGGAAAAGAGGAGAGGATGGAGAACCACGTTAGAGGTTTTATAGACCAGGCTTAGAAGTAGTCTTCATGACTTCTGCTCTCATTTCTTTGACTAGGGTTCAGTCACACCGTCTCACCTAACTGCAAAGGAGGTGGGGAGGTTTACTCTAGCTGTACCCAGGAGAGAAATAAAGCAGGACTGGGGCCCTAGAGCAGTCTCTGCCACGATGTTGAAGGATTTGTTAATCTGGTATGTGAAAATATCCAGACATCCAGGAGAATGTGCCTCTTCAGAGAATTTCACCAGCCCTCGATTCCGTTTCAGATGCAATGACAAGTATTATTTAAGTGTTACCTTCTGGTCCCATTTTTAGTCTGACGGTGAGAATGTATATGTATTATTATTATTTTTTTTTTGGAGAGGTTTTTGCTTTAGGGTACATGCACTCGCCAGACAGACAGAGAGAGACAGAGAGATAGAAAGTGAGAAATCACCGCCCAGGGGGGATGGCCACGCCACAATCCCTTCTCCTCCATTCTCCTCTTGGGATCTTGGGCACACACGCACATGCGCCCGGTGTGAGTTTAAGCCACCAGGTCCAAGATTCGAACTGCGGTCAACTACATGGGAGTCCAGCGACATAGCCATTACGCTAACTGCTGGTCCCTTATATGTATTTTTTTTAGAGAGTTTTTCTTTTGCTATGGGACATGTGTGCTCTCCAGAGAGAGACAGAGAGAGACAGAGAGACAGAAAGGAGAAATCATCTCCCGGGGGGATGGTCACGCTGCAATTCCTTCTCCCCCATTCTTCTCTCGGGATTTTGAGCACACACTGCATGTGCCTGGTGTATTTCAAGCCGCCAGGTCCGGGACTCAAACTGTGGTCAACTATGTGGGAGTGCAACGATGTGACCATTATGCCATCTGCTGGTTCTGATGGTGAGAATATTAAATTGTTCCAATTTGGACCCGTGTGAAACTCCAGTTCCAGCTTCCCTTTATTTAGCAAAAAGGGGAATGTAATTCCTTAAATAGGGCTATGGAGACCCATGTTTGAAGGCAGAGAAAGCACGCAGGGCTCCCCAAGGCTCTTTAAGAGCTCCGTGCGGCTCCGTGCGGCTCCGTGGCCCGTCTCTAACAAAGTGGGCAGCCTCTTTGCCATCTGTTGCTTAAGGACAACGATCAACCTATTAGTCTCATCCCACCCCATGGGCAGTGGTTTTAAAACATTTACATATTCCTTGACACTTATGCCACCTTTTTTTTTGAGGACTGACTGGCCGTAGTGACGTTCTCCTAGTGAAGAAAATGCGGCAGAAATGATGCTTTGTGATTTATCAGGCCAGGCCATAAAAGACGACATGGTTTTTCTTGGCTCTCTCTTGGGATGCCTCCATAGTCTGAAGAAACCTAGCATCTGCAAGGAAAGTCCGCGTGTAGGCATTCTAGCCCCAACCTGGGCTGAGGTCAGAGCCAACACTACACGTGCAAGGGAGTGATCCTTCAGTGCTTCAGACTGCCCCAGTGGATGCTCGCTGGGCAGACAAGCTTCCTGCCCAAATTACGGTCTCATGAGCAAAATAAATGCTATAGTTTTGTTTCATTTCTTAGAATTAGTTACTTAATGAAATGAATGATTATTATTTAAAATTTGCCATAAGGCATATGTGCTCACCAAAGAAAGAGAGAGAGAGGGAGAAAATGAGAAAGCAAGCCACCAGGTCTGGGACTTGAACTGCAATTGGCCATGTGGTGCCTTAACCACACCACCATCTGATCCCTGTAGTTTTATTTATTTTTTTTTAAATTACTTATTTAGGGACCAGCAGTTAGTGTAATGGCTATGTCGCTGGACTCCCATGTAGTCAACAGTGGTTTGCGTCCCGGACCTGGTGGCTTAAAACTCACGCTGGGCGCATGTGTGTGCGTGCCCACGATCCCGAGAGGAGAATGGAGGAGAAGGGATTGCGGCATGGCCATCTCCCCCGGGGGGTGATTTCTCGCTTTCTGTCTCTCTGTCTGTCTCTCTCTTTCTGGCGAGTGTATGTGCCCTATAGCAGAAACCTCTCCAAAAAAAAAAAAAAAAAAAAAAAAGGAAAGAAAAGAAAAGAAAGATTTATTTATTTATTCATTCTTTTTTATCTTTATTTTTTAAAAATTTGACTAGAGAGTGAGAGCAAGTGAGAAAGCAAGCCCCAGGTCCGGGACTTGAACTGTGGTTGGCCGTGTGGGAGTGTTCAGCACCTTAACCGCCACACTACCTGCTGGTCCCCCCTGTAGTTGTTTTAAGTCACTAAGTTTCAGGATGTTTTGTTACACAGCAGCCGATAACCAGAACACCATGAGACAGAAGACTCATTGCCTGGTGGTGTAGGGTCTCAAGTCCCATTTGAAGATTCTTCCTAAATAGCTTCTCTAGCATTCACACACCTGCCTATTCAATGAATGTTCTCTGAATGCCTACGGAGTACTTGGCAGTGTTCTGGGTGTGGGAGACAGATGAGACTCTCAAGTTCCAAGTCTAGTTTAGTAGATAAATCACTCAAAGTCAAGCCACAATGCTCATGCTTGGGCCTCGCATTTACTTATGACTTAGTGTCATTCCTCTGTGACAGTGTTGCAGCCTGCTGCTTGGAATGGACTGTGTACGTCACAGATGGTAAAGAGAAAGCCCAACCATAAACTCCAGGCACATTTCCATCTTCTTTGTTGAGAGGGAAGCTCTGGAAAATGCCGAGCTGGTAAGAGGGGCCTAAGAGAATCTTTTTATTTTTTTTAAAGAATTATTTTTTTTTATTTAACTTTATTTATTATTATATCATTATTATTTTTCAGTTTGATCAGAGAGAGACAGAGAGAGAGAGAGGAAGTGAGAAAGCAAGCCACCAGGTCCGAGACTTGAACCGTGGTCAGCCATGTGGGAGTCCAGCGCCTTTAACCACCACGCCACTTGCCGGCCCCAGGGGCCTAAGAGAATCTTGATAGCTGTCGCTAGGGGAGGGGGACGCGTTGGGAGATTCACCGTGGGACCTCATCCCTCAGACTTGTCCGGTTTGACAGGTCTGGGACGGAAATGCAGATAGAAGGCCCATTAGGTTATGGAGAAGGCAGTGTTGTCAGCTCTAAAGCAAGCTGGGTCCTGTGAGAAATGGACAAATTACCATGAGATGAACTTGACAGGGACAGATGTCCTTTCTGGCCCGCACGCCATCCTGCAAGCCCTGGGAGAGAGGACTGACATGGCCAGCTCTCAAGTGGTAGTGAAAGTTGTGGCTGTATGGATAGGAAGAAAGAGTCCAGTCCAGATTTCCTTTGACCGTAAGGAAGCCACTCATTTCTGCTTTAGGGCTTTACCCTGAAGATGCCCTTCTGAGTCTAGATATCCATGTTGTACCTTTTCTTCCTTTTTTAGGAACCTGTTTAAATGGACCTCTCTTCAGAGAACTCTCCTTTTCAGCCATATAAAAGTATACTCTTGCCATGCTCTAGCCCTCTACTATTTGTTTTTCTTCGTAGAAGCCTATCTCTAACCCATATATAGCACATTATATATTCATGTGTCTATTGTCTATGTCCTACGACAGGATATGGCAGACCCTATCTATCTGGTTCACCATGGTATACCCAGACGTGCAATGCCTGATATAGTAAGTGCTCAATCAATATTCTTTTTTTTTAAATAATATTTTCTTTCTTTTTTTAAATTGTATTTTTATTGTGTGTGTTTTTTAAGATTTATTCATTTAATTTTATTTGTTCATTAATTTATTTTAATTTGGTGAGAGAGAGAGGGAGAGAGAGAGAGAGAGAGAGAGAGAGAGAGAAAGTGAGAAAGCAAGCCACCAGTTCCAGCACTCAAACTGTGGTTGGCCATGTAGGAGTGTCCAGCACCTTCGCCACCGTGCCATCCACTGGTCCCATTTTTAAAATTTTATTCATTGTCATTATTTTATTTTACTTTTTTTTTTTTTGAGAGTTTTTTTTTTTTTTGCTATAGTGCGCGTGAACTTGCCAGACAGACAGAGACAGAGAGACAGGAAGTGAGAAATCACCCCCCAGGGGGGATGGCCACACCGCAATCCCTTCTCTTCCATTCTCCTCTTGGGATATTGGGCATGCACACACACACGCCCGGTGTGAGTTTTAAGCCACCAGGTCCGGGACGCGAACCGTGGTCGACTGAATGGGAGTCTAGCGACATAGCCATTACGCTAACTGCTGGTCCCTTATTTTACTTTTTTGAAGTTGACCAGAGAGAAATAGAGAAAGAGAGCAAGTGAGAAAGCAAGCTGCCAGGTCTGAGACTTGAACCACGATCAGCCATGCAGGAGTCCAGCCACCTTAACCACCATGCCACCTGCCGGCCCCATTAATCAAAGTTTTTTGACCAAATGAATAAACTTCCCAATTGAAATGGAATGAGCTACTCTAGGGGCAGAGATGAGTTCTTGTCATTGGAGGCATTTAGTAAGTGGATGACAGTGTATTTTTTTTTTTTTAGGAGAGATTTTTGCTACAAGGCATGCGTACTTGCCAGAGAGAGGGAAGGTGAGAAATCAGTACCCAAGGAGGATGGCCAGGCCACAGTCCCTTCTCCTCCACTCTCCTCTTGGGATCCGGGGCATTCAGACGCATGCGCCTGGCATGAGTTTCAAGCCACCAGGTTTGGGACTTGAATCACGGTCAGCCATGTGGGAGTCCAGCGATGTAACCGTTACTCCATTTGCTGGTCCCATTTCTTGTTTTGTTTTAGATTTATACCATAGGACATGTGTGCTTGCTAGAGAGAGACAGAGTGAGACAGAGAGAGGGGAAGTGAGAAGTCACCCCTTGGGGGGATGGCCACGCTGTAATGCATTATCCATTTTCATCTCAGGATTTTGGGCACACATGCACATGCACCCAGCATGATACTCAAGCTGCTAAATCTGGGACTCAAACCATGGTTGATCATGTTGGAATCCAGTGCCTTAACCACCATGCCCCTGCTGGATCATGTTGGAATCCAGTGTCTTAACCCATGCACCTGCTGGCCCCAAATAGCCAAGTATTTGGACTGCCATAGTGATGTTTATTCCTTGGGCTGTAGTAGGCTCATGAGTGAACAAAACTTCTCCTTCAGTGGCCTCCCCGGTACATCTACTGCTGCTGTTTTGTTTGTGAAGGAGCCTCTTTTTGAGTGCCAATTTTGCCAGCCCGAAAACAACCATGTGACTCTCACACAAAAGAGGCATAGAAAGCAAAACAAAACAAACAAACAAAAAAACCTCTCTATTTTCCTTACCATAAAAGTGCTACTTCTTTTTGTAGCTCATAGAGTTTAAGGGCTTACTCAAGATAAAATTGCCAAGAACGTAAAGTGGGCCTTTGAGGTTCAGCCTCGGTAGTGAATGTTCTGCTCTGAAGATGTTAGTTCTCAAATAAATGTTGGTACACAGTCACCGTGTGAGTGAGAGGGAGTATTAGTGTTTCAGGTTTTCTTTTTCTTTTTTAGTTTTGCTGTAGGGTGAGTGCGCTCACTGGAGAACTGGAGAGAGAAAGGGAGAGAGAGAGAGAGAGAGAGAGAGAGAGAGAGAGAGAGAGAGAGAGAGAGAAAACACCGCCAGGGAGACGGCCGGCCACATTACAATTCTTTCTCCTCTACTCTCTTCCTGGGATTTGGGGCATGCTGTGCATGAGCCTGGTGTGTTTCTCGAGCCACCTGACTTGGGACCTGAACCACATGCTCAGTCGTGTGAGATCCAGCTACTTAAGCACCATGCCACCTGTTTGGCGCCTGTTTCAAGAGTTTTCTCTGCTTTAGAAAAAGAAATGGCAGAGGGTGAGAAGTAGGGAATCAAGGGGGGGGGGAAGTAAAATACGTAAGAAATGAGAAATGAAAAATTATTTGTTGAAGATAACATGTATGGTAATATCTTTGATTGAGTCAATTTACTGTGTATTCTGGATGGGAAAACTCATTTTGTATGCTGCAATGACAGTGAATTAATGTAAAAAAAAATTAAAAAAAAAAAAAAGAATAGCAGTAATGACAGCCACTAACATTATCAGGCTGTTACTGTGTTTCAGATCTTGTGCTAAAGACTTCACATGCATTTTTTTGGGAGGGGTTTTTACTATAGACATGTGCGCTCGCCAGAGAGACAGAGACAGAGAGACAAAAAGTGAGAAATCACCTCCCCCACCCCCCACCCCGGGGTGATGGCTACGCTGCAGTCCCTTCTCCTCCATTCTCCTCTTAGGATCCTGGGCACACACACACATGCGCCCAGCGTGAGTTTAAGCCACCGGGTCCGGGACTTGAACCGTGGTCGATTACATGGGAGTCCAGTAACGTAGCCATTACGCCAACTGTTGGTCCCAAAACTTCATGTGTGCTATCTCAGTCCTCACCAAAATAGTGTGGGATAGCATGATTTTAGCCTGTCTACTTTACCGTGGAGGCACCTGAGGCTTGCTCAAGGTCACACAGATGGGAATAGGCCCGGCTAGGCCTTGAATCCAGATTGGGCTGATTCCAAAGCCTGCGTTCGTAGTTGCTGCACCACCTTTGCCTAGACCTTGCAGCAGAGTTTGCAGACTGGCAGCCTGGATCCAGCTGGCATGTGTATTTTGTTTGGCCACATTACATTTAACAAAAAACCCTGCCAATACTCAAACTTTGGAAGGTTTCCATACTGAAGATCTATTAGCACTGGGTCTATATTTTCTCATGGCAGCCGTATGATTAGCAGCTGCCCCCTTTGAAATGTTCTCTTCATGTTCCTGGATTCTCCATCATTCTCTAATGTCTTCCTAGCGTGGAAACCAGTGCCCGTTGCCACTTTTCGCATTTGGCCTGGTGTTTCTCCTTAGGGTGCAGAATATTTCTCCTTTGGAGGCCTCTATCTGTGGTAGTCACCACCTCCGAGGTGGTGCCCAGTGCGTCCTGTCTCCTGTGCCCATCCCTGTGTAGTGTCTGCCTATGTTTTAGCACCAGGGTCGCTCTCTGTGGGCCAATGGCATTTGTCAGTGGTGACAGTTATTTCTGAGATTAATTTGCAAAAGACTGTAATTTCCATTTTGGTGCCTGACTCGCTCTCTCAGCTTGCTCCTTCTGGGGAAAGCCAGTTGCCAGGTTGTGAACAGCCCTATAAGAGGCCCGTGTCTGACCTCAGTTCGAGTCCTGGACCTGGTGGCTTGCTTTCTCACTTTCTCTCTCTCTCTCTCTTGCTCTGTCCCTCTCTGGTAAAATTAAAACAAATAAAAAATAAATAAAGTTAAATAAAATAATTCTTAATAAAAAGGCCCACGTGGCAAGGAGCTGAAGTCTCTGGTCAAGTGAGGAGTTCAAGCTTGCCAATGACGATGCAAGTTAGCTAGCTAGGAGGGGGTCCTCCAGCCCAATTGAGCCTTCAGATGATCGTAGTCCAGGCTGCCAATGTCTTGAGAGACTCTGAGCCAGAATTCATTCAACTTAGTTACTCCCAGAAACTGTGACGTAACAAATCTTTGTTGTTTTGTGTTGCTACGTTTTGGGGTAATTTGCAACTCAGCAATAGATAAATGAACTCTCAAAAATAGGAAGAACCATGGGAACCAGCAGTCAGCGTAATGGCTATGTGGCTGGACTCCCACGTAGTCGACTGCAGTTCACGGTTCGCGTCCCGGACCCGGTGGCTTAAAACTCAAGCCAGGCGCGTGTGCGTGTGTGCCCAAGATCCCGAGAGGAGAATGGAGGAGAAGGGATTGCGGCGTGACCATCCCCCCGAGGGGTGATTTCTCGCTTTCTGTCTCTATGTCTCTCTCTGTCTCTGGCGAGCGCACGTGCCCTATAGCAAAAATCTCTCCAAAAAAAAAAAAATAATAACAGGCACGTACAGAGTTTTGTGGTCTCCATGGGTTAGAAAATCAGACGGAACTCAGCAGGGACACCTCATTTCTGTTTCATGAAGAAGCAGGTCTTTGTTCTTATTTTATTCTTCTAGTATTTTAGGACAGTTTTCCAGGTCCATGTCTTCTACCAGGCGGTGTGGTCCTTGAGGTCAGGAACCAGAGCTGACTCCGTTCTGTGTAACTCATAGTGTATCCAGCACGGAGTCACTGGACAAAGGGGTCATTCACACCCAGTGCGGGATGGGCAGGTTGACACAGAGTTCATCAAACGTTACTCGAATACTGGCAAAGAAGTTAAATAAAAAACAGGGTCTTGGGTAGGCAGATGGCGTACTGGCTAAGGCACTGAACTCCCAAATGATCGACAGTTGTCCCAGACCCAGCGCCAAATGCACGTATACATGCCCAAAATCCTAAGAGAAGAACAGAGAAAAGGATTGTGGTGTGGCCATCTCTGCTGGGGGGGTTGATTTCTCACTTCCCGTCTCTCTATCTCTCTCTGTCTTGTCTCCAGCAAGCACACACACTCATGACAAACACCTACAAAAAAAATAATAATAATAATACCGGATCTCATTTGTTTGTTTTTTAAGTTTTTTTTTTTTTTTTTTTTGGAGGGGCGGGGGGTTGGAGGCATCCACAACTTCAGTTTATTCATTGTTTCATTCTGGAATTTTCCAGATAGTGTCTGATGATGGTTGACTGTGAATAACTAAAACCATGGAAAGCAGAACTGCAGATTCAAGGCCTAGGTGCTCAGCAAAATCCTGGTAGAATAAATAAAGAAGCAGGAATACGTTTCCTCATGTCCTCTACAGTCTTTTCATTCTCTTTCCTGATTCCAGGCATGTCCTCCACCTCTTCACTGGCTAATACCATGCCACAGAATGGAAATTTCACAACCCTAGGAACAAAGTTTCATTTGTTTTTGAGTAGACACGTAGCAATTTGGCACCAAGTCTACTAATTTTTATTTTCCTTATCAGAGTGACTTTTCAAAGAATTTTATCAACTTAGAGCACTGAGAAGAAAACAGAGAACTGAATGGTCATGAGCAAGCATTGAGCAAAGAGCCAACCTCACACCCAGATCCTGGGCAGGCAAAATCCAAGGCCTCAGGGCTTTCCACTGAGACACCTACGAACAGGAAGTGAGGATAACATTAATTTGGGAAAGAAAGGGAAAAAACAAGCCTTTCTTTAACATATAGAAGCAGATAGAAACCAAGGGCTATAAACTGTGTTCAAATATCCATTAATGTGGAGATAACAAAAATTGAGAAAAATCAGAAATAACCACAAGAAGAGAATATTTCTGGGCCAGTAGGTAGCATGAAGGTTATGGTGACTGGATCCCACGTAGCCGACTGTGCTGTTCAGGTACTGGACCTGACAACTGGAAAATCATACCGGGTGCATGTGCGTGCATGGCCAAAACCCCAAGAGGAGGATGGAAGAACAGAATATTTCTGAAAGTTCAGAAAATCATGGGAAAGTATGGAATAGGGATTACAATTCTTAGCTAGCTATCAATCAGACTCCAGAGAACATCCAAGTTATTAATAAAATTTCAGAGCATCTGTCTTATAGACATAAAAGGAGAATTTAGATGGTGAAGAGAGGATTTATTGCTCCTTTTTTCCTTTTTTTTAAGAATCATTTATTTTATTTTATTTATTATTATTATTGTTTTCATTTGACCAGAGAAAGACAGAGAGAGAGAAAAAGAGGGAACATGATAAAGCAAACCACCAGGTCTCGGATTCGAACCGCAGTTGTCTATGTGGGAGTCCAGTACTTCAACCACCATGCCATCTGCCAGTCTCTATTTTTTCTTTTTAAGTTTATGTATTTATTCTTCCATGTGAGAGACAAAGAGAGGGAGAGCTCCCCCAAAAGGGGTTCATGCCATGATCTGCCACCAGTCTCACCAGCCACAGGCACACAAGCACATACCGGGTGTGGAGAGGAAGGCACTGCGACATGAGCCTGGGACCCTCCGTGTGGCTTCAGTATTAATAAGTGTCGCTTACTGGTGCACCACTGTGGCTGACCTTAAATGGTAATTTCTGAACAGCAGACTCTAAACCACTGATTGAATGATCCATTCCAACAGTGTTTGAACTGCTGGTAATGACCAGTTAGTGGATAATAAAATCAAACTGGCGGGTTACCATTAGCATGCCTAATGACATTTTAAATTGGAAAGAAACAGTTAAACACAACTAGCCATTAGGAAAATGCAAATTAAAACCTGGTGAAACATGATTCTATACCTATTAGAACAACTAAAATTAAAACAGTGGCAATACCAAGTACTGTTGACAATGCTAAAACCCTGGATCTCATACATTGCTCATGGGAATGTAAAATGGTGCAGCCACTCTGGAAAGTTGTTTGGCAATTTCTTATAAAACTTGTGGGCTGGTTCCCTGGCCTAGTACTTGAGGGAGCTGGATCCCACATGGCCAGCCATGGTTTGAATCCCTGCCCTAGCAGCTTAAAGAACACACCAGTTGTGTGTGTGGTGTGTGTGTGTGTGTGTGTGCCCAAAATCCCAACAGGATGGAGAAATGGAGCAGGGATTGTAATGTGACCATGCCCCAAGTACTTCCTCTCTCTCTCTCTCTCTCTCTCTCTCTCCCCCCTCTCAAGTGCACACACCCTCTAACAATTATTAAAAAGAAAAAAAAAAAAAAAACCCAGGCCAGAAGGAGGAGCTCAGGTTAAGGCAGCTGGATCCCACATGGCTGACTTCACAGTCTGAACTGAACCTAGAGGCTTAAAGAACACCCAGGACATGTGTGCATGCATGCCCAAAATACCAAGAAGAGAATGGAGGAGAAGGGATTGTGACATGGCCATCTCCCCAGGGGGTGATTTCTCCCCCAGGGGGTGATTTCTCACTCTCTCTCTCTCTCTCTCCCCCCATCTCTCTCTCTGAGGAATGTGCACACTCTATAGCCAACTTGAAAAAAAGAAAAAAGAAAAACCCAACATATACTCACCATATGACTCACCGATTACCTTTCTGAGCATTAATCCATAGAAACAAAATCTTCTGTCCACATACGAAAACAATGTACACAGATGTTCATAGCAACTTTATTTTTAATAGCCTCAAACTAGAAACAAACAAAATGCCCTTTAATAGGTGGTATATCCATGTAATAAAATACTACTCAGAAATAAAAATGAATGAACTATTTATTGATACACTCAGCAACTTGGATGGATCTCAAGGACATTATGCTGAATGCAAAAGGCAATATCAAAAGGATACATCTGGGGCCAGCAGGTGGAGTGGTGGTTAAGGTGCGGGACTCCCACATGGATAACTGGTTCAAGCCCCCAATCCAGCAGTCTGAAAATCACGCCAGGTACATGTACGTACATGCCCAAAATCCCTGGAGGAGAAGAGATTGCAGCAAGGTCTTCCCCCCCTGGAGGGTGATTTCTCACTTTCCCTCTCTCTGTCTCTCTCTGGTGAGTGCACATGCCCTATAGCAAAAACCTAGAAAAAAGGGGGAAAAAATCCTACAAGAGTCATCTGTGTAACATTCTTGATATGGCAACATTTTAAAGACAGAGATTAGTAGCTAGCAAGGGTTACAGAGGGTGTGGCGTGGGACTATAAAGGGGTAGCAGGAGGGACTCTGGCGTTGGAAGAGGTCTGAAACTACATGGTAGTGGAATAAAATTGCACGGAACCAAGCATACACACACACACACACACACACACACGTGTGTACATAAAAAAGTTGGTGCAATCTGGAAAAAGTCTATGGATTGCATTAATGTGAATTTCCTGGTTTTCATATTGCATTATACTTATGTAAATTTTATCACTGGGGGAGCTGGGAAAAGGATACAGAGGACCTCCATGTTCTACCTTCACAACTTTCTGTGAATCTTTGTTTTTTTTTTTTTCAAAGTTTTTAAAAATGAAAAAGAATTGGATAGAACAGAGAAGGCTAGATAATTCTCTCATTCACAGAAAGAGAACATTGTTCTGGTGAAAAGTTTGTTTCATCTGAGTGTGTTCCTGTGAGTACTGGGCCGCAGTGTGAAATGTACTTGATGTTCTACTCCGGGCCAGTGGTGTCTCTGAGGGCAAAAATCATTTGGAAACCACTGTCCAACAGCAAGCCTGGCTGACTCAAAGACCAAGAGGGGCCAGGTAGACCAAGTGAAGAAGTAAAGCAGGCCGGGGACAGCAGGTGACATGGGCACTGGACTCCCATATGGCCAACCGTGGTTCGAGGCCCAAACCTGATGGCTTGCTTTCTCACTTTCTCTCTCTCTCTCCATCTCTCTCTGTCCCTCTCTAGTCAAAACAAACAAAAAAAAAATAAATAAAGTAATTATTAAAAAAGAAAAAAAGGAAGAAGAAGTAAAGCAAGCCAATAGGCCCAGTTCATTAAGACTGCCATCACTCCTTCCCACAAAGGTTTATTTATTTATTTATTTATTTATTTTTTATTTGGGTCTTTGTTTTGTTTGTTTTGCTTTTAGGTTTTTGCTATAGGCCATGTGCACTCTCTGGAGAGAGACAGACAGATAGAGAGAGGGAAAATGAGAAATCATCCCCAGGGGTGATGGCCACTCAGCAATTCCTTCTCCTTCATTCTCCTCTTGGGATTTTGGGCACACAAGCATACATACCGGGCATGATTTTTAAGCCACCAGATCTAGGACTTGAACCTCAGTCAGCCATGTGGGAGTCCAGCACCTTAACCGCCATACCACCTGCTGGACCCATCAAAATTCTTACTATGGTAGTTTCTATGATAGAAATATCCCTTCCTTCTAGGGCCAGCACATGGCGTGGTGGTTAAAGGTGCTGGACTCCCACATGGCTAACTGTGGTTTGAGTCTCAGACCTGGTGGCTTGCTTTCTTACTCACTCTCTCTCCCTGCCCCTCTCTGGTCAAATAAATAAATAAATAAATAAAGCAAAGTAAAATAAAATAATTTCTTTTTTAAAAATTCCTTACTTCCACACATAAATATCTTGCTTTCTATTTTCTTTTCTATTTTTCTTATGGCGTTCTCGATCTATCTTTTCTTTTTCTTGTTGTTCTTTGTTTTTGCCATAGGGGGTATGCACTCACCAGAGAGAGGTAAAGTGAGATATCACCCCCCACGGGGTATGGCCATGCTGCCAACCCTTCCCCTCCATTCTTTTCTGAGGATTTTAAGCACACACATATACATGTCCAGGGTGATTTTCAAGCTGCTGGATCCTGGACTCAAACCACAGTCAGCCATGTGGGAGTCCAGCACTTTAACCACCATACCACCTGCTGGTCCCTTGATCTAACCTTTCTCCCCACCCTTTTTTTTTGTTTCCACTTTTCTTCTTACTATAGTAAAATATACATAACATAAAATTTACCATTTAAACCATTTTTTAGTACACAATTCATAGGTATTACATGCATTTATGTCATTGGGCAATCAATCCACTTATCCATCTCTAGAACATTTTCATAATTCCATACTGAAATTCTGTACCATTGAACAAAGACTCTCCATTCTCTCTGCCCCCCAGCCGCTGGTAAACACTGTTTTACTTTATGGTTTTCCTATTTTTTTTTTGGAGAGGTTTTTGCTATAGGGCGCGTGCGCTCGCCAGACAGAGAGAGACATAGAGACAGAAAGCGAGAAATCACCCCCCAGGGGGGATGGTCACGCCGCAATCCCTTCTCCTCCATTCTCCTCTCAGGATCTTGGGCACGCACGCACACGCGCCCGGCGTGAGTTTAAGCCACCGGGTCCGGGACGCGAACCGCAGTCGACTACGTGGGAGTCCAGCGACATAGCCATTACGCTAACTGCTGGTTCCCCGTGCCTGTTATTTTAAGCCGACAAGTTTGGGGGAGTGATTTGCCGTGAAACGGGAGGGACTGGAGCACGCAGTGCAAAGCCTCACCTGCCTCCAGCTCCCGGTTCACCCCTTCCCTCCCCAGAAACAATGGTTCCTACAGCTCCTGTGCCCTCTCTCAGACACTGGGGTGTGTCTGTGGATATTTACAAGCACAAGAGATACGGGCATATGTGACTCACACATATACATACGTATTCTTTTGTTTTTACAAATCACGATGTGGTATTTTGTTCTGTATACTTTGCTGTTTTCCCTTAATGTTTCTTGGAGATTGTTTCATATCAGTGCAGATAATGAGCACAATTCTTCTGATAGCTACGTGGCCAGCTGGTGGTACAGTGGTAACCCAACTGGACCCACATGGGCAAAGTCCTGGGTTTCGGTCTTGGCACCTCCTTGGGCACGCTGGGCCCATGGGCCCGTGTTCCAGGCTTGCTGAGACTGGAGGTGGAGCCCTGCATGAAGACCTTGTTGGGGGTGCTTGCTTCTGTCTGATTGTCTCTGTCTCTCTTGTGGGAGAAATAAATTAACTTTAAAAAATACTGATAGTTGGGGCCAGCAGACAGTGTAGAGGTTATGTCACTGGACTTCCACGTGGCTGACCATGGTTTGAGTCCTGGACCCAGTAGCTTGAAAATCACACCAGGCTTGTGTGCGTATGTGCCCAAGATCCCAGGAGGAGAATGGAGGAGAAGGGATTGTGGCATGATCATCCCTCCCAGAAGTGATTTCTCATTTCTCACTTTTCCTCTCACTGTCTGCCCGTCTGTCCCCCTCCCCCCGCATAAGCACACATACCCTAAGGTAAAAAACTTGTTAAAACAAACTGCTAGCTAAGTATATGTACAAGAATTCAAGAAGCCAGCAGGTGGCATGGAATTTAAGATGTTGGATCCCATGTGGCTGATTGCGTGGCTCAAATCCCAGACACAGCAGCTTGAAAATCATGCTTGTTATGTGTGTGCGCGTGCCCAAAATCCTGAGAGGAGACTTGAGAAGAAGGGATTGCATCATGGCCATCTCCCTGCGGAGAGATTTCTCGCTTTCTCTCTCTCTCACTCTGGTGAGTGCACATGCCAAAAAAAAAAAGAAGAAGAAAGGACTTAAGGACACCCAGCTGGTGCCCACTGCAGAGTTCATTACTTGCTTGTTTGCTGATGAGGAGAAATCCCACTCCTGGGATCACAGAAGTCTTTCTGTATTGATGGTTGAATGAGAGTATGGGAGAGACTGAAACTGCTTTTTCCACTCAAAGCCATAAACCTGCATAGCCTGGTGCTGTACTGAATAACACAGGCAATTGTAGCATAATGGTAAAAAATACAGATAGTGGGGGTAGCCAGTGATGTGGTGATTAAGGTAGCAGGGTCCCACATGACTGACTGAGAGGTCTGAGTCTAGATCCAGTGACGTGTGTGTGTATATGTGAGTACCCCAAATACTTTTTCTTTTTTTTAAGAGAGATTTTTCCTATAGGGAGTGTGCGCCTGCCACACAGAGAAAGACAGAAAGCGAGAAATCACTCCCCTCACCCCCCAGGGGGGATGGCCACACCACAATCCCTTCATTTCCATTCTCTTCTCAGGAGTTTGGGCACACATGCCTGGTGTGAGTTTTATGTCGCTGAGTCCAGGACTAGAACTGTGGTTGACAGCGTGGGAGTTCAGTGACATAACCATTATGCCATCTGCTGGTCCCCTGAGTACCCAAAATCCTAAGGGGAGAATGAAGGAGAAGGGATTGCAGTATGGCCATCCCCTCTTGTGGATAATTCCTTTATTTCTTTTTTTAAAAAATTATTTATTTAATTTTATTTGTTCTTATTATTTTTAAAAATTTACTATAGGCCATGTGTCCTTACCAGAGAGAGCGAGCGAGAAAGAAGAAAAGTGAGAAAGGAAGCTGCCAGGTCTGGGACTTGAACTGCGGTCAGCTGTGTGGGAGTTCAGCACACTAACCACCATGCCGCCTGCTAGCTTCAGGAGTGATTTCTTTCTTTCTCTCTCTGTCTCTCTTTGGCCTTAACCACCCAGTATTGGCTGGCCTTGTTTTGTGTATGCTAAGCAGGACACACGGTATGTGTCTTTCACAGCCTGAGTTATTTCACTTAGTGCTACAGCTTCTAGGTTCACCCACTTTGAGTTAAATGACAGGATATCATTGTTCTTGGTGGCTGAGTAGTATTCCATTGTGTATATATTTTCTTAATTTGTATGCTAAATAAATACAACATATGAATAGAACAGAAGAGAGGGGCACTTAGGTTGATGCCACATCTTAGCTGCTGTGAACATGCTGCAGTAAACATGGATGTGCAAATGTCTCTCTGAAAGCTTGCTATCCTTACTCTCCGGTAGAAACCCAAGAGGGAGGTGACTGGGTCACATGGTAGTTGTCTCTTTAGGTTTTGGAGGAGTCTCCACGCTGTTTTCCACAGTGGCTGTGCTGACTCACATTCCTACCAGCAGTGCATGAGGATTTCCTTTCCTCTGCAACCTCACCAGCACGTGTGATTCTTTTTATAATTTTTTTTTTTTTAATTTTAAGGTTTTTGCTATAGGATGTGGGAGTTTACTGGAGAGAGACAATAAAAAGGAAAGTGAGAAATCACCCCAGGAGGGACCAGCAGTTAGCGTAATGGCTATGTCACTAGACTCCCACATAGTCAGCCACGGTTCGAGTCCTGGACTGGGTGGCTTAAACTCACGCTGGGCGTGTGTGCGTGCGTGCCTAAGATCCTAAGAGGAGAATGGAGAAGGGATTGTGGCATGGCCATCCCCCCCGGGGGGTGGTTTCTCGCTTTGTCTCTCTTCTCTCTCTGTCTGGTGAGCGCATGCTCCCTATAGCAAAAGCATCTCCAAAAAAAGAAAAAAAAAAAAAAGAAAAAAGAAATCACCCCAGGAGGGCTGACCATGCTACAGCCCCCCCCTTTTTTTTTTTTCCATTCTCCTCTGGCAATTCTGGCCATACATGCACACACACCTAGCATGATTTTCAAGTCACCAAGTCCAGGACATGAACTGTGATCAACAATGTGGGAGTCCAGAGTCTTAACTGTCATGGCACTTCTGGTCCTTTTTTCTTTTCTTTTTTTCTTTCTTCTTCTTCTTCCTTTTTTTTTTGGAGAGGTTTTTGCTATAGGGTGTGTGCACTCACCAGACAGACAGAGAGAGACAGAGAGACAGAAAGCGAGAAATCACCCCCCCAGGGGGATGGTCACGCCGCAATCCTTTCTCCTCCATTCTCCTCTCGGGATCTTGGGCACACATGCACACGCGCCTGGCGTGAGTTTTAAGCCACCGGATCCAGGACGCGAACCATGGTTGACTATGTGGGAGTCCAGCGACATAGCCATTATGCTAACTGCTGGTCCCCTTCCTTTTTAAAAGAAATTATAGCCATTCTGACTGGGATTGGATGACACCTTATTGTGGTTTTGACTTGCATTTTCCTTATGTTGAGATGTTGAACATCAGAAGAAAATGTTTTTTGAGAGATTTTTGCTATAGTGTGTGTATGCTTGATGGAGAGAGAGAGATAGACAGAGAGTGAAAAACCACCCCCCGGGAGATGACCACAGCACGATCCCTTCTACTCCATTCTCCTCTCGGGATTTTGGGCATGCATGCACATGTGCCTGGCGTCAGTTTCAAGTTGCTGGGTCTGAATTTGAACCTTGGTCAACTAGTGGGAGTCCAGCGACATAACCATGACACCATCTGCTGGTCCCGAAATTTTTTTTTAATTTTTAAAATTTTGCTAGAGGTCACCTATGCTTGCCAGAAAGAGACAAGAAGGAGAGGAAGAAAGCACCCTGAATGGGACATGCTGGTGCTTTGATCTGAGACTCCTCAGCCTCTACAACTACAAGGAATAAATGTCTGTTGTGTAAGCCACCCAGTCTTTGGTATTTTGTATGGCAGCCCAAGCTGACTGAGGCGGAGCTGAAGAAAACTAGCCAAGGTCTCACAGTCCTAAGTATCAGGGTAGGTAGGGGTTTGAAGCTAGGTCAGTGAGGCAAGGAGGGACAAGGAGTCGGGTAAAGGGAGGGGGGTAGAGGTTGTCCTGTGTGTAGCCCACTGGTGCCTCTATAAGGATGGAGAGGAGACGACAGGATGCACCTGCTAGGACTGCAAAGTGCTTAGAAGAGCCCCTGATAGGCAGCGAAGGCTGTGAGCATGTTTGCTGTTGTCACATCTCCGGGACACCTGATGGACACAGGGATGTTAGTTAGGCACCAGGTCAGAGACGATGAGGTCAGAATCAGTGTGGCAGTGCAGTTAGCTTTTTTTTTTTTTTTTAAGAATTACTTTATTTAACTGTATTTATTATCATTATTTTAATATTTCCAGAGAAAGGGGGGCAGTGAGAGAGAGAGAGAGGGAAAGTGAGAAAGCAAGTCTCCAGGTCTGGGATCCGAACCATGGTCGGCCATGTGAGAGTCCAACATCTTTTACCACCACGCCACCTGCTGGCCCCGTGTTTAGCTTTTTTAGCTAAAGAGTTTGAGAAATGATATTCCCAAATTACCACAGAAAGTAAGCAGTGGTGGATGGGATGTAGGGGTGACAAAAGATGTACTGGTTGACAGAGAGAGCTTTTTTTTCTTTTTTCTTTTTTTGGAGAGGTTTTTGCTATAGGGTGTGTGTGCTCGCCAGAAAGACAGAGACAGAAGGACAGAAAGCGAGAAATCACCCCCCCGGGGGGATGGCCATGCCACAATCCCTTCTCCTCCATCCTCCTCTAGGGATATTGGGCATGCACGCACATGCGTCCGGCGTGAGTTTAAGCTGCTGGGTCTGGGACTCAAACCATGGTCGACTACTTGGGAGTCCAGTGACATAGCCATTACCCTAACTGCTAGTCCCCAGAGAGAACTTTTCAGTTGGCTTGAGGTACATAGCAACGTTAACAGAAATAACTTAACAGTGAGTTCTTGAATGTGCCAGGCTCTATGCTAAATGCCCCTCCCTATGTATCTAGGGCCTCACCCAGTTTGCGTATTTTTTCCATAACATTTATCATACCACCTGACATAGTACAAGTGCATTGTATGTATAGATATATGTATACACACAATATATATATATACACACACATATATTATATATATAGAAATATGTAGTAATATATATGAATTTTATGAATATGTATATATACACATACATATATTCACATATGGATAATAAAGAATTAAAAATTTGTGGGGCCAGCAGGTGATGTGGTAGTTTAGGGAACTGGATTGCCACATGGTAGACCACAGTTTGAGTCCTAGACCTGGTGGCTTGCTTTTTCACTTTCCCTCTCTCTCCCTCACTCTGTCCTTCTCTGGTCAAATTAAAACAAATAAATAAAGTAAAATAAAATAATTCTTAAAAAAAAGAATTGTCCAAGGAAGCCGCTAAAGCCTTGGAATTTCTCTGAGCAGCAGAAATATCCTTGTTATTTATGGAAGGCCCTTCGGACTACACCTGAGTTTATTCTAAGGAGCTAAATTGTGATAGGTCCCTAGATAGTTTATGCTAGGGAGATACAAAACCCTGGATGGAAGTTACCATCCCAGAGAGACCAACAGTGTGGATAGGAGTTTGGCGTTTTTTTCCCCCCAGTATTTATTTATTTATTTATTTATTTATTTATTTATTCCATTTATTATTACTATTTTTAAAAATTATTTTATTTAACTTTATTTATTTATTTAAAAAATTTGACCAGAGAGGACAGAATGAAAGAGTGAAAGTGAGAAAACAAGCTGCCAGGTCCAGGACTTGAACTGAGGTCAGCCATGTGGGAGTACAATGCCCTTGACCTCTATGCCACCTGCCAGCTCTTCTTATTACTATTTTTTTTGGAGAGGTTTTTGCTATAGGGCGCGTGCGCTCGCCAGACAGACAGACAGAAACAGAGAGACAGAAAATGAGAAATCACCCCCCAGGGGGATGGCCATGCTGCAATCCCTTCTCCATTCTCCTTTTGGGATCTTGGGCACGCACGCACATGCGCCCGGCGTGAGTTTTAGGCCACCGGGTCCGGGACGTGAACTGTGGTCGACTATGTGGGATCCCAGCGACATAGCCATTACGCTAACTGCTGGTCCCATTACTATTTTTTAACTTAACCAGAGAAAGAGAGAAAGGGAAAGCAAGAAAGCAAGCCACCAGGTCTAGGACTTGAACTGCGGTTGACCATGTAGAAGTCCAGTACCCTTAACCACCATGCCACCTACCAGCACCCAAGAGTTTGGTGCTTTGAGTTCAAGTGATATTAGCCTGACTTGGGAATGGAGGAGAGCTGGAAACAGAGTTTGATCTAACAACCAGAAATTTGATTAATTCTGCCTATGCATAAAACCCCAGTGAAAACTCTGGACCCCGAAGTTTAGGTGACCTCCCTTGGTTGACATTTTGCATATTTATTTATTTACTTTTAGGCTTTTGCTGGAGAGAGGCAGAGAGAGAAAGCAAGAAGGGGGGCTGGCCTCGCTGCCATTCTCCTTCGGGATTTTGTTTGTGTCCTCACAAGTGTGCCCTGAGTGATTTTCTTTTTTTCTTTAAATTTATTTATTATTATTATTTTCCAGTTCAATCAGCCAGAGAGAGAGAGAGAGAGAGAGAGAGAGAGAGAGAGAGAGAGAGAGAAAGCGAGCTACCAGGCCTGGGACTTGAACCGTGGTCGGCCATGTGGGAGTGTCCAGTGCCTTAACCACCACGCCACCTGCTGGTCCCAGCCCTGAGTGATTTTCAAGCCACCAGGTGGGAGAATTGAACGTGGTTGGCCATGTAGGATCCAGCACCTTAACCACCACACCAGCTGCTGGCCCTCGCTTTGCTCATTGCTACTCGTGGATGGTGAGCTGTCCTGATTTCATGGGGAGAGAACAATGAAACTTAATGTTTGAACTTTTCTCAAGCCTCATTTTATGCATATCTTCTTTTGGTTCATCTTGATGTGTATTCTTTTTCTTCCTAGAATAAAACTATAGTTGTTAAGTATATCACATTTCTGAGTGCTAGTGAGTTATGGAATCCGAGGGAATAGCAAGACTCCTTGAATTTGTAGCCATTTGGTCAGAAGTGTGGATGGCCGGGGAGCCCCCTGAACTGGCAGCTGCTGTCTGGAGTTTGGGCAGTCTTGCTTGGGACTGTGTTTAACCTGTGAAGTTTAGCCTAACTCTAGCTAGTTATGTGTGAATTGCCTTATAATATTAGTATATTATGTAAAAAATGTATTTTTCTATGCAAAAATGCATCATGACTTTTTCCGACAACCCGATATATATTACAGTCATGCACTGCCTAAACATACTCTGGTCAATGACAGCTGCATACGCAATGGTGGTCCTATGGATTATAATGTGGTCTAGGAGCGGTAGACTATGCCATGTAGGCTTGTGCAAGTACTCTCTGTGATATTTATGACAAAACCACCTAACGACACGCTTCTCAGAATGCATCCCTGTTATGAACACGTGATTGTGCATATATACATGAGGCAATACAGGGAAGTGGGTTGAAGTCTGGACTCTAAAGTCAGAGTGCGTGGGTTTGAGCTCAACACCTATTAGATAAGCCAGCCTCCCTGAGCTGAGCTCTGCTCACCTGCAAGGGCCGTGTGTAGGGTGGCTCTTGTTAGTTGGGGACACTTAGTGACCAACATGTTCATGACAGTTATATTATGGAAATATGGATTATGAAGACAAAAATGTATTTAAATGGTATATATATATATATATATATATATATATATATGTGTATACAAGGGCCAACTGGAAGAATGTAGGTACTATTATTGATGCTTTATTTCCTTTTTTTTTCTTCTTTTTTTTGAGAGGTTTTTGCTATAGGGCGCGTGCGCTCACTAGACAGACAGACAGAGACAGAGAGACAGAAAGTGAGAAATTACCCCCCAGGGGGGATGGCCACACCGCAATCCCTTCTCCTCCATTCTCCTCTCAGGATCTTGGGCACGCATGCACACGTGCCTGGCGTGAGTTTAAACCACCGGGTCTGGTACTCAAACCGCAGTCGACTACGTGGGAGTCCAGTGACATAGCCATTACGCTAACTGCTGGTCCCTTGATGCTTTATTTCTGGGAGGTGGTAAAAACAAATATAAACATATATACATTTTAATATATATTATATAAACAAACAAATAAATACATACGTGTGCTTGCCAGAGGGAGAAAATGCCCTACAATGGGATGTGGTCATGTTGCAATCCCTTCTCCATTTCTCCATCCTGTCAGGATTTGGGGTGTGCATGCATACATGCCTGACATGGTTTTCAGGACTCTGGGGCCAGGATTCGAACCACGACTGACCATGTGGAATCGGTTTAACCATTAGGCTAGGGACCAGCTTACCATGTTTTTCTTTGTAGAGATAAATCTTTCCTTGGAGTAAGCGTATCTATGCCCATTTGCAGAGAAGCTGCTCCTCGACTGGAGTTCCAGGTCCACAAGGAAGTTCCATGGGGACTGCAGCAAGAAAATGAGCAGAACCCTGAGCCCGCCCTCTCCCCCTAGGGCCAGGGCAGCTCATTCTTGCAGGTAAGAGGGAATCTGGACAGAGATTCTCCCTCAGCAAAGGCCACTAACATTCTGCGAGGTCAGATGCCATAGTCATCACCGATTGTGTGACAGATGGAACTTGTTACCTGAGAAACAGTGGACCTTTGGCAAGGATTGAAGGAAACCCCTGCCCCAGCACAGTCATAGAAATTTCACTTGCCAGGTGCCAGGTCAGCATTCCAAAGGCTACGGGGGCCTCAGTGGCCTCTGGCTCAGGGGGCAGTGGAGAGTTATGGCAGCCAGCTAGACAGAGAGACTATGATGGGGGGTTCTGGAGGCACGTTGCATTTCTGGCAAGGACCAGCTGGCCATCACCTGCAGGGCATGGGCCCCTGTTCCTAACCGTCAAGTGAGAATAACAGGCATGCAGGTCCCGATGTTTGTAGCAGTGCTGGCGTTCTTCACTTCACCACACTCCACTACTCTGTTCCTGTGGCTTTATTTATGAGCATGAAAAATGGCTAATTAGCCACCTGCAGAAAGCTCTGTAGCCATTAGGAAGAAAGTGTAAATTGATCTTTCTTTTTTTATTTTAATTTTCCAGAGGGCACATGCAGTAGCCAGAGAGGGACAAAGAGAAGAGAGAGGGAGGAGAAAGCACTACCAAGGGGGCACGGTCATGTCACAATCCCTTCTCCATTTTTCCATCCTGCTGGACTTTGGGCAGGTACACACGTGTGCCCAGTGTGTTTTTCAAGTCACGAAGCCAAAATTTAAACTATGATCAACTATGTAGAATTCGACTCCCTTAACTGCTAGGCCATGGGGCTGGGGCAGGACCATTATGGTTTGAAGTATAAGGCACAATCCCAACTGGACTAGCCACATAATTCCTGCTCAAGAAGCAGCTGGGGGACCAGCAGTTGGCGTAATGGCTATGTCGCTGGACTCCCATGTAGTCGACTGCAGTTCGAGTCCCAGACCTGGTGGCTTAAATTCACGCCAGGCACGTGTGTGTGCGTGCCCAAGATCTCAAGAAGAGAATGGAGGAGAAGGGATTGTGGTGTGGCTATCCTCCCTAGGGGGTGATTTCTTGCTTTCTGTCTCTCTGTCATTCTGGCGAGTGCACTCGCTCTATAGCAAAAACTTACCTCTTCCCGCCACCCCCCAGAAAAGAAGCAGCTGGTTAAAAAAAATACTAAAATTGGGGCCAGCAGGTGGCATGGTGATTAAGGGCGCTGGACCTGGCAGCTTGCTTTCTGGCTTTTTCTCTCTCATTCGCTCTGTTCCTCTTTGGTAAAATTAAAAGTAAATAAATGAATAAAGTTAAATAAAATGATTCTTTAAAAAACATTAAAATTAAAGAAATTATAAAAGGTTGTTATTTTAAAAAGCCAGCAACATAGAAGCATAGAGAGTAAAAACAGAAAGCCTCTTCCCTTTCTTTCCCCACTCTATACTTATCCTACTCCCTTCCCGGAGAGATCATTTGTTTCGTGTGTGTTTTTCCGCTCCAGAACACGAAGAGCTACCTCACTTGTAACTCTCCATTGTGAAGACTGAGACTTCTCACTTTTCATGCTATAGTGAGCCAGCCTGGTAGTTTCTAGATTGGTTTGTGTGTGTGCGGGTGTGTGTTCACACACGCGAGTCAATATTTTCTTCCTCTCTTCCTCTTTCCTCTCTTTCTCTCTTCTCTTTCTTTCTTCTTTTTTCATTCATTCATTCATTTATTCATTCATTCTTTCTTTCTTTTTAATATGTATTTAATTCCATTTGTTATTATTAATTTTTAACTTGACCAGACAGAGACAGAAAGGGGAAGGAAAAACAAGAAAGCAAGCCGCCAGATCTGGGACTTGAACGGCGGTCGGCCATGTCGGATTCCAGTGCACTTAACCACCACACCACCTGCTGGTCCCTCTTTCTTTCTTTCTCTATCTTTCTTTCTTTCTATCTATCTATTTATTTTTATGAGAGATTTTTGCTGTAAGGTGCATGTACTTGCCAGAGAGACAGAAAGAAAGTGAGAAATCACTTTTGGCCACACTGCAATCCCTTCTCTTACATTCTTCACTTGGGATTTTGGACATGCAAGCACATGCACCTGATGTGAGGTTATTATTTTTTTTTAAGAATTATTTTATCTAACTGTATTTATTTATTCATTTGTTTATTTCAATTTGACCAGAGAGGGACAATGAGAGGAGAGGGAGAGAGAGAGAGAGAGAGAGAGAGACAGAGAGAGAGAGAAAGCTGCCAGGTCTGGGACTTGAACCACAGTCGGCTATGTGGGAATCCAGAGCCTTTAACCACCATGCCACCTGCCGGCTCCTCAGTGCCGTCAGGTTTGGGATTCGAACTGTTGTCAGCTACATGAGAGTCCAGTGGTGTAACCATTATGCCATCTGCTGGTCCTACAAGTCAATATTTTCTCAGACAGTCTTCTACAGTGGAATTCCTAGGTTAAAGGGCGTGTACTTTTTTCTTTTTTAGATTTTTACTTCACTGTGTGTGTACTTGTCAGAGAGGGATAGAGAGGAGGAAAGTGAGAAACCACCCCTGGAGGGGGATGGCCATGCTGCAACTCCTTCTCTTCCATTCCCCTCTTAGGATTCTGGGCATGTAGGCACACGTGCTGGTGTGATTTTCAAGCTGCTGGATCTGGGACTGAACCTCACAGCTGGCTATGTGGGATCTAGCACCTTAACTTCCACAACACCTGCTGACCTGCTAGTGAATATAATTTTTAAAATTTTTGCCATGGACCAACAGGTGACATAGTGGTTTGGGTGTTGGACTCCTGCATGGGCAATTGTGGTTCAAGTCCTGGACATGGAGGCTTGCTTTGTCTTTCTCTCTCTTTCTCTGGTGAGTGCACGTGCTCTATAGCAAATTAAAAATTAAATGAAAAAATTATTATTATTATTTTTAACCAGAGGATGTGTGCACTCACGAGAGAGAGAGAGAGAGAGAATCAGAGAGAGATGGAGACAGAGAGAAAAGAGAAAGCACCTCCTGTGGGGATAGTCATATGTTGATCCCTTCTGCACCATTTCTCCCAGCTTTTGGGATCTGGGGCATGCACTCACACATGCCCTGTGTGTTTCTCAAGCTGTTGAGTCCAGGACTCAACTGCACAGTCGGTCATGTGGGAGCCAGCTGTCATAATCACCATGCCACTGGGAGACCCAGCTAGTGAAAACTATTATTTTTTTTTAAAGTTTTTGTTATAGAGCACATGCACTCACCAGAGAGACAGAGAGAGAGGGAAACTGAGAAATCACCCTGCAGGGGCGATGACCGTGCTGCAATCTCTTTACTCCATTCTCCTCTTGGGATTTTGGGCACACACGCAGCTGGTGTGTTTTTCAAGCTGCTAGTCTGGGCTCGAACAGCAAAGTCAGCCATGTGGGCTCCAGCGCCTTCACCAAGCTGCTGCTGACCCCGACAAGTATTCTGAATCCCATTTTGCAGTTGAGGAAGCTAAAGTTCAGCAATGTTATGTGGTTTGCCTGAGGTCATCTAGCTGGTAAGTGGCAGAAACAAGACAGGACTTCTGTCTGCCTCCAAGGCTGGAATTTTTTTCACAGTGCTCAGGGCTAAGGGAAACTGCCTGAGATGGTGACCCTGTGCCGAAGAGTGGGCCATTCACAGCGTGTCTTGGATGGCTGGGGAGATTGAGAGTCTTTGGGGGAATTTGGGAGGGATCTAGAAGTTGGCGTTCCTGAGCCTGGAGGAAACTAGATAGGCTGTTCGTTTCCTCTGTTGCTCTCGTTAGAAGAACTATTGAAGCATTTATGAAACTGGGGGCTCCCCCTCTGTGACTGCAGAGCTGATGCCAGGGGGTATGATCTGGAGGCCTCTTCTGGGTGCTAATTCTGGGAAGTTCCTTGTTCGCCCTTCCCACTATACCCAGTGAACCAACAAGCCCAGTGGATTTCACTTCTGCAGTATCGCTTTATATCTTCATTCCCTGCCAGAGTCTGGCTTGTCATTTCCTCTCTCACTCCCTCCAATGCCCCTTCACAAGGCAACCCGTCATCTCCCCGAAGTGTACATTTGATTGCGCAATTCCTCCGCTTCAATCATGATGATGGCTCTACCATGCCTTGAGGACACAGCCAAACTCCTGACTCACAGTCACCTCATCCTCTCTGGCCGTGGGCTCTCCTTGCCGCTACCTGCTGCGGTGTACATGTACGTGTCAGCCAGACAGAATCCGAGAACAGAGCTGGCTCTCTCTCACGCCTGAGGCCTTTGCCTCTGCCCTTCCTCTTGCCGAAGGCTGTTCTCTGGCTAACTCTTACTCACATTCCAGCTCTCTCCTTGCACAACATTCTAGGGGAAAAAGCTCCTCACGGACTGATGGACCTGGCTATAGGCTGTCGTGGACCCTCATCAAGATGGATGCTCATACTACCATCTCAAACTTTTTTTTTTTTTTTTTTTTGCACGTCTGTTTCTCAATCCTGGTTGCACATGAGAAAGAGCAGCGCAGCTTTGAAAATGCTGATGCTGGGGCAACAACCTCCATCTCTTTCAAGTTTAACTCGGGTGAGGTTTGTGCTTGGGTAGGTTCATTGGTTTATTTATCAGGTTTTTGCCAAAGGGCATGTGTGCTCAGTGGAGAGAGACAGAGAGGGAAAGTGAGAAATCACCCTTCTCCCCCCACGAGGGGGTGGCCGTGCTACAATCCCTTCTCCTCTTCTCTACCACTCTCCTCAGGATGTTGGGCACTCAGGCACATGCCCCCAGCGTGATTTCCAAGCTGTCAGGTCTGAACCAGGGTGGACCATGTGAGAATCTAGAGCTTTGTTCGCTATGCCACTTGCTGGTCCCGTGTTTTGGTAGTTTCTAAAAGCTCCCCACTTGTCTCTCATGTACAACCAAGGAGGAGAAGAGCACTTGGTAGGAAGCTCCATAGGGCCGGGGGTCCTTCCTACATAAACATCACTGTGAACCCTCAGTTGGTACTAAAATCTCAGTTATTTAAAAGGACAAAAAATAACATGTACCAAATATGTGCTGGGTAGTCAGTTAGGTTTAAAACCTCTGTAGAACTATTAGTAACCTGTCTTGTACAAACTCACTCATCAGGCTGCAGGTGGCGTAGTGGTTAAGGCACTGGCCTCCCATGTGGTGGACTGCGATTCAAGTCCCAGACCCGGTGGCTTGAAACTCACACTGGGTGCATGTGCGTGCATGCGTGCCTAAAATCCCATGAAGAGAGTGGAGGAGAAGGGATTAAGGCCTGGCCACTCCCCTAGGGGTGATTTCCCACTTTCTGTCTCTCTCTGTCTCATAGGCGAGTGAACACATCCCATAGCAAAAATCTCTCTTAAAAACAAAAACAAAAATAAAGCAAACTCACTGATCACTCAGGTCATTTTTAGAAAATGTTTGCAGTTGTGTTTACTTTAGATTCATAGTAAAATTCCAGACTTACACATTGTCGCTGGAGCGTGGCTGGGCCCCATTTGGGAGCTTTCTCTCCTCTCGTGCCCACATTGAAGCCAAACGCCACACTGTCAGAAGCCTAAATAAAACCCACCTCCAAAAGATTAGTGTGTAACTTAAATTTCACTAAAAAATTCTTGAAATGTTCATTACCCATGAACAATAAAACATCATAAAAATTCCCTGGGGAACATCTCCAGCCCCTGGACCCACAATGGCCATCTTCAGCTCTTTTTCTCTCTTACACATTCCACAGAGTAAGGCAAACGCCTGAAGCTGGGTTGGTGCTGCAGAGCAGTGATAAACTTCTGCCCAGGAGAAGCTGGACTGGGCTAGCCAGTGGTGTGGAGGTATGGCAGATGGATCCCACAAGATTGGTTATGCAGTTCGAGTCCTGGATCAGGTGCCTTGAAAATCACATGGGTACAGGTGTGTGTGTGCCCAATAATCCTGAGAGGCAAATGAAGGAGAAAGGATTGTGGTGTGATTATCCCCTCCAGGGTGTACTTTCTCATTTCTCCCTTCTCTCTCCTTAGCGAGTGTGTGTGCCCTGCAGTAAATTAAGAGAGGGAGAGAGAGGGAGCGGGGCTAGATCCCATATGGCTGCCGAGGTTGGAATCCCCCAGCCAGGTCAGCCTGGGACGTATCAGGCACAGGAGCCAGTGCCCAGGACCTGATGTCCAATGGGAGAGAGGACTGGGGAAGGTGATCGTGGCATGGCTAGGTGCTGTGCAGTGGGCAAGCACTCAGTCATGAATGAATAGATAATAATAATACTAGCATCAAGCTAGCTGAATCGCCACCATCCGCTTCTCTCCCATAGCCTTTGGGCAGTCTCAGTTCATCCCGACATGTCATTAGGCATTTCTGTTGAGAATCATTCACAGCCCCTGATGTCGTACTGGGCTTCTAGGAGCAAGTTACATTCACCTGGACACAGTGTTACCTGTGCGGGGTGTGTGTGTGTGTGTGTGTGTGTGTGTGTGTGTGTGTAAGGAGTAGGGGAGAAGGGATAGGGGAGTATGTGGGCACATGCACAAGGTTTGATGTGAAACCAGCAGAAACACAGGGATGGCTCAGGGACTGGCCAAAGTCACGCTAAGTAGACACACAGTTAACAAAGCCCTTTAGTCAGCGACCACCAGGGAGGTTGAGTCAGGAGGATTTAGTGCTCTTTGGAATGAGGGAGAACTCTCCCGTGTCTCTTCCGTGTGTCTGAATTTCTCCATGCCTCGGGGGCACTTGGGGGCATCTCAGTAAGAGGGTGTTAGGAGGGCTTGTTTCAGGATTCGGACCTGGTGATTTTGGGGAAGGTTCATGGAGATGGGGCGTTGCTCTGGGCTGGGTGCTCTCAGAAGGTGGGTACATTACGACTATTGATATTTGTCATCTCAGGCTGCCATAAAAACTGTCCCAGACTGAGTGACTTAAGCGATAGGAATTTTTTCCTTGTAGTTCTGGAGGCTGGACAGCATAGCAAAGTGTTAAAGGTCTCCTTTCTCTCTCTCTTATTTTTAAATTTTGCTATAGGGTTCATGCACTCTCTGGAGAGAGACAGAGAGAGGGAAAGCAAGAAAGCACTACCCAGGGGGATGGCCACACTGCAATCCCTTCTCTTCCATTCTCCTCTTGGGATTTTGGGCGCACATGCACATGTGCTCATGGCATTTCTCAAGCAGCCAGGCCTGGGACTTGTACCGCACTGTCGGCCATATGGGGTCCAGCCCCCTTAACCACCACACCACAGGCTGGCCTGTCTCCTTTCCCTTGGAGCCCCAGTCCTTGCCCTACAGATGGCAGTCTTCATGCTGTGTTCTCATGTGGTCATCCCCAATATTTCTCTGTGAGTCCAAATTTCCTCTTATAAGGACACCAATAAGATTGGATTGGAGCCCACTCTAATGGGCTCATTTTAACTTAATCACCACTTCAAACACCTTATCTCTGAATATAGTCACATTCTGAGGCACAAATGGTAAGGCCTCAATGTGAATTTTTGGGAGACACGGCTTGTCCCAAAGCAGTATTTTGATAGCTTTTCTACAAGGAGGGGGAGGTGAAGGGAGGCTAGAGCTGGCATTGATGAAGAGGGAGTGGTTGCTCATTAGCTGGGTAGGGAATGTCTGGCCGTTCTCGTGACTTGGACAACGTTCGTTTTGTTTGTGCTCAGACATGTTTATGGAGGGATCTCATTATTGTCTTCATCCATTATGGCTGCAGAATGGCGATGCTCTCTGAAAATGTTTATGTTCACGGGGCCCCATGGCATAGGCGTAGGTCTGGGTCAGCTTGGGGCAACACCAAGGCCTGACTGATACAGCGTGGCCAGCTCCAGCCTGTCAGATGTTTTCTCTTTCTCACAATCTGGCACAAACAGTTCTACCATTTGCTTGTTATATCAATGCACCTTTGGGACAGTGACCACCCTACTTAGAAATGCAGGTGCCAACAGTGAGTGAAGAGTGTGGCAACTCTCCAGTCCCCTTCCAGGAATGCATGGAGCCTGTAGACCTGGCAGTGGAGGAAATCAGTGTTACTGTAACTCAATTAATTTAGGTTTCCAGAAATAGGTGTTACTATACCTCAGTTAACTTAGGTCTCCAGCTGCTGAATGCCAGGACACACCCTGCAGGTGTGGCGCTATGCTGGAATTCCTGCCATGTGCTTGGCCCCGCTCTACCTGGTATATTAGTAATCTATGCTGTGTGACAAATTAACCACAACTCAGTGACTTACAATAGTACACATTGATCTGTTTTATTGGGTCAAGACTGTGAACACAACCTGAATCCTTTACTTGAGATCTCACAAGGCTTCAATCAAGGTGTTGGTTAAGACTAGGTTCTCAGGCCAGCAGGTAGCATGGTAGTTAAGGGTGCTGGATTCCCACATGGCTGACTGTGGTTTGGTCCCGGACCTGGCAGCTTGCTTTCTCACTTTCCCTCTCTCTCTCTTTCTCTCTCTCTGTCTTTCTGTGGTCAAATAAAAAAAAAAAAAATAAAATAAAATAAATTTATTTATTTAGTTCTCATCAGAGGCTCAACTGGGGAAGGATCTGCTTCTGGGCTTGCTCAGGTTGTTGGCAGAGTTCCTTTCCTCAGGGCTGTAGGACAGGGGCAGCTTCGCATTTCAAGGACAGCACGTGAGAGACTGTAGCAGGACCGGGGCTGCATTCCTACACAGTCACAGTCATCTCGTCACCTTCACAGTATTCTATTGACTGGAAGCAAGTCACAGGTCCTGTTCACGCTCAAGGGGAGGGCGTCAAACAAAGGCCTGAATACCAGGAGGCTGTCCGGATCACCTTGGGAAATCTGCAAAGTGTGTCAAGTGATTCAGGTCCTGATGGTGGCAAGTTTGCCAACTAAGTAGGGAAAAGCAGGTGAAGGCACAGAAGAGCTCTGAAGTCACAGCAGATCCTCTGCGTTTTCTGAAATCGTGAT
Organism: Tupaia tana; assembly: GCA_026018925.1. NCBI lineage: Eukaryota > Metazoa > Chordata > Mammalia > Scandentia > Tupaiidae > Tupaia > Tupaia tana. The sequence continues at coordinate 150,563,304 of JAKSZU010000003.1, forward strand.
TTTAAAGGGTAAATCTGACTTTTGTGGGACCAGCAGTTGGCATAATGGCTATGTTGCTGGACTCCCATGTAGTTGACTGCGGTTCGAGTCCCGAACCTGGTGGCTTCAACTCACGCCGGGTGCGTGTGTGCGTGTGCCCAAGATCCTGAGAGGAGAATGGAGAAGGGATTGTGGTGTGGCCATCCCTCTGGAGGGTGATTTCTCACTTTCTGTCTCTGTCTCTTTCTGTCTTTCTGGTGAGCACATGCGCCCTATAGCAAAAACCTCTCCAAAAAATTAAAGAAAAAAAAAAGAAAAGAAAAGAAAAGAAAAGAAAGAGTAAATCTGACTTTTGTTAAAAACAAAATAGTATCCATAGTGTAATTTCCTCAGGTGATTTTTGGGAAGGGAACAGGCCTCAAACATTCATGTCAACTCCAGAAGCCATTAGGAGAGGACAAAGGAAGAGCTCACGAGTAGGTGGATATAGGACGGTTGCCGGGGTATCAGCTGTTTATGGAAGGGAAGAGAAAGGAACAGGCACGTGGGTCTCTGGTGGTGAGATGCCAGAGGTACGATCCAGTGACGACACTCAGGGAGTTGAGCGTGATACAACGACATTGTAGACAGGCAGAGGGGAGGCCACAGGAGCACTTAGCAACTTCTTCCCGACCAGGAAGGCTTTCAACCCAGATGTCTTTAGAGAAGACCAGGCCATGTCAGCCTGATTGTCACCAGGTCTGGGCGAATGCCATCGAGTGGAAATGGACTCAGGAGTGTCTGTGGAGAGTATTTGTGATTCTACTGAATGTTTGGCCACTGAGTATCTCACAGAATAAGTCCTACTTGATGATGGTTGTGGCTAAAACAAGAAACTCTGCTTAAATAGGAAAACAAAAGCTATCCATGCACCAAGAAAGAACTCAGTATCTGATCATCTGCTGGGCCATGAAACTAGTCTCAATAAATTTAAAATTATGGAACTCATACAGAGTATATTCTCTGATTATAGTGACATTGAATTAAAATCAATACAATATCGGGACCAGCAGTTAGTGTAATGGCTATGTCACTGGACTCCCATGTAGTTGACTTTGGTTCGAGTCCCAGACCTGGTGGTTTAAACTCACGCTGGGTGTGTGTGCATTCGTGCCCAAGATCCTGAGAGGAGAATGGAGGAAAAGGGATTGGGGTGTGGCCATCCCTCCTGGGGGGTGATTTCTCGCTTTCTGTCTCTTTGTCTCTCTCTGTCTTTCTGGCGAGTGTACACACCCTATAGCAAAAAACCTCTCCAAAAGAAAAAAAAAGTCAATATAATATCTAGGAAAACTTCCTAATTTGGAAGTTAAGTAGCCTACTTCTAAATAATCACTGGGGAAAAATAGAAAATGAATAATAATGAAAATATAACTTTTTGAAATTTGTGTGATGCAGCTATAGCAGTGCTTCAATGGAAACTGTTAACTTTTAAACACTTATATTAGAAGAAAAGCAAGTTGTGGCTGGCAGTTGGCATGGTCGTTGAGGCACTGGACTCCCACATGGCTGACCATGGTTTGAGTCCTGGACCTGGCGACTTGTTTTCTCAGTTTCCCTCTCTCTGTCTCTGTCTCTCTCTAATCAGTGCATGTGCCCTATAGCAAACTAAGTGATAGTAATAAAAAATAAAATTAAATAAATAATTCTTAAAAAAATGAAGTCAATGACTTAAGGTTTCACCTAAAGATACAAGAAAAAGAAGGGCAAGGGGCTTCTGGCGGGCTTTGGGGACAGAGGGACGCGGTTATGGCTAGTGATTTCTACCTGCACTACTACATAGGGCACAAGGACAAGTCTGGACACAAGTTTCTGGAGTTTGAGTTTTGGCCGGACGGAAAGCTTAGGTATGCCGACAACAGCAATGACAAAAATGCTGTCGGGATCAGAAAAGAGGCTTATGTACACAAGAGTGTAGTGGAAGAACTGAAGAGAATTATTGATGACAGAGAAATGACAAAAGAGGATACTTTGTGGTCTCCCTGACGGGATTGGCCGACAGGAACGTGAAATGGTAACTGGAGATAAACACGTTTCTTTTACCACATCAAATATCGGTTCTCTTATTGACGTAAATTAGTCAAAGGACCCTGAAGGCCTTTGAGTATTTTACTATTTGGTACAGAACCTGAAATGTTTGGTTTTCAGTCTCATTGGATTATACTTCAAGATTAAGCCAATTTGGGAACCAGCAGTTAGCGAGCGTAATGGCTATGTCGCTGGACTCCCACGTAGTCGATCGCGGTTCGCGTCCTGGACCCGGTGGCTTAAAACTCACGCCGGGCGCGTGTGCGTGCGTGCCCAAGATCCCGAGAGGAGAATGGAGGAGAAGGGATTGTGGCGTGGCCATCCCCCCTGGGGGGTGATTTCTCGCTTTCTGTCTCTATGTCTCTCTCTGTCTGTCTGGCGAGCGCAGGTGCCCTATAGCGAAAAACCTCTCAAAAAAAAAAAAAAAAAAAAAAAAAAAAGATTAAGCCAATTTAAAGCGTATGTTTTTGAAACTGTATATTTAATTAAGGGTTGGGTAAGGGAGGGTTTATTTGCCATTTACAATAGTGGGATTTGTATGAATGTGAAACAAACAAAAACATGTTTGTATGTAAACTGAAAATAAGGAAATACATAAACAGGCTTACTAGTTATCCTCACTTGGGGTCAAGTCGGGTGGACAGTCCCCACAAACATAAAATTTTGTAAATAAAAATCCCCTTTTGTTGGAATTTTGCTTCAATAAAACATACCATAGCCTGAAAAAAAAAAAAAAAAAGAAAAAGAGGGGCAAAGTAAACCCAAAAGTACATAAAAGGAAGGAAATAACAAGGTCAGAGCAGAAACCTACAGAATTAAAAAAGAGACAAACAACCAATTCAGTCACGCATTGTGACACATTATTCTCCATTTCCCTCTGCCCACACTGATCGGTTGCTTATTCATTCATTCATTCCGAGTGGGGAAAGAAAATAACATAAATAATTCTTTGCTCTTCAAGTCCACTTAACTAGAAGAGAACGTTTCTGCCGGTAGGTGGCAGCGTTGGCACCTAAAAACGCAGACAGGCCGCGTTCTGCGACCGCTCAGGGACCTACGATCACGGGGTGGGGGTGGGGGTGGGGGGGCATTTGAAGACAGGAATCAGTCACCTTCGGAAAGCAAATCCCCACTGAAACGTAGAACAGGAAAAGTTACGGATTTCACAAAAGCATCTGCTCCCTAAACATTTGTGAACTCAAAGCTTAAAAAACTTGGCTCTTTAAAACTGGGGGTTCTTTACCAGAAAGCTGCAGACTGGCTTCAGTGTCTCAGAAAACCCCTTTTCCCATTAAATGCAAATTTAGGCCTTTTTTTTTTTTCTTTCTCGAAGGAGGTGCCTTCCAGAAACGTCCTCAATTAATCTTTGCAGAGATTCTCAGAATTCAATGGTAACATCCGTATTTCCCTAAATCCCTCTGGAGGGGCTTTAACTGAGCATCGGCTTTAGGGATCTCACCTTGCAGTGGGTGCATACTGTCCATTTCCCCTTGTTCAGACAAAACTTCTGGGCATTTCTCTACTTTCTCTTTTCTTTTCTTTTTTATATTTTTTTGAGAGTTTTTTGCTATATGGTGTGTGCGCTCGCCAGAAAGAGAGATAGAGAGAGACAGAAAGCGAGAAATCACCCCCCAGGGGGGATGGCCACGCCACAATCCCTTCTCCATTCTCCTCTCAGGATCTTGGGCACTCATGCACACGCGCCCGGCGTGAGTTTAAGCCACCGGGTCCGGACGCGAACGGGACGCGAACTGCAGTCGACTACATGGGAGTCCAGCGATATAGCCATTACGCCAACTGCGGGTCCCTCTACTTTTTCTTTTTTTTGTGAAAGGTTTAAAAAAATTTTTTTTAATAGGGCGCATGTGTTCTCCAGAGAGACAGAAAGCGGAAAAATCACCCCAAGGGGATGGCCACGTTACATTCTCCTTTGGGATTTTGGACATGCACACGCACCAGGTGTGTTTAAAGCCCCCAGGTCGGGCTCCGGCCACGGTCGACTACGTCGGAGTCTAGCGACGTAACCATTACGCCATCTGCTGGCCCCTGAACTTTTCTTTATAAATTTGCCTTTCATCCACTTCTTTGGTCTATCTCCTTCAGCCAAGAGCCACCGTCCCCTTAGAACCGGCAGCAGAAGCACCGACGGCAGGGCAGGGGTCGGGGCGCTGGGAGGCGCTCTGGGAAGAGGCGGCAGGAGAACACCCTTTCCTATCTCGCGGGCTCCGGGGCTGGGCGGCGGCCCCTGCACAGTCTGTGCGGGAGAAACGCCGGCCCGGACTCCCACGGCCGACCAGCCTCGAAGCGGGGTGTGGTCGGGGCTGGGCCCCACCCGGAGCCTGCGGGGCGAACGGCGGAGGGAGCGGGAGAGTAGCCGGCGGCGGCGGCGAGCGGCCCCGGCCCGGGCCCCGGCCCCCAGACCGGTGCGCCATGGCGCGCTCCCGGCGTGTCCGCAGCCCCACGGCCGCCGGATAGCGGGGCAGGGCGGCCACTGCCGCCTCGCTCCTCCCCTCGGCGTCCCAGGCCTCGGAGCCTTGAGGAGGATGAGTCCCGGCAGCTGGTTCCCGCTCCCGGCGCGGGGACAATCCTCTTCCTCTTGCGCACGGGCGCAGTCCCTGAGCGCCGGTCTCCACCAACTGCGAGCTCAATCTCCAAGTAAGGCGCGCGTCGGGTCGGGCGCGCAGAGGCTGCGTCTCCGCACCTCCCCGGGGCGGTTTCCTCCTGGACCCGGAGAAGCACCGCTCACTCCGACTCGGAACCGACTCCCGCCCGGGGCTCGGCGTCCCCCTGGCACCGAGGTACCTTCCTCCTCGCGCGCCTCTCCGCGCCCTCCGATCCTCCTTCCCCGCGGAGGCGGCTCGCTCCCTGCCAGCGACTCGGTGCCAGCTCGAGGGCCTAACGGAGGGGCCCGCTAGGTTTCTCCAGCCTGCTTTGCGGAAATTCGGGGGACGGATGGCCGGGGGAGAGAGATCCGGGCGTGGGCACGTTTACATTGAAAGTTTCTTCCCTCCGCTCTTCCCTAAGCGTTTGATTTCATCTGCTCTTGTAGCAAAAGCACCCCGCAGGCGCCTGCTCTAATCTTCGTATATATGCTTGCGTTAGAAGGGACTTCAGGGACTGAAGCCATGCTCCTTATTACTGATCTGGGACACTGAGGCTTAGAGGGGGACCTGTGCGCTCGAGGTCAGAGCGCGTTCGCCTAGCGTCCACCGCCGGCAGCTCCCGGAGCGCTCGCGTTTAAGATGTTCGCGTGAGCGTTTGCGAGGCTGCGCCTCTCTGGAGATGAGTGTCTCCTCCAGATTACGGTCTCACACTAGGATTTTTCTGTCGCTCTTAACTCCCTCTCTTTGGAGCGCAGTGGAGGTTGAATTTTCCGCATTTTTATCAGCGAGTTCGGGCTATGTGCTTCTCCGGCACTGGGGAAGGTGATCCCAGGCCCGCCCTTTGGGTTACTGGTGCGTCCTGGTCTCCGGGTGCGGAAGTTCAGGAGACCGAGCACCCTTAGAGACACGTGTGCGTCTCCCGCTCACCTCCGCCGCAGGCCATTGGGAGGGTGGCCGAATCGAGCCGCTCCTGGTGCCGGGGACCATATGGGAAGCTGCGCTGAACTCCCTAAGGCACCGTGGGACCGTGGACAGGCAGAGGCTCAACCTCTGTCTAGGCAGGAGGCGCGGTAGCCGGACCACGCTGTTGCAAACTCTGCTGCGGTGTAGCAGCTGTGCGCTTGTTATACAAAGCAGGAGTCTCTCTCTCAAAATTTGCTATAGGTTGCGTTTGCTCCCAGGGGTCGAGGGGTTGGGGAGAGAATGAAAAAGTATCCCCAAGGTGGGGGGGGGGGGACCAGCAGTTAGCGTAATGGCTATGTCGCTGGACTCCCACGTAGTCGACCGCGGTTCGCGTCGGGACCCAGTGGCTTAAAACTCACGCCAGGCGCGTGTGCGTGCGTGCCCAAGATCCTGAGAGGAGAATGGAGGAGAAGGGATTGCGGCGTGGCCATACCCCCTGGGGGGTGATTTCTCGCTCTCTGTCTCTCTCTGTCTGTCTGGCGAGCGCACGCGCCCTATAGCAAAAACCTCTTAAAAAGTATCGCCATGGGGGATGGTCATGCTGCAATCTCTTCTCTTCCATTTCTCCTTCCTTTTGGAATTTTGGGCACATTTGCACGGGCGCCTGGCATGGTTCTCCAGCAGCTGGGCCTAGGGCTCAACCTCCTAATTGGCCACGTGGGATCCAGCTGCCTTAATCACTGCCACTGGCTGGCCCAAGTCCATCTCTTAACACGAAAGCAGACGGCCTTTCACATCTGCAAAAATCTTTTACCAACTGCTGCGTGTATTATTTCAAATGAGTCTTGTAAGGTCTCTGTATCTCTCTTCTGAATCCATCCCATGAGCCGTTTATCCCACAGGAGTCCTGTTCTCTTGGTATGAATCCCAGTAAAAGTGGGAGATCTCGTTTTTGAAATGGACCATGATCCTAATGAGGACTTTTCATTTTCCATAATAGATTTGGAAAGTGCTTGAAAATGGAGATCCTGACGTTTTGTTTTTCCTTGGTAGGTTGGATTTAAAATAAAGGGCAGGGGTCAGCAGATGGCATGGAATTGAGGTGCTAGATGCCACATGACCAGCCTCATGGTTCGAGTCCCAGACTCAGTGGCTTGGAAATCATGCCAGGCGGTTGTGCATGTGTGCCCAAAATCCCGAGAAGAGAATGGAGGAAAAGGGACTGCAGTGTGGCCATCTTCCCAGTGGGTGGTTTCTCGCTTTTCCTGTCTCTCTGCCTCTCTGGCGAGTGCATGCACTCTATAGCAAACCAGGCTATGAAGGAGAGACATTGTATGTCCCTGCTTAATATATATACTGAGTGTCCATACTCTGTGACTGATTGACTAAAGGATATAGCAACACAGTAAATGGAGGTGAATACCAGATATAATGTGTGTGAAAGAGTAGAGTCTAAGGAAGGGCATTTAGAAGAAAAATAGAGAGGCAAAGCATTAATGGGACAAAGAAATGTGGTATTATCTGTTGAAAACATTTTATAGTTTTATCAACTGAACTAGGGAGAAATGTTCACATGTTGAATATTCACTTTGTAAACTAAATAGCATGATTGAATGTATAAAAGAAAATGAAATAAAATATATTAAAAAAAGAAAGAAAACCAAACTATTGTGTACTTTACGATTGAAGAGAAAATGTTTACATTTTTATTTTGTAACTCTTTCCACATGATTTTCTATTTTATAATAAGCACTGTTGCTTTAAATAAAAAGGAAAGAGAGAGAAAAAAAAAAGAATAGCTGGGAGCCGGCAGCTGACATGATGGCTAAGGGCACTGGACTCCCACATGGTCAACTGCAGTTTGAGTCCCGAACCTGGTGGCCTGCTTTCTCACTTTCCCTCTCTCTCTCTCACTCTGGTCAAATTAAAATAAATAAATAAGTAAATTTAAATAAAATACTTCTTTTTATCCCCCAGAGAATTGTTTTATTTAATTTTACTTATCACTGTTATTAATTTATTTAATTTGAACAGAGACACAGAAGGAGAGAGAGGGAAAGTGAGAAAGCAAGCTGCCAGGTCCAGGACTCAAACCACAGTCAGCTATGTGGGAGTCCAGGACCCCAACCACTATGCCGTCTACCGGCCGCTAAATAAAATAATTCTTAAAAAAAAAAATAAATAAAAGAATATGAATTTTTGTACTGGTGCCCAGATCCCACACAGGCTGTAGTGCTCTGACACGGCACTGCTGCCGTTGGGGTCCTAGGAGAAGCACTTCAAGGAATACTGCTGCCTGGTTCCTGCCTGTGTCCTTGCCTCCTGCCTGAGGGATGTGTAGGAGGGCGGTGAGAGGGTGAGCTCTCTGGCCCTTTCCTGAGAGTGCATCTTCCAGGTGGGTGAGGCAGAGTCTACCCCTCCTTGAGAAGAAGAGCAGGGAGACTGGCAGGCTGGGGCTGGCTGTTACCTGGACCTCCAAGGAGCTGGCTGAGGTCACAGGGGGTGAGCTCCCGGTATTCCATGACTCAGGGACAGAGCTGGGGGCTGCCCTGGGCCCTAGAGGTGGCTTCCCTGGACCCTGTGCTGTCTCTCACTCCCTCCTAGCATTCCCTTGTGTGCTGTCTGTGATTCCTGCAGTCTTCCGTGAGAACCTCCCCCTTGTAGTTTATATTTAAAGAGAGATTTTCGGTATAGGTTGTGTGTGCTTGCTGGAGAGACATAGAAAGACAGAGACAGCGAGAAATCACCTTCTGGGGGAGATGGCCACGCCACAGTCCCTTTTCCTCCATTATCCTCTCAGGATCCTGGGTGTGCGCACACACACGCCCAGCATGAGTTTTAAGTCACCGTTATGGGATTCGAACCGCAGTCAACTATGTGGGAATCCAGCGACACCACCATTATGCAATCTATTGGTCCCATCTTTGTAGTCTGTTATTCGAGACTTAAGAGGGAGCAAACAGAGGTCCGGGGTCAGCTTCAGCCAGAGCTGTGCAGGCACAGAATGTGGACGCCTAGCCCAGACCTCTTGCCCTCTCTCTACTTCCTGACCCCACCCCAGTGAGGACCTAGCTCGTCCTGAGCCTCCATTCTCGTGGGTGCTGCAGCAGGCAGGATTGCTATGGCTGAGCAGGCATGGGCAGGGAGGGGGTTGTACTGATGCCATTTTGGGAAAAGATGGCTCTGGGAAGCTCATGGTGTCCCAGCTCATGGTGGGCTTCAGTGGGGGTCCCTGCTTGCTTGGGACCAGGGACCAGGGACCAGGGATCAGGGACCAGGTCTGTGCTTCCCTGTGTTTGCATCTGGAACGAACACGGACTGGATGCTGTATGAAGAGCCTGCTGATGGCTGTTGGCACAACCCGGGCCCAGAAAAGATGCCTTCTCTGAATGGCCCTGAAAATCTAGCACTAGGCAGGGACCAGCAGTCGGTGTAATGGCTATGTCACTGGACTCCCATGTAGTCGACTGTGGTTCGATTCCCGAATCCGGTGGCTTAAACTCACATGGGGTGCATGTGCGTGCGTGCCCAAGATCCTGAGAGGAGAATGGAGGAGAAGGGATTGTGGCTTGGCCGTCCTCCCTGGGGGGTGATTTTTCACTTTCTGTCTCTGTCTCTCTCTTTTTGGCGAGCACATGTGTCCAAAGAAAAAAAATATCTATCACTAGGCAGACAGAGGTGTCTGTGAACATCTGAGACAACTTGTGACCGAACCCAAGCTTGGGGTCCACATACCTGCCTGTGCAGCCCCCTTGCTCCTCCTGCCTCCCTTCTCGAGTCCAGAACAGCCCGCCAGCCTCTCCTTCTGGGCACCCACTTCTCAAAGGTGGTCTCTGCTGCTGGATGGTTTGGGGTGACCCCCGCAGTCTGTTCTGCCCCCATCCCCTCACTCCGCGGTCTGCTGTTGTGACAGTGCAGAAAACAAGTGCCATTGTCTAGACAGGAGAAGCCGTGGAGAATGAGAGAAGGAAGAAGGGAGGCTTAGGGACGGGATTCTGGCAGCATAAGACTGGCGTTTCTCCTTCTACGTCTGGTTTCTTCTCTAGGAGATGAAGTAGAAATCACTGTTATATACTATCAGTGGTCATGAGGAATTGTATTTATTTATGTATTTATATAGTGTTTTGTCATAGGGCACATGTGTTCGCTAGAGAGAGAGAGACTGGAGGAGAGGGAGATTGAGAAATCATCCCCCCTCCTTGCTAGGTAGATGACTACACTACAGTCCCTTCTCTTCCATTCTCCTCTTGGGGTTTTGGGCACACATACACATGTGTCTGGCGTGATTTTCAAGCTGCTGGGCCCTGGACTTGAACTGTGGTCGGCCATGTGGAAATTCAGTGCCTTTACCTCACCACCTGCTGGACCCATGAGGGATTAGATTAATCAGCTTGGGCTGCTGTAATGAAGTGCCACAGACAGGGTGACTTAAACGACAGAAATGTATTGTTTCATAGTTCTAGAGGCTAGATGTATATCAGGTTGTCAATGGGTTGGTGTCTTTCTTTCTCTTTCTTTTTCTTTCTTCTCTCTTTCTCTTTCCTCCTTTTCTCTCTTCCTTTCTTTGTTACTCTCCAGAAATGAGAGAGGGAGGGAGGGAGTGGGGGGGAGGAGAGAGAGAGAGAGAGAAGGAGAAAGCACTCTCTAATGGGGTGTGATCCTATTCCAATCCCTTCTCCATTTTTCCATCTGTTGGGATTTAGGGCACACCTTTACCCCCCCAAGCCAGACTGGGATCCAAACTGCTGACAGCCATGGGCCTGGCCCAGGTTGTTTCTTTTTTTGGCCTTCTTCCTTAGCTGGCATGTGGCCATCACTTCTCTGTCTTCACGTGATCTTCCCTCTGCGTGTGTCACTGTACTAACCTCTTCTTCTAAGGACACCAGGCATATTGCATTAGGGTCACCCTAATGACCTCATTTTAACTTAAAGATTCTATGTCCGAATAGCCATATTTTACAGTACTGGGAATTAGAACTTCAACATACGAATTTTTTTTTGCAGAATTTGGGGACATACCTCATGGTACAGTGGATAGGTGCTGTGAATTGGGAACTGGAACCCACATGGCTGGCCAAGGTTTGAGTCCTGGCCCCAGCAGCTGGAAAAACATGCTAGGAATGTGTGTGCACCCCAAATCCTGATGGGATGGACAAGGGGATAAAGGATTTTAGCATGCTCACACCCCGTTGGGAGGGTGCTTTCTCTTTCTCTCTAGAGGGCACATGTGCCCTCAGGCAATTAAAAAATATTCCGAATGTGGGTGCAGAGTGGATTTTGGCATGTTTCAAAGGTGTCTCATCATAGGTGTCCAATTCAAGCTGAAAACCCTGCGTAGGAGGTGGGGACAGTTCAAGGCGAGTACTTTCTGTGTGGCTATTCTTTGTACCAAAGTGGTTTTTGAGGATATCATTAAAGGATGTTGTCACTTTAGGTACCAGAAGCTATGGAATACAATAGGACGTTTAGCTGAGTGCTCATTTAAGACATTAGAGGGCTTGGATTGGAGCCAACATGGAAAGAGATGTGAGAACTGCTGTTAGTTAATTGAAAGGTCCTAAAGAGCCTCTAATTAGCTGATTCCCCATTTGGTGTTGTTAATCTAAAATGGTACCTACAACTTCTATGCAGGCCACACTGCATGTCAAATTGGCCCAGCAGTGCAAACTATGAATTTGTGACACAAAATAATTGAACAAGTGACAAAGATGTATGTTGGTTGTCATTTATTGGAGCGTGTTGATTATATAAAACAAATAGAAACAGCCCTGTAACGGGACAGTAGGATTGGCTAAATGAGACATCCATGCTGTTGAATCGTATATGGTCATTAAAAGTGATTCTGTAGATTGTGGATCATAAACTTAGGTATTTCTAGGGGCATGTGCACTCACTGGAGAGAGAGAGAGAGAGAGAGAGAGAGAGAGAGAGAGAGAGAGAGAGAGGGAGAGAAAGAGAGAGAGAGAGAGAAGAAAGGGAAAGTGAGAAAGCAAGCCACCAGCCTGGACTTGAACCATGGTCAGCTGTGTGGGAACCCAGTGCCTTAACTACCATGCCACTGCTGGCCGCAAAGATTGAGGCTTTAAAAAAAGAAGTTTAGAGACCAGAAGATTGCATAATGGCTATGTCACTGGACTTTCACATGGCTGACCACAGTTCAAGTCCTGGACCTGGCAACTTAAAACATGAGTGGCCAAGATCCTGAGAGGAGAATGAAGGAGAAGGGATTGAGGTGTGGCCATCCTCTGTAGGGGGTGATTTCTCGCTTTCTATTTCTGTGTCTCTCTGTCTCTGGCGAGCGCATGTGCCCTATAGCAAAAATCTCTCTAACAACAACAAAAAGTTTATTTCTTCCATGAGTGAGAGAGACAAAGAAAGAGTGAACACCTCCAGTGGAGTCTTGACTCCACTGTCCACTCCAATTTCCACGACCCCAGGGTCATGGGTACATGAGTTCCCAGTGTACTCAGGGAGGTCTCCAGGCATGAACCTGGAGCCTTTCCATGAGGGTCAGCCTCTCAGAGCATTGTGTTTTGCTACTACACCACTATCTGAGCCCCCTTTATATTTTTAAAGGGAACCAGAAGTCTGGATTTTTCTGGAGAATATCCTGGTTTTTAAATGTTGCTAAGTACCTGAGAAAATAAACACATTGCACAGTACAAACAAGACTCAACAGTGAGCCAGTGAGGCCACATGGCCCCGAGTTTCCTATCTCTGATTGTTGTGCCCTGGTTGCGAAATTCCCAAAAGACCACCAAGGAACCTATTCCGATGCAAGCACACAAGGGTCGTTTCAATTCAGGCTGGAGCCAGGACTCTCAGTCGTCACTGACACAGTGGAACAGGGTGGAGAGCCCCCGGTGTTAGTTGGGCTGGGTTTTTATTTGGCTGTTGGGGGGGAGGTCGAGGGGTGCTGAGGAATGCACTCAGGCGGCTATATATTGGCTGTAGATTTCAAGAAGCAAGTTGTCTTTTACTGAACAGTCGTCAGACTGTTAAGTTGGGCAAGAAAGTTACTTCAGGTCTCTGGTATTTCTTTTGTTTTTCACATTGGTCAGCCCTGGTGGGTGATGGTCTTATGACCTTCTCCTGCGTGATTGGCTCACCTCCTTAAAATGGCGCCGATTCTCAGTAAGGGGGGTTTAACAAAATGGAGTCACCCCGTAAAAATGGAGTCACTCTGGTCCTTCATGATGTAGAACATTCAGCCTAACCCAGTGGTTCTCAAGTGTGTCCCAGACTAGTAGCAGCTGCATCACCTGGAAACTTGTCAGTAATGCAAAATTTTGGGCCCTCATCCCAGGCATTCTGAATTTGAAACTCTGGGGTCGGGGACCAGCAGTCTTCAGACTAATCAGCCCTCCAGGTGACTCTGATGCACACCAGCATTGGAGAACCACCAGGTCCCTAATCTTGGTCCCTGTTCTTGTGTTGCCTCAGAGTTACCCCAGGTTGCAGGGCTTCAGAGGGTCCATTTTCTCCTGAATGCATAGTACCTTCCCTTCCACCACTGGGCAGTTGCTCATTTGCTGCGTTGTGGCTGTTGAATGATTAGGTTTGTGGTTATGTGATTCTTGCGTTGGTGTTAATTTTCCAGGTGTTTATTTTGTCTTCTGAACTAGCATGTGAACTCCTAGAGAGGTAGGATCTTAACTTACTTATTTTGTTGTTGATATGGGTCTAGCATTGTGCCTAATGCATGCAGATATTTACTGGTTGCTGGGTGCAATTTGAGAATACTTTTGTAATTTGCCAGAGGGCATGCACATTTGCCATTGAGAGAGACAGGGAGAGGGAGAAAGCGCCCTCAATGGGGTATTGTCATCCTGCAATCCCTTCCCCATTTCTTCATCCTGTTGGGATGTGCCTGGTGTGTTTGACAAGCTGCTGGGGCCTGGATTCGAACTGTGTGGTTAGCCATGTGGAGTCTGACTCCCGTAAGCCCCAGGCCGTGGAGCCAGTTTGAGATTAGTAGTTTTCTCATTAGTAAATCAACCTATACTATTGTACCCAAGTCATGACATATTTTTGCACAGAAAAACAAGACACACATCGTAACTTTTCCCTAACCCAGTATAACAAGCAGCTAAAACCCACAGCATTACCTCTTGGCTGACTGTTTCTGTCTTTACCCTTTTTCTTCTTTGTTAATCCTCCCAGGGTCATTTCCTTTGTGCCCTGAGGCAGGGATGCTGGTCCCACAGTAACGCCACAGCATGCCTGTCCCACCTTCCTCTGGAGGATCCTAAAGGAGAAAAAGTGCCAGTTAAATCACCCCGCAAGGTGGTAGGGGGTATATGCTACAAGGCTGTGGGGTGGCCCTGGGAGCCATTCCCATCCTTGCTGGGGTTGTTTTCTGAGTCTGGGGTACAGTTTTATGGCTTCTCTCCAAACCATTCCTTGGCATACTTTAGGGAGTACTATATAGATCGAAGAGCCTGAAAATGAAGGTTGCTGGCTGCCAAGGAGTCACCCACATTCAGGTTGGGGGTACTCAGAGCATGGCCTCTGCCATAAAGTCCACTTTTATCCTTTCCTCCTTTGGTGGAATGGCCGTCCAGGAATGTGGTTGATGGGGGAAAGGTATAAAAATACAGTTCGTTGGGACCAGCGGTTAGCGTAATGGCTATGTCACTGGACTCCCACATAGTCGACTGCGGTTCGAGTCCCGGACCCGGTGGCTTAAACTCTCGCCGGGTGTGTGTGCGTGCGTGCCCAAGATCCCGAGAGGAGAATGGGGGAGAAGGGATTGCGGCGTGGCCATCCCCCCTGGGGGGTGATTTCTCGCTTTCTGTCTCTCTGCTTTCTGTCTGTCTGGTGAGCGCACGTGCCCTGTAACAACAACAACAAAAAACCTCTCAAATACAATTCGTTAAATGCTTATTATTGCTTTAATAAACATATTAGAGTTTGAGCTATGTTTTCAAGAGGAGGTTAGGATTTAGACAACTAGAAAAACGAGAGAGATGGGCTGGCCCCGGGCCTGCTGGTTAAAGGTCTCTGGATCCCCCATGGCCAACTATGGTTCAAGTTCCAGTCCCAGGCAGTTTGAGAAATACTCTGGGTACATATGTGTGCCCCATGAGGAAGGGGCACAGATCCCAACAGGAAGGAGAAATGGAGGAGAAGGGATGCATGACCATACCCTATTAGGGGGTGCTTTCTCCCAACACACAGCATTGCTGTAGACTAAGGCATCTGACAGCTGGTGTGGGCCCACAGGACTGAGGTGTCAGTCAACACCACAGTGGTGCTGGAGTCAGCCATGTTGGCCTCAGGACACTAATGCCTTGAGAGGAAGACACCAGGAGTCTGGGAACCAAGACATCTGGGCAGTGAGATGTTTTCTCTGTGTGTGGACTTGATTGTACTCAGCATATAATTTGGTGTACAAGGGTGCTGATCATAGATATAGGAGAAAACAGAGAATTAAGAGACACACCAGAAACAGTCTGGGCTATGTAGAAGTGATGCAGCTGATAGCCAGGTGGGTGAACTGCTTCCCACTGATGGCTACTTAGCCCCCAAGTCACAAGTCTGTGGTGTGTGCCCTTGGCTTTACTGTGGTTTCAGTTTGGTTCTTCTTATGATTTTTTTGTAGATTGTTGGTCCTGAAGTTTGGGTTGTCTCATCATAACTTTAAACATTGAAAAGGGTGACCAGCAGATGGCATAATGGCTACGTTGCTGGACTCCCATGTAGTCGATGGTTCAGGTCCTGACTTAAAATGGCTTAAAACTCACGCTGGGCATGTGTGCATGTGTGTCCAAAATCCTGAGAGGAGAATGGAGGAGAAGGGATTACAGCAGGGCCATTCCCCCTGGGGGGGGGGTGATTTCTCACTTTCTGTCTCTCTTTCGTGCTCTCTGTCTCTCTGGTGAGCACATGTACACTATAGCAAAAATCTCTCAAAAACAAAGACAAAAATTGAAAAGAAAAATTATCTGTCAAGGTAGAGTGGTGGTGTGGTGGTTGAGGCACTGGACTCCCACATGGCTGACCATGGTTCGAATCCCAGACCTGCAGCTTGTTTTCTCACTTTCCTTCTCTCTTGCTGGTCAAATAAGTAAATAAATAAATAAATAAAATAATAAAATAATTCTTGGGGGAAAGAAAAGAATGGGGATTTTATGGAGAGACTGAAACAGTGGGGTAGAGGTTTAGACTCTGGGCAGGTATTGGGAATGGAGAGTTGGTATATTTTTATTGTTACTCCAGGGTTGCATGGGATTTGGAGGGTAGGGGTGATTTAGTCTCCTTGGGCTGCAATAACAGAGTACCACAGACTGGGTGGCTGACACCAAAGCTTAATATCTCAAAGTTCTTGAGAGTTAAAGTCCAAGATCACGGGGACTACATAGCTGGTAGGGGAAGGCCTCTCCTTGGCTGGGAGATGGCCACTTCCTAGCTCTTGTGGGCTTTTCTGTGCATGTGTGGAGGAAGAGAGATTTCCAGTTTTTCTTCTCCTAAGGATCAGTCTTGGAGCAGGGCCCCACCCTCGTGACCTCCTGCCAGACTCACTCATTTCTTCCCTCCTTTCTTTCCTTCCTTCCTTTTCTATTGTGTTTGTGTGTCCTGACTCGGGGGACAGTCGAACAGGTTTCCTGAGGGAAGGAGTGAGAGCCGGGACAAGCGGCGCAGTGTTACAACACGGAGACGACACAGTGTCTTCAGGGTTGTCCGTTTGTTGTGGGCAGCACAGTGCAGCACGGAGACGACGCAGTGTTACAACTCTTCAGGGCTGCGTCATCTATTGTGAGCAGCACGGAGACGACGTGATGTCACAACTCTTCAGGGTCGTCCGGAGATGACATGGTGTTACAACTCTTCAGGGTCTTCCGGAGATGATGCAGTGTTACAACTCTTCAGGGTCTTCCGGGTTGTCTGGTGATTGTGGGCCAGGCATCGTGGTTATATACATACACATATATATATATACACATACATGTTGCTGGGCCGTGATTGGTTGTAAAAGGTGGGTTATGATTGGTTGTAAAAAAGGTGGAGTTATGATTGGTTGTTTTTGGACCAATCATGAGGTGCCAGATATGCAAATCTGAGGGATTCTAGTGGCCAATCAGAGCAAGGTTTTGAAGGTGAGGTTTTTGAAGGGGAGCCAATCATGGCAATTGTTTGCTCTCTGAGAAACCTTGGCAGACTCGCTGGTGCAGCGTCCCACATTTGTGCATGTGTGGGATGTGTTTTTAGAAAGGATCTCTCTGTACCATGATCCTCCTGCCTCAGCCTCCCCAGTAGCTGGGACCATAGATTGGCACCACTTAGAGTGTGCTGGGAATTGAACTCAGGCCTCCCACATGGCCTCAGTTGCATCCAGTGAATGTCACTGAGGACCTTGTCTTGTTCACTACTGCATCTTCAGTGCCTGTACCAATAGGCATATACTATTTATTAATTGAATTAGTAAATGAAGAAAGGAATGAATGAGTGACCTTTAGGGCCATTTAGCATTGTAGCTTGTCTTGATTCTGTCCTGCAATAGCTGACACAGAATGGACTCTCATGACAACTCTGCTCATCTCTTATGCTCTCTCGTTCTCGTTGAGGCGCCATCTGTCAGTCACTGAGTTTCTAGAATCCTAGAGTGGCAGTGTTCAGTTAGCTTGTCCTTTTCCTTTCTGCCATGTGAGGATGCAGCAAGAAGGGCTTCAACAAAGCAAATGCCAGTGCCTTGGTCTTGGACTTTATGGCCTCCAGAGCTGTGAGAAACAGACTTCTGCTCTTTATTAATTACTCAGTCTCACGTATTTGGTTGCAGGAGACAGAAAGGGCTTGGGGCTGCAGTGAGATGTTGGCTGACTTGAGACCTCTAATGCACTGTCTCTGGAGAGTCAAAACCTTGTTGAAGACCTCACAGTCAGGGTGCTCAAGCCTGTGTATTTCAGCAGAGGGAGAGAATGTCCCACAAAAGGAGTGTCCCGCACATGGGTGACCTGGGAACACACAGAAGGGAGCTAACAGAGGTTATGCATCTGTTCCCGTATCTGGAGAGAATGAGAGAAAATGCCACAGGGTCTCAGCTGTTGTCAGGAGCCTTGTAGAGGGTGGTCAGCCCCACTCTCCACCTGATGCCAGAGTCCTCACCATCCAACCCTTTGCCCAGCCTAGCTCTCTAGTGCCAGGGAGAACGCCCTACTTTGTAAAATTCCTTGAACCTGAATTTTCCCAAAAGATGTTCCCATGAACATTTCTCTTACGATGTATTCCTCAAAAAAGATTGTGAAACCTGGCACACCCTCTCCTCTTCGGGGATGGCCACTCCATGCGTTAGTGTTTTAAAGACTCCGAGAGTTGTATAAAAATAAAATCCCGTCTACTTTTGCTTAGCTCTTGTTTCCCATTTTTTTTTTCACATCCTCTCCCATGACCATCATGGATAAAATGAGCAGATTAGCTGGCAGTGCCACACTTCCTGTCCAGTCCTTCATGCCATCAGTTGAGCCCTTGGTCTGGGTGTCCCCAGCTCCCTCCCTGCCTCACCCCTGGTTCTTCAGCAGCTCCTCACAGCCCAGTTCTTTGGCCTTTTCATTTCTGGGTCACTCTCATGGGAGGATTCTGGGTTGACTGTGTCCTTCTTGAGACAGTTCCCCAGATGTGATCTGATTGGGGCCAATTTGGGCAGGAGTGTCCTTCTTTGCACACGGACCAGGGACCTGTGTTCCCCTGTTAGCAGCAGTCAGCACATCTTTATGCAATGAACACTGAGGCGAGGGTGTTGCCAGCCATGGACAGCAGAAATAAGACAGCTGCAAATGTTGCCTTGTCAGTGAACATAAAAGGAATGTTTTCTTCCCTTCCTTTCAGGTCATCTTTGCTTTGAATCAGACCCTTCTGCACGAGGAGAGCCTGCATGCGGGCAGTCTTCGGATCCCCTACATCCTGGAGGAGCTCATCGAACGCTACGACTGTGGGGACCTCGGTTCTGTTGTTTCCAGCCACGGCAGCTCCCAGGTGAGCATCCTCACCCTCTGCTGAGCTCAGCACACATCTAACTATAAGACGAGAGACATTACCTGGCAAGTATGGCACTGCCATCTAATGTGCCCATTTTCTCCATGGGATGTTCTTGGGAGAGGATATGAACAGAGGGGAAACAAGGGCTAAACAAAAATACCTGGGCATCCTGTGTAGGGAGGATCCAGGCCATGAAGGGCTCTGAAAATAAACTTGGGCAGATTTAGATGCTGTTGAATGAGACCTGCAGCTAACAAAGGCTTTCTTTATGAACGTTCAAAGAACTGAGAGGAGCATTGCTGAGGGTTAAATCCAGGACACCAGTCAAATGATGAAGTTTCCAAGGATTCAGCAGCAGGCCCTCATGGCAGGCACCATGAATCAGCTGTGAAGGGACCAAGTTTGAGGGCCTCCTGGCTGACATAGATCACAGTCTTTTTATTTTATTTTATTTTATTTTATTTTATTTTATTTTATTTTATTTTATTTTATTTTATTTTATTTTTTTGAGAGTTTTTTTCCTATAGGGCACATGCGCTTGCCAGAAAGACAGAGAGAGAGAGACAAAAAGCGAGAAATCACCCCCCGGGGGCGATGGCCACACCGCAATCCCTTCTCCTCCATTCTTCTCTTGGGATCTTGGGCACGCACGCACACGCGCCCAGCGTGAGTTTTTTAAGCCACTGGGTCCGGGACATGAACCGCGGTAGACCACATGGGAATCCAGCAACATAGCCATTATGCTAACTGCTGGTCTAGGTCACAGTCTTGAGAAGTGATGGAGCAAAACTTTGGCTGTGGCTTTCAGTGGCTTTTAGGAACATGTGACCATGATGCAACAGTTCCTGTGTTCATGAAGTTCCTACAGGGTGATATGTTGGAGTAGGGAAGGCTGCCAGCATTTGCAGATGTGGATCCTTCCATCCTGCAGTACTGCAGGACGAGTGTGGCCAAGCTGATGCAGTGAGTGTATGCCCGAGACAAGCCTTAACTGAGGGCCACCAAGGGGAAGGAGGTGGCTGGTCAGGCCTCAGAAGGTTGTAGCCTCCCTGCAGTAGGGAGTTGCGATGCGAGTTTGTTCTGCTTTCATCAGCAAGCTTTCCAGGGGACAAGCCACAGCACCCTGTCCTCCCCCTACTAAGATCATGCACAAGTGGCAAGGGCCAGCTAAGCTTCCGAGGTGGGGGGTGTGTTGTCTTCCTGACCAGGTTCAGTGTCCTCCTGTATGAGAATGCATGGGCTGGAGGGAGCTGGAGGGTGTGGTCATCTTGGCTCTGGGGACCCTGTCATAAGGACGTGTGTGTGTGAACGTGAACAGCAACACAGAAGAGAGGGACCATATAGACTGAGCCAGCGTCAGTGAGCATCCCCGGGGATGAGTGAGGGGAAGCAATACCAAGAGGATGAAGCAGAAGGAAAGGGAAAAGAAACACATTAAAGAAGGACCAGTAGAGCCCACGGTGGCAAGAATTCTTATGCACACTCTTGGTGGGATAGGGAGGTAAGGGGAAGGTCAAGATCAATTCAGAAATTAACATTGAAAACAGCAGGAAAAGGTGGGTGGAGGAGTTGGAGGTTGTATGGGCAAATGGTGAGATGGGTGGAACACAGGGAGAGGGGAAACAGATGTCTTACGCATTTCTTTCCCCTGGTTCCTCCATACCTGTTCTGCCCCAGGCCCCCTTCAGATGGTGTGGAGTGTCAGGGAGCATGTCTGGCACTGTGAGGGAGGACCGGACTGTCTAGGGAAGAGTGTTGTGGGCTCGGGGAGATGTTGGGAGTTTAGAAGGTGGAGCAGGATGGCAGCGGGTGGTGATCCTGCACATGTGGGTAGTCTGGTGAGAGGCCAGAAGAGAAGGAAGGCCCTGCTAGAGAGAGGAGATTTTGACAAATGGATAAGAAGACCTTACACAAATGACCCGATTTAAAAAAAGGTGACAGAGTTGAAGATGAAGGCTGTAGATTTGAAAATGAAAGATGATCACTTTTAGAAATAGTAAAAGGAGATCTATCATTTATAAAATGGAAATGAATGATTACACTAGAGTATAAGGACTTTCAAAAGTTTTTCTTTTTTTCTTTCTATAGTGCACATGTACTTACCAGAGAAAGGAAAAGTGAGGAACCATCCCTGGGCTGGGGGATAGGGGTCCGGGCCGCATGGCAATCCCTTCTCCTCCATTCTCCGCTCACGATTTTGGGCATGCATGCACACACGTCTGGCATGCTTTTCAAGCTGCCGGATCTAGGACTTGAACTGCTTATTCGGCCGTGTAGGATCTAGCCGCCTTCACCACCACACCACCAGCTGACCCGTAAAAGGTTTTTGAGAGGCTACTGGGAGCAGGAGAAGCAGGCAAGGTAGATGGTAATAGTGGTAATAGTTTAATGCTGTTAAATCCTCAGGTAGAGGTGAGAGCACTCATTTGGGGCAAGCGGTGAGGAGGCGGAGGTTTGGGAGCCCGGTAGTCGAAAGGGTAGAGAGAGAACGTGTTAGCTTCACCTGCAGCCACTGGAGTTGCAAGACCCACTCTGTTACAATTTTAGTGTACTTGCATCCTGTCAGCAAAAATACTAAAACCCACTAGCATGTACACTGAAATCAGATGAAATATTTACCAGGAGGACAAAGAATATTGGAGAAAGCAAGAGAGAGAAAAAGGAAGTGGAGATATAATGAAAATGTAAATGTATAGAATTTATAAAACAGTTAAGTGTTTGTAGAAATTTCATGCTATTGGTAGGTGAATCATTAGTACTAATTCTAAGATATGTAATGATATAAAATGCTTTTTATTAAAAAATGTGCATGAATCAAACTAGTCAAAGCTATGGATGTACTGTGACATATGGTCTCCTTTATGAAAAGCCAGGATGTCAAACTCAGAAGTGCTGTCATAAATAGCCTGAATGTTTTTGGTGCACTTCACTTAATATTTTCTCACCTTGGGGGGGACCTACAGTTAGCGTAATGGCTATGTCGCTGGACTCCCACGTAGTTGACCGCGATTCGAGTCCCGGACCTGGTGGCTTAAACTCATGCTGGGTGCGTGTGCGTGCGTGCCCAAGATCCCGAGAGGAGAACGGAGGAGAAGGGATTGCGGCGTGGCCATCCTCCCTGGGGGGTGATTTCTCGCTTTCTGTCTCTCTGTCTCTCTCTGTCTGGTGAGTGCACGTGCCCTATAGCAAAAACCTCTCCAAAAAAAAATTTTTTTTTTCTCACCTTGGTTACAGAGAATGGTATTATATTGATAGTTGAAAATGGCAGACAGGAGACTCCAAGAATGGTACGTCTCCCTCACCCTTCTTTCAACATCTTCACCATCTAGGCTGTGGGATTTGATGCTCAAAGTTAACAAAGTGGCTTCGTTAACTCTGTTGCCCTTATTTTCCTTTTGTTTTGGCAGAGATTCTCAATTTTGTTCATGCTACACTGCTGCCACAGGAGCACATCGCCGCTCAGGAGATTGACAGCTACTTCTACCAGAAGCTCATCTACAGGTGGAATGAGGGAATGGGGAACTAGGCAAAGGCCTTTTGGAGGAGTTTCCTGACAAAGGCTTTTTCTTTGCTTTTAGAGTTGGTGAGTTGTAGGTCACTTATGATTAAATTCTGGGGTCTGATGCTTCTCCCATGAAGGGAGTGTTGAGATGAGCCTCTGCTCAGTGTCTGTGTTAGCCTCACACTGAGTTGAAGAGAGTGATGAAACCTTCCTTGATGGCATTTTCCAAGTGACTCTAGCTGGTGCCGGAGTAGTTGGCTGTGGGGACATGTTTAAGAGAGAGAGTCTGTGGTGTGGGGACATGCTCTGAGCAAACACCACATGCTCTTTTGGGGTTTGGCAGAACCTTGTAACTTGTCTTTCCTTGACCTTGGCTGCAGACAGGGCAAGGGTGGAAATTGCTAGGGGTGTTCCAACAGACACATGTGATAGACTTCAAGAAACATCTTGGTAAAATCCAATCCCTGCTCTGCATCTGAAAGGTTCCTTAGCCTACTCTGGGTGTGGTGGTGCAAGAAGATCTTTAGCTCCTTCCCCACACCTAACAGCTAGTTCTCTGCATTAGAAAGGAAGATGAGATTTTCTCTTGATGGGATTATCACCAGGGTATACACCTGGCCTGGGGTGACTAAGCCCTCATAGATTTGTTAACTGCTTCTTATTGTCTGTAACCTGGCAACCAATGTATGAAGTGTCGTAAAACATACATGTGTAATGTCTCCCTGTTCTATAAATAAAGACAGACGTCCAGTTCATCTGGGCGGCACAAGTTGCATGGGCTACCTAGGCCCAAGCTGCCTGTGTCCGTTTCTACTCTATCTTTTGTCTCATTTTTTCTGCTTCTTCCATAGTAGCGCCGAGCCTGGGGGTGGACGCCGACAGTTGGCATGATTGAATTGATGTTGGATTGGCTGGTGCATGTGACATCACCCATTGCTTTCTCTTAACATACGACTAATGACACTTGAGTCAGTTGAGAAGGCATTTCTTTTTATTTTTTTTAGGAGAGGTTTTTGCTATAGGGCTTGTATGCTTGCCAGAAAGACATAGAGACAGAGAGACAGAAAGCAAGAAATCGCCCCCTAGAGGGGATGGCCATGCCAAAATCGCTTCTCCTCCATTCTTCTCTCGGGATCTTGGGCATGCATGCACATGTGCCCGGCGTAAGTTTAAGCCACCAGATCCAGCACTTGAACTGTGGTCGACTACATGTGAGTCCAGTGACGTAGCCATTAAGCCATTTGCTGGTCCCCTGAGAAGCCATTTCCATCCTCTGTATTTAGCACTCAATTCCATTTTCTTTCTGGAACTTGTTACATTTTTAATGCTCACTGAAGTTTGCTTCACTTTTCACTCTTCTATCTGACATTGAGCTTCCCAAGTGTAAGGCCTAGGGCTGATATATCAATTATTATTAACTGTTAACAGCACACAGAGTGGGAAAATTATTTCTTTTTTTGTGGCTTTTTGAAATAAATTCTCTCCTCTTCTTAGGTGGGCCTTATACAGAATTCTTCGCAGCCTCAGGAATTAAGAAGCTGGGCAGTCTGAAGAAAGATAATTTGCTTGACTGGGTTTGGTCATTTCAGATTTGTTCACTAGCTTTATAAACTTGTCAAGTCACCTCCTTAATTTCTTTACCAGTACCAGTATAATTGGGGTTAAGAGGGGGAAATGTAGACTCTACAAATAGTAACCACAAGAGGGTTGGATTGGCTATGGTAATATATCTGCTCCTTGTCTTTTCCCAACATTCATGGCTTCTGGGATTGTAAAGCTTGTGGTCACATTGCTTTGATTTCTGCCTCCTTGGTCAGAGTCTCATAATTTCTGTGCTGAAGTCTTTCTTTGACTCTGCTATAATGATACATTTGCTAGTATTATGGCCCTCTTCTGAGATAGATGCTTTGATGATTGATTCTAGATCTTTTTTGTTTTCTAACATTTAATGTATTAATTTTCCTCTAAGCACTGCCCTTGTTGCATCCCACAAAATTTGGTAAGTTTGGGGCCAGAAAGTGATATAGTGGTTAAGGTACTGGGCTCCCACCATGGTTGACTGCAGTTTGAGTCTTCATCCTGGTGGCTTGCTTTCTCATTTTCCCTCTCCTTCTCTTTGTCTGTCTCTGGGGAATGCACATGCCCCATAGGAAAATTTTAAAAATAATAATAAATAAAATAAAATAAATAATTCTAAAGACAATTTTGGTAAGTTTTATTTTAATTTTCATTTAGTTCAAATTTCTTTTGAAACTTCTTTACTAAGCACATAGCAATGTGCTGTTTAATCTTTGCCTATTTTGAGGTTTTCAGCAGTCTTTGTGTTATTGACTTCTAGTTCAATTCACCTGTCTGAATGCACACTTTGTATGATTTCTATTTTTAAAAATCTGTTGAGGTGTGTCTTATGACCCAGAATGTTCCACATGAACTGGATAGAATGTGTATTCTGCTATTGTGGATGAAATATTCTAAAAATGTCATTTAGATTGATTGGTTTGACGATTCTTTTCAGTTAAACTGTATTCCCTACTTGATAATTCCATAATCCCCATCATGTCTGAATTTGCATCTGATGCTTGTTCTGTTTCTTCAGACTTGTTTGTTTGTTTTTTCCTTTTATGATATCTTTTAACTTTTTATTGAAAGCTGGACATGTATTTCACAATAGGAACTGAGGCAAATATGTCTTGATGTAAACTGAGGTAAATATGTCTTTTATGTTAATTTGATTTGGAGTTGGGCTGTGTTTCACGTTCTGCTATGATCTCAATGTGTTGAAACTTAATCACCATTATAGCAGTAAGAGGTGCTAAAACTTAATCCCCACTGTCATCGTATTAAGAGGTGGAATCTTTTAGGAAGTAATTCAGTCATAAAGGCTCTGCCCTCATAAATTGATTAATCTTACAAAAGGGCTGGAAGGAAATAGTTCAGGCCATTTTTGCCCTTCTGCCTTCTACCATGTGAACTTGTATCAGGAAGGTCTTCAGGAATCAAATGCCTGTGATTAGACCTTGGACTTTCTGGACAAGAAATACATTTTTATGGTTTATAAATTACCCAGTCTATGGCATTTTGTTTTAGCAGTATGAATGGACTAAGACATATTCTTGTAACTCTAGATGTTAAAGGCTTGCATTTTGCCTAATGTCATTTTTTTGTCTCCTCTATTGTCTTTAGGTTTTCTTGAGAACTTTTCTCAAATGGAACCCTGAGTCTTGCAGCTCTTTCAGCTATTGATATACTAAAGTGAAGATACCACTTCAAACCTACTAAGCTATAATAAAAAAGACAAGCAATAACAAGTTTTGGTCAAAATGTGGAGAAATTGGCAACCTCCTCCATTTTTGTTGGGTATATAAATTGGCACGGCCATTTTGGAAAACTGGCAGTTTTTTTTTTCAAAATTAAACATAGAGCTATAATTTGACTTAGCATTTTGACTCCCAGAATTGAAGCCATATATCCACCCAAAAACCTGTATATGACTGCTCTTAGTAACAATAGCCCCAAAGTGAAACTTACCCAAGTGTCCATCAACTGACAAATGAATGAATAAAAGGTGGCATATCTATACAATGGAATATATTTTTTCCCTGCAGGACAAGAGCAGATGGGCTCATGTACTTTTATTTGTATGCACAAGGCTCTTTTAGAAGCTTGTGTTGTAGTTGGAGCTTGGTCAAAGGGGGTCCTTCAACAGAAAGCATATGTTTATCATAGACAGTAAATCTGGGAAAACACCATGGCTGGGAAGTGGCTAGGAAAGGCTTGGACAGAAAAATTTTTGGAGCAGGGACATCTCATTATAAAAGTTTCATAAATTTCACAGGCATCCAAATCTTGATTTTCTGGTTTTAGGTATTTCCTGTTTTTCAGGGACAGGTGGTTCTTTTGCCTGAAAACACAGACATGTATTTTTTCCAGCACGTGGTTTTCTGTTGGATAAGATTTCCATAATAAATGAACTTGATTTAGTCCAGTCAGCTTGGCGTCAGTTTTCCACTTGCGTAGGCGTTTCTCATTCTCTCTCTCTTTTTTTTTTGGTATTCAGTCACTGTACATCTTTACAGCATACAAAATGGATTTTCCCAGAATGAATACATTGTATATTAGTGCAGTTAATGATATTACCATGTACATAATCATCACCAGATAATTTTCCATTTTTGTGTTCGTTAAATGATCTTGCTTCTTTTTAAAAATTTTCCCTTTGGTTCCCCCTTCCATCCCCTCCAATTGTCCGTCCTTCTCCTGCACAGTCTCTGCTATCTACAGTTGCTCTCCATGCTTTTATACTTTCCAATCTTTTTGTCATAGAGTGCAGACATTTGGTATATCTTAAGCAGGGAAATACAATGTTTCTCTTTAATAGTCTGGCTTGTTTCACTCAGCATTAAATATTACATATTTATCCACTTTTGATAAAATGCCAGGGTCTCTCTCTCTCTTTTTTTTTTAAACAGCTGAGTAGTATTCTTTAGTGTATACGTGCCACATCTTTTCAATTCATTCTGTTCTAGGACTTTTGGGTTGATTCCATGTCTTAGCAATTATGAACAAAGCTACAATAAACATGGATGTGTAAGTACTTTTTAGACTGAATGTATTACTATTGTTTGGGTAGATACTCAGGAGTGAAATTGTTGGATCATATGGTAGTTCCATTTGTAGGTTTTTGAGGAATCTCCATATTGTTCTCCACAATGGCTGTACTAATTTACATTCCCACCAACAGTATAGGAGAGTTTCCTTTTCACCACAGCCTTATCAGCACTTATGATTCTTTATTCCTTAAATGTCACTCATTCTGACTGGAGTTAGATGGTATCTCATTGTGGTTTTAATTTGCATCTCCCTTGTGATAGGGATGTTGAGCATTTTTTATTATGCTTTTTTGCTGTTCAAATGTCTTTCTTGGAGAGTTGTCTTTTCAGCTGTTTTCTCATCTTTTGATTGGATTGATTTTTTTTTTTTTCAGGTAAGCTGCTTGAGTCCTGTGTATATCCTGGTTATCAGTCCCTTATCTGAGGCATTATTTGCAAATATGTTCTCCCATTCTGAGGGCTGTCTTCTCACTTTAATTATTTTCTCTTTTGCTATGCAGAAGTTTTTTAACCTGATTTAATTCTATTTATTTATTTTTTGAGGTTATTGCCGGTGCTTCTGGGGAGGGGGGCTTATTTAAAAAGTCTTTGTTAACTCCAGTGTCTCCAAGAATTTCCCCTGTGTTTTCCACCAGTAGTTTTGTAGTTTGAAAGTTTTATGTTTAGATCTTTGATCCATTGTTAGTTTTTTTTTAGTGGTGAGAGCGAGGGGTCCACTTTCATTTTTCTGCAGGTGGCTATCTAGTTTTTCCACCACCATTTGCTGATGAGATTTTCTTTTTCCCACTGGGTTAACTTGTGCAATTTGTCAAAAATCAGTTGGCTGTTGTTTTGAGGTTTACTTCTGGAGTCTCTATTCTGTTCCATTAGTCTACATGCTGTCAATAGAAAAAAATAACCAACAGTAAACTTAATAATTAATAATTAATGTGGTTTATTTCCAAGCCAACTGTGAGAGACCTAGGCCTGAAGAAGAGGCATACATGCCTTTTCTCAGGGTGATCATGTACAGAGGTTCCTTTTATTTGTTTGAGATTGACAGACAACATTTAGTGAAAAGATTTTTCCATTGGTCTGGCCCAAAAAGGCGGGACATGTAGAAGTGGGGACTTGTAGGTTATAGGTGGGTTCCACAATTCTTAGATTGGTGATTGGAAGGGAAGATCTGTGTCTTAGTTAAAGAAAAGGCTTAATCTACATCTCAAGGAAAAGAGAAGTTCTGTGTCTTGGGAAGAGATAAGCACAAGAATATACTGTAATCCGTTGAAATATACATCTCAAAGATACTATGCCAGGAACAGGAGATAGGAAGAATCCTGTTAATAGAAAATAAATGGTCTGTTAATGTTTGTGGGCATGACTTCCCCAGTCCCCTTTTGAAAAGATTTTGGAAAAATAGGAAAAGTAGTCAGACTTCTGTCCATAATGCCTGTTTTTGTGCCAGTACCATGCTCTTTTGACTGTCATAGCTTTGTAATATATTTTGGGGTCAGGGAGTGAGGTGCCTTTTACACTCCTCCTTTTGTACAGTATTGTTTTGGTGATATGGGGCCTTTTATGATTCCAGACAAATTTTATGATTTTTTTTTCTAATTCTGTGAAGACTGTCTCTGGTAGTTTGATTGGGATTGCATTAAACTTATAGAATAATTTAGGTAGAATTGAGATTTTGATTATGTTAATTCTTCCAGTCCAGAATGGAATGTCCTTCCAC
Source organism: Tupaia tana (assembly GCA_026018925.1). Lineage (NCBI taxonomy): Eukaryota > Metazoa > Chordata > Mammalia > Scandentia > Tupaiidae > Tupaia > Tupaia tana. The sequence continues at coordinate 150,591,654 of JAKSZU010000003.1, forward strand.
TTTTTGGGTATCATTTTCAATTTTTTTTCTTTTTTTGAAGAGGTTTTTTTTTGCAATAGGGCGTGTGCACTCACCAGAAAGACAGAGAGACAGAAAGCGAGAAATCACCCCCCCCCCAGGGGGGGGGATGGCCATGCCACAATCCCTTCTCCTCCATTCTCCCCTCCAGATCTTGGGCATGCACACACACACGCCCGGCATGAGCTTAAGCCGTCGGGTCTGGACTCGAACCATGGTCGACTATGTGGGAGTCTAGTGACATAGCCATTATGCTAACTGCTGGTCCCTCATTTTTAATTTCATTAAGTTTTTCATAGTTTTCCCTGTAGAGGTCTCTGACTTCTTTCGTTACGTTTATTTCTAGGTATCTTATTTCTTCTGTGGCTATTGTAAATGGAATTGCTTTCTTCAATTCTACCTCAATCTATTCACTGTTGGTGTATAGGAATGCTATGGATTTTTATATGTCAATTTTGTATACTGCCACTTTGTTGCAGAAAACTGGACACTGAAAAACAAAAAACTGCACTCGGAGAGATTAGGAAAACTATTTATTTTGTTGGCAGGCATGGAAGAGTTAACGCTGAATCTCCAGCCCTGACTGAGAGTTGGACATGGTCTTTTACTGGGGGTAGTTGGGGAGGGAGGTCTTGGGATGCTAGGATTGTCCTATTGGAGAAGGGACTTAGTATCTGTCCTAATATGGAAGGGGCTAAGAAGCAAGAATAAGCAGTAAGTCTGTCTTGCTCAGGGTTTCAGGTTACCCTGTAGCTCCAGGGAGGGGCAGTAAGCTTGCCGGAGGGCAAGCTTAGGCAGCTCTCAACCCAGAGTTATTCACGAATTCTGGGCCTCTCCATATAAACTTTATTTATGTATCACTTTTGACACAGAAATGCAGGGGTGTAGGAGTGATCATGTTTAGCACAGCAGGATTGAGATTCTTGTCTCACTCTCAGGAAGAATTAGAAACATGGACATGTAGAGGGGTTGAAAGTATAGAGTTTATTAAAGGAGGTGGAAGGAAGCTCAGGGCTCCCAGGTAAAAGAGAGGGGTCCTGAAATGGGTTGCCACCTCATCCTGTGGCAGGTTTATATCTCAGCTGGGAGGGTACCAGGAAGTGATTTGTCTCATTCCAGTCACTGTGATAATGCTTTTACATTATTTGTGTGTTCTGGATTATGTCTGTCTGGGCCTTTTGGTCTTTTTCTGATTAAGTTCCATTGTCAGGAGCATCTGCATGTCTAAGGGTAGAGGAACATGGTGCCTGGCCCAATTGAGTTCTGTAGTAAAGGGCCTGTGAATTCTTTAAGAACAGCATCTGCATGTTTAAGGGCCAAGCAAAGAGTGACTGGGAGAGGATAAGAATTGTTAGGAGTCACACAGCACAGTGGTTTTCTTGGGGGTCCCCTTGCCCCATCTACCTGTAAATAGAGTCTAACTCATGTCTCACTTACAGGAGTTATTTTGTGGATTCTTTTGGGTTTTATATGTATATAATCATATCATCTATAAATAAAGATAATATCACTTCTTTCCCTATTTTAATGCCTTTTATTTCATTCTCTTGTCTGATTGCATTGGCTAGGACTTCTAGTACTATACTGAAAAGGAGTGGAAACAGTGAACAGCCTTGTCTTGTTCCAGTTTTTAGTGGAAAAGCTTTCAACTTTTCCACATTTAGTGTGATGATAGCTATGGGTTTTTCATATCTGGTGTTTATTGTTTTGAGAAAAGTCCCTTCTCTGCCAATTTTACTGAGAGTCTTAATTATGAAGGGATGTCATATTTTATGAAACACCTTTTCTGTATCAGTTGATATCATATGATTTTTATTTTTCCTTCTATTAATATAACATATTACATTTATGGTTTTGTATATGTTGACCCACCCTCACATCTCTGGAATAAAGCAAACCTGGTCATGGAGTATAATCTTTTTAATGTGTTATTGAGTATGATTTGCTAGTATCTTGTTGAGAATTTTTGCATCTGTATTCACGAGGGATATTGGTCTGCACTTTTTTTTTTTTGGTATCACTGTTTGCTTTTGGAATGAGGGTGTTGGAAGCTTCATAAAATGAATTTGGGAAATTTCCTTCCTTTGGATCTTTAGAAATATTGGGTTGTTGGAAAAGTCATGATGTATTTTTTCTATGTTTTTGCATGCAAAAATGTGTTATGACTTTTCTGACAAACCAATAGTTAGAGTAGAATACGGCCATACAATAGAATACTAAACTGCTTTTTTAAAAAAAGAATTATTGATAATGCTACACCATGGATGAATTTTGAAAATATGCTAAATGAATAAAGCTAGTCATAAAATTCTCATATTGAATTGCTACATTTATATAAAATGTTCAGAATTAATAGATAAATTTATAGAGATGTAAAATAGATTAATGTTTGCCAGGGGTTGGGAGTAGAGAGGAATTGAATAAGGAGTGACTGCTAATGCATACACTTTCCTTTTTGGGATGATGAAAATGTCTTAAAATTAGATAATGGTGGTGTTTTCACAACTTTCTGAATGTACTAAAAAAAATCACTGAATTGTGTACTTTATAAGGATGATTTTCTGTTATGTGAATTATAGTCAAATAAAATTGTCATTAAAAAATGAGGAGTTTGGTCAGCAGGTGGTATGGTGGTTAAGGTGCTGGACTCCCACAGGGTTTGAGTTACAGATCTGGTGGCTTACTTTCTTACTTTCCCTCTCATGAGTGCCCATGTCCTACAGCAAATTAATAAAAACCCATAAATTAAATAAATAATTCTTTAAAAAAATGAGGAGTTTGGATCCCACATCTTGTCTGGAGGGTAGGATGGCAGGGAAGGAAGGCAACTGCAGATACTAGAGACAGTATGGGGGAGGTAATGGGAGTGAGTGGTTGAGGACAGAGGGGAGGGATTCAGGGAACAAACAACACACTTGGTGAACACAGGAGTGAATAGTTGTCTGTTGATGATCTATAAGGTGATGTCATTGTTTTGACTGATGTGCACTGTATTCATGCTGGGAAAAACCATGTTGTACACGGTAAAGAGGTGTAATGATTGAAAGTGAATATAGAAAGAAAAAAAAAATGGCAGAGGGGAAAAAAAAAAGCAAGAGAACAAATAGGCATGACGTTGGTGGGACACAGATATGGTCTATTACCTGTTGATGATGTGTATAATAGTCTCAACTGGATTGGTCTGAGAAATGTTTCATATTGGGTAAAGTCTTTTTACTAGCCAAATGATAAGTAGAGATTGACTATAAAAATAATTGGAATAACAATAATAACAATCGGGAAAAATAATGAAAAGCTATTGGATGATGAAATGTGGATTGTAGTGTCTCAGTATTGACTGATTGGCATGGTATTCCTTCTGGAGAAAGAAATGTGATACACTGTAAAGTTATATGTGATTCAATGCAAAATGGACAAGATTATGATGATAAATAAAAAAAAATAAATAAAGTTCTGCCTGGTGGCATTGTGGTTAAGGTGGTTGGATCCCACATGGTTGACTGGACAGTTCGAGTCCTGGACTTGGCATCTTGACGGTGTTGGACAGATGGCATGAGGACATCGTGACATCTGGGTTTGTCTAGTTCTCAGGCACAGCTTCTCACACTGATGCAGCCTTGGACAGAAGCCTCATGAGCCCTAGGCACTTCAGGCGAGTGTCCTGGGTGGCTCCTTCAAGAGCCAAGTTATCTTCCTGCGGCTGCTTTCTCCCTCCCACTTGCTTTGCCAGTGGCCTTAGTCTCCTACCCCAGCCCACATGTCTAGGTCACGTCTGTCTAGGCTGCAGAGAGGATGGGCTGGGTAGGAAGAAATGGTTTGGCCACTTCCTCATTTGGGGTGAGGACTCTTGCTCCCTCCCTTGTGGGAATGCTGAGAGTGAGGAGTAGGGTGGAGGATAGTGGTTGCCAAGAAATATTGGAGAGAGCCACCTCTCAGGTGTCTGGAAATCCTTTCTGAGCCCCTGCTGACCCACGAGCGGACACATGGGGATTTCCGAGGAGAAACCAGGAGCCACGGGGCCTCCTGCTTTCCTTCCAGGACACCTTCCTGCCATTTGTGGTGCTGCCATAGGCCCTTGGGAGTCCCCGATGGTGGCTCCTGTTACCACATGGGCTTGTCCTACTTAGAGACCTCTAAGAGATGCAGAGCTCATATTAGGTTGCCTTTGATTTTTCTAGAAAGTGATGGTCGGCAAGTAGCCACTCCTTCAGCCACACCAGCCTACCTGTGTCCCCAGAAAGCGCATGTGCTTTGCTCCACAGAAACTCGTGTTTCTGCCAGACTGGTGCCTTCATCCTTTGTGTTCCTGCTTACATGTCACCTCCTCCGGGAAGTCTAACCAGGTAGGAGTTTGATGCCCAGGCTCTCTCCTTCACTGTGTGACTCTTGGCAACTTCTGCACTGTTGTCCTCTTCCCTGAAACGCCACTTGTCCCACCCTGCCTGCTTTACAGGACTGTACAGCCAGGTTCTGGAAGCTCTCTGGGGCCATACTGCACTGAACAGATGGGAATGTCGTTGGCTGGGGAACACCACTGTTTTGGGGTGTGTGTTTGGGAAGCAGTGTTCCTGATTGTTCTACTGCAGGACGTTTCATGGGCAACAGCACTGTGCTGGACGTCTTGGGGCATGAAGGCTATGAGGTAGAACATGCCCTGGCGGGATGGCCATCAGCAAGTAACCTCCCTGTGCTTCTGTCCTGGTCAGGGAGCAGCCAGGGGTGCTGAGACCTCCGCCAGGTGCCTGGGTGCCGGCATAGGCTGTTTATTACCCCGAGGGACTCCAGAGGATCCCGGCACAGCCATTTCCCTCCACCCCCAAAGCTGGGGAGAAATGGCCGGTAGATGGACACTTGGCACTGCTCACCTGGTGTCCTGTGTAGCTGGCTGGGTCTGGTGAGACTGGCTGGGTGGGCACTTAGGGCTGCGAGGCCACATGGGGCTTCTCCTCAGCAGTGTATGGGGAGGAAAAGAAGGAAGGTTTCTTTGGCTTTCTGGAGGCCGTGGAGGGGTAATCAGGCTGAATGCTCAGTGCCCTTTGACCCAGGAGCTTGGAAGTTTTCGGATGCAGAATGTTGGAATCAGGCCTTAACAGTGGTGAAAAGGCAGAGGGCCTGTGGGTGCAGAGTGCTTGTCCCACCCATCCTGAGGCGGGAACAAAGCCCCTTCTCATCTCAGAGCTCCTTCCTTCTCCCGGGTCTGCTTTCTTCTCATTTTAATGCAGAACTGCTCTCTGCCCCCGTGGACCTTACTGTAAAGAACTCAGGAGGCCCAGCTTTTCACAGGGTGCTGGCCCCATGCTGGCCTTCCTACTGGACGCAGACTGATCCTGCCCTTCTTGTATTACTGCATTCGTCGTCTCAGGCTGCCATAACAAAATCCCACAGACTGGACGGTTTAAGCAACAGGATTTTACTTTCTCAAAGTTCTGGAGGCTGGAAGTTCAAGATCAAGGGGTTAACAGGCTTGATTTCTCCTGAGGCCTCCCCAGCGGGCAGATGCCACCATCTTTCAGTGTCCTCACATGGCCTTTTCTCTGTGGGCATCATCCCTGGTGTCTTCTTCTAAGGACACCAGTCACAGTGGACAGGGCCCATCCTAATGGCTTCATTTTAAGAGTCCCCCCTTTAAAGGCCTTTTCTCCAAATGCAGTCACATGTTGAGGTACAGGGGCCTGGGGTTTCAAAGTGTAGCTTTTGGGGGAACACAATGCCACCCACGCCACCACTTCCGTTTCTATGGCCCCCATTTCCTCCAGATTCGTGGTCTGCAGTGCCCCCTCCTGGCCGAGATCTGAGCTGTGGTGAGAGTCCTCCAGGACAAATGCCTGTCCTCGCTATGGAGGGTCCAGCTGTCCATCTTCCCAATGGTCACCCTTTTCTCCTTCACTTCGTGTCCTCTCAAGCCAACCCCTCTCTGTCTCTTCACTCTAGAAGGTCCCGCCTCGCTTCCCATCGCAGGAGGCGTGATCCTGTGTCCTCTGGGTGTGCTGGCTGCTCCTGGCCTGTCTCACTCCCCACCCCACACCTGTACGTGGCGTGTCAGTCATAACAGGTCTTCACGTCATTTGGTTTCCTGACTGTTGTCCTATTCAAGCCCACCCCAGTTATCAGAAAGAAGAGGAAAGGGCCAGCTCTGCAGCCTGCTGCATAGGCCATCTTGGTTCCGGAAGTACCCGGCCTGGAAGCGCTGGCACTGGAAACCATGTCCGAGGAGCAGTCACTGCTGCTGCCCCACATGTCTTTGTCTGGAAGGGCCAACCTGCCCCGGGAGGCAGAGCCGAGGTTCCGGAAGCGCAGGCGACCTCAGCGGAGGGAAAGACTCCGGCAATTGAGCACCCTTTGGGTTCACCTGGAGAGGTGAGGCGAGTGGGCTGGGTGGGCCGGCATCCAGCTATTCCCTGCAGTGTGAATTGCGAGCGGTCCCAGGAATCCCTCACACTGGTAGGGATGGGAGTGCCCCTCTTAGCACAGTGCTTTCTTTCCTCGTGGTCCAGGGCACCTGTCTTATGTCCAGTGTTGAATCCAGATTTAAGTAAGTAGTTTCAAGCTAGGGCAAGGGCAACAGGTTTACCCTTGTTTAGTACACACATGAAGACATGTATGAGTTTGCTAAGAGTAGAATGAGGCTGGAATGAAGAACTTGATTTTCCAGCGCCCTTTCCACCACAGATCTGGAGAATATCATAGCTTTGCAAAACTAGAAGCAACGCTTTAGGAATGGACATATTTAATTCCCCGTGGTAAGTGGAGGGTGGTGACCACAGAATGTACACTCTCTGAGGTGAGAGGGTGAATCAGGTGGATAGAAAAGCCCAGTCAGCAGGGCACAAGGCCACGGAAGGACTACACCAGAGGCTGAGATCTGGAATCCAGTTAAATTCAACCCAAACATATTGGGTTCCATCTACCTGTGATGTGTGGTAAACCAGGTGGATGCTGGCCCAGCTTCTTGGGGCTCACAGTTTTGTGAAGAGACCGATTTTGAGTAAATAATCTGCAAAGAAAGTAGAGGGTTCCTTGGGGTTATGTGTGTGAATGTGTGTGGTTATTACTTAGGGTCAGGGGTTAGGGTAAGTCTCCCTGAAGAAGCATTCTTTTGGCTGATACCGAGAAGAAGCCAGAGAAAAGCATGATGAATCGAGCTTCTGAGTCTGGATTAGTAGATGCACAGATCCAGGGCTTGGACAGGTGCTTAATAAATGTTGAGTGAATGAAGAACTGAATAGAGAAGGCGAGGAGTTAGGGGACAGAGGAAACAATGTGAAAGCTTTGTGCATAAGGAATGATCATGCTAAAGATCAAGCTAAAGCAATTCTTTTTTTTTTTTTTTTTTTTGAGAGGTTTTTGCTATAGGGTATGTGTGCTCACCAGAAAGACAGAGAGAGACAGAGAGACAGAAGGCGAGAAATCACCCCATGGAGGGATGGCCATGCCATAACCCCTTCTCCTCCATTCTCCTCTCGGAATCTTGGGCACGTAAGCACTCGCACCCAGTGTGAGTTTAAGCCACTGGGTCCAGGACTCAAACCATGGTTGACTACATGGGAGTCCAGCAACATAGCTATTATGCTAACTGCTGGTCCCAAGCTAAAGCAATTCTGACTGGAGCCTGAGAGGTGAAAGGGTAGTGGGTGAGATGGGCCCAGAGAGGTATATGGGGAGGAGAGTGACCGAGAGCGTCATGCCTGAGGGATGTAAGGAATCACTGAAAGGTTTGAAGCAGATTCTGATGTGCTACATGACTTGCATCTTTAAGTGGATAGAAGCTGGCAGCCAGATGCGACCTTGAGAACAGGGATGTTCCTGTTGGTGCCCTATGTTCCTGGTGGCTCCTCAACATCCTTCATTGATGGAGGAATAAACTGACCTGTTTAATACTTTTCAACGTGGATCATTTTCTTCCAAGGTAGCCATGGAGTGTACACTTTACACCTCAGTTGAACGGAAAGGACCAGGTGAGCCAGAGGCCAAGGGCAGGCCAAGAGAACCCAGCTCGTACTGTATTTTTTTTTTTTTTTTTTGCTATGGAGTATGTATGCTCACCAGACAATGACAGAATGACAGAGTCAGACAGACAGACAGACAGACACACACACATACACATACATGGGGGGTGGGGAGGGAGAGAGAGACACACACACACACAAAGAACCCTCCAAGCGGCATGGCTACACCACAGTCCCTTCTCTATTCTCCTTTCAGGATTTTGGGCACAAATACTCAAGTGCCCAGAGTGTTTTTCAAGCTACCAGGTCCGGACTCGAACTATGTATTCCGCTATGTGGGATCCAGTACCTTAACCACCACACCACCTTTTGGCCCCATGTCTTGATCTGGCATAGCTGCAAGTGTTCACACCAGTCTGTACTGGGCAAGTGAGAGGGGTAGAGACACAAAGAGGAATCTCCTGACTTGCCTGTGCTTATCTGGAGGCCAGTGAGGATTCCTGCCCAAGATTGCCCAGAGGCAAATGATTAACAGACTCTGAGTTGGACTTTCTTTTCCCAAGACTTTTAAGATTCCCAGAACCAAGAACCGAGCAGCTGCAGGACACTTGATCAGTCTGCAGGTGGTAAGGTCCTGTATCACTTGGTTTCCTTTTAGCAGTGGGAATGACACCAAAGAGGGCCAAAGATACGGGATGTATACTAGTGTATTAATATCCATACTGTCTTTTTTTTTTTTTTCTTTCTTTTTTTGGAGAGGTTTTTGCTATAGGGCGTGTGCGCTCGCCAGACAGAGAGAGACAGAGAGATAGAAAGCAGGAAATCACCCCCCAGGGGGAATGGCCACAACGCAATCCCTTCTCCTCCATTCTCCTCTCGGGATCTTGGGCACGCACGCACACGCGCCCGGCGTGAGTTTAAGCCGCCGAGTCCGGGACGCGAACCACGGTCGACTACGTGGGAGTCCAGCGACATAGCCATTACGCTAACTGCTGGTCCCTCCATCCTGTCTTTAAAGAGGGAAGATGTTGGGGGCAGCAGGTGGCGTGCTGGCTAGGGCACTAGACTCCCACATGGTTTCAGTCCCGAACCTGGTGGCTTGCTTTCTCACTTTCCCCCCCTCTGTCTTTCTGGTGAGCTCATGTGCTCCATAGCAAATTAAATAGTAATGAATAAATAAAATTAAATAAATAATTCTTTAAAAGAAAGAAGAGGGAAGAGGGAAAGAAACTGTGTAGGCCTTTGGGAGCCTTGGAGTGTATAGTGGTGTCCAGTGTGCCCTGAAACCTTTTGCTCTTTGTCTCCTAGTGCTGTGGTCCCACGACTCCGGATCTCTGTCCTAGACAGACACATCTCTGCTGAACTGAGGCTCCCTTGCCATGGGCATTCCCAGTACAACCAGATGGCGGCTAGCAATGCCTGCGTGTCTCTCAGGACTCCTGTATTCTGCGTGCTGGTGCTGGCTTTCCAAACAGAAATACCCCTCTTGTAACAACTGCAGGAGCCAGGCCCAAATCTTCACCACTTGGACTTGAAGGATGGCCATTCCTGTACTCCACATTCTGGTCTGACCTTGGGCAGCCCAACTCAAGAAGAGAGACTTTTTCCGAAGCAGAACTCTAGTGTTAAAGTGAGAAAGCAAGCCACCAGGTCCGGGACTGAAACCATGTGGGAGTCTAGTGCCCTAGCCAGCACGCCACCTGCTGCCCCCAACATCTTCCCTCTTTAAAGACAGGATGGATATTAATACACTAATATATATCCCATATCTTTGGCTCTCTTTGGTGTCACCTGGTAGCTTGAAAAACACGCCAGGCACTTGAGTATGTGTGCCCAAAATCCTGAGAGGAGAATAGAGAAGGGACTGTGGTGTAGCCATCCCCCTTGGAGGGTTCTTTGTCTCTCTCTCCTTCCATGAAATGACTTTGGGTTATCCAACAGTGTTGGGGAAGGTGTATAGCTTTGTAACCTAAGGAGTTGTATAAAAATAATAAATTGAAAATGAGTTGTGTGGAGGCAAAGACCTTTTATGTGTGGACTTTTTATTTTTCCTTAATGATATGTATAGGTCAAACAAGTTGTTTGCTCACACCCTCTGAATTCTATCACTGTTTCCTGCCTGGGCCCTACAGGACTCAGCTGCAACTCGGGAATCCTTTGTGTGCTAGCTTTGATCTTGAGCCTTCTCTCCTTCCTGCTGTTCTTCTTCCTGTTTTCTCCTGCATCTGGATGAGGGGAGTCAGTATGCCGTGGACTGGTGTTCCGTGTTCCCCTGTTCCATATCTGTGCTTTGACATTTGACCTCGTCTCTCTGACATGCTGGACACTGGGGGCATGGGTAGGCTTTGTCAGAGTTTCTGTGTAAGAAAGTGGTTTTTTTTTTACTCTACCTCCTTCCTGCTTTGCTATTTATTATTTATTCGTTTATTGGCAATGTCTTTTCCAAACAAAATATTATGAGGAAACCTCTATATATTGGGGTGTCAGAAAAGTCATGATGAATTTTTGCCTAGAAAACCAGAAAAAAATATGTCATGACTTTTTTGACAACCCAATAAAATGAGTCATTCTTGATCAGTCCTAGTTGGGAACCTGCCCAACTGATCTGCCTCCCCCCAACCACCATGGGTCCAGATCAGGGCCTCCCACCTGTGGAAAGTTTCTTTCATGGGCCTTCAGGGCCTGTGAATAGCTTACAACAACTCAGAAGGGAACTGAGGTCTGCCAGGGATTGGGTGGGACTGCTAAGTAGTTTTATTTGTTCCTAATCTGGTTTAGGGTAAGATTAATTGTCTGGGTTTGTAGCTTTGGCTTTATTTCTTTTCCTGAGACTTCCTTGTGATTCATTCTTAGCTGATTTCAGGGCCGAGAAGATCTTTCTGGCCTCATAGAAAGAGTGCTGTGATGGCACTCAGGATCCATGCCCACCACCTTTGCTCCACTCTGTACCCTTGTGTTGTGGAGGCTTCAGGGCTAAAAACTCCCCGATTCCCTTGCTGCTATGATTTAGATTCTCTCAGTGAGATATGTGAGATTTGGAAGGCAGAGGGGCAGAGGGTTCTTCTCAGCAGTGTTGGCCGTTATGTGTAGGCTCCAGCAGGAACAAGGTGTGCAGTGGCCAGGGTATGCCTGCCACTCGAGTCACCTGCCTCACAGGTGTGGAGTGGCTGGTAGGTTGGTGCCGTTTCCTGCAGCTTTCTGGCCTTGGATTATAGCCATGGTGATGCCTCATCCACCTCTGATGTGTCAGCTGCAGCCATTCCTGTGACTTTCCACCTATTTCTGCTTTAAACACCAAGAGTAGTTTCTAATCTGGTCACTGGATTCTAACTGATAAAAGCAGTGTTCCTCGTCAACAGATAATAACCTTATCTGTGTTCCACAAGTGTCTTTCCTCTCCATTTCCCCCCCAAATTTCTTAAGCTCTTCCCCTCACACTCTCTTTCCACTTTGTCTCCAGTGCCCATTACAGTTTTTAATACTTTTATGTTTTCCAGTCTTTCAGTTTCTATAGAGTGCAGACAGTCGATATAAAGTCTCTTCACAATCCAAATGATGTATGGTGATTTAATGTATGAATAATAATAATAATAATAATAATAATAGTGTTCCTTGCTTCTCTGCAAGTCGAGTCTGTTTTTAGCTTTGATAGGTATGGGGATAAAGGTGGGGTGGCAGAGATAAAATGGAAGGATGGGATCGTTGTGGCAGACCCTGTTTTTCCAACCCTGTACAGGGTGCTGTGGCTTTCTCCAGAGGCTCTCCTGCTAGTGGGGTGGTTCCCTAGTTTCTTGGGTCATGTTCTAGCTCAAGGCAAACACCATTGTTGGCAGGGCTGGGACAGAAGATGATTGGTCATTGTGTCTGCTCTGTTTGGGCACTGCCCCAGCAATCTCTGCTTTTGAGGTGCCAGGAGCTCAACCCTACCTGGTTGGGACTTGGCTAGTTTTCACACAGGTTCATCCTGAAGTGGAAGGGGGAAACTCCCCTGTACTTGGGCAGGAACAACCCCTCTTCAGTGAAAGTACAGGCTCTTCCAAGGATTGTAATTAGGCCCACAAGGGTGGCAATGGGAGACTGGCGCCAAGGCCAATGAGCTTACTGTCTTGCTCGTTTGGTTTATCAGTTGTTGCAGTCACCACATTGACCTCTCTCTGACCCTTCACCTGGTCTGGAAATGAAACATCCAGGGCCATGTGACTGAAATGCAGCTGAGCTTTTCACATTAGTGTGGAGGAGACAGGGGCCTGCGTGGGTGGGCAGTGAGTCCTGACTCTCCCTGGTTCCCAGCAGGTTGGGAGCAGCTTTACTCTCACGTGGGGTGGGGACAGCAGGCTTAATACTGGGTGGTGGGCTCAGTGCTTCCACATCAGAGCTTGGGTTACCAACAGAAAGAAGTCAAACACTTTATTTTAGGTCACAAGAGAAATAGCCACATTAACTACCCTTAAGTCAAGCCAGAAGGAACACTATTTTGCTTACATATAAATTATTCAGACCCTTCCCATCAGGAAAGACCTCTGCCTTGGCTCTTTTTCAGCTCTGAGGTGATACTTCACTCGTTCAGCTGGCAGAGCAAAGCTGATCCCTTGGCAATCCAGTAGTCCTTGGGCCTCTTGGAGGGTAAGAGGACAGTCACCACAAAATTGGTTGAATGGCCTAATTAAGGAATTGGGGAGGAACAAAAGGTCGTTACTTAAAGAATAATCTCCTGATAGAAAGAAACAAGATACTGAGAGTCAAGACACTGGTTTCAGACCTGATTGCTTCTAACGATGGTGGACAAATAGCCATTTTTGGGTTTCAGTGTTTTTTATTTATTTTTTTCCCTAATTAAAAATTAAAAAAAAAATTAGTTTTGGTAGAGGGCACATTTGTTTGCCAGAGAGACAGAGGAAGAAGGAGAGGGAAAACGTACCTCCCAATGGTATGCTGTCATGTCACAACCTCTTCTCAATTTCTCTACCCAGTCTGGATTCTGGACGTGCATGCATACATGTTTGGTGGGGCCAGGATTAAAAATGTGCAGTTGGCTATTATTTGGCTCCCTTAACCACCAGGGCACAGGCCTGGCCTGGGTTTCAGTATTTTTTTTTTTTTTTTTTTTTGGAGAGGTTTTACGCTATAGGGCGCGTGCACTTGCCAGAAAGACAGAGAGAGACAGAGAGACAGAAAGTGAGAAATTACCCCCCAGGGGGGATGGCCACGCTGCAGTCCCTTCTCCTCCATTCTCCTCTTGGGATCTTGGGCATGCATGCACATGTGCCCGGCATGAGTTTAAGCCACTGGGTCCGGGACACGAACCGTGGTCGATTACATGGGAGTCCAGTGACATAGCCATTACGCTAACTGCTGGTCCCTGGGCTTTAGTTTTTTTTTTTTTTTTTAATTAATTAATTTATTTTTGTATATACTTTCAATCATATTGTTTGGCTTACAATGAGACCATTTCGATATGTGAACATTTCTCCCCAGACCCGTTGATCGAAATATCTTCAACAGATAACACCACACCTCCCCATCCCGTCAATGCTCTACCTCTGTATCCCTTCTCCAAATGTCTTTCGTTGGGCCCCACTCCTCCACATACACCTCATCTGACATTCACACCCATCTCTTGTGTTTGTTCAACTGTTAGTCAATCAGTTTCAGACATAGAATGCAGACAAACGGTATATGTTAAGTGGGGACATACAATGTCTCTCCTTCATAGCCTGGCTTGCCTCACTCAGCAGTACATCTTCCATATTCTTCCACTTTCTGTCAAAAGCCAGGGCTCTGTTGGTTTTTATGGCTGAGTAGTATTCCATAGAGTATATGTGCCACAGTTTTTCAATCCATTCCTCCATACGGGGGCATCTGGGTTGGTTCCATGACTTAGCAATTGTGAATAGTGCCGCAATAAACATCGATGTGCAAGCACTTTTCCAATGAAGAATTCTTCTGTCCTTTGGGTAGATACCGAGGAGTGGGATCTCTGGATCATATGGCAGATCTATCTGTAGATTTTTGAGGAATCTCCAAATTATTCTCCACAGTGGTTGGACCAATCTACATTCCCACCAGCAGTGTAAAAGAGTTCCCCTTTCACCACACCCCCGCCAACACTTATCATTTTTTGTTTTTTTAATATTAGACAATCTGACTGGGGTTAGGTGGTACCTCATTGTTGTTTTTATCTGCATTTCCCTTACGATGAGGGAGGTTGAACATTTTTTCATATGCCTTTTGGCCATTCGTATGTCATCCTTAGAGAGTGTTTTCTTCATCTCCTTCTCCCATCTTTTAATAGGGTTGCTCATCTTTTTTCCAAACACCTTTTTTAGTTCCTTGTGTATTCTGGTTATCAGTCCCTTATCTGATGCAACATTTACAAAAATATTTTCCCATTCTGAGGGCTGTCGATTCACACTAACTACTGTGTCTTTGGCCATGCAGAAACTTCTTAGTCTGATGTAATCCCACTTGTCTATTTTGTGGACGATGGACTCTGCTTTGAGGGTCTTCTTTAGGAAGTCTTTCCCTACACCAATGTCTCCCAGAGTTTCCCCAGCATTCTCCAGGAGCAGCTTTATAGTTTGAGGTCTTAGATTTAGATCCTTGATCCACCTTGACTTGATTCTTGTCAAAGGAGAGAGGTAGGGGTTCAGATTCATCTTTCTGCAAGTGGAAGTCCAGTTTCTCCAGCACCACTTGCTGAAGAGGCTTTCATTTTCCCACTGGATTGTCTGGTACCCCTTGTCAAAGATCAGTTGACTGTATGTTTGGGCACTTATTTCTGGGGACTCTATCCTGTTCCATTGGTCCACATGTCTGTTTCTGTGCCAATACCATGCTGTCTTTATTACCACAGCTTTGTAATATATTTTTGGATCGGGGATTGAGATGCCACCCACTCCATTCTTCTTGTGTAGAAGTGCTTTGGCAATATGGGGTCTTTTATGATTCCAGACAAATTTTAAGATTGTCTTTTCTAGATCTGTGAAGAATGTGTCTGGTACTTTGATTGGCATTGGATTAAATAGGTAGATTAATTTGGGTAGAATTGCCATTTTGATTATATTAACTCTTCCAATCCATGAACATGGGATGTCCTTCCATTTTTTTGTGTCATTTTCAATTTCTTTTTTTACCTTCTCGTAGTTTTCCTTGTGGAGGTCTTTAACTTCTTTGGTTAGATTTATTCCTAAATATCTTATACTTTTAGTGGCTATGGTAAACGGAATAAATTTTTTCAGTTCTATCTCAGTCTGCCTGTTATTCGTATATAGAAATGCTATCGATTTCTGTATATTGATTTTATATCCTGCTACTTTACTGAATTCATGTATTACTTCCAGTAGTTTTTCCATGGAGACCATTGGGTCTTCTATGTATACAATCATGTCATCTGCAAATAGAGAGAGTTTCACCTCTTCTTTTCCTATTCAAATGCCCTTTATTTTTTCCTCTTTTCTGATTGCGTTGGCGAGGACTATATTGAAAAGGAGAGGAGAAAGTGGGCATCCTTGTCTTGTTCCTGTGTTTAGTGGGAAAGCTTTCAGCTTTTCTCCATTCAGGATGATGTTCGCTATGGGTTTTTCATAGATGGCTTTTATTGTATTGAGAAATGGCCCTTCTATGCCAATTTTGCTAAGAGTCTTGATCATGAAGGGATGTTGTATCTTATCAAATGCTTTTTCTGCGTCAATCGATATGACCATATGGTTTTTGTCTTTCTTCCTATTAATATGGTGTATTACATTTATGGTTTTGCGTATGTTGAACCAACATTGCATTCCTGGAATAAAGCCTACCTGATCATGGTGTATGATCTTCTGTATAAGTTGTTGAATACGATTTGCTAGTATCTTGTTGAGAATCTTTGAGTCTATGTTCATCAGAGATATTGGTCTATAGTTTTCCTTCCTTGTCCTGTCCTTATCTGTTTTGAGGATGAGGGTGACAGAGGCTTCATAGAATGAATTAGGGAGAGATTCACCCTTTTGGATCTTTAGAAATAATTTGAGCAGAATGGGAGTTAACTCTTCTTTGAATGTTTTGTAGAATTCAGAGGTGAATCCATTGGGGCCAGGGCTTTTCTTTGTTGGGAGGTTACTTATTACTGATTCAATCTCCTGGCTTGTTATGGGCCTATTCAGACTTTCTATTTCTTCCTGGCTCATTCTTGGTAGATTATATTTGTCCAGGAATTTGTCCATCTCATCCAGATTATCTTGTTTCTTAGCGTATAGATGTTCAAAGTATCCTCTAATGATGTTTTGAATTTCTACTATGTCTGTTGTTATGTTACCAGCCTCATTGCAGATTTGATTCACCTGGTTCCTTTCTCTCTTCTTCTTAATAAGTCTCGCTAGTGGGGTATCAATTTTGTTTATCCTTTCAAAAAACCAGCTTTTGCTTTCACTTACTTTCTGTATGGTACGTTTATTTTCTATTTCATTTATTTCTGCTCGGATCTTTATTATTTCCTTTCTCCTGTAATTTTTTGGATTTTTTTGCTGTTGCTTTTCCAATTCTCTAAGGCTTGATGTTAGGTGATCCATTAGCCTTTTCTCTGTCTTCCTCTTATGTGCACTAATTGCTATGAACTTCCCTCTTATGACTGCTTTGGCAGTGTCCCAAAGATTATGGAAACTTGTATCTTCATTGTCATTGGCTTCCATGAATCTTTTGATTTCGGACTTTATTTCTTCGGTAATAGTGGAGTCATTCAGGAGTAGGTTATTTAGTTTCCATGTTTTTAGGTATTTTTGAGGATTTCTCTTGAAATTAAACTCGAGTTTAATTCCATCATGGTCAGAGAAGATGCTGGAAATAGTTTCTATGCCTCTGAATCTGCAGAGGCTTGCTTTGTGTCCTATGATGTGGTCAATCTTCGAGAAAGTTCCATGTCGGGGTGAGAAAAAACTATATCTTGTGGTTTTTGGGTGGAAAGTTCTATAGATGTCTGTTAAGTCCAATTGATTTATGGTATCATTTAGGTCCTTGATCTCTCTACCTATTTTTTGCCTAGATGATCTGTCCAGAGGGGATAATGCGGTGTTGAGATCTCCAACAATTAGTGTGTTGCAGTCTATCTCCCCTTTCAGATCTAACAATCTTTCCTTCACATATTTGGGTGCTCCTGTGTTAGGAGCATAGATATTAATAAGCGTTATATCTTCTCGATCTATAGAGCCTTTTACTATGATATAGTGCCCTTCTTTGTCTCTTCGGACACTTTTTGTTTTAAAGCCTATTTTGTCAGAAATTAGTATCGCAACTCCAGCTCTTTTTTGGTTCCCAACTGCATGGAAAACCTTTTTCCAACCCTTCACTTTCAGTCTATGTATGTCTTTTTCCATGAGGTGGGTTTCTTGTAGGCAACAGATAGAGGGTTTCTGTTTTTTTTATCCATTCAGCCAGTCTGTGTCTCTTGATTGGAGAATTTAACCCATTAACATTCAATGTTATTATTGATGTTATAGGATCTGTACCGACATTTAAGTTAGCCATTGTCTTAGTTGCCTGTTATTTCTTTGTTTCTGGCTGTTGTGTCTTTAGTTTTCGTGGAACAGTACTTTCTCCAGGATTTCTTGAAGAGCTGGTCTGGTGTTGGCAAATTCTTTCAGGTTTTGTTTGTCTGAGAAGATTTTAATCTTTTTTTCCCAAATGAAGGATAATCTTGCAGGGTATAATAGTCTTGGCTGAAATTGTTTCTCTCTTAACACTTTCAGTATGTCTTCCCATCCTTTTCTTGCTTGCATTGTTTCTGATGAGAGGTCTGGTGTTAGTCTTATGGGATGGCCTTTGTAAGTTATTTCTCGTTTCTCTCTTGCCAGTTTTAGTATCATGTCTTTTTCTGTGACGTTAGACAGCCTGGCTAAGATGTGCCTTGGGGAAGATCTTCTGGGGTTGATTCTATTTGGGGTCCTTTGTATTTCTTGGGTCCGGATGGTTCGGTGCCTCTCTAGGCTTGGGAAATTTTCTTCCAAGATGTCATGGAATAGATTTTCCATTCCGCTATTAGTTTCTTCACCTTCTGGGATGCCGATTATTCTGATGTTTGGGCGTCTAATAGAGTCTAGTATTTCTCGTATATTATCCTCATGTTTTTTAGTTATTTTTTCGATCTTTTTGTAGTTTTTTTCTAGATCAGAGGATTTATCTTCTACATCAGAGATTCGATCTTCAGCATGGTCTAATCGGCTCTTAATACTTTCCAGAGAGTTTTTGATTTCTTGTATTATAGACTTTATCTCTAATAGTTCCACCTGATTCTTTCTCAGAGTATCCATTTCTTCTTTCATATCCTGGAAGGACTTCCTAATTTCCTGTAGTTTGTTGTCTCTTTTTTTTTTCCAATTCACAGAATTTGGTCACCATGAATGTTCGAAATTCTGTGTCTGTCATTTTGGTAACGTCCTCCATATTTACGAGACATGGAGGGGCATTTTCCTTTGTTGGAGACATATTTTCTTGTTTATTCAGACCTGAGGCTCTTTTTCTACTTTTAGCCATTGGGAGATTACTTGCCTTTTAAAGACTTCTTGGGAGAACTTTTGTCCCACGAGAAGTAAGAGTCTTTCCTTTTTGATGGGAATAGCTGTTTGTTGAAGTCTCTCTTCTGTTGTTTTTACCAATGTGTTTTCAGGAAGGGAACTCTACAGAAGTGTCTAACAAGCAGTATCTCCTTTTTCAAAGAGGATCAGTACTAGGGAGGATCCCAGAGACACTTACCTTCCTAGGAAATTTCAGATATATGATTCTAGACCTGTCTAGTCTGTCTGGCACAGTAAAAAATAAGGAGGAGAGGACAATATGCAACGAAAGGAAAGACAACACAGAAAAATAAAGAAAAAGTCGCGCGCTAACGTGCGGCGCGCGATTTCGCCAGAGGCTTGCAGGAGATGCTATTGCCTGCTGGCAGTCCAGGAAAGTCTGGGGGGAGAAGGAGAGCTAGGTGTTAACAAGAGAATGCAGGGAGTTCAAGAGAAAAGAAAAGAAAAAAAAAAAAACCCGCCTCAAGGAGATCCTGGCTACCTACCTAGAAGGTGGAGTCTGGGGCCTGGGGGTCTGGAAGTGGGGTGGGGGTCAGAGGTGACCCTCCCTCAGTATCCCTTGCTGGCCAGAGGCTTGCAGGAGACGCTATTGCCTGCTGGCAGTCCAGGAAAGTCTGGGGCCCTGGGCTTTAGTTTTATGCCTAATGAAATGAAGACTTTTGAACAAGACTTTTGAACCTGGTGCCTTGCTTTCTCACTTTCTCTCTCTTTGTTGCTCTCTGGTGAGCACATGTGCCCTATAGCAAACTTACAAATAAATCAATAAATACAATTTTAAATACATATTTTTAGAAGTTGCTGAGGGCATGTGTGCTCACCTGAGATAGAGAGGGAGAGGGGAATGTGCCTCCCAATGGGGCATGGCTATGCTGCATTGGTGTCCATTTCTCCACCTGACAGAATTTTGGACATGCACACACATGTAACTGGTATGCTTTTCAAGCTCCTGGAGCTGGGATTTGAACTGTTTAGCCTTGTGGAGTCCAGCTTCCCTTAATTATTGGGCTCTGGGCCTGGTTCAGTCTCATTCCCACCCTTTGTGTGTGCCTGTGTGTATGTGCGTGTTAGAGTGTGCATGTGTTCACTAGAGACACAGAAAGAGGAGAAAGCACATTCCCTGGGGAATGGTTATGCCACAATTCTTTCTCTCTATCTTGCTCTCTTTTTGGGATTTTGGGTATGCACGCACATATACCTGGTATGTTTCTCAGGCTGCCAGGTTTGGATGATAGTTTGATTGCATTTGGAATTATGGTTTAAAGTGGTTTTCTTTTTCTTTTTTTCTTCTTCTTTTTTAAGAGAGATTTTTGCCTTAGGGTGCATGCATTCGTCAGAGAGACAGAGAGAACGAAAGCGAGAAATCAACCCCCTGCCAAGGGGTATGGCCACACTGCAGTCCCTCCTCCTCTATTCTCCTTTCAGGATCTTGGGCATGCACACGCATGTGCTTGGCATGAGGTTTAAGCCCATGTGTCCATAACTTAGAACTGTGGTTGATTACATGGGAGTTCAGTGACGTAACCATTACACCATCTGCTGGTGCCAAAAGTTGTTTTCCTTCTTCCCTTGAAGATATTTCTCCATTATCTTTATTTTATTTTATTTTATTTTTGGAGAGGTTTTTTCGCTATAGGGCGCGTGCACTCGCCAGACAGACAGAGAGAGACAGAGAGACAGAAAGTGAGAAATCACCCCCCAGGGGGGATGGTCACGCTGCAATCCCTTCTCCTCCATTCTCCTCTCGGGATCTTGGGCACGCACGCACACGCGCCTGGAGTGAGTTGTAAGCCACCGGGTCCGAGACGCGAACCGTGGTCGACTACGTGGGAGTCCAGCGACATAGCCATTACGCTAACTGCTGGTTCCCCATTATCTTTTTTTTTTAATTTTGATTGCCAGAGGGTGCATTCATGTGCATGCAAAAGATAGAGTAGAGAAAGAGGGGGGGGGGGAGAGAGAGAGAGAGAGAGAGAGAGAGAGAGAGAGAGAGAGAGAGAGAGAGAACGAATGACCCTCCAGTGGGACCTAGTTACATTGCAATTCTTCCATTTCTTCACCCAGTCAGGATTTCAGGCATGCAAACACATGTGCCTGGTGTGTGTTTTAAGCTGTAGGGGCTGGTACTTGAATTGTGGTTGACCATGTGGGATTCAGCTTTCTGTGCAAAGTACTTTACCACTCTGCTATGGGGCGGGCCTTCCATTATCTTTTTATATGCACTATAGATAATGAGAGATGTCCTATGTCAATTTGAGTCTCTGGAATTTTTGTTGCTGTATATATCATGCCTCTTCTCTTTGATTGCTTTGAGGATTTTCTAGATCTCTGACAATCTTACATATCACTTTGGAATATCTATGTTTCTTTTAAAAATTGCTATTTATTGTATGTTTAAAAAAATTGTTCCTTTCACTTTGTGAGATCTCTTAACCTAAGTGATTTTTTAGTTTTGGGACATTACCAGCTATTACTATTATTTAAAAAAAAATCTTTTTTTTTTTATTCCATAAATGACAGAGAATGAGAGAGAGAAAGCATCTCTAACAGCATCTTGATCCCAAGATCCACCCTCATCTTCAGCCAGCTCTACATGATGGGCACACACATGCTAAGTTTTCAGGGAGATCTCCAGACTTGAATGTAGAACCTTCCCAGCTTCGCAGACTGTCATGCTTTACCTCTGTGCCACCATGTGGTTCCACTGGCTAGTATTTTTTTTTTCAAATATTCTCTTTTGGTTATTATTTTTCAAATATTCCCTCTCCTCCATTCTTTTACTTTCTTCTTCTAGGTTGTCTACTAGATAAATGTTGGAAATTCTGACTCTTTCCACAGTGTCACTCTCCCCCACCTCCAGTGCTTTCTGCTGTATTTTGAGAGATTTCCTCCATTCATGTTTTTTGCTCACTGCTTTGCTATATCTCAGTTGATCTGTTGAGGCTCCCCTCAGAATTCTGCAGCATAGATTTCCATCTGCTAGTTTATTAAATTTTTTTTTCTGTGATGAGTCAAATGAATTTGGTGAGAGAGAGATGTTAGTGTCTACACAGTCTGTCATTTTGAAGCTGAAGATTTCTGCTCACTTCATTTTTTTACTCATTAGATTCTAATAGAAGCAAGCATTATTTTTTTTCCTGTCAATCTGCAAGTAGTATTAGAACAAACAGAACATTTATAAACTGTGTATACATGCCCTCATTTTAAATCTGGTTAACTGGCTCAATATCTCCCTTTGTGCATTACAGCTTAGTGTAAGGACTTTGATTAAAGTTGTTGTTTGGTCATTATCTGTATTACTCTTAGGACGTGCTCACCTGTGGTTGAGAGAGTTCCTGCTCGGGCCCCTGTTTTGTAAAGTGGGGAGTGGTACAGAGTTGGGCTTGGCTCGTAATTCTGTTGCGGTTCAAAATGCACGATGGGCAGCATTGGATTCATCTGTCCGGGCAATGCGTCTTCTATCACCAACTCCTCATCATCCCATCGGGAAGCATCCATGAACATCCCATGAACGAGAACGCCATCTTCAGGGGAGGGCAACTGAAAGATACCAGAAGTTTAACAGAGGAGAAGGGGGTCAGCAGTTACGGTGTGGATGTTTCACATCCTCACCAGGTAATTCTGAAATCTAAGCTATAAATTGCTTTTATTAGTCACATTTTAGAGAGGAATTCTGAGCCTCTGAGAGGCTTTACAACTTGCTTCTCACTGTGATACCAAATCTTATCCTTTTCATACTCCACTGGGATGTATGTTAGGGGATACCCCTGAGACACCCATTCATAGGCTTTGTACTAACTGGTATCATGATGCAATGACCTTTCCATTTCCTGTGGGAGATGGATGGGATAAGTGGGTTGGGACTATCATCCATTATTCTTAGCAAGGTCTTTCAAGGATCTCCTAGAAGACATATTGTATATCTGCAATAATACTGCACAGCGCCCAGAGAAAGTTCCGTCTTTTCCTTTTCTTTCCATTTTTTTTTAAATTAAAAAAAAAAACAAAACAAACCAAAAACATGCTTGGGACTGGCAGGTGGCGTGGTGGTTAAAGGTGCTGGACTCCCACATGGCCCACCATGGTTCAAGTCCCAGACCTGGTAGATTGCTTTCTCGCTTTCCTCTCTGTCTCTTGCTCTGTCCCTCACAGGTCAAATTAAAATAAATAAATAATAAAATAATTCTTTAAAAAATGCCTATTTAAAAATTAATTAATTGAGGGACCAGCAGTTAGCATAATGGCTATGTCGCTGGACTCCCACGTAGTTGACTGTGGTTTGTGTCCCAGACCCAGCGGCTTAAAACTCATGCCGGGCACATGTGTGTGCGTGCCCAAGATCCTGAGAGGAGAATGGAGGATAAGGAATTGCAGCGTGGCCATCTCCCCTGGGGAGTGATTTCTCGCTTTCTGTCTCTCTGTCTCTCTCTGTCTGTCTGGTGAGTGCACATGCCCTATAGCAAAAAAAAAAAAAAAAAAAAAAAAAGAAAAAAACCTCTCCAAAAAAGTAATTAATTGAATTCCATTTATTATTATTTTTTAAAATTTTGATGAGAGAGAGAGGAGAGAGAGAGAGAGAGAGAGAGGAAAGGAGAAAGCAAGCCGCCAGGTCTGGGACTTGAACTATGGTTGGCCACGTGGGAATCCAGTGCTTTTAACCACCATGCCACTGCTGACCCCAATCATGCCTACTTATTAATGTCCTAATAAATAAGAGAGGGAGAGGCCTGGCCTTCAGTGGCGTGTGATTGGATGTCTCCACAGGTGTACATTTTTGGTCAGTTGTGAACATCTGTGTCATCCTTCCTCAAATGCTGGGTGACTTTGGTCAGTTCAGGCCCCAGACTTTTGGATGATGGAAACCTCATGGCCGTAGGCAGAGGAGTAAGCAGGGGACGAAGTGTAATGCATTTTTAGT
Source organism: Tupaia tana (assembly GCA_026018925.1). NCBI lineage: Eukaryota > Metazoa > Chordata > Mammalia > Scandentia > Tupaiidae > Tupaia > Tupaia tana. Next base: position 150,615,077 of record JAKSZU010000003.1, read on the forward strand.
GAATGAAGGGATGGTAAACTAAATGCTCTCTGGCTGGTCCTTGCGCTCTGTTCCTTGGGAGCAGCAGGGTGCTGCGCTGTCTTTAGAGCTGCTTTGTATGCTTGTACAGGTTTGCCTGAAAACCATCATGCTACCCACTTGCCAGGCCATGTGAAAGAGCCATCTTGGCACACACCCAGAGGAAGGGTCTTTTCCTAGACTGCACAAAGGTGGCAAATGGACTGGTAGTGGCCCTGCCCCTTTGTAACAGAAATAAAACTATTGAAATTTCCTTGCTGTGTCTTGCAGGCATTTGCTGGGTGGACCAGGAAACAGGTCAGCTCCATGGTCTGAGGTCTTCACAGACCCTGGAGATGCTAAGGCACTGTCATGGCTCAGTGGCCAGGACTAAAGCAGAGATGTGGTGTGAGTTGGGGTGGAGTGGTCAGTGAGTTGAGGCCTCTGTGGTCAGTGTAAACTTCTGTCTGTCAGAGTCAGTCTCTGGTGGTAGAGTGTGACAGGCACCGAGTAGAGCCAGAGTAGGATAGAGTGTGCCAGGCACATGGTAGGACCTGGGAGGCTTTGGTGAGGGCTTTATGTGTGTGTGGTTTTGCCTCCTGCAGCCTCAATTATTCCAGACATGGGCCTAGCACACCTTCCAGGCCAAGAAAGTTCTCCAAATAAGGAAGAGTGCATCTCTAAATTTATTTCTCCCTACTTTAGAAAATATTTTGATGCTAAAAGAAATGTTTTTAAACACATAAACCTGGAGACAGCAGATGGCGTAGTGGTTATGTCTCTGGACTCCTACATGGCTGATTGCGGTTCCAATCCTAGACTTGGTAGCTTGAAAACCACACTGAGCATGTGTGCACCCAAGACCCCAGGAGGAGAATGGAGAAGGGATTGCAGCATGGCCATCCCCCTGGGAGGTGATTTCTCACTTTCCCTCTCATTGTCTCTGTCTCTCTCTCTTCAGTGAGCACACATGCCCTAAGGCAAAAGTCTCTCAAAAAAATAAACACACATGCCCTTCACTGTCATTTTAAGACAAAGGCAACTAAGAGGCCAGGCTATTGTATTGGGTCGTAGGGAAAGTCATGATGTATTTTTCTGTTTTTTTTTTTTAATTTAATTTAATTTAATTTTTTTAATGCAAACATGCATAATGACTTTCTTGATGACCCACTAGTATTTAAAAGAGTAAGTCACAAATATGAGGTCACTTGGGTCTTTGTATGTTTTTGCTAAGTTGAGTGATCAGTCAGGTCTGAGTGGGGTGGATACTGTTAAGACTACCCAGGAAGAATCCTACTGACTAATAATGCAATATTTTAAGGAAAGTTTAATAAAAGCTACTCACCCTAACTACACTGATTGGTTCTAAACACTTTCTTGACATAAGCCATCTGGGGCTGATCTTTGATTTCATAGCACACACAGAAAATAATATTTATAAGGGACATGGGGGTGGGTGGATGCTTTGAGGCAGAGGTTCGCGTCACGCATCAACAGCACTTCTAGCTGGGAAGCCCAGATTGACAATGGCAGTTCTCATCCCTCTCTGTATACTGGAATGACTGGCAGAGCTTTAAAAATAATGGTGCCTGGGACCACCTCCAGTGATTTTGATATAATCAGGGTGTGGTCTGGGCATAGGGACTTTTTTCTTTTGTTATAAGGTGCATACATTCACCAGAGAGAAAGAGAGAGAGAGAGAGACAGAGAGAGGGAAGGAAAGTGAGAAATCACTCCCCAGTGTGGATGGGCATGCTGCAGTCCCTTCTCCTCCAATTTCCTTGTCATGCATGCACACGGGCCTGGTGTGATTTTCAAGCTGCTGCATCTGAGACTCTCACCATATGGTCAGCCATGTGGGATCCAGCCACCTTAACCACTATGCCACCTGCTGGCCCAAAGGCATAGGGATTGTTAAATGCTCTACAGCAGATTCTAATCTGTACCCATGTTGAGAGTCACTGATATTCTGAAGCAGTGATTCACAAACTTTAGTGCACTAAGAATCTCCTGTAGGACTTATTCAAATACAGGTGTCTGCAGCCCCACCCAGAGTTTCTGATTCAGCAGGTCGGAAACGGGGCCCGGGACTCTGCATTGTACGGAGTTGCCAGGTGACGTGAATGCTGCTGGCCCAGGGACTGCACACTGAGAAACCCTGCCCTCGTGGGAGAGAACTGCAGAAGTAAATTGTTCTTAAACATTTTTAAACATTTTTAATATTTTTTATTAGAGAGAGATTTTTGCTACAGGGTGTGTATGCTCACCAGAGAGACAGAAAGCGAAAAATCACCCCCCAGGGAGGACGGCCTTGCCACAATCCCTTCTCTTCCATTCTCCTCTTGGGATTTTGGGCACGCATGCACATGTGGCTGGCATGAGTTTTAAGCCACTGGGTCTGGGACTAGAACTGTGGTCAACCACGTGGGAATCCAGTGACATAACCATTATGCCATCTGTTGGTCCCACAAGTAAACTGTTTGAACTGCTTTCTTATCATGTTTTTATTCATTATGTAAGGTGGTTATAGCACATAAGAAGTGAGCATATATCAATTCTGCTGGGAGGCAGCTGAATGATGATGCAAGCCAATTTACCCTCTAGTAACAGTTATTTATGGTGGGGGTCACATGACATTAACTTTTCATTTACACGGTGTTACAACTCTGAGGTTGGTGGTGGCATTAGTCCTGTTTTGTAGATGAGAATATGGAGGTGTAGACATATTAGCAGCTGCTCTGGCACACAGCTGGTAAGGGGGAGTCAAGATTCCAATCCAGGTTTGTCTGATCCTGGAACCCTTGTTTTTAACCTCCTGCTATATTGCCTTTGCAAGAGGGAGACAGTTACTGTAGGCCTAGAAAAAAAATAGTATTGCTTTAAAAATATTTCTATAAATGAAGCTAATTTAGGCAGTTCCCATCTAGTCATTACTCATTTGGGATCTTTGTCTCAGGGGAGCGATCACTGTCTTGCCCCTCCTGCAAATGCTGGGGAAAGGAAGAAGGTGGCTCGAATGTACAGGCATTGGCTGAAATCTCGAACGACAGTGGGACAGACGCGGCTTTGTTTTAATGATACCTCCATGTCCATGGGCAGTTCCTGTCCAAACTGCACTGTCTTAGCAGCTTCTGTCACTGCAGCTTGATCTCGGTAGGTAGGAATCACGGTGTATTTGAAATTTAGCTCGTCTATAGGCAAGTTGTATTTCCGAGCATGATTTTGAAGAGTTCCTGTGATATGGAAACCAGAAAGCTGTATTTTCTAGACAACACTGCGATTCCCCACATACTATGTCCCCTTACCCCACTGGAAATACGCCTCTCTACAAGAGAAGACCCAGCGGTGAACATCTTACTCTGAATTAGCTCACAGAGACGGGAAGCCTGCGGGTCATGTTGGGAGGTAAGGACCTAAGGGCGTGTACTATATGGTCACAGTTGGGAAAACGGGGAAGAAGGCCAAGTCTAGCCTACTGCCCTGTGACTACACCTTAGAGCCCATTCTCACTAACTTTAGGATCTTCCCCAGCTTGTTTTATAGGACCTGTTTATTAGGGGTTAAGGCTGAGACAGATTAAGGGCTGGGCTACTTAGCATCTAGTAGTTTGAAGTGTCTGGCCTCCCTCTGGGGCTCTCCTGGCAGATTCCTTAAGCGCTTATAGAGGGACATCAAGAGTAGTTAAAAAAACCTTTTTTTTTTAAAGGATTTTTGCCATAGGGTGTGTGTACTTGGCAGAGAAAGAGAGACAGACAGACACAAGGGGGGAAAATGAGAAATCATCCCCGAAGGGGGATGGGCACACTGCAGTCGCTTCTCCTCCAGTCTCCTCTTGGGATTTTGGGCATGCACACACGTGCCCAGTGTGAATTTCAAGCCACCAGGTCCAGGATTCAAACTGCATTGGCTATGTGAGAGTCCAAGACCTTAACCACCATGCCACCTACTGGCCCCTCAAGAGTACTTTTTGAGGGAAGAATGTTGCTCAGGGCGAGGGCCCACACAGGTGGAGGACAGTTAGAGCCCTTGAATGGGAACCACATGAGAAATGGAGCCACATACTCTGTGTTCACATGATCAGCAGTGTCTGTACTCAGTGACCTGAGAGGGACACGGATTAGGTTGCCAGGGAAATATCTGCTATCCTTTTTCCTACCAGCAAATGAGAAAGAGAAGAACTTTGTTGGACTGTCCTATAATCACTAGCCCCATTGTTAGGACATTCGCAGCCATCCCCAGCTCCTAGAAATGCTGTATATAATAAATTGTGCTCTTGTGGGATTTTCCTTGGGCAAGCACTGGTACCTGTTAGAAATCCTTGAGGAAAGAAGAAACCGGAAATCCAGAAGGACTTAGGCTGTCCTCTTTTGAGCCACAACTGAAGGAGAAACATTACATCATGATGCACTGTATTCTGAGATGAAAGTTGTCATCTAAATCCGTTATATTTAGGAGAACCCCTAAGGAGGCAAGATCTAAGCCACACATAGGTTAATCATCACTCCCATTTTACTGTCTGCCTTCTTCTCCTTCTTTATCCACTAGCCTGATTGCAAACTTGATCTCAGCAGATAGGAATCGCAGTGTATTTGAAATTTAGATCCTGGCTACTACAGCAGGAGATAAGCAGGAGATGGCACCAAAGTTAGATTCAGCTGTTTGGACCCACCTCAGATTGGTTCTGTACCTTATGTGGGGTCTCCATGCACTAGAGCTGAAACCTGGGACTGGCCTGGGATGAAATGGAATGTGGGGGTACAGGTCCAGGGCAAAGGACGTTATAAGCAATGTAAGACTTTCAATGTAATGCTGTTCTGGAAATTTGTTTTCCTGGCTCAGATGACCCCTCAACTATTGTCACTATTTATTATCAAGAGCTTTGCAGGGACTTTAGGGTCAGCCATACCACCAGAGCCATCAAACCCCAAAGAAGTAAAATTTCTTACATCCACAAATGCAGTCCTGAGGATAAGGTCTTTGACCCATGATCCTAGTGGCTTCAGGGATGGGTAGGCTGTGTTGGACCACAGAGAGGGAACTTGGTTATTGAGGAAACTGTTATACACCTTTTCCATTTCTTCAGACATCACCACAAATCCAGCAATGGCTTTGTTGAGAGTTTCTAGAGAAGTCTGAAAGAACACGGAAGGATTGGTGCCCTTTACAGACGTAACCAGCAAATGTTGAGGACATTCATGGAAACAGGTGCTATCTTGGGCTGAAGGCCTGCTTGCTGGGTTCTACCCTTTCTGCACAGTGTTGGCCAGTGCTGTCCGTGTTTCATGCATAATTTCAACCCATGACTGTAGCCGTATAATACTTGGTGGGGGTCAGCTGAGGGAGCTCAGGTAGTTAATAGCAGAGGCCATGGAATGAAAAGAAAGGAAGCAAAAGTGTCCCTGAAGTCTAGAGAAATGGTTCTGAGAAGTGCCACTATTCAGCTCTTCCCTGGGCCAAAGGAGGCCTTAGCCATCATAAATGCAGGTGATCCAGATAGAAAGTATCCGTGAGCATAAGAAAAAGACCAAATAGTTCTCAAATTTTACTTGCATTGGAATCATCTGGGGTACTTATTTAAAATTCATATCCCCAGGCCCCACCTCAAGAAATTCTAATTCAGTAAATCTGGAATGGGATTAAGATACATAAGGGGCTAGCTGGTGGCATGGCGATTGAGGGCACTGGACTCCCACATGGCTGACCATGGTTAGAGTCCCTGGTGGCTTGCTTTCTCACTTTCTCTTTCACTCTCTCTGGTCAAATTATAAAAGGGATAATAACAACAAATAAAATTAATTAAATAAATAATTCTTTTTAAATTTATTTTTATTTATTTATTTATTTTTATTTTTTTATAATTATTTATTTTATTTTTTTATTTATTCATTCATTTATTTTTTAATTTGACCAGAGAGAGATAGAGGGTGAGAGTGAGAGAGAGAGGAAGTGAGAAAGCAAGCCACCAGATTCAGGACTTGAACCCTGGTCAGCCATGTGGGAGTGTCCAGCACCTTAACCACCACGCCACCTGCTGGTCCCCATAAATAATTCTTTAAAAAATACATAGTGTGTATTTGTTGTATGAGATAGACAGAGATCCATCATCCCCAACAGGGTCTTGGCACCACAATTCACTCCTAGCTTCAGCTAACTGGATCACGAGAATGAACATACATGCCTGGTGTACTCTGGGAGGTCTCTGGATGCAAACTGTCAACCTTTCTATGTGGGTCTGCCTGACAGAGCATAACGTTTTACTATTGTGTCACTGTCTGGCCCCAGGGAATCCACATATTGAACATGTACCTTGGGAGACTAATGCAGGTGTTTTGTGACCAACATTTTGAGGAACTCTGGTTTCCTAGTCTTTATAAAAACTACCTTAGGGGACCAGCAGTTAGCGTAATGGCTATGTCGCTGGACTCCCACGTGGTCGACTGCGGTTTGCGTCCCGGACCCGGCGGCTTAAACTCACGCCGGGTGCGTGTGCGTGCGTGCCCAAGATCCCGAGAGGAGAATGGAGGAGAAGGGATTGCGGCGTGGCCATCCCCCCTGGGGGGTGATTTCTCGCTTTCTGTCTCTCTGTCTCTCTCTGTCTGTCTGGCGAGCGCACACGCCCTATAGCGAAAAAAAAAAAAAAACCTCTCCAAAAAAAAAAAAAAAAAAAAAAAAAAAACTACCTTAGTAAATAGAATCTAGATATCAAAAACAAGCACTGAATCTCTTAATTGAGTGCTTAGGTCTGTTATCAATTTCTAGCAAGTTAATGGTAATTCTAATGGTATAAGTTAGGATAATGAGAAGATCAAAAATTTGTAATGTCACATATTCAGTTGGTATTGAATAAGGAGTACAGATTCATCAGATGAGGATAAATTCAATTTTAGTCAAGTTGAATTAGCAGAGTAGTTAATATATTCAAATGGAAATGTTAAAGTGATGGGGATGGAAAACTTAGAGCAGATGCCACAAAGTGTGCAGCTCTCCAGAAATACCCAATAACAATGATACCCAATAACAATGGTGAAGGTGAGCTCTCTTACGTGGATCAACTTCAGTAGGTTGTTAAACCGGTCTACTTCCTGTCCAAGAACAGTGGTCAACGAGTTAAGACGCCCTTGATGATCCTTGACAAAAAGGCTCTCAGAAGCACCCTCCATTGCCAGTGTTTCTGAAACACACAGTTGATTCCTGAGACCAGTCATCACTGATTTCTGTCCTCGTAATACTGCTGTTGGAATGTACTTATCTTTTAAAAATTATTAATTTATTATTATTATTATTATTTTAATTTGATGGGGAGAGAGAGAGAGAGAGAGAGAGAGAGAGAGAGAGAGAGAAAGTGAGCATGTAAACCACCAGGTCCGGGACTTGAACCGCAGTCAACCATGTGGGATCCAGTGCCTTAACGACCATGCCACCTGCTGGCCACATAATGTACTTATCTTAACATTTTTTTTCTTTAATCATGATAGGGCATGCGTTTGTGCAAGAAAGAGAGGGAGGAGAGAGAGATAAGTACCCTCCACAGGATCTTTGTCACATTGCCTCCTCTTTCTCCAGTTTCCTAGCCCACTGGATTTTAGGTACTGATGCATATACTTGGCATGTTTCAGGCTGACCAGGCTCAGGATTTGAACCATGCTCACCATGTGGGATCTGACTTCTCTTGAGCAACACATTACTGTTGTGCCAAGGATCCAGCCCATCTTAACTGTATTTTTTTAAAAGTCAACTTCTCTCTTTATTTAAGCCAAATACATAGGGCTTAAATGTGACAACATTTCTATAATCTAGAAATGTTTGATAATTCTATTTAGAAGCAATTACACTAATCAAACTTAAATTCATGTGTATCAGGGAAAAAAAATGTGTGTGTGGGCATGTATATAACCTATCAAACAAGTGCACTCACTTCTCACCTTGAAGTATCTTCCCCATGGGTATTTTCATCTTCTTTGTGAGGCTGAGCTATGAGTCTATGGCCCTGGGGTTGGGAGGGTAGTTCCTTAGTTGCTTAAGATAATAGAGACTGGTCAATACAGAAGGAGGACATAACTGAAAAAAGTAATGACAAGCTTGTTCTTTTTCATTCTGGGTGACTGTGGGGAGGAAAAGTGGCTGAGAGACAAGAGGATGAGGCATAAAGTCAGCATGACTCAGTGGAACTTGCAAGTTTGAAAGGGCTTTGTCTGAAAGGGTATCCATGGAGGATAAGGAGGCGTGGCAGGAGGGCAAGGGAAGGAGCACCTGGCTGAATGGGAGGCAGAGGCCTGTAGACTGCAGTGACACATGCTAGCAGAACAAAGAGGCTACCCTGTAGGTGACGGATTCAGGCCTTGGGTCTTCCCGTCTGCCACACAGGTATGTGAGCCTCACCTTTCCCTGGATACCTGCTTTATGTGTAGGAGTAGAAGAGTTGGGTGGAGACTTAAAGAAGAGAGTTTAGCATTTGTTTCAAATTGCTGAACATTATTCAAAGGAACTAGCTGAGTTACTAAACTCATGGCCCGTGGTTCAAACTGGCTGGAACATTCAACTCCTTCCCCATCCTGCAAGCCACCAAATGGGACTCAGATAAAGAACATATGAACGTTTCCCTTGCATGTCCATGGAGAGTGTGAGTGAATAAGTGCTTCTGAAGTATGTATGTCAAATTCCTTCTTAACCACTCACATTTTGGCTGTTGGAGAAAAATTACAGAGTGTGGGTTAGTCCAGTCTCCTAGGACTACAGTGCTGTTATGTGTCATTGGTCACTTTCTATCCATCCCTTATGGGACTTATTACTCCAAGTGTTTCCCTGCCCCCTCAGTCTCAGCAGATGACCTTCGTGTTCTTTCATTGTAAAAGTAAAAGCTTTATGAAGCTTGGAGATAAAAACCTCTTAGGCATCAATGGGATTTTATCAAACAAGTATACTCTATCACTGGCCTTGCATCCATCTATTCATCCCATTATTTTGCATTTGATTAAAAATCACTTCCCAGGGATGGGGGGAGGGAAGAGGGAAAAAAAAATCACTTCCTAATCTTTGATTATGTTTTGAAAAACCATACTGTACTCCACAAAGATTAAAAAATGATGATATGAAAAACCAGAAATTACAATAAAAAATTGCTTCCCAATATAACTGACTCAATATAACTTCCCAATGAAACTTATTGTTTCATCTTCAATAGAACACCCTACCTAGGTAGACATTCTTCTAAGGGCCTGCTCCTAGGAAGCAGATAACTGGTTTCTGAGGTCATACAGTTCATTTCTTTTTGGGGACATTAAGTTACTGGCAGGACTCAGTTGCTGTTTTTTTCCTGCCTCAATTTATTATTATTTTTATAATAACAGCTATTCTAACCATGAACAATAGACTAAGAAATATAAATACACAGCTAATCTAAGAAAAGTCTGAGGGTGGATCTCTTGTGATCATTCAGGAAGGTTCCTTAACTCATCAGAAAGCAAGGTGAAAGTAGTTTATCTACTCTTACATGAAGAAAAATAAATGAAATGGATTCTAGAGCAGAACTGTCCAATAGGTCTTTTTATAGCAATGGAAATGTTCTCTATCTGTACTGCCCAAGATGGTGGCACCTGAAGTATGACTAGTGCAACTGGAAAACTGAATTTTAAATGATTTAAATGTATGTAGCCATGTGTGACCAGTGACTATGGACGTGGACAGCAAAGGTCTAGAGACACTAGAATAATGAAGGGAAGGGAAGCTCAGATGTTATGTTCAGATATCAGGAATTATTCATTACCTGGAACTCTGGTCTGTATAGAAGCAACGAGTTCTTGGACTATTTCATCATTGCTTTTCCCCTCTCCACCAGAAGATGACCTCGGCTGAACCTCAAGTATGGTATTGATTAATGTGTTGGTCTCTTTGTACTGTAATGGTGGTAAGAGACAGAAAAGTGAACACTCAACTTCTCAAAAATTAACTGTGTAGCAATTATAGCTTATTTACACAAACAACGGCAGTTCTCAAAAACAAGAACATTTATTTTTTATTTTATCATGGTAAGAACACTGAACAGGAGATCCCTCTGCTTAACAATTGTTTGTGTACATCTATTCAGCCTCTGTGGGCTTTGTCTTTTCTTTCACATTCTAGTGAGGAGAAAGATAAGGGATCTCTGCCCAAAGACAGCATACATATAGCCCTGATTTATGCTCATTATCCACTTGGAAAGCAAATTTCTTCCTTGTATCTTCAGCTGATGTGTACAGGTCAAGGTCCAAACATCTTTACTAGTTTCTTGTAAACATCTATGAAAGTAGATAGCCTTATGGGATAAGAAAGAAGTCATCTAGATCTTTTGTGTTAAGACTATTGATAGCAATAGGCCAACTGAGGAGTGCTGTTTAAGGCATCTGGATTCCACACGGCCAACGCGCAGTTCAAGTCCCAATCCAGAGGCTGGAAAAACAATTGTGTGTGTGTATGTTATGCCCAAAGTCCCAAGGAGAGGGGAAAATGGAGGAAAACGAATTGCAGCGTGAAGATACCCTCTGGGGGATGCTTTCTTCCTTTCTTTGTCTCTCTCTGCCTCCTTCAGTGCACATGCCCTCTGGCAAACAGAAAGAAAAAAGACTATTGATAAGGCAGATTTATCTAACCTAAACCAACTAAAGCAAAGAAAAGGAGTAGGTTGTCTCAGAACTGGCGAAAGGTTGGAAGAATATGCCACCTGGAAACATTTTATTTTGACATAAAGATTACTTTGAGCTAAACGCAATTTGAAAAATAGCAGATATGGGGTCAAGCAGGTGGTATAGCAGTAAAGGGACTAGACTCCCACTTGGCTGGACCTGGCTGCTTGAAACTCATGCTGGGCATGTGTATGTGTGTGTGTGTGTGTATGTGTGTGTGTGTGTGTGTGTGCCCAAAATCCCAAGAGAAGGGATTGCAGCATGGCCATCTCCCATCAAGGATGATTTTTCACTTTCTGTCTGTCTCTCTCTGTGTCTCCAGCAAGCATATGCGCCCTATAGCAAAAATCTCTCCCTCTAAAAAAATTAGGAGATGCAAGAAGAGTATTCTCATCACTCCCTTTCTCCTGAAAATAGGAAATAAAATTTCCTGCATAAAAGATGCCCTTCCTGTACCAGGAGAAAAGATAAATTTTTCAATAGGGAGGCATAGTCAAGATAATTCTATAAAGACAGACCTTGTTAAAATAATTCTTTCTGGGGCCAGCAGATGGGATAATGGTTACATTACTGAACTCCCATGTTGTAGTTGACTATGGTTTGAGTCCCAGACCCGATGGCTTAAAACTCACGCTGGGCATGTGTGCATGTGTGCCCAAGATCCCCAGAGGAGAGTGGAGGGGGAAGGGATTCAGCATGTCCATTTTCCCTGAGGGAATTTCTCACTTTCTGTCTTTCTGGAGAGTGCATGTGCCCTATAGCAAAAATCTCTCTCTTAAAATTTTTTTTTTTTTTTTTTTTACTTGGGGCCAGCAGATGTGGTTACATCGCTGGACTCCCACATGACCAACTATGTTTTGAATCTCAAGCCTGGTGGCTTGAAAATCACACTGGGCACATGTGCATGTGTACCCAAGATCCTGAGAGGAAAATGGAGAAGGGATTGTGGCATGGTCATCTGCCCTGGTGGGGGAGGGTGATTTCTCACTTTCCCTTTCACTGTCTCTCTCCTCTCTTTTTCTCCCCAGTGAGTACACATGTCCTAAGGCAAAACCCTCTAACAATAATAATGATGATGATAATAATAATAATAACAATAATTACCTTCCTTTAGCCTCCCCACATGATTTAGTTACTTTTTTATGATTGCCTCTTTTTGTTCAAACTAATATAAAATAAAAGCATGTAGGTTTTGCTACTTCTTTGGGTTTTTATTTCCTAGTGAGAGCTCCTATGCTATGCAAAACCCATACTAAGTTTGTATTTTGGGGATGGCAGGTGGCATGGTGGTTATGGCACTGGACTCCCACACAGCTGACTGCGGTTCAAGTCCTGTACCTGGTAGCTTGCTTTCTCACTTTCCTTCTCTCTTTCTCTGTCTCTCTCTGGTCAAATTAAAAAAATATTAACAAGAAATAAAATAAAAAAAATTCTTTAAAATAATTTGTATGTTTTTCTCCTGTTAATCTCATATCAGTTTAATCCTTGGGTCCAGCTGGGTCCCTGAGAGGGTAGAGATGGAATTTGGCCTTCCTTACACATGAATGGATCTAACCTTCCCTCTCCTGTGCATGCTTGGCTGTTTCTACATTGCCATCATTCTTTCTATCCAGACTAGATCCTTCTATGTGGTAGATGGGAAGGAGTAGGAAGGTGCAAAGAACAATGCTGCAGACAGCTACAGATGCACAGCATCTTAGCCAGTGACTGCAGAAGAAAGAGGGCCTTTCTTTTTTCTTCTTCTTCTTCTTTTTTTTTTTTGGAGAGGTTTTTGCTACAGAGCGTGTGTGCTCGCCGGAAAGACAGAGAGACACAGAGAGACAGAAAGTGAGAAATCATCCCACAGGGGGTATGGCCACGCTGCAATCTCTTCTCTGCCATTCTCCTCTCGGGATCTTGGGCACACATGCACACGCGCCCGGCGTGAGTTTAAGCCACTGAGTCTGGGACTTGAACCAGTGGTCAACTACATGGGAGTCCAGCGACATAGCCATTACACCAACTGCTTGTCCCAAGAAAGGGTCTTTCTGTTGCCCAGGATCTGTATATGATTCCTCATTGACCAAGCATTGTAATGTGTGTACTCACTGGACCAGTTAGAGAGGCTTAGGGAGGGGGTGCTGCCTTTGGCCAACTAAGCCTGAATCACATGTCCACTTCTGTGCAGATGGGAGTCTTGTCAGAATTTCATGGAATGAGGAAAGAGCAGTTGTCCTCAAGGAAAGAGGTGGGAGTGGGAATGTACTAATCCAGAAAAATAAAGGCAGGAAGTCTGGACAGAAAAACAGGCCAGAAGGTTCACTATACTATTCCTGTTGTCTTAGTCAATCTGAACAAATGGAAAACAACAGCAACTAGAACAAAAACTACACTCCAGATACACACTGCCAAGAGCTTTATCCCATCTACAGTGTTGTACTCACAGGATGCAGTGTCTTCCCATATCTACAGTCCTGTTTTTCTCTTTCATCCTTTCCTTTCCTCTCCATACTCTGTGTCTTCCCATATCTACAGTCCTGTTTTTCTCTTTCATCCTTCCCTTTCCTCTCCATACTCTGTGTCTTCCCATATCTACAGTCCTGTTTTTCTCTTTCATCCTTCCCTTTCCTCTCCATACTCTATCTCTCAACAGCAAATAGGAGTAAATATCAGCAGTAGTTTGACTACTATTTTTTTCTCCTAAAAATAGAATAAGGGAAAACAAAATGCATTATCCTAACTCCCTGCTGAATGGCAAAGAAATGAAAAAAAAATGCCAGAGAGAGAATGTGCTCACCAGAGAGAGACAGAGAGATGAGAGAGAGAAAGAAGGCACTCCCCCAGTGGGGCATGATCACATCACCTTCTCCGCATCTCCAACCTGTCAGGATTTTAGGCATGCATGCACACGTGTGTTTTTCAAGCTCCCGGGATGGGATCTGAGCTGCGATTGTCCATGTGAGATCCAGCTCCCTTAACCACTAGGCTACAAGGGTGGCCAGTGGCAAAGTAATTTTAATAGCAGAGAACATAATATAAGATGTGAGAACATGAATCTTTTCCTGGAGGATTTGCTGTTGTTTTGGGTAGATTCCTTGATGACTAGGCAGACTTCTCTAACACTCATAGGGGCAAAATTTAAGTTGAGCAGGATGATGATTTCCTTCAGCCCCATGGGGCCAAATCTAGTGCCCAATATTTAGAGTTTTTGAAGACACCAGATACATATCCCATTTCATGGCCTTGGTTCACCTGCAGGTGCTTGTCCATGGCTGCTGATGAAACTAGAAGGACAGGCAGAGCCCACATCATGGGAGAACAGTGAGTGCCATGCCAAGAAGCTTGGACTACCCCTGGGTAGTGTTGTGGCATCAGAATGTTTTACGCAAAGGGTAAAATCCAATTTGCTTTTTGGAACTATTGCTATGTTCTGGTACTGCCACCTTTTTCTTTGAAAAGTCTATTTCTTCCACGAAACACACACACATATACACACACAGACACACACATACACACACACACAGAAAGAACCCCAAGAGAGAAAGAGAATCCATCTTCAGCCTTCAGCAGCCTTGGATCATGGGCGAGGTCTCTGGACTTGAACTGAGGTCTTTCCCATGTGGGATTGCCTTGCAGAACATTACATTTTACTACTGTGCCACTGTATGGCCCTATGACCATATGTTTAATAAAGTATTTTTTTAAAAAAAGAATTATTTAATTTTAGTTATTCTTATTCTTATTTTATTTGACCAGAGAGAGACAGAAAGAGAGATAGGGAAAATGAAACAGTAAGATACCAGGTCTGGGACTAGAACTGTGGTCAGCCATGTGGTAGTCCAGCTCCTTAACCACCATGCTACCTGTTGGCCCCAAACAGTGTTTTAATTTACCTGCTTTGGACATCTGTTAGTGTACTTTTATAACCTAACCATGGATGGATCCACAAACCTTGAGTAATATGAAAAAAATAGAATATACTCAGAATGGAAGGAGAAGGACAAAAGAAAAGAACTGTATTATTGTCTAAACATCCATGTTAATGTCGACTATGAGCAGGTAGATTATGGACTTGGTGCTTGGATGGGTTTGACTAGTGACAGGAAAGGTATCTTAGATTCTGTGAAGGATCCAGAGGGAAGATGCTAAATAAAACCAAATGCTGAAGTCAAGGTGAAACAATTCTTTTAGCCATTACAATATTATAGAGTATTGTATGGAACTAGCAAGGTGATTATTGATGTTTTGAGTATATATATATTGGGTCATCAGAAAAGTCATGATGCATTTTTGTGTAGAAAAACATAGAAAAATATGTCATGACTTTTCTGATGACCCAATACAACATAAATGCATATTTTTAAGTTGAATGTCCACATACCTGAAAAACTAGATTGGCATTTTCATGCATTCCAAAAATTTCTGGGTCATCTATCAAAGGCAGATTTTCAATGTAGTCCTTAAACTCTTGTAGGCTGTCAGCCAGGGGTGCAAAATAGATGCCTATTGAAACAACAGAAAGCAAAGACGTGTTTGTTAAAAACACAGAAGACAAACATTCCACACCTAGACTGGCTTTGTACAGCCACATTTGGCTCTTCTCTACCTAGTTCGAAAGGGGACTGCTTTGCCCAAACCTTTTTGCTTCTTTGTTTTGTCTAGCTTTGTCATCTTTTCTTAAAGCTTTGAGCATCTGATTAATGTCCTAATCTTTCAGGATCTTTTCTTTAGAATATTCTAAGATTCTAAAAAACAAAATCTGAGAGTTATCCTGCCAAAAGAAGTACCTCATGAAGGTCTCAAAATCTATGCTTGTGTTATAAACTGCTTTCACATTTGTTTGATTGATAAAAACCGCCATCCTTCCAATTCCTTAAACCAAAAGCTATATTAGCAAACACTGAATACTATGATCTCTCAATTTTGAATCATGACAGGATATACAGTTGATTCTTACTGTCTCTGAGGTTCAGTCTGGTACAACTCAGTGGTAGGAGTTTAGGAGTTTATTTTTTTAAAGAGATTTTTGCTACACTGGGCGTGTGTGTGTGCACTTGCCAGAGAGACAGAGATGGAAAGTGAGAAATAATCCTCAGTGGTGGGGGGTGTGTGTGTGACCAGGCCACACTCCCTTCTCCATTCTCCTCTTGGGATTTTAGGCATGCACACACACACGACCAGTGTGAGTTTTAAGCTGCCAGGTCCCAGACTTGAACCCGGTTGACTATGTGGGAGTCCAGAGATGTAACCATTATGCCATCTGCAGGTCCCCCAGTGGTAGGTGCTTTTACACGCTCAGTCTGTACTCATTAGATTGCTCTCTTCAAGGGAAGCAATCTCAGGACCACTAGTCTACCTGCTGTTTGACCCATAATGAGCTATAACCATCTCATAGACCTTTCCCACTGCTCCTCCCCCAGCCCTGCTCGAGGACATGGTGCTTGCCAAAGATTGGGAAGAAGAGGGAGAAAGCAATCCCCAGTTGGCGTGGTCATGTCTCCTCCTCCATTTCTCTATCTTGTCTACACAAGGACTTTCGCTATGCACACATGCCTGGCATGTTTTTCAAACAGCTGGGGCTGGGGCTAGGGCTGGGACTCAAACCATGTGGTGGACCAGCTCTCTTAACCACTAAGCCATGGGGCCAATCCATAGACCTGTTTTTATTTACTTAAATTACTATATTACCAATTTTCTTTAATTTCATTCAAAATGTGTATTAGCATATGACTTTGAAAATCCATTTGGATACAATACAAGGGGATTTCATGAAGTACATACAAAATGGAATTAAAGTACGAGTTTATTTTGATGCAGAACAATTTTGAAATCCATGCATAATTTTTTCCTAATATCTATTTTCCATGAAAGTTTCAAAGACCCCCTTGTACAATCAATGTTAAAACAGAAATAATTCAGAGTGTGTGCTGCACACTGTGTATTTTTTTTTTTTTTTCTTTTTTTGGAGAGGTTTTTTTGCTATAGGGCGCGTGCGCTCGCCAGACAGACAGAGAGAGACAGAGAGATAGAAAGCAGGAAATCACCCCCCAGGGGGGATGGCCACGCCGCAATCCCTTCTCCTCCATTCTCCTCTCGGGATCTTGGGCACGCACGCACACGCGCCCGGCGTGAGTTTAAGCCGCCGGGTCCGGGACTCGAACCACGGTCGACTACATGGGAGTCCAGCGACATAGCCATTACGCTAACTGCTGGTCCCCACACTGTGTATTTTTGAGCTTTCCCTATCAAACCAGCTTTGAAGATGGCAACCGTGGAGATGGGTGGGGCTAGGAACTAGGTTGTGAAGAATGGACACGGAGTACCTGGAGAGAAAACTAAAAGATGCTGTCAATGACTTCTTGGGAAAGGTCTTTCATATAATATTGAG
Source organism: Tupaia tana (assembly GCA_026018925.1). Lineage (NCBI taxonomy): Eukaryota > Metazoa > Chordata > Mammalia > Scandentia > Tupaiidae > Tupaia > Tupaia tana. The sequence continues at coordinate 150,632,099 of JAKSZU010000003.1, forward strand.
AAGCCATTCACCTGATTCAGAATATGTATAATGATCTTCTAATGTTTCCGGAGAAAAAAATCTTTTCAAGACAGTACGAAGGCATCTTTGATCCCAGGTGTCTGTAACTCTACCACCATATGTAATTTCACCTAAAAAGGAATTTGCATTTTAAAATATATTATTGTTTTTTAAAAATTGATAAGCATAACTACATTCTAATAAGTTTATTTATATACACATTTACTTGGTACTGAAAATGGAAAGAGCATATCAGAATTCTTTCTGCCACTCCACCCCCTGAAACAGAATAGATGTCAATTTTTTAGAAGCAGAAAGAAAATCTATTATACGTACCCTGTCTGAATTATTCTTTTTCTAAATCACAGAAACTAAAGCCATCGAGCTCTATTTAGCTTTAAAAAACTCTTTTTTTTTTTTTTTTTTGAGACTTACCCCATCATTGACTGCATCATGCTAAAACATACACACTGTCTATGAAACAGTGCTTCTTTTGGGGGCCATTGAGCAAAATGGAAGCAAATAGTTGGAGCAAGGCTTTTAAATTCCTATATACATTCTAAGTTATTGCTGTCAGGGTAGGGAGGAAAGATGGATCCAATATGCCACACAGAAATTATGTCATAGGGAATTAAAACTTACTGCCTTCCTGTCTCTTCCCACAGGGAAGCTACTTTGGTGTGCTCCATTGTTATCCTACCATTAGGTGGGACTCCCACCTACGTGGACTCCCACGTAACTGACCGAGTAGGAAGGAACTGCCCTGGGATGGTAATGATTACTCATGTGCAATTTCTTTTCTTTTTTCTTTTTTTTTTTTTGGAGAGTTTTTTTGCTATAGGATGCGTGTGCTCGCCAGACAGACAGAGAGAGACATAGAGACAGAATGCGAGAAATCACCCCCCAGAGGGGATGGTCACGCTGCAATCCTTTCTCCTTCATTCTCCTCTCGGGATCTTGGGCACGCACGCACACGCGCCCGGCGTGAGTTCTAAGCCACCGGGTCCGGGACGCAAACCGCGGTCAACTACGTGGGAGTCCAGCGACATAGCCATTATGCTAACTGCTGGTTCCCCATGTGCAATTTCTTCGAAGAATTCCAGGTCCATTGCTACAATTCACCATTCACCACTATAGTGTTCTCAAAAGGATTTTACCTATGATACTGACATCCTCAACTTCTGCATCCCCTGCTTAACCATTATCACCTCCATCTCTTTTTTAAAAAATTATTTTATTTGTTTAATTTTATTTGTTTTATTATTACTTTTTAAAAATTTGACCAGAGAGAGAAAGAAAGAGAAATGGAAAGTGAGAAAGCAGACTGCCAGGCCTGGGACTCAAACCATGGTCAGCCATGTAGGAGTCCAGCACCTTAACCACCATGCCACCTGCCAGCCCCATCTCCATCTCTTTCATTATATCAGGGAAAATATTTTTATTTTCATTCTCTTTCAAGCTGAGATAGCTGGTTGTGAGGAAGTTATTTCTGGTTTTAGAATCTTAGCAATTTATTTGTTCTAAGATAGCAATATCCTTACGTGCACATCCTGTAGGACCCTATCTTTCCTCTTCTCTTAGCAACTCTTGTCAGTCTTGCTAAATCAGCCACTCAGGGAGAAGGGAAAGGAAGTAGGTCCCAGGGTGCATGGTCAAGTAGCTAAATCCCTGATCCCAAGTAATAGTAATTCTAAGAGAGAAGGAGGAGATTCCCTGTACCTCTTGGGAATGTTCTTCAGCCACCCTCTGGGGAATCTGGAAACACAAAGTTGGGTTACATTTCTGTGGTGGGTCCTTCTAGTCTCCTTCTGGATTCTTTTTTAAAATTTTTTATTTATTTTATTTAATTTTTTATACATTCAACCACATTATTTAGCTTACAAAGTGAACATTTCAATATGTGAACATTTCTCCCCAGTCCAGTTGATCAAAATATCTTCAACAGATTACACCACTACCTCCCTGTCCCGTCAATGCTTTATTTCCGTATCCTCCTCCAAATGTCCTTCCCCAGGCCCCACTCCTCCACACACCCCACATATGGCATTCACACCCATCTCTTGTGTTTGTACATCCTTTAGTCAGTCGGTTTCAGTCACAGAGTGTGGACACTCGGTATATATTAAGTGGGGACATACAATATCTCTCCTTCATAGTCTGGCTTGCTTCACTCACCAGTAAATCTTCCATATTCTCCCACTTTCTGTCAAAAGTAAAGGTTTTGTTGTTGTTGTTGTTGTTGTTTTTTATGGCTGAATAGTATTCCATAGAGTATATGTGCCAGTTTTTCAATCCATTCATCTGTATGGGGGCATTTGGGTTGGTTCCATGTCTTAGCAATCGTGAATAGTGCTACAATAAACATCGATGTGCAGGCACTTTTCCGATGAAGAAGTTTTCTGTCTTTTGGGTAGATATCAAGGAGTGGGATTGCTGGATCATATGGTAGTTCTATTTGTAGATTTTTGAGGAATCTCCAAATTGTTCTCCAAAGTGGCTGGACTAACTTACATTCCCACCAGCAGTGTAAGAGAGTTCCCCTTTCACCACACCCCCGCCAACACTTACCATTTTTTTTTTTTTTAATCTTAGACATTTTGACTGGGGTTAGGTGGTATCTCATTGCTGTTTTGATCTGCATTTCCCTTATGATGAGGGATGTTGAGCATTTTTTCATATGCCTTTTGACTACTCGTATGTCATCTTTAGAGAGTGTTTTTTTCAACTCCTTCTCCCATCTTTTAATAGGGTCGAACATCTTTTTTCAGAACAGCTGCTTGAGTTCCTTATGTATTCTGGTTATCAGTTCCTTATCTGATGCATAAATTACAAAAATATTTTCCCATTCTAAGGGCTTTTGATTCACACTAATTACTGTGTCTTTTGCCATACAGAAACTTCTTAGTCTGATGTAATCCCACTTGTCTATTCTGGGGATTATTGACTGTGCTATGGGGGTCTTATTTAAGATGTCTTTCCCTACCCCAATGCCTCCCAGAGTTTCCCCAGTGTTTTCTAGGAGCAGTTTTATAGTTTGGGGTCTTAGATTTAGATCCTTGATCCACTTTGAGTTGATTTTTGTCAAAGGTGAGAGGTAGGGGTTCAGATTCATCTTTCTGCAGGTGGAAATCCAGTTTTTCCAGCACCATTTGCTGAAGAGGTTTTTCCTTTTGGATTCTTAGAGCTCAACGAGAATGTACAGCTCTAGTTTCTCCAATTGGATGATGGGGTTTGGGGAAGGAGGGCTTCTTAAAGTATATTATTCTAAAAAAGTTTCAAACTAAAATATCTGCATGTTAAGGGCCAGGAAAGAAATGTTTTCCTTACAAATCAGCAAACTTTGTGCTTCTTTGCCCATATTTTCTTGGATCAAATTGAGTAAAAAGGAGCTCTACCATTTTGACTAAGAGCAGAGATTATGTGTATGTGGTGTCCACTGTACATGCCACTGCCTGGCCTGGCTATAGCATCACAGTTCCTGTGTGTCTCCTTGCAGACCCTGATGTGGCTTCCCCTTTCTCTTCCTTTCCTATTCCATGGGCTTCTTGGGAATTGTTCAATATAAACTGGAGAGGCTGAGGTTGGCTTTGTCTTCACCCACTTTGAGCTCTAAGCCTTCCCCCACACCATTTCTGGACTTGCACAGTGCTGTATCCTACACTGTAAAATTTTAAGACCCTCCCACCCTGACCCTTCCCATATTTAAAACCTCTCAGATATTTCTTTCTTTATTCTCCTCTCCTATCTAGTCTTGCTTTTATTATATATAGCTTTATAAATTGTCATACCTCTTCCCAACCTAAAAGACTAACTGCTTATAGGCAGAGTCAAAATTTATTAACGAGACACATAGATCATGCCTCCCTAGGTTACCTTTTTAAGAAGTTTGTTGAAGATAAAACTCCACTTCATTTGCATCTCCCCTTCATACTTTGCTCCAGCTCTTCTGAACCATCTACTTTTTTTGTTTGAAATTTGTTAGAGGGCACATGCACTTGCCAATGAGACGTAGAGAGCAAGAAAGAGAGGGCAAAAGTGAAAAAGCATCCCCCTCCCCTGGGGAGGATGATCATGCTGCTCTCCTTTCTCCTCCATTTCTCCCACTGTCAAGATTTTGGGCACACATGCACACGTGCTGGGTGTATTTCCCAAGCTGCTTGGTCTGGGACTCAAATCCCATGTGGGATCCAGCTGCCTCAACCACTATGTCACCTGGCTGACCCCTGTTTATTATTTCTATAGTCATGCCACACCCCATATACTGCTGGGGTTCCCTCACTCCCACTAGGTCTATTGAGGTGTAATGGGTATACAAAAAATTGTGTACAATTAATGTATACTGCTTGGTGAGTTCAAATATAGTATATACTCATGTTACCATTGCCACAGTTTAGGTAATAAGCACATACCTTACACATCTGCATATCTTTGGTTAAATTTATGTTAAAGTACGTCATCGTTTTGAATCTTATTGTGAATAAAATTTAAAAAATAATTTTGATTGTTCATTGCTGTACAAAAATGTAGTTCCTTTTTTATATTAATCTTGCATCGCATAACCTTGTTATGTGATGGAGCTTTCCTGAACCTGTTACTTCTAATTTTTTTCTTGGGGGTACAAAATCATGTTATCTGTGAATGAAGAAAGGTTTACTTCTACTCTAACCCGGATGGCCTTTTTTTTTTTTTTTTCTTTTCCTTGACTAATTTCCTCAGCTGGAATTTCCAGCACCATGTTGAATAAAAGTGAGAGTGGCCCAGCCACGGTGCCATGTCCTGTTAAGATGCTGTGCTTCATACTCTGGGGCCACAAGAGAAAGACCTGGATTCAATTCCTGGTCCACCCTAAAGTCCAGGCACAGTGGCATGCACTTATAATCCCAGCAACCTGGGACGCTGAGGCAGGGTGGTAAGCTTGAAGTTGGGGCCTGGGCAAGATCCTGTCTAAAAAAGAGCTGGAAATGGTGGTATGTGTCAATAGTCCCAGCTGAGAGGCTGAGGTAGGAGGATGGTGACATAGTGAGACCTTGTCTTAAAAAAAAAAAAAAGAAAAAAAGTAGTGAGAACAGACATTCTCTTGTCTTATTCCTTCCTATGCTTTTAAAATCATAATTACTTCCACAGCAATAGAGATCGAGGTAACCTGGAAGGTCAAGAGTTCTAGGAGTGAGAAAAGGAAGATGAAAATGAGAAATAGGAAAATCTAGGGTAAGGAGAGGGTGTGAGAGAACAATTCTGCCTGCATCACCACGTTGCTAAGCAATCTTGGCCCTGCTGGGGTGGCTGGGGCAGGAGTACAAAGGAGCTTTCCAAGTTTCCAGCCCTGTTCACTTGGTCCTCCTTGGGGACTGGTCTGCCTCTATTTTCTTGTTGTTTTGCTGCTATCATCTCAAACATGTTCTATGGTTTCATTTAACCTTTCAGAGTTCTACATCACTCGGTTACTCCTCCGCTGTTCTCCATTTCCCTTACTTGCCAATGACAACCATTCATTTCCCTTCTGTCCCTTTCCAGAGCTCTCCTTCCCCAACTTCTCATTGCAAATATCCTCTTCCTCATGATCTGGGCCCACAGAGTCCAAGTTAGATCTAACTTTGTCAACAAGATTTCTATGGTTAGTATTAGCCATAATTTAATTCTTGAAAGATTTTTCTTTTCTCATAGGTAAATCTGAATCCAAGGCCTCTATTAATTAGTATTCAGTTTCTTTTGACTTGAAGAGCATAGAACCTGGAAGCTAGACTACCTATCAATAGTTTCAAATCTTGTAAACTGAGTGTGCCTCAGTTTCCTCTCCTATAAAATAAAGATAATAATAGTCCTGACCAGACACAGTTGTGAGGATGAAATCTGCTAATTTGTGGAAAGTGCTTAAGATAGTGCCTGGCATGGGACCAGCAGTTAGCATAATGGTTATGTCACTGTATTCCCATGTAATTGACTGCGGTTTGAGTCCTGGACCTGGTGGCTTGAACTCACACTGGGCGCGAGTGCGTGCATGCCCAAGATCCCAAGAGGAGAATGGAGGAGAAGGGATTGCGGCATGGTCATCCACCCTGGGGGGTGATTTCTCGCTTTCTGTCTCTGTCTTTCTGGTGAGTGCACGCGCCCTATAGCAAAAACCTCTCAAAAAAAAAAAAAAAAAAAAAAAAAAAAAGATAGTGCCTGGCATGCAGCAAGTGCTATGGAAGTTTTCCCTGGTATTATTATTTGGGAAAACATCTGCCCCATTTCCTAAGTATACATATTCTCATGAGGTTTTATCATATGTTCTCATGCTATTATCTTCACAAAGAGAACATCAGCAGTCATAAACACCACCATTAACATAGGGGGAGGACATAATATCCTTAGTTGGTCAACACCAACGACCTTGCAGTTTGCAATGCTCTGGCCACATGGGCATACTGACCAGTAATGTAAATTAGTGCATCCCAGGGGATCTTTCCTTCTTGACAGTAAAGGTTGAGGTTCAGTAAAGCACACTCCCTGTCACTGTCATTAAATTCATAGCAGATATTCCAGCCAAGGGGGCCAAACTTCTTTCTTTCCTAGAAAGTAAATGAAAATGGTCTGTAATAAAATTTGATAAAATTAATTTTATGTCAAATATTGAGAACTCAAAGGTTTCCATTGACATTGAGCATCCCCAGACTGCAAAATTGGTTAGAACCATGCAGTTCAACTTCAGCGAGACTTTCCACAAACACAGGATGCAACTCTTCATCCAATACTGGTCCATTCCTATATACCCAAAAGGAAATGTGTGATTTTCTTTGCAGGCCTATGAATTCCATAGGCCTGAAAAAGAATATTTATTACTTAGGATAAAGTATAATTTTATTTTACCCAACAAAAACAGGGGAAAAAATGCCACCTTGAGTCTTTTGGCATAGAAATACCAACACTATAATTATCCGTCTGGTGGAGAGAGAGCCCCCTCCACTAGAAATCTGACCATGGTTTTTCAGTCATGCCATTCTATACCGATTACTTCCTGACTTCTCCATAGTGATACTGGTACACAGAATCATAATCCTTATTTCATGACAGCCAGAGTGAAATTTCACTCTCTTTGTTATTTCAGTATCCCACCTTAATTTCTTAATTCTAAATTGATGATCATGCCAGAGGACTGGTCCCAAGTATCAGTCTCTTTTTTTTTTTTTTCTTTTTTTTTGAGAGGTTTTCGCTATAGGACGCGTGTGCTCGCCAGACAGACAGAGAGAGACAGAGAGACAGAAAGCGAGAAATCACCCCCCAGGGGGGATGGTCACGCCGCAATCTCTTCTCCTCCATTCTCCTCTTGGGATCTTGGGCACGCACGCACACGCGCCCAGCATGAGTTCTAAGCCACCGGGTCTGGGACACGAACCGCGGTCGACTACGTGGGAGTCCAGCGACATAGCCATTACGCTAACTGCTGGTTCCCACCAAGTATCAGTCTCTTCATCCAAAAGTTTCCCTAAACCTCAAACTGTCTCTTACCTGAGCTTCTTTAGTTATTGGAACAAGGGCCACACACCTGGAGTCTCTGATCTCATCCTCTGGCACATTCTCTAAGATCTTTTTAAAAAATCTCATATCTTGCATTATTAATCTTTTTTATTTTAATTTACTGATTCTTTCTCTGAAGACCACACATAGCTAAACACCAGAATGTCAGTCTAATTACGGCACCACCTAGAGATATGTAGTCAGAGAGTCAGAATTTAAGTACTAGTTCACAGGATGGCTACCAGAGCAGAGCAGTGAGGTTTGGACAGAGGGAAGGAGTGGTGGTGCTGAGATATAAAGGTCATCTTTCAGGGTACCTGTGGCTTTAGTCAGAGGTGGGGAGGATGCTATCAAAGGTAGTGAGCCCACTCTGACAGGAACATGAAAATGAAACTATTCCAAAAAAAAAAAATAAAGAGGATTTGATGACTGACAAAATATCTGTGTGAAAAAGAGGAATAGTGGAGTCAGTGAATGGCATAGTGGCTGAGGTGGTGGACTCCCACATGGCCCAACACAGTTTGAGTCTTGGACCCGGTGGCTTAAAAGTCACAAGGGGTGCGTATGTGTGTCCCACAATCCTGAGAGAAGAATGGAGGAGAAGGGATTGTGGCATGGTCATCCCCCATGGAGGGGGTGATTCCTTACTTTCTCTCTCTCTGTCTCTCTGGTAAGTGCACTTGCCCTGTAGCAAAAATCTCTATAAAAAGAAAACAAAAAAAAGAACCAGCAGTCGGCATAATGGCTATGTCGCTGGACTCTCCCATGTAGTTGACCGTGGTTTGATTCTGGGACCTGGTGGCTTATACTCACACCAGGCGCATGTGCGTGCGTGTCCAAGATCCCGTGAGGAAAATGGAGGAGAAGGGATTGCGGCATGGTCATCCCCCCTGGGGGGTGATTTCTTGCTTTCTGTCTCTCTGTTTCTCTCTCTCTTTCTGGCGAGCACAAGTGCCCTATAGCAAAAAACCTAAAAAAAAAAAAGAGAAAAAAAGAAAGAAAATGAGGAATAAAAATAATGCAGCAGTTCTGATTTTCTGATTGTAGGTGGTTGAGAGAATGAGACCATTGATTTCAGAAGCAGAGAGTCTGAAGGAGAAACAGATTCTGGGAGTTAGACATAGCAGAGGAGATCAATTTTGTGCTTGTTAAATTGGACCAAGTGATGGAATTCTGGAGGCAGATCAGAATAGAGGTGGAAGCCAACACTGTGAGATAATGGGACAAGGAATGCATAGAGATTGGTGGCTGAGTTAGAGCAGTTTGGGTTCAGACACAGAGTTAGGCCCTCAGCACCTCATGACTTTGCAAGCTTTCACTTAATTTTTACTTTTTATTTGTAACATAATACATTCCTTTTTATCATTAAAATGTGGAATTGAGTGTACCTGAATAATTGCATGAAAGAAACAAATGCCAAATATTATTTGTCTCCATTTTCTTCCAAGTATATTTTCTTCAAAAAATGAAGGCGTCATTTCATTAAACGCTCGTCTGATATTTGCACGTAAGCCTTTTGGAGGCTCATTGGTTACCTGGATTTAGACAGAACATACAAGGCAGAGAGGGTGATTTACTGATTTTCATTCTTTAAATTTTTTTTAATTTTTAGTTAATTAATTTTACATTCATTCACTGAGCATCGTCTCAGCACACAAAATGTGACTTCCTATTCAGAATATACTGTATAGTGGCTTAACCATACATGTTATCATTGATAATTTTCCATTTCTAGTTTCATATATATATTTTCCCCCTATTTCTCACCCTCTGCCATTTCCCACTCTCCTTTCACACTATCTCTGGTGCCTACAGTTGCTCTCCATTCCCCTTCCCCCCACATTTATTGATTCACAAAATTTCTTAAGTAATCTAACTACTTTCAATAGCAAGTTCAGCTGATATATACATATATGTGAAAATATGTCTGAATTTAGGTATGAAACTCTGAGTAGAATGAATATACTATAAAGTAGCACCTAGCTGATGCTATATAGTTTACTATGGTCATTAAATAGGTATTTTTAAATATATTTTTTAATTTCAAGAAAAACAGTTCTAGCTTTAATAAATCAAAATCAAAGAAATGCTAAGAGAGCTTTGCTTAAAACTTAAAGCCAGGAAATAGGTTAGGATTCTGTTCAAATAGTAGGTACATGAGCCTATCAGCAGCTCAAGACAGGACAAAAATCCTTAAATTGGAAAACAAAGCCTAGAAGAAAATCAGCAATGTTTTAGTCAAAAGTCGTAAGATTCTATTTCATCAGTTCAGTCTCATCTACCTTCTGTTGTGGTCCGATCTTCCCAATTAAATTCCAGGATATAATATTCAACTCCAGACTTGTCCCTACCATTAAGTTGGCCCTTTTCTTAGTTTTTGAACTCTTACTTCTGTGTGTCTGTATTTAATTTTCCTAGTATAGGACTCCCTTCAGAACTTCTTGGAGAGCTGGTCTGGTGTTGATAAATTCTTTCAGGTTTTGTTTATCTGAGAATGCTCTTGTCTTTTCTTCCCATATGAAGGATAATCTTGCTGGGTATAGTAGTTTTGGTTGAAATTGCTTTTCCCTTAACCCTTTGAATGTATTTTCTCATTCTTTTCTTGCTCACATTGTTTCCAATGAGAGGTCTGCTGTTAGCCTGATGGGATATCCTTTGTAGTTAACTTGAGGTATTTCTCTTGCTAATCTTAGTATCTAGTCTTTGTGGTTTTTGTCAATCTGGCTATAGTGTATCTTGGAGAAGATCTTCTTGGGTTGATTCTATTGGGGGTCTTTTGTATTTTTTGGGACTAGATCTTTGAGTGCCTCTCTAAATTTGGAAAACTTTCTTGCAGGATTTCATGGAATAGATTATCAATGCCCTTATGTGTCTCTTTGCCTTCTGGGATACCAATTTTCTGGATGTCTGGATGCTTGATGGTATCTAGTATTTCTCATATATTATTCTCTTTCTCTCTCTCTCTCTCTCTCTTTTTTTTTTTTTTTTTTTTGGAGAGGTTTTTGCTATAGGATGCGTGCGCTTGCCAGAAAGACAGAGAGAGACAGAGAGCAGAAAGCGAGAAATCACCCCCCGGGGGGGATGGCCACGTCACAATCCATTCTCCTCCATTCCCCTCTTGGGATCTTGGGCACGCATGCACACGTGCCCAGCATGAGTTTAAGTCACCGGGTCCGAGATTCGAACCATGGTCAACTACATGGAAGTCCAGTGACATAGCCCATTACGCTAACTGCTGGTCCCCTCTTTCTCTTTTTTTTAAATTTTTTTAATTTTCTCAGTCTTCGTGGTAGATTTTTCTAGGCCGGTGATTCTATCTTCTACATCTGAGACTTGATTTTCTGTATGATCTAGTCTGTTTCTAATACTTTTGAGGGAGGTTTTGACTTCCTGTATTATATAACCTTCATCTCTAACAGTTTCATTTGATTCTTTTTTATGGTGTGTATTTCCTTTTTCCAATCTTGCAAGAATTTCCTCACCTCCTGGAACTCATTGGCTACTTTCTCCTGCTTCTTCTGCAGTTCATTGTCTGTCTTCTTTTCCATCTCTGTTGCTTTGTCACTATGAGTATCCTAAATTCTTTATCTGACATGTCTATAAGTTTCATTGTACATTGAGGATGAAGAGGAGTTATTCTTTTCCCTTGAAGGAGAGGTATTTTCTTGCTTTCCCATATTGCTTATAACCATGTGATGATTTCTGGTCATCTGATGGATTGTGCATTTCTTCCTAATTCTTTTTGGAGAGTTTATTTTATTTTTATTTTTATTTATTTTTTTGCTATAGGGCACGTGTGCTCACAAGAAAGACAGAGAGAGACAGAGAGACAGAAAGCGAGAAATCACACCCCAGGGGGATGGCCACGCCACAATCCCTCCTCTTTCTTTCTCCTCTCGGGATATTGGGCATGCACACACAAGCGCCCAGCATGAGTTTAAGCCACCGGGTCCGGGACTCGAACCGCGGTCGACTATGTGGGAGTCCAGCAACATAGCCATTAAGTTAACTGCTGGTCCCTCTTCCTAATTCTTGAAATTTAATCTGAGCATTCAGAGGAGCGCAGGATTCGCAATCTCTCTTCTGTTCCGTTTTTCACTCTTTGTGCATCAGATTCAGTGGGAATTGAGGAATATTCTGTCCCTAATGGTATTCAGATGTTTGGATACTGTTCACTTGGACCTGTCTAGCCACTTAATGCATGGAGGCTGAACAGCCAAGAAATAAAAGGAAAAGAATTAGAGAAGAAGAAAGCAGAAGAAAATATAAAATGAAAAGAAGAAAGGAAAAAAGCTAGTGAAAAAGCTATAATTTAAAAAAGCAACAAATAAGAACCACATGGTGCAAAAAACAGTATTTCACAGCTCAAGTTCAGTAGCCATCTTAGGATGGGCCTGGTTTTGTGCCTTTCCTAAATAGGATGGGAGAAGGCACAACTTAGCACAATAAAGGAGGGACTGGAGAGCCCAGAGAATACTTTATCTTAAAAAAAAAAGACATAGGGAGATACACAGAGACAGAGAGAGACAGAGAGACAGAGAGAAGAATACAGAGGTAGCCCTACCCACTAGAAATGAATCTGTAGGGAGGAATCTCAGCAGAAAATCTTTATTTTTAGTCAATGAAAGCAATATTTCACAGTCCAAGTTCAGTAGCCATTTCAGGATGGGCTGGGTTTGTGCATTTCCCACTAGAAATGAATTTGGAGGGAGGAGTCTCAGCAGAACATCTTCATTTTAGTCAATAAAAGCAATATTTCACAGCTCAAGTTCAGTAGCCATCTCAGGTTCTTTTTTTAAAAAAATTATTTAACTTTATTTATTTATTTATTTTAATTTGACCAGAGATGGACAGAGAGAGAGAGAGAGAGAGAAGGAAAGTGAGAAAGCAAGCCACCAGATCTGGGACTTGAACCAGTCAGCCAGGTGAGAGTCCAGCCCACTTAATCACCACGCCACCTGTTGGTCCCAGATTTGCTTTATTTTTGACTAACACACACAGATAGAAGCCATTGAGAGGAGGTAGATGGGTGTTTCTGGCATGTTCAAGCCTGCTTTGCATCCTGCTCTACCACAGTCCAGGAAGAATGGGCTTGGCAGGGTCCTCATACCTACAGTGGTTGAATCATCTGTATGACAGCCTCAGACACTTCCATTTCGTGTCCCTTTTTCTAAGCATGGACTAGAAATCATGCTTAGGTTTTCTTCACTGGATTTTTCAGTCATCCCAAAGATGGTATTGTCCCATACTTCGTTCCTTGGTGTTCCATGACATGGAGTAGGGAGGGAAGAAACATTTCTTGTTTGTCACATGCAGAACTTCACATGAAACTTCCTATATTGAAATCCAGTAGCCATGCCAACTGTACACTCTCCTGTCTCTAAATGTTAAAACGTTTTCTTAACTCTGAAAGAGATTCTGTCTCATCACTCTGTGTCCTTAGCATTTTCTTGCAGAGGCTAAGAGCTGGAAGAGTTGAATGAATGCTAGGACTCAAGTATGCAAGGATTGGCACTGGCTTGGGAAATTGTCTCCCTGATTGTTATCACACGGAAGGACACTGACTCCCTCCTCCTGACCCTGACCACTCAGGACTCCATGTAGTTCTATGCAGGGTCTGAGCTCCCTAGAGCCGCTAGGTGAATGTTCATTTCACTTGTTCCAACCAGAGGCATGTATTACCTTGACAGAATTCTGAAGAACTGTAACAGGAAATGTATTACTTGGCATGGAGCTCAAAAAGAGTCGAAAAGAGGCCTTGATATCATTATCTGTTTAAAACAATAAACAAGGAAAATCTTTAGCATATAGTAGCCTTTTTCTTTTTTTATTTAAAATTATTATTTATTTATTTTATTTATTATTATTATTTCATTTGTCATAGGGTATGTGTGCTCACCAGAGAGAAGGGAGAGAGAGAGAGAGAGAGAGAGAGAGAGAGAGAGAGTAAGCTGCCAGTTTCAGGACTTGAACCATGGTTGGCTATGTGGGAATCCAGTTTCTTAACCATCACACTACCTGCTGGCCCCTTGTAGTAGCCCTTTTCTATAAGAAATAATTATTCTTTCAAGTTCTCTCAAAGAGTCTAGAAAAGGAAAAAAACGGTCAAAAACTCTTTTTAAACTTAGTAAATCAGGCCAGCTGGTGGCATGGTGATTAAGGTGGCTGGATCTCACATGGCCAAATAAGTGGCTAGAGTCCCAGACCCAAAGGCTTGAAAAAACAAGCCAGGTGTGTGTGCACATGTGCCCAAAATCTCAAGAAGTGAATGGAGGAGAGGATACTGTGGTTTGGCCATTCCCCCAGGGGGATGATTTCTCACTTTCCCTCTTTCGGTGTCTCTCTGGTGAGTGCATGAGCTCTGTAACAAAACAAAAACAAAAACAAAAACAAACAAACGAGAGAGAGAGAGAGAGAGAGAGAGAGAGAGTGAGAGAATGGGAGCCAGCCTGTGGTGTGGTGGTTAAGGCAACTGGATCCCACATGGCTGTCTACATGTTCGAGTCCCAGACCTGGTAGCTTGAGAAACACACTGGGCATGTGTGCATGGGTGTCCAAAATACCAAAAGGAGGGAGAAATGGAGGGGAAGGAATTGCAGTGTAACCATTCTTTATGGGAGCTGCTTTTTCACTTCCATCCACCACAGTGAGTATACATGCTCTCTGACAAAATGAAAGAAAGAAAGGAAAAAAAAGGGGATAATTACTGCCAGAGCATTTATGTTCAATTTTTTTTCTTTAAACCATTGAATTTAAGGCAACTACATGAAAATGGCCAGAAAGCCCTATGGAGAAGAGATCTCTCCGGTCAGCACAGAAATTACAAAGAGAATAGGGGGAGCAGGAGATGGAGAGACCCCACACACAGCATCAATAAGTTGTCAATACTCTTATTTTCTGAGCTGTGGACAGAGAACTTCAGAAAGAACAAGGCCCTGTTTAGTCTCGGAAGGCCAAAGTGAAGTTGAGGAAACCATTCTTCCCATCACAGGAAGACACAGGCACCACACAAGGATGGCTTCCTTGGTATTGGTTTTAAGTACATATGCTTCTTCTTACACGGGCCGCTCTGGCTTCCTCTCTAGTGTCTTTGCACTGGCCATCCCCTCTGCCTGGAATGCTCTTCCCTCAGATTTCCTCATTTTCTTCATGTCTTGGTCAAATGTCACTGCGATAGTTAAATGACATCTCCACCTTCCCCACCCCATTCATGTATTGAAATCTGGTGAGTCTCTGTGATGGGATTTAAGAGAGTGAAAATTTAATATGATTATGGGATTAGGAGGCATGGCCTTTGAGAGGTAATTAGGATTAAGGTCACGAAGGTGAAGCCCTCACAGTTGACTCCTAGTGGGTTTGTAAGAAAAGAGAATGAAAGACACATTTGGACACAGGAACACATGCAGATGACCAAGCTCCCACCATGTGTTGCCTTGAGCTGCCTTAGGACTCTGCCCACAGTGTGACCCTCTCAGACATGGTCCCTTGACCCTGGACCTCCACAATCAAGAGTTCAACAAACCTTTATTCTTTATAAATCACCCACACTCAGATATTTCTTTTGCTAGCCTCACAATGGACTCAAAGACATCTATCCAGACCACACCATTTAAATTTCTATCCTCCTTCCTCTCTACCCCAACCCACCCCAATCTTTCTGATCCTTACATTAGTCTCCTTTTGATTTTTTTCCAAAGCACTACCACATTCTATCATATTGTATAAGGTACGTATTTATCGTGTGGGTCATTCATTGTCCCTCTTACCTCCTTCACTAGAATGCAAACTCTGTGAGGGCTGATATTTATAATTCCTTTATTCTCAGACAATGGAATGATGCATGGCACACAGTAGGTTCTGAAGTACTTATTGAATAATGACTTCAGATGGAAACTGAATTTATGCTTTTTGGTTTGGTCATCTAAATTCATGAGACACATTAAATAGCCTAAATTAAAAGGTAGTTCTAATATAATTCTAAAGGAACACTAGAGTTCTTTGCATGGTGAAAACTGTTCTACATAAAAGTCAAACAGCAACCAAAGTCTTGGAAGTGATGATTTCACTACACTCCCTTCCTCCCTCCCCCCCCCAAAAGAAGCCAGGTTTGAGGAAGCTTTTTTTTTTTCCCCTCCACACTTTCCCTTTTAGAATAGCAAAAACTAAGCATCTTAACTTTTATAGATATCATAGAATTTTAGAGCTGAAAGCGAAGCTTAGACATCATCTTAGAATAGGAATTTTGGTGATGCTATAATGTCGTTTTATAGCCAGGGAAACTAAGGCCCAGAGAAATGGTGATAATGAACAGTCAGAAAGTGACAGGGCAGAACTCTGCAGGCATCTTAAAACTCTAAGTCCAGAGGTTTGGCTTTGCTTTTTTTTTTTTTTCCTTTATTTTCTTTTGTCTTTTAGTTTACTATCTGAATGTATTTTATTTTTGTATAGGTTTAAGTTAAATATCAGAACTCTACTGCTTAGATTATAAATGATTGTAGCTAGGACTAGAAAAGGAGTTTTCTACCCACTTAAGCCTTGGTGGGCTGAAAGCTCTTAAAATCTACAAGTGACTTCAGCCAGCTTCCTCAGTCCACTCAGCCTCCTCGAGGAACCGGCAAGTGCTCCTGTTCTGGTTGCCGTGAATCTGAACGGTATCTCCATATTCTGGAGGCTCGTGCACTATGAGTGCAGCCAACTGCTTTTTAGATGCCTTTCCTGGCAAGTTTTTCTTTATTATCATTCTAATTATCAGGGATCCTTGAGCAGTAGTGAATGCTTTCTTGTAATTTTTTTTCAGTTATTTAAATAAAAATATTCCACAGGCCCAGTAGGAAGCAGGCCATCCTGTGTTTGTGCTGCTGAAAAGTGGAGAAGAGTGAAGATTCTGGACAGTGGATAGAGATAACTCCTTATTCTTGTTGGAAGAAACCTGCAGAGGCAGGGGCAGGGGAACCAGGAAGTAAGGGGCCTTTGGAGGAAAGCTGCTAAGTAAGGCCCTGGCTGTGGCTCCCTACCCACTGCAGGGTGGTGGTTACTCTGTAACAGAGCAGTCTTTCACCTCAACCTCTCACCTACCCAGAAAGCTTTCTGTAGTCGGTACAAAGGAAGACCCCAGAGAAAAGACTCTGGATATCCTAGGCTGGAGATTCCTCCCCTTGGCTTCCTGACAGAGTGGCAGACTCACTCAATATGTTACCAATATAATAGTTCCTAAGGTTTCGATGGTCACTCTAACATTTAAAAATGAGTAGATTCGTTTATTTTCTAATTTTTTGAGAGGTTTTTGCTACGGGGGGTGGGGTGGGGTGGGGGGTGTGCGCGCGCCAGAAAGACAGAGAGAAACAGAGACAGAAAGCAAGAAATCACCCCCGGGGGTTGGCCACACCATAATCCTTTCTCCTCCATTCTCCTCTCAAGATCTTGGGTGTGCACGCACACATGCTCAGCATGAGTTTAAGCCACCGGGTTCGGGACTCAAACTGCGGTCAACTACATGGGAGTCCAGCGACATAGCCATTACACCAACTGCTGGTCCCAAAAATGAG
Organism: Tupaia tana; assembly: GCA_026018925.1. Taxonomy (NCBI): domain Eukaryota; kingdom Metazoa; phylum Chordata; class Mammalia; order Scandentia; family Tupaiidae; genus Tupaia; species Tupaia tana. Next base: position 150,649,141 of record JAKSZU010000003.1, read on the forward strand.
TAGATTCTAACTCCACTTCTTTCTTTGTAGCCCATTATACTTCCTCTCTTCCCCTTTCATTCCCCAGAGTGTGTGCACCTGCATAAGAGAGAGAGAGACAATGTGTGTGAGAGAGAAACAATGTGAGAGAGAGAGAGAGAGAGACAGAGAGAGAGACCGACCTCCCCTTCCACAGGCCGTGGTCATTGCCATGATTCCCTTTCTGTGGTCCTCTAGCCTGCCAGGATCCTGGGCATGTACACAGGTGCCTTCTTGTTTCCAGGCAGACAAGGCGGGGATTGGAGCCATGGAACATGACTTCCAGCTTTGCAGCGTGGTACACTACCAACTGTGCCCCAGCAGCGGGGCCCATTATATTCCCTTGAGTGGGAAAGAAAGTGGTGAGTATAGCTAGAACAAGCAACTGTGAGCAATGCTGGGCGCATCCATGGGGTGTGTGTGGCTCTGAAGTACATGTGAAGGTCAGTTATCATGTGGCTTACAGAGGATAAACGTAGTACAACACCACTGAGGGAACAGGAGGTAATTTGAACTCTGTTCCTTTACCTCTCTCATAAAAGAGAAAGATTTAATTTCCTTTCTTTGTGCTAAGTCTAGTTATCCATTTCTTTTTATTGTGCTTATACATAATGTGTCTTGAATGCAAATAGTCTTCCGTAGATGTCAGTATGAAACAGAAGCGATCCAGTGAATCTTACTCTAAGCTGAGAGTCTAAAGACCTTTTCTCAAACCTGATTGTGTAACTTAGCTAAATCGACCTAGGTCACAAAATTTTCCTTTTTAATATGGGGAAATACAAGGTGTGCAATGAAGAACTACTGCAAGGATGGATTCAACAAGAGAAGCCTCCAGAAAATGGTATTGTTATGCAAATATCATGCATTCAACATACTTGGATCTGTGAAGGTTTTAATGAGCTCTTCCATTGCCAACATCCAAGAAACAGCAAGGTGGCAGTTTTGTAAAAATACCCAGTTTCCTGATTTCATCGCATCCTTGATCATTTTTTCAGCAATGGGTCCTTGTCCTTGTCCCAGAGAAATCGACTGTACTCTGAATTGAATGACAAAGTACTGCTTTAGGCTATTTTGAAGCAATATGAATATTGAGAGATGTAAATATATTAAACTCTTGCTTAGAATTTATATACATTCTAAATCTTCATTCTGATAGGTATGAATATTTTTTTATTTTCGTTTTTAAAAAACATTTTTATTGTGACACAGAGAAAAGTGCAAAAAATAATATACAGCTCTATAAACTATCACAAACGAACACCTGAAGAGAACTTGGCTGAGCCTCCTGATGGTACCCCTCTGCTCCTCTCCATCCAAACAATTTTCCCCTTTCTTCTTTCCATTACCCTTACTTCTAACAACACTACGGATCAACTTTAAAAACTTAAAAAATATTGAAGTCTACTTCTGTACAGAAAAGCGCATAATCATTAATCATGTATGGCTTAATGAATTCTCCTGAAGTGAATGTGCACAGATACTGCTATTCAGATAAAAAAAGTTGGTAAAAAAATCGTAAAAAAGAAAACATTATCAACACTTTTCCAATCAGTATGCCTCCTTATCCCTAAAGACAGTAACAATTTTGAATTCTAACACCATAGACTAATTTTGATTGTTTTTAAATTTTATATAACTGGAAGATTCTTTTTTTCTTTTCTTTTCTTTTTTTTTTTTTAAATTGACTAAGACTGAGAATGGGGATTCCATATGCTGGAGAACTAGTGGTAAGTCCCAGTGGTTGTTAAACATGTAGGTCGTTAAGCAAGGAGTGGCTGAATCTGTTCCACTGGGTGATTATATTAATACTATAATTTGTTCATCCATTCTACTTTTGATGGAAATTGGTGTTATTTATAGTTCTTGGCTATTAGGTATGATGCTGTAATAAACCATTTTTGCCCATGTCTCTTGGTATGTGTGCACTCAATTTTGTTGTGTACATTCCTAGAAGTGAAACTATTTTTTTTTTTTTTGGAGAGATTTTTGCTATAGGGCGCGTGCGCTCGTCAGACAGACAGAGAGAGAGACAGAGAGACAGAAAACGAGAAATCACCCCCCAGGGGGGATGGTCACGCCGCAATCCCTTCTCCTCCATTCTCCTCTCAGGATCTTGGGCACGCACGCACAAGCACCCGGTGTGAGTTTTAAGCCACTGGGTCCGGGACGCGAACCGCGGTCGACTACGTGGGAGTCCAGTGACATAGCCATTACGCTAACTGCTGGTTCCCAAAGTGAAACTATTTTGACAGAGTATGTACACATTTAACTTTTGAATACTATCAAGGTGCTTTCCAAGATGATGTTGTTATTCCGTAATTCCACTGGAAGTAGAAAATAAAAATTCCTGTTTTTACATATCTTGGCTAACGTGTGGTAGATATATATGGTAGCTCATCGAAGTGTTAAATTGTTTTATTTTTTATTGGTCATTTGGCTTTCCCCTTTTGTATCTTTTGACACCCACCACCCCATTTTTCTATTAGATCATCTGACTTTTTCTTATTGATTCCTAAGAGTTCTTTAGGTTGGATATAAACCCTTTATTAGTTATATTTACTATAAGCATTTTCTTTTTTTTGAGAGGTTTTTGCTATAGGGCGTGTGCGCTTGCCAGACAGACAGAGAGAGACAGAGAGACAGAAAGCGAGAAATCACCCCCCAGGGGGGATGGCCACGCCGCAATCCCTTCTCCTCCATTCTCCTCTCGGGATCTTGGGCATGCACACACACGCACCCGGCGTGAGTTTTAAGCCACCGGGTCCAGGACGTGAACCGCGGTCCACTACATGGGGGTCCAGCGACATAGCCATTACGCTAACTGCTGGTCCCTACAAGTAATAAGAAAGAACTTCTACTATTTTGCTATTTGTTTACATATCATATCTTTTTTGTTCCTCAATTCTTCCATCATGTCCTTCTTTTTGATTGCTAGATACTGATTTTAATGCTCTTTATTTCTTTTACTATATATATTTTTATTATTTTATTCTCACAGTGTTTGTTCCTGGGGATTACAAGTACACCTTAATTTGTAATAATCTAATTTGAAATAATACTAATTTAGTTTCAATTGTATACAAAATATTTTTCTATGTTGTTCTGCCCCTGTTATGTTGTTACTGTTGCAAATTACATTTTTACACTTTGTGTGATCATTAACAGATTTATAAATACTGTTTATGAACTTGTCTTTTAAATCACATAATGATTTACAAAATCATGTAATGATTTAACAAAAAGAGGAGTCAACAAACTAAAAATTTACCAGTAATATCTAATATATTTACCTATGCAGTTAACTTTACTTGTGTTTTTTACTTCTTTGTGTGGGTTCACGTTACTGTCTCATGTCCTTTCATTTTAGCTTGAAGAACTCTCTTTAGTATTTCTTGTAGAGTGATCTACTCATGACAGACTCTCTTAGTGTTTGTTTACTTGGCAATGTCTTAAATTTTCTCTTATTTTTGAAGGATAGTTTTGCCAGATAAGGAATTCTTGGTTGACAGCACGCCTCTCCCACCCTTTCCCCCCAGCACTTTGAATAAGTCATTGGACTGCCTTCTAAACCCATGGTTTCTGATGAGAAATCTTTCTGATTGATTGAGAATCTTAGCAAAAACTTCTTCTTCAGAAAAAAAAAAAAAGAGTATGGTCTGCTCTATTTAAGCTCATTGCAAAGCTAGGGAGTGGGAGTAGTGGTACATTAATATGCCACATCAAGATCTTCTGCTGAGATTCAGTTGCCTTTTATTTTGATTAAGCACCCCCAAGTTGCTATAAATCTTTATTTTTATTTTTATTTTTTGAGAGGTTTTTGCTATAGGGCGCATGTGCTTACCAGAAAGACAGAGAGAGACAGAGAGACAGAAAGTGAGAAATCATCCCTGGGGGGATGGCCACGCCACAATCCCCTCTCCTCCATTCTCCTCTTGGGATCTTGGGCACGCACACACATGCCCCTGGTATGAGTTTAAGCCACTAGGTCTGGGACTTGAACCGTAGTCAACTACATGGGAGTCCAGCAATGTAGCCATTACACTATCTGCTGGCCCCTCTATAAACCTTTAATTATTGTCCAGAGTTCTTATTAAGTTGATTCTTACAGTTTTTGCCAATTAATTGTATTTATGTAGAGACAGATTTTTGGAATGTCCTACTCTACAATTTTCTTGCTGTCATACTCCTGTCTTGGTTATTCTCAATCCTTGCATTTGCATGTAAGTTTAGAAGTCTCTTGTCAGGTCAGTCAACAGCATGGTGATTAAGGCAGCTGGATCTCACAGGTCAGACTGCATGGTCCAAGTCCTGGACCCTGTGTGTGTACATGCTCAAAATCCTGAAAAGAGGGAGAAATGGAGAAGGAATTGTGGCATGACCATCTTCATGGGGATGGTTTCTCTCTCTCTGGTGAATGCATGTATCCTTTGTCAAATTAAGAAAAAAGTATCTTGTCAGTTTTCATCAAAAACACCAAATAGTGGAGCTGGCAGGTGGCATGGTGGTTAGACTGCTGGACTCCCACATGGCCGACTGCAGAGTCCCAAACCTGGTGGCTTGCTTTCTCACTTTCCCTCTATCTCTCTCTGGTCAAATTGAACAAAACAAAACAAAACACACCAAAGAGTATCTTGATTGGGTTGCATTGAATACATAGATTAACTTGAGGAAGATTACTACTTTTGCAATTAACTCTTCTACTTAATGAATGACATATCCATCCATTTATTTAGCTCTTTTTGATTTAAATAATATTATATACTTTTCTGTGGAGAAATCTTGCATATCTTTTATTATATTCGTCTCCAGGTAATTTTTTTTTTTTTTTTGTAGAGGTTTTTGCTATAGGGTGCTTGCGCTCGCCAGAAAGACAGAGAGAGACAGAGAGACAGAAAGTGAGAAATCACCGCCCCCCCAGGGGGAATGGTCACGCCGCAATCCCTTCTCCATTCTCTTGGGATCTTGGGCACGCACGCACACGCGCCCAGCGTGAGTTTAAGCCACTGGGTCCAGGACTCGAACCGTGGTCCACTACATGGGAGTCTAGTGACATAGCCATTATGCTAACTGCTGGTCCCCAGGTAATTTGACTTTTTTTTTTTTTTTTTTTTGGAGAGGTTTTTGCTATAGGGCGTGTGCGCTCGCCAGACAGACAGAGAGAGACAGAGAGATAGAAAGCAGGAAATCACCCCCCAGGGGGGATGGCCACGCCGCAATCCCTTCTCCTCCATTCTCCTCTCGGGATCTTGGGCACGCACGCACACGCGCCCGGCGTGAGTTTAAGCCGCCGGGTCCAGGACTCGAACCGCGGTCGACTACGTGGGAGTCCAGCGACATAGCCATTACGCTAACTGCTGGTCCCGACTTTTTATGCTTTTTAAAGAAAGCTCATTTTCTCTTTGTTGCTGATATGCATTAATATAATATATTTTAAAGTCCAGTAACTTTACTAAATCCACTAAAAATGATTGCATCATTTTCTCTTGTGTTTAATTTAATCTTGTGCTGTTTTATTCGTCATGGTCCTTCTGGTGGGACAAGATGTGGAGATGGAAGATCTCTAAAAGCCTGAATAATACAGACCATGAACTACAAATGAAAAAATGGAATTCATCATCTCCCTGTAATTTCCAGTCCAGGGGCTAGATCAGAGCAGCCACTTCATGAGGAAGCAGATCAGAGCTAGAGGTCATGTTGTCGACTTGAGACCCCTGGCCTCCCCTGCTACTCTGTGGTCTTAGATAGTTTCCTTCCCACTGGACGTCATCTTGGGGAGGACTGGAGGAAGGAGTATGAATCAGGAAAACTGAACATTTGTGAAAAAGAAACCAAGTCACCTTATCCTAGAGAAGACATTTAAATAAAAAGAAAATGTAATACAGTAATGGGCAAGTTTAAACTCCTATCCTCTCCCTGTTACTCATCAAAGAGGAAGCTCTTGGGAATGGTGAGATTAATGGAACATGAAGAGCTGTGCTTTTCGACACATTTGAGTGTAGGGAGTAAACTTTAGTCCCTTTATGACTATATTAAAATCATATGTTTAAAAACTAACAAGTTTTAATTACGATACTACTAGGTTATTATACTTTAACATTTTAAGCAATTTCTCTTTAGTACAAATGAAATTTACATCTGCTTTTATGATTTTTGAACCCATTTTAACAACATACATAGCTAAACATTCCTATTTCGTAATTCATTTGATAAGATATTTCTGAATTTAAGAATTCATACTCCACACATGGAAAAACAAAGGGAAACTTTGACCAAGAAATGTTAATACAGATTATTCAAATTGTGCAATGTGACCTTACCGTTCTGAATACCCACTTTCCCGGGCGAACCTCTGAAATGCACCCATGGGATCTGAGCCTGTGCTTAAGATGAATATCAGAGGAGTGTAGCATGACATATCTTGATACAGAGTAGCTAGGTCCACAGGTGGCGTCTCTATAAACTGTTTTCCAAGATTATCTATCACAAAGTCTGTAAGAGCAAAAACCACCTGAAAGTTGAAAAAAAAAAAAAAACCCACATTTAAAAACCAGTATGTTGGGGTCAGTTGCTGGTGTGGTGGTTAAGGCAGCTGGATCCCATATGGTCGACTATGAGGTTGAATCCTGGACCTGGCAGCTTGGAAAACACACTGGATGCATGTACGTATGCACTTGGAATCCCAAGAAGGGAATGGAGGAGAAGGGACTGTGGTGTGGCCATCTCCCTGGGAGTGATTACTCACTTAAGTACCTCTCTTTCTCTCTCTCTGTCCCTCTCCAGTTGAGCACACATGCCCGGTAGTGAAATGAAAACAAACAGAAAAAAAACCAAACCAAACCAAAACAAAACAAAAAACCCCAAAAACCCAGGGTGTTGGATAAGGATCTTTCATTTTGTCCTAATTTTTCTTCTTCAGGTCCTTGGGAGGTGGTGCCCTGTACTTCTGCATGCATTCTCTCTTGACTGGGTATACTTCTTCCTTTAGACATGATCTGGTGGCTTTGGACCAACGATCTCCTGAGTCATGATTCTTATGCCTTCACTGAGCAAGATGAACCACTAGATAAGAGGAAAGTCCTTCATTCCGTCTATCTGCAAACCTCTGTCTCCCTACTCTTGCCTCCTTTTCTCTTGTACCTTTCACATTGCTGTGGACTCAACTTTCAGTCCCTCTACTGTCTTTTTTCTGCATTATTAGTCATTTCTTGCTTCTTGATCTTCTAACCATTATACAATTCGGCTTTATTACATTTCATTCTAAAAACTAAAACCAAAACCAATCTTTCCTTGATTACAGTTACCCTTCTGTCTACTACATCCTTTCTTTGTTCCCATTCATAAGCCACTTTTCAGAAAACTGACTTCCCTTCTTTGTCTCTCATGTCATTCATCAGTCTCAGCTTGATGACCAGGTGCGAGCTTGGCCACTTCCTACACACACGTGTTTCCTTCTTGGATCCTGCCCTATACCCTGCCTATCCCATTCCTCCTTTCTGCCCTCCCTATCCCTTATGGGGTCTTTGGCATAGGGAAAAAGTGTCACCCTTTCAGGGAACTTAAATGTGCTAGAGATCTGCCATGATCAATACACAGCTCATAATATCTACAATGTGCATGGCGGTGCACATGCTACACGTCTGTAAGCAGTAGTTTTGCTTTTATCTGAGCTCTTTATCAGCTGTTGACATTGCCCTGCCCAAATAAAGCCTGTCATGTTTATTTTTTTAAATGCTGTTGGGAGAAGGTGGCATTCCAACCTGGTCCAGGGTCATGGCCTTGGATCACATATTTCTATGGCAAACAGGGGAAAAGGGGATCACATACTTGCCCCCTTAAGTGAGGATGTATTATGGTGCTAAGTATAAAGGTGGAATGGTCCAAAACATTCCTGCAATAGGGCCAATGGCATATGAAGCTTAGTTCTGGATGTATCATGGTGTGACTAAGTATAATGCACATACTTTTTCCAGCATCAGTTTGTTTATTATTATTATTTTTTAGTGTGCCAGAGAGTACACATGCGAGAGAGAGAGAGAGAGAGAGAGAGAGAGAGAGAGAGAGAGAGAGATTGCCTTTAGTGGGATGTAATCACACCATACCCACTTCTCCTCCATTTCTCCCTCCTTTTGGGATTTTGCATGCACATATGCCTGGTGTGTTTTTCAGACCATAAGTGGCCATGTGGGATCTGGCTCTTTTAACCACTAGTCTTTAGGGCCAGCCTGGCAAAGACTCTTAAAAAAACATATTGTCACATTGCCATAATCACATCTAAAAAATTAACAATACTTCCTCAATATCATCAAATACTAGTCAGTTTTGCTTTTCCCATGTTATATTATAGATAGGTGTGTATGAAAGTGTGCATGTTTGTTTAAATAACAGTATGTTTAAATCAGGATCTAAATAAAGCTTATACATAGAGATTGGCTAATTTGTTTAAGTCGTCTCTAATATATAAACTTCATTCTACATCTTCTTTTTCTCTTTGAAAAATAAATAAACAGAATATACTGTTGAAGAAACCAGGTTGTATATCTTGCAAAATTTCTAGTAGTCTAGTTTCAATGTCTTAATGTGTAAAACTTCTTTTTCTTTGAGACTCATACCATCTAGTCACTCCCTCATTTTTTCTTGTCTTTCCTTTTTTTTATGTTCAATCTTTGAACATCTTTATAGCATACAAAATTGATTTTCCCAGCATGAATACACTGTATATTAGTCCAGTCAAAGATATTAGCATGTACATTATCTTCAGCAGATAATTTTCCATTTTTGTGTCTGTTAAATTTTTTGTGCTTCTTCCCCCGATTCCCTCTCAACGCCCCCACTCCCATCATCCTCTGTCCTCCCATACTGTTTCTAGTATCCTCAGCTGTTCTCCCTGCTTTTATACCTTCCAGTCTTTTAGTTTCTGTCATAGAGTGCAGACATTTAATATATATTAAGCAGGGACATACAATGCTTCTCTTCCATAGTCACTGTCTCATTTTTATCACCATCCAAAATCAGAGCTACTGTCCACATTCACTGAAGACTTTCTACCTGGCTTGAAACTTTCCTTTCTATTACATGTCTGTTTCATTGAACAAAGTATCACTGAGTGCCAGGCACTGTCCTGCCACTATCTGAAGTGACATGACTCAGATTCAGCATCTAGCAGTTCCTCACAGTTCCCTGATCCCAAACTCCAGTGTACATCATCTCCTCTCTTTCATAGTCACCCACATCCGTGGCCAACCTCAGCATAATGTCATCACTAGGCATTGTAAGGTCAATTTGGATCACGACCTCTCCCCTCCTTCCAGGTGTGCTACACTCCTAGTTCAACTACATCTGTTTCTAAAGAATTTCATTGATCTGCTCAACTCCGCAAAGGCTCTAGGTGCACCCTGGTCTCTCAGGCACCCAGCACGCACCCTGTCTGCAGCCAAGATGCCCAAGAGGAAGGTCAGCTCAGCCGAGGGGGCGGCCAAGGAAGAGCCCAAAAGGAGATCGGCGAGGTTGTTGGCTAAACCTCCTGCACAAGTGGAGACAAAGCCAAAAAAGGTGGCAGGGAAGGATAAATCTTCAGACAAAAGAGTGCAAACAAAAGGGAAAAGGGGAGCAAAGGAGAAACAGGCTGAAGTGGCCAACTGAGACACTAAAGATTTACCTGCAGAAAATGGAGAAACTAAACATGAGGAGAGTCCACCCTCTTACAAAGCAGGCGAGAAAGAAGTTTGAGTAATATCATATACGAGGTCTTATCAATGGCCCCTCTCTTCCTTCTTGTACAATCCAGAGGAATATTTTTATCAACTTGTAAATGCAAGTTTTTTAGTAGCTCTAGAAACATTTTTAAGAAGGAGAGAATCCCACCTCATTCCATATTTTAAGTGTAAATGCTTTTTTTTAAGAGGTGAAATCATTTACTGGTTGTTTATTTTTCAGTACAACCAGAAAATAGTGGGATATTGACTTACAGGAGGCTTTGACTCTCTCTCGCATGTCAGCTTAACATTCCATAGGTGGGTGTGGGTGGGTAGTTTTTAATATCCTAACTACAAAGTGTACTAAATGGAAGTTTGGAATCACAGTGCATTTAATGTCTTGAATATTTTAAATTACTTCTATTGTGTTTTTTAGTAGTATTGTTTACTAAAGAAAACCACTCTTTGATTGTTGCTCTCCCTGTCAGAATTGTGTGCACTCTGTAACATCTTTGGTCGTGGTAGTCCAGTTTTCCTAATAATTTTGTTAGTGTGCTGTGAAAGATTGGAAATTTGAAGTATGTAGTGTGTATGATACTAAATTGTAATTTGGTGGGACTTACATAACAGCTCTCAACATTTGAAAACAGTCGCTCCTGATATCCTCTTAAGGAAAATTTGCCTATAAGTTTGAAGCTGGAATGTCACTGGAATAACTTAAAAAGAATCACTATACTTGGCTTTTTAAATTTTTGGTATGTATGTAAAGAATTGGGTACAAATTGAAATGTCTGTATGATCCTTGACACAACTAATAAATCTCAACTACAAAAAAAAAAAAAAAAAAAGAATTTCATTTATTAGTTCTTTTCCTTTCTGTCTGTAAGCCCTTTCTTTTATCTCTTCTTCTCAGTACTATTCTTACTAGCACTGTCACTGGCCTTGCATCCTCAGTTGCAATCATCTATACCCCAGACAAGCTTACAACCTATTTCCCATGTTCCTATCCTACAGAGATAACAGAAAATTCTACAACATAGCATCAGTACTTCCCAACTACCCTGTTTTTTTTTTTTTAATTTTAAGTTAGTTCTCTTGTCTTATTTTTTATAGAAACAAACTATATTCTTCTTCAGTGTCTCCTGAAACTCACTAGCTGGATTCTTAGCAGATAATAATCCTTTATCATTGATAAAGTTGGGGAATTATATTTGCATATATCAAAAGCGGAACATCTGCAATGCTTCATTCATTTTGTTGATAACTTTTGTTGTACTGAAATTCTGCCCCTCTTCGGTGTCCATGACACTTCTTTTGCCTAGTGTTCTTTATGCCCCTTTGACTATTTCTTTTCATGAGATCCGCTTCCTTTTTTCTTCCTTTTAAAAATTGGTACTTGCCTCTTAGTTTCTTTACAATTTTTTTGCTATAGGGCATGTGCACTTGCCAGAGACAGACAGAGAGAGAGAGAGGGAAAGTGAGAAAGCAACCCTCGGGGGGTTGGGGGGGATGATCATGTCGCAGTCCCTTCTGCACCATTTTCACATAGAGATTTTGGGCATGCACACACAGATGCTTGGCATGGTTCTCAAGTCCCTAGGTCCAGGACTCGAACCACTCAGGCAGCTACTTCAATCATCACACCACCTGCTAGCCTTCTCATCTATCCTCTTATTCTATTATGTGTTAGTCCTCTACAACCCCAGGAACTCCAATGGTTTTACTTTCCAATTCAATGCTGATGACTCCCAAGTCTCTATTTTTAACTTACATTTCTCTCTAATTTCCTACTCACGTATTAGCTAACTTCCAGATTTCTGTACTCTGATAACTAGAAGGTATTGTAGATGCAGTTGCATCTTTCTTTGACACATTCCTTCTCTTAGGTTTGCTTAGTTGTTGGTAAAACTATTCCTTGTCACCTGAGCAGAAACTGGGAGCCACACCAGTTGCTTCTTGTTCACACCTTCCTCTTTAATCTACTACCTCTGTTCTAATTTGGGCTGCCGTAATCACTGAAATAATCTGCTTTCATATTCTCTTCAATCGGGTCCTGGTGGCTGTGGTCTTGTATCCTTAAAATACCTCCTTCTCATTGTTACCAAGATATTAAAGGCCTATTAATTCCCTTCTAAAGCCCTTCAACAGACCACTGTACCTTCTGACTCAAAACATAGGTTGCCCAATGGAACACACTAGGGAAAGAATGACTAGCTTTCTGGTTGGCTGTCCAACTTTTCCTTTCATTATTCTCTGTATGCTCTAGCATAATATTATGTCTTAGTAATAATAGTCTCTACTTTTTTAGAGCTGCATCCCAAATTTGGCCACTGTTACTCTCAAACAGATTTATGAGTCATAACTAACTGACTGGTGAATTTTAGTAGTAATAATTATAACATAGCCCTTAACTAAAACAAACTAACAAACACCTTACCTTTTCTTCTTTACAACATTTAATAAGTAGTAGCTTATGGAAAGAACTCAGTTCTGAAATCCAAGAATCTTGGTTTGTGGTGTCCTTTTCATGTTTCATAGAATAGCCTTCCCATTCATGTGGGTTAATATAAGTCTCAAAAGATCCTGGCAACACAATTTAAAATTATGCTTTAATTAGAGTTGGTTTGATTTTGAAATTAAATGAACATATGTTTGGTGTTTAAAAAATCTCTACATATACTATCAGTTGTTCTTCTTTTTAATTTGTCACAGGCACGTGAACTCACCAGATAAAGAGAGAGAGAGGAGAGACAGAAAGTGAGAAAGCATTCCCTAGGGGGTTGATCATGCTGCGTGCAATTCCTTTCCTCTGTTATCTTCTGGATTTTTTTGAGCATGCATGCACATGTACCTGGCATATTTTTCAAACTGCAGGGTTTGGGACTTGAACCATGCTGTTGGCCATGTGGGATCCAGTTGCCTGAACCATCAGTCCACCAATTGGCCCTTAATATCAGTTTTAACTGTCACAGTAAATATATTAATCTCCCTTCATCCAATGTAATAGGGAATTTAAAATGGAGTCATAACACAAAACCCAACAGCAAACCACTTACAAAAACCAAAAACAAAAGAAAACAACAGAGGTAAAAAATAAAAAGAGCAAGTGGGACAAGAAGAAAATTGAAATAAGAGTAATATCATATAAATTAGAATTCAAGGCAAACATAATTACATGAGACAAGGTAGGTCAAGTTATATCAGTTAAAATGTAAATTCTGTGGGTCAGCTTTGTAGTTCAATGGTTAAGTGCTTGTGAATAGAAAACCAGATCCCCCACGTCTGACAGCAATTCAAATATTGTCCCTAGTGGCTTGAAATCAACACACTGGGTACCTGTGTGTATATATCCAGAATCCCGATGGATGGAAAAATGGAGGAAAAAAGACTGTGCTATGACTATACCTCTTAGGAGGGGTTGCTTTTTCTCTTTCACTCTCTTCAGTGAGTATATGTGTCCTCTGGCAGTAAAAAACCCCATAAATTTATTTATTGAAACACAGTAAAATTAATCTACCTATGCTGGGGCCAGCAGGTAGTGTAGTGGTTAAGACCTGGACTCCCACATGGCTGACTATGGTTAGAGACCCAGACCTGGTGGCTTGCTTTTTCACTTTCCCTCTGTCTTCAATGAGTGCATGCACCTTATAGTAAATTAAAAAATAATACTAAATAAAATAAAATAAATAATTCTTTAAAAAAATCTACATGTTCCACAAAATGGCATAAAAACACATTAAATAGTCACTGTTGGAGGCAGAAGAACAAGCATGGAAATACATGATAGTGGTGGGAAATGGCATACAATTACCAGGCCATGGCAGAAGCATAAACTGAAAATTTTGGCATATATAATTTGAACAATGTAAATAATAGACCAATAAATTGGCATATATATTTTATGTCCTAATAAACAGAATACACAAGTACCCTCCAACCCTAACATAGAATCTTTATAGGAAACTGTCTTGTATCTTACATGACAGAATCATAGATCTTACAATGCTTGTAACATGGAGTAAGAATTAGAATGAAAGTTTCTACAGATACAGGGTGTATTGTGTGTTATAAACCTCTCAGAAAGCCAACACAGGCCATTTGTCCTACAATGAAAATGAAACAGGTCCCTTAGTTCAAACGTTACTATTTTTAAAGAATTATTAAATTAATTTATTATTATTATTTTCATTGGTGACTAAGTTATTTAAGGAATACAAAAATGGCATACAAATTATTAAAAATAGAATGCTGGGGACCAGCAGTTAGCATAATGGCTATGTGGCTGGACCCCCATGTAGTTGATAGTGGTTCGAGTCCTGGACCTGATGGCTTAAGCTCACGCTGGGCACGTGTGCATGTGTGCCCAGGATCCAGAGAGAAGAATGGAGGAGAAGGGATTGCAGTGTGGCCATCCCCTCTGGGGGTGATTTCTCGCTTTCTGTCTCTGTCTTTCTCTGTCTTTTTGGCGAGCGCATGTGCCCTATAACAGAAACCTCTCCAAAAAACAAAACAAAACAAAACAAAAAACCCCCAAAAACAGAATACTGAATTTTATTTATAGGCAAGCCATAAGATACTGAACAGAGGGAAATACACACACAGTTTGAAATGAGGAGCTTCGCTAGGCAAGCACATGCTGTAAGACTTTGGCCTCTGGTCCTGGGGATGGGGAAGGGCAATGAACTGAAATGGTAAGCATCAGATTTTAGGAATATCACTATTATGTAGCCATTCTCTTTAAGGAAACAAATGACATACATTTTTAATTTCTTTCTCCTTCTTTTTGCTGGAAATACTTATGCATAAGTAAAATTTACCAATAAGTCATTGAAGGAAACAAATCCTTTTTTTCTTTTTTTAAAGTTTTGGCCATAGGGTGCATGTGCTCCCTGGAGACAGTCAGTGAGGGGGAAAGTGAGAAATCACCCCCCTCCACCCCAAAGAGGATGACCATGCCACAATCCCTTCTCTTTCATTCTCCTCCTGGGATTTTCAGGATGCATGCACACATGCCCAGCATGAGTTTCAAGATGCTGGATCTGGGACTTAAACCACAGATGGCCTCATGGGAGGCCAGTGCCTTAACTACTACGCCACCTATGATCCCCAAATCCTTTCTTTTTAAAAATAATGCATTAAAAAACACTGAAGACTCATTTTTGTAGTTTGGGCCAAGTGGCATTCAGATATAATTCATATTTTTCATCTTAACTATGAGGGTGAAATTGGAGAGCATCGGTGGGCAAAACCTGTTACTGTAGAATACTGGCAGAGGAGGGCTTACTACCCTGATGTGCTGGCTTTGTTCTTACAGTCACAGCACAGTTCAGATGTACTGCTCACTGTCGCTCACCTATCCGTGACCCAGCTCTGGCTCCAACATTACTTAGTCTCGATGCCAGACTGCTCAAGGTGCACCAGCCACTGGAGATGGCTACT
The DNA here is from genome assembly GCA_026018925.1 of Tupaia tana. NCBI lineage: Eukaryota > Metazoa > Chordata > Mammalia > Scandentia > Tupaiidae > Tupaia > Tupaia tana. The sequence continues at coordinate 150,664,290 of JAKSZU010000003.1, forward strand.
GAGATTTTCCACATGCCTGAAAGAATGTCCAGTTCGTGGCCTGCTCATTGATAATATTTAAAAATTTGCTCTAGGGCACATGTGTTCACCAGAGAGAGAGAGAGAGAGAGGGAAAACAAGAAAACAAGCTGCCAGGTCCAGGACTTGAACTGTGGTTGGCTGGACGTGAGAGTCTGGTGCCTTAACCACCATGCCACCTGCTGGCTCTTAGGTTGAACATTAGGTACAGTTGTTGGCTCACATTTTGAGCTGGAAAACTACTTTCTCTTGCAGATTTGCTAGGGCTCTCCTCCATGAACTTAATAACAGTAATCAAAGAGCCAGTGACATTAAAAATTTGGAAACACTTAGGACCATGGCCTTGGAGTAGTGTACACCTTTGCAAGATTTCTAATTCTGATGTGGAATATAGACAATTACATGGTATAAAACCACAAGGCAACCATATCACATTGATCTTTAGTTGAAGGTAGTTGCTCTTCCCCTGAGATTCTCATAATCAATGATAAAATCACTAGGGTTTTGGCTAATAAGACAGGATCTAACAATACAGATTTAAAATGGTAACTCTTATAACAGAAGTCTTAAGGAGATTAAGGTAATTAGGTTTTTGAAGGTAAGAATGACTGTTGAGTTATTAAACATCTCTTGAAAAGATCTAAAGTTCACTTTTAGAACACCAGTTACCCTATTATACATGAACAAACTTTTATAATTGTAGACTTTCTGGACTTAACCTTGAAATTTAACAAATAAAAGCAGGAAAAGGTTTTTTTTTTTATTTTTTAATTTTGCTGAAATTTGGAGCTGGCTCTGTAGTGCAGAGGTTGAGTACAGTGCATAGAGAGGTGAATCCCACATGACTCACTGCAGTTTGAATCCTGGCCCAAGTGGATTGAAAAACATGCTAGGCAAGTGTGCATGCAAGTATGCCTCAAATCCTGATGGGATGGAGGAAAAAGGCATAGGGTTTGATCACTCCCTACTGGGAGGTGTTTCTTTTCTCTCTCTGACAAGCACATGCACTCTCTGGTGATTAAAATTAGTCCCAACTGATAGGGATAATGCATGGTGCCTTTAATGCAAAAATGATGTGTTGTTCCCAGAATTACTCCACACTTTTCTTCTTTCTTTGCCTCTGTGTAGCTGAGGCTTCACCTAACTCTTCCTGCTTTGGGTCTCTGCCTAACTGTCCATCTATGGGCTTCACCTGTGACTATTTTTCTTTTTATATTCTACCTCTGTCTCTAGCTGTCTTATTTAAGTGGTGCATAGCATAGAAATGTAATTTTTATTTGAAGCATTTATTAAAGAGCATTTTTTTCCTAGTCTTCATTTAGAAATCAAATGAGTATATTAGGATCCCAGAAAATCTGGTTCATTTACACTTTAAATTACCATACTTGCTGTGTACACTTAGATAAATATTAATATTAGATGCATAAGAATAATTATTAAGAAATAGAATTTTGCATCAGTAGAGGCATAAGCAAAAAAAGAATGTGGATGATCCACTAGAAGTCAAGAAAGAAGAAAGCAAGCAAAGAAAAAGCTTGGGAAGAAAACAGGTCCCACAAAACAGGATGATAGAAGTATGTCCAAATAAATCAGCCTCACTAATGCTGACATTTTTTACCAAGCAGTTACTTGTGCAGGTTCGTTCTGAGCATTGCAGGATGTTTAGCAACACCCCTGATCTCTAGCCACTAGATGCCAGGAGCACATTTTGTTAGCTGTGGCCAACAAAATGTCTTCAGACAATGCCAAATGTTCCCTGGGAGGTAAAATCCTCCCTGGTTGAGAAAAATGGAAATAGATAAATAACTATAATAAATACAATTGACATAAAATCTGCCGTTAAAAAAGAAAGACTTGCACTCCTCAAAACAACAATATGGTTCTACTAAAGATACACCAAAAAAATACAATGATGACTCAAGAGAACTGAAAGTAAAGAGCACAGAAATAAAGAGAATGCTAACCAAGAGAAACTTGCTGTGATAATATTAATATTAGAAAATATATTTTAAAAAAGGCATTATTCAGAGTAAAGAAAAATGTTATTTAATAAAAAGGGAAAGATTTACTAGGGAGATAATAATTCCAAACTTATTTGTATATAATAGCATAGCTTCAAAAGATATAGTGGGAAAAATTCCAAAATTATAAAGGGAAATTGGCAATAATAATGCTATACCTTAATAAACCTCTCAGAATCTGACAGATCAAGTATGAAATAAACACCACAATTCATAAGTTTGAGCTAAGAGTCACCTTGCATGCAAGGAAGGACAAATGTATAACAATTTACATAAACTAAACATGCATTAGGGTACAAAGGCAGTCTAAATAATTATGAAGAATCAATTTCATACAAATTATGAGTGTAGCTTCCAAAATATAATTAAATCATAAACAGTAAAAATATAGTCCCCCAAATCCTAAGTGCTTTTGAAGTAAGAAGTGTATTTTAGGACTGAAATATAAAACTTGTGGGGGAAAATATATTGACTTTTATAATCCAAAGCAGTTGTTAACTCTGAAGAAGAAAGAAAGGGCAATTGTGAAGGGGCATGAGGAGATTCTGGGATGCTGGTATTGTCTATTACCTGATTTGAGTCGTGACTCAGAGTGTATGCAGTTTGTGATAGTTAATAAATTTTTTTTAAACTTTTTTTTTTTTGGGAGAGGTTTTTGCCTTAGGGGGCGTGCACTCACTGGAGAGAGAGAGAGAGAGAGAGTGAGATGCAGTGAGAGGGAAAGTGAGAAATAACCCCATGGGGGGATGGCCACAGAGAAATCCCTTCTCCTCCATTCTCCTTCCAGGATCTTGGGCACGCACACACATGTGTCTGGTGTGATTTTGAAGCCACATGGTCAGAGACTCGAACCATAGCCATGTGAGAGTCCAGCAACATATTAACTATGCCATCTGTGGGTTCCAATAGTTAATCAAGTTTGATTGGTACACTTTTCTATATGTACATTACCCTTCAATAATAGTAAAACAAAACAAAAAGACCATGGGCTGCAGCTATACTAACACTTAGAGGTAAATTTATGTCTTAAAATGGATATAGTAGCAAACATAAAATATTGAAAATTCATGGGCCAGGCATTTGACTTATGAAATTATGAAAACGACTAATTCCGTTTCTTTAAATGAAATTTCCTAGTGAAAAATATCGACACTGCAGAAAAGGTTAAAGGAGACATTAAAGATAGGATTCAAAAGCTTGTTTACAATCCCCTACCACCAAATTCTTTTTGTCATATTACCTAAGTGTATAGAAATGGGATGTAACAATAAATATCTTGTGAGCCCTTTAAAAGCGTAAAATGATTCTTCTAAGTCACAGCATGAGAACCACATGGCAGTCGATAGCCAAGGAGCTTCAGGTTTAGGTGGATGTTCCTGTTTAAAGACAAAAAGAGAATGAATAATAATTCACAAAGACAGCCACAAAATAAACTTTCACTTTGTCTAAGTGAAAAATCAAGCTCTAATAGCATGTTAAAAATGACCCTTTTCATACACAAGTAATAAGATATAGTAAAACAAAAATGGTGCTGAATCAATTCTACTAGTGGGCCTTGTGCAAACGATGAAAACTTCTCAGGCTGACTACTACAGAAAGCAAAGGTGATCTGGTGAAAGGTTAAAATGAAATTTAAGTCTACTTTCAAGCTGTTCTTCAACATCCCATGCCAGTCTCATCTTAATGATTTTTTTTTTTCCTACAGAACTAATGATTTGTTTCCCCTAGAGAACTGGTCTCCAGATCAGATTTCTTGAAGTCCTCACCGGTAGAAGATGGAGAAAGCTGAGTAGTAGAGGAGTATGACCGAGGATTAATCCCGGGAATATAAAATTGATTTAGCATGTGGAAATTAAGATACCTAACCATATAAATAGATGAAAAAACAAAAACAAAATCAAAACAAGCCTACATGATTATATCTGTAGATACAGGTAGTTTTGTTGACTTTTTTGTTTGGTTTGGGTTGGTGTATGGGCCCTTCTTTCCTTTTCTTTGCATGTCTCATAATTTTTCTGTTGGAAATGGTACATTTTATTTATTTTATTTTTAAGAGGTTTTTGCCTTGGAGTGTGTGCACTTGCCGGGGTGAGAGGAGAGAGAGAGAGAGAGAGAGAGAGAGAGAGAGAGAGAGAGAATGAGAAATCCTCCCTGGGGGGATGGACATGCCACAATCCCTTCTCCTCCACTCTTCTCTCAGGATCTTGGGCATGCATGCACATGTAAATGATGTGATTTTCAAGCTGCTGGGTCTGGGACTCGAACAGTGGTTGGCCATGTGGGAGTCCACCAATGTAACCGCTATGCCATTTGCTAGCCCTAGAAATGGTACCTTTTAGATAATATATAGTAGTAACTCTGGTATACACTCTAACTCCCTGGAGTGGTTACTGTTACTTGGTTATTTAATACCTAGTTGGATTATTCAGTGGATTCTCTCCCCATCTTCCCATACAGCATTAAGCCTCTAATGTTGCTCCTTAAGGAGTATGGCTTTAAGAATGCCCAGTCATACTGGGATGACAGTGATTTTGTCAGAGCTGTCAAATATCACGAATTCTGCACTGGTAGCTTTATGCTTTTCAGCAATGTCCTGAGACAAAAATTTCTCCCCAGAATAAAACAATCAAATTTGGGCTCCTTTGAAGGGACAGGTAGTTGCTAAGGTCAGTGTTTGGGGTTTCTCAGGGCCTGCTTTCTAGTAAATTTTCTTGAGTAAATGTTTCTTCATTTACTGTATTTCTCCAGGACTGTTTCCAGAGACTTTAAGTGTCCCTTACATAATTTTCACCTGTTCTGCGGGGGAACAAGTGTGCGAAGATGTCCTCCCTACCACTTTTACAGCAGTTGCCATCTTCTAGAAATCTATGTTGTACTTTTCTGGATTTTTCTTTATGTGGTGCTTCTGGCTGACCTCCACACACTTTTTAAAATCTCTTCAGGGTCCAGCAGGTGGTGTGGTGGTTAACATGCTGGACTCCCATGTGGTTTAAGTCCCTGACCTGGCGGCTTGAAACTCATGCTGGGTGTGTGTGTGTGTGCATACTCAAAATCTAGAGAGGAGAGTATAGGAGAAGGGACTGGGACATGGCCATCTGTGGAGAGTGGCCAATCTGAGCAAACATGGTGACCTTTAGACATGCAGAAATGTGCTTCCCCTGGGCGCTTCACTTGCATATGAAAATGCTAACTGCCTGTTGTTGAACCACAAGGCAGTATCAGGCTAAAGGAAGCCATGTGTGTTTATCAGATTTCCTCCCAAAAAGATCACAGAAATTACATGGTACCAGTCGTTTTCATATTTTCAGATGATTCACATCCAAAAGCAACTGCCTTTGCATTCCATTTCCTCTTCCCTCATTTTCTGCCCTTTAAAAATAAACCTGAGGCTGGTTTGAGGTTATGGCTTTTCACCAGAGAAGTCGGGTCCACCTGATCCTCGCTAGTCAATACTTCTTTTTTTTTCTTTAGAGAATTATTTTATTATTTTAACTTTATTTATTTATTTATTTTAATTTGACTAGAGAGGGATTGTGTGTGTGTGTGTATGAGAGAGAGAGAGAGAGAGAGAGAGAGAGAGAGAGAGAGAGAGAAAGATGCCAGGCCTGGGACTTGAACCGTGGTCAGCCATGCGGGAGTCAAGCGCCCTTAACCACCATGCCACCTGCCGGCCCCCAGAATTAAACCTGAGGCTGGTTTGAGGTTATGGCTTTTCACCAGAGAAGTTGGGCCCACCTGATCCTCGCTATTCAATACTTCTATGTCTCTGCATGTTTATTTATTTTTATTTTTTATTTTTTTTGGAGAGGTTTTTCGAGTGCGTGCGCTCGCCAGACAGACAGAGAGAGACAGAGAGAAAGAAAGCGAGAAATCACCCCCCAGGGGGGATGGTCACGCCGCAATCCCTTTTCCTCCATTCTCCTCTCGGGATCTTGGGCATGCACGCACATGCGCCCGACGTGAGTTTTAAGCCACCGGGTCCGGGACGCGAACCGCGGTCGACTACGTGGGAGTCCAGCGACATAGCCATTACGCTAACTGCTGGTTCCCTCTGTATGTTTATTTTTATGTTTATTTTTAATCCACAGCCTCCCCACTCAGAAAAATGTTCTGCCGAATGAGTCCGGGCAAAATGGCACCCAATATGGGCATGAGTACAGAAAAATAGTCAAGTGAGTGGACACTCCTTGAAGCTGGCCAGAGATAATTGAGAAAGGTAAGGAACCTATTGAGTAAAATAAAGAATAAATAGAGTAGAAGAAAGAGTTAACAGAGTAGAAGGAGATGACAGAGTAAAATAAGGAGATAATAGAACAAGAGAAGGAGTGGATTTGATTATTGTCGGGTATAAAACTTGGGGACGTGATTGTCTACAGACAAATATGTATGTCTAAATGTTGTCTTATATGTTTTTTTTGTTTTTTTGAGAGGTTTTTGCTACAGGGTGCGTGTGCTCGCCAGAAAGACAGAGAGAGACAGAGAGATGGAAAGCGAGAAATCACCCCCCAGGGGGGATGGCCACGCCGCAATCCCTTCTCCTCCATTCTCCTCTTGGGATCTTGGGCATGCACGTACACACGCCTGGCGTGAGTTTAAGCCACCGGGTCCGGGACTCGAACCGCGGTCGACTACATGGGAGTCCAGCGACATAGCCATTACGCTAACTACTGATCCCTGTTGTCTTATATGTTAAAAGCTAGGGGCGATAAAGTTCGTATTAAGCAGTTACATCCGTTTCTGAATGTTGTGCAGGAAACATGCTCTTGGTTCCCAGGGCAAGGAACAGTTTATGAAGAGACTTGGGACAAGGTTGGAGAACAGATCAGGGAACAATATACAACAGTGGGCACTAACAGGATTCCCATTTTTGCTTTCTCGCTGTGGAATTTAATTAAGGAGTGATTGAGACAAAACCCTCTGGAAAAAACTGGAGCTGGCTTAGTAACTACACTGACGAAAACTCCAGGGGACTATCCCTCCCTCCTTCCTAAGAAATCAGAGTCTGTAACTAAAGACAAGGATAGAGAAGTAATATCTTTCTAAAGAGAATGACAGTCTTTTGAAGTTAGACAGACTTAAGATTGCAGATTCTGAAATAGTTGCAGGGTGGCCTAGCACTCCCTCGCTGCTTCTCAGTCAAAACCTACTTGCTTGTCAAATGGTGCTAGGGTAGAAAGAACAACTCCCACTTTCACCCATCTCCAGAGAGCTTTGCATTGTACGGCAGATAGAGGAGAGGACATTTGGGGGGTGAGTTCTTGCATTTTGCTCTCTGTCTCTTCAGTGAGTGCACATGACCGATAGCAAAAAATCTCTCAAAAAAAAAAAAAAAAAAAAGAAATCCCTTCATATAACCTTCAATCATGAGAGTCACCATGGAGTATTGGTGGGTGCTCATGGGCTCTATCTAGAATAAAATTCACCATCTAATATGGAATAGGTACCTTTTCTAATCCTGCAGAACCTCGGAGAAAGAAATTCCATTCCGCATCAGTTAGGAGTTCTTGCTGACGCATGATCTCAACACAGAGCATAAAGCTGTAGATGAGTTTATGTTGTTCGAAAAGTCCTCTTGAAACATTGACGTACGCAGTTAAGAGAGTTTGTTCCAGTAGTATTTCCAGGCGCTCTTGGAGATCATTTGTCTTTGAGGAAGTTTCAATTGTCGTGTTGAACAACTGTATGAAGAGAGCTCTATCAATGTCTCTGATTTAACTTCTTATCTTTGGAGAGAGAAAAAAAAAATCCCCATGTCTCCCTGCTCCCTGCCCCCGTATTCAGTGAGTGAATAGCAACAAAGGTAATGAATAGTGTACTATGAAAAAGGCTAGAATTCATTCTAAATTGATATGTGATATTTATTTTCTGCAGTCCCCCCTTTTCTCCTGTTTTTCAGAAAAGGATAAATGCCAAACTCTTGATAATATTCAAAAGGTGTCACCTTGATGTGAGATAGAAGACCTGGGAAAATGGAGGAGAGTTGGCAGGAGCAGTTTTTTTCACATCCTCAACTCAGATTAATAAATGCTTCTTTTCAGGGTGAGAGATGGAAGGGAAGGGAAGGTCATATACTTTCTTAGCACTTACCCTTGATTTTTAGGGTGTAGAAAGAATGTGCTAAAACTTTCTCCTAAGATTTAACAGAAGCTAATTTTTTTTAATTGTTAGAAGGTTCCTAGCTCACCAGAGATGGATAGAGAGGTACAGAGAGAAAGAGGGAGAGGAAGAAAGCACCCTCCAATGGGGCATAGCCAAGCTGCAATCCCTTCTCCTGCATTTCTCCATTCTGTCAGGAGTTTGGGTACACATGCATGCAAGCATGTTTTTCAAGCTGTCAGAATTCAAAACACAGTCAGTCATGTGGCTCCCTTAACCACTAGATCCCAGGGCCAGCCCAGGAAACCGATTTTAAAGGAGACCTCCACCCTTGCTTCCTACTTGCTTCTGAGAACAGGCTTCCTACCCCAAAGATACCCCACATTACAAGGACACTAGGAAAGTAAGAGATGGTGGCATTGAGGGGTGAGTCATGAGAGTACTAGAGGTAGCCCTACCCATTTTTTTGCAACTTTCAAATAGCATAGAAAAAGATCCAAAAATTCCAAAGGGCTCTAAGCTGTATGAGGAAACCTGAGCTTGTGGGCTTGTCTGGAAGTCATGAGGCAAGAAAGTCTTGCAGCCAGAGACTGTCAGGAAGTTCCACCAGGGTCTTGAGGAATACGTGGACCCACAACCTGAGGGGGCAAAGGTCAGAGGTGAGGTGGTACCTGCCCAGTCCCAGGGATCAAGGTGTATTACTCACAGGGAAATCAGACAGATCAAAACAGACTGGAAGCTGGAAGCCAGCGAAAATCAAGGCAGATCAGACCATGTTCCTCTCTGTCTCCCACCCCTGCTGTTGACAGCATGGAGCACGACAAAGGGAAATTAATGAGTTTGTGTCAGTCCCTTCACTGCAAGATAGGTCTCCATTCCTCAAATTAAAAGGGCTTGGAGGAAGCAGACAGTTAATGAAAAGAACTAGAAAAGTTCCTATTAGTTCTCCTGAAAGTTTGCTCAACAAAGGGTAATATAGAGAATTGTTATTTTAACACACTCAGAAGAAAAGATGGCGCTTATAAAGATATACAATGATTGAATGTAAAAAATAAGAGGAAAAAAAAAGGCCTAGTGAAGATGTGGTAAATTAGGTGTCACAATATAACATGGCAAGTCTCAAAATGCCCTACAGAATTTCAGTGTAAAATGAAATTATGGATGGGTTTGGTAGAGGATGTCCTAACCAATGCTGTCATCTACAAATATGTTTTGAGTTTCTGGGTTCCCTTCTGAACCTCAAAACTCCAGGGCTTTGGAGATTCATCCTATATCCCTTTATCTCTTGCAGCCCAAGATTTTAAAAATGTTTTCGACAGGGTCTGCTGCTGTCTGCCTTCTCCATTCTTGCAGTTGGACTATAGGAATGGGCCACCATTCTTGGCTCTCTTTAGACAGGGTCTTGTTGTTGGTACCCATGCCAGTCTCAAGTTTGTGATCCTCTTGCCTGTCCCCTAAGTTGCTTTGCTTATAGGTATATGCCACTGTACCCGGTCCTTAGGTTGGGCCCAACCTGTGGAACACAGTATCCTAGAAATGCTTGCCACTGCTCTGGGGCCAGTACAAGATATTTTTAGAGCATCTTCACTTTTATTTCTTGAAGATTAAAAACTTTGAAAATCATGAGTTCCATAACACCTAGGATAAGAAGTACCATCGAAGACACTTACGAGCATTAGAGGATTTATTAATCCTTATTTTGCTTGGCTTAATTCCTGCCCAGTAAAGGAAGGGAGCAGAGACATGAGAACATGAACCCCTGCCTTGAGAAATTTGACCTCATTGCTGATGGCTTTCAAAGGCTGCTAAAGCAAATGAATGTTTTGTTGAAAGAAAGCCCAGGCGCACCTAAACAACATGACTCCCATTTTTCTAAGTCTTCATTTCTGTTCTCCCCTGCAGCTCCAACTACTGCTGAACCCCTAGTTGTACTAAGGCTACTATTAAATAAGACCAGGAGAGCAAAGACCATGCTTGGTTTAGTGTCATAAGGATTGTTTCGATTTCAATTTCAATAAGAATTGTTTAAATGTTATGGAGGGATTAAAATAGACTCTTCACTTAAGAAGCACTATATGTTGCTTCCTGTATTCATGGGGGACGCAGGAATGGAAGGCTTTACTCCTGCCTGCCAGGGGGCTGGCTCTGTGGTGCAGTGGTAATATGCTGCTTGAAGGAAGTCAAAATACAGTGAGCGTAATTTGAAGTTCCAGCCCAGTCAGCCTGAAACATGCTGGGTATGTGCACACATGCCCATCATTCAAGGGACTGGAGGAAGGGGATCACAGTGCGACCAGATCCTGTAGAGAGTGCTCATCTCTCTCTCCGTCTCTCTAACTTTCACATCTATGCATACATGAATAAAAAAAAAAGAGCTGCTAGTATATCTGTAATAAAATAAATAAAAGAAATACTATGGTAAGGTCATCAGGAAGAAAGAAATGATACAGGAGAGAAGCATGAAAATTAAGTAAGAAAAATGAGTATTAGAATGAAAATAGGTGAATAAATCTAATAAATTAAAAAACAAACAAACAAAAGACAAAAACAACTCTCTGATTCCATCAGGAGAAAGGTGCCCCTCAGCCAAGGTGATAGGGGTAAGTGCCGTATGAAGCATGTCAAATATACTGGACAAAAGACTGAGGCAATTGGTTGCTGATACTTCCATAGAGAGGTGGAACCTAGATCCCTTCCTTTCAAATCTAGGCTCTCCTCAGTGCCTTGACCGGCTGATAGATTGCAGTGGAAAAAACACTGTATGATGTCCACGCCTTGTGACTTCCATCCAGGTTTCTTTGGGAGGTGACCTCTTGGAATCCAGTTACCCTGCCACGAGAAGCCCAAGCCACATGAGGAGGCCTCATGCAGCACCATGGTCAACAGCCCAGCCATGTGAGTGAGCTGTTTTGAATGTTCAGCTTGGCCAACCTCCAGGTGTTTGCAGCCCCAGTGGTAGACTTTGCTGGAGAAGGCAGCATTGAGGCTGGGAGGGAGGGCATTCTAAGCAGAGGAAATGTTATAAACATACAATCATCTGGTGAATCTATGGAATATTAATGGGTTAATTTGGCTGTTACAGAGGAATAATGAGAAATGTGACTGGAAGGTAGAATAGCGACAGGCTGGAAATGGCTTTGAATTCCAGGCTATGGTATCTGCGCCATGTCTGAAGGGTAGTATCTGTGAAAATCCACTTAGGACCTTCGTCTATGGAATAGTATTTTTAAAAAACAAGGCCTAGTTTGGTCTAGCTTCCAACTGTGTGAGCCAGCCCTGACTATGTAGGGGAACGGCATCTGACAGGAAGTAAAAATAGGTCGCAAGGAAAAAGGACATATTTACAATTCTCTGGTATTTTCTAGTGTATGCGTGTATGTAGAGGGCCTTTGCTGAGTTGGGTAATGAGTATCAACACAGCTTAGAAAAGTGACAGTGAGTTAAACTTCTCTGTACAGAAAAGAGGGAAATAATGCCAAGAAGGGAGTAGAGCTGGAAGGCGGGATGCTGTATGTAAGATGGGCTGAGTGGAGAGGCCACCTGGCACCTGAGAAAGCGGCAAGTGAATGGAGGGGCCTACCGGGCTCACTTGGTACGTTTTGCTGTGTAATGAGTCTCCCTGGAAGTCTTCAGCAAAATCGACACTGCTTGCTTGCTGAGCTGAGCTGTGTGCACTGGAGTTACTTTTGGGAGATACATGGAATGCTGCTATGTGAGGGGTTTGAACATCCTAACCTCAAGAGATCTGATGAAATGCAACTGTGAATATGAGAGAAAGCAGAGACTGGAAATTAGAAAAGAAAGTTTTGCAGTCACAAGGTGAAAGTGGAAAAGGAAGAAAGGAAAGAGACTCTTCAGAATGTCAGCCAGGGGAAGGGGGACTGCCTGGTCTATAAAAAGTTCTGGAAAATGAGTAAGATACAGGAGCCAAATGAAGATTGGTGTCATCAGTCTTGAGATACAGCACAGAAAACACTAAACATGGAAAGGGAGCTGCTGGATGGCACAGAGAAAGTACAAAGAAAGAGCTCTGCTCTTAAAAGAACAAAAGAAAGGCAGGCGAGAGGAAAACGATTAAGCTAGTTACAGTAGTTGAAGGAGTTCAGAGAAAAATAAATCTTGCAAAGCAGCTTTCTTTTCTTCATCCTATGAAGTGTCCTGTGTCTACCCAGCATTCGCATCTTAGAAGACAGGGCGGAGCCACTCTGGAACCCTCTGTCTGGACCCAAACTCCTGGAGAAGTTTACCTGGTAACTAGATTCTACGGCTTGTCTGAGACCGGAAGTAACTCATTGAGGCATAAATGGAGGCCACAGAGATGGATTTCAATAACAACATACTTACCTGTTTAAAATATTTTAATGAGTATTGATACATGGGGTCGATTTCCGAGAGGCTCGCAATGACGAAGTACATCACGGAGCCTTGCGTGGCTACTGGTCGATACTTCTCACGAGCCACGTTGATCATCAGTTCAGTGGACTCCGCCTCTTTCAGCCTGGTTTTAATGGCACCGGAAGTGATCTGAGTAAACAATAACATGTTTTTAAGGATGGGTTTCAGAAAAATAGTGGGATTCAGAGAAAATATCCATTTAGGTCTAGGAAAAAAAGAATAAAATGAGTTAGTGATGATAAGGAGATCCCCAGATGGAATGACTGAGTGACCTCATTTCGTTCAGTTAGGAATGAGCAGAGGCAACTAGGCTATACAAGTAATCTTGAAAAAACTGGAGCAGTACTTATTGGAGACCCGTACCTGAGTTATACCTGAAACAGAAACACTAACACGGTACTCCTAACTGCCCCTTAACTTCCTTGTGAACAGTCCATCCTGAGCTGGCAAACAAGAAGCTAACAACTCAATCAATTTATGAAACATATTCCTAAGTGTTTTAAGAGTTAGTAGCAACACATACTGCTATAAGCAGAAAGAGTCTAAAATAAGAATTGTTTGTGGACTACCAGGTCATTTCTGGTATACCACTCAGCCAGATGATTACTATCCCCCATTCTTCACCATACAGAAAAATAGAAGTTTCCCTTCTACAGAAAATAAAAGAGAGGTTTTTTTTTTGTTTGTTTTAAATATAGATTTTTGCTATAGGGTGCGTGTGCTTGTCAGAGAAACAGAGAGACAGAAAGTGAGAAATTACCCTCCAGAGGGGATGACCATGCCACAATCCCTTCTCCTCCATTCTCCTCTCTGGATCTTGGGCATGTATGCACAAGTGCCTGGCGTGAGTTTTAAGCCACCAGGTCTGGGACCTGAACAACGGTTGATTGTGTGGGAGTCCAGTAACATAACCATTACACCATTTACTGGTCCCAAGAGAGGGGTTTTCAATGAAGGAAGCCAAGCACAGATGAGGGCCAGATACCACACTGAAACAGAGCAAATAAGTGAGTACTGGATGCAGAGACCCTATCCCTCCTTTTCCTCTCAGTTCCCAAATTATTTGCAGCCAGATCTTCATCCTCCAGACAATGTAAATGCTGAATCTTTAGCTATAATCAAGATATAATTACAGTGGGGGATTGGAAGGGTGTGTGTGTGTGTGTGTGTGTGTGTGTGTGTGTTAGAGATATAGACAACAGTTAATACACAAAATGAAAAGTCATTCCTCTATGAAGGAAGCCAAAGCTGCATGGTTGGGGAAGGCAAGGAATGCTGTTTTTCACAACAAGCCTTAGAAAATGATTTCATTCTTTAAACAGTTTATAACTTTTTAAACTTTGTTAACTATTGATCTATCTACCTATTAAAAGGGTTAACAACCAACAGCCAGAAATTGAAAACCCAGGAAGGAATGAATTAAAGAAGGATAAAGAGATCTATGGACAATCAAGCAAAGAGAGGAAGGAAATGGGAGACCTGGAATTATTTGTTTATTTTAGTTTCTATATTGAGTTCTCAAGAAACTATAGGATATAAAGCAGTAAGCCATTTTTGACATCAATAAAAGGCAAAGACCATAACCTTATGTGTTCCTTGCCTAGAAAGGTTCAAGAGATTTTTTTTTAGTAAATTATTTTCTATTTCTCACAGAATGAATGAGAATCATTTTATAAGCTGTATTCCTAATATATATATATATATATATATATATTTTTTTTTTTTTTTTTTTTTTTTTGCAATAGGACATGTGCACTTGCTGGAGAGAGATAGGAAGAGACAGTGAGAAGTAAAATGAGAAGTCACCCCCCAACCTGGGGTGGATGGCCATGTCACAGTCCCTTCTCCATTCTTCTTCTGTGATTTTGGGCACACGTGCACATGTGCCCGGCATGATTTTTTAAGTCGCTAGGTCTGGGACTCGAACTGTGCTCAGCCAGGTGGGAGTATAGCAACTTAACCACCATGCTGCCTGCTGACCTCCTTAATATACACTTCTTAAGTGACGGTTTGAATATGACAAAAGAAGTTACTAAAGGAGTATACATAGAACTTTATCTTACTATCAACGCCAGTCTGTGCAATCCCCATGCTTAGCCCTCTGAGAAGGAATATTGAGGTGAACTATTCACGGTTCCCCACTGCACAAAACTTTACAACTTACCAGAAGAGAGAAGGCATGAAATAAGGTAACTGGGACATAAGGTAAACAGTGACAAGTGCCTTATTAGAGATTCACATTAGGTGCTATGGAAGTTCCAAGGAGGAATAAATGAATTCCAGCTGGGAAAACCAAGGAGGATTCCTAAAGGAGATAATATTAATATGAATTTAAACATGTGTTTGTTCCTTTCAACCTATATCTTGTTCTGGTTCTTTACATTGCTTGACTTATTTAAAAAACAAAATGCATACCAGAAGAGGAGCGATTATCCAATGACTCTTCAGTGAGGTGGCCTGACAGCCAGGTGCACTCCCGTGTGTACGCCTGGCAGCCTGCAGGAGGCCCTCATTCTTCCCTTAAAAGCTCTCGCAGGACCTTCCCGGGGCTGTTGCTATAACTTCTGAAGTAATACACTCTATAAATACTAAAAATATGTTTCTTGCCTTTGAATCCTGGAGTGTGGTGATAAGGTCCTCATTGTCCAGAATATTTCCTTCCGATGTAAAGAGCATTCTCAGGATTTTCTCTTCAATAGATTTCAGCTGGTTTTTATCAGTATTGATCCTCACAATGAGTTTGTTTCTCTGTTCTTCCAACTCGGGCTTTTCAAGTCGTACCACATCACTAGAACCAAAGTTAAAACACTTAAATTACGTTTTGGCCAGTGCCTTCACGTTGCTCCTATTTTTCTTTCCATTTGTAATTGTTTGTATTCTAGGTACTAGAAGCTGAATATTATTGCACAAAGCCTCTCTTTTACATGGTGGCTTTTCATTGAAGTACATGTCTCTTTTGATTATCTTGTATTTCAGAGACCTACATCTTACCACAGTCCCCATAACATCTACACATCTCTTATGAAAACCTGGGCAATACTAAAATCTAATTACTAAGTTTTTGTCTCTAATGCTTGTTTGTGCTAAGATAAAAACAGTGCCGTAATATTTTCCTACCAACATGGGAGATTCTGAAATCCCACCACCTTTGTGAAATGACTTTTTTCAAGTTTTAACATACAAATTTACTATTAAATTGCACAAATAATATATGAATCCATTCTTCTAAAGGAGAAAGAAATGAATAAAGTAAAAGTTCCTTTCACCAGTGCCATCTCCAAACCTTCTATCTTCCCTAGTGGGAACTGCTATTTGACATGGATTCTTCTGAAGCACTTTCTCTTTAAGTGTTTTTATATTTGCACTGACATGGAATAAGCTCAAAGATATATGGTTAAATGAAAACAACAATGACAACAACAAAACGCTGCAAAACAGTTTTTATAGTCTGATACCACATAGTTAAAAAAAACAAAAACAAAACCAACCAAACAAGCCCTTGCCAACTATGAATTCTATATGCCTCAAGGGACATCTTTATGATAGTAAGTCTTTCCATTTCTGAACATGGTGAGTCTCTATGAATACTCAGGTCTTCACCCATGAGACAACTTTTGACTGCATCTTAAGAATAGGCCTTACCTACAGGTCCGTGTTGTCTAAACATGTGAACTTATTCCTGGTTCACTTGTCTTTATATGATTTGCCCCCAGCCCTCTCTCCAGGAACTTATCTTTATTAAGCATCACTTTATGCCAGGCACCTTGCTAAAAGTTTTACGTGGATGCTCTTTTAACCCTCTGAATGCTCTCATGAAGGGGGCACTGTGGTTATTACAGTGTTTGTAGATGAGTAAACAGACCTTGTAAGCACTCCTGCTAGTAGAGACAGAGCAGACTTGCACCTGAGTCTGCTGGCTCTAGAACACAAGTCATTTCTAGCACAGTACACGGTACTGCTCATGTAACAGCCCATTATCTACTTACCTATGTGTTGAATCTGGACATCTGAGATAACATTATACAAAGACAGTAAGAAATAATCATCTCAAATATATTTAAAGAATCTTTTCAGAAGAAAGGGGGTTTAAAGAATTTTTAAGATAAAGATACATTTGAGAAGAAATGAATATAGAGGTTGGGTGTCTGGGTGGCTTAATGGAATTCCTTGAAGCTGAAAACGGGCTTTGTTCTTCTCCAGAAGGGTTGAATTATTGTTGTCAGCAGACTCCAGGAGGCAAGGGGGGTGAACTGTGGAGCTCAGAACTGTGAGGTCAATTGCAATGAGTGATGGAATGCAATGGGTGTCTGCTGCCTGCCCAGGAGCTCAGCCAAGCAGAGGACAACCGACACAGGTGATGGCATATAAGAACACAGGCAGACCAAACTACATGCTTACACTGGCTGCTGGTGGCCAGCTTTCCTTTTTCAATGTCATTAGTTGGGGAGAAAATAACAAGAGTATTCCCAAACCCCAGGCTGAGTCTCAGTATTTTCCTTGTTTTCTCATCAGTGTACTTCTTGTCCCAGGCAGTCTAATGTGCTAACAGCTTAGTGACATAGCTAAGCTTAACAGTCCATAGGGATAGTTGGTATGCAAAACATTCAGCCATATCTTTAGAATATGTCCATAGACTATGGTAAAATACCCTTTAATTGGAAAGAAATTAACTAGCACCAAGTTAAGAAAGTTAGCAGCTGACAGAATAATTCCTAAAAGAAACAAGAAAAATGAGTTCTTAAACTCAATAAATAGTGATAGCAGGGATAAGTCAGGATGATATTGACTTGAACATAAGGGAGATTTCTTTCAAACATAGGTCTATATTTTATTTTCCTTCAGCGTTAATGAATCCACACACATTTATATTCATACAAACATACATGTGCATACGTATTTGTTGGTTAACTATATGTAGTATATCATTAGTTTTAACTCAACATTATTCCTACTATCTTAAAAGTATTTAATCAAATTAAATTAAATATTAGTGTTTAATGTTTTGCTTTCTGAAACTCTTGGCTAAATCTGATGATTAATGGTAACAATTCATACTCCCAGTTTTGGGAAAGGGGGGTTTGGGGTTTATCACATACGGAGTATATGAGGGGGGTTGTTTATTTTTTTTGGAAGTGGACAAATGAAAGCACAAGTAAGTACACTTCCAGAGAAGCAGGAATAAATACCTTCCAAGAGCACATTGTTTTCATAGGTACGGAACAATGAGGGACTAAGAACATCAGATGTTTGACTTCATTCTCTTGCCTGAGACTGGAAACCCTAGTGAAGGGGAAGAGGGCGGGCTGAACTTTTAGCCTGGCCTAAGGGAGGGAGGAGGCAGGCGTACCCCTGACTTCTTGAGAAGACCACGGGCAGCAAGATCAGCAGCCGTGAGCAGCCATGAATATGGCAAAGACCTTGGCCATTTACTCTTATCTTTTTGATTGAGGGTTCATGTTTGGTACTTTTACACACTGGATTTTTTTCCTTTTATTTCTGAACATAATTTTAGGTAACTCATGACCTCTTCCTACTTTCCCAGTATTTATTTACTTTTTTTACCTTAACAACTGATCCTCCAGACCTGATTTGGTGACAGTGAAATTGATGATGGTAACTTTAATGCACACCTGGAAGAGACGCACAGAGTACATAAAAATTGCTTAAGCTTAGACTAATAAGACGAGTGCTTTATTACATGGCTCGTTACCACTCAGCTGGCTGTATCTCAGGTGTAATTGTGTGCTCATCCATCCACCCACAAAATCCAACCTTCGTAATATGGCTTACAAAATCCTGACTGTGTGAATGACAATATTGTTCCTCACACCCCACAGTTAAAGAATTCTACATGGTGTTTTAAGAAAAGGTGAGCTAATGGAGGTTTAGAAACAGAATTTTAGAATCCACAGCATGGGTTCTAATTCCAGCTGCATCTTTTAGTGGGTTTATGATCTAGTGAGCCATTCATTTGTACTGAGTTTCAGTTCCTGATATTTAAAAACTGGGATAGTATGGGCCAGCAAATGGCACAGCAGTTTTATTGCTGGACTCCCACATAGCCGACCACAGTCTGAGTACGAGATCCGGTGGCTTGAAACTCATGCCAGGTGTGTGTGTGTGTGTGTGTGTCCAAGATCTCAGGAGGAGAATGGAGAAGGGATTGTGGCATGGCTATCCCCCCTGGGGAGGTGATTTCTCACTTTCCCTCTCACTGTCTCTGTCTCCCTCTCTGGTGAGAACACATGCCCTAAGGCAAAAACCTCTTAAAAAAATCTGGCATAGTAATAGTGACAACTTATAAGGTTGCTATGAGGACTAAATGAGATAATAAAATCACTTAGTTATACATAGTGACTTGTATGTTGTGTGTGTCCTTGTTAAAAAGAAGCCATTATTGATAATAAGTACAAAGGTGTTTCAAAAAGTTAGTGGAAAATGGAATTAAAGTATGAGTTTGTTTTAGTGCAAAAATTTTTAAAATCCATTTATAGTTTTTATTTCCTTTCTTTTTTAAAAAATTGCCAGAGTGGGGCTGGCAAGTGGTGTGGTGAAGGACTCACCACTTCAAAACATGGCTGACCATGGTTTGAGTCCTAGACCGGTGACTTGCTTTCTCACTTTCTCTCTCTCTCTCTGCCCTCTCTGTCCCTCTCTGATCAAATTAAAAATAAATAAAGTTCAATAAAATAATTCTTTTTTTAAAATTGCCAGAGGACACATATGCTTTTCAGAGAGACAGAGAGAAAGAGAGAGAGAAAAAGCACCCTTTTAATGGGGTATGGTCATGCCACAAGGTCTTCTCTTCCAATTCTCCAGCCAGTTGGGATTTTGGGCACACTAATACAAATGTCTGGTGTGTTTTTCAAGCTGCCAGGACTGGATTTGAACTGTGATTGCCCATGTGGGATCCAGCTGCCTTAATCATTAGTCTACAGAGCTGGCCCAGTTTTTCATAATATACCTTTTCTATAAACTTTTGGAAGAGTCCTCATAAATAGAACTTTATATATTTGGTCTTATAACTTTTTATGAAATATTGTTTACTATAATATTCTGACATCACTTCAATAAGTCAATAGCCAAAACTAATAAACATAATGAGTAAGTGTTTGAAGGCCATAGTTCACATATGCTACAAATTCTTGAAATAGGCTTTCTCTCCACTTCAGAGATTATTGACTCTGGAAGATCCAGGAGATGGAATAATTTACTCACTACTACTGAGTTTGGGTTGAGTCTTGTGGGCAACAGTCCTTTTTTATTTTGGAGAGGTTTTTGCTATAGGGCGCGTGAGCTTGCCAGACAGAGAGAGACAGAGAGACAGAAAGCGAGAAATCACCCCCCAGAGGGGATGGCCACGCCGCAATCCCTTCTCCTCCATTTTCCTCTCGGGATCTTGGGCACATGCGCACACGCGCCCGGTGTGAGTTTAAGCCACCCGGTCTGGGACTCGAATTGCGGTCGACTACATGGGAGTCCAGCGACATAACCATTATGCTAACTGCTGGCCTCGGTCCTTTTCAAAAGTTTAGTGAGAAATCAAAGATTGCAATTGATCCCTGTTCTATACTCTGAAAAGGAACTTGGGATATGAGCTCTGGTGGTGGCTATGTAATTAAACTCTCTGAGGCTGACAAGAAAAGCCCTCACTTTGGCTTTTAATAGCATTTTTCCATCTTATTCAAGAAACAGAACAATTCTATTTAACTTGAACACTTCTAGTGAAGACAAGTAGATGTGATAAAAATCAATAACTAAAAGGAAAATGACATTATTTGGAAAGATGTATTCAAGTTTTAAATTTTTTTTTATTTTGGGAGGTGGACAGTGAAGGAGTAAATCTGATAAAAAGTTCTTTCTCTAGGCAAGACCCTGCAGAGGGCAGCATCCAGGGCAGGGCATATGGGAGGGTTCAGTGGGCAGGCAGAACCCCAGGTGGGAGGGGAGAAAGTAGTCCCAGCTGTCTTTATTTCTACTGCAACTGCCTTGGGCTCTGCAGCACTAGACTAGGGATTTCTTTTGGATCCTACCTTGGCTCAGGGACATGTGTATGAAAGTAGAGCTCACATAGCTCTTTTCAAAGAACCTACAAGCACGAGGGAGAAAAAAGATGCCTTCATCACCAAAACTCTTAAGTACTGACTCTGGATGTTCAGATCATGATTATCTAACATTGCCCTGTCACCAGAGTTCTCCAGTGAGCAGCCTGTTTTTGGGTACATGCTATGGGAATCTGCATGCTTAAACATCAACCTCCTAGATCACATGAACTTTTAATTAAACTCTAATTCTTTTCTTAGCCATAATAACAGGGACTTTGCTGAAGAAGGGAGAAGACTAAATAGAATTGTGTGTAGAGGTGAGGAGTGTGAGGTCTAGGAGGGAGTGGTGAGGGTGCTTGGGAGGTACTCAGTGTAGTAAGCCAGGATATCAGCTAGGGACTCAGTGGGGAGGAACTTGAGTCCCAATGAGGTGGTTAGAAGAAGCACAACCAGAATCAGAATCAAAACTCAGAAGATAAACGAGAATAGAAGATGGTATAAGAAAAGGGGGCTATACCAAATGTCCACGAACAGATGAATGGATTGAAGAAGTATGGCACATATACTCTACGGAATAATACTCAGCCATAAAAAACAAGACCCTGGCATTTGATAGACAGTGGATGAATATGGAAGATTTACTGCTCAGTTAAGCAAACCAGGCTATGAAAGAGAGACATTGTATGTTTCCACTTAATATATACTGACTGACCACACTCTATGGCAGAAACTGAAAGATTAGAGGATATAGAAGCATGGGAAATGGTTATGGATACTGGAGACAGTGTGCAGGAAGAGGATGAAAGAAGGAAGAGACTGTGAGGAAAGAAATTAAGGAGAAAAATAGGGAGACAGGACATTTATGGAACACAGAAATGGATGATTATCTGTTGATGATAATGTGTATCGTATCCTCAACTGGACTGGTGTGAAGTGTATTCATGTTGGGTAAATTCACTTTACAAGTTAAGTGATGCATAGTGATTGAAGGTATAAAATAAAATTTTAAAACGCTAATAACTGAGACCAGCAGATGGCATAACGGTTACATTGCTGGATTCCTACATGTCAACCATGGTTCGAGTCCCAGACCCAGAGGCTTGAAACTCATGCTGGGTGTATGTGCGTGTGTACCCTAAATCCAGAGATGAGAATGGAGGACAAGGGATTGTGGCATGTCCATCCACCCTGAGGGGGGTGATTTCTTGCTTTCTATCTCTCTGTCTTTCTCTGTCTCTCTGGCGAGAGCATGTGCCCTATAGCCAAACTTTCTCTATAAAAAATGATAATAAATAAAATTAAATAAATAATTTTTAAAAAAGTAAAAAAGAAAAAGAAAAAGGGGTTGCAGTAAATTAGGGAGAGCTATTTCCCTGGGTGGAAGCTCACTAGACTTTAGGGACACATCACACCATCATAATCCAGTTAGGCTGAGGATTCCAGACCAGCAGCTCTTACCTCAGGCAGATAGTGGGGATTTGGCATCTTAGTTGTCATATAGAACCTGAAGTTCTTGTCATAATCAATGTCTGAGTCTCCAAGGCGAATGAGTAGTCGTCCACCACTGAGGAAAGTTTGCTTCAAAAGAATGGGTTCTAGAGCTGGATCTAAGGTTTCTTTGAGCTTCAAAATTAAAACAAAACAAAACAATGCAAAAAACCCAAGCAATTAAAATGGATGGCATTGACTTCTTTTTAAAATTTTATTATTCTATTTTTTATATTACATTTATATTACATACATCTTTACAGTGTATAACATTTCTTTTTCCAGCACAATTACTATGTATATCAGTCAAGACAAAGACATTACTAGATGGCATCAACTTCTAAAAATTACTTAGGCCTCAAAACTTGCTTTGAACAACTGTCCAGTGATCCTATACATATTTGTTAATGTTTTTACTGCCTCTAACAGTGTTTGTTTTCCAGTGATTATTTCATCAGGAGCCTAAGAGAGTAAGAGCATATGAAAGTGCATATCTATTTAGACTAATCACATATGCTGTTTATCCTCATGAGAATAAGTTAGGAAAAGAGAAGCTGGGTATATTAAGTCACTGCAGGGTGGCCCTTCAGCAGGCCCCAGACAAAACAGGTGTCCATTTGTCATTATCATGGTCGTTCTAAGTCAGGTGCTGGCAAACGTTAGACTGTAGGCCAAATATGGTCCCTTTGTATAACTCTTGAGTGAAGAATGGTTCTTAGCTCTTTAAAGAGAAGAACAAATAAATAATGAGAACAGGTCAAACCAAACCAAAATAAAGAAAAATAGCGTGGCGTGGTGGTTAAGGCACTAGACTCCCACATGGCTGATGGTGGCTTGAGTCCCAGACCCGGTGACTTGAAAATCACTCTGGGCATGTGTGCCCAAAATCCCAAGAAGAGAATGGAGGAGAAGGGATTGTAGCATGGTCATTCCACCTGGGAATGGGATTTCTCACTTTCCCTCTCTCTGTCTCTTTCTGGCAAGAGCTTGCACCTTATGGCAAAAACAAAAAGAAAAGAGAAAAATTGTATAGAGATGATACGAAGCCTGTAAAAATTTTCAGTTAAACTCTGATTCATCTATTAGCTGGAATAACAGGGGAAAAACACTCATTGCTGAAGAAGGGAGAAGAATGAATAGAAGGAGTTGTGTGTGGAGGTGAGAAGCATCTGAGGAATAAGAAGGAGATGGCGAGGGTTCTGGAGAAGTATGCAGTGTAGTGAGGCAGGACATCGACCTGGGGACTCAGTGGGGAGTGACTTGTGTCCCCAAAACTAAAATATTTACTATCTGGCTCTTTACAGAAAAAGTTTGTGGACTTATAATTCTATATGACAGTTACATCTTTTTTTCTCAAAGCAAACCTGATTGATGGGAAGAACTTGGACTTTCAGACATTGTCAATGGCCCCATCAGGAACATTTTTATTTCAGGATGTATGTGGTGGGGTTCTGTGTACAAGGGACCACAGATCTGGACAAACTTTGACTATAATCCATAATAACAAATTGATTTCACATTGTGACATGGTATCTATACATGTAAATTTTTGGCGACAGTGCAAGAACCTCTTTGTCTATGTCTCACCTGGTCCTGCTTCCTTTTCTTATGAAGCCACCATGATCCAATCATGTGGGATTTACCCTGATGACCATATTTTAATCCTAATTGCCTCCCCCAAACCCAATCTCTTAGTACCATAGTTGGATGAAGCGTCTAATCTCTAAATACCATCACAGTAACAACCAAACTTTAACACATGAATTTTGGGGGAACACATTCAAGCCATAGCACCCCTCCAGTCACACATCTAAGCTACGTTCTATCTCTTCCCGTATAGGCTATCTCAGCATCCTGCTTATTTCTTCAAAGATCTTATCACAATTTATCTTCATTCCCCCTTTTCTTTCTCTGTTTACTGTTTCTGTCCCCAACCAGAGTAAGCTATTGAGAACAGGAACCACATCTATAGTACTTACTGCATCTATATTTCTCAAATAATGTTCATTGAATGAGTGAATAATTTGCAGTACATCCATTGGAGTGATATTGGAAGAAATGGAGCACCTAGAGTCAACAAACATTCCCTTTCTTTTTTTTTTTTTTTTAACAGTTTATTCTTATCAGTCATCACTTAATCGAATTCTGACCTTATGCCCAAATAGAAAATAATGTTCATACCCACTGGCTTCCCATCATTAGTGTGCAGAGATGGTCCCTGACAGCATTGCTGCTTAGAATTTTCAGACCATCAAGAGCTACAGTCAGGTCTGTGAATCAGCAGTGTCAGAAAATAGAGGCCAACCTTCCTACCACCAGCACTATGCCTGAAAGTGGGAACATTCATTTGATTATGATTCCTCCTCACATGTGGATGTACTGCTTAATTCAGACCAGACAGCAAGTGGTCTGACCAATTTGAAAAAAGAATTTCTTATATCTTTTTAAAAAATTTAATTAATTAATTATTATTTTTTACATTCACTCACTGTGTATCATTACAACATACCAATGAGAGTTGACTTATGTCTTTAGCATATTGCAGATATAGCCTATGTAGGATTCCAGATGTGATCTGGAGGTTGGGAACTAACATAAGAAAATAAAATAAGAAAGCAAACCTCTTCCAATAAGACAGGTAGGCCAAGTCGGATGGAGTTTTCAAGTGTTCGTAGGAAATTACTATCCGTAAGCTTAATGATCTTTAAACCACTTTTGCTTTCCTTGTTCCTTATCCAACGGTTTGCCTGAGAAAGCACAGAGCACAGCATTTGTGTTAGAGTGTAATAAATAGCTAAAAGTGAAAACTTTAAGATGACATTTAGAACTATTGGTCAATTTTACATAGATTGAAAACATAAAAAGAGACAAAATAAAATAAAAATCTCTTTCTCTACCTCCCAAGACACCTGTTAAGACCACAATTTGAGATTCCTTGTTCAAATTTGGAACACATAAGGCAAAGCACATTCTTATGGCATTCAAGTGTGTCTCCCTTGCCTCTGTAATGGATCCTTTTGTCTAAACTCTATTTAGAACAATCTGATCTGTCGATTTAGGGGATCAGATCATGGAATTCTGTAAATTCCAGCCAGACTTTCCCTAAATTCCATTATACTCTGATTTCATTCTGACTCTTCAGGCCTTTCGGGCTCATAGACTACAGAAAAATTAATTTCTGTAAATTTCTGCCATTGTAGAAACAGAAAATCAGGTCAGTTGTGGCATGGTGGTAAAGGTAGCTGGATCCCACATGGCTGACAGCGTGGTTTGAATTCTTGAACCAGCAGCTTGAAAAATACACCTAGCACATGTGTATGTCTGCCCAAAGATCTGAAAGGAAAGAGAAATAGGGAAAAGAGATCGTGTGTAACCACTCTCCAAGGGCTTATTTTCTTATTTTTACTCTCTAGCTCTCTTTGTCTCTCCAATCAATGCATGTGCCCTTTTGGCAAAAATAAAAGAAAAAAATTTAAAAAAAGAAAGAAAGAAAAAAGTGAGAGAAGAAAGCGTAAAACTTGCGAGCACTTAAATCCTTTCCTTATTTTCTTTATGCACAAAATGAGGGACTGGGATTAGATTTCTAAACTCTCCTCTGAGTCTAAATTTCCATGATCCTAAAGGCATGTTAAAGTTCACTTTTATAATCATTATTTTTAAGGTTTTTGCCATAGAGTGTGTGTGTTTGCCAGAGAAAGACAGAGAGACATGGTGAGAGGGAAAGTAAGAAATCAACCCCCCCGGGAGGATGGCCATGCCATAATTCCTTCTCCTCCATTCTCTCCCTGGGATTTAGGGCATGTGTGCACATGTGCCTGGAGTGATTTTCAAGCTGCTAAGTCTGAGACTCAAACTATGGTCGACCATGTGGGAGTCCAGTGCCCTAACCACTATGCCTGCTGGTGCCACTTCTATACTTTTTAATAGACAACTCAGTAAAGGAGAATGAATGGGCCACTTTTTATCGCAAACGTTTGTTACACACCTGATCTTGGGGATCAATCATCAAAGGCCACCTTCTCCCTCGGGTAACCAAAATGCCATTTTCTGTTGATATCATATCCCGTGGAAGCCCATCAGTGTTCCACTGCCGAATTTCATAGGGATCTCCAAGAATGTTGATGAGACTGAAGGAAGGATCAATGGGGATCAACAGAGACTGACAGTCCTGGATCCAACACTCTATAAGCTGTGGAAGGAAGAAAGTGTACTTGCAGACAGTAAGGAATACTCAGTAAACAAGGGCAGGGAGAAGTAACTGGTGAAAGAGCTGAGTTCTACCAGTCTCTGCAGGCAGCCTGGAATCAGAGCATGGCACACAGAAAGTGGACTAAAAATCAGGAGACCTGGGGCTAGAACTACACCATTAGCTAGTTGTGACTTTGGGTATGTCAGTCTCCCTGCCTGAACCTCAGTTTTACCATGTGTAAATGACTGGGTTGTCATAGTGGCTTTTAATTAGGGTTGTACTGCTCCTTCTTGGGAGAGTCTGGCAACATGAGAAGTGTGGGCTTATCACAATGACTGTGGATACTACTAGCAATCAGTATATGGAGGAAAAGGATGTTAGCATCTTTCTCCTTCAATGAGTGATGCAGTCGTGCACAACAGAGAAGTGTCTGCCCCAAAAGGCACCTTGCCCCAATGAGAAGCATGGCACTGGATGCTCCCTGGGCTCCTATAGAGTCTGTACATCCTACACCAGGATTTATAATTCAAGGATGAGGATGAGACATTTATTTTCTTTTTCTTTTTTTGTTTTTAAAAGGTTTCTGCCATAGGGTGAGTGTGTTCACCAGAAAGACAGAGAAAGAAAGAGGCAATGAGAGGGTAAGTAAGAATCATCCTGGGGGCGGGGTGGTATGGCCATGTTGTAATCCCTTCTCCTTTACTCTCCTGGGATTTTGAGCATGCAAGCACACATGCCCGCTGTGATCTTTAAGCCACCAGGTCTGGGACTCGAACTGCAGTCGGCCATGTGGAAGTCTAGCACCTTAACCACTATACCACTTGCTGGTCCCAAGGGTGAGACATTTTTTAAGAAGACATTTTATGAAAATGACTATAAAACCCTTCCAAATAATTTAAATTCCTGGGAAATACATGTAGATGAAACGTTTCGTCTCTGATAAATGAGAAGTTTTATTTCTTATAATGTAAAAGCTGAAGGAATCACAGATTCACTCCATGTCCTGCAACTTCCCAACTGCTCACTGCTTGGTAGCAATCTCACCAGTTCAGGATGCCTTATCACTGCCACTCCTGATCATAAGGTGGAGGACTCACCGTCCTTTTTCCTTCCCCCTAGTCTCTTGTGTATGTGATGAATAGCTTCTTAAGGCAGGAGCAGGGAAGGGGGGAATGTATCAGGAAAAGCCTAGGGATGGATTGCTACTGGTTGATGATGAAGTGGAGGGCTGTGGAATGTACAAATAAATGTGCACCTTGGAGAACCTCCACAGTACAACCCCTCCATCTGAATTCAGAGAAATGAAAATCCCCTACAATTTCAGCTGCTTCTAACCCCTCCTCAAAGAAAACAGATTTACTTACTGATTGCCTATACTGGGCTGTGAAAGCTCCGTAATAGGCTACACAAGCCGCTGCTATGAACACGTTTCCAATAATATTTGAGATCTCCTCCTCGAATTTCTCTATACTTTCTTCCCATCGAACTTGCTCGTCTCCCAGGGCAGCTGTTAGCTTTCCGGCACGTGTCAGGCGTGATTTTGTCAGGCTCATATTCTTTGCTTGAAAAATTTGAGAACATCAGGTTATGTTATTCAATATTTTCCTAAGACATTAGGAACTTATCCACCTGTTTCTGTTTTTAGTGGAACTAGCATTACTTACTGATGATGTCAGTATATCTTTATGAAACCTCATACCAAGTCAGCATGATTTGCCATTTCAGAACCAAGTCCAAGTTCACCTCTTCCATGCCAACTTTTTAAAAAAATAATGATTTTATTTAACTTTATTTATTTATTTATTTATTTATTTATTTATTTATTTAAATTTGACCAGAGAGGAACAGAGAGAGAGAGAGAGGGAAAGTGAGGAAGCAAGCCTCCAGTCTGGGACTTGAACCATGATTGGCCATGTGGGAGACCAGCGCCCTTAACCATCATGCCACCTACTTGTCCCCATGTCCACATTTTATCAAAAGTATTCTAAGATATATTTTTCATATTCTATTATTCTGGCTGAAGATAGTGTTTTCTGTTATATTCATTTTCTGGATCAAATTCACATGCTGCTTTGTGTTATAATGCAATGTACTTCAATAAGCTTTGTTTGGATATGAGATGTGGACTATATACAATATGAGAGGACTTCACAAAGTTCAAAGAAAAATGGAATTGAAGTAAGAATATTTTGGTTAAAAATTTTGAAGTTCATTGCAGTTTTTTAAAAATATATGCATTTTCCATGAACGTTTTGAAGACCGCTTACAGTTGCAGTTTTTCTCATTTGCTACTAAACGATAATGGTATAAGCCTAATGAAATGCAATGAAATGTCTCACATTTTGGATAAAAGTTGAGAAGTAACTGCGTGAAAATTCTTTCTACTTTTAAAAATCAGGTATTTCCTGACCAACATAAATGTTATGAGTTACTTACCCAGACTTTCTTTTTCATTTACACTTTTCTCATATTCATCTTGTAAAGTCCGTATTTGATCTTCTACTTTTTTTAGTAATGCCTGCTTTTCTCTCAGGGTAGCCATGGTAACATCAAGTTCAGCCTAATAAAATCAAGCAAATATTTAAAAATAGGCCCAAGAAGATTGAATTTGCTCATTTACAGTAGAGGTGTGTGTTTTTTTCTTTTTCTTTTTTTTTTTTTGCCAGAAATATGGTTTATGGTCTCCTTTTCAGTTCCCAAAAGACTTTGATATGTATATGAAGTTAAAACCAATATAAAATAAAGTATAAATACAAAGGAAACATAACAAATTATGATTTTTTTATTTATGTATGGTCAGTGGCTGTTTTTGTAAGGCAACACTCTTGAATACTTGCCATGGAGACTACATAACCCTCAATGCTTAAAATATTTGCTATCTGGAACTTTACAGAAAAAGTTTGCCATGCTCTGTTCTTTAGCTGTGGTTCTTTTGGTAGCCCGCTCCACTAAATGATAGGTTTTAGTCCTTAGGAAGATGAAGGACCTCATATCCCATTATGCATTAAGCTGGCTCTAAATATGCAGTGTGAGAGTATTTAGCAACTGGAAACATAGATAGTCAGATGCTAGACCTAAAATGTACCTCAAAAGTATCATAGACCTATATCCCCTTTTTTGAGATGAATATACTAAGTTTTCATTTCTTTTTATGCTGAATAAAAGCTGATTTTAGAGGTAATTTTTTAAAAGAATTATTTAGATTTATTTATTTATTGTTTATTTAAAAATTTGACCAGAGAGAGACACTTGGAAGAGAGAGGGAAAGTGAGAAAGCAAGCCACCAGATCTGGGACTCAAACCATGGTCAACCATGTGTGAGTGCAGTGTCTCAACCACCATGCCACCTGCTGGCCCTGAGGTAATTTCTGAAAAAAAGTTTTTTTAGCTACTATTTAAAACAAAAACTATTTCAAGAATTTTGTCACTATATTGCATTGGATCACAATGTAATGACATTATACACAGAGCTTAAATGAATGATAATGACCTGTTTTTTGTTTTTCTTTGAGAGATTTTTGCTATAGAGAGCATGCACTCACAGGAGAGACAGAGAGACAGAATGCGAGAAATCACCCCCGCCCCCAGGGGATGGCCATGCTGCAATCCCTTCTCTTCTAGTCTTCTCTTGGGATTCTGAGCACATACACATGTGCCTGGCATGAGTTTTAAGCCACCAGGTTCAGGACTTGAACTATGGTCAGCTACATTGGAGTCCAGTGACATAACCATTATGCCATCTACTGGTCTGATAATGACCTTTAATTGCATAAAATATCACAATATAGATAATGTACCTGTGCAGCGCGGAGTTTTTGTCTCTTTGGTTCAACATCCTTGACTACCCGAGAGTACAAATCCATCGCTCTTACCCACATGCACATGGATTTGCATGCTTTGGATACTTTTTCGACTTTTTCAGGTATAAAATCAGGATTATTAATATACTTTTGGAGCTTTGCCAATATCTGAGGCTTTATGTTTTCCTTATCATATTCTAAAAGCCTTCTTAGGAAGTTAGAGTCGCCAAGAAGTTGCTTTGCTGTTGGCCAATCGGGCCTGAAAGACAGATATGATAATAGAGTTGTAATATGGTAATGTAAAAACAAAAAAAATGTATTCCTTTAAGAACATTTTGATATTATCCCAGTAAGTGAGTAGTCTTAATCTTGGTACTATAATCCCAGTAGTTGGTAGTTATGTGCACCACAACTAATTCATAGGGAGGAGGGTCACTGGATGACTAAACTTCTATACAACCCAGCTTTGGTAGAGAAAGAATTATAGACTCAGAAAGTTTTAGAAATGTAAAGAAGTATAGATGCAGTACTTTTATTTTAAAAATTAAGTCCTAGGCACTCACATTTTACCTCCTTTGCCCTTGTTTTAAACCTCCAAATCTCTTGCCAGTACACTACGATCACTTCTAACTGGACTATGTCTCTTGGTCAACACTGCCTTTCTGAACTTTTATCAGATTGGTCTTTCCACCATGAAAGTGCGCATAGGCAAAAAATGTTCAATGGAAATCAGTCTCCTCTGCCCAGAGCTCTCTCTTGGTGCTTTACGGATCTCCCTGGATTCTACCAAGGTGCTAGACTGAGGGTGAGAGGACAAGCCTGATGTAGAGCTGTGGGAGGTGCTCTGTGCCTTTTGCTCAGTTTTATATAGAAAGGTTAATTCTAATATAATATTTGTTGGAAAAAGGACTGTATTGCTAAAGAAACTTTGAAACGATGTATCTCCAAGATGAAATCCGAACTGCTTGGCGTGGCCTATAAGACCTCTGGCGATGTGATCACTGCCCTCCTGCCTACCCCATCTCATTACATGAACATTAGAAGTCCCTGAGCTCTTTCCACAGTCCCATGCTCAGGTTCCACTCTGCAACTGAGCATCATCTTCTGAAAACTCTGCTTGCACCTCCTCATACTTAAGTGAACTTAAGCACTCCCAATACTGTACAACTCTCCCATTGTCCATGCCTCTCTCTTAATTAGACTGAATGTGTCTTATAGGGAAAAACTTTATATCTTTCATCATCTAGCATAAAACATAGGTTAAAAAAATACTTGCTGAATCTGTATGTTGAATGACTGACCAAATCAATGAGAATGGAGAAAATAAAAAAAGAACAAAATAAATGAAAATGGAGAAAACAGCAAAGAAACCCCAAAGTATTCTGATGATACATGATTTTGAATTACTCACTTGGCATTCAAGAGAATGGAGATTGCTTCCATCACAGTCATGACCAGATCTGGGGGCTTTGTAAAAACTCTGATTTCAGATATATCTCCTTTATCTAAGGAATCCAGTGCTCTATTGGCAGCTTCGAGTGCTGGTAGTGCTTCTTCAAGGTCTCTTTGAGCGTCATCAGCTATTGCTTGGGTTTCTTCAGCTTTCACTTTTGCTATTGCTTGATCTTCTTGCACAACATGGCGGACCTAGCCATTGAAACACGACTTTTTAAGTGACCTCATTATTTGAATTCCAATGTATAAAGACAAAGTCAATAATACTCATACTTGTCCTTTGAATTAGACCAATGATGAAAGGGAATTAGCTAAATTGCATTTCTTTGTCTATCTTATGCCATGTTAATGGCATTATGGAGATAAAATAATGGTAACAAGTGCTTTTTTATTAGAAGAGAAATAGCTGCATTATATTTGTAGGTGGCACATTTCTCGCAACTCTGTCCCACTTAGGATGCACCAATCTCAACTAGGTTGAGTTAGTAAATTATTTACAACTTAAAAAGGTTTCTATATTGGTCACTTAATTATTTTAGTAATATATAATAAAATAACCCAATCATATAGCATGCATGTAAACTCCATGCATATGAGCAATCAAAGCCTTCTCACACACAAGGTCAGGAAATGCAGCGTACCTGATCAGCATTTTCTTGATCCACTGCCAATTTTTCCATCAGGACTTCAACGTCTTGTGATTTTGTTAAAAGCACAGGTTCTAAGGCTGAGAGATCTAATTTCATTTTATCTACCAAAACGTTTGTTTCTAAGAGCTTGGAGAGACCATTCTTCACCCGATCTCGTGCCTAATGAACAACAACAATTTCTATTATAATGAGTATTATAAATTGTAAATTTGTTGGCATCTATTTCACATGTATTAGAATTTTACATCCAGTCAGCTCATGGCTTGGTCGGCTGGATCCCACATGGCCAACTGTGTGGTTCAAGTCCTGGACCTGGCACCTTGAGAAACATGCTGGGCCCCTTTGTATGTGTGTCCAAAATACTGAAGGGAGGGAGAAATGGAGTAGCAGAGACTGCAACATGACCATGCCGCATGGGGAATGTTTTCTTGCTTTCTCTTTTTCCATCTCTGTCTCTCTCTGGTGAACACACTCACCCTCTGGCAAATTAAAGAGAGAAAAAAAGAATTTTATAACTATAGAACTAGTAAATCAGCTTGTAATATTTCAAATTGTGTATGTGTTACAAGTTGGGAAAACTTCAGGTACTAGAACTCTAGGAAATAGCTATGACATTCACCATGGCGTGTTTGTATCCTTGCCTGCTGGCCATAGTAGTCAGACGTTACTGGACTGTGGCTCACTGAAGCAGAGGCCATATCATATTATTTTTGTTCCCCATAGTAGCATG
The DNA here is from genome assembly GCA_026018925.1 of Tupaia tana. Classification (NCBI taxonomy): domain Eukaryota; kingdom Metazoa; phylum Chordata; class Mammalia; order Scandentia; family Tupaiidae; genus Tupaia; species Tupaia tana. Next base: position 150,697,177 of record JAKSZU010000003.1, read on the forward strand.
TTGAATGAGTGGGGGACCAGTTCATATGGGAGTCCCTGGAGGAACTAATTCAGCTCTGGGAGCTTGTTTACTCCAGGTGGGTCAGCAGGGTTGAAAGCCCCCAGGTAGACAAAACCCTGGGGGGCCTAGCTCTGATGATCTAAATTGTTCTTTCTTGTGGTAGAAAACTCTTGAGTAGGATCAAAGGAGTAGTATCCAGTAGAGAAGATGCCTGGGAAGAACTGTTCTATGAAGGTGAGTCAGAAAGCTTGGTTCAAATTGGTAGATTAAAAAAAATCAAACAAAAAACAAATTGGTAGATTTCAAAAACATCTGTCAAATTATTTTACAAGGCATGCCTTTTATTAAGTAAAAATCCTCTTAAAAATGTCAATATCTAAATGCTTCTCTTTTCAGGATGTTTAAAATTTTAGGTCTTTTTTTTTTTTTTTTTTTTTTTTTAAGAATTATTTTATTTAACTTTATTTATTATTATACCATTAATATTTTTCAGTTTGATCAGAGAGAGAGAGGAAGTGAGAAAGCAAGCCACCAGGTCCGAGACTCGAACCGTGGTCAACCATGTGGGAGTCTAGCGCCTTTAACCACCACGCCACTTGCCAGCCCCAAATTTTAGGTCATTTTAATAGACTGATGATCATGAGATGATGGCAGACACAGTATTCTGGGCACCTCACATGCATCAGATCATAGTCAAAGTGCTTCATGAACAGTGTCTTATTTAGATTTCACAACAATCCAGGAAGCATATTTAGGTATTTTTTCTTTATTTATTATAGAGTGCCTGTATGAGAGAGAGAGAGAGAAGAAATTTCATAGGGCCTGGCTATGCCATGATTCCCTTACATCAGTTCTTCATCCATTTGGATCCTGAGCACTCAACGCACAAAACCAGTGTGTTTTGGGTTGAGTGGACTGGGGATTCAAACCATGGTTGCCTTGTGGGATCTGGCTCGAACAGCATATTATTGCTGCACTATCAAGCTAGCCCTAGATATTTTGTCCTCTTTTTCTTCTTTATTTCTCACTCTTATCTCTTCCTCTCTCTCTCTCTTCTTTCCTTTCTCCCTCCCTCCCTCTCTCCCTTCCTCTCTTCCTTTCTTTAATTGCCAGAGGTACCACGTGCTCACTAGAGAGAGATAAAGAAAGAAGGCATGTATTTTAAGACACCAGGGCTAGGATCTAACTGCAATGGGTCATGTGGGATCTGGCTACCTATGCAGGGTTTATTTTTTCTACTAAGGCTTAGAGAAGTTACACAAGGTGCCCAAAGCTGCCACAAGAGGCAGAACATTAGTTGCACAGTTTGGCTGACCTGAGTCCTTGCTTTTAGTGGAAACTACTGACACATGTCAGACCATAAAACCCCATCTTCTTCTTCTTTTTTATTTTTAATTAAAGTTAAATCTGCTTTTCTTGAAATTACCAGCTGAACTTGCTATTGAAAGTAGTTAGATTATTTAAGAAAATGTGGAGGGAAAAGGAATGGAAAACAACTGTAAACACCAGAGATAGTGTGGGAGGAGAGTGGGAAAGGGCAGAGGGTCAGAAATAGGGGTAATATATATATATATATATATATATATATATGAAACTAGAAATGGAAAATTATTGACAATAACATGCATGATTAAGCCACTATGCGGTATATTCTGGATGGGAAATCACATTTTGTATGCTATGAAGATGCTTAGGGAATGAATGCAAATTAATTAATTTAAAAAATGTTTCAAAAATAAAGTTTTGAGTTCAAGTCAAGACAAAACAAAGCAAAACAAAAAACAACCAGACTTCTGCTGAAAATGCCGCACTTACTGTAATAATCTGCTTCCTTTTGTCCGCCAGCATCGTCAGGTAGAGATTGATGAGCTCCAGGTAGGAGGTGGGCGTCGTGTAGTACCGCCTGCGCAGCTCATTGTAATAGCGGTCTGCCATGTAGGAGACGCTCAGGTGGACGTTCACACACATGAGGGAAAGCCTTTCTTTCAGTTCTTCATTTCCAGGTTCAACATTTGAGAAAAATGTCTTTGATACAGAAAGAAGTGCTTCTCTGGGCCACTGTCAATAAAGAACTATCTGGTATATCCGCTAGTCATTTCGATAACTTACAGTTTAACAACGGAGGAAAATGCATTTCTTTGGAATACTTTCTTGCCAAGTGCACCCTTTCACCTCGTTAATAGGATCACTCCTGTGTACGGTGCTTAATGAACTGAACGTCTCTCTCTTGTACGGATCATTTTCATCAGCATGTACACATGATTCTTAAGTTTCCCATTTAACAATACTTCTCTTTTGACCGCATATACCCCCGTTTAGCTATTACCCTATCTTTCTGTTTTTCATCATGGGCAAAACTCTTTGAAAGAGTTGCCTATACTTACTGTTTCTAATTCTTCTTGTCTCTTGAACCCTCTCCGGTACCCTGAAATAGCTCTTGTAAGATCAGTAATTTCTACATTGCTCAATTCAATGGTCTCCTCTTCCTTATAAGTTCTGTTTTGTCTTTGTTTTGTGAATGTCATCATCGTCCCTGGTCTGAGTAAACTCCTAGCAGGCTTTTAAGCTAATAACAAATATATGTGACTTATTCTCAGACAACGTGTTCCACCTTTAAAATCTAACGGGTCCATCTTCTCAGAGAGAGTGGGGTGTCACCCACCTGGACAAACCAGTCAATGGTGCAGCAGTTCACTAGGGATGGGAACATCCGGCATCGGGACCGAAAGGCCTCCCCAACTGGGCTCATGCAGAGAACAATATGCAGCTTCTGACGGACTCTGCTGATGAAGTAGTGAAACACCTGACAAAGAGAAATACATTTTTCAGTTCAACATAAGGATGAAGTAACAATGAAAATAAGTGTTGGCTAATGCATTTGAGGCTTCTAATGTCAAGTAAAATAAGTTATTATAGTAGAGATGTGAACTGTCTTGTTCAACATTCATTCCATCCCTTTCTCTCATGCAGATTTTGTAGACTGCATTGCAACGAGTTTTATGAATGTGATTAGGTCTTCCTCATCAGTGCATTTGAGGAGATCTCTTGAATAAAGTGAAGAGAGATCTTTATAGAAGGCTTAACTTTGGGACAGAGGGAAATTGGGTGAAAGGAGCAAGGAGTAAAGCATCACATTTTTGCAGGCGCAAAACCTGGCAGAAGTGGCATGGTCCTGGAGAACTGTCATCTCTGGATATGACTATTTCAGCTTCTTCCTGTCATGTGGAGGACACACAGCTTTGGAGATGGCAGCTGAAGCAGAGATAGGCATGCTGGTTGGTTTAGTGAATTCCTGGTTCAGCAGGAATGGCTATGGCAGAGGCAGCAGCTTCCGTGACCATCTACTTCTACAGTGTGTGTTTTATGTTCATCTTAAGCAGTTCAGCCTGAAATCTCTTTCTTTGGCCATCCCAGTGATTCTATATCCCTTTAATAAATCCCTCTCTGCTTACATTATGTAAGACTTGTTGCCTGAATCTATAATCTAACATAGTAGTAGAAGAAAATTTCCCACAGAGACGTTGAAAAGATACAAGAAAAAATAGCCAGAAAGTTGAAGAAGTACAGAAAGAAGGGAGATTTGTCTGCAGAAGTAGACAAATAATCGTGTATGGAATCTATTATGGTGTTGAAGGATTTCAGTGGACAGCAGCTACATTGTTCCTGAAAGAGTAAGAGCAAATGCATTTCTGTTTTAGTTGTCTCATAACCTTGCTGATAGGCCAAGCAATAAAAAGCACTAGACTCAAGCCTCTAGCTCTCCTCAGGTGAGATGGTGTGCATGTGTGAAATAAACCTGTGCTTAAGAATAAAGGAACTGGGACCAGCAGTTAGCATAAGGGCTGTGTCGCTGGACTCCCACGTAGTCGACCGCGGTTCGAGTCCCGGACCCGGCGGCTTAAACTCACGCCGGGCGCGTGTGCGTGCGTGCCCAAGATCCCGAGAGGAGAATGGAGGAGAAGGGATTGCGGCGTGGCCATCCCCCCGGGGGGTGATTTCCTGCTTTCTATCTCTCTGTCTGTCTCTGTCTGTCTGGCGAGCACACGCGCCCTATAGCAAAAACCTCTCCAAAAAAAAAAATAAATAAATAAAATAAAGGAACTGGTGGAACCAGCAGTTAGCGTAATGGCTATGTCACTGGACTCCCATGTAGTCGACCACTGTTCGAGTCCCGGACCCGGTGGCTTAACCTCACGCTCTGTTTGAGTCCCAGATCCGGTGGCTTAAACTCACGCCGGGCGCGTGTGCATGCATGCCCAAGATCCTGAGAGGAGAATGGAGGAGAAAGGACTGCAGCGTGGCCATTCCCCCTGGGGGAGTGATTTCTCGCTTTCTGTCTCTCTGTCTCTCTCTGTCTGGCGAGCGCACGCACCCTATAGCAAAAACCTCTCCAAAAAAAGCAAAAAAAAAAAAAAAAAAAAAAAAAGGAATAAAGGAACTGGCTAGTTGAGACAAAACTATGATTTCCATGGGGCGATAGATTTCTTTTTTTTTTTAATTTTCATTTAATTTTATTTGTTATTACTATTTTTTAATTTGACCAGAGAGAGAAAGAGAAAGCAAGCTGCCAGATCTGGGACTTGAACTATGGTCTGCAATGTGGGAATCCAATGCATCGACCACTGTGCCACCAGTTGATCTCTAAGTTTCTGTTTTCTACTTCCCACAGACTCTCAAAGTTTGGTGAACCAACACTTTTAACACAGAAAAAATAAAATAAATAAATTTTAAAAAGCACATGGAGTTACAAAGGAAGCCAATTATATCAAAAAAGGATTTTAGGAACCCACAGATGGTGTCATGGTTACATCACTGGACTGCCATGAGTCCTGGACCCAGCAGTTTAAGCCTCACATTGGGTGTGTGTGTGTGTGCATGCCCAAAGTCCTGAGAGGAGAGTGATGGAGAAGTGATTGAGGCATGGCCATTCCCCCGTGGAGTGATTTCTCTGTTTCTGTCTCTCTGGTGAGTGGATACACCTTAAAGCAAAAATCTCTCATAAAAAAAAAAAAAAAGATTCTATCCATCGATCTCTTCAGGGGATTTTTGAACTAAAATAAAAGGCTAAGACAACTTTTTGTTTACAAAGTCATATAACTCTTCCGGGCTGTCCTACCTCATCTCTGTTCCCCTCGGAGATTCCTGCTTCTTTTGCTTTAGGTCTGGTGGCTGCTAAAACCTGTTCCAGTTCATCCTTTTCAAATAAATTAGGCACTTCACCTGAGTTCAGGATGTTATTTATATCTTCTAGAAACTCCTCCACTACAATCTGTAGAAGAAAGTAGAGTGATCACTACAACTCAATCATTTTACATTTAGTACATGTAAATCATAAGGCATGTATTTGTTCTAAAATTCATGAGTTAATTTTTTGAAGTTTATTTAATTCTTTCATAATAATTTTTTTCTTAACCTTGTCAGGATCTCACCAATGCTGTGGTCCTTCTGCTTCCAGCCTTCTAGCCAGCCAAAATCAAGGGTGTGCTCACAGGCATTCTCAACATGTTCAGGTCAACCCAAGATCTTAACCTGGGGTCTCTCAAATGGCTTCAGTATTATGCAGAGGGATCTTATTATTTGTGTCACTGTGGCTGGCCCCACATGAGTTAATTTTATAATCTTAAAAATTAGGTGGGTCTTAGGACCAGCAGTTAGCATAATGGCTATGTCGCTGGACTCACATGTAGTCGACCACAGTTCAATTCCTGGACCTGGTGGCTTAAACTCACGTCAGGTGCATGTGCGTGCATGCCCAAGATCTCGAGAGGAGAATGGAGGAGAAGGGATTGCGGCGTGGCCATCCCCCCGGGGAGTGATTTCTCATTTTCTGTCTCTCTGTCTTTCTGGCGAGCACACGTGCCCTATAGCAAAAACCTCTCAAAAAAAAAAAAAATTTAGGTGAGCCTCAAATTCTAACACAGCAGATACACTGATTTTTCATTTTTCTTTTCAATTCACGGTCTACTGCATTTATATATTTCTTCCATTGGTATGTGTATATTTTTATGTATTTTTATACCAAGATATAAACTCATGTGTCATAGACATTAAAAATATTTTCCCCACTTTGTTTGTACTTAATCCTATTTACCATGTTTTAAAAATTAAAAGGAAGTTTAAAGTATTTATGTGTCAAATCTATCACTTTTTATTCTTTAGCTAATTTCCAGAAAGGTTTATTTTCCCTAAAATTAAAATACCCAAGTATAATCAATTTAGCAAATCCTCTACTATGGAATTAATTCAAGATCAGTTAAATTGGCTTTTGAAGATAGAGATGTAATTTTCCTTTAATTTAACCCTAAAAATAGTCCTTTCTCTCCTTTTCCTGGGTAAAACATTTCGCTAGTTGATTTTACTTAGGAAATTATTTTATTATATGTACTTCTGAATAGAGTTTATTACCTTCTTATTATCTTTGTCCTTTCTCTCAATGAAATTAAAAAATTCTCACTGTCCTAACTTTTGATCATATTTAATTACTTAGACTTTAAAGGTGGGGAACAATACTTGTAAAAGAAATAAAAATGTAATATGGAGATATTTTACAAAGTACAGGAAACCTTTTGTCAGAAGACATGATTCCTTGAACTTTATCCCACAAACTTCAAAGCAAATGCTGGATTGTAACACCAATACATTTCCTGTTCTTACACATGAGCTGTTTAAATATGTACCTGGGTGTCTGTGAAAAGGAAAACCATATTCTTGTCTTCTACACCAGCCATTTTGAACAGCTTCCTGAGGTCTTCATGAAAACTGTCATAATTATACCCCCGACTCAGTTCAATCTGCATACATCTGTAACCGCACATATGAGCTGCAAGTCTTGTAAGAGACTGCTTTCCTGTGCCTCCCACTCCTACCAGCAGGGCGTTGCCTCTTTCCTGGCGAATCATCCGGGCAATCCTGCAGGGAGCACAGGAGAGAAAGGTTTGTTTCCAGTTCACAGACGTGGCTTCTGCTGAGGGCCTGCCCCAGGGTGGAAGGCTGATGGCCTCATCCCTGAGCAGGACACTGCAAAGGAAGAGCAGGCTACTTCTGGGGCTTGCGGTTGTGTGGTCAGATGTAGCCTACCTGGGATTTTTCCCTTTTTTCTTCTTCTGTGTTTTCCTCATTTCCTATAGGTATTGGCCTTTTTTATTTTATTTTATTTTATTTTTTTGCCCTAGCTGTGAAAATTTAGAATAAAGAATAAATTTAGAAATGCGAAGGATTTTTGTCTGGGACCCTGGCCAATTTGGGTATAATTTATATTAACCACCATATTGGCAACCCCTGGTCTCTCACTGGACCTAGGAAAAGACACTGCAGTTCAGGAGAGACCAGAGGAAACAATCTCAAATGGATTTACTCTAAGATACAAACAAAATTTTAGAGAATTTCGGATTTATGTTAACAATAATAATCTTAAAAAGCACTACAATTCTGGTATTAGAGTGAGTGCTCAGAGAGAAGAAAAAAAAAGAGTTTAGGAAAAATTGGATAGAGACAGAAAACCTGACTACCTAACTGAAATCCTCAGCAGAAGAAGAGTCTCATAAATAGAATACCATAGAAAACTGAATAGGTGAAGTAGAGGACAAACTCAAGAAATATACTCAGAAGTGAGAGAGAAAAAGATAGTGACATCAAACTGATGAAAGAACAGGGAGACTCTGTCATTTGATACAAACTGGATGGACACAAATTTAATACAAAGTGAAATAAGCCAGACTGTGAAAGACAAACACTGTATGTCTTTGCTTAACATATACTCAATGTCTGCACTCTAGGGCAGACACTGAGAGACTTGAAGGCCTAGAAGAAGAGAGGGCAACTGTGTGTACCAGAGATTGCATGGAGGTTGAGGTTGGGGATAGGGGGTAAGGGGCTCAATAAAAAAAATTATCATCAGACACAAGAATGTATGTAAATAAGGCAAATAAGTTATGGAACATTATAACACAGTGGAGTAAAAAACAAACAAAACATAACCAATTAAAAAAAAAGAAATACTAGTAGAGCAAAAATTGAAAGTACATATCATAATCTGGTATTCTATGTTGAAACAATTAATACGGTAATACCTCTGATTTGATTATCACACACTCTATGCATGCTTTGAAAAAATCATTGTAGGGACCAGTAGATGGCATTACCCTGCTGGACTCCTACGTAGTTGACCACAGTTCGAGTCCTAGACCCAGTGACTTAAAACTCATGCCAGGTGCGTGTGTGTGTGTGCCCAAAATCCCAAGACAAGAATGCAGAAGGGATTGTGGCATGGCCATCCCCCTTGAGGGGTGATTTCTTGCTTTCTGTCTGTCTCTTTGGTGAGCCCATGTGCCTTATAGCAAAAATCTCTCAAAAAAGAAAAAAGAAGAACGTATTGTACCCACAAAGATGTACGACTATTAAAAGCAAATCAGAAGTTTAAAATTATAAAAAGTGTTACTATCTAGGGCAGATATAATAGACTACCCCCAAAGAAGAAATAATTGTAGGCTGGCCTCAGACAACTATTCTACAAAGAGGCATTTCATAGGGTGATGGTTAAAATACCACTTTATGTCTCAGAGAGTAAAATCATCTGCAAACCCTCCCTAAAAGATCATTGAAGATATAAATAAATACAATTTAAAAACCCAAGGAAACCAAAGAAAGAAGAGGATGTCAATATAAAAGTAAGCAGTATATATGAGAATCAAATGACTTGTTCATTCTGTTACCCGGTGTTTTTTTTTTTCCTGTCAAACTATATATAAATGGATAGGAAACTCTTCCCAGTAAGAATCCTCTATAATAGTAGGCAAAAGGTGAAGTCTCCCCAATTAGTGGGCTCTACTTTGATAGAGCGATCCATCCTATCACTTTTGGAGAGCAGTAACAACTTTAAGGGGCATGTAATAGATAGAAACTGCGGTGCATTTGCCCTTTGAAATCACAGGCTCTGGAGTAACTTTTTCCCCAGAGTTGGGAAGGCTTGTACCCACTTACCCTACGTCCCAAACCAAAATAAACTATAATATCATCAACAAAAGTGTCCTATGTGCTAAATTATTGGGCATTTGGGAATCATTCTATAACTTGTGTTCCTAAGGAAGACCTTTCTCTTGCTAATCAGCAGTAGGCGTTTGAAAGCTCTAACTTTCAAGGAGAGAGACATGGGGACTTTGAAAGTTCACGAAAAATGGAATTAAAGTATGAGTTTATTTTGGTGCAAAAAAACTGAAATCTGTGCACAGTTTTTCCCATAAAACACATTTTCTGTGAACTTTCTGTGAACTGTATGAAGACCCTTCATATAGTTTCTCTGCTTTCTAGTTACTGATCTTTTCTAAAAATGCCTACATTGTTATTTACATGACAGTCCTTTATATATCTGAAAACCAAATCTCCAGGATTAGAGATGGTGGTTTTTAATTTCCTTCTATGATATTTTAAACAAACCTTGAGTGGTTTGGCCTCTTTCACAAAAGTAAGAAAGACTGTAAACACAACGGAGTTGGCTTTGCCTATTGTTCGGTCTTGTCTCCAGGAAGTTTCCCAGACCAGAGTGCCGCCATTATTTTTTTCTATGCAAGCTCAGGGCCTGACTGAGCAGGGGATAGTGTGTGGGTATGTTGGCAGAGGAACAGATGGGAAGCAAGTGGCATCTCAACCTCCCAATGACCAACAATTAAATGATCGTATACTATAACACTAGAGCTATTACAAACACAAATTCTTGAATTAGAATTAATTAAGCAGCAGAAATACAGGATAGGTGAAAGACTTTATTTGCCTATGGTTTATGTGAAAAAATGTCCTGGGGATTTAATTGTCAGTATTAACAAGGAACAGTACTAAAATGAATTGATATGGAAAAAAAATTCCCCCAAAACCAAAGCCACTAAAATATTGGGAAGTCCTGTTTTTGCTCATATTTTACACTGCTTATTTCACATAATATGATATCAAAAGTGAGACCCAGTGGAATAACAAAAATTGAAAAGTGCTCTGTATGTTGAAGGCTGGAAAAAATTTCTAGCAGGTTATATGAAAGATCTGAGATAATTTTGCTTGGAGAAGATAAAGCTAAGAGGAACATGAGAATGATTTTCAAATACTTAGAAGGCTGTTATGAGAAAAAGGGGAGCCCACTAGGGATGGGGACACTTAAAGTGGAGTTAGAATTAAAGCACCGGGGCCATGATAGCAGGCACCCCCAACTCAGGCTGACTGGAGGCTGGAGGATTGTGGCATCAAGTCTCTCTCTGTCTCTCAACCCATGTTCTTGAGACAGCTGGTGGTGTGGTGGTTAAGGCAGCTGGATCCCATATGGCTACCTGAGTGACTTGAAAAAGGACCTGGCAGCTTGAAAAACAATACTGGAGGAGTGTGCATGCATGCCCAAAATCCTGAAAGGAGGGAGACATGGAGAAGCATTGCAGTGTGACCATTTCCCATAGAGGGGATGCTTTCTCACTTTCTCTCTCTCTGTCTCTGTCTCTTTTTCTCTCTCTCTTGCTCTCTAGCCATGTGCTCTCTGGCAAAAATTTAAAAAATAAATCTTCAGCAGTGCTGCTCACTAGCTAGAAGACTTTGGACAATGTAACTAATCTCTGTGGCATACCACATTGTCTGAAAATTGGATGCATGGAAGTTGTCAAACTCAACATGGAGTAGTTTGTATCAATTTAAACCCTGATTAAACCCAGTTAGGGAAGGCCATGGTGCAGTGGGAAAGGGGGTGGAGGTAGTAGAGGGAGGGATTCTCAGGCAAGTATGCCTGACAGCAAGAACTATTACGGAGACTCTGCCAGAACCACGGCCTTGCACAAAGACCACTGTAACCTGACACAGGGACTACTTCTACAAGGACATCTGCCCAGAAACTACCTAGCGCTGATGCCACCCTTACTATTGATCCTGGTAGCCAAGGACAGTTTTCCCTAAACAATTTCTGTAATCCCCCTTGAGTTTTATTTTTGAAACCTTTGCTTTCCCTTCTTCCCCGAATAGAGCCATAGACTACTATGGCAGGTGTGTTCCACGTTGCAATGTTTATTCCCAAATAAACATTATTTTTCTTTTAGAGAGTCTTTCTGTTATTTAGAGGCTGACAGTGGCAATACTATTTCTGGTCCTACTTGTTCTTTGACCCCATTAAGATACGGAGTCTCTGTCTTCTTCTCATGAACCTGGATGGGCCGGCCTGACTGCTTTAACTACAAGAGTATGGAATAAGTCATGTTATGACTTGCAAGGATAAATCAAAAAGGCCAGTTGGCCTGGCTCTTCATCTTAGAGCAAGTGCTGTTGGCTCCCTGAGCTACCATGTAGAGAGCCCAGACACCCTGATGCAGCCATGCTGGAGAGAGCCCAGGGAGGCAGCGATGCTTCAGGCATTCTAGCTGCTGTCTGATTACAACTGCAAGACAGACCCAAGAGAGAACTACCTGGGAACCATGAGAAAAAAGGAAAAAAGTGAAGCTGTTAAGTGTCGGCGTGGCTTATTAGGTAGCAACAGAACACTGGGACATTCTCTGAGCCTTATTTGTAAAGAGCTGATAATGCTGAGCCATCAAGAGGTGTCTTGACAGTTAATCGAGCTGCTCTGTACCGTGTGGTTTAAAAAGTGCACTGAGTGTCATTATTGTCACTGCTTCACAGGACGGTCTCCTGTGAGGGACAACACAGGAAGCAGATGTTGGCTCATCCTGACAGGGTCATTTTAACACTAAGGATTGTCCGATAAGGCAAGAGGCACTTCAAAATATAGTGTTTGGGCCAGCTGATGGTGTGATGGTTAAGGTGGTTGGATTCCACATGGCCGACTTGATGGTTCAAATCCCAGATCTGGAAGCTTGGGTGTGTATACACATGTACCCAAAATCCCAAGAGGAGAATGCAGGAGAAGGGATTGTGGTGTGGTGATTTCTCACTTTGCCTCTGTTACTCTCTGATGAGCACACACTCTCTATTATGAAACAAAAACAAAACAAAACAAGCAGTGTTGCTCAAGGACTTCGATGTTCAGGCTGGATGCTCATGTGTTAGGATGTCCCTCAAAGGACCCTTGTAAGGGGAGCCACACTCATAAGCAGATGGGGTTTGTGATCCTGGATTCAAGCTATTTTGCCATAGTCTTGAACCCACTCTTTCTGTAGGCATACATGTAATTAGCTGTGCATGTATCTCTGTAAACCACTTCTGATCCTTTTTGTAAAAACACAGGACATATAAAAACAAACAAAAACAATCTATTAATATTTAGCAAAATAATAACCCTGAGATTTCATAGGAGTTTCATGCCCCATATATTTAAACACAACTTTTACATTGTGGTGAACATCACTAAAAGACCTTAATCTAGGGGTTGACAGGTGCTGTGGTGGTTAAAGAACTGGACTCCCACATGACTGACCACAGTTCGAGTCCCATACCTGGTGGCTTACTTTCTCACTTTCCCTGTCTGTTTCTTTCTGGGCAAATTAAAAAAAAAAATAATGATGATGAATGAAATAAAAAAATTCTTTTTCTAAAGACCTTTATCTATCTAGCCATCTATCTAAGGGGTTTGTACAATTTAATCTTTACCTTTTAATTCAAAAGAAATGAAGTTAATGCATAACTGGGCACCGTACAGCACTATACCTTGAAACGTGTTCTATGGCATCCTGGAAGAACACCAACTTTACTTCTTTGGGATTTATGAGGTTATAATCATCCAGATAGTCCTGCAGAACGTTTGCAATTTTCTCTATATCAGGCATATCTTCATAAATCCGATCAGCTTTCTCTGCTCCAAACTGTAAGATGATTTATGTGAGAAGGACCAAGTTGGATAATTTCTGACATATAAATATACAAAACATGCATAACTAGGACAACGCATTTCATTTAACTTCTATAAATGGTACACTGGAGTTTCAATAATCTTTGCAGTAAAACTCACATTGGAGCTCAGAAACAGGGTTTTAATTTTTCTCACAATCCCACACTCTGCTTTCACACTTTTGCTCTTAGGCTGTTGACATTAGAAAAGCTAAATGTTTGAAAATTATTCATGGGAGATGGTTACTGTTATAAAACATCCTGCCAGAACTATATGTAGTTTTTACACAACAATGATCTAGGGTAAATAAATCAGCAGAAATGAAATTTAAGTGTAAACTCTGGGGAACTCAGCCCCTGTTTGGACCTATTGAGGAAGTCTTTTGTCGTCCTAGCAACTACTCTGGGAACATTTTCATCCAGACCCTTTGACTAAATTATGTATAGGTAATGCAAAAAGAGTCATGTGTTAAGTTTGCTTTATTCCCCATTCGATAATGTCATCACTAGAAATACACAGGAAATAGAATATTCGGAAACAAGCCTTGGACTTTTTAATGTTATAGTAAATTAACATATATTTCATACAAAAACATTGTTTATCCCTGTGTTTAGGATTTTGCCATAGGACACATGCACTCTTTCGAGAGAGACGGAGATAGGGAAAATGAGAAACAATCCCCCCAGTGGGGATGGCCACACCACAATCCCTTCTCCTGCCAGGATTTTGGACACCCACGCGCGTGTGTGTGTGCGTGCGCGCGCGTGCACACACACACACAGTGTGATTTTCAAACTACCAGGTCTGGAACTCTGGAACTAACTGCAGTGGGCCATGTGGGAGTCCAGTCCTTAGCCACCATGCCACCTGCTGGCCCCCATTGTTTATTCTTTTTCTTTTTAGTTTTAGTTTTTTGCATAGGGTGCGTACACTCTCTGGAGAGAGACTGAGAGAGGGCGAGTGAGAAACCATCCCTCAGGGATGACGGCCTTGCTGCAATCCTTTCTCCTCCATTCTCCTGCCAGGATTTTGGACACACACACACAAATGCCTGGCATAATTTTCTAGCTGCCAGGTCTGTGACTCAAACATTAAACACCATCCTCCCTACTAGCCCTCATTATTAATCCTTTTTTCCCCAAAAAAGTTCATTCATTTATTTCATAAGTGAGAGAGAGGAGTGAGGGTAGGGAGAGAGAAAAAGAGAGAGAGAGAGATTGAGAGAGATACAGCATCCCCAATAGAGCCTTGATACCATGATCCATCCCCTTACCTCAGGCAGTTCCAGGCACACGTGGGACCTGAATACTCACATGAATCTGATTTGCAGAGCATCACGTTTTACTACTTTGCCACTGTGTGGCCCCTGAATGTTTATCTATTTTTATTTGCCAGTGGGTAAAGGCCACCTAGAGAGGCATTTCTAGAATGGTGAGGAATTGCATACACACAGAATAAAGATGAGTTGCTTCATTTGTTGAACAAGCATTGACTGAGAGTCTGCTATGTACCTAGCTCTGGGCAGGAAGTCGGGAACTTACAGTGAATAAAACAGATATGAGACCAGCAGGTGACGGAGTGGCTAAGGTGCTGTATCCTACATGACTGACTCTGTGGTTCGAGTCCTGGACCCAGTGTCTGGGAGCATGTGCGTGTATACCCCAAATCCTGAGGGGAGAATGGAAGAGAAGGGATGGCCATCTTCCCTGAGAGGGTGATTTCTCTTTTCTTCTCTCTCTGTCTCACTCCGGTGACGGTATGTATGTACTCTATGGTAAAAATCTAAAAATCAAAACGAAAACCCAAAACCAAAAATCACAGATGGCTCTGCTCTCTTGGAGACACTAGGAATGTCTTACCCAAACTAGAGTCAACTTGGCAAAGCAAGATGACTCTCTAACAAAGTAGGATTGTCGGAAAAGTCATGGTGCATTTTTGCAGAGAAAAACAGAAAAAATACATCACGACTTTTGTGACAACCCAGTTGATGGCATGATTAGATGGAAATTCTAGGAAGGCCCAGAGGGTAAAATTAGGCCCATGCAAAGACAAGTTGAGGGCACTCACTTGAGGACCTTGTAAGGAACTTAAATATAAGGAAAATGTTACTACTACTTGGAGTTATCCTGAAATGGAAAAGGCAGCTCTGGTAACTAATTAGCTTCCCATCCCTGGATGCATCTGGGCAGAGACTGGACAGTTACATAGACTATAATAAGAGGAAGCCTGTCCTGTGTTAAGGAGAATAAACTTCTTGGGACCAGCAGATGGTGTGATGGTTACATTGCTGGACTCCCACGTCGTCGACCACTGTTCAAGTCCTGGACTTGGTGGCTTGAACCTCAAGCCAGGCTCATGTGCCTGCATGCCCAACATCCCAAGAGGAGAATGGAGGAGAAGGGACTGCAGTGTGGACCCGCATCCTGGGGGGTGATTTCTTGCTTTCTGTCTCTCTGTCTCTTTTTGTCTCTCTGGTGAGTGCACATACCCTATAGCAAAATCTCTCTCTAATAAAAAAAGAGAGAGAATAAATCTTCTAAATAGAATACCTGATAGCTCTCAGAGTCAAGCTATTACCAAAATAAATGTAAGTACATCAGGAGTCAGTAAGCTTTTTCAGGAAAGGGCCAGACAGTAAATCTTTTAGGCTTTGTTGGCCATATGATCTCTGTCTCTATTTTCATTCTGAGCTGTCTTAGTGTAAAAACTACCATATAAATGGCACACAAATGAATGGGCATGGCTGTGTTCCGTTAAAACTTTGTTTACAAAAATAGGTGGCAGGTGGAGTGGGCCTGTGAGCCAGTTTCCTGACATGTGGTCTAGATCTTTTTCTTTTTTAATTTAACTTTATTTTTTCTTGTTAATATTCACAATATAAAGTTCATTTAGAATATGAACCTGAACTAGAAAATAGTGAATGCTTTATACTCTTCAAATATAGTCAAGTCGATGTAATGTACTTGCCTTAATGAAATCTCCAAATATTATGGGCTTTGTCAAAAAATATTCCAGACCAATTGCAATTCCAAAATGTTTATCTAAAAGAAAATACAATTTTTAATATAATGATGAGGCTGAATGAAGTTTTTTTTTCTTTTTCTTTTTTTTTTCTGAGAAGTTTTTGCTACAGGACGCGGGCACTCGCCAGAAAGGCAGAGAGAGACAGAGAGACAGAAAGTGAGAAATCACCCCCCCCATGGGGGATGGCCACGCCACAATCCCTTCTCCTCCATTCTCCTCCTGGGATCTTGGGCATGCATGCACACACGCCATTGTGAGTTTAAGCCACTGGGTCTGGGACTCGAACCGCGGTCGACTACATGGGAGTCCAGCGACATAGCCATTATGCTAGCTGCTGGTTCTGAGGCTGAATGAAGTATTTGAATGCTAAGATTAATACAGAATAATACTAGCTGTTACTTTACTTAGAAATCTTAATTAGTATAAATGAAAACCAAGAGAAATCCTGGTTAATATTATACTTCTTTAATTTGGTTGATAATCTCTTGGATTTAAGATTAAGAATATTTAATAAACACTTAAAATTTTGATCAGGTAATAAATATTGGATCTCTTTAAGTATTTTAGAATTATCCTGGTTTCTTATCAGACATAATGCTGTTTCTTCTACTTTCCCTCCTCTACCTAAAATTTGATACTGAATTAAGAATAATCCTTTCTGAATTTCAATAAAATTATTTTTATAATATTTAATGTATTTTTATATATTTGAGCTATCAAAGAAGATAAGGTTTACTCACAGATGATTAAAATTCATCTTTGTTACCCTATACAAACTCATTTTAATTTTCTTTTATAGAAATCAAATTACTTTTCTGCTCAAAAATAAAAAAAAAGAACAGTGAAATAAGGCTTATATTTACTGGCCATTTCTGTCAAAATAGCATGGAAATAGTGTTTATCTTCATTATTAATCAAACGGTCATGGAAGACTCGTTGACATTCGTGGCAGAAGAGTCTAAATATCTGAATTTCTTCTCTAATTGTTCCTGGATCACACTGGAGGATACCTGTTTTTTAAGAAAAGAAAAAAGAAGGAAAATTCTTCATTCACAGAATAATAGTAATAGTTTAATTAAGTAGAAAATCTTTCAACCCAACTTTAGCTCCACATTCCCTGAAGTAAATATTGCTCCAGTGGATATATAATAGTGTAACACTGGTGACCTCATTTTTTGAAATCAAAACAAGGAGACACATTTTTCTTCTGCTTTGTGATGTTTCTTCAACTGGACATGTGAAATGGTCAGATCTCACAGTATAAGCAATGTTCATCTTATTATGATACAGATTACAATTATGTTAAGTGTAGATTGTCTCATTTATCTTGCAACGTTCCGGCCCCTGACATTTAGACTCTTTTCAAAACTCTCTCCGTCTAGTATTTAGTCCTCCCAAAATGGCCCTGGCTCTCTGGCTTCTAGTTAAATTATTCGGAGTACTCTCTTTATTATTATAAAATGTAATTGCAAACATAGTTCTAATCATTTCAAGTTACAATGAAAGCAATGATTTATAGCAGTGCCTGGAAATGGTCCTTTTCCGTGAGGGACCCTCATGTGGGGCTCCTCACAGTGCATGGAGTGGGAAGCAGTGGAGTCTCTGGTATGCACACAGGGGGGGAGAGAGAGAGAGAGAAGGGAAAGTGAGAAAGCAAACTGCTAAGTCTAGGACTCAAACTGCAGTTGGCCATGTGGGAGTCCAGTGCCTTAACCATCACACCATCTGCTGGCCCCTGGGCCTTTTTTCTTTCCACTACCTTTTTTTTTTCTGCCAAAAGTGCTTGCTTTGTTTGGATGGCTTTGAGGGTTTGATAAGCCTTTCTTTTTTTCAGGAGATTTTCTGGAACCGAAGGGATCTTCCTTTGCTCTGGCTCCGCTATCTTTGTGGTGCTATAAGTACTGCTCTTGCACAACCCACCTAGGGCATATTTTGAAAGTTTAGCCATCAGGACTGCTCACAGATTAGATGGGAATTATCAAGGCTCATGGCTAGGGCAACAAGTGGCAGTCCCTTCTTGGGCAGGAGTACACACGGCCTGGGGCAGAAGAATAAAGCAAGAACTCAGTCGTAGACATGCCGAGTTTAAGAAGCCCAGTTGTCTCTGAGTGAGGATGTTGAGAAGGGAGGAGAACATGCAAATCAGACACAGAAAAGAGGTTAAGGCTGGAGCCAGACATTGGAGTGCCTTCTCGGAATAGATCGTATTTACCGCTATAGAACTGACTGAGATTACCTACAGATTATGGAGAGATAAAAACGAGGACTAAAAATGGAGTCCCAGGATCCCAGCATTTTGAGATAGGGAAGAGAGGCAGCAGTCTTCAAAACGGAGTGAGTAGTAGCAACCAGTAAGAGAGGAGGGAACCCAAGAGAGTGTGTGCCTTGGAACACCTAGAAGAAGGGGTTTCAGAAGGGAGGAAAGGAAGGATGAGTTATGTCAAGCACTGCTGAGAGGTTAAGGTACATACCTAGCAGGCTGGATGGTGGTGCAGCTGTAGAACACAGCACTCTGGGAGACAGACTCACACAGGAAATTTACCTGTTCGCATCCAGAGACCTTCCAGAGTACCCTGGGCATACATGTGCCCGTGATCTGGATTGGCTGAGGCTGAGGGTGAACTGTAGCATCAGGACCCTGTCAGGGGTGCTGTCTTTCTGGCTCTGTCTCTCCTGCTCATGGAGTAACTACACTTAAAATGAAAAGATACAGACAGAACTGATGAATGGATTTGGCAAGATGGAGAGGTGAACTCTAGAAAAGCAGTTTAGTGCAATGTAGGATATAAGTTTGACTGGAATTAATCAAGGGAGGCAGAAAGCGGAATATGAGGAAAAACTATTCTTTTTTTATTAAGAGAAAAGGCATGCAAATCTTATTAACATGCAAATGCACACAGGAGCCATAAAATATAAAACTCAAAAACAGGCCAGACTATTGAGGTTTAAATATCCTCTTCACAGGAGAGCTGAAAATGGGGTGATGGTGGTGCAGGCAATTTTAGAAGAAGTGATTTTTAGGAGGAAAGAGTGGGCCCAATGCTCAGACAATGATGAGTAAAGGATGGAGAGATCCCCCCTTTTTTTTCTGATTATACTGGGGTTTGTATTATGGTTGAATTTACTAATTTTTCTTACTAGATAATAGATTTGGCAGTGGAAGAACATGAGTCTTACCTACTTTGGAATAGCATATTGCTTTAAATGTATCAGCCTCTCCATAAATGTGTTTAAGTACATTTTCTTTTTTAAAATCATTTTAAAAACATTTAAAATTTTATTTTTTATTATTATTATTTAAACATTCGATTGCTATACATCATTTGGCTTGTAAAGAGAATTTACCCAATATGAAATACATGTCAGACCAGCCCAGTTGAGAATACTATATATATTATCATCAACAGGTAATAAACCATTTCTATGTTCCACAAATGTCTTTCTTCTCTATTATTTTCTCCCTGATTTTCTTCCCTATACTATTCCCCTCTCTCGCCCTCCGTCCACACTGGGAGAGATTATTTTTTAACAGGTCTGTAAAGAAAGAGCAAAATATTGTGAGTGGGATATCATTAGGAGGACATGAGGTCTAATGCGAATTTTTTAAAGGTTTATTTATTTATTTCTTCCATGAGTGAGACACACACAGAGAGAGAGAGAGAGCAAGAAAGAAAGAGAACACACCCCCAAATGGTCTTGACACCGTGGTCCACCCCCAGCTTCAGCCAGCCCCAGATCACAGGCACGTGCATGTGGACGTCTGGCATACTCAGAGAGGTCTCCAGAAGTGAATCTGGAAACTTTCTATGTGGCTCAGCTTGGTAGAGTGTTGTTTTACCCCTGTGCCATCGTCCGATTCCAATAATATATATTTTTTGATTGAAAGAGAGTGTGTGTACTTGCCAGAGAGAGAGAGAGAGAGAGAGAGAGAGAGAGAGAGAGAAAGAGACAGACAGAAAGGGAGAAATAATCTCTCAATGGGGTGTGGTCACACTGCAATCCTTTTTCCTCCATCTCTGCATCCTGTCTGCATTTTGGGCACATAGGCACACATGACTGGTGTGTTTCTCAAGCCACCAGGGCTGGGATTGGAATCTGTCTCACTTAACCACTAGGTCACGGGGCTGGCCAATGTTTTCTTTTCTTTTTTTTTTTTAAGATGAAAGACAGTAGTTCAAGAATATGCTGTCAGGAATGATCCAAAAGCAAAAGTAACACTGAAGATACAGAAGAGAAGAGGGAATTATGAAAGCAAAATCCTTGAGTAGGAGGAGATGGAATTCAGTGCCAAAGGGAGCATTAGCCATGATAGGCAGCTCAGGGAAGGAAGATGCAGGATGTCTGGCAGATTTGGAAGATGAGTCAGACCTGGTCCAATTTTTTCCATCTTTTCAGTGTAAGACAGGTCATCAGTTGGGAGTCAAGAAATGGGTAAGGATGCTGGTGGTTGGAAAAGGTTGTGGCGTAGTCAGCCTGGGGTGATGGTGGAAGGTGACTTGAACAGGGACATGTAATAGGGATTTCCAGGCAATGCATAGATACCTGGGAACATACAAGTGTACTGATAGGCCTGATGGCCGGCCAGTGGAAATGAAGGGAAGATCCAGAGGAGAGAACAAGGGTTCAATATATTACCTTGGACGCATTTGGATAAATCTCTCAAGTTAAAAACATAATGGGACTTGGCAGGTGTCGGTAGGAGATCAACACTCATTCTATTGTAAATCTCAACTGAAGCTTCTACAATGTTTGGTGCAGTTTGCTTTACAGCTGGTGGAAAGTCATTCAGGAAGCCATTTAAGATGGCCTAGAAGTAAAACATAATGTGAGTTGATTAGATTTTTTTCACGACAAAAAGTCTTTTACTTTTAAATGATTATCAGTACACCAAGTAATTACATGTAACAAGTTTGTGAATTCTATCATCTAATATTTTGATTAAAAGAAATTAAAAGCACCCCAAACGATTACACTAGTAGTCACTGTTCTGTCCTTTAGCCGGAAAGGACTACTTTAAGGCTGGCTGCTGCTTCCCACAGGTTACAAGTAATTACTCACTACTTTTTCATAGATAAAGCCCCTGACCTTCAAGAAAGCATTAGGAAAAAAAAAATCCCTCCCTTTCTTCAAAGAATTTCCTTTTTTTACTAGATCTAAGAAAAAAAAGTTAACCCTGAGATAGGTGTTGCTTGAGTTAAAGGCATAGGAAAACAACACATACACACTAAATTTCTAAGAAATATGAGGTAAAAAGATGAATTCTTGGGACCAGCAGTTAGCGTAATGGCTATGTCGCTGGACTCCCGCGTAGTCGACCGCGGTTCGAGTCCCGGACCCGGCGGCTTAAACTCACGCCGGGCGCGTGTGCGTGCGTGCCCAAGATCCCGAGAGGAGAATGGAGGAGAAGGGATTGCGGCGTGGCCATCCCCCCTGGGGGGTGATTTCCTGCTTTCTGTCTCTCTGTCTCTCTCTGTCTGTCTGGCGAGCGCACGCACCCTATAGCAAAAACCTCTCCAAAAAAAAAAAAAAAAAAAAAAAAAGATGAATTCTTTGGATAAGTTCTAAGTCTGTACAAAGAAGCTAGATTTGCTACTCTGCAAAAAGTGAAAGGACCTGCAATATAATATAGAGAAATAATTTAAGGCCTTTCCCAAAAATGTAACTGGAGCTCCGTAATGCTTCATATTCCATGAGGGCATGTAAGACTCCAATCCATGGGACAGGCACTTCGTTCTTCTATCCATTTATGTGATAGTTTTCATAGATTTCTGGCCAGATGTTGCAGACAAACGTCAAGAGTTTATCCAAGACTTGATCCCTGTTCTGTAGGAAGTAGTTCTGGAGTATGTTCATCTTCTCCTGAGTCTCCTTCTCCACGTCAGTGCTGCAACTACTGTGGGATCCCAGAGCCGTGGCTTCCTTGGCCTTGAATTCTTTCTCCCTCTGCAGGCGGTATTGTTCAATTTCAGCCTGAGCTGCTTTGGCCAGCTTCAGCCTCCGGGGTTCTTTGGCTTGCGGGTCTCGGACACCTCCACGGCCCGCTTCTCGGCCTGCAGCAACGGCTGGATCCCCTGCAACTGGCTAGCCATGGCGGTGGTGACTCCAAGGGCCAGGCCAGTGGCCTTACCTAGCTAGAAGGCCCTTTGGGTCGACCGACCCCGTGGCCCACGACCTGTGCCTGTGCACAGCCTAGATTGTTTTTTAAAACCAAACTCCTGGGGACCAGCAGTTAGCGTAATGGCTATGTCGCTGGACTCCCACATAGTAGACCAAGGTTCGAGTCCCGGACGCGGTGGCTTAACCTCACGCCAGGCGCGTGTGCGTGCGTGCCCAAGATCCCGAGAGGAGAATGGAGGAGAAGGGATTGCGGCGTGGCCATCCCCCCTGGGGGGTGATTTTTCGCTTTCTGTCTCTCTCTGGCTGGCGAGCGCACGCGCTCTATAGCAAAAAACTCTCAAAAAAAAAAAAAAAAAAAACAAAAAAAAACCTCCTTTAAAGACTTCAGATCTGATACTTCTAATAACTAGGAAACTTCTAATGGAAGGGCATCTGAGTGTTAGAACACTTCTGTTCATTTCAGAATATGTTTCAACTATGGGCTCACTGCTCTCTTCCATGCTTGCTGGTGCCACCTGAGCAGCATTCTGACTGGTGAATTGACTTTGAACTCACTCTCAATTAATTTGGACCTCTGCTTGCTGTGGGTCCAGAAGGTCTTCATGGAGGGCACAAACTCATCTGGAAATGAAATGAAGTCCTCTGTCTGAATTTTATGGGGGAATGACCAATATTCCCATAGATTTCATCTTTATGTATCTAAAGTGTGATTTATATCTAAATATGAACTCCCCCAACCCTCAGGCAATGGCACTACTCTCCTGTCAGATCAGGACCTTAGAAGACTCTTGATACCTCCCGTTTTCTTTTTCTTTTCTTTTCTTTTCTTTTTTCTTTCTTTTTTATTTTTTTATAGGTTTTTGGTATAGGGCACGTTCACTCACCAGAAAGACAGAGAGAGACAGAGAGACAGAAAGTGAGAAATCACCTCTCAGGGGGGATGGCCACGCCACAATCCCTTCTCCTCCATTCTCCTCCTGTTATCTTAGGCACACACGCACATGTGCCTGGACACCCCAAGCTCCTTCCTCCCCCAGGCCTCTGCACATGATCTTTCTCCCAACACCCACAGGACCCTCTGCTTGGTAGGAACTTCTCATCCTTCCCGTGTTAGGTTACCTGCCATTGTTTCAGGGAGGCATTTCCTGAGCACCCAATCTAAAACAAATCTTCCCATCAGAGTCTCTGATTGTCTCCTACATAACTTACCACAATTTGAAAGTACATATGCTTATTTACTTGCTAGCCTTCCACCCCCAGTTGCTTGGGAAAATTATTATAGTTTATATAATAAATAATTCCCATCACCATTAACTCATAGCAGAAGCCACCAGAATAAAGACTAATGCTTGTAAGTTAATATTTGTGACTTTAGACTTGCGGCTCACATATGAGATATCTTGAAATAAACTGAAGTATGGGACCAGCAGGTGGCGTGGTGGTTAAGATGCTGGACACTCCCACATGGCCGACCACGGTTCAAGTCCTGGACCTGGGGGCTTCCTTTCTCACTTTCCTCTCTCCCTCTCTGTGTCTCTCTCTGGTCAAATTAAAATGAAGGAATGAATGAATAAATAAAAATAAAAAAAAATAAACTGAAGTGTTTGCTTTCAGTGGGCTCCTGTTGAACATGGCTTCAGCAGCTTATGATGCAGCTTATCTGTCTTTCTGAGGTACCCCCTCCTCTTGGACCTCCAATATGAGTTTGACATACTCCATATGGCCTGTATTTTGAGCAGGACCATTCCAAACCCAATATATAGATATGTATATATGTGTGTATATACACACACACACACACACACACATATATATGTATATATATTCAGCTGTGAGCATGGCATGGTGGCTAAGGTGGCTGGGTTCCATAATGGCTGTCTATGTAGTATGAGTCCTGGACCCAGCAGCTTGAAAAATATGCCAGGTATGTGCATGCATGTGCCCAAAATCCCAAAAAGGAGGGAAGATTGGAGGAAAAGAGATTGTGGCATGACCATCCCCTATCGGGGTAGTTTCTCACTTTCCCTCTCTATCTCTCTCTGGCAAGCGCACATGGCTCTAGTAAAACCAAACCAAACCAAGCAAAACACATAAACAAATGCACATGCACGCATGCACATGTGCACACACACATACACACACAAACACATACATTACACATATGCAAAAAGTTCTAGCCTATCTATTTTCCATTGCACAATTACAGTTTCTAACATACATATTAATAGCTGTGTTGTGTATGTCCATATTTGTCTCATTCATCTGTTATCTCTTCTTCGTGGTAGAAGCTCTATGAGGACAGGAATGGCATTTGTTCTGTTCGAAATGATCTAATGTCTGGCATATGGCAGGTACTCAACACCACATACTTGTTTAATGAATGAATGAATGAATGAATGAAGGGCTACTAAATTGGTATTCATAAACTGAAATTAGCATGCCATTTTAGAGTTCACTGAGGGCCGGTGTTCTACTTAAGGGTCTGACTTCTATGACATGTTTGGCAACTTGCCAGGGCTTCCACTTAGAGTACTCCCACAAGATAGAGTCAGAATTCTCCTGGTCTGAGGGAAGATGCTTTGGCAGGAAGACATATGCAGTTGGCCATTGTTCTCAATTACTACTGTTTATCCTTCTACCTGGAAATCTCATTTAATTTAGTAGCAACATTACCGATTTAATTTGCTGAGTGCTGTTTAGTTTACCCTTAGAATCTGTAGTGATGGATACTTCGGCATGAGAATTTCCAAAAGTCAGTACACAGGTGTGTTATGAATTGTGGTTCAAAGATGAGTCATCCATAAAGTACATATTCTGAATCTATGCAGTAGTACTCTTGCTGCATAAATGTAGTGTTTAGTTAGTTTTCAACAGATTATCAAAGGAAGTACAGTCAAGTGACTGCTTTAAAACTAATAAGTGATGGAACCAGCAGATGACATGATGGTTAAGGTGCTGGACTCCCACATGGTCTACTGTGATTTGAGTCCTGAACCTGGCAGCTTGAAAATCATGCCGGGCTTGTATGCGCGCATGCCCAAAACCCCAGGAGGAGAATGGAGGAGAAGGGACTGTGGCATGGCCAACTCCCTAGAGGGCGATTTCTCACTTTCCCCCTCACTGTCTCTGACAAGCACATGCGATCTGACAAAAATCTTTTAAAACATTAAAGAAAAACAAGCTAATAAGTGATTAAAACATTATGTATATTACATATGTACTAGTTATACATATAGGCTTCCTTTATACAATACAAATAAATAAATTTGTGTATGTTGTTAACAACAAATTTGCTTGAACTTATTGATTTTGCTTTTCTTCAGTTCTTAGTTATTCCTGGATTTTTTATCCTCCGCATAATGACAAGGATAGACTGGTGGGCTGTGCATCTGCTCAGACAGGTTGCAACTAAAAATGAAGTTTGATATCCACGGGCCTAGAGCAAGTACTTTTTATCTTTGGGGAGAATATTCTATTTGTTCTGGCAATGAGAGAAATGTGCTTTCCCACCTAAATCCAGCCCAGCCCAGTAGCTGCCAGAATCTCTCAATATTGCCACATTTCATTTCCATTTCCACCCGCAACTAGTGTGCGTTTTAAATATAGACCTGTTAAGTTACAGTGGGAAGAAGCAGCTTCTGCTTCTGCCTGTTTTCAGCTGTGATATGCTTGCCGGGTGATGTTCCGGTGAGTAACATGTTCCTGTGGATGTGACAATCTCACAGGAGGTGGGAGGTTGGGACAATTCCTTCCCCAGGAACCCAGACACTACCTTTTCATTTCCACCTGGCAAGCATTTTGGAATGATTAAGCACAACTTTTTGTTTTTGGTGGGGATAGCCCTACAAGGGCCCTGCTAACCCTTTAACTTATTAAAAAAAATGAAATAATTTGCAAATGCAGTACTTTCTCATCAAACATTACTCGGTAAACCCCTTACCATCTATCACATCACAAAGTGTGTCTCGGTAACGTGGTTGGGAGTCCCTCACTTCAAACTCCAAAACAAAAACAGGAAGGTTCTCAGAAAAAGTGGACAAGAGCTTACAAAAAAACCCTTCTAATGACTGTGATAGTCTCCATGACCTACTTCATGACTTGTTCTAAGCCCTCTCAAAAGTTATAAAAAAGTGGTAGTTTTTATATATCATTTGTCATTTACTCCTAGACATCTTAGAACTATTTAAAATGTACTAAAAATAATTTCCCATGGATATAAGCTATTTCAACATGAATAGAAAACCCCATCCCCTGTACTCAAGTTTGTGTAGGTGCCGGCTCTGTCCCTTTCTCTCTAAGAGGGATTCCATGGAAAGAAGAGGCTGACGCTGGTAGATGCGGAGGCTTTCTTGATTTGGCATCCTAGTGCAATGGCCCACAAAGTCAGCTTCCCCACACCAATCCCTGAGCTGTTGTATTCTACCTGTAAACCCACTCTGCCATTTTCTTCTCTGTGATTGCATTCACCCAAGGACTTTATTATTTTTTTAAGTTAACTTATTTCTTCCATAAGAGAGGGAGGGAGGGGAGGGGGGGGGAGAGAGAGAGAGAGAGAGAGAGAGAGAGAGAGAGAGAGAGAGAGAGACCCAATGGGATCTTGATGTCCCGCTTCACCTCCAGCAAGCCTGATCTGTGTACAGGGAGACCTTGGGCTGTGAATCCTGGACCTTCCCTGTGGCCTCTGCATTGCAGAGTGTTAAACTGTGCCACCACAGCTGGCCCCACCCAAGTACCTTCTTTCTCTAGGATCTTATCCTTTTTGTCATTTCCCATTCTCCTCCGAGTCCCAGCTCACAATCTGTCTGTTCTCAGCAGCCTTTGCTCTCTGGTTATGGCATGCTCTAGTCATGCAGCTTCTTGTTCTCTTGTAGTATTTAAATAATGCCTCACATTTATTGAACACTTCTATTGAGCACTTCTAGGGCAGGTGCAGTTATTTTCCTGCTTAAAAGAGGGAGAAGTGGTCCCTTGGGGAAGTTACTACAGGTAGAAGAATATGGGTTACTGTTCTCGGGGTGGCAGCTGAGGTGATTAGTTCTGCTTTGGGTGGGTTGAGTTTGAGCCTCCTTGGGTTATCAAGTGTCACGTTTGGTGGCAAGTGACATACAGACCTGGCAGTTAGGTTTGAGATGAGCACGGAGGAGGACACTGGGCAGTGGATGGGACCTGCCAAGAACTATGTACGAGGTGCTAAGAGGCAAGGGTCTAGGGCATATCCTTCCTTAAAGGTAGGGGCTACATTTGGACACTCTCCCTGCATTCCTAAAACCATCTCTGAGACTACAAACACCAGAGGCAGTGATGCCAATGCCTGCGAGTTACTCTCCAGGTGTCCATGTTTATGAGCCTTCTGCTCAGGAAAGGGATGCTTGGGCACCCTAGAAACATAGGAGGCTGCTCTGGTAGTTGAAGCCTTGGAACAAATATGAAATATGGTCCCCCCAACACCTTTTGCCTTCCCCCCCCTTTCTCATTTTTACTTTCTAGAAGTTTATTTATTTATTTCTTCTGAAAGAGAGAGAAAGAGAGAGAGAGAGAGAGAAAGAGACCGACCCCAACAGGGTGTTCATTGCCACAGTACATCCTTAACTTTAGTTAGCCAGGATCATGGATATCAGGACCTAAAATGTACAGGGAGGCCTTGGGATGAGAACTGGGGACCTTCCCATACAGCTTCAGCATCACAGAGCATTGCATTACTGACATACAACTACAGCTGACCTCCTTTTGGCGAGATTTAATCCACACTCACCTGAAAAATCTGTTTCAGACTGTGCTCTGAGGGCATCGGGAGGCACAGCATGCTGAAGTGCCGGATGAAGCGGGGAGTCACAGGGTTGCGGCCACCGCCTGGAGGGGCACACGCCGATGCGATCGTTACATCCTACATAGGGAGAAATCCGCTTGGGTCACCCAGCAGAGGAGATGAGATCTTCCCAGTCCACAGCAGGACTCAGAACTTTTTTTGGAACCTGCCACATGCTAGCATTGCAGTATGTTTTTGTACACATTAAATGACTTTGTCTTTACCATCACCCCAGCAGATCACTATTATTACCCCCATTTTCAAAGAAAAATTATTTATTTATTATTATTATTTAATTTGATATAGGGCATGTGTGCTTGACAGAGAGAGAGAGAAAGCAAATTACCAGGTCCGGGACTCGAATTGCAGTTGGCCATGTGGGAATCCAGCTCTTTGACCACCATCCTACCTGCTGGCTCCATTACCCCCATTTTTTTTTGGAGAGGTTTTTTTGCTATAGGGTGCGTGCACTCGCCAGACAGACAGAGAGAGACATAGAGACAGAAAGCGAGAAATCACCCCCTAGAGAGGATGGTCATGCTGCAATCCCTTCTCCTCCATTCTCCTCTCGGGATCTTGGGCACGCACGCACACATGCCCGGCGTGAGTAAGCCACCGGGTCCGGGACGCGAACTGCGGTCGACTACGTGGGAGTCCAGCAACATAGCCATTACGCCAACTGCTGGTTCCCCCATTACCCTCATTTTAAAGATGAATAAACCAAGGCCCTGGATGGTTGAGTAAGTTGCTCAAGGTCATCAGTTAGTTCATCTACCTTAAATGAGGGAGCTTTGTGGAAGATGGGAATTAAGACACAAGTTTATTTTGGTACAAAAAAATGGAAACCTTGCATTTTTTCCGTCATATATGTTTTCTGTGGAATTTCTGAAGAGCCCTTGTATAAGTACCTGTATGTAAAAATCTAATCTTAAAAAATTTGTATCTGAAGTTCTTTCAACAAGTAAAAATAGCTGATTGCCATTTTTCCTGGTAGTTACATTCTGTAACACTGTATTAGCAAATATAAAACCATTGCTCATGGGGAAATACAGGGATAAGTTCCTGTGAGCCTCTGGTCACAACGCTTTTGTTAATTCATCCATACATAACTTGTTTTATGTGTGCTTCTGTTTAAAGACACCTTACTTTATATTGTTGATTCATGAACATTGAACTCATGGCTGACCACACTATAACTCATGCCTCATGAAGCTTATGGAATGCATGTATTTTCTGTTAGGGCATTTCACAGGCCGCTTGTGCTTGGAAACAGTAGACTGCACTTTAGCACTATACTTGGGGCCATTTTAAACAGCAAAATCACCCACAGAAAGTATAAAAATGTGGCAGTAAGTAGAGCGCAAGAGGCACTTGCAGAAACTAGGCAAAATGCTGCCTTGCTTGACCTCAACTGGGAACTGTGTGTTGAAAGGCTAGAATTTTTTTCCACTGTGTGCATGTCCGCCAATGACTGAGAAAGTGCTGTGAGTATTGGTTGCAGTTACACATAAATTCTGTGAGTAGGGGACTCTGCAAACACAAGAGTCCACAAATAGGATCTACTCACAATACAGCAGCTATTGTGCTGGGCTCTTGTAGGCAAAATGGAGTGCAAAAACCCTGTGGTTATAATAGAGAGAAAAAGCAGCCTTTTCTCTGCCTTAGTGGTGCTCTTGTGGGATGGATGGAGGTTAATACCGTAAGCAATACTTAAAGATAAATATGTAAATATAAACCATGGCAGTTTCTTAGAAGGAAAGGGACATAATGCTAAGGCAATGCTTGATGGAGGGATCTAACTTAGTCTTCAGGGTCAGAAAAGATTTCACCAAGGAAGGGACATCTGAAGTAGAGATCTGAGGCTGACAGGAATCAAACAGAAGACAAGGCCAGAGTAGGCATTTCGAGTCAGTTCCTTCAGTGGGAAGAGAAATCCTAGGACTAAGAGGAAGGCACAAATGGATCTTAAACAATGGATTGGCAGCTTGAGAGCTGCATTTTGAAAAGGCCATGTTTGGCTGTCCATAAACTAGGGAATAGGCTATAGGTATTTAGAAACCGGGTAACTGCAGCAGGTTCAACTGTATTGTAGGAGAGAGAGGGCTTTGGCTCCAGATCATGTCTGTGGAAATGGAAAAAAAAACAGGTGACTAGAGAAATATTTATGATGATTAGCCTGTATGTTATAAAGAAATGCTGAAATTTGAAAAAGTCAATGAATATAAAGTACCAAGCTGATCCTATTAAGAATTTAACATCAATATTTTGGGGGCCTGGGACGAGCAGATAGTGTAATGGTCACATCACTGGACTCTGGTCTAGTTGACCATGGTTTGAATCCTGGTCCTGGCAACTTAAAACTCATGCTGGGTATGTGTGCATAATCCCAAGAGGAGAACGGGGAGAAGTGATTATGCCATGGCTATCCTCCCCTGGAGGGGGGAGCAATTCTTGCTTTTATCTCTCTGTCTTTCTCTGACTCTCTGGTGAGCACACGTGCCCTATAGCAAAAATATCTGTCTGAAATAAATGTATATGTACATCTAGGTATATAAAATATAACATATACACACACACACACACACACACACACACACACATATATATATATATATATATACATATATATATATGTGTATATATATATATACACACACACATATTTTTTGCAGGGGGGGCCTGATAAAGTAGATGAATGGTATTTCTGAACTGTGTCTCCCTTCTCCTCAGACTCAGTTCCACAGTACTGAGACCTGAGGCTGGCATCTTCACGCCCCTGTATAGTCAGTTCCAACAAACAACAGCTCACTATGTTCCAAGCATTAACAGTGGCAGGACTCCTGGGAATGAAAAGGATGGAGGGAAGGAGTTCAGGGTCTAGTAAGGCAGAACAAGACACAGGATGAGAACACTACTAGCTCTGACTCAAGGCAGACTGTGACGGTCCTAATAGAGATCCATGTTTTATTCTGTGTGAGTGAAGAAGGTGATCACTCTCGGAATGGTGGTTTTGGGAAAGGCCTTGTGCAAAATGCAATGTGAAGAGTGGTCTTAAAGGAGTGGGAGGACTCCAATGGAAGTTGGAGACAAGGACTTTCTAGGTGGAGGACAGCTTCACAAGGCACAACAGTGGGAGATGGTGGGAGACGGGAACATTCAGGAGACAGAAAGCCTTCTTCTTTGGTGGGGTTGTGAGACATGTGTGAGGGGGCAGCAATACCCTTGGATCCCAACAGCTGTTCATGGCCATACATGGGAGCTCCTGAGTACATAGGTGAGTCATTTCCATGAGATTCACTTAGCAGAGAGGAAGAGGATGGATGGTAGGGAGTTTGGGTGGCCATTCTTTTCTCACCCTCATCCCAGTGGTTATGAATCTGGGAAACTGTAGCCCTGCAGAGGGCACATACTATTCTTTCTTCACTGGGTTGTCAGGAAGATAAAATTAGATAAACTCATTTGGAAGGTAAAAAAGGCTTAATGAAAAAAGAGTGCTTTGTTTACAAGGTGGCCTAATTATAGTCTATGTTTGGGATGTATTTCCTATTTAGTACAGATTCTAAGTACAGTCTGGGAGAAGAAAACAACTGACCCCTTTCTGGCTATCTTCTGTCCTAGGTTCCTTGTATCGGTGACTAAGAGACCCATTTCTCAGGACTTACTGCCCATGCACCCAGAAATTTTCATCTCTATGCAGCTTGAACTAACTTTCAATCTCCATTTTTCCCTCTGCCACTTAAGTTTATTTTCTTTCTCATTTCGAAGAACGTTTATGTCCTATTTGTACTCTCCACTCGACTTTCACGATTACTGCATTTCATCTGTTATTTTCTGTGGAGATTCTCCCTTCCTTATTCTCTAACCAGATGTGAGCTCAACCAGGACAGAGATTTCAAATAGTCTCATTCACACCAGTAGCCCCAGGACCCAGAGCAGTGCCTGGAATGTTGAGTGAATATTTTTGAATAAATGAGTATGCTTCTCACCCACTCAAGTAGTTTAAGGTGCTGGACACTATATACTATGTCACACTAAATAATGCACGTTCAAGTTTTAAAACAGCCTTTTAAATTTTTTTCTGTTTCTAACTATAAACCTATATGCTGAATTTTAGTTTTCCTTCCAAATTTGTATATGTCTGTCCATTCTCACTCCAGAACTCCCAATTAAGAGATCATCAGCTTGATGGAAGGAGAGAGACTGAAGGAGAAAGAGAGAAACAGAGAGAGAGAATGTGAGCACTCTACCTGGATATCTCAAGGAACCCGAGCTTAGCAAGGGGATGGGGAGGACTCACAGCTGAAATATGGATTCAGAAGCCAAATGGTCTGGGCTCTAATATCAGATCTTTCACTTAGTAATAGTGTGACCTTGGGCTGGTGCTATAGTTTGGGTGTTCCTTTCCCCAAATCATGGGTTGGGACTTAGTTGTAATGTAAAAGCGCTAGCTGAAAGCTTAATCCCTTCATGCTGTCCCAGGTTGGGGCCTCTGGGTATAATAAGGCCATTAGGGTAGAACCCTGTGTTTGGGTTCTGGAGGAAGGAAAAGAAGACAAAAACAGGCAGAAAAGTATGGACAGTTGCTTGATTCAAGATGCTTCCCACTACCATTTTGTCATATGTTTGGATCTTCCAGGTGGCCAGAACTATGAATCAAATAAACCTTTATTTTCTTAATCCAGTCAGTTTCAGTAACTTTTGTAAGCAATGAGAACATAGACTGAGACAGATGGTCACATGACTCTACACTCTTGCCTGTTTCCTCAGCTCTAAAATGGGGCTAATAACACTTTCTATCAAATAGGGGTATGAGCTAGTAAGTGGGAGGAACTTAGATTATTGGGTACAATTATTTTCATCATGAGTCAAATTAAACTCATCCCAGATGTGTCACCCCTTTCTGTCTAGGAGGCAGTCAACCTAGGTCCCCCCTTCCTCCTCTAACTCATATCTCAAAAGTCCTGCTGGTCTGCCTCCTAAATGCTGCTGATCATACACATCACCATATCGAGACTCTGATCCTCATTTCTTGTCTGTGCTCATCTCTTATCCACTGCCGTTTCTCTGGTATTGCCTCCTCTCTGGCCCATACCTCCCCTGCAGTTGAGGGGATGGTCCCATAGCATTCCTTAAGAGGAATATCTCCATCACTTACAGGACACATCCACTTTCCTCATTGTGTGACCACAGCCCTCTGGGCTGGGACCTCTGCATCTCGTGCTACTGTGTCACTTACGGTTCATATCACCACGGCATTGCACTTTTCTGCTTCTTAGCTGTGAGATGCTCCCTTTCCTGGGCTTTGGTATGCTCTGCCTTCATAATCCAGCTTCCACATCATCACTTCTGGAAAAACTTCTCTCAACTCAGTCCCACCCATGTCTATCATTTGTCTCTCCCCATGCACCACCTTGCCATATATATGTCTTCCCACTCTGAAGCTGAGCCCTCTGGGAGGTGTGATCTGTCTTGCTTGTCCATGAATTTCCTGAGTCAAGCATGGCAAGAACTTAATATTTAGTCTGAATGAACAGAATAACATGCTAGAAACACAAAAGTCATATGTTATGGTCTGAACTATGTCCCCTACCCACACATCATATGTTGAAGTCCTGATACTCAGTATGTCAGAATGTGACTATATTTGAGATAGTGTCTTTAAACATGGAATTAAGCTATTGGGTTGTTGGAAAAGTCATGATGCATTTTGCATAGAAAAGCATAAAAACATACATCACGACTTTTATGACAACCCAATAAAATGAGGTCATTAGGGTGATTCTTTATCTGATATGACTTTTTTTTTTTTTTTTTTTTTTTTTTTTTAAGAGAGATTTTTGCTATAGGGCATGTGCGCTTGCTAGGAAGACAGAGAAAGTGAGAAATCACCCACCAGGGGGATGGCTGTCCACAATCCCTTCTCCTCTATTCTTCTCTTGGGATTTTGGGCATGCACGCATACACATCCAGTGTGAGTTTCAAGCTGCCAGGTCTGGGACCCGAACTGCAGTAAGACATGTGTGAGTGCAGTGGCATAACTATTATGCCATCTGCTGGTCCTGTGACTGGTGTTCTTAGAAGAGATTAGGGCACAAAAAGGGAAGCACATGTGAAGATAAAAGAAGGTGGCCATTTATAAGCCAAGGAGAGAAGCTGCAGAAGAAAGCAACCTTATGAACACTCTGATCTTAGACTTTTAGCCTTAAGAATTATGAGAAAGGAAATTTCTGTAAAGCCACCCTACCTGTGATATTCTGTTATTGCAATCCTAGCCATATTTCCTATGCCTAGACATATTTCCTGGCCAATTAAAGTAATTAAAAAAAAAGCAACCTGTATATCTTTCCAAAAGAGTTTGTTTCTGTCATAAAATCCACCAAAATCTTGATACTGCCGAAGTAGTTCAATTGGAGGCTGAGAACCATAGCGATCCAGTCGAGGCATGTTTAAATCATCAACAAAAATCACAACTCGTTTGTTTCCTGGTGCTCCTGCAGACATAAAATGAATTTACTTAAAAATATTTGACTTGCCTTTAGTAAAGGTAAGACAGAGCGTAGGTATGGCTTTAGACTCAATCACACCCTGAAGGTCATAATGAGCTTAGTTCCTTCTGTGAGTGAGGAGGTTCCCATGAGAGCCTGCCTCTCCTCCTAATTAAGAGGCTATGAGAGAAAGGAGAGAGAGAAAGAGAGAGAGGGAGAGAGAGACTCATCCAGCCTTGCAGGGAGCCAGGATGTCCATGTTATTGTGTCAGGTGGTCCTCACTGTCACTCAGAGAACATGATGATGGCAGTTCTACAGTGAAGTCAGGACCTTTCTCAATCCCAGCCGTACCTACTGCCCTCACCTACTGTGGTCTGGGTGTGGGTGATGAAGGACATTTTCTTTTCACATTAAGACACAGATTGCCAAAGGTTTTCTAACACAAATTCCATTTTACTACCCTCACAGGGAAAACAGGACTGTATCTTCAAAAGCATCTTTTTAAAAAAAATCTGTTTATTTACAGTCATTCACTGTACATCAATACAGTCTACAAAATGAGATTTTCCATCCAGTATACATTGCATATTGGCTCAATCAAGGATATTACCATGCATGTTACCATCAATGAATAATTTTCTATTTCTTGTTTCTTATATATATATTGCTTTATCCCCCCCCCCCCCCCCCTTAATTCCCTACCTCTCACCCTCTGTCAGCTCCCTGCTTTTCCCACACTGTCTCTGGTATGTACAGTTGTTTTCCATACCTTTTTCTTCCACATTTTATTGATTCAAAAAGATCCTGATTAAAAGGTTTTCAATAAAAAGCATCTTTTTTTTTGAGAGGTTTTTGCTATAGGGCGTGTGCTAGAAAACCGGAGAGAGACAGACAGAAAGCAAGGAATCACCCCCCAGAGGAGATGGCCACGCAACAATCCATTTTCCTCCATTCTCCTTTTGGGATCTTGGCCACGCATGCATACGCGCCCAGTGAGAGTTTAAGCCACCGGGTCCGGGACTTGAACTGCAGTCAACTACATGGGAGTCCAGCGACATAGCCATTATGCTATCTGCTGGTCCCGCAATCGAAAGGACCTTGATCGCATGAAAGGGAATATAGTACAATAGACTACACAATGCCACATTTATCTTCAAAAAATCAAAATACATAGCCATCAGAAAAAAGAGAATAAGTGATAGCAGACAACAGAGAACAACATAAGCAGACATGAGTTCACTCACTCTGGCTTCTGGCACTTAAGACCTGATGGGCAAATAACCATATGCCTATAGTTGGGATTAATATGGGACATGATTCTAAGGTAAATGAGGCAAGCTCAGTGCTTTACTTTATCCTCTGGCCCTGGAAGCCAAGTAGCAAGAAAGGTGGAGAGAAAAATTTCTAAGAATCAGTCATAAAGATTTAGATTCCCTATCTAAAAGACAGACTGACTCCTGTTGCCTACCGGAGGAGGAAAAAGGGAACAGAGAGAAGGCAATGAAGCAGCAGCAACTCCATTGTCTAGCACAACAGGATTTACTGGATGATAAACAATATGGAAGGCAGCTGGTGGTGTCCTGCCTAGGAGGGCTGTGGGCTGAGCCAGTGAACCCCAGCAGTAAGTGGCTCTGGGATGAACTGCTAGAAGATGGGACTCAGTAGGGATTCAGATCCTGAACCCCAGCCTAGGGAAACTGTCAGTAGGGAGGCCAGTGACTGATCTGTGAACCACTCTTGGGAGCCTCTCTCAAAAGCCTGCTACTGAAAACCTGCCTCACAGAGAACATGGACAATCATTCAGTGCCAGTCAGAGAAGCAGGATCCATCCACAGAGAGGCCCAGCTAAGTGCCAGTCAGGAAGAAGACACTTGTCCTTCCCTTTTGCTCCTTCTATCCCAACACACCAGAACCTAGTACAGGGAAGTTGGGGCACCCAAGCCCCATCCACCTCCAGTACTGGCTCCAGCCACAAACCTGTCTTCCCACAGAGGAGAACAGGTTTAAATTGAATTTGGTATAGAAGTTTTACACGCCCAGTCTCAATATCTGAAGGTAACCAGAAAGTTATGCTATTTATCTAAGTAGCTAATAAAGGAGGGTGAAGGAGATGACACAAAACCTGCTTGGAAGTACTGAATGAAAAAAAAGAAAAACCCAAACCATTTTATGCTCATTCTCCAGTGAGTTCAGATAATGACATAATTATATCAGATATATAATCAGATATAAAGAGATTTGTTTTAAACAAAGAAAAATCAATGGAAGTTTGAAGAACCCGAGTATATATAGAGAGTCATGAATTGGCAGAGATTGAAGGTGTTCTGTGTCAAAGATGAAGACAAACATGCATGACTTGTTAACAGTAAGATATCTTGATATCTAGCACACACACACACACACACACACACACCCCACTGGTAGTAGTAGAACCACCTTTATAAATAAGTAAATAAAATATCCAATTGTCATTTTATTATAGGCACTGTTTATGTGACTTAATAGCATCATGAATAATTTATGTGGGGTAAACTAAAATGACAATTCTTACCTAGAATATTTTTCCTTTTTCTTTCCAGTTTTGACTCAATTATCTCTTGTGTTCTTGCAGATGATGTTTGAGCAGAAAAATTTAGATAAACAGGGACATAGCCAGCTGAATCTTGAATTTTATTTAGCAATCCTTTTGCAATAACAGACTTTAAATTAAAAATATGTTAAATGATTTCACATTCATTATACTTGAATTGTCTATATCACTAATAATCCAGTACAATGTGTAAGAAACAGAATAAAAGGAGAGAGTTAAAGCCAGAAAGAAATGTCTGCTTTCCTCTTTTCTTTTTAGAGAGAGATTTTTGCTATGAGGTGTGTGCACTTGTTAGAGAGATAGTGAGAGACGGAGAGACAGAAAGTGAGAAACACCCCTAAGGGGGGATGACCATGCTGCAATCCCTTCTCCTCTCAGGATTTCGGGCATGCATGCACATGCGCCCAGCTTGAGTTTTAAGTCACTGGGTTCAGAACTTGAACCATGGTCCACTACATGGGAGTCCAATGATGTAACCATTATGCCATCTGCTGGCCTCAATGCTGGTCTCCTTACTGAAGAGCCCGTGTAGCTATATTTACCAGAACTAAAGAAATATTCTGATCAGCTCTATCCCAGCAAAAAGTTTTATTTAAGCTTAGTCATGTGGCATAGGAAAAAGGCATGCTGCTGCATGCTGGAGACCATGAGGGAAGATTCTGGGCTCACATCCTGGGTCTGCCTCAACATGCCTGTGATCCTGCATGGCTGCAGGACTGGGGGATAACTGTGCTGTGAAGACTCTGTCAAGGTTTTGTGTCTCCCTCTTTCTCTCTAACTTTTTCCCTTACTCTCTTTCTCACAAGAAATAATAAACTTAAAAGAAAAGTTTTGTTTAGTTTCTTACCAAAGTCCATTTTGGTTACTACCCAAGCCAATTATATAGCAAGAGTCACTGAAGGACCCAAACTTCTTTTAGAAACAGTGAACTGCTGTTTATGCAGAGTCCCCCAACAGCAAGAAGCCCAAACAATCAGTATTTCTTTGTTTCAAAACCATTTGTGTGACACCATAGCTGTTACAGACAGACCTTCATCAACAGTCTTTTGGGGACACAAACTACTTTGGCCAATACCTATACAGCCAGTGCAGTGGCAGCCCCAGAAAGACCAAGGGGTACAACATTGGTCTGCAGGGTCCTCTGGTTTACATAGTATAAACTCCAGTTTGCTCAGAAACTGGAAAACTTTGGAATAATTCCCAGGGTCAATATAGGTCCACCTTAGTTATTGTTTTTTTCTGAAAAATGTTATAAAAATTATGCCAATGGTGGGTTTGGATTCCAGAGTCAGTCTGAAAACATGCCAGGTGTGTATATGGGTGGCCAAGATCCTGAGAGGCTGGAGGACTTGGGGAAGGGGACCATGGTATGACAAGTCTCTGTGGAGGATGCTGACTTTCTCTCTCTCTCTCTCTCTCTCTCTCTCCCCCTCGTGCACATGTATCCTCTCTATCATTTAAACAACGTGATAAAAATTCCTCTGAAAAATAATGTATTGTTTCTGGTGTAAGCAATGTGGAGTCCACCATGCTTTAATTTTTGGAGAGAACTTTTTGTTTCATGTAGGTTTCCTACCTTGCCAACTCCAGTTATTCCAGTAAACAACACAGAACGTTTGACTGCTAGTAGTCTTTCCATTAGATACCCATAGCGCACTGTGTCAGTTGTGGGAACAAGCATTTCAAAAAATGGAACATCTCGGCTGTACTTAAAGGTAGGTATGATTCGTTCCCAAGGATCCAGCCGTTTGGTGTCAAAATCCATATGGATACTCCACAGATCACCAGAACTGGGAAGCTAAAGTATAAAGTTAAATATCACTTTCAATAGGCTGTAGGTAATATGACACGTGACGCTTGGTAAGTTCACATAGAAATGAAGGCAAAGAACATGAATATATTTGGATTTTGATTTTCTTTGTAGAGAAGTAGTTGTTCAAGTATCACTAATTCTTTAAACACAATCATCCAATACAATGCATGAAAAAAAATCTGACATTGATTATATTAAAACCCCTTATCAGAATTATAAAGCATTTTCACTTCAATTTGACATCCAGGTGTTTACTTCATGAGAAATACTGCACTTAGTGCGAGGGGCAGGCGCTGAATGAGATCCAGCCTCTTTCAATGACCTGGTAATCTACTTGGGGGAACATGAACACTTCAGTTAGCCCTCACTGAGAAGTAAGGACTTTAATGGAGTTTACTACATTCACAAAGGAGGGGCAGCTCCTTTCTACTAGCAGGGGACTTAGGATAGTGGCTGTAGACCCAGGAAGGCTTCTAGAGGATAGTGATGCAACAGCTCACACTTGGACAAGCTGGAGCCACACAGGCAAAAAAGGAATGAGATAGAGATGGGGAGAAAGACAATGTTCAGGCTTAAAAAACAAGCTAGGAAGGCAGAAGCCATGGAAGATGAGGTACATGCTAGGAATAATGTAAATGATTACATTATACAGTGAGAAATGAGGCTAAAAACACAGACAGTGGCCAGTTCCTGAAAAGTTTTACTCATTAAAGATCTTGAAAAAAAAAATCAGTGAAGGATTCTAAACAGATGAGTGACATGATCATATTTCAGAAGGTGCATTCTAGCAGTGATATTTCTTTCTTTCTTTCTTTTTGAGAGATTTTTGCTATAGGGCACGTGCGTTTGCCAGAAAGACAGAGAGAGACAGAGACAGAAAGTGAGAAATCACCTCACAGGGGGGATGGCCATGCTGCAATCCCTTCTCTTCCATTCTCCTCTCAGGATCTTGGGTGCCTGGCATGAGTTTAAGCCACCGGGTCCGGGACTGAACCGTGGTTCACTACATGGGAGTCCAGTGACATAGCCATTATGCCAACTGCTGGTCCCCTAGCAGTGATATTTCCACCTCATTTAATAGTGACTCTTAGTAAGAGCTTAATTTTACATGGTGACTTAGTAAGTGTACTTCTATGTGCAATTCACTATTTTTTATTTTATTCTGTTTCTAAAAAAATTCTTGAGGTAAGTATAGCATAATATCTTTTCCAAGAGTTTTAAAGATCCACATCAAAATGTTTTAATATATGTATATATTAATGTAATTGCCCCAAATTAAGGTACAGATTATGTTCAGCATCTCAGAAGCCTCATTTATTCCCCTTTCTTGTTTTTATTTTTTCTAACTAATATTTTATTGGATGTGTGCTCCATATTTCCTTTTTCCATTCATTTATCAGTGGGAATTTACATTGTTTCCACAGCGTGGTTATTGTGACTAGTCCTGCTCTGAACATGGAGTGCAGCCCTCCCTTCCAAGTCCTGATTGCTATTCTTCCCCCTCCATAACTTTGAAGCCCATTTTCTCTTTTCCATTTTTTCCACATTTTATTGATTCACAAAATACCTTAAACTAAAAATATGAACAAAGCTATAATCTAGTTACAAGTACACTGTAATTTTCTTGATGTATAGTGATTTAATGTAAAAATAATGATAAAAATATAAAAAAAATTAATTTACGTTCATTCCCTGAACACTGTCACGGCATACCAAATGTGATTCCCCATTCAGAATATACTGCATAGTAGCTTAATCATATGTGTTATCGTCAATAATTTTCCATTTCTAGTTTCTCCCTATTTCTGACCCTCTGCCATTTCCCACCTTCTTCCCACACTATCTCAGTGTCTATAGTTGTTTTCCATTCCTTTTACCCCCACATTTTATTGACTCACAAAATTCCTTAAATAATCTAATTACTTTAAATAGCAAGTTCAGCTGGTATGTACATATCTGTGAATACTTGTCCGACTTTAGGCATGAAACTCTTAGTAGAATGAATATACTATGAAGTAGCTCCTAGCTGATGCTATACAGCTTAATATGATCATTAAATAAGTATTTTTAAATATATTTTTTAATTCCAAGAAAAGCATTTTTAGCTTTAATAAATCAAAGAAATGCTAAGGAACTTTAGTTAAAACTTAAAGCCAGGAAACAGGTTGGGATTCTGTTCAAATATTAGGTACATGAACCTATTGTCAGCTCAAGATGGGACAAAAGTCCTTAAAACCATGAAACAAAGCCTAGAAGAAAATCAGCAATGTTTTAGTCAAAAATCATAAAATACTATTTCACCAGTTCAGTCTAATGTATTTAATCTATCTTCTGTTGTGGTTCAATCTTCCCGATTAAATTCTGGGATATAATATTCAACACCAGACTTGTCCCTATGATTAAGTTGGCCCTTTCCTTAGTTTTTAAACTCTTATTTCTGTGTGTTTGTATCTAATTTTCCTAGTATAGCACTCCCTTCAGAACTTCTTGGAGATCTGGTCTGGTGTTGGTAAATTCTTTCAGGCTATGTTTATCTGAGAATGTTCTTGTCTTTTCTTCCCATATGAAGGATAATCTTGCCAGGTACAGTATTCTTGATTGAAATTGCTTTTCTCTTAACACTTTGAATATATTTTTCCCATTCTTTCCTCATTTGCGTTGTTTCCAAGGTGAGAGGTCTGCTGTCAGGCTGATGGGATATCCTTTGCAGGTAACTTGCCGTTTCTTTCCTGCCGATCTTAGTATCTTTGTCTGTGGTTTTGGTCAATCTGGCTATAATGTGTCTTGGAGAAGATCTTCTTGGGTTGATTTTATTTGGGGTCCTTTTTATTTCTTGGGACTGGATCTTTGAGTGCCTCTCTAGATTTGGAAAGTTTTCTTGCAGGATTTCATGAAATAGATTATAAATGCCCTTATTAGCCTCTTCACCTTCTGAGATACCAGTTATCCAGATGTTTGGATGTTTGATGGTATCTAGTATTTCTCATATATTAGTCTCATTTTTTGGACTATTTTCTCAGTCTTTGTGGTGTTTTTTCTTAGGTCAGAAATTCTGTTTTTTACATCTGAGATTCAATCTTCTGTTTGATCTAGTCTGCTTTTAATACTTTCAGGGGAGGTTTTGATTTCCCGTATTACAGCCTTTATCTCTAACAGTTCTGTTGATTCTTTTTTTATGGTGTGTACTT
The DNA here is from genome assembly GCA_026018925.1 of Tupaia tana. Classification (NCBI taxonomy): domain Eukaryota; kingdom Metazoa; phylum Chordata; class Mammalia; order Scandentia; family Tupaiidae; genus Tupaia; species Tupaia tana. The sequence goes on from JAKSZU010000003.1 coordinate 150,739,003, forward strand.
CCTCTTTCAGATTGTGCAAGAACTTCTTCAACTTCTGGAACTCCTCGGCTCTATTCTCCTGCCTCTTCTGGAGGTCATTGTCTCTCGTCTCTTACATCTCTGTTAACTTGTTACTATGAGTATTATAAATTCTTTATCAGACATTTCCATTGAACTGTCTGGATGAAGAGGAGTTATTCTTTTCCCTTGGAGGAGAGGCATTTTCTTGCTTCCCCATATTTCTTGTGACCCCATGGTGATTTCTAGTCATCCGAAAGATGGTGTATTTCTTCTTAATTCTTGAAGTTCAACCTGAGCGTTCTGGAGCATGCAGGAGGAGGAGATCTGCAATCTCTTTGCCATTCATTTTTATTCCTTTGCACAGCAGATTCAGTGGGTATTGAGGAATATGTTAACCCTAATAGCATTTGGATGTTCCCTTAGATACATCTAGACACTCAGTGAATGGAGATTGAGCAGCAAAGTGATGAGGTAAAAGAAAAAGATTAAGAAAACAGAGAGAGTGAGAGAAAAAAAAAAACAAAGAAAGAATAAAAAAAAAGAAAAGAAAAAGAAAAAATTATATATTTTTTAGGTAAAGCAAAAAACAAAAACCATGTGGCACTACTACTTCTCAGCAGCAATAGAGGAGTCTTCTGAAGGCCTGCCCCTTGCCTCTCCTAGAGGGGAGGGGGGAAGGGGGTTAGTAGCAAGATAAAGGAGGATCTGAAAGCCAAGAAAATACTTTGCCTTAACAAATTTTTAAAAGAAAAATTACAAAGAAATGAGAAGACAGAGAGAGGCAGAGAGAAGGATAGAGGGGTGGCCTCCCACTTGAGACTGGGGGTTGGAGGCTGAATTATCAATAGAAAATCTTAATTTCTCTTATTCCCTGAAATTACTAGTTCTCAGCAGCAATGGAGGAGTCTTCTCTATCTTGAATTCTTTATCATGTATTTTATGTCCTTTAAATTTAGCTTCCTTTTAAAAGATTATCTTGGTTATTATAGTTTTTTTTTCTATTTTCATGTAAATCTTAGAATGGGATTATCAGTTTATATGCAAATATAAACTCGGATTATCAGTTTATATATATATATATATATATATATATATATATATATATAAACTATAAATGGAAAATTATTGACTATAACATGTATAATTAAGCCATTATGTAGTATATCCTGGATGGGAAATCACATTTAGTATGCTGTGACAATGCTCAGGTAATGAACGAAAATTAATTAATTTTTAAAAAATGTTTCTGAAGAAAATTACAGTGTACTTGTAATTAGATTTTAGCTTTGTCCATATTTTTAATTTAATGTATTTTGTGAATCAATAAGATGTGGGAAAAAAAATCTGTTTGGGTTGGGGCCAGCAGGTAGTGTTGTGATTAAGGCCCTGGACTCCCACATGGCCAACTGCAGTTTATGTCCTGGACCCTGGATTGAGGATCACACTAGGGGTGTGCATGTGTGTGTGTGTGTGTGTGTGTGCACCTAGAATCCCAGGAGGAGAATGGAGGAGAAAGGATTGCAGCATGGTTATTCTCACTGGGGAGTAATTCCTCATTCTCTCTCTCACTGTGTCTATCTCTCTCTCCAGTGAGTACATATGCTCTATGGCAAAAACCTTTAAAAATAAATAAATAAATAAAAATAAAGAAAATAAATATGGCAAAAAATTAAAAAAAAATCTGTTGTTTTGGGATAGGGATTACCTTGAATCTTCACATTTTGTTGGGGAGAACTAACATCTTAATAATATTGAGTATCATAATCCATGAAAATAGTATACCTCTCCATTTGTTTATATTCTTTAAAATTTCCCTCAGCAATGACTTATACTTTTCAATGTAGAATTTTTTTTTTTTTGAGAGATTTTCGCTATAGGGTGTGTGCGCTCGCCAGACAGACAGAGAGCGACATAGAGACAGAAAGTGAGAAATCACCCCCCAGGGGGGATGGTCATGCCGCAATCCCTTCTCCTCCATTCTCCTCTCGGGATCTTGGGCACGCACACACACACGCACCCGGCGTGAGTTTTAAGCCACCAGGTCCGGGACACGAACTGCGGTCCACTACGTGGGAGTCCAGCGACATAGTCATTATGCTAACTGCTGGTTCCCTCAATGTAGAATTTTTTTTTTGTATTTATCATTAGATTTATTCCTAAGTATTTAATATTTTTTGCTATTACAAATGATATTGTATTAGTTTCAGTTGCTAAATTTTTGTGGATCTCATGTTCAATTTCTTAGCTAATTTGCTTATTAATTCTAATGACTTGTTTGTAGATTATTTATAATTTTCTGTATTTTCAGTCATACTTCCTGCAAATAATGTCAGTTTTATTTTTTCTTTCCAGAGTATATACTTTTTCTTTTCTTGCCTTATTTTACTGGCTACTGGCTAGGATCTTCCGTGTAGTGTTGACTGAAGATTGTGATAGTGGCTATTTCCTTTTTAAAAAATGGGTTATGGCACTTTCACTTGATTTTATAACCAATTAATAGTCTGTAGCCTGTAATTTAAAAAACACTGGTAGAAGAAGTGGGTTACGACACTCTCACTTGATTTTATAACCAATTAATAGTTTGTAACCTGTAATTTTAAATACACTGTTATTACTATTTAATAGTAAATAGGCTATTTTAATGACCCAGAAAAGAAATTATAATAGCCTGAGTTCTTCAGTGCAGTGAGGATAAAGAGACAAGGACATATTTTTAAAAATTTAAGAGAGGGACCAGTAGATGGCATAATGGTTATATTGCTGGACTCCCACGTTGTTGACCATGGTTTGAGTCCGGAACCTGGCAGCTTAAAACTCACTCTGGGTGCATGTACATGTGTGCCCAAAGTCCCAAGAGGAGAATAGAGGAGAAGGGATTGCAGCATGGCCATCATCCCTGGGGGGGGGGGGGGGGGGGGGGGGTTGGTGTGATTTCTTGTTTTCTGTTTCTCTGTCTCTCTCTGTCTCTCTGGTGAGCACATGTGCCCTATAGCACAAATCCCTCAAAAAAAAAGGAGATAAAAAAAATCCATTGAATTTAGTGTTTTGTTTGCTACAGGGAGGAGAGTAGAGAAGGGAGAATCTTTAACACTCCCTGTTATGGTTTGTTCTCAAAATGCTTATCTTGTGGTCTTGGTGGGTGGTGACTGGATATTTCTTGAAGGTTCATGTGTTGGAACACTATTACATTGTAAAGGTGCTATGTAAAAAAAAGGACTCTTTTTTTGAGAGTTTTTTTTTGCTATAGGGAGCATCTGCTTGCCAGAAAAAACAGATAGACAGAAAGAGAGAAACCATCCCCCAGGGGGAATGGCCACGCCACAATCCCTTCTCTTCCATTTTCCTCTTAGAATTTGGACACACATGCACCTGGCATGAGTTTAAGCCACTGGGTCCGGGACTCGAACCGTGGTTGCCTACGTGGGAATCCAGCGACGTAGCCATTTGCTGGTCCCCAAAAAAGGACTTTCAATGTTTCAAATACAAAGAAAATTTGAATGTAAGAGGTAATGAATATAATGGATATGTTAATTACTCTGATTTCATAACTGCACATTGTATACATGTATTAAAAACATAATGTATTTTATGTATGTACAATTATTATTTGTCAATTAAATAGAACAATAACAATGTAATGATTTAGAATTATGTTAAAATTAAATTTAATTGGTCCTTACCCTGGCATCAGGATTATCATCAAATTGTGTTCTAATGAATGTATCAAAAGAATCCCAATAGTTTTCAGTTAAGTTTCCACCCAAAGACCATAAATAACAGAATACAAAAGTCTGACATAGGATAGTGTTCAGTTTTGTTTGTTCCTGAAAGAATAAATAGAATCAGTTTTAATATTGTCTATGTAAACCTAAGAATCCTACATTACAAAGTCTAAAGACAATTCTTTCACTTAAATTCACACATTTTGAAATGAAACCAGTCTGTGTTTCTTATATTAGAGAGAATGGTTGACAGAGTAGTGTTTTCTTTTTTTTTTTTTTTTTTTTTTTTTTTGGAGAGGTTTTTGCTATAGGGCGTGTGCGCTCGCCAGACAGACAGAGAGAGACAGAGAGATAGAAAGCAGGAAATCACCCCCCAGGGGGGGATGGCCACGCCGCAATCCCTTCTCCTCCATTCTCCTCTCGGGATCTTGGGCACGCACGCACATGCGCCCGGCGTGAGTTTAAGCCGCCGGGTCCGGGACTCGAACCGCGGTCGACTACGTGGGAGTCCAGTGACATAGCCATTACGCTAACTGCTGGTCCCAAGAGTAGTGTTTTCTTAGAGTTATACCTAATGGAATACTCATGAGAAAATAAATGGCAAGACATATGTAGAATAAAAGTTCAAGGTTGTCTTTCACCAGACAATTATATATTTTTTATATCTGCATGAAAGTATTCAAGCAGATTGAGATTATGTTGTATTGAGAATACGTTGTAGAATGTAAAGAAATTCAAAATTGGGTAGAGGAATAAACTATAGGCTTGCTATCATTCCTTTGAGACTTTGAGATTCTATGAATCTTATAGTTAGTTATTAGCCCATGAAAAATTAACTTGAAAATAAAATAATCATTAATTCAGAAAATTTGGAGTTATTTATTCACAAAAAATATCTATATGGTAATCTCATTTTCCTAGTTTCATAGCAGTAAGAAAATCGTTTGTACCATTGTCAGGTTAACTCCATCTTTCACAAGTATCAAAGACTCCAATAAGCAGCAGAGTGTAGTAACTTTGCTGATATTCACTTGTGGGATTGCTTGGCTGCACTTTTTATTGATAAAATTTAAACCTTCATCAACATAACGTTGGAAAAGATTCAATATATATTCTTGGGTTTCCTCATTCAGCTGAAAATGAAATAACACATTTTTTAGTAAGAACGTATTAAATATATAATTAAGTTTAAAAACAGATTGGTTAAAAAATCTTTTCTGACAACATACTAGGTTTAAGGAAATTTAAGGAAATCTAAATTTAAGGAAACCTTCTATGATTGGGACAGAACACATAGAGGAAATTCTGGATAACTGATTGTGCTCTATCTTTTGATCTGGTAGTGAATACACAGAGGTTTCAAATGTTCACAGCATTATATAATGTTAAATGTTGAAGGCAGTAAATATGTTTATATCCTTGATTTGCTTAGTACACACCATATACATGCTTTAAAAAAAGACCATTCTGTACCCTACAAGGATGTGTAATGATTATATGCAAATCATAAATTACAATAAATATTTAAAGAGGGGGAAAAAAAGTGCTAGAGGAAAAAAAATCTAATTTTAAAAATAGTCCGAAGACATTCCTTAATAGACATGTCACCAAAGAAAACATACCAATGGCAAATAAGCATATGAAAAAATGTTTAAATCATATGTCATGGGGGATTGCAAATTAAAACAAGATATGACTTCATGCCTATTAGAATAAATAAAAGTCCAAAACACTGACAATGCCAAATTTGGCAAGGGTGTGAGTGACAAGAACTCTCTTTATTGTTGATGAGAATATAGAATGGCATAGTCACTTTAAAAGACTGATTGACCTAAGGTTGTACAAACACAAGAGATGGGGGGTGAATGCCAGATGTGGTGTGTGTGGAGGAGTGGGGCCTAAGGAAGGACATTTGGAGGAGGGATACAGAGACAGAGCATTGACAGGATGGGGAGGTGTGGTGTTATCGGTTGAAGATATTTTGATCAACTGGACTGGGAAGAAATGTTCACATATTGAAATGTTCACCTTGTAAACTAAATAATGTGATTGAATGTATATAAAAAATTAAAAAAATAAAAAGACATTTGACAGGTCCAGCAGGCAGCATGGTGATTAAGGCACTGGATTCCACATGACCAACTTCATGGTCCAAGTTCCGGATCCCACAGCCTGAAAAACACACAGGGGACATTTGCATCCATGCCCCCCAAAAATTCTGAGAGGAGAAGGGACTGCGGCATGGCCATCACCCTTGGGGGATGATTTCTCTCTTTCCTTGTCTCTGTTTCTCTCTCTCTCCCTGGTGAGTGCATGTACCCTATATCAAAAAATGTAAAAACAACAACACCACAAAACAGTTCGATAGTTTCTTACAAAGCTAATGAGGAGACTTCAAACATTACTGGGAAAATAGAATTAAAGTATGAGTTTAGTTGTTGGAAAAAATATGGAAATCCATGCATATTTTTTTCATAATATACATCTTCAATGAACCTTTTGAAGACTCCTTATATACCACAGGATCCAGCAATTACACTCCTAGGTATTTACCCAAATAAGTAGAAAACTATGTCCACACAAAAACCCCTACACTAATGCTTATGGGAACATTATTAATAATTGCCATAACTTGGAAGCAACCAAAAGTCTTTCAATAGGTGAATGGATAAATGGACTGTGGCACATTCATATAATGGAATATTATTAAGTACTAAACAGAAATAATGTAAAAAGCCATAGAAAGACATGAAGGCACCTTAAGTTCATATGGCTAAATATAAAAAAAAGATCATTTATAAAAGGTTGTATAACTGAAGGTTATGTATGATTCTAAGTGTATGACATTCTGGAAAACTGTGATTGCAGGGTTTGCTGGATGGGGAGGAGGGATGACTAAGAGGAGCATAGAGGATTTTTAGGGCTGTGAAGGTATTCTGTGTGGTATTGTAATGGTGAGTGCCTGCCATCATGTATTTTTCAAAACTCATAAATTGTATGACACGAAGAGGGAACCCTTATGTAAACTTAGAACTTTTGTTAAATTGTATCAGTATTGATTCACTAGCTTTAACAAATGCACATCAATGTAAGATGTTCATAATAAGGAAAACAGTATTTGAGGGAGACGTATATGGGAATTCTCTGCACTTTCTGTTTATCTGTAAACCTGAAACTGCTCTAAGTATAATAAAAATTGCTAATTTTAAACAAAAGTGACTTTAGAAAGTTTTAAAAATCTTATGGTAGTGGTAGTCCGTGATATAGTCTTAAATCTGAGCACCATATACTTAAAAAAGAGTATGTTGCAACTAGACCACACTATTCTTAAAATGTTGATGACTAACCCCAGTCAGAATGGCTAAGGTTAAAAAAATAAAGAACGAGGGCTAGCAGATGGTGTGGTGGTTAAGGTGCTGAACTCCTACGTGGCCTACTATGGTTCAAGTCCCAGACCTATTGGCTTGCTTTCTCACTCTCTCTTTCTTTGTCTCTCTCTCTCTCTCTCTCTGGTGAGCACATGTGCTCTATAGCAAATTAAAAATAAATAAATAAAATTAAATAAACAATTCTTAAAAAAATAAAAAGAATGATAAGTACTTGCAAGGCTGTGGTGAAAAGGGAACTCTCCTACATAGTTGGTGGGAATGTAAATTAGTACAGCCACTGTGGAGAACAATATGGAGGTTCCTCAAAAGCCTATAAATAGAACTAGCATATGATACAGCAATTCCACTCCTGGATATTTACCCAAAAAATAGGAATACACTCTGTCGGACGAGTACTTACACATCCATGTTTGTTGTGACATTATTCACAATTGCTAAGACATAGAATCAACTCACATGTCCAAGAACAGATGAATGAATTAAAAGAATGTAGCACATATACACTATGAAATACTACTCAGTCATAAAAAACAATGAGACCCTGGCATTTGACAGAAAGTGGACTAATTGTCATTCCCTTTCATCAGCCCCAAGCATTCTTATGTCAATTTTAATGCCTCAGCTTGTTCTTGGCGTGATTTTAGGGACTCTAGGAAGTGACTTGTGTTTATACTCCAGAGGAACCAATCTGGGAAGAGGCCAGGGAGTGTAGACTGGAAAGCACAGTGACTAGGCGGGCTGGCAGGCTGAAGTAACAAAAAATAAGGACACATTTGGGGAGTGTATAAACATTCCTAGGGGATCCCAGAAATTCTTAGGAAGAGGGGTAGGTCAGCCAGGCACAACGAGGGCTGTTGTACTCTAGGGCAATGCATGTTGGTAGATGGAGATACGGGGATATCTAGTACTTACTTTTTTAGAAATACCCTGCATCCAAGTTTTAACATAAGGCATCCACTTCAGTTCCTCAGGATCCACAAATACCATTCCACACCGACTGACTGTTGCAGGTGAGGCAACCTTTAGATCTTGTACCTAAAGTTGAAGAAAGTTGACTAGGAAACAGCTAATATGATGCTTCCTTATTCCTCCAACTTCAATGCTAATGATTTAATGCTAACATTTAAAGTTTAAGTTAACACAGAAAGATTTATGTGTGTGAGAGTGGGAGAACAATAAATAATTAGAAATGGAGGAGAAAAGTTAAGTACACCATAGGTTAAAAAAACCAAAACCAAAACCATGCATATAGGAAGATACTGCAAAATCCTTACGGGCAGGGATTGGTATTTATTTTCTTTTTTTTAATGTTTGTTTTTCTCTTTGTTCCTTTTCACTCATATCCCAACACTTAGTCCAACACTTAGCCCACAGTAGGCATTCAATAAGTATTTGATAAATGAATACAGTAAGGGTGGTATTTTCCATAATGTTTTTGAGTGTATTGGTCTAAATTTCTCTTTCAGTCCTTCATGACATATTCATATCAAATGGGATAGTTTATTTATATTACTATAACATTTTTTTACTTAGCATTTCAAATTATATAAAGTCATATATGTGTGTGTGTGTGTGTGTGTGTGTATATATATATATATATATATAGAAAGTTCAGGGGTAGGCTATTAACACAGCCTTGTGGTTAAGGGAGCTATTATAGATCTCACATATATGCATATGTATATATAAAGGGTCTTTATACACGTATGTATATGTATATTTAAAGGGTCTTCATAAAGTTCAGGAATGGGCTGTTATCATAGCCTAGTGGTTAAGGGAGCTATTATAGATCCCACATAACCAACTGTGGTTTCAATCCTGGCCCAAGCTTCTTGAAAATTATGCCAGGCGAGTGTGCAAGCATGCCCAAATCCTGACAGGATGGAGAGATGGAGGAGAAGGGATTGTGGCATGACCACACCCCACTGACAAGTTCTTTCTCTCTCCCTTTCTGTCTACCTCGGGTCAACATTTGCACCCTCTGGCAATTAGAAAAAAGAATTAATAGAAAATGTGTATTATGAAAAAGCTATTCGCAGATTAAAAAATTTTTTTACACCAAAATAAATATGTGTGTTAAATTTTTTTTTTTTCCCAGACGGCATGTGCATGCCACAATTCCCGTTCTTCTATCTTCCTATCCTATTGAGACCTTGGCATGCATGAACATGTGCCTGGTGTGTCTCTTATGCCACTGGGTCCGTGACTCAAACTGCATGATCAGCCATGTGAGATCCAGTTTCCTCAACCACCAGGACATAGGCTGGTCTTAAATTTACTTTCATTTTTCATGGACTTTTAAAACTCCCCTTGTGAGGGCCATCAGTTAGTGTAATGGCTATGTCGCTGGACTCCCACGTAGTCAACTCCGGTTCGAGTCCCGGACCCGGTGGCTTGAATTCACGTCGGGCGCATGTGCGTGTGTGCCCAAGATCCCGAGAGGAGAATGGAGGAGAAGGGATTGCGGCGTGGCCATTCCCCCTTGGGGGTGATTTCTCGATTTCTATCTCTCTCTGTCTGTCTGGCGAGCACACAAGCCCTATAGCAAAAACCTCTCCAAAAAAAAAAAAAAAAAAAAAAAAAACTCCCCTTGTGCATATCTACCTCCAAAGAAAAACAAGTGCTGAGGAAGCGATAACTTATTGTATTTCTTTTCCTTTTTAAAAATCATTATTTTATTTAATTTTATTTATTATTATTATTATTTTCCAGTTTGATCAAAGAGATACTGAGAAAGAGAGTGATGGAAAGTGAGAAAGCAAGTCACCAGATCCGGGACTTGAACTGCAGTTGGCTATGTGGGAGTACAGTACCTTTAACCACCACATCACCTGCTGGTCCCAAGAATTCATTGCATTTCTTGTTTATAGAGAGAGCAATACTTGAGATAATTAGATTGTCAGGATTAACAAACAATTATGTAAGAATAAGGAATATTGACTAAATAAACAAAACACCATGGTAGGCATTATGGACAGCAAATTATACATCGTTGTGAGAAAAAGAAATTCATACTGGTATGCTAATTTAATGAATGATTTCACTCTACAGTAAGGTTTACATTTACCTCAAAAAGCATGTGAATTTGAGGGGTGAGTTTAATCCTCTCACTGTTGGCCAGACAAAGCATCTTGTTATCATCCAACACTGTATTCATATTTTCAATCCACAGAGCATCCACCGGCCCATCGCTGATGATCCATTTATGGTCTTCTGAAGTATCATTCACAGCTGCTCTGACACTTAGTGCCATCAAACCGTCTTTCCATTCTAAAGTTATGTTATTAACTTCACCATATAATTCACCCATAGTAATTGATTTAGGATTAAGAACATATGTTTTAACTGGTTGGTAAAAGGGATTGTCCAAACCAAGTTTTTGCAAATTCCCTAAAGTTTCTGCTAGTATTTGGTAAACTGTAGTCTTGCCCCCTCCTGTTGGTCCAACTAACATAACGCCATGCCTTACTAGCATAGTTTCATAGAACTGTATCACTTTTTTAACCATACATGTCTCAGGCTGAAGTTTTTGTCCATTCATGACATCCACAATTGTTGACTGCAAAATACCATAATCATGTTCTGGGATATGAACTCCAGGAAAGAGGTCAGATATGATTCCACTGACAAAACAAAATCAGTTAGAAAACAATGTCATTGATTTTTCTTTGTCTTTCTTTCTCTCTCTTTTTTAAGTGAAAGGAAAAGGTAGTTTATTATGTAAAAGTGAAAGTACACTACTGAGAAGTAGGAGCAGGACTGAGCGAACAGAGAAAGAGTGGCTCAGAAGACCCTGGCAATTGCATTCTGTGAGATCTGTAATTTTTATTGATTTATTTTATTATTTTTTCTTTTAAATATATTTATTTTACATTCACTCACTGTATACCACCACAGCATACAAAATGCTATTTCCCATCCAGAATGCACTGCATATTGGATTAATCAAGGCTATTGCCATACATGTTATTGTCAACAAATAATTTTCTTTTATGTGTTACAATTTTTTTTTGAGAGGTTTGTGCTATAGGGCGTGTGTGCTCACCAGAAAGACAGAGAGAGACGGAGAGACAGAAAGCGAGAAATCACCCCCCAGGGAGGATGGCCACGCTGCAATCCCTTCTCCTCTATTCTCCTCTCGGGATCTTGGACATGCATGCACACGACCCCAGTGAGTTTAAGCCACCGGGTTCGGGACTCGAACTGTGGTCGACTACATGGGAGTCCAGCAACACAGCCATTACGCCAACTGCTGGTCCCAATGTTACAATTAATACGTTAAATATGACAGTGGGTCTTATTTTTTTTTCATTAATTTCCTTTTCTTCCGAACATGCACAGTTTTAGACAAGTATGATCTCAAAATTTATCTCTGATGGGCTGTTTGTCAACAAAGTAGAGGAATATGAGTTCTACCCAAAGAAGGGAATAGACTTGGTTTCTTGAAAACAGGGTATCTGTTAGAGGACAAAAGCAAAGGAAATTCTAGCATAGCTGTCCATGGACACACCAGGATGACAGATGTGCACCAGAGGTAATGGGTAACCAGTCCAGATGAGGACAGGGTGCCACCAAAGGACTCCAAGGAGACAAATTCCACAGAATATTTTGTATGACTGGAGTGGGTTTTTTTTTTTTTTATTTTTTTATATTTCCACTCTGGCAGAATTATTTTTTGAAGAGAATTTTGCTATAAGTCACGTGCGCTTGCCAGAAAGACAGAAAGAGACAGAGAGATAGAAAGCTAGAAATCACCCCCTAGGGGATTGCCACGCCCTCCATTCTCCTCTCAGGAGCTTGGGCAGGCAAACACCCAGTGGCAGTGTGAGATTAAGCCACTGGGTTGGGACTTGAACCACAGTCGGCTACATGGGAGTTCATTGACATAGCCATTACACTAACTGCTGGTCCCCCACTCTGGCAGAATTTGAGGATGAATCAATGAGAGGTTTATAGGAGAGTAGGAAAGGACTAAAAATCAAAACCCAGATAATGAATAACTGGAGGGAAAAAAAAAACTAGATCAGTTGTTAAAAAAAAAGAATTAAAATAAGAATATACAGCTCAGAAATATACACAGTAAATTGGGTAATATTTAAATAACTATAATAAATTTTGGGAACCATACCTATTTAGCTCAAGTTGTATTCCAACTACAGAGAGGTGGGTGTAGAAAAAAGTGCATGTGTATATTTCCCACCTCCCTTTTAGTAACTTAGTATTTAAAACTGAAAAGCCAAGAAGTGGCATGAGATAGTCCTAAAAAACTACAGAGTGGAATAACAAAATAAATAAAAATGTTGAAAAATGATCATCTTTGGGAAGGGAATTGGTGCAGGGTTTTCTATGCAACTACTTTATCACACTATTTTACTTATTTTGTTTTAAATTTTTTGCTATTGGGTGCATGCACTTGCCAGAGAGAAAGAGAAAGAGAGAGAGAGAGAGAGAGAGAGAGAGAGAGAGAGAGAGAGAGAGAACACTCCCCCTCCCCCTAGGGAGATGATCATGCCACAATCCTGTCTCCCTCATTTCCCTCTGAAGATTTTTTGGACATGCACACACAGATGAGCCTGGCATGTTTTTTAGGCTGCCAGGACTGGGACTCAAGTGTACAATTGGCCATGTGAGATCCAGTGCCTTAACTTCCACATCACCTACTGGGCCCCTATTTAAGTTTTTAAACCATGTACATGTGTAACTTGGAGAAATATAATATTAAATAAAGAAAAGAAGAAATGGATAAAAGCAGTCACAGTTAGGTTAAGCCCAAAGTGTAATTTTTTTCAGATCAGAAATTTTTCTTAGGTCAGGAATTTATAAGCAAATGTTAATTTGTATAGCACACAGCCTGGTGTTCAATATTTTGGGGGAAAAAAAAAGGGCAAAAAAAAAAGTTACCTGAACAATGCCAAAAGTTTGGTAGTATCTTTATTTTAAACTAGCATTTCTTTTCTTTTATTGAGAGATTTTTGCTATAGGGCATATGCACTCATCAGAGAGATAGAGATAGAGAGACAGAAAGTGAGAAATCACCCACCAGGGTGAATGGCCATGTCATAGTCCCTTCTCCTTCATTCTCCTCTTGGGATTTTGGGCACACATGCACATGTGCATGGTATGAGTTTCAAGCTGCCGGGTCTGGGACTCAAACTGTGGTCAGCCAAGTGAGAGTCCAGCACCTCAACCACTATGCCATCTAGTGGCCCCAAGCTATCATTTCTTAAACTGCAATAAGTAGCTCCAGAAAAATTAGATTATTATTAGCTTGTTAGAGACAGAAATAATTGGATATAAGACTGTCCTTTACTTCTATGTGATAGCTATGCTTTAGTCTGTAATACTTAGAAACTTACCTGAACAGAAGAGCATCATCTGTCAGAAATTTTGGCAAGTTGGAGTCTCGTAAGGCTCTTATCAATACCACATCTTCACTTAGATCGGGGTTCTCCCTTTTTAAAGATCTACATTCAAAGGAATATTTTAGTTGATATCTCAAGAACCTAGGATTGGACATCATTTACCAATCTTTGAGGGATTCTGGCCACAGAAAGCTGAGAAGGGCACTTCCCTTTGGATTCTTGCTGGAAGGAGAGGATTGTTTTCCACAATGTGCTCAGGGTCCATCTCCATCAGAGCACACAGATAAATTCTGCTCTGGCAACACAGCCTTGAGAGGAATGACAAGGAATCTTTTCAACCCTTTCACCTCCATCAATCCAGACTTTCTCCATCCTGAATTTATAGTTCTCTAAATGCATCATGATGACACATAACTCTGATCCTTTCTTTTTTCTCTGCCAGGAATGGCTTGCCTTGCTCTTTGGCCTACTCTTGTTTCTCTCTCAGAACTCAGCCCACTTACCTCTGTTTCCAGAAAGCTCCTCTATCCTCTTTCTCCTCAGTGAACTTCATGCACAGCCCTATTGTTGCCCTTGTCACACCACATCCCGGATGACTGTGCATTTGTCTATCTTGCCCACTGGAGGTAACTGTGTTCTTTTAGTGCAAACGTATCCAAACTCAGTATCACTAATCCTTACATAGCAATCCTGTAAAGAGGAGACCTACTAAATCTGAGGTTAGAAGAAAAATAGAGGGTAGAGAGGGTGGGGAAATTTGTGCAGAGCCCAGTAATACAGGAGCCAGGCAGAAGGAGTCCTGCATTTGCAAAAACTGAACCAGTAAGACATGGCCTAAGAGGAAGGATGAGAGAAAACAGATTCCCTTGGACACTGTGGAAAAGCCGTGGATTCCAGATATTGAACTATTAAGAAGTTATGAAGATAAAAAGTTGGGTCCTAAAAAGAGGAAAGATCTTTCTTTACTAGAAGCTAGAAAGAAGCTTAGTCTTGGACTGCACAATAAAGACAGAAAGGAAGTCTATTACCTAAGACTGAACTGAAAATGGGATGAAATTTCTTTGAACTCCTGGGGCTTTGTCAAGCAGATGATGACTTATTTTATTATAAATGCATAACAGGCTATGTTCCTTTTAAGTCTTGACATCCTATCCTATGGTGATAAAGGCTTTTGTACACTAAAACCCAATGAATTCAGGAGAAATAGAAGTTAATAAAAACCTACTTGATATTCAGGTCCAGTCTGAGGGCAGTCTGTTTGGACTCACAGGGAAGAACTGCGATGGGAGAGGACAGATGGCTTGTTTCACCCTGATATGGGAGTGTTCAGCTAAGAATGCTGACTAGACCAATGGCTAATATTTATTAATTACTGATTCTGCACCAGGTGTTGCTCTAAGAGCCTTTTGTATTACCAGCTTAATGTATTTAATTACATGGTCTGGAATTTCTTTTTTGACCACTTTGGTTTCCTCCCTCCCTCCCTCCCTTTCTCTCTCTCTCTCTCTCTCTCTTTCTTTCTCTCTCTCTCTCTTTCTTTATCTCTCTCTCTTTCTTTTTCTTTCTGCAGCAGGCACATTTATTCTCTTTCTTTATTCATTTTACATTTTGTCACTGCATATCTTTATAGCATACAAAATGATTTTTCCCAGCATGAAAACAATGTATATTAATCCAATCAAAGATATCACCATACACATTATCATCAACAGATACCTTTCCACTTTTGGGTCTGTTAAATGTTTTGCCTTTTCCCCCATAATTCCCTCCCCAAGCCTCATACTGTCTTGTAGAACTGAAGAAAGCAATTCCATTTATAATAGTCACACATACACAGAAAAGATACCTAGGAATAAACCTAACCAAAGACGTTAAAGACTTGTATAAGAAAAACTATAAAAATGGAAAAAATAAATAGAAAATGATACACAAAAGTGGAAAGACATCCCATGTTTCTGGATTGGAAGAATTAATATAATCAAAATGTCAATTCTGTCCAAATTTAAATTTAATGCAATTTTGATAAATTTACAAGAGATTCTTCAAAGAAATAGAAAAAACAATAATAGAAATTGTCTGAAATCATAAAAGGCCTGTATCACTAAAATAATACTGTGCAAAAAAGAATAAAGTAGGAGTTATCTCACTTCCTGACCTCAAAATATATTGCAAGGCTGTGATAATCAAAACAGCATGGTACTGGCACAAAAGCAGGTATGTAGAGCAATGGAACAGAATAGAAAACTCTGAAATAAACCTCAAAACATACAGCCAACTGATTTTTGACAAACGGCACAAGACAATACCCTGGAGAAAAAGAAAATTTCTTCAGCAATGATACTGGAAACATTGGATATTCATCTGCAGAAAAATGACACTGGATCCCTATCTCTTGCCATTAACAAAAATCAACATAAAATAGACCAAAGGTCTAAAAATAAAACCTCAAATTATAAAACTACTGGTGGAAAACACAGGACAAACTCTTGGAGACACTGGAGTAGGGAAAGAATTCTTAAATGAGACCTCTCTCCCCAAAGCATAAGCATAATCTCCAAAACAGACAAGTGGGACTACATCAGGCTAAAAAGCTTCTGCACAGCAAGAGAACCAATAATTAGAGTGAAGAGACAACCCTCAGAATGGGAGCATATATTTGCAAACTATGTCTCAGATAAGGGACTGAAAATCAAAAACCATAGGGAACTCAAGCAATTTACTTGCAAACAAATAAACAAGTTAAAAAAATGGGTAAATGAGCTGAACAGATACCTCTCCAAGGAAGACATATGAATTACCACTTAAGTTTTCTTACCCAGCCATGACCAGTACAGACTTTACAGCTCTCATGCCAAAGTCATAGTGATCCTGCTGAGACAACTGTTCACTGCAAAGCTTATACATCTGAGTCATTTTTCTTGCTAATATTTTACTGGATTCAAATCCTTCAGAATATAGAATTACCTAGAATAGAAAATAATGCAATGCTTACTGTCAACAATATATTAACAAAATGCCTACATAATCAAAATTGACTTTGGGCAGTATAGTTTCCAAGTTGTTATGTCATTTAATAAAGAAATGTAAAGATTGATGGGAAAATGGTTTTCTGTATCACAGGAAGGTAGAGTTTTGTAAGGGGACACTTGGGCACTGATTTCGTGTTTTCTCTATGGATGAAGCTGTGGCTTTGGTGACATATGGTTCAAGGAGCAGCAGAGCTCAGTGTTTAAAAATGAGCACATCATGGAGGGTGGATAATGTATTATAGTAAGACCTGAATACAAAAGCAAGAATTGAGCGTCATAGATCTGACAGGAATTCTACCCTGGTGGACAGTATCAGTGATTGCCAAGTGCTCCTTGTAGGTCCCTTGAGAGTCAAGGGAAGCTGTGTAAAGATCTGCAGCCTCTCCTCTGCCCTTGGTGGCTGCCTTGCTTCTGACAAATTTCTGCATTTTGGTTAAATTATTTGAATGATGCTTAATGTCTTTGATAGTGTGGACCTTTACTTATATCTGTGATCTGCCCAAAATGCTACAGTTGGCCTCAGAAGCAGGGTTTATTTATTGCTCTATGGTTGGTTAGCGGTGATTTGTATGCAGTAGGTGATTAAAAATATTTACTTATGACACAACTTGATTTATTCAGTCTCTAACAACAAAAGGAATAGCACTCAGAAGACCAGATTTCCAAACAGTCCAGTTCATTACTGAGTACTATAACAATAGGACAAAGCATGAAATGTGAGTAACACCCAAGTTGGGCTGGGCTCTAAACCTGGTTTTCTTCCTACCAGCTTGGACAACAAGCAAGTCATTTATTGTCTCTGTTCACAAAGAGGGTCCAGTGAACACATTTCCTGCTTTAACTGTTTCCATCCCATACAGCCCCAGGAGGTACTGGGGGACCCATGTAATGCTGTAAGCATTATGCTAAATAGCAGTTTTTCTAATGCTAGGAGTTGGCATGGTCTATTCTATTCTTAAGCAATTACTTTTACTTCATATAAAGAATATTTAAAATTATCAGAGGAATTTATTAGCCAAAGGAGTAATCTGTGCTGTCTGAAGAATTCCATTCCAAACGGGATAGTGTCTCTTGCTGTGAAATGCTGCATTGAGCATAAGGGGCCCTCTGGAGTCCTGAAAGTCCCTGATATTTTGGTCTTGGTGGTCACATAGATGAATAAATATGCAAGAATTCACCAGGCTCTATCTTTATGTATATTAAACTACTTCAATTAAAAAGCACCATGAAAAATATACATAACATTTCAATACACAGATTCTCGGTGAGTATAAAGAAACAAAAGCCAGTGTAAGTAGAAAAATTTCTACATAGATACGGAAAGAACAAACACAATCATAAATAATTTATCAATAATAACTACTT
Source organism: Tupaia tana (assembly GCA_026018925.1). Classification (NCBI taxonomy): domain Eukaryota; kingdom Metazoa; phylum Chordata; class Mammalia; order Scandentia; family Tupaiidae; genus Tupaia; species Tupaia tana. Next base: position 150,756,870 of record JAKSZU010000003.1, read on the forward strand.
TTGACTAGGTTTATATGGACTTACAAACCAATCTCCACCCTCCAACGTAGTGATTAGTGCTGCTCCTAATCAACATCCCTTGATTCTAATAAAAAATAATGTGCAACGAGAAGTAAGAATAATATAGTATTTTTATGACTAATCCAGACATTTTTAATTCCTAGAGATGAGTGGATAAAGTAAACTGGTTAAACTTATTGATTCATTCCATATGTTATTATAGAACATATATTATAATATATTTATATAAATATACAATATATTATGTATTATATATATTAAATAAATATATTGTATATTTATATATATTCATTCTGGATATTACTGTGGACATTATAGATATAGTACTAAAAACACACAAACAAAACAACATACAGACGAAACATTTCACTTGATGACAATCTATTATATACTTAAATTCAAACAATAATGTGTAACCATTACTAGGGTGCAGAGAACTTTATACCTTGATAAAATCAAATGGTAAATAAAAGTAACAAGCTTACATTTTTGCTGCTTTATAATGTGAAGCTCACCTCTGCAATCAAGGCGTAATTTGGAACCATCATTGCAAATGGTCTAAACAAGGCTTTCAAATTGTCTGGCAATTCGGTTCTGCCTGCATATCCAGGATTCATTGTGATGAAGGCAGCACAAGTCATAACCAACTTTATTTCTCGTCCCTCAAACATGAATCTAGAGAGCTGTTTAAGGAGAAAGTATATATTAACATTCTCCAGATATTTGTCAATTCTTTCACACAATTTTGACTTCAATATAAGATGCATGTAAAGGAGCATCCAACAAAGGCCACTGAATTCTGTTGGATAATAGGGATCATTTATCTCCTGATTCTGTCTTATTTACTTCCAATCTCTTGAGCTCAGTGTTTCCTGCCCCTTGTCTTTTCCTTGCCCAAATTCTCTCTTCCTTCCTGGCCCAGTCCTGAGACCTTTTATGTCACTCCATCTTTTGCTGAGTCTTCTCAGTTTAACTTAGACTTAGTGATCACAAAACTTTCTCCATGCCCACTTTCTGGTATACGCCAAGAAATTACAATCTAGTCTTCACCTTTGTGTGGTTGAGGCCCCCTGGTCACTGTCATTGGTACATCCCATTTACTTTTATTCAACAGCAAAGACTTGTGTACCTATTGCAGATAAGACAGTAAGTTAGGTAGGTCTGGAGGCACAGAGCTGAAGGAGACTAACTCCTCATCCCTCCATAATCTCCTGGGCTTGTTGTCTACAATCAGACAGATCTGGAAACTATGACCACATTGTGATGGCTGCTATAGTGGAAATGTGTGTGAAGCCTGTGAGAGAATGGACAGCCTGCTTGAAACATGAAGAATGAAGGACATTTCAGGTAGATGAGCAGGGGCAGCCATTCCAGGCCAAGGGAGCAGGAGTAAGAAATAACTCCACATGTTGAGGGGATGACCAGCAATTCATTTTACTAGAGGGTAAAGTTCCAGTAGAAGTACGGCCAGGCCAGAGCCTGAGCATCTTGCAAACTAAGCTAAGAAATTGAGATTTATGTCCCAATGGTTTGGGGGGAAGCAGAAAAGACTAAGTAATGAGTGATAGGATCAATGACAGAGGTGGAGAGGTTGAACAAACTACAGACAGGGAGATCAGTAAGGAATTTTCAATGGGGAGATGGTGAGAGCCAGAATTTGAGAGATATAAGTGAGGATGAGAGGCATATAGAAGATGAAATTAATAGGATTTGGTTATGATTTAAATTCTAGGATTGACAATAACAGGATAAATCCAAGGTGAATTTCATGTTTGTGGCTGGTACACTGGATTAAGTTACTATTAACAGCTAGACTCCCGAAATATTCAGACAAGAAGCTATTTCAAAGCTGAGGTATGTCCTGGCATGTTTAGGGAAGCTATGCTCTAAACTCCATTTCCTAGGCTCCCGAAATATTCAGACAAGGTAGGGTGACCTCTGTCTTTTCTCTGTCTCTGGCTGTCTGTCTCTCTGTCTGTCTCACTCTCTCTCTCTTTAAATTTTTAATTAAAAAGAATTTTTTTTCAACCACTTTTCTTCACCTTGGGCCTTTTTCTTTCACTTGCTAATTTTGGAAGCCATTTTAAAACTGAGGTTATGTCCTGGTGTGTTTGAGTGACCCTCAAGCATACGACGCTGTTTTCATTTTTTACGTGTAAAATGTTTTTTCTTTTTCCCTCTTTTTTGGTAGTGTTTCTCTAGTTTTTTCCCTCCTTTTGCTTATGTTTTAAAACTTTACTTTCCCATTCTAAGCTTTACTCTCCACACACTGAATGTCTAGATAGGCCTAGGTGCACAGTAGCCAAGCATCTGAATACTTTTAGAGTCATTGAAATTCTCACTGCTTATTGAACCTCCTGCTTCAATGAATAAATTTCTTTTTATAAATCTGAACTCCTATCTTTCTGTGGATACCACATTGCAAAGCACAGTGGAGGATAGATTTTGTCACTGAATGACCAGAAACAACTGCAGAGGCACAAGAAATATGAGAAATTAAGAAAATATCTTTCCCCTAAGGGAAAAGAAAAATCCCTCATCATCCATAGACAGTACAGTAGAACTCATGAAAAATGTTTATAGATAATTTAGAATATTCATATTGACAAAACTAAATGAGATGCAAAAGCTGAGAGATAATGAACTCCAGAAGATGCAGGAGAAAAGAGACAACCAGTTTCAGGAGGTGTTGAAGTTCTTCCATGATCTGAAAGAGGAAATACACAAAAGAATCAAAAGGAGCTACCAGAGATGAAGGCAGTCATTTAGGAAATCAAAACCCCCCTCAAAAATATTAAAAGCAGATTAGTCCATGCAGAAAATTGAATCTCAGCTGTTGAAGGCAAGACTTCTGATCTAGAAAAAACAACCCCCCCCCAAAAAAAAGAAAAAACTTGTGAAAATAACCCCCCCACACACAATGAGAATACTATATGAGAAATACTAGACAGCATTAAGTGCCCAATAATCGGTATAATCTGGATAATCGATATCCCGATTAGGAAACTAATAAGGGCGTTGATAACCTATTCCATGAAATCTTGGAAAAAAACTTTCCAAATCTAGAGAGGCATTCAAATATCCAGACCTAAGAAATACAAAGGACCCCTAATAGAGTCAACCCAAGATCTTCTCCAAGGCACATCATAGCCAGACTGGCCAAATCTACAGACAAAGACAAGATACTAAAATTGGCAAGAGAGAAACATCAGGTTACTTATAAAGGTTATCCAATCAGGTTAACCTCAGACTTCTCATTAGAAACAACGTGAGCAAGGAAAGAATGGGAAAATATATTCAAAGTGTTAAGTGAAAAACAGTTTCAACCAAGAATACTATACCAGCAAGATTATCTTTCACATGGAAAGAAAAGATAGCTTTTGGCCGGAACCGCCATCTTCCAGTAATTAATCAAAATGACGAACACAAAGGGAAAGAGGAGAGGCACCCGATATATGTTCTCTAGGTCTTTTAGAAAACATGGAGTTGTCCTTTGGCGACATATATGCGAATCTACAAGAAAGGTGATATTGTAGATATTAAGGGAATGGGTACTGTTCAAAAAGGAATGCCCCGCAAATGTTACCATGGCAAAACTGGAAGAGTCTACAATGTTACCCAGCATGCTGTTGGCATTGTTGTGAACAAACAAGTTAAGGGCAAGATTCTTGCCAAGAGAATCAATGTGCGTATTGAGCATATTAAACCTTCTAAGAGCAGAGATAGCTTCCTAAAACGTGTGAAGGAAAATGACCAGAAAAAGAAAGAAGCCAAAGAGAAAGGTACCTGGGTTCAACTAAAGCTCCAGCCTGCTCCACCCTGAGAAGCACACTTTGTGAGAACCAATGGAAAGGAGCCTGAGCTACTGGAACCTATTCCCTATGAATTCATGGCATGATGGGTGTTTAAAATAAACTAATCTGTGGTCTATAAAAAAAAAAAAAAAGAAAGAAAGGATAAAAACATTCTCAGATAAACAAGACCTGAAAGAATTTGCCAATAGCAGACTTGCTCTTCAAGAAATTCTGAAAGGAGTTCTCTACCAGGAAAACTAAACACACACACAGAAATAAGAGAACAAAGGCAACCAAGAAAATGACCAATTTAATGCTAGGGACAAGAAAAATCAATAATAACTTGAATGTTAACTTCCAGGATTTAAATGGAAAGACTGGACCACTGTAACACTGCATATTCAACAGAAGAGAGTTTGAACCTAAGACTGAACTAGTGAAATAAAATTTTATGAGTTTTGAGTAAAACATTACTGATTTCTTTTATTATGCTTTGTTTTCCCAATTTAAGCATTTTACTTTCTTTTGAGTTGTTGATAGGTTCAGCAATTTGTTAAAATATTTTTCTTGTTTCTTTAAATGGAAACATAAACTTTTCTTCCTTCCTGACCACTCTTGAATTGGAAATATTTGGGAGTATTCTTATTTTGTGGCAGAAGGGTTATTTGGATAGTTCAATAATGCTTGTTGCATTGAATAAGAAACTGGAAATACTCATTATTGGACAGGGCTTTGACTGGAATGTCATACCTGAAGATTAATCAGAAAACTTTGGAACTAAGGTGGATATCAAGTAAGCCAACAGAAGTTCTTAGAAAGATGGCCTGGTACCATAAATATTTCTGCCTGGCAGAGAGGTTAGAAAAGATATGTGAAAGAATTTATAACATAAGATAACCTGTACTTTTCCAGCCCAGCATTGTAATCAGTAGAGATTGCAAAAGACCAACCACACCAGAGGATTATCTTGAGAAAGACTTTGCAGGAAGAAAAACAGACTGATCTTTGTTAGCAGATAGTATATCATAGAATACTTGGTAGGCAGGGCTGAATTCAGAAGGTTTATGTGTGATTAGTGCACTGGGCATTTGCTTTTCAACAATTTGAGTAGCCGACATGTAAATATTTTCTCAAAAATATTTAAAACCATACTGTCTCTGTTGTTATAGAGTCACAAACAAAATTATACAAAATTATAAGAAACATTTTGAACATTATCTTTAAAATTCAGTATTCTGAAATTTTGAAAGTTCTTTATTAACTGTCCAGAACTAAGGAGTATGAGCAAAAATTTTTTGATAGGTAAAGTAAATGTTTGTAGAAAAATGTAAAAATAAATAAATAAATGGAAAAAAGAAAAAAAAGATATTATTAGCAGTCATGAGAAATACAGAGGAAGACCAAGATAGAGCTGGGTTACGTGTCACAGTGTGGAGAAGAGAATGCTGAGTAGTATAACTAAAAACCAGACTTGCAGTGCCTAAATGACTGCTTGTGCTATTCAAACCTCTCCATTTCTGTGCTTTAGTTTCTTCATCTATTCCAGGGCATATATCTTACTCTAACTATCTCACCTGACCACTTGCAACTCAAGGGTAAGGTTGGTTAATTGGTCGTTCTATCTTCCTTTCACTTCATGTGACTGCCCTCCAGTTGGAAAGGGTTTAATACTGCCTCTATTCTCTTAGGTCATTGTCCTTTACTTCCTATCCTTTGATCTCAGCTAACTGCTAAGCAAAATGATAATGACTCACACATTATGCAATATCTGGAGGTTCCTGCATTTAATACAGGCCTACATGAGTATGTGGGAGGAAGGAGGGGTGCAGATGACTTTAGAATCACATAGATTTAGGTGTGTGTCTTGGTATTTTGGTGTCTAGAAAAATTTTTTTAAAACATCTTTGAATCCTTTTTACTTATATCCTTGGGAAAATGCCATCTCACATAGGTTTGGTGTAAAGATGAAGTAAGTATAAAGTAAGTGCCACAGTGACTGGTACAATATAGTGGCTCATTAAAGTCCAATTCATGCTTTTTAAAAGAGAAATATTGAGGGATATGGAGACAGCATTGTTGAGACAGGGAGGTAGTATTGTTATATTTTGATTAACTGGACCAGGGAGAAATGTTCACATATTGAAATGATCACCTTATAAGCTAAATAATGTGATTGAATGTATTGAAAAAATGTAAAAAAAATAAATTAAAAAAAGAGAAATATTTATTTAATTGTGTTCACTTAATTTGATAAGAGCAAGCAAGAGAGAGAGAGAGATGGAGAGTGAGAAAGCAAGCCACCAGGTCCAGGACTCAAACCACAGTTGGCCATGTGGAAGTCCAGTGCCCCAACTACCACACCACCTGCCAGCCCCCCCAATTCATGTTTTTAAAAATTTGTTCTATAGTTTGTTTTACAGAGGTGATAATCAAAACATTAAACAACCTTTTGTCAGGGCACCTTCCAATAACAATGACCCCTGAGCCTAGAGCTGGAGCTGAATCCAGAAGCCCTAATGATGGATTCTGAGGAAGTCTAGGATTCTTCTGAAAGGGGCCAAGGGAAGAGTGGGGGACCCTCAAAAGGCTTGGGGCAGCGGATGTTCTTGTTCGAAGAGGCTGAACACCAATGCCACATATCTCAGAAGGTCAACATAGAATAGTAGAGGACTCGGTGCCATTTCTTCACTGCCACCAGCTTCTAAAAACAAATTCCTTTTTCCAAGGACATGCTTATAAGAGGCTAAAACAAATTTTAAATAACAGGATCACTATCTTCATCTGCCTCCATACTCCTTGGATTTTCAGTGAGATCTATAGGTCCAAGGCCTGCATGAGTTCCCTAGGACTCCTAACTTTTTCTCCAGCACTACACTGAGCCTGGAGTCTGTGATGAAGGCAGCTGATCCCAAAAGAAACAGCATTAGAGAACCTTAGCAGAGAAGTAAATGTCAAAGGCAAGAACAAGAGAGGTGAGGAGGAAGGCAGAGGGACAAGACGTGTGTGTGTGTGTGTGTGTGTGTGTGTGCACGAGGGTCTGTCAGAGACAGGAAAAACAGAATTCCTGGAGGGCAGGGCCTTAATCTCAGATTCTGTATCCCCAGGCCCCAGCCCACCAGTGTCTGACATGGAGTTCTGAGTTGTCTGGATGAGGAATTAATTCACTAAAGGCAGACCTGGCGCATCTTCTGTTGCAGGACTCACTGATTCTACTTCAGACATGAACTAGACAAGTTCAAGTTAGCATTGTTTTTTCTAAATGCCACATTCTGTGAACTCATTATAAATTTAAGAGAAGTTATCTGATAGACAACTGCCGATGCCTTACCTTTGCAGCTTTGGCATTCCTAATGGTAATGAGCTGCTGTGCAATGACTGACAAAACTTCTATGTCAATTCGATTAAATTCATCAAAGCAGCACCAGGCCCCTGACTGTGCCAAGCCACTGAAGAAGCGCCCCATCATCTGAAATCAAAGCAAAGCCTTTTAACTTTGGCAAACTCCTTCAAAAGTTAAATTTTGAGCTGAAACATGAAAGAGAAAACAGGTGGTATCTGCAAATAAGCAATAGTTTTATGTGAATACTTTGCTACATCAGAAGCAAGCACCTTTCTACAGCAGCAAATATCTTGTTTCACATAATTTATTTTTTTGAGAGATTTTTGCTATAGGGCATGTGTGCTCACTGGAAAGACAGAGACAGAGAGACAGAAAGTGAGAAATCATCCCCCAGGGAGATGGGCAAACTGCAATCCCCTCCCCTCGATTCTCCCCTGAGGATCTTGGGCATGTATGCACATACACCTGGCGTGAGTTTTAAGCCACCAGGTCAGGCCTTGAACTGTGGTTGAATATGTGGGAGTCCAACAATGTAACCATTACACTATGTGCTGGTCCCGTTTCTTTTTTTTTTTATTTTGAAGTAAAATGACAATCTAATCAATTTTCCTTCCTTTTTCATTATTTCCACCCACCTTTATAGTGACTTGACAGGTTCTCAAAGACTCTTAACTTATGGCATAGACAAACTTAAGGGGAAAAAAAAAACGCTTGGAAATTTTTACTAGTGGAAGCTTTTTTGTCTTTTCCAGGTACTCTAGATGGTAGATAGCTCACAAGAATTGCCTGTGTGAAGGGCAGGTAGAAATGAAGAACCAGTATGACCACAACAGGCATGTGCTCTAGAAGATAAATTTAAGCTGAGAGCCTATATCAAAGATAAAGACCTGGAATTTTCTTTTTTACTTCCTTTGAAACTGCCCATCCACAAGTATCCCTCAGTATACTTTCAGGTACCCTGGGGCTGTATGCAGGAGGGTAGTTACAGAGCTAACTCAGCTGCAAATTACAGTGGTGGATCTTAATTTCATCTAACAGCAAATCCTAATGGTGGAGGAAAATGAATATGTACTTATTGCCAACTAAAGTGTATTATTTCTTTGAAGACTTGATTTTTTGAGTAGGCATTTATATAAAAATTGAATTAAACTTTATATTTATCTCTTTACAAATAGAGCTAATGGTTTTTCTGCTTCAGCTGAGCATATACTGCTTCTTCTCCTTCCTCCAATTTCTATGAATCACAGAAAGACAGATCCATGTGAATGTGTGTATGTGTGTGTCTCCCTTTCTGTGTCTCCATTTCTACCTGTTTTGTGTGATGGAAATATAATAGAAAGAGGAACCAGAAGAAGAAGAAAGTGTTGGAAAAAAATGTTGGCATACAGAAAGCCCATAGAAACAGAATGCCCAACTGAGAAGGACAGACTATAGTTCCAAAGTAGAGGGAGGAAAAATCTGCCCTTCTGTGGGGCCTCTGAGAAATTTCAAAGCTAACATCAGTACATACAAGGAAAGAAGACACATGCTCCAGGCCAGTTGTTGGGCATTGAAATGATCAAGTTTGCAGGTCCCTACTATCTCTGTCAGTTTCTTCTGTCCTGAATGGAGTTAACAGAGCTCCTGACTGGTCCCCACTAGGCAAAACCCAAGGACATACTTGTAGAGAAATGGGGAGTTCTGCCTTGGGGAGATTTTAGTAAATAATGAGAGGAGACATAAGGCTTGGGAGATAAGAAAAGCAGAGACAGGAAAGAAAGATGATTCTAGACTTATTGTTCATCACCGAGATTCAAAAATAATAAAGGATATTGAATGTCTGCACTCTACAGCTGAAACTGAATGACTAGAGGATAAAGAAACATAGAAAATGGTTATAAATATCAGATACAGTGTGGGAAGAGCGTAGGTGAAGGAGAAGAGTCTGAGGAAGGACATTAAGGAGAAAAATAGAGAAGCAAGGCATTTATGGGACAAAGAAATGGGTTATTATCTGTTGAAGATAATGTGTATAGTATTCTCAACTGGAGTGGTGAGAAATGTATGCATGTTGGAATATTCACTTTGCAAGCTAAGTGACATATGTAATTGAATGTATAAAATAAATTGAAATAAAAAATATAAACAAAACAAAAATAATAAAGGAAAGATAGCACCATTCAAGAGTGAAACCCATTGAAATGAATGACTTTAGAAGGAAGATCCTTATTTGGCATTTAAGAGGTGCTTTCACTGGTGACTGCTCCATGCCTCCACACTCTGGGAAACTCAACACATCTGTATTTTTTGCAGGGCTCACAGTAGGTCTTTCATTTAATGAGTGACATTGGTGAGAAACAAGCTGTCCTCACGAATAGACACCGTCCTCCAATCATGCTTATGAACTGAGAAATAAAGATCAATAGATATTTGGAGAAACCCAAGAGGAGAAAGAAAGAGCAGGACCAGTCATGGTGGCTCAGATGGTAGGCTGCCATGGGCAATACTGGAGGCATATGAGGAAGCACTGGATTCAGATCTCCATTTGACCTGACTACACCAGGCATGCTTGTGGGTGTGCCCATGATCCTGGCTGGCTGGGAGACTGGGGGGAAATCACAGGAAAAAAGAAAAGATTTTATTTCTCATTCTCTTTCTTTTCCTCTTTCTCTCTCTCCCTTCCCCCTTCTCATAAAGGAAAAAAAAAAAAAAAAAAAAGAAACTTAAAGAGAAAGAAGGAATGAACCCAATGAGCAACTGTGGAGAAAATGTGATACTTAAGCAACAGAAGATAATTAAAAAAAAATTCAAATTCAAATGGAATCCTCAGAGAAATTTGGTAGGAAATTACATTCCTATAATAAATAAGATTTACTAATACTTTTATCTACAAAGGTATTAGAGACATAAAACAGTCCTTGGAAATTCATAATTATGTAACCAAGACAAGAAAAATTATATAGGTGTACAGGACAACAAAATGGATAGGACTAAAGATTAATTTGGCATTCTGGACAGCAAAGTTGAGGAACTCTCCCACCTAGCAGAGCGAGACATGGTCTTTATACTTGTAGTATGTATACAGCTCTGAGATTGTGGAAAAATAAAATTACAGAATGCAGAACATGGACTAAAACTATATTTTAAATTTAGAGATCATATACATATACCACATATATGAATAATAATAAACCTCAAATTCAGACTAGAGGTTATCCCTATTGGAAAGAGATGAGGAGGATTGCAGTATATTGGTAACATTTTATCTCCTAGCTAGGAGATAGCTACGTGGGTAGTCTATTTTATTCTTTACGTTTTTTTCTGTTTCTAGAATTAGTACATATTATGTGTGGTTTTATTTTATGTTAATTTTTTAAAGAGAGAAATACACTTGACTCAAAAGACATGTGTTCAGGCCCAATCATGGGCTTCAGGTGGTTCAGGTGGTCAGGTGTCACTGCACAATATGGGAGTCACGTGCAGATCCCGAGTTCATATACCAAGTGGACCTGAAAATGCTGGGTGTGTCTGCAGTGCATGTGATCCTGCATGACTGGGAGGCTGAGGAGGAGTATCACAGTGTGGTGACATCCTGTCAAGTTCTCTCTTTCTAATGAAAGAAATAATTAAACTTAAAAAAAGAGGCGTTCTTTCTTTCTAGCTTAGGCTGGGTAGAATGGCTCCTGCAAAGAAGGGTGGTGAGAAGGGTTGTTCTCCCATCAACAAGGTGGTGACCCGGGAATACACCATCAACATTCACAAGTGCATCCATGGCATGGGCTTCAAGAAACGTGCTCCTCGGGCTCTCAAAGAAATCCGGAAATTTGCCATGAAAGAGATGGGGGTTCCAGATGTGCGCACTGATACCAGGCTCAACAAAACTGTTTGGGCCAAAGGAATAAGGAACGTCCCATATCGAATCCGTGTGCAGTTGTCCAGAAAACGAAAACAGGATGAAGATTCACCCAACAAGCTCTACCCTCTGGTGACCTATGTACCTGTTACCACTTTCAAAAATCTACAGTCAATGTGGATGAGAACTAATGCTGATTTTCAAATAAAGTTATATAAAAAAAAAGAGAGACGTGTTCAAATGCCATCTTTGCCATTTACTACTGACAACTACCAGCAAATTACTTCAATTGTGAATAATGCCACAGTAAACATGGATATGCAAGTGTTTTACTGACTGAACGCATTCCTATTCTTTGAGTAGATAGCCAGAAGTAGAATTACTGGATCATATGGCAGTTCTATTTGTAGGTCTTTAGGAATCTCCATATTATTCTCCATAGTGGCTGTACTAATTTACATTCCCATGGACAGTGGAGGAGAGTTCCTTTTCTCCACAGCCTCATCAGAACGTATCATTCTTTATTTTTTAAATCTTAGCCATTTGACTGGGGTTAGGTGTTATATTATTGTGGTTTTGATTTGCATCTCCATTATGATGAGGAATGTTGAGCATTTTTTTCATGTACTTTTTGGCTGTTTGTATGTCTTTCTCAGAGAATTGTCTTTTCAGCTCATTTGCCCATCATTTAATTGGGTTGATCTTTTTTTTTTTTTTTTTTTTTCCCCTGGTGAGCTGCTTGAGTTCCCTATATATTCTGGTTACCAGATCCTTATCTGACGCGTAGTTTGCAAATATATTCTCCCATTCTGAGAGTTGTTGATTCACTCTAATTATTGTTTCTTTTGCTGTGCAGAAGCTTTTTAACATGATATAATCCCACTTGTCTATTTTTACCATTATTGCCTGTGCTTTGGGGATCTTATTTAAGAAGTCTTTGCCTACCCTGATATCTCCCAGAGTTTCCCCAGTGTTTTCAAACAGTAGTTTTATACTTTGAAGTCTTAGGTTTAAATCTTTGATCCATTTGGAGTTGATTTTTATTATTAAGAATAAACATAATAAAAAATGTCTATTCTACCCAAATTAATCTGCATATTTACTTCAATTCCAATCAAATTACCAGGGACATTCTTCACAGATTTAGAAAAAAAAAAACATAGGATTTGTCTAGAATCATAAAAGACCCCATATTGCCAAAGCAATACTGTACAAGAAGAGTGGAGCAGGAGGCACCTCACTCCCTGACCCCATAATATATTATGAAGCTGTGATAATACAAACAGCATTGTATTGACACAAAAACAGGCATATAGACCAATTGAATAGAATAGAGACCCCAGATAAACCCAAAAACATATAGATGGCTGAGTTTTGTCAAAGGGCACCATACAATCCAGTAGGGAAAAGAAAATCTCTTTAGCAAATGGTGCTGAAAAAACTGGATATCCACCTGTAGAAAGATGAAACTGGATCCCTGTCTCTCACTTTTTTCTATTACTGCCATGTTCAGAGTTTATTTTTGCATCATTTGACAAAGGCCCTCCCCCCATTGATTCCTCCCTGGATCATCCAGAATGTCATGTGTTGACTCTTCTTCATTGCACTGTTTATCCCATTTTAACCATTATTTGCCCACTTCTTTCCCCTTGTTTACCAATACTCCATTTCTTCCTTATTTTGCTATGACTTGTAAACAGAGAAAGACACATAATATTAGCATTCAGATGCATAGCACTGTACCTTGTAATCCAATCCATCAGAACAGTTAAAGACCACACATTGGATGGCAAGAGCTTTTGCTAGGTCTTTGGTAGTCTCTGTTTTCCCAGTGCCAGCAGGACCAGCTGGTGCACCACCCAGATCGAGCTGCAAAGCCCCCATGAGGCAAAGATAGCAGCGATCCTGAAAAAAAAGAAAAAATATCCAATACATTGTCATTATTGAAGGCAGTTAACTGGAGCTATAAATTTACATCTTTCTTTTCTATAGGAGGATCACTATTTTCCATGAAACATTTTATAAAAATTGAAATATACTGAAAGATTCATGCATGCAATAATGAAATAATGCAATTTTTTGCTTTACAATGATGTATTCATAGCAAATTCTTTCAACAGTTAATGTTAGTAAGATGTTTCAAGATTATTTTGATAAAAGAAAAATTTGTATGTGTGTCAAAATTAACCTAAATGATCAGTAACTTACTGTGAGAGGAGTAATAACCAATCTTGGGCATGCACCCAGATATTCATAGCCATAAGTGTACTGAGAGAGTGCCATTCTAGCCACACAGTTATCCACGTCTACATCCCAATAATAGCGCAGTTGTCTCTGCCAGTCAAAGGATTCAACGGTCTCTACCTACATGAGTGATAGGAATGATACATGTGTCAGATGCACTAATTTCAAAAAGAAGTATAGGATTTTATTTAAAGGGGACATTTACCTTGGCTTGAACAAGTTCAGTGACTATATCTCTGGCATGTACATCAATAGTAATCAGTGCAGTTATGATGTTTCTGTGCAGTTTAGGAAGACTGCCTCGAACTATTGCAGCCAGGGCATTTAATCTCTACAAATGAAAAAAAGAAAACTGTCATAGTGAATTTTTCCTATCTTTTTACTATTAAATTCAAAATAGATATTTGCTTAACCATACAGTGTTAATAATCTATAATTCTGTGACAAAATAGGATAATTCTCTACCTTATTTAATTCCAATAAGACATATATAAAGTGTATACTATCTTACTCCTATTTTATATTCGAGGAAACTGAAGATCATGTAGGGTAAGTGACTTAATGGCAGTCACACAGTTAGGAAGTAGCAAACATGAGACTTGAGTTGGCATTTACTTTGAGGGAAGTCCACACTCTTAACCACTATGTGATGATGTCTCTAGAGAAGACTACTCTTCCTAAATATGAAGTGTGCTTAAAGATAACACTCTTCATTTTTCAAGGGTAATTTATTCATTAACAATCAGAAAATATGAGCCTTTTAACCAAGCCGATGACTAAATAAAAAGTTTTTTTAGAAAGATTGTTAGCTCCTAACTGTCATCTAAATGGCTAAATTCTTTTTTGCTATAGGGCGTGTGTGTTCGCCAGAAAGACAGAGAGAGACAGAGTGATAGAAAGCGAGAAATCACCCCCCAGGGGGGATGGCCATGCCGCAATCTCTGCTCCTCCATTCTCCTCTCGGGATCTTGGGGATGCATGCACACGTGCCCGGCATGAGTTTTAATCCACAGGGTCCGGGACGTGAACCGTGGTCAACTACATGGTAGTCCAGCGACATAGCCATTACGCTAACTGCTGGTCCCTAAATGGTTAAATTCTTTTTCTAAAAAGAGCAGTGTCTCTAAGGACCTTGTGCTGCTGTGTTGAATTCTCATTCGGGCCAATCCTGATCAGTGACCACCTGTACATAGAGGTCAATGGAATTTTCTTTAGGGAGTCTTTGGAGAAGAAATTCCATTGAGAACTTTCATGAGAGTGTTTTATTTCGAGGAAGTTGTTCTCTTCTTTCTTGTGTTAAGGATGAATGTTTAAAAATGCAAGATAGCTTGGAAGTAGAATTAAATTTGGAGCTAAAGATTACAACAGGATTCTCATAAGATATGATTTGCAAACATTTTTTCCTATTCCCTAGGTTGCCTTTTATTCTGTTGATTATTTCCTTTATCATACAGAAGCTTGTTAGTTTGATTCAATTGCACAGGTCTATTTTTGCTTTCAAGAACTCAATGTCAAAGTCAATGTCATGAAGCTTTTTCCTTATTTTTTTCTAGGAGTTTTACAGTTTCAGGTCTTATATTTAAATCCTTACCCCATTTTGAGTTGGATTTTTTTGTATGGTGTAAGATAAAATTCTTATTTCCTCTTATAAGGAAATAGCAGATAACAACATAATATGATTAATAAGCGTGCAAAGGACTTGAATAGACATTTTGCCAAGGAAGATGTATAAATGGCCTACAGACATTGGAAAAGGTGTTTAATGTCACTAATCATCAGGGAAATGCTAATCAAAACCATAATGAGATATTACCTCACACCTGTGAAGATAGCCATTATTAAAGAAACAAAAGATAATAGGTTTTGGTGAGGGTGTGGAGAAAAAGAAACCCCTGTACACTATTGGTAGGACTATAAAATAGTGCAGCTACTATGTAAAAAAGTATGGTGCCTCCTTAAAAATAAAACTACCATTTAAGATGATGATCCAGCAATCCTCCTTCTGAATACAGTTTCAAAAGTTGGAATCAGAATCTCGAGGAGATAGCTTACTTCATGTCCACTGTAGCATTAGATGTAATAGCCAAGATGCAGAAAAAAACTTAAATGCCCATCAATGGATGGACGGATAAAGAAAATGTCGCATATACACACAATGGAATGTTATTCAGTCTTAAAAAACAAGGGGATCTCATCACATGTGATGGCATGGATCAACCTGGAGGACAGTATGCTAAGGGAAATGAGCGAGTAACAGAAGTACTGCAGTATTTATGAGTCCACTTACATAAAATATCCCAAACTGTCAACTCATGGAAATAGAGTAGAATGGTGGTTGCCAGAGACTGGGGAGAGGGACAAATGGGTAATTGTTGTTCAATGGGAATAAAGTTTCAGTTATATAAGATGAATAGATTCCTAGAGATCTGCTGTACATTTTGGTTGTAAGTGACTTAAAAAGTTGTTAAGGTTGGGGCCAGCAGGTGGTGTGGTGGTTAAGGCACTGGACTCTCACATGGCTGACTGCTTTCTCACTTTCCCTGTCTCTATTGGTCTCTTACTCTCTCTCTGGTGAGCATGTGTGCCCTGTAGCAAAATAAAAAAAAATAATAATGATAAATAAAATAAAATAAATAATTAAAAAAATTGTTAAGGTTGATTAGGTTTAGCTGTAACATGTCCTACAGCTAACACATTATTGTAGAATGGTATTTAGATTATTCAGTTATTTATTGTTTTACTGACAGTTGCCTGATGGTTTAATAAAATAGCAGAAAAGCACATCATGAACCCAGAGACAGAAATTATACAAGTCCTGGATTTTCTTGGACTGAATAAACTTTTGAGAGAGGTAACCAGACCTAGTAAATACAATTTCCTCTTAAAAGTTGCAAATCATTATACCTCTGATGTTTTCTGCTTAAATTGTTTTTCCTCTTATTACTATTTTTTTAAGAGAGATTTTTGCTATAGGGTGCATGAGCTCACTGGAGAGACAGAGAGAGCCAGAAAGCGAGAAATCACCTCCCAGGGGGATGGCCATGCCGCAATCTTTTCTACTCCATTTTTCTCTCAAGATTTTGGGCATGCATGCACATGCACCCAGCATGAGTTTTAAGTGCTAAGTCTGAGACTTGAATTATGGTTGGCAATGTGGGAATCCAGCGATGTAACTATTATACCATCTGCTAGTCCCCTTTCCTCTTGTTTTTAAGTATTCATGTAAATACTACACAACGCTAAAGTAGTGTCTCTAAGAAAGGTTGGACACAAATGATTTTAGTGAGAACCCCAAAGCTTTGTAAGTCATGTCAGAACACTGGAATTTCTGAAACAGTGAATTTGCATTAACCATGCTAATCAAAACCTCCTGGCATGGCAATCTCTTCAGTCACTCTACTAAAGATCTCACCTCAAAATTTACTCTTTCAAAAGCTTCCAAAGCCTCCAGGTGATTACCGTCTTCCGTTTCCAGACACTCAGTCAAATCACGGCACCACATAATTTGAGAAACAGTCAGGATGACCTGCAAGAATACACCTGCCTTAAGTGTGTAATGAATTTCATGGAAGAGAGGTTCAGAAATGGAAATTTAATGAGCATGTTACTTGAGAAGGGTGGCCTGTAGTAACCCAGACTGTCCTCAGTTTCCCCTGATAGTCAGCAATGGCAGCTTTGGACAGACGACGCAGAGATGAGAACATGGCTTCTTCCACTTTACCAAGCCATTCCTCCACATTGCCTCGGGCCTTCAAGCCTTTCCCCAGACTAACCTAGAAGGTAATCAGAAAAACAGTAAAATGGCTCACATGCGACTTATAAACTGCATATCCTCTGCACTTTGCAATGGAACCCTGAGCTATGTAAAGGCTGACACATGACTACAGATACTGGAACTGTTTTTCTTTCTTTCCTTCTCATTTTTTTAGAGAGATATTTTTGCTATAGGGTGTGTGCGTTTGTCAGAGAGACAGAGAAAGCAAGAAATCACTAGGGGAGATGGCCACACTGCAACCCCTTCTCCTCCATTCTTCTCTTGGGATTTTGGGCACATGTGCACATGTGCCCAGCATGAGCTTTAAGCTGTCGGGTTCTCAACTTGAACCACAGTCGACCGTGTAGGAGTCCAGTGAGGTAACCCTTATGCCATCTGCTGGTCTCAGTACTAGAACTTTCTATTGATATGCTGCTATATCCCTCCCTCCTTACTGTTTTATTTTACTGCTTCTCTCAGAGCAACTCTAAAAGAGGAGTCTATATGCACTACATGATTTTTTTTTCACTTTTCATTTTCCTTCTCCATTTGATTAGCTGTCATTGGATTTTTGCCTCCAACCCCCCTTTTGAATCTGTTCTCATTGAGGTTACTCATGTCTTCCAACTTCACAGTCCAGTGGACACTTTCCATTCCTACTCCTCTGTATTTCTCAGACTTCTAATGACCTAACTGTCCTGCTTGTGTTGGTCTCCATCTGTTCTATCCTCTTCACATTTTATGTTTTCTTAAGATTATCTCCTTGGTTCTCCCTTTCCTCATCATCTGCAAGAGTGATAAACAAATTCTGTTACAGGAGGGACAATTCAGGACAAATAAAATGTTTATTGGTTCCTGTACTCCTACAGATACTTCACTGTGCTCAACTTTCTGGTATGTCCCTGTGCAACTTCTCCATCTGGAATGCTCCACTCTCCTATCCTACAGGGCAGATACTCCTCTCCATCTCTGGAGTCCACATGTGAATGAGGTTGTGCATTTGAGACTTTCCTCCCGCAGTCCCCGGCTGCTCACAGCCTGCAAATGCATGCACTCTTTTGGTGTTCCCCGTATACCAGTTGCTGTGCAGTGACCTGGACATGCTGCTGCCAGTCACTAGGGCTTATAGGGCTCTTGATGTGTACTGCTCTAAGTGGTTTAGGTACAGCAAAGTCATCCCATAATCATGTACTGCTGCTTTCACCTCCTCTGTGGTTAAGATTAAAGGGTGAGACTTCAACCCAGGTTGCCTGGCAGCAGAGCCAGTGCCCTACTCAGTCCTCTGTGGTGCCCTTTGCAGAGAGTTGAATAAAACACAGTTCCAGTTTTCTCCACTGTTTCTAAGAACAGAGCACATGTCTCTGTTATTACATTTGTTTGGTAAAGTGTAATTGACTAATTTCTGCACTAGACTTTGAGATCTTTGAGGACAAGAGTTTATTTTGGTTATTCTTGCAGCCTTTGAATCAACAGAGTACCTGGTATGCTTAGAGTGAGAATGAACAGACCTCCCTCCCAACCTTAGAAGAATAACAAAACTTATCTGTAAAGAATTAGAACAAAGAGCACCTCACCCTTTCTCCCTCTGGTGACAGCATTGCTAAAATGTCGTTAGTAAAAATCTTTTCTGGTTCTCCCTCAGTACCAGGAATTCTTCCTTCAGCAGGAGGCATGAGAGCAAATTCGAGCTTTGAAATGGAGTCGAAGCATTTCCTTAGGTGCGGCTGCACAGCTTGGGGATTTCGTGTCTGGGCCAAAATCTCCAGAAGTTCATCATTTGACAAGAAGTAAAATCTGCATTAATGAAAAATTTAAGAATATAACTTGAAACTGAAGCAGAGCCTTAGATGGACAGTTCTAAGAAATAGTCCTTAGCCACATTTATTCCCCATCCATCGATTTCTTGAATCTCCATTTATACTGGTCTTAGGTTTCTGGGGAGGCCACATGTCTCCAAATACAATTGTCATGAGATTGGTGATGATACACCTCAAACACCTGGATTAGTGCCTAGTACATGAAGGAGACATATTTTCCACAAAAATTGTGAAAAACGTGAACTCTTTTTATGATCCTGAATTGTTTATATGCTTATCTTACTGTATTTGAGCTCCTAGAGTGAAGATACATCATTTAATCTCCCCAGAATCTAGCCTACTACCCTACACATACCTGGTATTCAGTAGTTATTTGTTCAACAGATAACTGACACGTGGGTAGTTGCAGAAGTGTTGTTTGGTTTTGTGAATGTACATAGCCATTCTCCCAAACCAAAACCACATGTCATTCCCTACAGCACGTGCTACTGAGAAAAGTGGCAGAACCAAGTGTTACAAACACACCCTTTCCAACCATGTGAGACTGCACCTATGCAGAAATAAAACATACCTTATGCATTTCAATACTGTGACTAGCAAGATAGATAAAAGAAATTGTAAACCCATAGAATACTATTTTGCTACACACCACAGGCTGGCAAATTAGAGCCACACCAAATATGGTCCAACATGTATTTTTGAAAATAAAGTTTTATTCTCACATATTTATGTAAGTAAACTATCTATGACAGCTTTTGTATTACACAAGCAGAGCTGAGTAGCTGAAACAGAGACTAAAAAGCCTTCAAAGTCTTAAATATTTACTATGTGGCCTTTTATTTTAAAAATTGTGATCCCAGAGTCAGCAGATAGCATGGTAGTAAAGGGGCTGGATTCCTACATGGCCAGCCACGGTTTGAGTCCTAGACTTGGCTACTTGAAAATGACGCTGGGTGCATGTGCCTGTGTGTCCAAAATCCTGAGAGGAGATTGGAGGAGAAGGGATTGCAGCATGGCCATTGCCCCCTGGGGGTAACGTCTCACTTTCCCTCTCTCTGTCTTTCTCTGTTTCTCTCTGGTGACTGTAAAAATCTGTGGCAAAGACCTTAAAATCACCTCCTTCTTTTGGTGCAAGCATCTGAAGCTTTGGCTGTGCTCTCTAAAATTTCTGCCTGTACTAGCAGATTTCTTCAAAGTAGCCCTCGGCCCTTTCCTTTTTCTGCCTCTAGCACATATGACAACCTCTAATTCCCTGTACACAACTCTTTTTTTTTTTTTTTTTTTTTTTTTTTTTGGCTATAGGGCGCATGTGCTCACCAGAAAGAGAGAGACAGAAAGCGAGAAATCACCCCCCTGGGGGGATCGTCAAGCTGCAATCCCTTCTCCTCCATTCTCCTCTCTGGATCTTGATCTGTGTTCCTGACCACAACTTGGGCAAGTAATGCAACCAGATGTTAAAAATGTAACTACTTCAGTCTCAGTTTTGGCTGAAGCTCTAGGACCAGAGTTGCCAAACACTCCTACATTTCAAAGTGAGATGTCAGATGCTTTGGACTGACTCCCAAAGAGATGGAGGGTGATGTAACTTGAAAGAATAAAAGCATTGAAGTTGGAGAGACTGAAATACTGGATATGTATTTTTTTTTCTTTTTTTTTGGAGAGGTTTTTGCTACAGCGCGCGTGCGCTCGCCAGAACGACAGAGAGAGACAGAGAGACAGAAAGCGAGAAACCATCCCCCGAGGTGGATGGACACACCACATTCCCTTCTCCTCCATTCTCCTCTTGGAATCCTGGACACGCATGCACACGCGCCCAGTGTGAGTTTAAGCCACCGGGTCCGGGACTCGAACCATGGTCGACTACGTGGGAGTCCAACAACATAGCCATTACAATAACTGCTGGTCCCTTTTTTTTTTTTTTTTGGAGAGAGAAGTGCTCAGGATTTCTTCTATCCCCATGAGGAAGGCTGGGCTTCCCTTTCCTCAGCCTAGACATCTTGGAGAGCTTAATATATGTTTCCACGAACTAACCTAAAGAAAATTGCTCAGGCAACACAGGTCTCTCTCTCTCTTCACATCTGTGGACACATGCACATGCACCTCTATCCACCAATAAAATAGTAAAACTACACAATGATCAAGGATCCTTCTAACACCTTGAGTATCTAACTCCTTAAATCTTTACCAAATCTTTATCCTTGAGACTTACACTCCTCAATTCGGGTATAGCTAGGTTTTCATTATCATAGACCTTTCACATTTCTCTTTGGTTTCCTGAATTTTTTAAAAAAGAATTATTTATTTATTTAATTCCATTTGTTATTATTTTTTAAATTTGACCAGAAAGAGAGAGAGAGAGAGAGAAAGAGAAAGGGAAAGCAAGAAAATAAGTTTGCCAGGTCCAGGACTTGAGCCACAGTTAGCCATGTGAGAATCCAGTGCCTTTATCCACCATACCACCTGCCAGCCCCTAGTTTCCTGACATTTTGAGGTTATAATCATAACTTTGACTTGATCAACAGTTTTAACTACTAAAAAAATCCCTGGTTGCTTTATAAACTTACCTTGGAAAGATAACTCTTTTTGATTCTAAATATGCCTCCAGACACTTCTGAATTTGGTCAAGTAATGCGTTGTTGTTTTGAAAAGTCTCCAGAAGTCCTATTTGTTGAAAAATAAGTATAGAGAATTTAACTTTTCATTTAATAATTTTAAATTATTATTAAATTATTTATTGGCTAAGAATTTTAACCAATTTTTAAAAAATAATAACATATTTTTTAATAATAACATTAGTTTTTAATAATAACATAATTTTAATATCAACTTACCATGTAAGTATATTTAATTTGAAATGTTTTTAGCTGCATGCTCCACTTCTGGGAAGCTGAGAGTCCACAAACCAAATCTAAACATTTGCCTTCTCCTTGACCCTCAAATCGAAACCAGTCTCTGTACTCTCCCCATCCTCCTCCTTTACCTTCTTACTCATTTATGTCTCTTCTACATCCTCTGTCATCTTTAAATGCCAACCTTGCAGCAATGGGATACAATTTTTTCACCACCAAACTAAAGCTCCTTAGCAAGCTCCATGTCTCATTTACCTTTGAAGTTCTGGTGTTTCTCATGGTGACTAGTTTCCAATCCAAGCCCCCAAATCAAATCCAGACTTCACCATGGTTTCCAAGGCTCTTTGTAATTGATGACCTAATCCAAAGCCCAGTCCTCCATCCAAGCACTCATCTCCCAGACTTCATCTTTGAAGCCCCTCTGGAACTCCACTCCAACCCATACAGGCTGCCTTGCTAGCAGCTGTGCCTGCTAAGCTCGCGCTCACTTCAGGCGCCTTGCTTGTGTTCTTCCCTCTGCCATCAGTAATTCTCTCTTAGATCCACGTACATGTGTAACTCCCTTATTCCTGCAATTTTCTGCTCAAAAGTCACTCCATCAAAAAGCATCTCTCTATATATATCTACACTTTAGCTGAAATCCATAGGACAAAATTTATTTTTGGAATCAGATTTTTTTTTTTAAATTTCAAGTCTGGTAGGAGCTAAGACAGTGCTCTGAACTCAAACATATTGATACTTTGCAGCAACGGGTTTATATATGACCATTTAAATGGCTGTAGTAGTCAGAATAATGGTCCCTCAGGGTTGTCCATATCCTCATTCCCCAAACCTGTGAGTATGTTAACTTAGATGTGATTAAGTTAAAGAACATGGAATGGGGAGATTATCCTGGATAGTTCGGTGGGTCTATTATAACCACAAGGGCCCTTATAAGAGGGTGATGGCCGAAACAGAGGTTGGTGCAATGCGATTGCTGGCTGGAAGAGGGCCATGGGCCAAAGAATGTGGGAAGCCTGTAAAAGCCCTAAGTGTTTTCAATTGTATCATTTTTATAGTTTTCCTTTTCTGTTTCTGTTTTATGTAAGAACTTTTGGACAAGGGCATAGCATAGCAAGCTGCCTTTTCTTGGCAGAAAAGCTGTCTGTGGACAGTCACAAGGATAAACCAGGTTGCTGCCAACCAGTACACTTGCCTAGACTTTGATGCAAAGCACAAAGTTTGATAGCCACATATGTAAGGGACTTCAAAAATTTGTGGGAAAATAGAATTAAAATCTAAAATGATTAGGTGCAAAAGATTTAAAATCCATGCTTGGATTTTAAATTTTTTCCAAAATATATATTTCCATGGAATTTTTGAATACTCTCATATGTGTGCCCAAAAAGACTTTTGATTCCACATCTATAAAAACAGAGTTTATTAAAACACATTTCAACCTTGACACTGGAATTGTAACTAAGTGGTAATATTTTTAAACTACTTTTAATGAATTATCAAGGTATGGAAATTTTTGTGTTTATAATCTGTGGGAAAGCTTTAGCAGAATGAGTCAACTGAAGGCAAATATACACCTTGTAGTAAGAACCGTGAGAGGCGACATTACTGATCGCCTATGGCCACATCTTTACATGATTAAAAACAGCAAAGGAAGTAGATTCTTGTGTTCTTAGAACTGCAAAATAATCTGAGAGATAGTAATAATAATAAGACAATAGTGTTCAATTCATATTGCTTGGCAGGCATGTCAAATACAAACATTCCTAGTCATCAATGCTGACTAGAATCAAAAGTTGAATGTACCACGTTATTAGATTCTATAGGTGACGTTTTATTTTATTTTTTAGGTTTTTGCCATAGGGCTTGTGTCTCCCCTGAGATAAAGATAGAGAGAGGAAAAGTGAGAAATCAACCCCTAAAAGGTGATGGCCACACTGCAATCCCTTCTCCTCCATTCTCCTCTTGGGATTTTGGGCACACATGCACATGTGCCTGGTATGATTTTCAAGTTGCCCAGTACAAGACTCAAACCACAGATGGCCATGTGGGATATCAGTGCCTGAACCACCATGCTATCTACTAGGCTCAAAACATTTTATTAATAGATGATTAAGTCTTTCTGTTTGTTTTTAAAATTTTGTTTTATACCTGGCTGGGTAGCGGCCCGAAGAGCATTAGGCAGCCGATTCACCTTCCTCATGATTTCTTTCCATGACTTATCCACCTGAAGGAACATCTTGGCCTCTGCAGGCAATTGTCTCTGAATATCTGGAGCATTAAATATACTTTCTAGGTAGAGCCAGTTTCTCTGGCAGGTCAGCCACTCTTCCTAGTAGAAAAATAGGGACAACATCAAATACTAACTTCAAAACTGAAAACATACGGTTACATTTAAAATCATTATGTGGAAGAATCTCTACTCTTGCCCTAGAGACTATAGGTCCTTTGAAATTAAATTATTTAAAGGGTCCAAGACTCACCTTAGCCTAATTTCACCTGGCTCTCTGCTGAGTAGAGTTACAATGAGCCTATTGTGTGACTCACTATATAACTCACGAAACTAATTATAATCAGAATGAATCCAGTGAAACATGACTTAATGCCTAGATAAGACACTCCAGAAGGAGGAAAGATTCTTGATTAAATAAATACAAAGACTTTGGGAGGTAGTAAGGTTAATAACTATTTCCAAATATGGATAGGATTCTCATGAAAAATGTTTTTTTCTTTTGTCTTGCTATGCTTACATTCTTTTTTCACCTTTCCTTTTTATGGTTTGTTTTATTTTTCCAAAAATAAAAATAGTGAAACTGCTCATGACAGAACATATGGTAAATACAGAGGACTGGGAGGAAGAAGAAAATCATACTTTGGCTCTCCTTTTAGAGACAAAATGTTTAACAAAGAAATCAGAAACACATATCAGAAATTAAAGTACATAGGGCCAGTCCCATGATGTAGTGGTTAAAGGAGCTGGATCCCAGGTCCAAAAGTGGTTTGAGTCATGGTTCTGATGGCTTGAAAAACATACCAGGCATGCATGTGTGTGTGTGTGTGTGTGTGTGTGTGTGTGTGTGTGTGCCAAATTCCAACAGGAAGGAGAAACAGAGGGGAAGAGGTTGTGACATGACCACATCCCTTTGAGGAGTGCTTTCTCCCTCTCCCTCTCTCTCTCTGTCTCTCTGTCTTCTTCTAGTGAATGCATGTGCTCTCAGACAATTAAAAGAAAAAAATCAAACTCCATATACTGCACTTTTCCTCTGTGCCTCCTACCATGACATGTGTGGGCTTGAGATCTATGAAAGAGTTTTTTCTGTTTCATTCTATACTTGGCAGGTATGCCCAAATCCCAATGTCACGACCACTTTCTGGTTTATCTCACACTTTCACACAATTAACTGTCTGGAGGGTTCCCATATACAGCACAATCTTCTTTTAAGGCCCCTCTATGAAAGCATGCTCTTTAGTTTCGATGAGTAGTCCCCCTTTCCCTGGGATTTTGCCATAAATTCAGAAGGCTGAACTGGGGTGAAATAATGGGATGTGCATTGAAGAGGATGGATCTGAAAAAGTTCTTTTTGAAACAAAGTTGGAACAAATGATCTCTTCTGACTTACTGCCTTTCTTATTTCATAAAGGATTTTTCATATTAGAGTATATAGAAACCTAAACATAATTAAACCAAGCTAAAAATATGAAGTATAAGACAGAGATCGAATCAGAACAAAGTAAGACTAGTGTAAAGGGTTTCTTTGTTTTACTGTGGGATATTCCAAGATAGGGTAAAATAAAAAGGTGTGCACCACAGAGAAAGGTTCCAAAATTTAAGCAACAACGTGTGTTCTTCCAGTGTATGAAGGTTGTTGTGGGGCAAGTCTTTTTTTTTTTTTTTTTTTTTTTTTTCTTTTTTTGGAGAGGTTTTTGCTATAGGGCGCGTGCGCTCGCCAGACAGACAGAGAGACAGAGAGATAGAAAGCAGGAAATCACCCCCCGGGGGGATGGCCACGCCGCAATCCCTTCTCCTCCATTCTCCTCTCGGGATCTTGGGCACGCACGCACACGCGCCCGGCGTGAGTTTAAGCCGCCGGGTCCGGGACTCGAACCGCGGTCGACTACGTGGGAGTCCAGTGACATAGCCATTACGCTAACTGCTGGTCCCATGTTGTGGCAAGTCTTAAGGTGGCCCCCAAGATGTGGTGATCACACCCCTGTGTGATCTATTTCCTTGAGGGTGGATGCCACCTGTAACTTGCTTTTAACCATACAGAGCATGGCAAAGGTGAAAGGAAGCACAGATTACATTTCTGTCACATAAGACTAACATCTGTCTTGCCAGGAGTTATTCTTTTACCTACTATACTGATGAAACAAACAATGATATTGAGGAATTCCACAGAGAAGAAAACCGTGAGCAACAAAACACTAGGAGATGAGGATGGCCTTCAGCTGAGGGCCAGCAAGAAGCTGAAGCTCTTAGTTCTAGAATTGCAAGGCAATGATTTCTGTCAACAATCTGGCTGACATCTTCTATTGCAGCCTTGTGAGACCCTAAGCATGGGGCCCAGTTAAATCATGCCTGAACTCTTTATTTTTTTGAGAGGTTTTTGCTATAGGGCACATGCACTCGCCAGAAAGAGAGACACAGAGAGACAGAAAGCAAGAAATCACCCCCCAGGGGGGATGGCCACACCGTAATCCCTTCTCCTCCGTTCTCTTGTTGGGATCTTGGGCACGCACGCACACGCGCTCAGTGTGAGTTTAAGCCACTGGGTCCAGGACTCGAACAGTGGTCGACTCCATGGGAGTCCAGCGACATAGCCATTACACTAACTGCTGGTCCCATCATGCCTGAACTCTTGACACACAGACATTGTGAGATAATAATTGTCTATTGTTTAAATTACTAAGCTTGTGGTATTTTGTTTCATAGCAAATAACTATGCAAAAGTGATGGTAATGACATTAGTCTGTATAATTATGTAAAGAAGAGTTCAACACACATTATTTCCCTTACATTCTGAACATAATGTCAAAAGTTAAATCTTACAGTTATAAACTATATAATATTTAAATAATTTATGATGTATATTTAAATGATATAAAATTTAATGATAATATTTAAATGATAAAGTAAAAAATGCTTTCTTGCCTTTTTTTCTAGAACATGTATGCACTTGCCAGAGAGAGACAGAGAGAAAGGGGGAGGAGAAAGCACTCTCCTCCCTCCATGGGGCATGGTCATGCCACAATCCTTTTTCCATCTCTCTCCCTCCCTTCGGCTTTTTGGGCATGTATGCACATATGTCCATTGTGTTTCTTGAACTGCCAGGTCCAGGACTTGAATTGTGTGGTTGGACATGTGGGATCTGACTGCCTTAACCATTAGGCCACAGAGCTGGGCTAGAAAAAAATATGTCTAAGGTCCTCATTACTCAAAATATTTTCTGAGTCCATGAATTAAAATTATCCTTACTCACCAGTGTTTGATTAAATAAAGCAAGTTGTTTCTGCCAGTCATCCACTCGAGGTTTCAATGGGCCAACATACCGTGAGGAGGCAATGGTTGCAATGTTGATGGTGCTGTCATCAAGAAGGACCTTTAAAGAAAGGGGTGGAAAATACATGCAGCACTGTGAATTTGTGCCCTCAGTGATATTTCAGGTATTTAATTCCAAGAGTCTAATTAAAAGCCAATGCTCCAAATGAATAGCTTAATGCCATCTACTGTTTCCTACCCATCTATTTGCCCTCCTTATCCTCTTCACTGGGCCTTACAATTTACTATGATGTTCTCTCAAAGGCCTCCCAAGACCTTCTGATGGTCAGATCTTGGATGTTCCTGTAATTATTAATGGCGCAAGTGTTCGTTTGGTTCAACATTCTTCTACCTGGTAAAGAGTTATTAGTCAACTGGTACCCTCACTATTAGGTAACTAGTACTTTCTTTACACAATTTGGTCACCCAGATAGGTCTTCCTTTCTCAAAACACTCTGTTCTTGCAAAATGAGCTCTTTTCTGTCCAATAGATTATCCCTTTCCCTCAATCATCTCAAGGAAGAGGAAACTGAACTTATTCATGTCAAGCTCTGAATGGTTATTGACAGTTTTCCCTCCCACTTTCTCCCCTACTGTTTCCTTTTGCACAACAGCATGCCTCATAGAACATGTGAGCTTTTAAGAATGTGTCGTTAGACTGAAAGATTTAATTGTCTGTTTCAATTACAAAACTTCTTGAGAGCTGAAACCCTATCACTTGGCATCACTTGGCCTCACACAGACTGACCTTCACTTTGAGTCTGTTATCTCATCCATTGCCCAGAGTGAAGCTTGGTCTTGTTCTTCCATCCTACACCTTGAAAAGTAATTTTACTTCCAGTTCTGACCTAGGTACATTCTAGTAGGTCCTGACTTCACCCTCTTATTGGGCTATACAATTTTGTTCCCTTTGCTAAACAAATATGCATTCAGATTTTAAGGTGCCCAAGAATATTCCAAGCAAATGGATTAGATTTATCTCCTTTTATGGTTGGTAGAGAATGGTCATTGACTCCTAATATCAACAAATACATATTAATTTGGTTTCTTAGTATGCTATAAATATGAAGTGCTTATCATGTTTCTTTGTTGTTTAAATCATTTGAAATGTCCTTTATTCTGTTCTATGTCTATCAACTCCCATTTACTATTTAGGGTCCAGCTTCTCTTGGCTAGTCTACAAATAATTCTCTGATAATTTTGCTTTTCAAAATTCCTTAACAATTAACAATTACAAATTACAACTCTTACACATATATGCTATTTTTATTGCTTTGCTAAATATTTTGTGCATAGTCATCATTATGTTTTTTTTAGTGACTCTCATTTTTTCAAATCATAATCTTTCACAGAAGACTTAGGATTAAGAGTGGCCAAGACGTCTGCCATGAATTTTCAATAACTCAGTGACCCACCTGTATGTCATCTGTGCCACCTAGGATAAATACGTCTTTGGTGTCACGGTGCGGCAGAATAACAAATTCAGTTGTTTTCCAAGAATCCTCCACCTTGAAAATATTTCAAACTTTAGGATATCTAAATTCGTTTATGTTTAGGTACTCAATAAATGTATGTGGAATGAAGTAAAACTCTACAATTATACCATTTCCCCATTACTGTCCCATAAAATGTTTAAATCTTTTTGACTAAATGACACTGATTTGCTTACTTTTATTTAACTAACAAAACATATAAACAACTTGACCAGCAGTTGGCATAATGGCTATGTCGCTGGACTCCCATATTGTCTACTGCAGTTCGAGTCCCGGACCCAGTGGCTTAAACTCACTCTGGGCTAAAAAAAACCCCAAAAAAAAACAAACAAAAAAAACATATAAACAACTTGAGATACTTTAATGTGTATTCTCTCCCATTTTACATTTTAACTAAAAAGAAGAAAATTATTTTTACACAGACAATTATAGGTGCACATGTGTTTTTGTGATTAGAAGGTAGTGTCTTAAGTAGAGAAGTATCTCAGTGTCTTTTGAAGTATTTACACAGACTTGTCTGGCATTTTGGAAAATAATATATTTTTATTGAAAAGATCTTTGTATTTATAGGGTTCTTCATGTAAGCCTGCAAATTAAAAACTTTATTGCCATCAAACTCTTGTAAGGCTATAGGCTAACCAGGAAGAGGAGATCTATAGAGGTGATAACGATAATACAAAGGGACTTCAAAAACTTTGTGAAGAAATGAAAAGTGAGGGTTTATTTTGGTGCAAAAAAAGTTAAACCCATGCATAGTTTTTCATAATACTTATTTGCCATGAACTTTTTCAAGGTCTCTAGTGATGTTAGTAAACCTAAGGAAACAATAGAGGGATTACTGTTAATGAGGTGAAAACTGCAGTGTTGAAAAATCCATCCAGACAACCAAAAGTTGATGATCTTCACATAAAATCTGAACTATATTTACATTTCTTGATTTTCAGAACATATTTGTGTATGTGTGTGTGTGTGTGTGTGTGTGTGTGTGTGTATTTGCACCCTTTCCCCCAAGATTTACCTTTTTAAGAATGATCTCTAAGGCAGCTTCTCCAGAAGCCTGTCCAGATATGTCCTGGATTTCTTGACCAAAGTCAAAGACGTGTAACTCAGAGAGCCTCTCCAAGGTTAATGGAGTTTCAGGTTCCAGCAGTGTGGCATCAACTGTTTGTTCAATAACAACCCAATGTCTAGCCTTCAAACTTGGGTTCCTCAAGTCAATGATAACTGGAAGCTGAAAAACACACACTCTCTGAGACATGATGCTTTTTATCCTAAAAACATGACCTTAGGTTTCTGTTTTCAATTTGTGACTATAGAAAGCTTGGAAAGAGCACCACTTATACTCTTACCACAAAGAAAAACCAAGGACCAGCAGATGGCGGAATGGTTACATCACTGTACTCCCATGTAGTCCACCGCAGTTCAAATTCCGGACCTGACTTAAAATTCAGAGTGGGTGGGTGTGTGTGCATGCCCAAAATCCTGAGAGGAGAATAGAGGAGAAGAGATTGTGGCATGGCCATCACCCATGGGGGGGGGCGGTGATTTCTCACTTTATGTTTCTCTGTCTCTGTCTCTCCAGTGAGTGCATGCACCCTTTAGCAAAAATCTCTCTTAAAAAAAAAAAGACAGAGGAACCTGGACCAACTGAAAATTGATGTCTTTTACTGAACCCATTAGAGAACTGAGTTTACAGGGCAGCCATAGAACTAAAAATTTGGAGTTAGACTAGCACCTGCAGGTTTTTCCATAGGGAAAAACAGTAACTGAGACTTTGCTTATGTGGGGAAGATTCCTTGGGATGACTTATAAACTAGCAAGAATATTCAGCTGAATTTTAAAAATAAAATACTAAAGACTGAGTGTGGGGTAGCATGAGAATGTAAAATTCCTGGGCCTACAAATATAGAGCTGTCATAGAGAAGACTAGAATGAATTTCAAGAAAGCTTTCCTAAAGTACTGTCTGAGGGGCTGGAAATAGCACTGCTATAACTATAACCAACATTTTCCCCTCAGAACAAAACCCTGGATGTGCAGGGAAAGAGCAGTGCACATGTCACCTTCAAGCAATGGTCATGACTCACTGTAGATGTCTGCATATAATAGGAGAAATGGAACATGAGAAAAAGGTCTATCTCTGGGGGAGAGACAGAAATACATGCTTGGCCTCGCACTGCACTTGGAGGAAGGGCAGGAGTACCTGTGAAGATCAGAATTCTGAGAACAGACACAGGATCTTGTAAGATAGATACTTAATAAGAACACAAAGGAATGCTCCTCCTCACCTCTCCTGCCAGTCTAACAAGTATTGATTAAAAGTAATAGTGGACTACAAAGTGGAGGTGTGCACAACACTAACAGAAGATTCAAGGTTAGGGGAAAACAAAAACAACACAAAATAAAGTTTGACAAACCAGCTTAATACTAAACACAATGTATTACTAGAAAAATTTGAAGCCTGTGGTACACTGAGGACAAACATAGCAACATCAAACTGCAAACCTAGTCCAATTCCTAACTAGTCTTAATCCAGTATGCCACACAAAAAGCCCAGCAGAAGGGGACCAGCAGTTAGCGTAATGGCTATGTCGCTGGACTCCCACGTAGTCGACCGCGGTTCGCGTCCCGGACCCGGCGGCTTAAACTCACGCCGGGCGCATGTGCGTGCGTGCCCAAGATCCCGAGAGGAGAATGGAGGAGAAGGGATTGCGGCGTGGCCATCCCCCCTGGGGGGTGATTTCCTGCTTTCTGTCTCTCTGTCTCTCTCTGTCTGTCTGGCGAGCGCACGCGCCCTATAGCAAAAACCTCTCCAAAAAAAAAAAAAAAAAAAAAAAAAAAAAAAAAAAAGCCCAGCAGAAGGAAAAGTATACTTATCTCCAAGTATAAAAATGATTACTTCAGTATCTGTACTACATAAAATGTCTGGCTCATGACAAAAAGTTAAGAGGCATATGGAGGAGCCCAGTAAGTGGTGTGGTGGTAAGGTACCTGGATCCCATATGGTCAACTATGTGGTTTGTCCTGGACCTACTGGCTTGAAAAATATGTCAGGTGTATGTGTGTGCATGCCCAAAGCCTGGAGAGAAGAATGGAGAAGGGGTTGTAATGTGGGCATTCTCCTGGCAAGTGCTTTCTCACTTTTCTCTCTCTGCATCTTTCACTCGCAAGTGTACGTGCCCTATAGCAACACACACACACACACACACACACACACACACACACAAGTAAAAAAGAAAAAAGGAATCACTACTATAGATTATTGATATATAACCATGTAGCAAAAATGAATTAAAGAGACTTGAAGGTATTACAGCATAATGTTAGCAGGGATACCTTTGAATGATGGCGTCAAGGATGATTTTTACTTATTGAAAGTTTTGTGTAAATAATAATCCATCATTTAGGTAATAATAAAAATAAATTAAATTAACATAAAAAAGAAAAATTATAATTTGAAATAAAAATATTACCATTTAGATTAATCTCAAAAATCAAACTGCCAAGAGTGTAGCAGTGGACTGAGGAGTCAGAGCTTCTTTGTACCCCTGACCCCAGACTGCAACAAGCACCCCAACAATGCCCTTGGACCTGCAGCTGCCCCTGAGTCAAAGGACCCAGTCTGGGTGCAGAGAGCAAAGAAGACAAAAACTCAAGGAACATCTGACAAGAAGAAAAACAGTTTTTTCACACAAACAGGAAAATATGATATTACCCAGTACGGGCAAGAGAGTGTTGACACCTGAGGTCCAGGTTGAAGAAGGGAAAAAAGTTCAGAAACTTAAAATAAAAATGGCTGATAAAAAAGTGCCAGTAGATCTACAGGGAGCAGAAATAATGCAACAGTGGAAGAGAACTGTATTCCTTTAAAACCTTTTAACAAACTAACCAATTCAACCATACCAGTTGATACACACAATTCTGAGGATGCTAATCAAACTCTGTAGTTGTTACCGATGAAAGATGATCCCCCAAGTCAATATATGACATTAAGCCAGGCATTTCACCTTAAGAATAATGATAAAAAGAAGCAAATGACTACGAAGAAAAAAAGAAAAAAAAAAAAAAAAAAAAAAAAGGAAGATGCTAATATGCCCGAGAACCTATTCTTGGATCTTATCGTGGCTAAATTGTGCAAGGTTAATTCATTTAGAAAACCTCTACAAGTCAAAGATGAGAGTTCTATAACAAAGAAACTTTCAACTACTGTCTCTAAAGTCACAAAGCCTCAGCCTGTCAACTCCAGCACTGTGACAGTGAAAAGCGGTAGATCCTCAGATATGACTGCTGCCACTAAATCTGTGAGCACAACATTTCAGAACACACAATGTGTATGACCTCTTGTTAGAAGTCAATCCAATAATACCCAGGATACAGTGAAGCAAGGCATCAGTAGAACGTCTGCCAATGCTACAATCTAGAAAGGGCCTCATGAAAAAGAACTATTACAATCCAAAGTGCTTTTTTCTAGTGTCAAAACCAGTTCTTCCGAGGACATAAAAATAAGTAAATCACTATCAAGAAGCATCACATACGAAATTATAGCCAGGCCTGCTTCATCTTCTAATACCAAACAAATAGAAAAGTCAAAATCCATTGAGTAGCGAAGACGCACTATAGCAAAAGCAACTACTGAGAGTAGTTGCTCAGCCCAAAGAACCTGCAGAAGAGAGAAAAGCTTGTTTGAGTGAGCGCAAAGCCAGCAAAGGAAGAATGCTGAAAAGGCCACCTAATTCAGTAGTTACTCAGCTTGAGCCTGAAGGACAAAATCAAAAACCAGTTGGGTCCTTCTGGACTGCCATGGCAGAAGATGAACAAAGATTCCTTACTAAAAAACTGAACAAGACATTTTATGAATCCCTGGACCTGATTATTGAGCGATGACCAAAAGAAGAAATATAGGTCACACCGAATGACTTGATTAAAAATATTCCAGATGCCAAACATTGCTAAATATTGGCTATGCCTTGCATGTACTGAATCAATCACAAGTCCTAGTGAAGATATTATCGCAATTTATGAGCAGGCCATTCTGGAAGGGGCTCAGTCAACAGAAGAGATATGGCATGTGATTGCAGATATTCTCACAATGAAGAATTAAGAAAAAGAAAGTTAGTCTGGGGAAAGTACTGAGGAGGACTGTGAAACCAAAGAGCAAATCCAAGAAGTTGACACTGAATATATAGGTGTACATTTTCAGCCAGACAACCAGAAACAGAGAATAAACATTATCGAAATGTGGTATTTCAAGATTGCGAAAAGGAGCAAGATGATAAAATAAAAGATTCAACTTGTGATGTTAAAATGCCCAATACAAACTAGGGCAGCTTACCTAATTAAATATAATGTGTCTATTACTCTGTACTTGCAAAGTGTAAAAAAGAAGGTGCAATTTGATTAAACAAATTCTACATTTAAAGAGCTGAAATTTCTGACAACAGTGAGATGATCTCAACATTTTTTAAAATTTAATTTTATTATCATAATCTTTTTTATATTACAGTGAATCACATATATCTTTACAGTGTATTACATTTTTTTCCAGCATGATTATCATGCATATTAGTCAAGACAAAGACATTACTATCCACATCATCATCATCAAATAGTTTTTCATCATTTTTTTCAGATTTTTATTTATTTATTTATTTATATATTTTTGGAGAGGTTATTTATTTATTTATTTTTTTGCTATAGGGCACGTGCGCTCACCAGACAGAGAGAGACAGAGAGACATAAAGTGAGAAATCACCCCCCAGGGGGGATGGCCACACCGCAATCCCTTCTCCTCCATTCTCCTCTCGGGATCTTGGGCACACACGCACATGTGCCCGGCGTGAGTTTTAAGCCACCGGGTCTGGGACGCGAACCGTGGTCTACTACATGGGAGTCCAGCGACAATTACGCTAACTGCTGGTCCCTCAGATTATTATTTATTCTCATTATTTTTTTAAACATTCAATCACGATATATCATTTAGCTTATATAAAGAATTTACCCAACATGAAATACTTCTTAGGCCAGTCTAGTTGAGAATACTATACATGTTTTCATCTACAGGTAATAAAACATTTCTGTGTCCCACTAATGTCATGTCTCTCTATTTGTTCTCTTGCTCTCCTTCTCTATACTCTTCTCTTCTCCCACCCCATTCCACACTGTCTTCAGCATCCATAACTATTTTCACTGCTTTTATGCCCTCTACTATTTCAATCTCTACCATAAAGTGCAGGTAGTCGGTATATATTAAGTGGATACATACAATATCTTTTTTTCATATCCTGGCTTGCTTCACTCAGCAATAGATCCTCCATATTTGACCACTTTCTATCGAATGCCAGGGTCTTGTTTTTTATGGCTGAGTAGTATTCCATAGAGTACATGTGCTACACATTTTTCATCCTTTCATCTGTTTGTGGACATTTAGGTTGGTTCCATGTGTTAGCAGTTGTGAATAATGCTGCAATAAACATTGATGTGCAAGTGCTTTTCCGACTGAGCATTCTCCTGTCCTTTGGGTAAATACCCAGAAGTGGGATTGCTGGATCAAATGGTAGTTCTTTTTGTAGATTTTTGAGGAACTTCCATAGTGTTTTCCACAGTGGCTGAACCAGTGTACATTCCCACCAACAGTGTAGGAGAGTTCCCCTTTTACCACATTCCTGCCAACATTATCACTTTTTGTATTTCTAATCTTTGCCATTCTGACAGGGGTTAGGTGGTATTTCATTGTGTTTTAATCTGAATCTCCCTTATGATGAGAGATGTTGAGTACTTCCTCATATGCTTTTTGGCTGTTCATATGTCTTCCTTAGAGATTTTTGTCCATCTCATTTTCCCGTCTTTTAATTGGGTTAATCATTTTTTTTTTTTTTTCAGGTAAACCGCTTGAGTTCCCTGTGTATTCTGGTTATCAGTCCCTTGTCTGAGGCATATTTTACAAAAATATTCTCCCATTCTGAAGGTTGTAGATTCACACTTGTTACTGTGTCCTTTGCTGTGCAGAAATTTCTTAATCTGGGACCAGCAGTTAGCGTAATGGCTATGTTGCTGGACTCCCATGTAGTCGACCGTGGTTCGAGTCCTGGACCTAGTGGCTTAAACTCACGCTGGGCACATGTGCGTCCGTGCCCAAGATCCTGAGAGGAGAATGGAGGAGAAGGGATTGCAGCGTGGCCATCCCCCCGGAGGGTGATTTCTTGCTTTCTGTCTCTCTGTCTCTCTCTGTCTTTCTGGAGAGTGCACATGCCCTATAGCAAAAAACCTCTCCAAAAAAGAAAAAAAAAAAATTTCTTAATCTGATATAGTCCCACTATATTAGGAATTATTGCCTGTGATTTGGAGTCTTATTTACAAAGTCTTTACCTACCCCAATGTCTCCCAGAGTTTCCTCAGTATTTTCCACCAGTACTTTTATAGTTTGAGTTCTTAAGTTCAGATCTTTGATCCATTTTGAGTTGATTTTTGTTGACGATGAAAGATGGTAATTCAGTTTCATCTTTCTGTAGGTGGATACCTAGTTTTCCCAGCACCATTTGCTAAAAGGGTTTTCCTTTGCCCAATGGATTGACTGGTATCCTTTGTCAAAAATCAGTTGGCTATAAACTTCAGGGTTTATTTCTGGGGTATCTATTCTATTCTATTGGCCCAGCTGTCTGTTTTTGTGCCAATATCATGTTGTTTTGATTGTCACTCTTTATAGTATATTTTGTAATCAGGGAGTGATATACCACCCACTCCAGTCTTCTTGAGCAGGATTTCTTTGGCAATATGAGGTCTTTTATGATTCCAGACAAATTCTATGATGGTCTTTTCTAGATCCGTGGTATTTTGATTGAAATTGCATTAAATGCACAGATTAATTTGGGTAGAATTGCCATTTTGATTATGTTCCTTTTTCCAATTCAGGAACATGGGATGTCCTTCCATTTCTTAATGTCATTTTCAATATCTTTTTAAAGATTTTCATGGTTTTCTTTGTAAAAGTCTTTGACTTCCTTAGGTTTATCCATATGTATCTCATACATTTTGCAGTTATCATAAAGGGATTCCTTTCTTCAGCTCTACTTCATTCAACTTGTTCCTATATAGAAATCCTATAGATTTTTATGTTGATTTTGTATCCTGCTACTTTACTATATTCATTTACTACCTTGAGAAGTTTTTTCATTGAAACATTTGAGTCTTCTAAGTATACCATCATGTCATCTGCAAATAGAGATATTTTCAACTTTTTTTTTTTTTGAGAGGTTTTTGCTATAGGGCATGTGCGCTCGCCAGACAGACAGACAGAGATATAGAGACAGAAAGCGAGAAATCGCCCCCCCCCCAGGGGGGATGGTCACGCCGCAGTCCCTTCTCCTCCATTCTCCTCTCGGGATCTTGGGCATGCACGCACACGTGCCCAGTGTGAGTTTTAAGCCACCGGGTCCGGGACGCGAACCGCTGTCGACTACGTGGGAGTCCAGCAACATAGCCATTACGCTAACTGCTGGTTCCCGATATTTTCAACTTTTCCATGCCTATTTGAATGTGTTTTATATTGTTCTCTTTTCTGATTGCATTAGCTAAGACTTCCAACACTATATTAAAAAGTAGTGGAGAAAGTGAGCAGCCTTGTCTAATACCAGTTTTTAGTGGAAAAGCTTCTAGCTTTCCCCCATTTGGTATAATGTTAGCTATAGGTTTTTTATAGATGACTTTAATTGTATTGAAAAATGACCCTTTTATACCAATCTTACTGAGAGTCTTAATCATGAAAGGATGTATTTTATCAAATGCTTTCTCTGCATCAATTGAAATGATCATACGGTCTTTATCTTTCTTTCCATTAATATGGTGTATTATATTTATGATATTGCATATATTGAACCACCCTTCCATCCTTGGAATAAAGCCTACCTGGTCGTGATGAATAATCTTTGTTATATGTTGTTGGATATGATTTGCCAGTATTTTGTTGAGAAGTTTTGCATCTATATTCATCAGAGATATTGGTCTGTAGTTTTCCTCTTTTGTCATGTTCTTATCTGTTTTGGGAATAAAAACTTTGTAAAAGGAATTTAGAAGCTTTCCTCCCTTTTGGATCTTTAGAAATAATTTGAGTAGGATAGGGGTTAACTCTTCCTTAAAAGTTTTATGGAATTCAGAAGTGAAGCCATCCAGACCTAGACTTTTTTTTATTGGGAGGTTATTTATTACTGATTCAATCTCATGGCATATTAACAGTCTATTCAAGTTTTCTGTGTCCTCCTGATTCAATCTTGGTAGATGGTACACATCCAGGAATTTGTCCATCTCCTCCATGTTCTCTTGTTTGTTGGCATATAGTTGCTCATAGTATTTCTATTGTGTCTGTTGTAATGTTGCCTGTTTCATCACGTTTGATTAATCTGTTTTCTTTCTTTGTTCTTCTTCATCAGTCTAGCTAATAGTGTGTCATTCTTGTTAATCTTTTTTTTTTGGAGAGGTTTTTGCTATAGGGCGCGTGCGCTTGCTAGACAGACAGAGAGACAGAAAGCGAGAAATCACCCCCCCAGGGGGGATGGTCACGCCGCAATCCCTTCTCCTCCATTCTCCTCTTGGGATCCTGGGCACACACGCACACACGCCCGGCATGAGTTTTAAGCCACCGGGTCTGGGACATGAACTGTGGTCGACTATGTGGGAGTCCAGCGACATAGCCATTACGCTAACTGCTGGTCCCCTCGATCTTGTTAATCTTTTTAAAGAACCAGCGTTTACTTTCATTTATTTTCTGTATAGTTTGTTTATTTTCTATTTCATTTATTTCTACTCAAATATTTATGTTTTCTTTTCACCTGGCATTTTGTTGTTATTTTTTCCATTCCCTGAGGCATGATTTTAGGTTGTCTATTTGCCACCTTTCCATCTTTTTCTTATGTGCACTAATTGCTATGAATTTCCCTTTTATGACTGCTTTTGCCATGTCCCATAGATTATGGAAACTCGAGTACTCATTAGCATTTTTACATAAATTTTTAAATTTCTGACTTAATTTTTTCAGTAATTAAGTCATTCAGGAGTAGGTTGTTTAATTTCCATGTGTTCATGTATTTTTGAGGGTATTTTTAAAAATTAATATTGAGTTTAATTCCATCATGGTCAGAGAAGATGCTGCACATAGTTTCTATGCCTTTGAGTCTGTAAAGGCTTGATTTGTGTCCTATCACATGGTCAATCTTTGAAAAGGTTCCATGCCTGGGAGAGAAAAATGTATATTTTGTGGTCTTAGGGTGGAAAGTTGTATAGATGTATGTCATTCGATTTATAGTATCATTTAGGTCCTGTAACTATTTTTTGTATAGATGATCTGTCTAAAGGTGATAATAGGGTGTTGAGATCCCCAACAATTTTAGTGTTGCACCCTATCTCTTCTTTTAGCTCCAAGCAGTCTTTCCTTCACATATTTAGGTGCCCTTGAGTTGGGTGCATAGATATTTATAAGCATTATGTCTTCTTGCTGAATTAGCCCACTTACTTTTATATAATGCCCTTCTCTGTCTCTTCTTACAGTCTTTGTCTTGAAGCCTATTTTGTCTGAAATATCTTCTTCTAGCCTATTTTGTCTGAAAGCCTATTTTGTCTGAAATATCTTTTTCTAGCCCTTCATTTATAGTCTATGTATGTCTTTATTCATAAGGTGTGCTCACTGTAGGCAACAGATAGAGGGTTTCTGTGTTTTTTTTTTTTTTTTTTTTTTTTTTTTTGTTTTGTTTTGTTTTAATCCATTCAGCCAGTCTGTGTCTCTTAATTGGAGAATTTAGTCCATTAACATTCAATGTTATTATCAATATTTCTGGACCTGTTCCTATCATTAAGTGAGCCATTCTCTTGGTTGTTTTTTGTTCTCATATAACTGTCTGACTTTTTAGTTTTCCTGATATAGCACTCCCTTCAGAACCTCTTGAAGAGCTGGTCTGGAATTGGTAAATTCTTTCAGGTTTTGTCTACCTGAGAATGTTTTTTATCTTTTTTTGCCATATGAAGGATAATCTTGCCAGGTATAGTATTCTTGGTTGAAATTGTTTTTCATTTAACACCTTGACTATATTTCCCCATGCTTTCCTTGCCTGCATTGTTTCCACCAAGAGGTTCGATGTTAGCTTGATGGTGTGACCTTTGTAGGTAATTTGATGTTTCCCACTTGCCAATTTTAATATCTTGTCTTTGTCTGTAATTTTGGTCAATCTGGCTATCATGTGCCTTGGAGAGGATCTTCGTGGCTTGATTCAATTTGGGTCTGCAAATTGGAATTCTTGGGTCTGGATATTTGAATGCCTCTCTAGGTTAGGAAAGTTTTCTTCTAGTATTTCATTAAATAAATGATCAATGCCTTTATTATTTTCTTCCTCTTCTGGGATACCAATTATCCAGATGTTGGGGTGCTTGATGGTATCTAGTATTTCTTGTATATTGTCCTCATTCTTGTTTGCTTTCTCAATCTTTTTGATACTTTTTTCTAGGTCACAGGTTTTGTCTTCTACATTCGAGATTCAATCTTCTGTGTGATCTAATCTACTTTTAATACTTTCGAGGGAGGTTTTAATTTCCTGTATCACATTCTTCGCCCCTAACAATTCAGTTTGATTCTTTTTTAAAGTATCTATTTCTTCTTTCAAATCATGAAAGACTACCTCATCTCCTGGAGCTCATTGTCTCTTTTCCCTTGCATCTCAATTAGTTTGGTCACTACAAAAATTCTGAATTGCTTATCAGACATGTCCATGACTTCCATTGTTTTGTCTGTGGATGATGTGGAATTGATGTTTTTCCTGGGGGAAGAGACACTTTGTTGGTTTCTCATATTTCTTGTGCCTCTGTGATTGTTCCTAGTCATCTGCTGATCTATACATTCCTTCCTAAACTATTTGAGGTATCTCTGAGCATTCAAAGGTGTGCAGGAGTAGAAAATAGGTGATCTCTCTTCTGCTCTGCCTCCCTGTTGCTCACCAGTACCTCACACTGTTGTCACTGTTCCTGGCTGACCCAAAGCCCTCCCTGT
Source organism: Tupaia tana (assembly GCA_026018925.1). Taxonomy (NCBI): domain Eukaryota; kingdom Metazoa; phylum Chordata; class Mammalia; order Scandentia; family Tupaiidae; genus Tupaia; species Tupaia tana. The sequence goes on from JAKSZU010000003.1 coordinate 150,797,573, forward strand.
TTCTAAAGAACAGGTGCATGTCCAACAGAGCTGCTGAGCTTCACCTCAGGAGCAAAGAAAAGATCATGTGGTGCACACTGGGCTACCCAAAATACTAAAATCCTGAGAGTCCAAAGGTGAGTGTGGGGGAATGAGCCATGGGTCTGGCAGTTAGAACCTGCAGTCACAGGCAGCCTGGTGTCTGGCAAGGCCACTAGCTTGAACCAGACTCCAGATGGGGTGGGAAGGGTTGCAAGATAGTCTTAAAGTCCCAAGACACAAGCCTGAAGTCCAAAGGCAAGTTGAGGGAGAGGGAGATGAGCCACAGGCCTGGCCATTAGGTCCTGCAGCTACAGGCAGCTTGGTGTCCTGCAAGTCTGCTAGCTTGAACTGGTCTCCTGATCTCAACTTCTTCAAGAGAAGACTTCTAAATTGCCAGATATGTTAAAAGACCATTATCCCTTTGTGTCTTCATTGGAACAGTTAACAGAGATAGGAAGTGAAACTGATGCTTTTGTATGCTGCCCTAATGCAGCACTGTGCTAGATGTACTCTGTGACTGAAACAGCAGAAGAGGAGTAAAGCTCTTATAAGAAATGGGGTTTTTATTATTACTGATGCTCAGTTTGGTTTTGTGTGACCTGTAATTCCCCTTAGGTCTGGAGTTGGCCAAGTACGTAAGTACCCTAGATCTTCATGGCAGTGAGCTACTTTACTAACATTCATTGTATAACAGAAGTTGTCCTTCTATGCATTGGAAAGTTAATTCTACTCCCAATCTCAACAGTTTTTCTTTTTTTTTTTTTGAGAGTTTTTTTTTTTTTTTTTTTCGCTATAGGGCGTGTGCGCTCGCCAGATAGACAGAGAGAGACAGAGAGACAGAAAGTGAGAAATCACCCGCCAGGGGGGATGGGCACGCCGCAATCCCTTCTCCTCCATTCTCCTCTTGGAATCTTGGGCACACACGCACATACGCCCGGCGTGAATTTTAAGCCACCGGGTCCGGGACGTGAACCTCAGTCAACTACGTGGGAGTCTAGCGACATAGCCATTACGCTAACTGCTGATCCCTCAACAGTTTTTCTTTAAGATAGATAATTTTGTCAACTTTACTATATTCATTAAATATAGACAGGTTTTTGCATAATGTTAGTGTTCACTTTACTAAATATAAATACTAATTATAAAAGATCAGATAATGAGGTGTCCTAAGTAAAATTTGGTTTTGCATTAAAAAAAAACAAAGCAAAACCAAAAAACAAACTGCTTAGTTAAAAATTAACAAAATATGTGTAGAATCTATATTTTGAAAACTCTAAAACCCTTATGAGAGAAATCAAGTAAGAGCTTATCTATATCTACTTAGATGGAGAAATACACTAGCAGTAGATTAAAAACCTCAATCTTGTTCTGCTGTCAGTTCTCCCCAAATTGGTCCATAGATCCAACATCTTCCTAATAAAAATCTTGGCAGGGTTTTGTATATACTGATTAGTTAAATCTAAAATGTATATGGAAAGGCAAAGGAGTTAAGATAGACAAAACAACTCTAAAGAGAAATGCCAAATTGGAGAACTAAACTAGACTAAACATTACATGACTTTTGGCAAAGGTGCTTAGAGTTTTTTAAGTGCCAGAGGGTGTGTACACTTGCCAGAGAGAGACAGAGAGACAGAGAGAAGGAGAGGGAGAAAGTGCCCCACAAAGCGGCATGGTCATTCCTCAATCCGTTCTTCTCTATTCTCTGTCTCGTCAGGAATTGCAGTACATACACACATGTGCTCAGTGTGCCTGCCTGGCTTTCTTTCTTTTAATTTGCCAGAGGGCATATGCACTCACTGGAAAGACAGAACAGAGAAAGGAAATTGTGAAAGCACCCCTCATGGGGAATGGTCATGTCTCAATCGCTTCTCCTCCATTTTTCCTTTCAGGATTTTTTTGGCATACATGTACGCACACTGGCGTTTTTTGAGCTGCCAGGTTTGGGACTCAAACTTTACAGTAACTATTTGGGATCCAACTTCCTTAATCACAAGTCACCAGCTGGCCCCAACATGTTTTTCAAGTCACCAAGCTGGGATTTGAACTATAGTTGCCACTGTGGGATTTGGCTCCTTTAGCTGGTAGGCCAGGGGGTTTACCTGGTGTTTAGAGGTTTAGTGGAGAAATACAGTCTTTAAAAATTTTTTTTCTATAAGGTGCATGTACTTACTATAGACAGAGACAGAGAAAGAGAGAAGGAAAATGAGAAAGCACCCTCACCCATAGGTGCCACCATGCCACAATCCTCTCCAGATTTTGGGCATGCAGGCATATGTCCCCAGTGTGATTTTCAAGCTGATGGATCTGGGATTCAGACCATTCAGTAAACCTTGTGAGGTCCATCTGCCTTAACTACCCTGCCATCTGCTGGCTCCAAGAATAATCTTTTCAAACATCGGTGCTGAGTCAACTGGATGTAACAATAGACCTTGATATATACCTCATATTTTATGCAAAAAAACTAACCCAAAATAGATCATATGCTGAAAGATAGAAATCAAAACTGTAAAAATTCTAGAATAAAACAGAAAAATCTATATGAATTTAGGTTTGAAAGAAATGTTTAGATACTATACTATATAAAGGTTTTATCCAAAAAAGAAAAAAATTATAAATTGGACTTTGCCTAACTGAAAACTTTTTGCTCTGTCAAAGTCACTCTATAGCAGCAGTCCCCAACCATTTTGGTACCAGGAGTCAAAGAAAACACTTTTTCCTTGGAAGTGAGGATAGTTTATGAGGCTGCACAACCTATAATAGATCCCTTGCATGTACAGCTCACAACAGGGTTCATGCTCCTATGGGAATCTAGTGCCGCCGTTGATATGAAAGGAAGTGGAGCTCAGGTGGTAATGTGAGCAATGGGGAGTGGCTGTAAATAGAGATGAAGCTTTGCTTACTTGCCTGCTGCTCACTTTCTGCTGTGCAGTACCATTCCATGGCCTGGGGGCTGGGGACTCCTGCTCTACAGGGACTGAAATTACAAGCCACTGATTGGGAGGACATATTTTCAAGTTACATATTTGAAAAATGGCTTATATCCAGAATATGTAAATAGCTCTTCAAACTCAATTATAACAAAATAAACAACCCAGTTAAAAATAGCAAAAGATCTGAACAGACATTTTATCGAAGAACATTTATGGATGGCAAATAGAATATGAGAAGTTCAGCACCACTACTCATTAGAAAAATGCAATTAAAATGGATAAAATTAAAACAAAATACAAAAAGCTCCCTCACAGTAACAAGTGCTAGTGAAGATGAAGAGAAACTGTCATTCTTATACAATGCTGATGGGAAGTGAAAATTATACAGCCCATTGGAAAACAGCTTTGCAGTTTTTTTTATAAAGTGACCATACACTTAACATGCAACCTAGAATTTTTACTTTTAAGTATTTACTCTTACTACAACTCCTTCTCCTCTGGGGATTTTTCGAGCAGCAAGATTCAGTATTTAAATTGCAAAGTCAACCATGTGGGATCCAGTGTTTATACACCATGCTACCCGCTGGCTTGAGAATTGTGTTTTTGATTGTAACCATCTTAGTGGCTTAGATTTGTATTTCTGAGATAAAGACGTTCAGCATCTTTTCATGTGTCTTCTTTGGGAAAGTGTCTATTAAAATCCTTCGCCCATTTTAACAAGTTATTCATTTAAATTTTTTTTTTTTTACATGCGAAATATTTTATTTCATTTAAAATTTTTTGAATCATGAGAATAACGTTATAGGGACCAGCAGTTGGCCTAATGGTTATGTTGCTGGACTCCCATGTAGTTGACCATGGTGCAAGTCCTGGACCCGGTGGCTTAAATTTATGCTGGGCGTACGTGCGTGCATGCTCAAGATCCCAAAAGGAGAACGGAGGAGAAGGTATTGAGGCATAGCCATCCCCCCTGGGAGGTGATTTCTTGCTTTCTGTCTCTCTGTCTCTCCAGTGAGTGCATGTACCCTATAGCAAAAACCTTTCCCTCCCCCCCAAAAAAAGAATAACGTTATATATTCTGGGTAAAAGCACAGGGAGGGATCATAAATGTAATTTGCTAAGTGAATGAAGCCAGACCTAAAAGGCTACATATTATATTATTCCTTCATATGATATTCTATAAAAGGAAAATCCATAGGGACAGAAAATATATCAGAAGTTGGTTGTTTCTACTTGTAATGGAAAAAAGGACTGTGATTACAAACAGAAAGCACTAGGGGACTTTGGGGATGATAAAATGATTATGTATGGTATAGAATACATGATGTGGTGCTGTATATGTGAATCAATCTATCTGTAAAAACCCACAGAACTGTGTGCCACAAAAGTAATTTTTACTGTAAGCAAGTTTTAAAAAATAAGTTAGGATTTAGAGAAAACTGAAGATGGAATGCAGACTGTGACAAAGGGACTTATTTCCAGTTGTGTGATATAGCCACAATAAAGCCAATAAGGAAGAGGCTGACAAGTAAACTTTGGGACAGTGTATCAACTAGATACTTTAAGGCTGTGCAAAAACACTTTATAAGGTGGGAATTTTTCTTCTCATTATTCCTGAGACTTTGCTTACTTTTCCTTCCAGTGTCTTCTTTTATCCTTTATCTCATCTTTAAAAGAAATATAAACTTATTTTAAAAGTTTAAAATAACTTCCCCTTTCTCATTACTTCAAGCACTAACAGCAGTGATGGTTTCAAAGAACCATCCCTGTACAATGAAGGCCCAGCTTCCCAACCTTCATCACGGTGCATCTAAAAAATGGCATGGCTGTATGGTGCAGTGGTACATATGAACAGGGCTGCCTTTCCCTCATCTGGCTTAAGAACTGTGTGGATCAGTGTCTTGGTACATCTACCCCTATTCCTGCAATAACACTTGGGAAACTTACTCTGAATGTACTTTTTAAAATTTTTTTGCTATAGGGTGTGTGCTGGGTAGAGAGAGAGAGAGAGAGGGAGGGGGAGAGAGAGAGAGACTCAGAGAGAGAAAGAGAAAGTGAGAAACAACCTCCCCCCCACACACTGGGGGTGGAGGGTCACATTGCAATCTCCTCTTCTCTATTCTGTTCTTGGGATTTTGGGCATGCACACAAACATTCCCTGGCGTGATTTTCAGGTCACCGGGTCTAGAACTCAAACCACGGTCAGCCATGTAGGATCCAGTGTCTTAACCACCATGCCATCTGCTGGCTCTTGAATACACCTTTTAACTAGGGTTTGCAACTGCATGATTTGGCTAGTTGAAGATAGGGATGCAGTCTGTGCTGCTAGGAAAAATAAATTTAACTACACTGTCTTCTCTTTGCAAAACTAGTGAAGTAAACAAATAATTTCTGACTTTGGTCTCACTAGCATCAATTAATAACTGATTGACCTGGAGTTTTTGAAATAATTCCTATCAACCATACCTTTTCTTTCATTTTTTCCACTTTATTTTTGAGCTGGGGCACGACATTGTTGGGTGGCAAGCCTTTTTCCAGTTGGGTTACAAATTTGGCATACTTAGAAACCTGACTGTTAAGGACTTCTGGATCCAAGCAGTCAAATTTGGACTGTGGAGGAAAAAAAGGAAAAAAAAAGAGAAAGCTAAAATATATGATAAAAGGTAAGCTTGAAATACTAAAATATGTTTTACTTTACCCAGATTTTTCTAGTAGTTAAACTGTTAATATAAATCAACACCATAAATTTGAAAATTTATTTACTTACTAAATAAAATTGCCAATAATATATCAGGCATCAACTGTTTATTTCTTTCATGTCCTGTCTCTCACACCATCAAATGTAATATTGCAATTCTTGTAATTTGTTCCTAAGAACAATACTCATAAAGTCAGTTCTAAGGATACAGATAGCTAATTTTCACTCTTGCTAACCAGAAATTTCTCACCTACTAGTATTTTATTATTGATTATTTATCCATTTAATACAAAAATATTAAAGATGTACTCCAAATACAGGAAGTCCTCATTTAAGGACAGAGATATGTTCCTACAATGATGTCATTAAGTTATTTGATAAGTGAGGAGCATAAAGGTGGGTATCTTGTGGTGTGGCGCTGCAGGGTATGTCTTTTTTAATAGATACCATGTGACACCACACTAGCACAATTTAGTTCTGTCCATATGAAAAGCATACATTAAATAAGTGCCAGAAAACTCAAGACACACAACACAATACTATAAACCTAGCATTTGCTTCCATTAATTCTGAATGCTACTATGAGTGTACAATAAAGTACAAATTTACAAATCAAAGTCTTGAGCGGTTGTGAACACTTTGTGTAGTGAATACTAACACACTGTGGGAATGAGGCAAAGATTGAGAAAGAGGAGTCACGAGACTGGCACAAAAAAAATGGGATTTTCAGCTCTGAAGAACTGGTTGCAAGTCTGACAGACCATTAAACACGTAAGTCATTACGTGAGGAGTGGCTGTTTATGCATATACCTATCATTGTATTTCTCAATAATATAAACATATACTTGTATACATATGCTGACTATTAGGCATACAGACTGAGGGCAATAGAAAATTTGTAGACCTTCATTTCCATCCTAACTTCTACATTCTCCTATTCTTAAGTGGATTTTCTTGTACATTTCCTACCATGAATGCATCCTACATAGGAAGTTACTGCTATAGGCTAGGCTGGTAAGCAGAAAGTTCTTTAAGTTTCTTTTTTACTTCTGAAGAATATTTTTTACTACTAAGGTAAGTGATAAGTGAATTATAGGAGAACACTCAAAACTCTCTATTATAGCATATATTTACCTTTTCTTTTTTTTCACCAAAAGGGATGTTCTGTGAGGATTTGGACTTTGTCATTATCCTCCACCTACATTTATCAGTACCTCAAACATTACCTGAGAACCAGTCCTTGTGTCACTGTTTTTAAACTCAGACATGGCTTCTGATTATAGGCCTCGTCATAAGTAGGATTAATGAGAGGTGTAAAACAATATTTGCAAAGTTTGTGATATTTTCTTTTTTTTTGGTAGTGTCATAGATCAACTTTTTAAATTTTTTAAATACATTTTTTAATTTCAAGAAAGGTAGTCTTAGCTTTAATAACTCAAAATAAAAAAAGTTAAGGGAACTTTGTTTAATATTTAAAGCCAGAAAACAGGTTAGGATTCTGTTCAAATCACCCCCCGGGGGGATAGCCATGCCGCAATTCCTTTTCCTCCATTCTCCTCTTGGGATCTTGGGCACGCATGCACATGTGCCCGGCATGAGTTTAAGCCACCGGGTCTGGGACTCGAACCACAGTCGACTACATGGGAGTCCAGTGACATAGCCATTACGCTAACTGCTGGTCCCAGACTGCTCTAAATTCTTTATCAGACATTCCCATGAGTTCCATTGTACTGTCTGTGGATGAAGATGAGTTATTCTTTTCCCTTGGAGGTGAGGTATTTTCTTGGTTTTGCATATTTTTTGTGCCCCTGGGGTGATTTTTAGTCATCTGATGAGTTATTTGTTTCTTCCTAATTTCTAGAAGACAAATCTGAGTGATCAGAGGTGCATAGGAGGATGTGGTCTGCAAATTCTTCTGCGTTGTGTTTTTCTCCCTTTATGTCGCAGATTCAGTGGGATTTGAGGAATATGAGGACCCAAATAGTATTCAGATTCTGGCAACTTTTCACTTAGACTTGTCTAGACAATCAGTGGATGGAGGCAGGGTAAATTCTCAGCAGAACATCACCATTGCTCTCATCTCTAAAATCACTAGATCTCAGCTCTCATGGCAGACTTAGTCTTCTTCTTTTTTTTAATGAATATATTATTTTATTAATTACCATGAAGTCGATATGGGAAAGAAACTCTTAATATGCTGGGAAAATTCTTCCTATAGGAGCAAATTCTACAAGACATAGGATTCATTTTGTTAATTGACTTATTGGGTCATTGGAAAAGTCATGATATATTTTTCTATGCAAATTTCCACATTTTCTATGCAAAAATGCATCATGACTTTTAAAAAAATGTCAAGTTCTTTTACGTTATTCAATTACGTTATCTAGCTTGCAAAGTGAACATTCCAACATGTGTACATTTCTCCCCAGTCCAGTTGATAATACTATAAAATTATCTTCAACAGATTATACCCCATTTCTTTGTCTCATTATTGCTTTGCCTCTCTATTTTTCTCCTTAATGTTCTTCCTTAGACTCTACTCATTCATTCACCCTCTTCCCACTCTATATCTGGTATTCACAACCATTTACTGTGTTTCTATATCCTTTAGTCATTCAATTTCAGTCATAGAGTATGGACACTCAGTATATATTAAGTGGAGACACACAGTGTCTTTCCTTCATAGCCTGGCTTGCTTTATTCAGCAGTAAATTTTCCATATTCATCCACTTTCTGTCAAAAGCCAGGGTCTTGTTGTTTTTTATAGCTGAATAGTATTCCATAGAGTATATGTGCCACACTTTTTCAATCCATTCATCTGTTCATGGGCATTTGGGTTGGTTTCATCTCTTAGCAATTGTGAATAATGCCATAGTAAACATCGATGTGCAAATGCTTTTCCAGTTAAGAATTCTTCTGTCCTCTGGGTAGATATCAAGGAGTAGGATTGCTGGATCATAAAGTAGTCCTATTTTCAGATTTTTCAGGAATCTCCAAATTGTTCTCCACAGTGGCTGGACCAGTTTACATTACCACCAGCAGTGTAAAAGAGTTCCCCTTTCACCACACCCCTGTTTGCCAAATTCTCAGCAGAACATCTTCATTGCTCTCATCTCTGAAATCACTTGGTCTCAGCTCTCATGGACAAGTTTGTGATATTTTCAACAGGTCCATATCATGTTTGAATGTAAAGGTGATAATGTATTCTGCCTCCTGGACAGTGGACATTGTTAAGATTAAAATATAAGGATAGATCCTAAAAAATAAAATTCTGTGGTGACTGTTTGTACTCAGTTCCTTAATTAAGAGAGTTTATGGGCTGGCTCTGTGGGACAGAGACAATATATTGCTTGAGAGAATTGTGTCCTACATGGCAACTGCTTCGAATCTTCAGGTTGGTCAGCCTGAGGAAAGGTGCTGAGTGCCCAGGTCTAATGGGCTGGAGGACTGAAGGACAAAATCACAACATGACCAGAGACTGTAGGGGATATTCTTTTCTCTTTCTCTCATATATACTCTATTATGAATGAAGAAACAATGTTAAAAAAAATGAGAGAGACTTTACTATTAAGCTCTCAAGGGAAGATGCTAGATTTTATCACTTTAAGTCTATTCTACCAGAGTGAACAAAATGACGTCCTTTTAAAAAAGACAAGAGGAGAATGGAGGAGAAGGGCTTGAAGCGTGCCCATCCCCAGAGGGATGATTTCTCAGTTTCTGTCTCTCTCTCTCTCTGGCAACTGCCTGCACCCTACAGCAAAAAAATCTCTCTAAAAAACAAAAACAAACAAGCAAACAAAAAAGACAATAGAAACCTAAGCTAAAAGAAACTTAAAGTGGGTCTGGCAGGTGGAGTGGAGATTGAGGCACTAGACTCCCACGTAGTCAACTGCAGTTTAAGTCCTGGACCTGGTGACTTGCTTTCTCACTTTCCCTGTTTCTCTCTGGTCAAACTGAAAATTTACAATAATAAATACAATTTAAAAATAATTCTTAAATAAAACAGAAACTTAAGGTGTATAAATAACAAATATTCTATAATCCTCAAAAACGCTGAGGTATATCATGACAACACTGTGTTTAGAAACCCAAAAGCAGTTAAATGTCATGCAGTGAGATCTTTTGAGGCTTCATTATTTAGCCTTCTAATCTGAGGACCCAAGAATCCTGCTTTACAAGAATACTTTCTGTTCTGTAGCATATAGTGACAGAAGGACCTTTCTGCATGTCACTGGAATCTAAGCCAATCAAAATTACCATAAATCACAATATTGTTTTTATTGACATTAATAATATACCAGATTATTAAAAATTATAATGAATGTTATTAGAATTTTATGTTTAATTAACATAAAATAATGCAAGAATTAAGACCTTATTTACTGATTGATTTACCTTCAACCATTCTTGTTGGAGCTTATCCCATTCAGAGAGAGAATCCCAGAGCAATTGTTTGAGTTTCAGTTCAGCACTAACTTCTTCTAAAGCTTCAAACTTGGACACTTCTACCTTTAAAAGTATAATAAATAAAATACAAAGTTTACAGATATAAATATATTATGTTAGCCACCCATCAGTAATTCTAACATGGGTCCTAAATGAGGAAAGGGAAAGATAGAAATAAAGAAAACTCCACAAAACCCCATGTACATTACAGTTTTCATTTGAGTAACAAAATATAACTCCTTATAGTTCGTTAGAATTTAAAAATTCTTCGAAGACATAAATATTATATATGTACATGAGCATTCTTTCTAGAATAGGATCATATTTGTAGTTCACACCTGACCCTTGTGGGAAAACAGAGGTGAATTTTCAGAGATTCTGATTTCCTTTAGGGCCTTCTGTACTTATATGTAGGAGGGAAAGATGTCTGAGTGGTAGCTGGTGGGGAAGATGGCACAGTTAAGGCGCATTGCTTCCACTGCATAGATCTCTCTCATCTTTACTTTCACCAGTGCCTTAGTTCCGGTCTCTCCCAGCTTGCCTGGATGATTTCAGAGGCCTCATTACCTTTCCCCTGCCTCACATCTCACCCTACCTCACTCTAATCTGTGATCTCCGTGGTGGCCTCACCAGGGGCAATGACCACACCACAATCTCTTCTCCTTCATTCTCCTCTTGGGATCTTGGGCATCCACACACATGTGCCCAGTGTAAGTTTCAAGTCACCAGGCTGGGGACTCAAAATACAGTCAACCATGTGGGAGTAGAGCAATGTAACCATTACGCTATCTCCTGGTCCCAAGTATCTTATTTCTTCCTAATGCTATGGACTATATATGAACCACAGAAAGAGAAAGGGTGCAAGAAAGTGTAAAGAAGATGCTTTCATGAGAAACGTTTTAAGATATTGTTACTAGGGAACCAGCAGTTAGCATAATGGCTATGTCGCTGGACTCCCACGTAGTCGACTGTGGTTCGCGTCCCGGACCTGGTGGCTTAAAACTCACGCTGGGCGCGTGTGCGTGCATGCCCAGGATCCCAAGAGGAGAATGGAGGAGAAGGGATTGCGGCGTGACCATCCCCCCTGGGGGGTGATATCTTGCTTTCTGTCTCTATGTCTCTCACTGTCTGTCTGGCGAGCGCACGCGCCCTATAGCAAAAACCTCTCCAAAAAAAAAAAAAAAAAGAAAAAAGAAAAGAAAAAGATATTGTTACTAAAAGTACTAAAAGTTTTATAACAAGAAAAAAACAAAGATTGCTTTAGCTTGGAGGTGGGTAAACTTCCAGAGAATTGATTGCACAGACATTACGGGGGCCCTGTGATAAACTAGATATTTCACATTAGAGATTTAGCCTTGTTTTTCATTAAGAGGTGGAAATGATTTCCTGCTATATAAACCAGTCAAGTTTTTGCTCCTGTTTCCCAAGTGATTGAGATTTGCAGAAGGAAGGTTGGTTCAGAAGCAATAATGAAGGAAGAATGGATAAAGTATAGACATGGAGAGTGGAAGGAGGGAGAGACACTTTTATTTCGGGCTCTTTTTTTTTTCCTAATTTTAGTTTTAAATTAATTTTTTCCTGTTAATGTGGTAAAAACACATAAGAGATTTATCCTTTTAACAAATTTTGAACTGTGCAGTATTGTTAAATGTCAATAATGTTGTGCAACAGATCTCTATACTTTTTTCATCTTGTGTAACTGAAACTACATCCACTGGATAGCAACTCCCATACCCACCTCCCTCCAGTCTCTGCAATCATCATTCTACTTTCTGCTTCTAAGAGCTGGAATACTTCAGACATTTCATGTGATTGGACTCATGTAGTATTTGTTTTTCTGTAACTGGCTTATTTAATTTAACATTTTCCTCTAGGTTCAATCATGGTGTATCATGACAGGATTTCCTTCTTTTTAAGGCTGAAAAATATTCTATTCAATGTAAATACTACAGTTTCCTTATAAATTCATCCATTGGTGGACATTTAGGTTGTTTTTAACTCTTAGGTATTGTGAATAGCCATGTGTACCAAACATGAGAATTCAAATATCTCTTCAAGCCCCTGATTTCAATTCTTTTGGATATATGTCCAGAAGTGGGGTTGCTGGTTATATGGTAGTTATATATGTATTTTTTTTAGTGTTTTTTTTTTTTTTTTTTTTTTTTTTTTTTTTTTTTTGCTATAGGGCACGTGCACTCACCAGAAAGAGAGAGAGAGACAGAAAGTGAGAAATCACCGCCCCCCCAGGGGGGATAGCCATGCTGCAATCCCTTCTCCTCCATTCTTCTTTTGGGATCTTGGACACACATGCACACGCTCCAGGTGTGAGTTTAAGCCATTGGGTCCGGGACTTGAACCACAGTTGACTACATGGGAGTCCAGCAACATAGCCATTATGCCAACTACTGGCCCTCTTTTTTTTTTTTTTCCTGGTAGTTCATATATAATACATATATTTATGTATTATTCATATGTTAATTTTTAAAAATAATGGCCATCCTAACAGTTTTGAGGTGACATCTTACTGTGGTTTTGATTTTTCATTTTCCTGATGATTAGTGATATTGAACACCTTTTCATATACCTGCTGATCATTTGTCTGTCTTTATTTGAGAAATGTGTATTCAAGTCCACTGCCCATTTAAAAAACAGTTACTTTTTTTGAGTTGTAGGAATTTCTTATATAATGATTAATAACCCCTTATCAGATACATGGTTTGCAAATATTTGTCCCATTCTGTAGGTTACCTTTTCACTCTGTTGATCATTTCTTTTGCAGTGCAGAAAATTTTTAGTTTGATGCAGTACTCCTTGTCTATCTCCTTGTCTATTTTTGTTTTTATTGCTTTGGCTTTGGTGTCATTCATATCCAAGAAATCATAGCCAAGATCAATGTCATGAAAATTTTCTCCAGATTTCTTCTAGTAAGTTTATAGCTTCAGATCTTACATTTAAGTCTTTAATTCATCTATTTTGAGTTGATTTTTGTGTATGGTATAAGAAAGGGTTCAAACTCACTCACTTGCATGTGGATATTCAGTTTCCCAATACCATTTGTTGAAGAGACTATCCTCTTCTCATTGTGTATTTTTGGCACCCTTATCAAAGATTAGTCAACTGTATGTGTGGGTTTATTTCTGGGTTATTTTGTTCATTGGTATATGCCTTTTTGTCAGTACCATACTGTTTTAGTTATTGCAGTTTTCAGAACAGCAAGTGTGAAACCTCCAGCTTTTTTCTTCTTTTGCAAGATTATTTTGGCTATTTAAGGGCCTCTATTGTTCCATATGAATTTTAGAATTATTTTTTATATTTCTATAAAAAATGTCATTCGATTTAGGGTCAGATTTATAGAGCATCTACTTTTACTAATGTGCCAGCATCCAACCCCATGACTTAGTTTTAATTCATTTCCTTAAGATTAGTTTATAGAGTTTTTTTTTTTTAGGTTAATTAATTTATTTTTTCCATGAGTGAGAGAAACAGAAAAAAAAAGAGAGACAGAAAATTAAAACACCCTTAACAGTGTCCTGACACTGTGATCCAACCATGGCTTCAGCCATCCCTGAATTGTAGGCCTGGCATACCCAGGGAGGTCTTTGGATACAAACTCAGAACTTTCCCATGTAGACAAGCTTTACAGAACATAACATTTCACTACTGTACCACTGTCTGACTCTTTGAGACCTGTTTTGTTTCTTTTTGGACTATACTTTCATCTTTCTTGGAGTTACTTTACACTTTGTGTTCATGTATATGAATAGGAAAAAAAAAAACAACTGCCTTTCTCAGTCTTTATAATTGGCTCTATAGGTTATAGAACTCTAGGGGAAGACATTCACCAATCATCCTTGTTTGAGATTTTGTGGTCTTCTTAAATCTTTTCTGTGTGTATGTCTTCTATGGATTTGTGCAAGTAAATTCATAATTAGAAGGATTTGCCAGTTTCTTTTTTCAGGAATATATAATCTCGCATTCCCTCTGGTTTCTGTCTTCTGTACTGAGAATTTTCTAGAGTAGCAGTACACCTTCTAGCTCTTTGCTTTTGTTTTTCTCAGTAACCTCCAGGTACCTATAATATGCTGGTATTCTGAGACTGTCATCAGTGCTCCAAGGCAGTCAAAACAGCAATCTGTACCTCAGGCAATTTCCCTCAGAGTCTGAAGATTGGATGTATACTTCAGTCTATTTTTTCCCTTCATGCTGGGGATATAAATTTTCCAGATCATATGGTAGTGAGCCAAAGAGATGGGCTCTTACAGTGAGTATATAATAGCCCAGATCAGTGCCTATGTTTTCAGCCACTCCTAGGCATCTTGAGTCTGCTATGTCTTATCACTATTCTGAGACATGTGACACAGGAACTAGTCCCTTGGGCAATCCCTTAAGACCCGGGGATATTGGATGGACACTCCAAAAGCTGGGATTTGGGAGTTTTTGCTTCCTGTTTTGCACTATGTTGGGGGGGGGTGTGTGTGTGTGTGGGTTGACTGAGTACAAGTAAGCCTAAGCTATTCCTTTTTATTCTCAATGACCCCTAATCTAGAGCTCTGTCTTGTCTATGCTTAGATTCTGGGAAAATGAAAACTAGTGTCTTGGGCAAAAACAGCAGAAACTTGAAAAGTCAGGACTCTGTATGTCTCATCCAGTCTCTCTTTTCTTCCCAGGGAGAAGCTGGAAGCTTCTTTCTAATTATGTGGCCTAATGCTAGGACAGAGATTATAGAAAGAAGGTGTCATGAATTATTCTACTGGCTTCTGTAGCTGGTTTAGTACTTGCCTGGGTGCAGGAGATTCTCAGCTAGTCTCTGTACTTCTCATAAAGAAAAGGAAGTTGGTTCATGTATTATTGAGTCACTATGTCCATGAGGGAAATGGGCTGCCAGAGCTTCACATTCCACCACCTTGCTGACATCACCAGTACAATTTTTTCTGATTCAGGGACTGTCCACCTAGTAGTTGTAGCTTTTAATCAAGTCGTGTTTCCTCTATAATCCCCATTCCTCCTACACATCTTATTTTATAGGTATGCTAACTCCACCTGGGAACAACTTTGAAATCTAATTCTTTCATTCATAAACCTTCTACCTTACTTATTATCCCAGCCTCATTGCTGATCACAAGCCCTTTATTTATTTATTTTTTTCTTTTCTTTTTTTGGAGAGGTTTTTGCTATAGGGCGCGTGCGCTCGCCAGACAGACAGAGAGAGACAGAGAGACAGAAAGCAGGAAATCACCCCTCAGGGGGGATGGCCATGCCGCAATCCCTTCTCCTCCATTCTTCTCTCAGGATCTTGGGCACGCACGCACACGCTCCTGGCGTGAGTTTAAGCTACCGGGTCCGGGACTCGAATCGCGGTCGACTATGTGGGAGTCCAGCGACATAGCCATTACGCTAACTGCTGGTCCCAAGCCCTTTATTTTTCATACAGTTCTATCAAGCCCTGGCCTCAAAAGGGGACAGCATATGAGATTACTTTCTGATTATCTATCTGGAGTTCTGGAAGAGATAGGTGCATTCCCATATGAGGTTCAGGCACTTGCATCTCTCGCCTTTTTCATTTTTTTTCAGAGATAGAAGCCCTTCAAAACTATTCTTTTCGACCCATTTGGTCCCTGGCTTAGCTAAGAAACTCTTCTTTCATCACATTTGCACATGAAAAAAGGATATATCAGGCAATATTCATGGAATCACAACACACATCTGAATGTGAAAGAAACCTGAATCTTAAATAAGAAAGGATATCAAGACTTTGACCACATTTAAAAAAATCTACATGCACGTTAATGTAAAAATTTCGTTTCCTGGTCTGAGAATTTTTCATAGTTTATAATGACTTTTTAATAAGAAAACATTTTTTCTCTCACATGTACTAGTCCCTAAACCCTTCAAAGGCAATGAATACATCAAAATTTGTATTTGAGACTGTAGCATGCTGACTAGCACATAGTTGTCAAAACATTAAATATTTACAGTCACATTGTTGGAAGTGCTTGTGCATAAATGCTATTTCTAGGCACACATTTTGAAAACAAATATGCACAACTGTCATTACCTTAAAATTCTTCTGATAGGATTTATATTGAAATGCACGTTTTTGAAGGTCATCTAGAACATACTGCAGGTCAGTCAACATGAGCTTTATTTTGTCTTGGTCAGTATTAATATCCAAAATCTGTGGATCCTGTAAAATTATAACAGTTTTTGATTAGTCACTCCTACTTTTTGATGCAGAACAATTAAAATAAGTGAATTAATAAACATCTTCCAAGAAGTTTTTTTCCTAATTCTTTGTCTGATTTTTAGAAATTATATTTTAAAATGGTTGCTTTCCCCAAATTTTAAAGTAATGCATATACAGCATAAAATATAGAATTAAGCTATAAAATATGTTAACAAGTTGTAAAAGCACTAATTTTAAAATAATAAATAAAAGCTAGAGGGACCAGCAGTTAGCGTAATGGCTATGTCGCTGGATTCCCATGTAGTCAGCCACAGTTCGAGTCCCGGACCCAGTGGCTTAAACTCATGCCGGGCGCGTGTGCGTACATACCCAAGATCCTGAGAGGGGAAAGGTGGAGAAGGGATTGTGGCGTGGCCATCCCCCCAGGGGGTGATTTCTCGCTTTCTGTCTCTCTATGTCTTTCTGGCGAATGCACGCGCCCTATAGCAAAAACCTCTCCAAAGGAAAAAAAAAAAAGCTAGAAGGGGGGCTGACAGGTGGTGTTGTGGTTAAGGGCACTGGACTCCTATATGGCTGACTCTGGTTTGAGTCCCGGACCTGGTGGCTTGCTTTCTCATTTTCTCTCTCTCTCTTTCTCCCTCTCTCTCTCTCTCCCTCCCTCTCTGGTCAAATTTAAATAATTAAGAAAGAAAGGAAGAAAGTTAAATAAAATAATTCCTTAAAAAAACTATAAAGATACAATTCAATATTGTATGTATCCTTTGCTAGTAATGGTCTGGAATTTATTCAGTATATAAAGAGAGGTTCTGAAACACTTTATTTTTAAAGTTTATTTCATTCCTTTCATAAGAGCATGTGTTCATGCAGAAGAGGGAAGCATCCTTGACAGGGCTTTGTCACACCACAATACTTCTCCCCAGCCCTTGGGTGAGCTAGGACACAGGATGCATATGTACCCATGCAGTGTGTTTCTGGTTGACCCAGGATTTGAGCTCTTGGCTGACCATGAGGCTTTCAATGCTGTGGATCACTAAACCATTGCTTACATCAACAGACTGGGCCAGAAACACTTTCGTTTTAAAGAGCACCTCAAATACAGTGTTGATTGGTTAGAATGAGACCATAAAAAAACAAATTTATATCAGTTTAAAATGAAATCTGTTCCCTAAACAGTTTAAAAAGTAGATCTCAAATATTCTCACCACAAAGTTACAATATGAGGTGATGATAAGTTAATAAGCTTTAGCTATTTCACAATATATACATATATTAAAATATCATCTGGTACACTGTAAATATGTGCAATTTTTATTTGTCAACTATACTCTAATAAAAAATATTATCGTCAAATTTTGCAAAGATTATTTTCTAGAAAATCTTGCTTCAACTTACCTGTGCTTGCAGTTTTACTTCATTCACTTCATTGTTTAGTTCTTCAAGATCTCTACCCAAATGCAGACAAAATTGTTTAATGCTTGTTTCTCTATCACCCACTGATTTGTCGATTGCATTTCGAACAGCAATAATGGATGGCTTCATAGTTGCAAAGACAGCGAAGTCTTCAGGAGGTGTGGGCACCTGGTACTGTTCAATAAGCTTGTACATTTGAATCACGACATTCCCTTCCTCTTCCAGGCTTTCAATCTAAGGGGAAACATCAGTTGATTGTAAATATAGTAGAGTCATATGAGAACCTTTTAAGATTTTTTTCTAAAAGGAGACAGCCACTGTGTATTATGAACATCTCTGTGAACAGTCAGCAATAGGAGTGTGTTTGATGTTACTACCAAATTGACTGAGATGTGCTGGATGATAAATATTATCATTGCTACATACAGGCAATCAGGGCCAAGAAGTAAGTTATTCAGAGCTGAGCACACTTAGTAGTGCTCTCTTATAAATATTCCCCCATCTCAGGTTCTCTTGTGTATTCTAGTACCACTAAACAGTGTCAACATTTGAAGTTTTCCAGGACCAGCAGTTAGTGTAATGGCTGTCGCTGGACTCCCATGTATCGACCGCAGTTCGAATCCTGGACTCGGTGGCTTAAACTAATGCCAGGTGTGTATGCGTGCATGCGTGCCCAAGATCCCGAGAGGGGAATGGAGGAGAAGGGATTGCAGCGTGGCTATCCCCCCTGGGGGGGGTGATTTCTCACTTTCTGTCTCTCTGTCTCTGTCTTTCTGGAGAATGCACGTGCCCTATAGCTAAAGCCTCTCTGGGGAAAAAAAATTTGAAGTTTTCCGAGACATTTGCTATAAGGATGTTCAGCTGTAATATCTGAGCTTCTAGGCATGTGCGCTGAGCAGTGATTGCCCCAGAGCAGCCCCTGAAGTATAGACAGGCTATGTTCCTGGCTGCATAGGTTAAAGCCTAGATCTATGGCAAGCCTCCCACCACGTTTTAATAAATTAGTTTACTATAACCAATTGATGACTAAACATAATCTCTTCGATGTCCTACACTCAGTGAATAGTGTATATCTTGTCTTTTTGAATTTTCTGGCAAGAGGATCTCTAGGGCAGGGAAAATTCCTCACCCTCTCAACTCTGCTACATGGTTACAGAGGGAACAAATCATGTGCACACTACTTGACCCAACCTCCTGACCATAAGCTGAACAAGGAAGCATCAAATTGGGATCTGGAGAACTCAACTCAGTCTGATCTCTCTCTTGAACACAGGAAGAGTAAGACTGTAGCTATTGTCAAAGGCCACTGGCTTTCAGTTGAAGCAGAAAGCAGATCTTTATCATGAAAAGATAACTGCAAGGAGGTTTTTATTTATTTTAAAAATTTTTATTATTTATTTATTTATTTTCTTTTATCATTATTACTCTTTTTACATTCACTGTATATTGTTACATAACACAAAGTAAAATTTCCCAGCATGAATACATTGTAGATTAGTCAAATCAAAGATATTACCATATGCATTATCATCAACAGATGATTTTTTTTTTTTTTGAGAGGTTTTCGCTATAGGGCGCATACACTCGCCAGGCAGACAGAGAGAGACATAGAGACAGAAAGCGAGAAATCACCCCCCAGGGTGGATGGTCACGCCGCAATCCCTTCTCCTCCATTCTCCTCTCAGGATCTTGGGCACACACACACATGTGCCTGGCGTGAGTTTTAAGCCACCGGGTCCGGGACGCGAACCGTGGTCGACTACGTGGGAGTCCAGTGACATAGCCATTATGCTAACTGCTGGTTCTCATCAACAGATAATTTTTAAATTTTGTGTTTTTTGATTT
This sequence comes from Tupaia tana, assembly GCA_026018925.1. Taxonomy (NCBI): domain Eukaryota; kingdom Metazoa; phylum Chordata; class Mammalia; order Scandentia; family Tupaiidae; genus Tupaia; species Tupaia tana. The sequence continues at coordinate 150,817,107 of JAKSZU010000003.1, forward strand.
TTACAGAAACAGTTCTTCGTCTTTAGCTTGCCTTTTATGATCTTGGAAAACTTGGAAATTTTGGAGCCTCTACCCAGAGTTTCTCATTCATAAGGTCTAGGGTGAGACCAAAGAAAGGTACATTTTTACCAAGTTCCCAAGTGATCGAAATGCTGCTGTTTTGGACTACCTTTTGAGAACTTTTGTTCTAGAGAGAAGTTTAGATAAGAGGAGAAAGAGACCATTTGGTTTCCTTATACTACTTCAGTTTCTAGTTCTTGTCTTTTTATTTTTTACACTTTATTTTATTTTTTAAAAGTTTATTCCATAAGTGAGAGAAAGAGAGCATTCTGGACAGCCCCACACATGTGCCTGTCATGCTCAGAAAGTCTTTGAATGTGAACCAGTAACCATCTCGTGTGAGTGTGTCGCTCAGGGTGCACCACCATCTTTCCCCTTCTGTCCTTTTTAAAGGCTGGCTCTATCCACATCTTTGGATTCCAGAAGATAACCCTGCAAACCTAGAATATGCCTTCACATTCCTCTAAGCTCTCTATGTGATTTTTTGCTACTTTCACCCAAAGAGTCTAACATCTCAAACAAGTTAAACATAGAACCAAGCCTCTTCACACCAAGATCTATTCCTCATCCTACACATTGCATACTTGGGTGAGCATGTATAAACTGAGCATTCCTAATCTAAAATCTAAAATTCATGATGCTCCAAAATCTGAAACTTTTTGAGTGCCAACATGATACCACAAGTGGAAAATTTCACACCAGATCTCATGCGACACGTCACAGTCAATATACAGCAATACAAAAATATTATTGGGTTGTTGGAAAAGTCATGATGTATTTTTCTATGCAAAAATGCTCATAACTTTTCTGATCACCCAATATATAAAATCACTCTCAGGCTATGTGTATAATTTATACATGAAACAAATTAATTTCATATTTAGACGTAGGTTCTATCTTCAAAGTATTTTATTATGTCTATATAAGTATTCTGAAATCCAAGACACTTATGATTCTAAGCATTTTGAATAAGGACTTCTCAAGCTGTATCGAAGCTTCCCTGGAAAGGTTCTGGTTTACACTTAATATCCTGACATAATGACTAACAGTGTCTTTTTCACTCTCAAAAAAAAAAAAAAAATCCTGAGCAGGTAATGAATTATGTGACCTCCCCTATCTATAACAATATGATACCATTGTCTGCCCATTCACTGTGGAAGGACACCTAAAAGTCATCTCAGATTCCTCTTGTGGTCTTCTCATTTAGTACCCATTAAATTCTTTCGATTCTACTTAATAAACATCTCTAGAATTTATTCTGTCTACCTCTGAAAAAACTGCTTTAGCTACACAGTTTATCACCTTTCTCAACCAAACGCCCTTTTCTCGATAGCATACCAATTACCACATGCTGCTTTTGTCTTTGCACATGGTTTTTTCCTCTTCCTGAAATGCCCACCAGAACGTTTGATGTACTTTAAGATGTATCTTAAATTCCCTGTCCTTTTATGACACATACAAGAATGACTTCAAATGACTTCATCTCCAGCAATGTCTTTTTTTTTTAGAGAGATTTTTTTGCTATAGGGAACATGTGCTCACCAGAGAGACAGAAAGTGAGAAATCACCCCCCAGGGGGGCTGGCCACACCACAATCCCTTCTCCTCCATTCTCCTCTTGGGATTTTGGGCATGTACACACATCCAGCATGAGTTTGAAGCCACCAGGTCCGGGACTCGAATCACAGTTGACCATGTGGGAGTCTAGCAAACAAACTATCTAGTTGTTAGTGGCTTATTTCTTTAAGTTTATATTTCTACTTGTAATATTTATTCAATTTCCCAATAGTTGAAAAACTAATTTATCTCTGTTTCAAATGCCAAACTGACAAGAAGGGAAATATATGAAAAATGGACTTTTCAGGGCCAGCAGATGAGGTAGAGGTTAAGGTGCTGGATCCCACATGGCCAACAGTGTGGTTGGAGTCCTGGACCTGGCAGCTTGAAAATCATGCTGGTTGTAAGTGCATACGAGCTCAAAATTCTGAGAGGAGCATGGAGGAGAAGAGCTTGCAGCATGGCCATCTCCCCTAAGGGGTGATTCTTATCCTGCTCCCTCCTCCCTGTCTCTCTCTGGTGACTGCATGTGCTCTATAGCAAAAACTAAAAAAAATAAAACATTAAAAATGGACTGCTGAATCTGAATGCCAGATCGCCTGCCATGGTAAGCCTGAGAATAAGAAGTTTCCAGAGGGAAAAAAGCAAGGGAGACAAAGGGGTCTGTGTGTGTGTATGTGTGTGTGTGTGTGTGTGTGTGTGTGTGTGTGTTGAGAGAAAGAGAAAGAGAGAGAAATCTGATCCCTTTGTTTGCATCACTTGAGTCCCCCTATCTACTTTTATTGCCATGTCTGCTTTTTTCTCTCTACCCCCCCTTCATGTAAGCTAGCTTTACTTATGTAGTTCTTTCATTATCAACAGTAAAACTCCTGACTGTTATACTGTAGGATAAAAGGTAAAACTTCAATTATGACTAATATCTAGATTACAATTCTATTATCATTATTTACTAAAAATTGAAGTTTAATAAACTGTGGTTGAGAACGTTGGCTTTGCAGGAGTCTCACATTTAAGTCCCAGCTCTGCCACATACAAACTCTTGCGTTCTTGGACCATGTAGCCTATTTTAGTCCTGTTTCTTCATATGCATAATGAGGATAAAAATGACCCAACTTCTCAAGTTTTTTTGTTGATTTAAAATGTAGTAAGTATAAAAAAATTTAATAGAATGTCTGAGTAGTGGAAAGAGTTTTGGTAAATGTTAGCTGGCATTATTATTGTACACGTTGTCTGAAAGTGTTTCTGATATTTTGACAGCTGTTTCTTGACAATTAGTTCCTCACTTTTACTAGTCATATACCTTCCTTGCCTACCATCAAATCTGTAATACTGAATTGGATAAGATAATCAACTTACCCGTTCCTGAATTTCATCAAGAAATACTAAACTACTAACATATTCTATGGTAGTAGTTGGAACAAACTCAAGTTTATACTCTGCGTCTTGTGCTTCAGAGATAATGGCATCCACTTTTTTCTTGCTTAGACAAGGAAGCATAATATTTAGCACCTGAGAGTGAAGAAGTAAACAACAATCATAAATAATTGTGTTTTTCCATTTTATTAGACATTTTAGACACATCCTATTATTGGTTATCTGTTAAATCAGCAGGTATTGGAAGCAGCAGTGCATATGAAGGGAACTTCTTTCTCAATAAGTCACTGCTAGACAAATGAACCTATCTGAAGGTAAGGTTTTAAATATCTTTCCAACAAAATAGGTTGAGCAATTCACTAAAAGTTTACTTAAATTCTCTGATATCTTGAAAATATGCTTTCTGCTTTTATTTATTTATTTAATCCTATATAGTGGACTTTGTGCTGTCCTCCCCAGCATCAATCATACTACTCTCATTCTGGGTGAAGGTCATGTGATTTGGAAGAAATTGATCTCTCCTTCAGAAACAAAAATGGGATCTGAGTGTTCACTAGGCAAATACGTGCATGGTTTCCTTTGACCAAAGCAATCAGATTAAGGTAGACTTCTGACATTGGTTGACCCAATCAGATAGAAGAAGCCCAGAGTTTTCATCTGCTGCTGGGAGACATGTACCCTCTAAACCACAAACTAACTTTCTTTTTCTTTGTACATGAACAGGGAAATAATTAAAGCTGTGCAGCTTTTGATAACCATTTTACAAACATGAGAGAATGCTCACTTTAGGAAAAGCTGGCAGGAGGCTCAGTAAAGAGAGTAAAAGAAATTTGTCAACACACTGAGCCACTAGATCAAATCTCCCTGATCCCTGGACTTTTTAGATGCATAAACTCTGATTGCTTAAGCCAGTTTGAGTTCAGTTTTCTTCAGTTTCTCACAGAAAGTGTTCAAAAATGTTGTTGAAATTGAATTGAATTTGCTCTAGTTATATACTTATATATAGTTTCCTTTTTAGCAGATGAAGAAGTAAAGCTCTAAAAGAAATCCAATGTCATATAAAACTAATTAATGACTAAACAGAGACTAGCATTCAGTCTGCAGTCTTTTATACAGTGCTCTGTATTATGTCATCTATGACGGGGATCAGACAAGATTTTCTGTAAGAACCAGATAGCAAATATTTCATATCTGCAAGACATAGTCTCTATTGCAGCTACTTAACTCTGTCCTTATAGTTAAAAAGCAGCCAGAGGGGTCAGCAGGTTAAGGCACTGGACTCCTCCTTGCCCAATCACAGTTAGAGTCCTGGACCTGGAGGCTTGCTTTCTCACTTTCCCTCTCTCTCTTTCTCTGGTCAAATTAAGAAATAATAATAATAGTAAATGAAATAAATAATTATTTAGGAAAAAAAGCAGCCATAGACAATACATAAAACAAACTGTCATGGCTGTGTTCCAATAAAACTGTGTGCACGAAACAGTACTCTGGATTGGCCCGGTGCCAATCTCTATTCTACACCTTTGTCTCTGGAGGCATTTGAGAATAGACAAGTATGTTCTGAGTTCAAAGGAAATTATTGTGTTGGTTTTGCAAGTCAAACCAGAAATTTCCCTAGTTTTACAACTCACCCAAATTGACCTTTAGTGATAATTCTCGATCAAAATGATTCCCTAAACTTTATCTCAGAATCCTAGAAGTAACCATCACTCCCACTAGGACACTGAGCTATTTCAGTGGTATCCATTCTAAGGGTCAGCTTAAAAAACTCCAACAAAGGACAAAGGAGGGGGAGCACACGGCTAGTCTGGGACCTGCAGTACCCTCCCCATCTCATCTTAAAGCCTACTACACATGTGACAGAAAGAAGAATATGGGAATTTTTCTAGAGATTAATAAAAAGGCCCCAAAGTCTAATGTTAATGTTAACATTTATAATACTAGAGGAGTTATTTACAGTAGAAACATCATAAGATAATTGTAGAGGTCATAAATAACATTTTCCTAGTTCATAATTACCTCCAAGCATCGCAAAGGAGATGGGATTAGTTTTTCTTTTAGCATCTTAGTGTCAATGAGCAGCAATCCCACGTTTCTGGTGGGTCTTAGAGCTACTGCGTCCTTGTGCTGCTTGTGATACTTTTCCAGTTGTTCACTAAAATACTTAACATCTACACAAAAGAACATGTAAGTCAGAAAATTCATCATATTGAATTTTAAAGGAGCATTACAAAACATGTTAAAAATGGTTACATTGTATAGATTTAGACATGTATTCATAACATTATTCTCCATACTTAGGATACCCCCATAACTCTAAAGGATAATATTATTTCAAAATGCTTTATAATACTTTATTCTTGCAATAAAAATTGAATGCTTTAGGGGGCCAGCAGGTGGCGTGTTGGTTGGGGCACTGGACTCTCACATAGCTGACCATGGTTCGAGTCCCAGATCTGGTGGCTTGCTTTCTCACTTTCCTTCTCGCTCTCTTTCTCCCTCTGTCTGCCTCTCTCTGCTGAATGCATGCATACCATAGCAAACAAAATAATACTAATAATTAAATAAATAATAATTTTTAAAAATTGAATGCTTTATAATTAATACAGTTATTCTTTATGTTTGGCTCCTATTAAAAGATCAATAATGAAAATAACTTGTAATTGCAGTAGAGGATCTGGAAGGGACCAGATTCTGGAGTTAGGGTGGTCTAAAGTTGGGCTTAATATTAGAGTTCTCCCACATGAAAAATACCACAAGATAGTGTTTTGAGGACATTCATGATGAAGTTTTAAAATGCGAGGGATCAAATCTGCTAAGGTTATCTTCATTTCTCTTTCAGCATCTCCCTGATATTCCTGCTCCCTCTATCATGGTTAAGGCCTCTGTTAATCCACATCTGGAAGATGCTACAGTTGCATTTTGATAATCTTCCTGTATTAATTTGCTCCCTTTTTTAATCCATCGAAACCAACAGAAGTATTATTCTTGATTATTCTTGAATACACTTTTATCATACCACTGGTTAAAACAACTCTTCTAATGCACATACAACCCTAAAATCCTTTGCATGTTTTTCAAAATCCTGTGTTTCCTGGGTATCAAAAAATTATGTTAACTTTATTTCCAACTACTTTCTCCACTTGGGTTATATTTATTTCCTTACTGACCCTTTTGTCTTTCTATAACTCTCTTCCATCATTTCAAAGAGAAAAGGGTATTGATTCCTGCCTTTATTCATGCCATTTTCCCTCCTGAATGTAGAGAGTGTTTGACGTAGTAGAAAGAACACACTAGTGTTAGAAGCTATGTTTTAACCCATATGTGGCCCTGGGTAAGTCACTTGGTCTTTCTGATCTTCAGTTTCTTAATAATATAAAACAAGGACAACAATTACCTATACTAATAACTTCAGAAAGTTTTGATGTGTGTGTATTTTGGAGAACTGACAAAGTAAGGCTATTGAATGATCTGAGAAGTCCTTTGGTGAGAAAACGTATACAATGTTGCTGGCCTAGTATTTTCTGAAATAATAAGAAAACTGTATTTCTTCACAGTATCATGTAATTTATGTTCAGAATAGTGGCCCAAGAAACACAAATGTGGGAAACACAAATTTTATTCAATACTTCCATTTTATGTATTAAGAAACAGATCAATAGAGTTTTAGTGACCTGGCTATGGTCACATAGCCAAAGAGAAATAAAAGAGTCAAGCTGATAGAAGATAAATAAGATTTATTTTCTACCTCTTTCTGAGAAAAAGGAGAGGTAGTATGTACAATAGTTAAAAACACAGGATTTCAAGCCAAGGAAACCAGTTTCTTTTTTTTTTAAATTAAAATTTAAAAAAATTATTAATTAATTTACATTCATTCACTGAACATCGTCACAGCATAAAAAATGTGATTTCCCGTCCAGAATATACTGCATAGTGACTTAATTATACATGTTATCGTCGATAATTTTCCATTTCTCATTTCTCATATATATATATATATATATATACTCCCCCCCTATTTTTCACCCTCTGCCATTTCCCCTCCTCCTCCCACACTCTCTCTGGTGTCTACAGTTGTTTTCCATTCTTCCCCCCCCCCCCCACATTTTATTGATTCACAAAATCTCTTAAATAATCTAACTACTTTCAATAGTAAGTTCAGCTGATATATACGTATCTGTGAATACATATCTGACTTTAGGTGTGAAGCTCTGAGTAGAATGAATATACTATAAAGTAGCACCTAGTGATGCTATATAGCTTTCTACAGTTGTTAAATAGGTAGTTTTAAATATACTTTTTAATTTAAAGAAAACCAGTTTTATAAATTAAAGAAATGCTAAAGGGCTTTGCTTAAAACTTAAAGCCAGGAAACAAGTTAGAATTCCATTCAAATAGCAGGTACATGAGCCTATCAGCAGCTCAAGACAAGACAAAAATCCTTAAAACTGGTAACAAAGATTAAGAAAATGTCCAGCTTAATTGTAGGGACAAGTCTGGAGTTGAATATTATATCCCAGAATTTAATCAGGAAGATCAGATCACAACAGAAGATAGATTAAGTACATGAGACTGAACTGGTGAAATAGAATTTTATGGCTTTTGACTAAAACATTGCTGAGTTTCTTCTAAGCTTTGTTTTCCAGAAACCAATTTCTAAACCAATTAACTAGCTACATAGTCTTAAGTTGCCTTGTCTCTATAGCTCTCCATTCCCTTATTCATAAAATGGTATTACTGATACTTGCCTCATTGAATTGAGATTGAGATGAGATGCCTGAAAATCACTTAGCATAGTATCAATCACTTTAAGTGTTCAGTAAGTGTAGAAATTATTACTAAGCATTGACATTTATAAGAATTTGGTGGTGAGATGTGGCTGCTTATGTCAGAAAGCTAGAACCTCTTCCCTGATCATCCTCTGAGGCTGAACAGAGGACAGTCTGGCTAAAAGTTCAATTAAATAAACATTTATTAAAGAGCTGCAATATGTGCTAGGTAATGTTATAGTAGTTTGAGGGTATACGATAACAGGCAAAACATGGTTGGTGTCCAAGGGACAAAGCTACCTTGTCTATCTACCTCTGGCAAACAGATTTAGAGGTTTAGAAAGTATCAGAGAGTTTCAGTAAAAGGAAGAACACAGTTGAAGAGTCAGGCCAACATACTCCAAAGTTCCAGCTGACAAATAGTTAATACCTGCGAGGTTCTGGTCCAGGATTAGGTTTTAGAAATGAGATTGACAAACCCAGGTAGGACTAATTAAGAACATACTGGAAATCTAAGGACTTGATCCAGATAGGAACTTCGTGAGGGATCAAAGTTACCCAGGTGAAAAGGTGATAGGAGACTAGGAGGCCTTGGGTTCAGAGAATGAGGAGATCACCTAAGTGATTATAACTGGCTCTTTGGATCAGGCCTACTTTGTGCCAGGTTCCAGAATTTACTGCCACTGTAATGACATGCCATAGCATGTGCAGCTTCATGTTCTAACATCCCATCAGTTCACTCCAGTTCAGCACAGACTAAGTCTCAGGTGACATTGTTGCCAATGAACAGTGGAAGTGGACTTGTCTAGTTTTTTTTTTTGTTTGTTTTCTTTAGTCTCCCTAGCAAGTCCTGAAAAAAAATGTCTATTTCAGATTTTTTAAAGTTAAGGGACATAAAAACCAGATACAGAGCCTGCTCTTGGACTAGATCTTGGGCTAAACCAGCTTTAAGCTGCAGGAGTTGGGGGATTTTGAAGAGTTTGTTGATATTAAGTAATTGTTGTGTTTTATTTGGGGTGGAATACTATAATTCTGACTTTATAGGAACATGATTTTGATTTTTTTAGACAGTTTTTTTTTTTTTTTTTTCCTATAGGGCATGTGTGCTCGCCAGAAAGACAGAGAGGGACAGAAAGACAGAAAGCAAGAAATCACCCCCCACAAGGAGGGATGGCTATGCTGCAATATCCTCTCCACCATTCATCTCTCGGGATTTTAGGCATGCACGCACATGTGCCTGGTATGAATTGGAAGCCGCCGGGCCTGGGACTCAAACTGTGATCGACTACCATGGGATTTCAGCAATGTAACATTACTTCATCTGCTGGTCCCATAGGATCATGATTTTAAAAGATGCATATTGAATTATTAACTTCCATATGAAATTATTATAATATTATGAAGTATCTCATTTACTTTAAAATACTTCAGCACAATAAAAATAAAGGGCTGAAAGGAAAACAACAAAAGTACAGAAAAAAATAGTGCCAGCTCTTGAGGTAAAGCATCAAAATAATGTATTTACTTTTTATACATAAAATAAAGCCAGATCATAAAATAAAAAGAATGTGAATGATAACCTTCTTGTCTTTAAGTAATAATAATAAAAAAATAACTTGGACATAATTTTCACAATTATCTGAGAACTTCCTTGCCTGAAATTTCACTTGGATGTTGTAAATAATTTTCTTTGGTTGAAGATAATGTGTAATGAAATAATTTCCTCCAGGTCTAATTTCATGATTAAGAGTTGTTGACTCATACCCACTAAGTCTCAATGTAGTTCAAGGAAAAAAATAGAGTAACTCAAATTCCTGAAATGCAAAAACTTACATAAACATTATTTAATGGAATAGGTACAGGTATACATCCCTTTCAACTCCTTCCCATATATAGGCTATAAAGCTTTAGCACTGACACAAATTTATACTGAAAGATTAAACCTCTGGGGATGATTACTTCCTATAACATCCTGCAGTAAAATAGTAATAGTGAGTAAATACAAAGGGAGAAAGCAATTCTACGGAAAATAACTTAAAAATGAATAAACTCTTGCCTTTTGTCAGGACAACTCTTTTTGCCTATCATTTTTGTCACCAAATGCCACCAAACAGGAACCTAGAAAAATACAACCCTCAATATCCTTATTAACGATAATCAGTCGGGAAAACTTGAAGAAAACTCACCAGGTTCTTGAAGTTTAAGAGCTTGCAAATCAAGACTTTCATTTTCCTTGAAGAATATCTGGAACCTTTCAAATGTTGCGGCATATAAGCGGGCAGATTCAAATGCTGCCTGAATGGTTTCCTGAATGTAGTAAAAAGACAAATAAACGTATATTTTTCTTAGTCAGAATTCAGTAAAATGTAACTAAATTTATGCAGGTGTGCAAGCATACCTGTGTGTGCACACACATGTGGCTTCTCTATGCCACAGTATACTTTGATCTTGGAAACATGAGAGAGGAAAGATACTATCTCTGATATTAAGGAGCAATTAGTGGGTTCAAGAAGAAATGGTTAAGAATTTTCAAAAATCCACCTTCAGAGCTGGCCCCATAGCCTAATGGTTAAGGGAACCGGAATCCACCTGGATAAGTGTGGTTTGAATCCTCGTGCTGGCACCTTGAAAAGTATGCCAGGCATACGTGCTTGCACGCCCCAAATCCCTATAGGATGAGTTATTTGCAATGCTGGCCTTTGTCCAGCTTTGATAAACTTGATTCAGAAGGGTTCCCACCATTTCCTAACTGGAAAAGGTGGCTGTGTAAAAGTGGAAAGAGTGGCTCACTGTACCTGAACTGTTGGTGAAAACAATGTGGTTTATTTTGCCTACCTGCTTTTCTTCTGTGAGCCTAGAGTTTTGGTACATGTTAGGCAGGGAGTGCCTTTGTAGCCAGTTCTCAGTGAAAACCTTGGGCACTGAGAATCAAATGAGCTTTCCTGCTAGCTGTCATTTCTCCTGTGTTGCCACAACTCATTTGCTGGAAGGATTAACTACATTCTGTCTGAGGCCACAGGGAGAGGACTCCTGGACACTTGAGTCCAGCTGATTTCCCTCTGAGTTCTTCCCTTGTGCCTTTTCCCTTTGCTGTTTACTCACAGTAATTAACCACAGCTATGAGTGTATTATGTTGAATCCTGTGAGCTAGTGAACGACAGAAATGTGGGGTGGTCTTGGAGATCCTTGACTCACAGGCTCACAAGACCTGCTTCTTATTGTTTACTTTGACCTCTCTGCCATTGAGTAGCACTTCATTTTTAGGCTTTCTAAATCACTTTGTTTTTAGATATCCTCTTATATCCAGCATATTGTTTTGTTTTGCCTTGAGCCAAAACGAAGATATTTCTTTTAATAGATGCATGGAATGTTCACATTTTACTACTGCTCACTATTGTTTTATCACTATTTTCTGTTTCTTTCCCTGTGTAATGATATATTTTAATAAAAATACCATTAGTCCCCTGTTTCTGTATTAAATTTTCATAATTTTACTTGTTTTTTACTGATATTCTTTAAATGCCACCTATTAACTCTGCATTAATCAATGAACTTATTCTCTTTCATTTCTCCCTTCTCTTTCTGTTTACCTTTTTTTTCCTTTATTCATGACAGAGTGCATGCATGCCCACATGAGAATGACAGAGAGAGAGAGAGAGAGAGAGAGAGAGAGAGAGAGAGAGAGAGAGAGAGATGACTGCCCTCCACAAAGTCTGGTCATGCTCTGATCCCCTTCCTCCAGTTTTCCAGACTATTGAATCTGGGGCACTTCCATGTGTACCCAGCATGTTTTGGGCTAACTGGGCTGGGTTTTTGAACCGTGGTTACCATATGACATCTCACTTCTCTTGAGCAGTGTGTTACTTCTGTGCCACTGACTTAGCCCTCTTTCTGTTTTTACACTTGCATTATTTATGCTTCATTAGACTATTTAACATTTAGATCTTAGTCTACCATCCTTGTCTCTACTTTTTAAAGGCTCATATAGAGATACTATTAAAAATATATTTTTAAAGAATTATTTTATTTAACTGTATGTATTTATTTAAGTCTGACCAGAGAGATAAGGAGAAAGAGAGAAAGAGAATGAGAGAGAGAGAGAGGGAAAGTGAGAAAGCAAGCTGCCAGGTCCAGGGCTCAAACTGTGGTTGGCCATGTGGGAGTACAGTTTCCTTAACCACTGCACCACCTGTAGGCCCCATAGTTAGATATTTTTAATACTCACCATCTGTTTTTTTGCCCAAAGTTATCTCTTAGTTGAATGAAATTCAACACATGGAAGTGCCCCAGATTCAATAGTCTGGAAAACTGGAGGAAGGGGATCAGAGCATGACCAGACTTTGTGGAGGGCAGTCATCTCTCTCTCTCTATCTCTCTCTCTCTCTGTCATTCTCATGTGGGCATGCATGCACTCTGTCATGAATAAAGAAAAAAAAAAGGTAAACAGAAAGAAAAGGGAGAAATGAAAGAGAATAAGTTCATTGATTAATGCAGTACCAAACTCCCTGGGTCATTGCATGTTTAAGACTGCATTTCTTTTCTTTCTTTTTTAAAAATTTTATTTACATTTAATCACTGTACATCTTTACAGTGCACAACATGGTTTTTCCCAGCATGAATATGGTGCATGTTAGTCAATTCAAAGACATTACCATCTACATTATTATCAGTAGATAACTTTTCATTCTTGTGTCTATTAAATGTTTTGTCTTTTTCCCTTATCCCTTCCCTCCCATCTGCTATTACCCACCTGCTTCTCTACATCCCTGATACTTGAAGAACTAATTTAGCTATGTAAAGAACTCATTTAACTATATATTTAAAAACTTCTTGATTCCACTTTCTTCCCATGAATTTCTTTTAAAATGCTGTTCTATTATTGCCTTGCTTTATATGTTGCTTTTTTTTTTTTTTTTTTTTTTTTTTTGGAGAGGTTTTTGCTATAGGGCGCGTGCGCTCGCCAGACAGACAGAGAGAGACAGAGAGATAGAAAGCAGGAAATCACCCCCCAGGGGGGATGGCCACGCCGCAATCCCTTCTCCTCCATTCTCCTCTCGGGATCTTGGGCACGCACACACACGCGCCCGACGTGAGTTTAAGCCGCCGGGTCCGGGACTCGAACCGCGGTCGACTATGTGGGAGTCCAGCGACATAGCCATTACGCTAACTGCTGGTCCCTATATGTTGCTTTTGAGAAGTCTGATGTCAGTCTTAATTCTCTTACCTCTGTAAGTTACTTGACCTTTTTTTTTTGAGTGTTTGAGAAATTTTTCATTAGTTTTAAAATTTTATAGTTTTAATATATTTATATCTGAGTTGATTGTTCTGGGTCAATTTTCAAGATACTCTGTAGGCCCTTTTCACATGTAAATTCACATTTTTTTACTGTAATTATTAATGTATTAATATTCTATCTCCTTGTTTGTATTTCCCCTTCAGAGATTCCAGTTATAGGTATGCTATTTCATCTTTACCTAACTTCCATTTCAGTAACTTTCTCTCTGATCTTTTTTACTTATTTTCTTATCTTTTCATTCTAATTTCCCCTCATCTTTCTTCTATACATATTATTTTTCTCTACCATACTTCTAGACTCATGTTAAACTTTCATTTGAGTTTATTTTTCCTTGAGCACCATGTAATTCAGTCTTCATTTATGAGATAATTTTGTTGTCCCACTCTCATTTCTAGTTCTAATTTTGAATTTTCAGTATGATTTTTCATAATTCAAATGCTTCTTTGAGGATATTTATATCAGCATGTAGAGTTGTCTTTGTTTCATGGTTGTTTGGGGATGATGTTGAAACGACTACTCATCAGCTGTCTTAATTCTCACTTTCTGTTTTCTCCTTATAGTAGCTTTGCATGTATGTAAACTAATTTTACTTTCTTCAACTCAAGGGTTTGGAGTCATTTACAAGATTCACAGTTCAAGGGCATTCTGTTCTGAAAGTGTTAATAATATACAGTTTATTTTATTTTATGATGGAGAAGAAATGGGTATGATCTGAATTTTTGGTTCTTTTCTTGTCTTGCAGAACTTAAATTTTCACTAGTTGCTTCATTTCCCCAGTACCACTCAATATGGTGATGTCTCCTCTTCCTTTTTAGCCTTATTTTCTCCCCCAGAAGTTATGTCATCTTGAATAGCATGCATTTTTTATATATATATTTTTAATTTTTTAAAATTTAATTTAATTTTTATTTTTTAAAATTTATTTCTTTTTACATATACATTCAATCTCATTGTTTAGCTTACAATGTGAGCATTTCAATATGTGAACATTTCAACCCAGTCCTGTTGATCAAAATATCTTCAACTGATAACACCACACTTCCCCATCCCATCAATGTTCTACCTCCGTATCCCTTCTTCAAATGTCCTTCGTTAGGCCCCACTCCTCCACATACACGTCTTCTGACATTTACACCCATCTCTTATGTTTGTACAACCGTTAGTCAATCAGTTTCAGTCATAGAGTGCAGACATTAGGTATATGTTAAGTGGGGACACACAATAGCATGCATTTTTAAGTCTCTTTTTTGCAGTCAGTGCTGTGATCTACCAGGAATTTGAAAAAATATTTATTATTATTTTTTTGATTGTTTATATTAGAGAGACTTTTTCTGGTCGTGATTTTATACTAATCTCAGGTCTGCTGCTAGCTCTTTGCTTTACATTCTCTCTCCCCCCTTTTTTTTTTTTTTTTTTGGAGAGGTTTTCGCTATAGGGCGCGTGCGCTCACCAGACAGACAGAGAGAGACATAGAGACAGAAAGCGAGAAATCACCCCCCAGAGGGGATGGTCACGCCGCAATCCCTTCTCCTCCATTCTCCTTGGGCATGCACGAACACGCACCCGGCGTGAGTTTTAAGCCACCGGGTCCGGGACACGAACTGCAGTCGACTACGTGGGAGTCCAGCGACATAGCCATTACGCTAACTGCTGGTTCCTCTCTCTCCTTTTTAAAGATACGGTCCCTCTATGTTGCCTACACTAGCTGCAAACTCATGATCCTTCTGCCTTGGCCTCTCAAGTCGGTGGAATTACAGGCCCACACCACTTTAGGTTAGACCAGGAGTTAAGCCCACAACTCCCATGTGGTCCCAGTGTGTGTGGAACACAATGTCTTAGCAGTGGATATTATCACAAATTGGGCATCACTTTTAAAAAAAATGTTATAGTTTTAGTAAAAATAAATGTACCTTTATTTGAAGGATAATTGTGTGAAAATTCTTATCATCCTCAAATACTGCTGCTAAGCTTGGCCCCAATCCACAGGTTTTTTCTTCAAGTTTGTTGTTAATGTAAGGGCTGGTAAAAGCATCAAAATACGAGTCAGGCACGAGATTAGGAACTGATAACACAGTGTTTTGAAAATGATTAATTGCTCCTGAAATACCATCCTGTTAAAGAGAAAATCACAGCATAAATGTAAGCATGCTATATTTATAAACATTTTCAAATTTTTTAAAATGCTAAAATAAATAAGAACTAATTCAGCCAGTCATTGTGAAGTATGGTGTGGATTCTGAGTATATAACAAATGTTAATAATTGCAATTTCTATTTCTATTTCTGACACATAGGATTATGAATGAGTTTAGTGATCTTTTTCTGTGTTCTCCATATTCTCTTCAATGAAAGTGAATTGGCTTATAATTTACAATACATGCAAAATCTAATTAAAGAAAATGAGATAAAGAAAAGGTGCTTCCTAAAATGAGGCTTAAGATATGAGGAGGAGCTTGTATAGCTTTTCTTGAGGCCCATCACTTGGGGACCAGGAACAGCTAGCTGCTTGTGCGAGAGAGCCTCCTTGGGTCATCTGCAGCACAGGGGTTCCTGTGACCCATGTGAAGGACCTGAGTCTCATGGCCAGGAAGGAACATAAGAACCAAGTTCCTCTCTAAATGTGAGACTGATACTCCAACCACAGGGATCTCTTGATCTGTCAGTCACTGTAAATGTTTTCAGAGAGCCTGTTTCATAAATTATGAAATCACAGAGCGCTGGAATAGGTACCAACCCTAGAACAAATCTGCCTTCTTATCTTCCAGGTGTGAAAACTGAACCCCAGAGAGGTAAAGTAGTCTCTCTGGAGTCAAATAGCTTAATAATTATAAAGCCAAGACTTAAATGTAGAGATTCTGGTTACCGGGGCTTTTTCACCACAGTACACTAGCTAACAAATGCAAATATAGACTCTGGGCAATTTGCCAATCTATGCATATACATAAATGTGGTGAGCAGGATTCTAAGACAACCCCCTGATTCCTGGCCCCTGAGTACACACCCTGTACTATCTCTTCCTCTTGAGTAAGGGTGAAACCTGCGAATGTGATGGGATGTCATCATACACAGAAGCAAACAACCCTACTGTGAAGTGCCTGTAGAGGGAGATACATGGCAAGGATCCAGGTGACTTCTGGGTCCTGAGTGTGGGCTCTGGCTGACATTCCTCAAGAAAATGAGGACCTCAGTCTATAGCTGCATATGGAGGAATTCTTTGAACAATTTGAGGGAACTCAGAAGAGGATCCTTCTCCACTTAAGCTTCTGATAAAATTTCAGTTTCAGCTATCACCCAAATTGCAGCCTGGAGACACCCTGAGGCAAAGGATGAGCTAAGCAGCAGGCACCCAGACTCCTGACCTATAGAAGCTGTGAGGCAAAGAGTGATTGCTGTTTTAAGCTGCCACATTTGTCATATTTTAATGCACAGCAATAGATAGCAAAAACAACCAAATTATCTCAGGTGTGAAAATATTTCAAAAGCTATCTTTACAACAGAGCCATTTCTTGAATCATATTACCTGGATGATTATAGTCAATTCTACTATTTATATAAAATATGTTCTTGATGGTGTACCTCACCAAGCTCCTGA
The DNA here is from genome assembly GCA_026018925.1 of Tupaia tana. Taxonomy (NCBI): domain Eukaryota; kingdom Metazoa; phylum Chordata; class Mammalia; order Scandentia; family Tupaiidae; genus Tupaia; species Tupaia tana. The sequence goes on from JAKSZU010000003.1 coordinate 150,833,753, forward strand.
TCTGTTTCAGGTGAAAGAAAATATGCTGAACTTTCGGATAGCTGGTACATAGATGTAATGCTATCACAGAATAATGCTTTCTTTCTCTCTTATGCCAGTTTTGGAGAAGTGACAACTGTAATCATGTCAATCATTTGACAAACAAACTGTTGTTTTATTTTCTATAAAGCACATGGATGTTCCAAAATGTATAAGCACATAGATATTATCTGGAGAAACACACACCAGAAAGTCTTCCAAAGAAGGCTCAAAAAGTAGTGACTGGACTGTCAAAATCAGTTCTGTGATAAACATGGGGATGAGAGACTCATCTTCTTCTTGCTTTTCCACCACAGGGGCTCCCTGAAATGAGCACATTGGGGTGTTATAAAGACACAAGAACCAAAGTGTAGATAAAATAATAAAAATAAAAACAACAACAAAAACCCTTCAAGAAATATGTAAACTTAAGTGTACACAATTAGCTGAGTTTATAATCTTGGCATGTGGAAAGTCTCTTAAGGAATAATGTCATATAAAAAGGGGCAAATATTGAAAGACTACATAGCAGCATAAAACTCTTCTTCTAAAATCACTATCGACAAAATGGAAAGGCAAACAACAAACTGGTAAAACATTTCAATAATGTTGGTAATATTTAGAAATATAGTCAACATACTTAATAGAAATATATAGCAAGAATATAATAACTAATACTTAAATAGAAATATATTCAAATAGAAAAGTGTATTTAACATAGAAAAGTGGACAAATGGCATAATCTAACAATTCTTAAAGTAAAAATAAAAATTATCCTCCTTCTTCTTCATTTAGGAAGAATATCTATGGAGTGTTTTCTGTGTGCCAGGTATTCATGAAATTTCCATACCTACAACCTGAAGCAGGTACCGTTATTACTCCCATAAGAACATGGGATCTGGAGAAAGTAGAACATTTCATCCAGGACATACTGAGTATCGGGAGAACAGAATTCAAATCAAGATCTTTCTGATTCCTAGATCTGTGCTCTTACCTTTGCGTTGGGGTGGAAATCTAAAAAATACAACATTTAAAAGCAGTGATATAACACTGCATTTAACAGATTGACAAAGATCAAAATGGTAATATCAAATGTGCATGTGAGTAAATAATTACTTTTAAGCATTTCTAGCAAGATTATAAGTTGACTTCCTGGAAAATTATGCATCCACATGTATCAAAAGCCTTAAAAATGCACATTATTTCTTGGACCGGCACTGTGGTATGGTGATTAAGTGAGCCAGATCCTACATGGCCGAACACGTGCTTCAAATTCCAGCCCCAGAGGCTTGAAAAACATGCTAGGTACATGTGAATGTGTGTCCCAAATCCTGACAGGATGGGGAAATGAAGAAGAGATCACAGCATGATCATGTTCTATTAGGGGGTGCTTTCTGTCTCTCTGGCAAATGTAAGTGCCCTCTGGCAAAAAAAAAAAAAAAAAAAAAAGCATATACATGTAATTTTTTTTTTTTTAAACTCATGAGAGTGAGAGAGAAAGGAGCAGCTTTCACAACCTTCACAGGGTATAGTCATGCTATGATCCTTTTCCTCCATTCCTCCAAACCAAGGGATCCTGGGCATTTACACATTGTACCAAGTGTGTTTCAGATGGACTGAGCTGGGAATTTGAACTGCATGACCTTGCGGGATTCAGCTTTTCCAGCTTTTCTTCAACGCACATTACCATTGTGCCACAGAGTGGCCAAAAACAGCAACAACAAAAATGGTACATTTTTTTTTCTTTTTTAAAAAAAGAATTATCGGTTCAAATTTATTTATTATTATTATTTTTTAAATTTGACCAGAAAGAAATAGAGAGAAAGAGAGAGAGAGAGAGAGAGAGGAAGCAACCAGGTCCAGGACTTGACCTGTGGTCAGCTATGTGGGAGTCCACCACCTCCCAGCTCCAATGGTGCATATTTCTAACCTGACAATCCTATACCTAAGGGGAAAAAACAGAGATGTATAAAAATGTGTATAGACAAGAATGTGCTTTGCAGCATTATTTAAAATAGTGAAAAATTGATCAACAACAGGAAATTGTTAAGAATTATAGTGTATTTCTATATGAGAATATTATTAATATTCCACATTTAATATGGAAAATATATTTAAATTGGTAATTTTTCATAAAATATTACTAAAGTAAAAAGGTGGGTGTAATAGTAGTGAGCAAAGTATGATACCATTTTTTTTCCCTTTTTGGAAATAATTTTCTTTGGGTAGCAAAGAATGCTTTTCTTTGCATATTTCTGTGTTTCAAAATTTTCTACACTTAGCATATATTTCTTTTGTAGTTCAAAAAACAAATGCTACTTTTTTTCCTTCTCCTTTCTTTCTTATTTATCTACTTACATTCATTCATTATACATCATTACAGCAAACAAAATGAGATTTCCCATCCAGAATACACTGTAAATTAGCTCAATCAAACACATCAACATATGTGTTATCATCAACAAATAATTTTCCATTTGTTTTCTGTATATTTTGTTATTTTTGCCATCCTTGATTCCCTATCTCTCACCCTCTGCCATGTCCCACCCTCCTCCCGCACGGTCTCTGGTATCCATGGTTGCTTTCTATGCCTCCCCCCCATTTTATTTATTCGCTAATGAATTCAATTAATCTAAATACTTCCAATAGCAAGCGCAGCTGATATATACGTATCCATTAACACGAGTCTGACTTTAGGCATAAACCTCAGTGAGTGGAATGAACATACTATAAAATAGCACTTAGCTGGGACTACATAGCTTACTGCAGTCATCAAATATGCATTTTTTTAATTCAAAAAAAAATAGTTTTCGTGTGTTTTTTTTCTTCTGAAACTTGTTTTAAATTAATTAATTTACATTCATCCCCTAATCATCGTCACAGCATACAAAAAGTGGTTTCTCATCTAGAATACACTGCATAGTGGCTTAATCATGCATGTTATCACCAATAATTTTCCATTTCTAGTTTCACACACACACACACATATATGTATTTACCCCTATGTCTGACTCTCTGCCCTTATATGATAGTGTTTGTTGGGTTGTCAGGAAAGTCATGATGCACTCTGCATAGAAAAATACTTCATGACTTTCCCGATGATCTAATAATACATATAAAAAGGAGGAATTGAGAATAGGGGAGGACAGAAAGTAATGAAAAAAGCATGTGACCACGATTCAGCTTTTAGAGAAAAGGGAAACTAAGGCAAAGAGCATCAGTTCTCGCACTGCACAGTTAGGTGTCATGGATTGGGGGAAAGCGGAGCTGTGCAAGTAGAAGGCTAGGCAAGCATGTTTTGCTATGCTGTTAGGTATTCTGGCAAAAACCTATTATCAAGGATGAAAGCAGGGGAAAGCTCACTGGGAAACTCATGAATATGAGCTAATAAGATTTCTCTCTGTGTTAGAATACACCACTTTATCTCAAACACCCCAAATTACTCTGTCTCTAAGATCAACATCCTCCCAAAAGATTATCAACTCAAAGCACAAAGATCTTCCATATTTTGTTTCTTCTCTACTCTATTGCTTATCTTTTTTTTTTTTTTTTTTTTTTTGAGAGGTTTTTGCTATAGGGCGCGTGTGCTCGCCAGAAAGACAGAGAGAGGCATAGCAACAGAAAGCGAGAAATCACCCCCTGGGACGATGGCCACGCCGCAATCCCTTCTCCTCCAGGATCCATTCTCCTCTCAGGATCTTGGGAACGCATGCACACATGTCTGGCGTGAGTTTAAGCCACCGGGTCTGGGACTCGAACTGTGGTCGACTACATGGGAGTCCAGCGACAAAGCCATTACACTAACTGCTGGTCCCTCTATTGCTTATCTTTTTCATCTGTATTGTGTTCATCCTTTTACCTGCCAGTTCACACCCATGATGACTGCCAAACTATAATCCTGTTGGGGGTAAGATTCTATTCGTTTCCTTATTATATACCTAGCACCCAGCATAGGGACTGCACATAGTAAGTGCTTAGGAGATACATCAATGGACACATGAATAACCTTTAGCAGATTTCTGTGAGAGAGACAGCAGCATTTCCTCAGTATGGTGGATTCTTACTCTATTCTTAGGTACTGGTTGATATGCTGCTGACTTTCATTGTGTTATTTCATGTCATATGGTAGGCTCTGATTATACTGTGGAATCTGCTAAGCATTTCCCTATGTTTCCAGTACCCAGAAAACAGCATAATTCATAAAGCATGGTAAGCACCTTCAATAAATGCTGACTAATGAATATTCTTAATTTTTGTCCGAATATACCTTTTTATCTGTGACTTCAGGCTTCTCTTCAGTAATCCATTTCTGAATGACATCTGCTGAAGGTGTTCGTTTTAGCTTGTCAGTGAGATAATTCAAAAGGGAGTTAGCAGAATTCACCGTTAAGATGTGCATTGTGTTTTCAATTAGGTAGTCATTTAGTCGGATAAAGCTTGAAAAGAAAAAAAAAATGGTTTTAGCTTTTTATATTCAATGCATATTTTTGACCGAGACTCTAAAACAAGTATTTAAAATAGAATTTCTTTGAAAATTTCCATTTATATTACAATATTAGATACTAAGCATCCAGAAGAATTGCTTTTACACATTCTCCCTCTTAAAACACACATATATTCAAATATATGGCATCAATTTAGCTAGGTGTTCTAATTCTTCAATAAGATGTTTAGAGTTAACAGAGCTGTTAAGGAAAATGCACCTACTTCATCTAGCCAAAAGAGCCATAGGATTTTTTAAAAAGATGCTTTATGGAAGTCAATGCATACATCATCTGTAATGTAGTCAAATGGTAAGAGTGTGATATCTTTGTTGCTAAATAAATGTTGTTTGGGGAACTCAAGTGACTTACCCAAAAGAAAAAGATTAACCCAATTAAAATATAGGAAAATGAGCTGAATAAACAACTCTTTAAGGAAGACATATGAACAGCCAAAAAGCATATGAAGAAATGCTCAACATCCCTTATCATAAGGGAGATGCAGATCAAAACCATAATGAGATACCACCTAACCCCAGTCAGAATGGCAAAGAGTAAATAAACAAAAACTGGTAAGTGCTAGAGGGGATGTGGTGAAAGGAGAACACTCCTACACTGTTGGTAGGAATGTAAATTGGTCTAGCCACTGTGGAGAACAATATGGAGGCTCCTCAAAGACCTTCAAATAGAACTACCATATGATCCAGCAATTCCACTCCTGGGTATCTACCCAAAGGACAGGAGAACGCTCAGTCGGAAAAGTGCTTGCACATCTATATTCATTGCAGCCTTATTCATGATTGCTAAGATATGGAACTAACCCAAATGTTCACAAACAGATGAAAGGATGGAAAAAGTGTGGCACTTATACTCCATGGAATACTACTCAGCCATAAAAAATGACAAGGCCCTGGAATTTGATAGAAAGTGGACAAATATGGAAGATTTGTTGCTGAGTGAAGCAAGTCAGGCTATGAAAGAGAGATATTGTATGTCTCCACTTAACATATACTGACTGTCCACACTCTATGGTAGAGACTGAAAGACTGGAGGACATAAAAGCATTAAAAATTGTTATGGACACTAGAGACAAAAAGGAAAGAGTGTGGGAGGGGTAGAGCATAGGAAAGGAAATTTGGGGAAAAAATAGAGAGGTAAGACATTTGTGGGACACAGATATGGTTTATTATTTGTTGATGTATAGTATTCTCAACTGGGCTGGACTGAGGTGTATATCATGCTGGGTAAAGTCTCTTTACAATCTAAATGATATATAGTGATTAAATGTATAAGTAATAATAAAAAAGGCACAAAAATAAATAAATAAATAAATGCTTGCTAGCAATTGCTAACCCAAAGGTGCAAACTGTATGTTTATTTTATACTTGAGTGCTTAGAATGCAGGCTAAGTCAGTCAGACATTTGAATAGCAGTCAGACATTTGAATAGCTTTGCATTCTGCCTAAGGAGAGCTCCAGTCTCTGGTACCTCTAGGCCCATGGTGGGGCCGCAGAGATAGCTTCCCTGGCTTTTGATGGTACGCAGATGTTTTCATATATAAACTGGTGCACAGTTAAGATTTATTAAATAGTTGTAATAGCTAGATTAACTATTGGATTGACGTACTGTATAACTACCATCAGTGCTTTATAGTTCCATGGACAACTTTTCAGATAATGCTTGTTGATTTTGTTTCCAAGAGTTATTTGTAACCATGATGTTTTAGAATGATGGTAAATCCAAACTCTGGAACAATTAAGGTCAAGATTCAGTTGGGTAGGCAGGTGGCAAACTAATGCTAATGAGGGAGAGTCTCCTGGTGAGATCCTAGAATGAAGACTTAACCTCTGGTTCCCAGTTCCATCTTAGGGATGGGTGGAACTTTGTGTGGTTATGCAGATCCAGTGGCCAAAAGAAGGAGCAGGCCCTCCAGGTCTACTAGAGGAGGTCCATTGATCTCTATATGCCTGACTCTCTAAGCCCCAAGCTGGGTACAAGGGAAATAAAGCCATAGTGCCAAAGAGCTCTTGGTCTTGAACTCATGTTGTAGTCTCCACCAGTTGGCCAAGCTGTTTTGCTGAGTAGCAGTTGGAGGGAGGCTTCTGAGGTATGCATTCAGGTCACCACAACCCCTAAATTCTTCAACACTATTAGTGAACTCTGTGGTGAAGGGTTTAATTTTTTCCTTTTTGAATAAACTATCATTTATTTCCTAGAAAAGATTCTATTTTTTTGTTTCAATGTTGATTGTATATGTTTAAAGTACATAATATGATGTTCTGAAATATTTAAATGATTATACCAGTCATGTGAATTAACATGTCTATCACCTTCTAGGGTTTAATTTTACATATATACAAACTTTCATATTTATTTTAAAGTTTATTTATTGAGAGAGTAAGAGCAAGAGTGAAAGAGAGAGTGAGCAAGCAGTCTCAACAGGGTCTTCATGTTGTGATCCATGCCCAGACTCATCTGGTCGGAATCACGGGTGTGTGCCTGGTATACCCTGGGAGACCCTGGGATGTGAACCTGGGAACTTCCCATGTGGCCTCGCATTGTGGAACATTGGATTATGGCTGTGCCACTGTAGCTAGCCTGGGTCTAATTTTTCATGAAACCTGAGACAAAAGGAGGCTTTATTTTTCTTTTGAAAGGAAATAATGAATTACCAGGTCAGCCTCATGCAATGATGTCTTTTGCTGGCTTGTTCTGTGTACGTCATTTTCTCAGACTCTCCATGCGAGGGCAACTCAAATTGCGTTTCAGTGAAACCCATCCCTTCTGGTGTTCTGTAACAGTCTAAGAACAATAGAAGGCACGTGAGAAGCATTCTTGTGTGAAAATTCCATTTCTTTCAAAATGATTAAAAGAAAAGACAAGTAAAAGTTTTAAAAAGTGAAATGTTTTGGTTTATGAAGCATTTCAAATCCTAGAAAAAAGCCTCATTATCCCAGAGAACTTCACATCAAAGGATTTAAACTCAGCAAAACTGCTGACAGTTTACTGACATTCTTGTCAGCAAAATTTGATCTGCATGCTATGCTATCTATTTTACTACGAACACTACTCCTTTCCCACCTGCGTTTTAGTCATCCTTTAGAGCTCATGACAGCTGTGGCCATTCCTGAGACTCACAATCTCTTAATTTTTTGCTTAAGGATTATTTATTTAATTTTATTTATTCATTCACTTATTTTTTAATTTGACCAGAGAGAGAAAAGAGAATGAGAGAGAGAGAGAGAGAGACACCAAGTCTTTGACTCAAACTATGGTCGGCCATGTGAAAGTGTCCAGCACCTTAACCACCATGCCACCTGCTGGTCCCAGTCCCTTAATTTTAACAAACCCATTGTCAGTACAATAAGGTTGGACATACCTTTAAGCAGAGAGGCCCCGGGACCAGCAGTTAGCGTAATGGCTATGTCGCTGGACTCCCATGTAGTCGACCGCGGTTCACGTCCCGGACCTGGTGGCTTAAAACTCACGCCGGGTGTGTGTGCGTGCGTGCCCAAGATCCCGAGAGGAGAACGGAGAAGAAGGGATTGCAGTGTGGCCATCCCCCCTGGGGGTGATTTCTCGCTTTCTGTCTCTCTGTCTCTCTCTGTCTGTCTGGAGACTGCACGCGCCCTATAGCAAAAACCTTTCAAAAAAAAAAAAAAAAAAGCAAAAAAAAAAAAAAAAAAAAAGCAGAGAGGCCCCAAGTCCTCTAAAAAATGCTTATAAATTAAGATTCTGTATCCAGTTTAAAAATACTATGGATGAGCAGGAGTAATAGGAGAAAAACACACAAGATTTACTGTTTTTCCCCCTTCCACAGATACATTAAATCTATATCACATCAAGCAAAAGTTTGAACAACTGAAAAATAATACTATAATTTAAACTTAAAAACAGTAAAATAAAAAAAGAGCCGATGTTTTAGAAAGCCACTCCTGATATTTCAAGTTCTTTCCTCTTCATACCGTCATAAGGTTCAAATGCACAGTCATCAGGAGTAAATCCTACAGCACGCAAAGCAAATCGACAAGCCTTCCTGACCACATCTTTTGCCTCATTTCGAAATTCTTCTAGGCGCTCTGTCACCTAGACATGGATGAATATGTATAATTAGGGGAACTAAAGTAGCGATAATAAAACAATCGCTATTCTTATAGACAAAACTCCTTACCTCCTCTAGACGTATGACTTGCACAGCCTTAAATTCCTGCAGGGTGTAGGTGTGACATTTTTCAATGTAACAAAGTCCCATAAAACTCAATTGATAACACAATTCATTTATTTTAAGAAGAGCTGGATGCAAATACTGAATGAAAAAATAAATTTATCATTATTTAGAAAAAAATGCTAATTTTAAAAGTGTAAAAACATTTAGAAAGCAAGAATAGTCATTAAGGATAATGAACAGTTCTTTATTTTACCTTTAGCTACAAGGTTAAAATGCATACATTAAGTAGGAATGCTTCGGAAACTTTTTACTAAAAGTATTATGACTTATCAGATTTAATTGATCCTAGTTTCTTCCTTTTTATTTTCAAAAAATACACATTTATCAGCTACGTAAGAAATGAAATTGTGGGGACCAGCAGTTGGCATAATGGCTATGTCGCTGGACTCCCACGTAGTTGACTGTGGTTTGAGTCCTGGACCCTGTGGCTTAAACTCACGCCGGGCGCGCGTGTGTGCGTGCCCAAGATCCCGAGAGGAGAATGGAGGAGAAGGGATTGTGGCTTGGCCATCTCCTCTGGGGGGGGGGGGGGGGGGTGATTTCTTGCTTTCTATCTCTCTGTCTCTGTCTTTCTGGCGAGTGCAAGCACCCTATAGAAAAACCTCTAAAAAAAAAAAAGAAATGAAATTGTGTGCAAGTAACAGAAACTGGGTGACACTTTAAGTTTCATTTGGTTTGGTTAATGGATACTAAAGGATTCTTTGTATTACCTTAAGGCCTTTACAGTGTCCAGTCATAAACATAATGGGAAGTCCCTTCTACTAATCTATGAAACTATGACATAGAAAAGGATCAAATTCAACTTTAAATTTTCAGTGGATACCAAGTTGCTTTGGAAAACGGTTTCATGTTTCCCCAAAAAGGTTAAACACAGAGTTACTAATAACTCAGTTACTAATAACTAATTCCACTTCTAGTCATAGGCACAAAAGAAATGAAACACATGTTCAGACAAAAACTTGGACCTGAACGTTCATTACATTATTCATATTAGCACCCAAATGGAAGCAAACAAAATATCCATCAATAGATGGATGGATAAATAAAATAGGTGTGTGCCTCCAATGGGATATTCACTAATGAAAAGAAATGTCATGCTACAACACAGATGAATCTTGGAAACATTCTGTTACATGAAAAGAGACAATCACAAAAGACAACATATTGTATTATTCCATTGATATGAAATGTACAGAATAGGCAAATCTATAGAAACAGAAGTAGATTAATGGTTACTTGGAGTTGGGGGAGGAACAGATTTGGGGAGCAATAGAGAATGACCACTAATGGGGAATGTTTTTTTTCTTTTGAATGATGGATATGTTCTAAAATGGGCTGTGTTGTGTTGATGTATTGACAGCTGATCAATTCTGTGCATATAATAAAAATCATTGAATTTTATGCTTTTGGTGGATGAAGTGTATGGTATACAAGTTATATATCAATAAAATTGTTATAAGAAAATGTAGGCACAGGTGCCAATTAGGTTGGTTATTTAAAATAAACATAAAAAAATTAAAGGAGAACTCCATGTTTCTTCCTTCGACTTAGTCTTGAGGAATAGCCAACTCAGTTAACTAATGTAAACATAAGATTAATGATAAGTAGTAGCAGATATGCAAACCACCACAATTGGTTTGCTATTTAGGTCAATCCTAACTTAAAAGATGAAAACATTCTAGTCTGCTATGACTAAATTTAAGAGAAGTTATTAGGGCCAAAACATCACTGGTACAAATGGTGCACAGAGAGAATGATAACTCTAAGCACATAAGAGAACAAGACTTTGAGGATTGACAGAGGTAATTTTAAAGACAAATCCAGAAATAACTATTCTCCATACTAAGTAATAAATATAAAATACGTGCAGTGTTTAAGACATGCTAAAAGATGAAAAGTGGTAAAAAAAAAAAAAAAAAAAGCTTCAAATGACTGAAAGATCCTTAATAAATTTAGAGTTCTAGGGGTTGAGTTTGATGTCAAGAAGGATTGACAAACTTTTCCCATGACAGCATGCTTGATGGGATGGATGACATGAGACAGTACATCTTATTTATTTGTTGCAATAAAACCTGTTTTAGTCATAGCCCTTGTTCCTTTATTGTCTGATTGACATGTTGATAACTATCTTTCAGATTACCATATGCAAAGTGAAGGAAACGATTAATAAATTCGAGGCTTCTGATCTTAGAGGATGGTGACTCTGTGTCACAGAAACAGACAGCTGAGGACCCAGTACTTTGAGCATGACAGTAATGATGATTCCAGTTCATCCCCAGGGGTCAAGTAGAAAAGCTCTAATGCAAATTGAAATTCAAAGTGTACAGATTTTAAATATGGCCACACAGTCTTTGACAGTATTTTTTTTTTTCATGATCAACCCATAGTTCAAAGTAAATACTAACAATTTCCCTATTGTCTGAATCTATTGTAGAGGAATACATAAGTACTAGCCCATGAATTATTTTAGGCCATAAAGTCCAGAGTGTTTCAAAGATGAGAGGGGATAATGGGATTGCCAGACTAATATGCTCAAAATTATATATGACTACTAATCAACAACAAAAGGGATCATGAAGTCAAGACAGACTTCTAATCAAAGGGGACCTGTGAAACTTTTGCATTTTAGCAAGCCTAGTTAAAATGAAGAAACCCCACTAGACTGTTAAACTCCTAAAGATAGAATACTCTTCAAAAGATGAAATATTCTACCTCAGGGACAGTCTATACCAACACCTATAACAGATTCACCGTTCCTTTTTTTGTCTCTTGAAATGTGATTAATAAATACATACAGGATTAACAATGAATAGATTTTTTTGTAGAGACTTTCGACATCCAGTGATTTTCTTGGAGCGAACATTCTTCTTCCATACGTTAAAAGCCTTCCATTTTCGAAAAAGTGAAAATATTGGAATCTTAGTGAGTTCTCTGTGATATAGATATTCTTGTTCCCATCGGTCAATTTCGATAAATTCAATGTCATCATTATAAATGTGTGTTATTGCCTTTTGGCTAATAGTATAGTAGTCATTTTTATTGATGTTCTCATAACTCACAACTCTGTAAATAAAAATAAATTGGGACAAATGAATAAGTATTCAATACGAAATTAAGAAATTGTATTACATTTTTGTCTTAAAGAGATAAAAACATTTTAGGAAGCAAATATTATGTATAATTTAAAAGGATTCTAGAAACTATACTTGCACATTGAATAAATTACTCAAGAAAAGGAGAGGAAGTTGCTTTTAAACAATAATTGGGCTTACAAAAAATTTCACAACCTTGTCAATATGCTTCACAATTTCAGCTACATAGTTTTTACAATAAAACAAATTGATTACAGATTTTTAAAATTTAATATCTTGTGTAAATGCTACCTGCAATTGTTTTTACTTATTATTAACTCTCTTGATGCTATTCAGTATTAATTGTGTAAAGAGTTTATAGTTCTCAGTATTAAGAGGATTACAAAAAAGATCAAAGTAAGAAAACATGAATTAGATAAGATTACAATCAAGATACAAATAAAGCTAAAATGTATCTCTAATTTATCATGTATAAAATAAGTATTGTTGAGAAATTTTCTAGTTCAAGATAATTCTCTTTTGGGAGACCAGCCAGTGGTGTGGTGACTAATGTGGTTGGATCCCAAATATCTCACTATGTGGTTGGAAACCCAGACCTGATGGCATGCCCAAAATCCAGAATAGAATGGAGAAGAGACTGCAGTGTGGCCATGTCCCCAGAAGGCTGCTTTTAAATTTTTCTCCCTCTTTTTCCTTCTCTGTCTCTCTCCAGCAAGTGCACACACTCTCTAGCAAATTTTTATTTTGAGAGGTTTTTTGCTATAGGGTGTGTGTGCTCGCCAGAAAGACATAGAGAGACAGAGAGACAGAAAGCGAGAAATCACCTCCCAGGGGGGATGACCACGCCAAAATCCCTTCTCCTCCATTCTCCTCTCGGGATCTTGGGCACACACGCACATGCACCCCGTGTGAGTTTAAGCCACCAAGTCTGGGACTTGAACCATGGTCGACTACATGGGAGCCCAGCGACATAGCCATTATGCTAACTGCTGGCCCCTCTAGAAAAATTTTTTAAAAAGACTATCTCTCTTTTAACTGTCATCAGAGCATTTTCATCTGTATGAGTAACATGAAACAGATCAAGTAAAGAAGAGCGAGAAGGTGATAAGAACAGGATGGGTAGTAGAAGGAAACAGGTCATAAGAATAGGAAGGGCTGATTCTCCGAAATTGCTATTTCAAACTACAGCTCTGTCATGCCGTATGGTGGCTGAAGATGTTTCTGTTATCTTTAAACTAGTCTACTATACTAATATTAGGGAAACATGGTGTGTCTTATGTGACCCTTCTGCTCAGGAACTCTGAAAACCTATTGCTCCAAATTATTCGGCCAGCTGCTTGTGGCGTCTCTCTCATGCTCCTCCTGTTGCATACCAGGCCCTTCTTTGTCCATGTGAATCACTTGTTTCAGTCAGATTGTTTTTATCATCATGTCCATCTAAGGCCATGCTCGAATGCATACATATGTTTTTGTTTACCCTGTTCCCTTTCCTTGCAGTTGAATTTATGATTTCTATAAAAGAGTAACTCCTTACCTGCTTTAAGGTAGTTGGCTAAATTAGATAAACTCTTGCAGCCCTGTGCAACTCCAAGTTTTATGATTATTTTCACTATTATACAGTTTTAATTGTTATGTTTTGAACGTATTTATTGCATGAGGGTTAGTAAGCAAGTGCTTAGGAAGAAAGAGGCTACTTTCCTAGTTCTGCATTTATAAACTTCAATCTGTGTGATGGTGGTCAATATCATGATTCGGTGTGAGTTTAGAACTAACCTAAATTGGGGAAGAGAAATGTTTGTTTTACTTATGGCTTGATTAACCAAAGATGGTAAAAATATCTGATTAAAAAAATAGAACAACAAAAAACCCTCCCTTTTACCTAGAAAATTAAACAAAAGCCTAATAGTAAGAAACTTCCAAGTTTCACCAGTAAAAGAGTGCTCTATGGTCAATGGTTCTCATTCTGTGGTTCTTGGAATTGCAGCATCAGCATCCTGTGGGAACAGCAAATGCTCAGGCCCCAACCCAGACCAAAACTTAGAGGTTAACAGAATGTGTTTTAAGTGGCCTTTTTAGGGCTTGAGAACCACTGTTCTGGGTCTCTGGTAAGCAATTTGGTTGAACCTTGGAATCAGCTAGTAAGTTTTAAAGAAATGTGGTTGGTCAGTCTCTAACACAACTGGATTAAGCAAATCACTAGGAGCAGAACCTGGTAATGCCAATTAGCAACAGTTCAGAAATACTATTATAGGTTCTCCAGGTTGTGTGAAAAGAAACCATCATCCGATAAATTGTTATAGTTTCAGTGTGTGAGTGTGTGTGTTTGAAGGAAGGGCAGAGGGACAATCTGGAGGTGAGGATTTTTTTTTAGGACTTTTTAAAATTTGTCCTAAAATCATCGAAACTGCCCAATGCAAAAAATAAAATAAAATAAATAAAACTATTTGTAGGAAAAAAATGGTTTTGTACATGGGATGAAACTATATAAATTCAAAATTTACAGATAAGTGTTAGCTCTATCTCTCATCTCTTTAAAAAGTTTATATGAATATCCAGTCAAAACCAACAAGAGTATCTCCCTTGAAACGTTATTTCTACGGCTTTCCAAGTAGACTACAGGACTGCACACTGTCTTGGAATGTCCTCAGAAAGCTCTGTCAGTGATCAGGTAATAGAGTAAAAACCCCAGAGTCCTTTCTTTCAAATGGAAGAGGGAAGGCAGAGGGACAGAGAAACTATTCAAACTTCATCTTCTTTCCTTGTGGCTTGTGGTCTCCTCCTTCTCCTCTGCCTCCTCAGAAGCCACCTCGCCCTCCAAAGCCTCCTCGGCCTCTGCCACCAAATCCACCTCTGCCTCCTCTGCCTCCACCTGGAGGTGAGGGTTTTTTGATGATTCCAAATCAAAGGATCTATAGTGTTTTCACTTGCTGACTCAAATTTGATTTAGATTTAAATTTCTAAGAAAAAGCTTTCTAAGAAAACTTTCATTGTATTAGATAACCTGGAGCAGCTTCTGATAATACGGCTTCAAAATTACCTGTTTTTAGTTACATTATATACATATATAAATATCATTGTAAAGTTTTTCTTTTCTTTTTTTTTAATTTTATATTTTATTTTTTTAAAATTTGTCAGAGGGTATGTGTGCACAACAAAGAAAGCATCTTCCATGGGGGATGGTCACACTGCAACCCCTTTTCCATCAACTCTCCCTCCTCTCAGGATTTTGGACATATATGTATGCATTGTGCCCAACATGTTTCTCAAGCCACCAGGTTCAAGACTTAACTATGCAGTTGACTACATGGGATCCAATCACCTTAACCACCAAGCCACTGGCTAGCCCCAAAGATAACAATGTTTACTCCCAATGAATTCCAGGTTCAGTACAGCACCAGAGAAATATAGTTCCTGAAAGCAAATATTCCAGATTGTGGACTCACCAGTATGAAGGTATAAACATCCCCTAATGACTGAACTATATGCCCTATAACTACATGAGCTTCGTGAGACTTAAAGTTCTCTGACTGTTGTCTTCACAGCTCCAAAAGGCTGCCTGGAGGCAGAATAATACATAAGTCTGACCACAAGGGGACAGCTGATTATTTTCACTATTACACAGTTTTATTAACTGTGTAATAACCAACAGGAGGAGCTATAGGGATCACAGAGGTTAACTTAGCATAAGAACAAACTTTCATACTGACTCTCCTGGAGGCAGGGAGTACCTGATCACAAGAACGGAATAGAAACCTGAGTTCTATAGTGCACAAAACATGCCAGGAGTGGCCTGCTGACCTCTGAGTCCCTTTTAGCTTTGGAATATGAGGTGAAACCACCTAAGAGATGCCTGGGTTTAGTGGAGAGTGAGGCTGGTCAATGCAGTGTTTCGGTTCAGGACTGTTGGCCTCATGGCACCCATCCTTCCACTGCTGCCACTGGCCTTGACACTTGTGATCCTCTCAGTTGACTTGCCTGCTTCCCAAAAGCTAGAGAGCTATCAAAAGGTGTGTGCTTCCACATATTTTGGAAACTAGGTCAGGCACAGGATTTCAAACCGTGGGAAGGTGCCCAAAAGCAGTCCAAGACATCCGGCATGCATTCTTCTTTATGGAAGGAATGCTGCTACCTCCCACTAGTGTGGCCTGAACAGGGGCTTTATTGGTGGAACCAAGGAAGCTGTAACAGAGACCAGCATGTGGACTGTGAAGGTCTGGTACAGCTGCCAGGAGATGAGGGATGAAGGGACCATCCTGGGTGGGCCACTGCTCAGGGTACTCTTGTCTCTTCTCAGTTCTTAAGGGCAGGTATGCAAGAAGAGAGTTTAGCACCTTACAAACTGGTGGGTGACCTCATAGATTCCCACAGACTCCTGAGAATTTTCATCATAGTCAGTCCAGTCCTTCTCCTGCAGATTAATGTCATTGAAGACTGTCCCCGACTCTACACCCTCAGCTGCCTAAAAATAGTTTAAACCTAACAGGTTTGAAACAATCTGAAAAGAACCTTAATCAATTACAAAGTAATATGACCTGAAACTAGAGTAGGCATTTATTCTGCCCTAGAAGCTCAAGTCACAAAGCTGTATTTTACAGAATTCTCATTGGAATCCTGATCCCAAAAACTGACTGATTAAATAAATTATTCTCAAATATACATGATTACAGATTTTTTCTCTTTCTTTCTTTCTTTTTTTAAAATTTTTTGAGAGGTTTTTGCTATAGGGCGCATGTGCTCGCCAGGCAGACAGAGAGAGACAGAGAGACAGAAAGCGAGAAATCACCCCCCAGAGGGGATGGCCACACCGCAATCCCTTCTCCTCCATTCTCCTCTAGGGATCTTGGGCACACACGCACATGCACCTGGTGTGAGTTTAAGCCACTGGGTCCGGGATGTGAACCGTGGTCGACTACATGGGAGTCCAGCAACATAGCCATTATGCTAACTGCTGGTCCTTCTTTTTTTTTTTTTTTTTTTTTTTTTTTTTAACCATTCACATGTCAACATAATTTAGGTCTAATGCTTCCAGAAATACTGAGAAACACTGAGGAATGGGAGACATGGTGTCCTTTTTTGTTATTTTCCATGGACTCTAAAGATCCTCAGGAGCTGGGGAGAGCTCTGTCATATTGTCTGACCTATCCATTAAATCCTAATAGCTTTCAAATTGACATTATACAGAGGATTAAATGATAGAATTGAAATAGGAGAGTACCACACAGTATCCTGAATTTCCTATCTGCAAATCATAAAACAGTACCAAACTGCAAAGTCCTTAATATAGCTGTACTTCAATTTTTTTATCTTTCAAGTATAGACAATGTCTTTCTAATGGAGCTCTTATGAGGATGAAATAATATTAATGTACAGAGAGCACTGAGCAGAATGCCTCACAGTGTATATGACACAAATGGCAGTTGTCACTATGAGGATGAGTGTATCAAGCATAGTGCATAAGAACTTGGGTTTTAATCTCTGCCCCACAACTCACTAGCTATGTCAACTTGGTCAAACTTTTCAACTCCATGTCTCTTTCAGTTTCATCATTTATAAAATGTATATATCAAGCCTACCTTCAGAGTTGCAGTGAAAAACAAATTAGTTAATACATATGAAACATTTAGAACAAGGTTTGGCACACACTAAGGGTTGGTGTTGGTACTATAATGTTACAGGATCACCCACTGACATTGTGAAGACTTAGTAACACACCATGGACTTACAGAAGCATCCACAGTTCCTTACCAATGTTAGCAAGTTTATATTTCAGTGACTAAAGCAAAATGTGCATTTACTTAGTGAAAATAACAGTATAGTGAAGGGCTACATGGATGTGGAAAAAAACCACCATCTATTAGGGAGAGAATTACCCAATACAACTGTGACTCCTTTTACACTACTATGAAAAAAAAATCTTGGGGAACCAGCAGTTAGCGTAATGGCTATGTCGCTGGACTCCCACGTAGTCGACCGCGGTTTGCGTCCCAGACCCGGTGGCTTAAAACTCACGCCGGGCGCGTGTGCGTGCGTGCTCAAGATCCCGAGAGGAGAATGGAGGAGAAGGGATTGCGGCGTGACCATCCCCCCTGGGGGGTGAATTCTCGCTTTCTGTCTCTCTGTCTTTCTCTGTCTGTCTGGCGAGCGCATGCGCCCTATAGTGAAAACCTCTCTAAAAAAAAAAAAAAAAACTTAAATACTGCTCTACTTGGGATCTCCAAACGCACATGACTTTTTAAAAAAATGTATGTATTTATTTATTTATTTATTTATTTATTTATTTATTTATTTATTTCACATGAGTTTTGCCAGAGAAAGACAGAGAGAGAGAGAGAGATAGAGAGAGAGAGAGAGAGCAAGCTGCCAGGTTCGGGACTCAAATCATGGTCAGCCATTTGAGCGTTCCAGCACCTTAACCACCACACCACCTGCTGGCCCCTGACTTTCATAGACTTTATTTGGTATTCATTTACTTAGAAGGACAAAGGACAAGAACTACTTCTCACCATCAGGGCAGCTCAGTCTCCCTTTTCCATGGAAGTGCTTAGAGCAGTCCCACAGCTACCTGAGAGCTATGGGAGCTATCTTCTTCCCAGATGACAACTCACATGCAAGGAGATGAGGTCTACTCTAAAGGAAAGCAACACTGGATTGAAAGCTTTGCTACTCACAGGGCCCAACCTTTTGGTATAATTCCATAAGCAGAGATTTCAGGGTTTCTACAAGGGACATATTCCAGAAAATAATCTCTGCACTAAGGGGAGTCTAATGTTATGACTTTCCATCAGATATTTACAATTCATTTTTAGTTACTCCCAGTACAAATTTACCAGCCAGGGTCATTTTTATCACAAGCATTGCTGCCTAGAAACAATTGAAATTGTATTCTTGTTAAGTTACCAGGGGAACAGAGCTATGCAGTTAACCAAAGGTCAGGTTCTCATACAGGAGAAAATTATTTTGCAGTTCTATAGAACAAAGCTTCCCACACTTTGAATGTTATAAAGCACTTATTCAATGATAACATTTTAAAAATTTTAATTCATTGTTATTATTATTATTTAATTTGTTATAGGGCATGTGTGCTTACCAGGGAGAAATAGAGAAAGAGAAAGACAAAACATGAGAAAGCAAGCCACCAAGTCCCATACTCCAACTGCAGTTGGCCCTGTGGGAGTCCAGTGCCCCAACCACCATGCCACCTGCTGGTAAAACTTCCAAATAAAACTTGATAATTTCCAAATAAAGCCTAAATCATAAGCAATGATGGCTGTGACTATACCTTTTTTGAAGTAGTTACCTAAATTTCTAATGGAGGCATGAAGGATCTGTTTAAATTCTTGATAGTCACCACTGCAGAAAAACTTTGTGTAAGTAGGAGGCAGCAAATGACAGATGATTTATTGCTTTGTCTTTGACAGATAGAAATTCTTTTCCTTAACCATAATTTGAATAATTTGTTCTTCTGAAGCTATACACAAAGGTATCACCATTCTTTAGCTCAGTTGCCTCTTTTATTTTTTTTTGATACAGCATTGAAATTTCTTGGAATAATCTACGTTGATTTAAAATCCAATCAAGCATTTCTACATTAAGTATTTCAGAAATAATGGTAAAGTTATCTCTCAAATACAAAAAAATGTTACTCTAGCTCAGTCATCTTTCTTTGACTAAAATGACTAAAAGTCAATAAAGAACCATTCTAAATACTGTTTTTCCAAAGTTAAATTTTTACCTTGAACTCCTAATCTTTGTCAGTTTGTGTTGGTACACTTCCTTACAGCTTTTGTCATTTTTAAAATCAGGTTCCTTCAGATATTCAAATGTCCGTTAAGTAGCTGCATGTGTAATCAAGACCTATCCTTCACTAAATTTCCAAAGTTGAATAGTTTACAAAGTATTTTCTAGCTCTTGATCAACTTCCTTCTAAAGATCATGAATGCACTTAACTATAAAACAACAAATAGTGATTCTCTGCTCTCATTTCTTTGTAGAAAGCTGAAAACAGACAGTTGTATGGTATTTTGGATTTTATTATGTTGTATGATAATGTTATTTAATGTGTAACTCATAACTCTAGGGAAACATTTACATATGGGACTTCCTCTGTGAATAAAATAAATAAAATATT
Organism: Tupaia tana; assembly: GCA_026018925.1. Classification (NCBI taxonomy): domain Eukaryota; kingdom Metazoa; phylum Chordata; class Mammalia; order Scandentia; family Tupaiidae; genus Tupaia; species Tupaia tana. The sequence goes on from JAKSZU010000003.1 coordinate 150,853,700, forward strand.
ACTTGAATCTCAGGATTGTCAGATTAAATTCTAGATGTAATGTATGTAATTTTAAGAATATTTCCATAATATCACATTTGCCTTGAATATTTCATCCCCATAGGATTTCTTTGTTTTTGTTTGTTTGTTTGTTTGATGTACTAATGGTATTATTGATTTCTTTGCTTTCCTGGTTTCAAGTAAAATAAAAATCTTCACACAAGCTGGTAAAACTGCAATTTTGCAAGAGTGATTCATTCTAGTACTAGGTATTGTGTGTTCTTATACTTCTAACTTCTTGAGCTTCTTGATACTAATCTTAAAAAAATTCTTTCCTATTTTATTCTTGCACATGCTTCAGAAAGTTTAGGGCTGAGTAGTATTCCATAGTGTATATGTGCCACACTTTTTCAATCCATTATTCTGTTCTTGGACATTTGAGTTGACTCCACATCTCAGCAATTGTGAATAATGCTGCAATGAACACAGATGTGCAAGTGTTTTTTCTGATTGAATGTATTCCTGTCATTTGGGTAGATACTCAGAAATGGAATTGCTGGATCATATGGTAGTTCTATTTGTAGGTTTTTGAGGAAATTCCATATTGTTCTTTACAGTGACTATACTGTTATTTATTTATCTACTCATTTATTTACAGTCATTCACTGTACATCAGTACAGTATACAAAATGAGATTTTCCATCCAGTATCCATCGTATATTGGCTCAATCAAGGATATTACTTTACATGCTATCATCAACAAATAACTTTCTATTTCTTATTTCTTGCTTCCCCCGCCTTGATTCCCTATCTCTCACCCTCTGCCAACTCCCCCACTTCTCCCACACTGTATCTGGTATGTACAGTTGTTTTCCATGCCTTTTTCTCACATTTTAATGATTCACTAGAGATCTTAATTAATTTAAAGACTTTCAATAACAAGCACAGCTGATAAATACATATTTATGAATGCATGTCTGACTTTAGGCATAAACCTTAGTGAATAAAGTGAACATACTATAAAGTAGCACCTTGCTGGGGTTATATAGCTTACTGAAGTCATTAAGTAGGTATTAATAGGTATTTCTTTAATGCATTTTTTAATTTCAAAAAAAGTTTTAGTTTTAATAGATCAAAATAAAAAAATGTTAAGAGAAATTTGCTTAAAACTTAAAGCCAGGGAAAAGATTAGGATTCAGTTCAAATAGTAGGTAGATGAAACTATCAACAGTTGAAGAAAAGAGAAAAATCCCTAAATATGGAAATCAGAGCACCAAAGAAAATCAGTAATGTTTTAATTTAAAAGAAAATTCTATTTCACTAGTTCAGGCTCACATAATTAATCTCTCTTCTATTGAATTTGCAGTGTTACTGTGGTCTGATCTTTCCATTTAAACTCTGGAAGTTAACATTCAACTCTGGACTTGTCCCTACTATTAGGATGGCCATTCTCTTGGTTGTTTCTTGTACTCCTATTTCTGTGTGTCCGACTTTAGTTTTCCCAGTATAACACTCCCTTCAGCACCTCTTGGAGAGCGGGTCTGGTGTTGGTAAATTCTTTCAGGTTTTGTTTATCTGAGGATGTTTTTGTCTTTTTTCCCATATGAAAGATAATCCTGCTAGGTATAGTATTCTTGGTTGAATTTGTTTTTCAGGTAACAGTTTGAATATATTTTCCCATTCTTTCCTTGCTAGCATTGTTTATGATGAGAGGTCCGACGCTAGCCTCATGGGATATCCTTTGAAAGTAACTTGACCTTTCTCTCTTGAAAATTTTAGTATTTTATCTCCGTCTGTGGTTTTGGTCAATATGGTTATGATGTGCCTCGGAGAACATCTTCTTGGGTCAATTCTATGTGGGGTCTTTTGTACTTCTTGGGTCTGGATATTTGAGTGCCTCTATAGGTTTGGAAAGTTTTCTTCCAGGAGTTCATGGAATAGATTATCAATGCCCTTATTAGTCTTTTCACCTTTTGGTATACTGATGATCTGGATGTTTGGGCATTTAATGGTATCTAGTATTACTTGTACGTTATTCTCATTTTTTTTTTTTTTTTTTGGTTATTTTCTTGGTCTTTTTGGTGAATTTTTCTAGGTTAGAGGTTCTATCTTCTACAACTGAGATTCAATATTCTGTATGATCTAATCTGCTTTTGATATTTTCAAAAGAAGTTTTGATTTCCTGTATTACTCTTCATCTCTAACAATTCTGTTTGATTCTTTTTTTTATGATGTGTGTCTTTTCTTTCAGATCATGCAAGAACTTCCTCACCTCCTGGAACTCAGTGCCTCTTTTTTCCTGCATCTTTTGGAGTTCATGGTCTCTATTCTCTTGCATCTCTGTTAGCTTTGTCACTATGAATATTTTAAATTCTTTATCTGACATTTCCATGAGTTCTTTTGTATCCTTTGTGGAGGAAGAGGAGTTACTCTTTTCCATTAGAGGAGAGATATTTTCTTGGTTTCTCGTATTTCTTATGCCTCTGCAGTGGTTTCTGGTCATCTGATGGATTATACATGTTTTTCCCATTTTGGGGGGTTAAATCTGAGCAATCAAAGGAATGCAGAAGGAGGTGACCTGTAGTCTGTAAACAGTACCATTTTTTCTCCCTTTGCACAACTGATTAAATGAAAATTGAGGATTAATCTGACCCTACTAATATTCAGATATTTGGCTACTGTGCACCTAGACCCATCTAGAAAATCAGTGTATGGAGGCTGAGCAGAAAAGTGAGAAAGGTAAAAAGAAAGGAAAAAGGAATAGGAAAAACCAAAGAAGAGGAAAAAAAGACAAAAAAAATAATAAATAGAGGAGAATTTTTTTGTTGTTAAAAAATAAAAACTGCACAGGCTGTGCAGATGGGGCCACTCAGAACTCAAATATAGATGGCTGCTGATTGACTTATCCTATGGGGGCATTGGGAAAGGTAAGAATTAGAAAGATAAAAGGGCAGCAGAGAGCTAAGATTAAAAATTTTAAAAATGTATAAATAGAGAGATAGAAAGAGACAGAGAGAATAAGTAAGGTGCTTGAACCTGATTCTTGGCTAGCCTGGGGAGCAGGAAGGTGAAGTCTGGGCAGAGGATTTTTGGTGGTCAAAATTCCTGAATGGGGCTGCTTAAGAACTCAAATATAGATGGCTGCTGAATAGCTTATCCTGGCTCCCAGCTAGACTCACATTACTTAGTTTGTAAAGTAAATTTTCCACCATGAACATATTTCACTCCAGGCCAGTTGTGGATACTATACACATTAGCTTAGCCATTCTGACTGGGGTTAGGTAGTATCTCATTGTGAGTTTTTATTTATTTATTTTTTACTTTCAATCACTGTGTATCATTACAACATACCAAATAAATTTTCCCATTATGATTACACTATATATCGATTCAGTCAGAGATATTAGCATACACATTATCATCAACAGACAATTTTTCATTTTCATTGTGGTTTTGATTTGCATCTCTCTTATGATAAGGAATGTTGATCATTTTTTTTTCATGTGCCTTTTGACTGTTCATATATCTTCCTTGCAGAGTTATCTGTTCAGGTCATTTGTCCATCTTTTAATTGGGCTGCAATAATTATAGTGAAGAGCCATCCTTGGAATGGTAGAATATATTTGCAAACTCTGCCTCAGATAATGGACTAATAACCAGAGTATACAGGGGACTCAAACAGCTTACTCTCTCATACACACACACACACACACACACACACACACACAAGTAAATACTATTTTCAACTTCCAGTTCAGCTGCTTCCAACTCTGTAGCATCCAAATAATTGTCTTTACACATAAGGTTTATAACATTTGGAGTTCAGGCTAGGGAGGAAAATTTAACATTAAACCCTAAAATACCATAAAGATAGCATATCATGATTCTAAACAATAACATTTTAAAAGAGACCTGGCAAATTACTATCAAATATCAATTCCATAAGTCCAAAAATGTACAAAATACTAACTCAGTTTCCCTAGTAGAAGTTGCCATTAGTTCAGAAATACAAAAATTAAGAGCAAGCATTCAGTCTCTTATTCAATATTTCATATTGTGCTGGTGAATAGCTGAAAATAAATGTTATGTTTAGAAAATTTTGAATTTGCTTCTAACAGAAAATAAACATGACCAATGGCACACCTTAATATGTGGGCTATTAGATGATTTTTTTTTTCTAGAAGACAAAATATTCTCACATATAAATCAATAGGTGCGTGTGTTTATTTGACACAGAGTGAGTGCTCACCAGAGAGAGAGGGACAGAGAAATGAAAAGCAAGAAATCACCTCACAGGGGGAATGACTACACATTCCCATCTCCTCCACTCTCCTCTAGGGATTTTGGGCAGGCATGCATACGTACCCAGTGGGATTTTCAAGCTGCTGGGTCCAGGACTTGAACTGCAGTCATCCATGTGGGAATCCATTGCCTTAACCACCATACCACCTGCTGGCCTCTCAAACGGCGTGTGTGTGTGTGTGTGTGTGTGTGTGCACGTGTGTGTGACTGTTTGGTGGGAGATATGAGTTTATAATCTGAAAAAAAGTCTGTGGGTATTAATCACTAGTCCAGGTAGAGGTAGGTAAAATTGTACATAAAAATAGCTCATTAGGAAGAGATAGAAAAAGAACACTTTCACTCATACACTGTGAGTTCTTGTAAGACCATAGTACTGTACTGTGTATAAAGAACGAAGTCCTCGAAAAAAACAAAGATAAAACAAAATTGGAAAGAGATGTGTAAAAGCAAAGACATGGTAAAGCCAGTGATTTGGTGATTTACAGGCTTTACAGAGTTCTTGATTTTAGGCTTTTTAAAGTTTATTCCAAAAAAAGACTCAGCTACTTGTAACATTTTTAACTTGCCCTCTATTATTTAGTTTTATACAGTGGTAATAATAAAATTGAAACCTGTGGAGACAACTGTTCATCAAATAATTGGTGGATTTGTATTTAAACTTGCTTGTATTTAAACTTGCTTGTCTGTAAAACAGAATCCACATTTAGTCTCGGCATTCTATCTGATTAATATGTGTAGACTTACCCTGTTTTCTAGTTCTTCTGTGTTCTCCTACTTCTATTTTTCTATTTGTCTCCATTAGTACTCCTGGTGCAGTAGTCCCTTAAGTATTTCCTTTTTTTTTTTTTTTTTTGGTGGAGAGGTTTTTGCTATAGGGCACGTGCGCTCGCCAGACAGACAGAGAGAGACAGAGAGATAGAAAGCAAGAAATCACCTTCCAGGGGTGATGGCCACGCCGCAATCCCTTCTCCTCTTGGGATCTTGGGCACGCATGCACACACACCCAGCGTGAGTGTTAAGCCACCGGGTCTGGGACTTGAACCACGGTCGACTACGTGGGAGTCCAGCAACATAGCCATTACGCTAACTGCTGGTTCCCCCTTAAGTATTTCCTGAAGAGCCAGCTTCATTTTGGTAAATTTTTTCAGCATTTGTTTATATGGGAATGATTTTATTTCTCCTTCCTATTCAAAGGATAATCTTGCCGGGTATAGTACCCTCGGCTGAAATTGTTTTTCTTTCAGAGTTTTAATATATGTTCCCATTCTTTTCTTGCCTTCCTTGTTTCAGTTCAGAGGTCTGATGTTAGTCTAAGGGGGTAACATTTGTAATTAACTTGGCATTTATCTCCTGTCATTTTTAGAATACTATCTTTGTCTTATTTTTTACCAATTTGGTTATGATATGCCTTCGAGAGGATCTTGTATCTGGTGTTCTTTGTATCTCCTAGATTTGGATGTCCACGTTGCCTCTCTAACTTTGGAAGGTTTTGAGCTAATATATTATAAAAGATATTTTCTATGCTTTTACCAGTCTCTTCACCTTCTGGGATACTTTTTAAGCAGATATTAGGCCATTTAATATTGTCTAGAGTTTCCTGTATATTGCCCTCATTTTTAATGGTTATTCTTCTATTCTTCTCAGTTTCTTGGATTGAATTAGAGGTTCTGTCTTCACATTCAGAGATTCTTTCTTCTGTGTGGTTTAATCTGCTCTTGATATGCTTGAGGGAAGTTTTGATTTGCTGCATCATATTCTTTACTTCCAGAAATTCTGCTTGATTCTTTTTTTCTTTATTATTATTGCTATTACTTATACATTCAATAGCTATACATCATTTAGATTTTCAGTATGTCTATCTCTTTTTCAAGTTCTTCCCTTAAGTCATGGAAGGATCTTCTCATCTCTTGGAATTGGTTCTCTGTTCTTCTCTTGCAACTTGTTGAGTTTTATTACTATGAATATTCTGAAATTTTTCCTGAAATTTCTGAGATACCATGTGTTTTATCCATTGCTGGTGAGGAGCTATGATCCTTTGAGGAGGATATATTTCCTGATTTTCTTCTATTTCTTGGGGCTTTGTTTTGATTTTCTCATCTGGTGATATAGGCACGTCTTCCTACTTCTTTGAAGTATGTTCTGTAACTGTGTGCTCCTACACTTCTGTATAATATGTGTAAGTTCTATGCCAATTTCCCTCCTCTACTGTGGGTGGGATTGTGGAATCCACAGTAAGAGTTTTGGGTTCAGGTTTTCAGAGAAATTTTCTCCTTTTACTGCTAAGGGAGTTATGGAGAAAGAATTCCTCCAGAGTCTCCTATTTCTAGGTGTTTGGTTCTTGTATACTCAAACCTAAATGTTCCAAATGTGGATGGAAGTTGAGCTGACAGGTAGAATGAAAGGTGCACTGCATGAGCCAGAGAGCCCCTCCCTCCCCATAGCAGGCTGGGAAGGGGTCCCTGCTGATAAGCTCAAGCTGAGTGGCTTGGCTTGGGCCTTTTATCACTGTGACTGCAAAAATCTTCATTGCCTTTTCTAGCTCCAGTAAGTGTGTTTTAAAAATCAGAAAATAAACAATTTTTCCATCAGTCTCCATTTAGGATCTATAACTTTCTCTCCTGAAAATGCATAAATAACTATTTGAAGAAGTAGTATGGTAGTAATGTGTATAATAGTACAATCAAAGGTATGTTTTTATTTCAAAGGGCTTTAAATTCTACTATATTAATTAGTTAGCAATCCCATCTTTTTTAAAAAAACAAACAAACAAACAAAAAACAGCTATTTATTGGGGCCAGCAGTTGCCGTAATGGCTATGTCACTGGACTCCCATGTAGTTGACTGCCGTTTAAGTCCCAGACCCGGTGGCTTAAACTCACGCCGGGTGTGTGTGTGTGCATGCCCAAGGTCCCAAGGGGAGAGTGGAGGAGATGGGATCACCCTGTGGCCATCCTCCCTGGGGGAAGATTTCTCGCTTTCTGTCTCTCTGCCTCTCTCTGTCTTTCTGGTGAGTGCACATGCCCTATAGCAAAAAACCTCTCTAAACAAAACAAAACAAAAAACAATAAACAAAAACAAAAAAACCCAGCTATTTATCTTAAAGCAAAACAAAACAAAATTCTCTCTTGACCCTAATTGTCCTTAATCTACCACCCTGTTTCTCTCATGTCTTTGGCATCCCCCAAATTAATGTGTCCAAACCCCAAAGTCTATTTTTTCCTGATTAAATCTGGTCCACCCAGCCTTCTATATCTTAGTTAACAACAGCTCTACACTTCTTCTCGCTCAGACAAATGGATCATTAAAGTCAGTTTGGACTCTTCTCTGGTTGTCCAGCCCACACTGTATACAGTCCATAAAAACATCCTATCGACAGTACCTTCAAATTATTTCCAGAATCAGACTCATTTCTCATTACCTCACCACTACTGACATAGTCCATTTCTTACTTGAATAATTACAACCTTTAATTAGTCTTGTTGTTTCAACCTTTGATCCCCTCTCAAGTCTACTCAATACAGCAGTCATAGTGATGCTTTTCAAAATGTAATTTAGATCATACCACTTCTTTGCTCAAAATCCTTCAACAATTCTCCATTTTTCTGAGTAAAATCTAAATTCTTTATTGGCCAAGAAGAAATCCCTGCATGACCTCTGCTCTACCTCTCATTCACTCTGCTATAGTCACACCAATCTTCTTGCTCCTTGAGCATGCCAGGTGAGCTCCCACCTCTAGATATTTGTATTCAGTTCCTGCTAGCAGGAATGCTCTTCTCCCACACCACCCCTAATTCATTTTCTTTCCCTTCAGGTCCTTGTTTAGATGGTAGCTTCTCAATGAGTATGCCAATCTGCTTTAACCTATTCTATTTATTCTGTAATAGTTACCATCTTTTAGCATTCTACATAATTTATGCATGCATCATGTTTATTATGGTGTTCTGTTAAAATATAAACTCCATGAGAGCAGCAATACTGCTCTGTATGTGCGCATGTGCCCAAGATCCCAGGAGAAGAATGAATGAGAAGGGATTGCAGAGTGGCCATCCCCCCAGGGATGTTTTCTCACTTTCCCCTTCACTGTTTTGGTCTTTTTCTCCATGCTCCCCCCAGCCCCTTGAATGCATGTTCCCTAAGACAAAAAACTGTTAAAGAGAAAAAACGAACAAACAAAAAAACAAGCCCAGACTAGCAGGTGGAGTGGTGGTTAAGGTATTGGATCCCATGGCTGACTGCAGTACAAGTCCTGGACCCACGCTGGGAACCTATGCATGCTTGCTCAAAATCCTGACAGGAGAATGGAGCAGAAGGAATTTCAGAGTGGCCATCCGCCGCCCTCCCTCCCCCCAGGGTGATTTCTCACTTTTCCTTTCTCTCTATCTCTGGGTGAGCACTTGAACCCAATGGCAAAAAAACAAAAACAAAAACAAACAAAAACAAAAACCTAAAAAAAAACCCAAACCCAAAAAACTACAGTGCTGAATAAGGGAGAACAAGAGAGCAGAAAATGGGGAAGGTAGCTCAATGAAGTTGGTGGTGGCAAAGCTAAACTAGTATCACCATTAGGGAAACATTATTTCATCAACTGTTGTCAGCCCAACTAAATAGAGGAAAGCTGGTGTTGTGGCTGAACTTTAAAGCAATTTGTAGACTCATAATTGTTTGACTCTTCAAATTTTATCAACAACAAATTTGTGTTAAACAATAATAAAAAGTATGTGCATATGTATTGTCAATTTATATGAATACCCTATGTCATCAAGCTCATTTTATTTAAAAAATTCTTAATTCTATTCTATAAAGAAAAGCTGATATGGCATGTAAAACAAATCATGCATAAATTTACTTTTTATGGAGTGTATCTTCACAGTTATTGCAAAGTATCAAAAATATTTAATCTGTAATTAAGTATTAAAATACTTTAATCTGTAATACTGATTTAAAATAGATGGCATAATATTATATAAATATATGAGAAACACAATAGTACACTACTTCAGGAAACAGCTAATGTTTATGAATCAAAGAAAGATAAATAGGAAAAATCAATAAAATTATTGTGGTTAGGATTCATTTATCATTGGATAAAAACCAAAATTATATTTGATCAGATTTGTCATTAATATCTAATTAATGACAGATAATATTTACAATCTTATTTGAGATGTTTAATGCTAAGTAAATTGCTTCATAAAATAGAACTTACCTGAGATTGTATGTATCATATTCAATGGAAGACCTTGGAACTGCAGGGATCATATAAAGAAATCCAACATGTTCATTTTCACGTATTATTTTAATGATTTGCAATGGATCACGAATGTTGGCTTTAACGACTTCCTCCCGGTCTTGGAAAATATACTTAGGGTAAGTTGAAGACCCAGTCCCAAAGAGACCTCTTCTTCCAATACCCGTACGTGGCAGTTTAGGAGGAGATGGAGTGAACATTTCAAAAGAAGGCAGATGGCTCTAGAGAAAGTAATGTATTAAAAATGAAGTTTTGCACACACACAGGAAAATAACAAACTATTATCCTCTAGGACTAATTTCTATGTGGTATCTAACATCTAAGGCTCAAAGGCAAGCATTTTGGAATGGAAAAATTTCAAACTGTTGTTAGGCAATGATAATCTTCCTTGGCATTCCCCTTTTAACTCAATATTTGTTACATCTAAATACCGCTAGCTCTCTGGGGCCCATGGGAGCCACCAATGTCCTTGCTCAGTTGCTCTGGATCCATTCCACTGCAGCCTCTCTCACAAAAACCTCTTTACCTGTTCTGACTACCCTGATGCTTCTTAATGAGTGAAGCCTTGGACAGCTGTTATCATAACTTATAAACTTTGTTTCTTTGTGAATGTCATGGGTGGTTACACTGAGTATTGGGAATCACTGTGTAACAGCTTTAAAGATGCATATATTTTATTAACTAATAGTTGCCTGTTCTGTAGACTAGTGCTTCTCAGATTTAAATGTACACGGGAATTACCTGGGAGTGTTATATAATTCAGATCCATTATTGTTGGGGCAGCATCTAAGATTCTGCATGTCTAATCTGCTCCTGGGGTACCTATGTCTGCACTTGGCCCATGGACCACACTTGGAGCAGCAAGGCTCCCTCTCCAGGAAATCTTCATGCTCACATACCGAGCTTTACTCCACTCCCAGAGTTTCACTGATTGCACTCTCAGGACCACTCATATTTCTTTGTTCTTCACCAAAAAATCCTGGGGTGGCATCATCCACATCCCTTCCTCCTGTGAAGGAAGTTTCTCACTGTGTGAGAAAATCTGACATTAAATACAAAGTTCATCATCTTGTCTGACTGTTCAGAGGTAACTGGCTTTAAGATAAAAGAGTCACCAGAGTGGACCTGCTTTATTGAATAGCTAATGTAAATATATAAATGAGTACTTTATGGCCTGTTAGCACAGCTGATAGAGGCTGTCACTTCTGCAGATTTATTACCAAAAGCTCTGTGGAACAACTTCCCCCTTAACTTTGTATTCTCAAAACTTATTATATTCCGTATACCCTGTTGAACAGTAGTTTGAGCAGTGAAATATAGCAATTTCAGAGCTGAAGGAAACACATATTTGAACTCAAAAGATAAAATGTGCTTCTTCTACCAATGGCACTGTTCTCTCTTGTGAAAGAATGGGCCAAACCTGATGCTCAGAATCAGGGAAGATGTACATCACCTTGTCTCAATAAGGGCTGTAATTAACTTTAATATATTTTTTAAAGTTTATGTTTTTTAAAAAATATTTATTTAATTTTATTTATCACTATTACTCTTATTTTAATTTGCTATAGGGCACATGTGCTCACAAGAGAGAGACAGAGATATAGAGACAGAGAAAAAGAGATGTAGAGAGAGGAAAAGTGAAAAGCAAGCTGCCAGATCTGGGACTCGAACCACAGTCAGCTGTGTGGGAGTTCAGCACCTTAACTGCCATGCCACTTGCTGGTCCCTAACATTAATATTTTTATGAGACTAAAGTGCTACTAGTTTAGCAGAAAACACATTCATTCTCTATATTATAGACTTTAGAAAGTTTGACTGCATTCTAAGTGAAAGAGTTCTTCATAATAGGGTACATCTGCGCACTTATTATTTTTTTGAGAGTTTTTTGCTATAGGATGCGTGTGCTTGCCAGAAAGACAGAAAGAGACAGAAAGTGAGAGACCACTCCCCAGGGGGGATGGCCATGCTGCAATCCCTTCTCCTCCATTCTCCTCTTGGGATCTTGGGCACACATGCACATGCGCCCCATGTGAGTTTAAGCCACCGGGTCCGGGACTCGAACCATAGTCGACTACATGGGAGTCCAGCGACATAGCCATTACATCAACTCCTGGTCCCTGAGCACTTATTTTTAATTATGTCATTCAATGCAAAGACGAAAGTCAATTTAGTAGTTACTTATATCTAGGTTTGGGGGTGGAAAATAAGGCATTATTCATAAAATGTAGAACACATATGGTCCTTCTCTCTGGTGGATACTCAGTCCGATTTGGTAAATGGATATCGTCCTTAATTACAGAAAGTCTCCAACTTTCCTTCTTTCCTCACTCTCTTCCTCTTCCCCTTTCTCTCCCAGGAAATCTTCAATATTGCATTTAAATGCTAAATTCATTCTGAGAAATCAATATATGAAAAAATTACCTTACTTTCATAATAAATACCCTTCTTCTTTTATATGGAATATTCCTCTCTTTCTCAAAATTTCCCTGTAGCCCCTAACCCTTTACTGAATTCTTCACTGTGTGAAAGCTACAACCAGGAAGCATGACACACAACTTCACATTCTTTTTCAGTCTCCAAGCATCCTTCATTCCAGATGCCCATACAGTTTCTTTCTTCCTTAAACTCAAGCTCTTGAAGTCTTATTTTATAAGCCAAATGAATTAACTTATGGGCAATCAAATCTTTCCTGGCTTTATTTAAAATACCTAGCTTTCTCCATTTCATGAAAATCATATTAACTGAATCTGTATGAGTCCATAAAATTTTTCATATGATTTCATTCTCTCAGGATGGTCTTGCCTAAATTCATGGGAACTCCCATCTACCTGGCTTCTTCTCAAACCTCCAACTCCCTTCCTACCTTGTCTACTTATTCCTCTGAGCCGATGCAACTCCCAAGGGTGACTTTTCCTCCATGGATTATCCCCTTCCCCAGGTAAGAGTCCCTTCCATTCAGTTCTTCACCATTTTGTGCCTTAAATAACAAATGAGAGTGCTTATCACATCTCATTGCACTTGAGGTATGTTCACTTGTCCATAACCCACCTCCAAACTCTGAAATCCTCAAGGACAAAGCTTATTCTCAACTCTGCATTTCTAGCACACAAACCCAATGCCTGAAATGAAACTAACACTCAAATGTCTAATGAGTCTCAAAAGATCCCTCAAGCAAAAGTGCAGACAAATCTTGACTCTGTTGGGATTATTACTGTAGATACACCCTACATTTTCTCTTGATTTAGTTCCTTTCTTTAATATCTACAGACATTGGGGCCAGCAGGTAGCATAGTGGTTAAGGTGCTGGACTCCCACATGGTCAGCCATGGTTCCTGCCCCAGACCTGTAGGCTTGAAACTCATGCCAGGCGCTTATGTGTGTACCCAAAATCCCAAGAGGAAAATGGAAGATAAGGGATTGCAGCATGACCACCAACCTGGAGGGTGAATTCTCACTTTTCCTCTAACTCTCTCTCTGGTGAGTTTTCCTCTAACTCTCTCTCTCTGGTGAGAATGCACCCTATGTCAAAAAACCTAAAACACACACACACACACACACACACACACACACACACAACTACAGACACCCATTTAAAGCCAAGTTGTGGCAATTTCTCTCCTGAGCAACTATTTATTTATACCTTGCAAGGCAACTTTTCCACTTACAACTCTCTCCAGCTACAAAAGTTGTCTTTCTAGTGAGCTCAGTCTCTATTTTATTGCCCATCATCAATGTCTTCAAAGATTTCCATTTTTTATAAAAGTAATGAAAATTTTAAAAATTATAACATTTAAAATATTATTATTATATTATATTATATTATATTATATTACATTATATTATTCAGCATTCAAGAGAGGCTCCAAAGATACTGCACAAATGTTCAACGTTTCTTTTATGATTTTCATCTATTGTTCAAGTTTTCCTTAAATAAGAAAAACTTGGAAATATAAAACTAAAATGAAATGAAAAGAAACAATCAAGCATTTTAATATTATACCTGCTTTTTCTTCACAGCCTCTTGAAACTCAAGGAACTCAGAACTTGCTGCAGTGCTTGCTGGAGGTTTAAGGATTCCAGAAGTCATTAACTGAAGTCGGTTCTGTTTGTATATATATTCTGGTTGCTTATGATCTTGGTAGACTTTTAGCACTGGCTTTGGGAAAGAGAAAGATATGTTAGTCTTTTTAACATTAGTATAAATTTGTCTTCAGTACCTTTGGACTCTCTCCCTTTATCTCATCCCTGGACTAATTTCCTATCTTGATTTGGAAGACCAATTATAACAAAACTGTCAGTTTTAAGTTAATCTGTAAATTTTGTATGATTGAGATGAAAATACCAACAGAATGACTTAGGGATTAGATAAACTAATCCTAAATTTATACGTGAAAGTAATAGAAAACTTCTGGGGAAAAGAAAAGAGTTCTTGGAAAAGAAAGACCTGCTCTGAAAGATATCGAAAAATCTTACAAAATTATATTGATGAAAACCATGTATTCTGGTTTAATTATTCAATAATAATTAAATATGTGTATTTTGTAAATAGGAAGTCAGATCAACAAACCAGAACAGGGGGTCCGGAACAGACTCTAAAATTTGTATGAGAATCTAGTCTGTAGTAAAGGTGACAATTTAGAAAAATATATTATTTAATAAATAATGATGCAACATCAAGGGAAAAATTGGATCCCCTTATACATTATACTGGGAAAAGTTCTGAATAGACTTAACTGTGAAATAGCAAAATTTAAAAAAAAGTTTTAAAAGTGCTTTTAAAACAAGGTACCTAAGTAGCCACTAGATAATTTTATTTTAATAATTTTGTTGAGTATAGAAACTAATTATTATATAAAACTCAGAAGATGTAAATCCAACATTATAAAAATATAAATTTCTACATACAAGAATAAAAGACAAAAAAACCCTGGCACAGGGGAAACTTTTACAATGCTTATCACAGATAAAAAGATTATTTTACTGATATGTAACATGTTCATACAAATCAATAAGAAAAACATTAACTTACTCAATTAGAAAATGAAACAAGAAGATTCATATAGTTCACAGAAAGAAATACAATGAGTATTAAATACATGAAATCTTAACAATGCTAACAAAAACATCTCACATATTCAGCCTTAACAAAGATCAAATTCTACTCCAAGATACCATTTTCATTCTACTAGTACACCAACATTTGTTAACTAAAATAATAAATGCATATATTTATCTTTTGATTTAGCAATAATATTTGTAGGAATTCTGACTACAGATATAATTTTACATGTGTTAAATGCTATACACAAAAGATTATACCTATCAAATTCATAAAAATTAGTATACATATATTATAAAAATATTATTTTCAAAACATAATGATTGTAAATATGGTGCTCACTAAAGACACTGTGATGATTCATCTATGATAGAATATGGTAAGCCATAAAAACAATTGCTAAGACTTTTGAGCTGTTGTGATATGACTACTTAGTTATTTGTTTGATGAAGAAAGCAAGAGGCAGAAAAGTTTGTGTGGTATGCTATCTTTAAACTTCTATAGCATAATATATTGTTGAATAATACATAAACCAATCAGAGAAATACATACACAGTATTACTAACTCAGTAAAAAGAAATTCAATTATAGTCACTGACACATGTGAAACTAGTTACTCGAATATTAAACTACTTTCTCTCTGCATGGCAAAACCTCAGGTCATTTTCATTTTATTTCCATTAGTTTTTAATACTATATGAATTAGCATATTCATATAATTTATATCGTTCTAGTCATCTATTAGTACATAAGAAACTACTTTAAACTTAGTGACTTAAAATATCAACATTTATTTTGCTAAACAATCTAGTTTAGGCAAAGCTCAGAGGGGACAGCTTGCCCCTACTCCACTGGGCACCAGATGAGGCAGCCTGAAGGGTCATCCATTCACACGTGTGCTAGTTGACACAGTACAGACCACCCATGGGAACTAGTTCAGATGACATTCCTAGGGAGACCCTTGTAGTTACTCAACCTAATGAAGTCTCCCACTTGTCTCTTCTGCATTCCTTGTGTTATTTTCTTAATATTAGTACCTATCATTAGATGAATTGTTCAGCCAATTTCTTTAGAATTACTGAAATGTTAAGGCCAGCAGATTATATAATGGCTATGTTGCTGGATTCCTACATAGTCAACTGTGGTTCGAGTCCCAGACCTAGCGGCTTAAAACTCATGCCAGGCACGTGTACATGTGTGCCCAAAATCTCGAGAGGAAGATGGAGGAGAAGGGGTTGTGCTGTGGCCATTCCCCCTGGGGAGTGATTTCTTGCTTTCTGTCTCTTTGGTGAGTGCATGCGTCCTAGAGCAAATATCTCTCCCTCAAAAAAAAAAAAAAAAAAAAAAAAAAAGAATTACTGGAATATCAACAGTATTCCTGTCTGCTTTCTTCATTTCTATGTACCCCCAGCATGGCCTGGCACATCATAGGTCCATAATAGACATGAATATGCATGAATGAATTGTGGTGGTGTCATACAGAACAACTGTAGTCAGCAGTGGTTAGTGACATACTTCTTTCACATGATGGCAAATAAGTCAGAGAAAAATAAATATAAAAGGTTTTGGGAACCAGCAGTTAGCGTAATGGCTATGTTGCTGGACTCCCACGTAGTTGACTGCAGTTCGCATCCCGGGCCCGGTGGCTTAAAACTCACGCCGGGCGCGTGTGCGTGCGTGCCCAAGATCCCGAGAGGAGAATGGAGAAGGGATTGTGGCGTGACCATCCCCTCTGGGGGGTGATTTCTCGCTTTCTGTCTCTCTGTCTCTCTCTCTGTCTGCCTGGTGAGCGCACGTGCCCTATAGCGAAAACCTCTCCAAAAAAAAAAAGGTTTTATAATAATTACATGGGAGAAAAATGGAGGGGAGGACGTGACATCCTATACAAATATGGTATAGATCATGCAGAAACACTGAATTCTGAAGACGGGGAAGCAGTTGAGACATATCAACCTTTTGGGTGGACATTCAGTGTCAATTCAACATGATACTTTGCATTTTGTGTTCATTTCAGTTGTATTGGTTCTGTAATTTTGTTTGTATTTAAGATATTGTGGAACTATGTCAGGCTAAAAAGCTTCTGCACAGCAAAAGAAACAATAATTAGATAAAAGAGACAATTCTCTGAATAGGAGAATACATTTGCAAACTGTGCCTTAAATAAGGGACTGATAAACAAAACATACAAAGAACTTGAACAGCTTTCCTGAAAAAAAAAAAAATCAATTCAATTAAAAGAAGGGCAAATGAGCTGAACAGACAATTCTCCAAGAAAAATATATGAACAGTCAAAAAGCATATGAACAAATGCTTAGCATCTCTTATCATAAGGGAGATGCAAATCAAAACCACCTAACCCTAGTCAGAATGGCTAAGATTAAAACAAAGAATGACAAGTGCTGGTGAGGCTGCAGTAGATAGGGGATTCTTCTACACTGTTGGTGGGAATGTAAATTAGTACAGCCACTGTGGAGAACAATATGGAGGTTCCTCAAAAATTTATAAATAAAAATATCTACAAATAGAATTACCATATGATCCAGTAATTCCACTCCTGGGTATCTATCTACCCAAAGGATAAAAATATACTCAGGTGGGAAAAGCACTTGCACATAACTGCTAAGAAATGGAATCAATCCAAATGTCCAAGAACAGCTGAATGGACTGAAAAAATGTAGCACATATACACTATGGAATGCTACTCAACCATTAAAAAAAAAAAAAAAAAAAAGTCCCTGGCATTTGACAGAATGGAAGATTTAATGCTAAGTGAAGCAAGCCAGATTATGAAAGAGAGGCATTATATATCCCCACTTAATTTATAATGAATGTCTGCACTCTATGGAAGAAACTAAAATATTGGAAGGTATAAAAGCATGGAGAGGAACTGTGGATACTAGAAACAGTAGAGTCAGTGTGAGAGGAGGGGGTGGACATTAGGGTGTAGTAGAGAGTAAACTGGGGGGGGAGCAAAACATTTAACAAATATAAAAATAGAAAATCATTTGTTGAGTATAATGTGTATAGTAATATGTTTGGAATAATATGCAATGTATTCATGCTGGGACAATTCAATTTATATGCTGTAAAGATGTACTATGATTAAATGTGAAAAAATTGAACTAATAAGAAAAGATGTTAATGTATTTCTTTTTTTCTTTCTTTAAATATTTATTGTAATTCATAATTTACTTACAATCATAACACATTTTCATAGGGTACATAATAGTCTTTAAAAGCATGTATGTGGTTTGTAATAAACAAATTGAGGCTATAAACATTTTCACTACCTTCAACATTTAACATATTGGGTCACTGGAAAAGTCATAAGGTATTTTTCTTTTTATTTTTTTGGAGAGGTTTTTACTATAGGGTGCATGTGCTCGCTAGAAAGACAGAGAGAGACAGAGAGATAGAAAGTGAGAAATCACCCTCTAGGGGGGATGGCCACGCCACAATCCCTTCTCCTCCATCCTCCTCTCAGGATCTTGGGCACACATGCACATGTGCCCTGCTAGAGTTTAAGCCACCGGGTCCGGGACTCAAACTGTGGTTGACTACATGGGAGTTCAGCGACATAGCCATTACGCTAACTGCTGGTCCTCATAAGGTATTTTTCTATGCAAAAATGTGCCATGATTTTGCAGATGACCCAATATTATGTTGTGAATATTCAAAACCCATTGCAAGGGTTATTCTGCAAGTATGTACTGAATTGTCTATGATGTTCTTTATTGTGAAATACAGTTTTAAAGAAAAATATATTGATTAAAAATCAGGTTAACAAATGATCTTATAAATTAACAAAGATAATTTTAACATAGCCAATGAGGTTCCATCTGTAGCCTCCTGGCCAGTCAGGAAAATTGAGGCAGGGCCCTTCACTAAACCCCGCCCCAACTCCAGCTCCTCTGGCCCCAGCCCAGCTCTCCCAACCTCAGAGCCGCCCCCCATCACAGAGGGCAGCCCCCAGCTCTCCAGCAGAGCCCAGTTCCGTCTGCAGCCTCCTGGACAGTCGGGAAAATTGAGGCAGGGCCTTT
This sequence comes from Tupaia tana, assembly GCA_026018925.1. Taxonomy (NCBI): domain Eukaryota; kingdom Metazoa; phylum Chordata; class Mammalia; order Scandentia; family Tupaiidae; genus Tupaia; species Tupaia tana. Next base: position 150,872,328 of record JAKSZU010000003.1, read on the forward strand.
CACTGACCCCAATCTGAGCTCCAGCTCCTCCAGCCCCAGCCCAGCTCTCCCAACCTCAGATTTTCCCCTCTATCTCTGCAGCCAGCTGGGATTATGGGCAAATCCACAGCCTTGCCTGGCATATTGAGGCATGCCCAGAACATGAACCCAGAGATTTCTCATATGGCCTTCAGAATTGTACAACTGTAGTTGGGCCAATAAACAACTTAATTTTAAAGCAAAGGTTATGAACAGATAATCCACAGAAGAAGTAATACATGTGCCAATGAATGAATGAAAATGTAGCTAACCTCATTAACTAGATGCAAATTGCAACAACAATGTGATGTGACTTTTGATCTATCAGTATAGCAAAAATAAAAGCACTGATATCATCAGGATTGACAAAGATGCACAAAAACAGGTCCTCTCATACGCTGTAGGTGGAAGTGGAAAGGTAAACTGGTTAAACCATTTATTTTGAAAATTTCACTGGAGAGAAAGAGAGAGAGGGGGGGGGGAGAGAGAGAGAGAGAGAGGAGAGATCACTCCCTAGGGGGAATGGTCACACTATAATCTATTCTCCTCCATTCTTCTCTTGGATTTTGATCATATATGTGCTGGGCATGATTTTCAGGCTTCTGGGTCCTGGACTTGAACTGCATAGTTAGCCATGTGGCATCCAGCTGATTTAACCTCTAAAACACCTGCTGGCCCAGTTAAACCTTAAATTTTTTCCCTCTTCATTTATTCATAATAGAACTTGTGTGTGCATATGTGAGAATGAGAGAAAGAAACACCCTCTGCAGGACCTTCAACCCCTTTTCTTCAATTTACCAGTCTATCAAATCTTGGGCACTCATGCATGTGTACCTGACGTGTATCAGGACAACTGAAGTGGGGATTTGTATCATGGTCACCATGTGGGATTCGGCTTCCCTTGAGTAGTGCTTTATTGCTGTACCATGGAGCCGGCCATTGGTTGAACTTTCTAGAGGGCAATTGGGCTATATTTTTCAACATTCTATGACCTATAAAATGCCATTTCCATGAACCCATGTACAAAGACAAAGTAATTCAATGAAGCATTAGCTCTAGCAGCAAAATAACAAAACAAAGAGCAAGAAGGAAACAACTCCTGTCAATAAAAGATCAGTTAATGGATACTACATTATGGAAAATCTATTCAGCAAAATGCAGTACAACTGCTAGAAAAGAAACATTTATATACACAGATTAGAAAGATTTCTATATGTTTAAAGAAAATAAGCACTTTGAAGATCAGTATGTATTATATAATCTTATTTTAAAATTATTGATATATATGTTTATATACATACTTGTATACAAATGTATTTGGTTAAGCATGTAAAACAATTCAAAGGGCACAAAACCACAAATAACAGTAGATAATGTCTGAGGGTGGGGGTGAGAACTTTCAATTTTACTTTATATACTTTCATTACTCTTTTACATACACTAACAATTATCTAATGACATAAAATGGTTCCTTAAAAATTATTGCCAGACATGCACAAAATGTTTTAGGACACAGGTATATACTTTGAAAATAATAAAACACCATAAATACATAAAATACTTCCACTGAAGTTTCCAATATTAAATGGTACCCTAATACCTAATAGAGGCTTAAAACCTATATAGTTAAGTATCAGTATTGTACATAATCTTAAAGAGGATTTATTTACTAGAAAACTTAGTTCACTATCGCACTTCCCAATTTACAGTGCCTAGAACTTAGTATTTGTTGAATAAATCTTTATAATGTTTACACTTTCATAAGCAAGGTTTTAACCTTCAGTTTTTCACTATTTCTTTGTCAATTCAGAGTATAGAAATGACTTTCAACCCCCTAAATAATTTTGCAACTTTCTCTGTAGCCTAAAAGTGACTAACATGTTTGTTTTTGCACTTACCAGAGGCTCCAGTTTTATAGGCTGTTGTCGCTTTCTTGTTCTCTCCTGAGCTCTTGTAGAATGCCTAAATGTCAGGGGTTGTGTCTCAAATTCATTTCCCGTAGATGTTAAACAATTCACTCTTCCTTTTGCTTTTATATCATTCAGTCTTGAAAGCATAGCATTTTCTACATTCTTTTCAGTATTTTTCAGGTCTAATTCTTTATCTGTGGCCTGAAAAGTCATCTTTACTCCTGGAAGGAATAGGGCCAGGAAAAGAAAAATTAAAAGTAGAGCAAGAAGATTGGGGAAAGGGACATTGGAGGGGGACTTAAGGACTAAGGATACATGAATTCCTTTACTCCTCCCCAATAAAACCCATCAAAATCTTTCCAGTCTTCCCAAATTGAAGATTTAAACAAGAGCAATAAAAATTAGAAACTGTGCCTGGCCTTCAAGAACCCCTGCAGCTGGGACTGGGAGTCAGGAATACGCATGTCTAACAAGTTTTGGGGTGATGCTGATGCCACTGAAGCTGCTGATCATGTTGGCCTAATTGTGGATGGAGGAATAGAAATTCAATTAGTATTGAGATCAATGTTTCTCAATTTGAGTATACAAAACATGTCTTGGGGAGCTCGTTCAAAATGCAGGTAATCCTAATACAAGTACTCTGGGAAATACAGCCTAGGTACTCAGGAAGAAGCCAAAGGAAAAAAGAATTGATGGCTAAACTCTAAATGCTTCTGGAGCTTTTATGTGTAGAATCACCTGAAGAGCTTGTTAAAATTTAAATTCTGATTGATACATGTCGAGTGGCAAGGTCCTACAACACTAGAACTGTGAGCTTTTTTTATAGTTGTCTTGTACTCACCATTTTGGACACACCTACTTCACTAGATGGGTATAGATAATTCAAAACAGATTTATAGTACAAGAGATCTTGACCAGATGTTGTCAGACCTAGGTGTTAGTCTAGAGCAGTGCTGGCCAGTAGAAATATGAATGCCTGTTATGCAATTTCAATTTTTCAAATAATTACAATCAAAAAAGAAAAAAAGGACAGGTGAAATCACTTTTAATGCATCTTATTTAATATATCCAAATACTATCATTTCAACACACAACAAACATAATTTTGTGTTTGTTGTGATATTTTAATCATTATTAATGTGTTATTTTATTTTTAGATACTACATAGGCCTTTGAAATCCAGTATGAATTATACATTTAGAGCCCATCCTAGTTCAGACTAGCCACATGCAGCTAGTGGCATTTGTATAGAATAGCAAACACCTAGTTTTGACCAATCAGTGTAAGATCTTAGACAAGTCTCTGGATAAAGCGATATCTCACTTTTGACCCCTCTAAAATGGTAAGTACAGTAGATAGTAGATAATCACTGAAATGCCTTTTCACTGAATTTCTCTGCCTCTCTGAACCTTTCCTTGCGTCCTCGGAAAGACATGATGAATTCCTGGCCCCAGAAGTCCAACCCCAACGCTCGGTTCCATAGGACTCACCGAATCAGACTAACATAGACTCTGAGGAGGGTCTTTAGAGAAAGCAACGCCTGCCCCAGGAGTAGAAAGTTGGCTCTAGCCGGGAGTGTTTACCGTTGCCTAGCAGCCACCAGGTCTCCGCAGGTGCTCACTGCGCGGCTGCGTGGCCTGTCGCCAGGGCGACGCCTCAGCCAGCCACAGTTCTTGGTCCAGGAGTGAGGCAGGCGATAAAGCCAATCAGTGTTTACAGAGCATTTTCTACGTCGCTAGTTGGTGGAGAGTCTGCACCATCTGCCGGGGGTTCCTCATTTACGCTGGGAATTGAGGCTTAAGACTGACTTGACGTTTGGTTTAAAGTAAATTTCTCTGGTTACACGAATCGGGAATATCAGGAGAGGACCTGTGCTCCTTAGACGATTTTGGTCCCTCCCTGGAAGGGACGGATGACGACCTGTTACCAAGAACGTCTAGGCAAGGCACTCTTGTGGGCTCTTCCGGACAGTCTTCACCAATGTCCTTTCAACAAATGTTCTTTTCCATCTGGAAGGTAACGTAGTGTCAGACATACCACGAATCCTTATTACATGGTTTGGCGCCTTGGCCACCAAAGCGGACCCTGGGTCTTGTTCTGTTGTTTAGTCCCACTTAATTGTGTCCACACGATTATTGCTAGTTCTGAATGGAGGCGACCCCATCAAAATCCAGCGCCCGTTGCTTAACGAAGATGCCTTATCCCAGTTTCTGATCAGGAGAAGCAGCTCTTTCATTTGCCTTGAGGAAATGTACCAGATGGCAGAGCCCTGATTGTCAACCACCCATCAAAAATGACATAATCACCCCTGGAAACCTGAATCTTCTTTTGCTATTAATTAATTAATTTATTATTTATTTATTTAATCACATATATCTTTGCAGTGTATAACATTTATTTATCCAGCACAATTACCATGCATATCAGTCAAGACAAAGACATTACTATACACATCATAATCAGCAAATGGCTTTTCATTTTTTGGTCAACTAAACGTACTTTTTTTCCCTTTTTCTTCCCCTGTTCCCTTCCCTTTCTCCCTTCCTTCATTACCTGACCCTGTATTACCCCTATTCTTACTATCTCTAGTATCTACTGTTGCCCTTCCTGTTGTCTACAGTCTACTATACCTTCCAGACTTTCAGTTTCTGCCATAGAGAGCAGATAATCAGTATGTGTTGAGTGGGATCATACAAAGTCTGTCCTTCATAATCTGACATGCTTCAGTTAGCATTCAATATTCCATATTTGTCCACTCTGTATCAAATGTCAGGGTTTCATTATTTTTTAATGGCTGAGTAGTATTCCACAGAGTACATATGCCACATTCTTTAAATCCAGTCATCTATTTTTGGACATTTGGGTTGATTCCATATCCTAGTGATTATAAATAATGCTACAATAAACAAGGATTTTTCTATCTTTGGAGTAAATACCTAAAAGTGGAGTTACTGGGTCATATGGTAGTTCTATTTGTAGGTTTCTAAGGAATCTCCATCATTCTCCAAAGTGGTTATACTAATTTACATTCCCACCAACAGTGTAAAAGAGTTCCCCTTTCACCACAGCCTTGCCAGCACTTATCATTATTTGTTTTCTTAATTCTACCCATTCTGACTGGGCTTAAGTGGTATTTCATTGTGGTTTTGATTTACATTTTCCTTATGATAAGAGATATTGAGCATGTTTTCATATGCTTTTGGGTCATTTGTATGTCTTCTTCAAAAAATTTTGTATTGAGAACCAGCAGTTAGCGTAATGGCTATGTCGCTGGACTCCCACGTAGTCGACCGTGGTTCGCGTCTCGGACCCGGTGGCTTACAACTCACGCCGGGCCCGTATGCGTGCGTGCCCAAGATCCCGAGAGGAGAATGGAGGAGAAGGGATTGCGGCATGACCATCCCCCCTGGGGGGTGATTTCTTGCTTTCTGTCTCTATGTCTCTCTCTGTCTGTCTGGCGAGCGCACGCGCCCTATAGCAAAAAACCTCTCAAAAAAAAATTTGTATTCAGCTAATTTTCCCATCTTTTAATTGGGTTGATTATTTTTCTGTGGGTAAGCTGCTTGAGTTCCATGTATATTCTGGTTATCAGTCTCTTATCTGAAGTATAATTTGCAAATGTATTCTCCCACTCTTAGTGTTGTCTTCTCACTCTACTTATTAGTTTTTGACTGTACAGAAACTTCTAAGCCTAAAATAGTCCTATTTGTCTATTTTGGGGACTATTGCCTGTGTTTTGGAGATCTTTAAGAAGTCTTTGCCTACTCCAAGATTTCCAAGAGTTTTTCCTGTGTTTTCTACCAATACTTTTATAGTTTGAGGTTTCATGTTTAGATCCTCAATCCACTTTGAGTTAATTTCTGTTAATGGTGAGAGATAAGGATGTAGTTTTATTCTTCTGCAGGTGGATATCCAGTTCTCCCAGAATATTTACTGAAGAGGTTTTCTTCTTCCCACTGGATTGTCTTGTGCCCTCTGTCAAGGATTGGTTGGCTGTATAGTTTGGGGTTTATTTGAGGGTCCTCAATTCTGTTTCATTGGTCTACCTGTCTTTTTTTGTTGTTGTTGTTGTTACAATACCATGCTGTTTTAATTATCACAGCTATGTAATATGTTTTGGGGCCAGGAAGTGAGATGTCTCCTACTTTATTCCATTTGCACAGTATTGCTTTGGCAATGTGGGGCTTTTTATGCTTCCAGACGAATTTTATGACTGTGTCATCTATTACTGTGAGGAATATCTCTAGTAGTTTGACTGGAATCGCATTGAATTTGTAGATTAATTTGGGTAGGATTGTCATCTTGATTATATTGATTCTTCCAATCTAGGAACATGGTATGTTTTTCCACCTTTTTGTATCACTTTTAATTTCCTTTTCTAGTGCTTCAATGTTTTCCTTATAGAGATCTTTGACGTCTTTGGTAAGGTTTATTCCTAGATATCTTATTGGCTTTGTGGTTATTGTAAATGGGATATCTTTCTTTAATTCTGTCTTGGTCTGTCCATTGTTGGTGTATAAAAATGCTATAGATTTTTTTTTTTTTTTGGAGAGGTTTTCGCTATAGGGCGCGTGCGCTCGCCAGACAGACAGAGAGAGACAGAGACAGAAAGCGAGAAATCACCCTCCAGGGGGGATAGCCACGCTGCAATCCCTTCTCCTCCATTCTCCTCTCAGGATCTTGGGCACGCACGCACATGCGCCCGGCATGAGTTTAAGCCACTGGGTCTTGAACTCGAACCGCAGTTGACTACATGGGAGTCCAGCGACATAGCCATTACGCTAACTGCTGGTCCCAAAGTGCTATAGATTTTTGTAGGTTGGTTTTGTGTCCTGCCACTTTACTATATTCGTTTATCACTTCCAGGAGTTTTTCCATGGATTCTTTTGATTTCCTATGTATAGCATCATATCATCTGTAAATAGAGACAATTTCATTTCTTCTTTTCCTATTTGGATGCTTTTTATTTTACTCTCTTGTCTAATTGCATTTACCAGAACTTCCAGTACTATGTTAGAAAGGAGTGGAGAAAGTGGGCAGCCTTGTTTTGTTCCAGTTTTCAGTGGAAAGGTTTTCAGCTTTTCTCCACTCAATATGATGTTAGCTATGGCTTTTTCATAGATGGCTTTTATTGTGTTAAGGAATGTTCCTTTTTATGCCAGTTTTGCTGAGTCTTAATCATGAAGAGATGTTGTATTTTCTTGAATGCTTTCTCTGCATCAATTGATATAATCATATGGTTTTTATCTTTTCTTTTGTTAATGTGATGTATTACATTTATTGTTTTCTTGCATCCTGGAATAAATCCTACTTTGTCATGATGTATAATCTTTTAAATATGTTATTGAATACAATTTACTAGTATCTTGTTGAGAATTTTTGCATATATATATTCATGAGGAATATGGGCCTGAAGTTTTCTTTCTTTCTTTCTTTCTTTTTTTTTTGTTATGTCTTTGTCTGGTTTTGGAATTAAGATGATGAAGACTTCATAAAATGAATTTGGGAGTGTTCCTTCCTTTTGAATTTTTAGAAATAGTTTAAGGAGAATTAAGGTTAGTTCTTTAAAAGTTTTGTAGAATTCAGAAGCAAAGCCATCTGGACCTGGGCTCTTCCTTGTTGGGAGACTATCTATTACTGATTCAATCTCATTGCTTGTTATCAGTCTATTCAGACTTTCTATTTCTTCCTGGTTCAATCTTGGTTGGTTATATGTGTGCAGAAATTTGTCCATCTCATCTAGATTTTCTTGTTTGTTGGCATATAGTCACTCATAGTACTCTCTGATGATATTTTTTGTTTCTGTTTCTTTGTAATAATGCCTGTTTCTTTGCTGATTTGATTTATGTGGCTTCTTTCTCTGTTCTTCTTTTTTTTTTTGGAGAGGTTTTTGCTATAGGGCGCGTGCGCTCGCCAGACAGAGAGAGATAGAGAGAGAGAAAGTAAGAAATCACCTCCCAGGGGGTATGGCCACGCCACAATCCCTTCTCCTCCATTCTCCTCTCGGGATCTTGGGCACGCACGCACACGCGCCCGGTATGAGTTTAAGCCACCAGGTCCGGGACTCAAACTGCAGTCGACTACATGGGAGTCCAGCGACATAGCCATTACGCTAACTGCTGGTCCCATCTTTCTCTGTTCTTCTTGATTAATCTATCTAATGGTGTGTCAGTTTTGTTTATCTTCTTGAAGATCCAGCTTTTGGTTTTGTTTATTTTCTATATAATTCTTTTATCCACTATTTCATTGATTTCTGCTGAGATCTTTATTATTTCTTTTCTCCTGGATTTTTTTTTTTTTTTATCATTTTCCCAGTTCCCTGAGTTGTGTTGATAGGCTGTTTATTTGCTACCTTTCTGCTTTTTTCTTGTGGGTACTAATTGCTATGAACTTCCGTCTTACAACTGTGTTTGCTTTGTCACATAGGTTATAAACACTTGTTTGTTCATTATCATTGGTTTCTATGACCCTTTTGATTTCAGTCCTAATTTCTTCTCTAGTCATAAAGTCATTTAGGAGTAGGTTGTTTAGTTTGTGAATTTTTGAGGGCTCTTTCTGTAGTTGATTTCAAGTTTGATTTCATAGTGGTCAAAGAAGATGTTAGGTATAGCTTCTACAACTTTGAGTTTGTAAAGGTTTGTTTTGTGCCCTATCATGTGATCAATCTTTGAAAATGTTGCATGTGGGGGTGAGAAAAATGTATATTTTGTGGTGGTTGGTTGAAATACTCTAGAGATGTCTGTCAAGTCCATTTCATGTATGGTATCATTTAGATCTTGTATCTCTTTATTTTTTGTTTAGATGATCTGTCCAGAGAAGTCAGTGGGGTGTTGAAATCCCATGCAATTATTTGTGTTGCAATCTATCTCTCCCTTGAGATCCAAAAATTCTCTCATTGATGTATTTAGGTATTCCAGTTTTGGGTGAATAGATATTTACAAGTGTTATATCTCCTTGGTGATTAAGTCCTTTTAGTACTATATGATGTTCTTCTTTGTCTATTCTTACATCTTTCATCTTAAAGTCTATTTTGTCTGATATCAGTATCACTACTCCAGCCTTTTTTTGGTTTCTATTTACATGGAATGTATTTTTCCAGCTCTTCAATTTTAGTCTATGTATGTCCTTATCAGTGAGGTGTGCTTCTTTCTGCTTTTGTATCCATTCAGCCAGACTGTCTTTTTTACTTAATCTTATTTTAGTTCAAGTTCTTTTATACATTCAATCACATCATTTAGTTTGCAAAGTGGATATTCCAACGTGTTTACATTTCTCCCCAGTCCAGTTGATAATACTATAAAGTTATCTTCAACAGATAATACCCCATTTATTTGTCCCATTAATGCTTTGCCTCTCCATTTTTCTCTTTAATGTTCTTCCTCAGACTCTATACCTTCACCCATGCTCTTCCCACACTATATCTGGTATTCAAACCAGGCTATGAAGGAGAGACATTGTACGTCCCCACTTAATATATACCAAGTTTCCGCACTCTATGACTAAAAATGAATGACTAGAGGATATAGAAACACAGTCTGTGTAACAAAACAAAGTAGTTCATGGGAAATAGAACCAAAGTACAACTTTATTTTGGTAACACATTTTTTTTTAGAGATGTTTTTAGGATAGGGGCACTTACTGGAGAGACAGAAAGACAGAGACAAAAAGCCAGAAATCACCCCTTGGAGAGATGGGCTTGCTGCAATCCATTCTCCTCCATTCTCCTCTTGGAATCTTGGGCGCACACACACACACACACACACAAATCTGGTGTGACTTTTAAGCCCCGGGTCTGAGACTTGAGCCACTGCCAACTATGTGGAAGTCCAGTGACATAACCATTATGCCATCTATTGGTCCCAGTGCTCAAAAATTTTAAAATCCATGGTATTTTTTTCACAATATGCATTGCGTTTCCACAAATGTCACCTCACACCTTTACATGAAAAATAAGTTGCTATAAAATTAGCAAATTCGAAAATATAAGAAAGTATAAAGTAGAGGGACCCCGAACTTGGTGGAAGGCAGTGTGGAATGGATCAGGAGTAATGATGCAGATTTTAGTCTTTAATAAAAAGAAATGACATCTATTTCATGTAGATAGAGGGAAGGTGGCAGAGGAGTAGGTACATTGAATGACTTAGGACCATGTTTATTCTATTTTTCTCTGTGACACAGAAGGTAAGGACATCTGCTGAGAAAGACAGCGATGGGAGTAGTAGAGACTTCATTTAATTTATATGCCTTTAGTCTTGGCTGTCCACAGTCTGATGTTAGGTTCTGTAAACTGCTTATAATTGTATTCTCAAAGGAGTCTGATTTGTTGCCCAGAGAGTTGGGAGTCAAAAGAGGTGTCTTCAACAAGTTCATGGAAAATGCAGATAATGAAAAAATTATGGATAGATTTCAAAAATATCCTGCACCAAAATAAACTCATACTATAAGTCCATTTTCCTATGATTTTTGAAATTCCTTCATTCATAGTATGCAGGCTGCCCTTAAATGTTAGCATAGGTTTCCAGGGGCTGCTCCACCTTCCAAGGGGGTCTGGGTTATCGTATTTTGTTCCTTCATCACCACCTTGTGGTCAAGTGTATGAACTGCCACGGGAGGTAGAAACTGAAGTCTGGTTTTTCTTAGATTTGGAAGGGACTGGAAGCATTACATAGTCTAATATTTCACAAGTTACAAGAATTAATAACTACTGACAGTTAGGACCAGCAGTTAGCATAATGGCTATGTCGCTGGACTCCCACGTGGTCGACAGAGGTTCGCGTCCCAGACTGGGTGGCTTAAAACTCACGCCGGGCATGTGTGCGTGCCCCAGATCCCAAGAGGAGAATGGAGGAGAAGGGATTGCGGCGTGGCCATTCCCCCGGGGGGGTGATTTCTCGCTTTCTGTCTCTCTGTTTCTCTCTGTCTGGCGAGCGCATGCGCCCTATAGAAAAAACAAACAAACAAAAACAAACAAAAAAAAAAACAAAAACAAACAAACAAACAAACAAAAAACCTCTCCAAAAAAACGAATTAATAACTACTACAAAGTTTTCCTCCAAAATGCTGAGTCAATATTAAGCATATATGAGTGAGATGCCCTAGCCAGCACAGATAATTATATTTTGGGAATCAAAGGCCTTTGCAAAAGTAATCTCAGAGCCATTGTTCACAGGATTTTGAAAGACCACAGAGCAGTGATCCTTACTTAGATGCACTTTAGGATAGCTTGGGCGGGGGGGCTTTAAAAATCCTGATGCCCAATCCACTGTACTAATTAAATTAATTAAGAATGAAAGACCCAGGCATCAGTATTTTGTGGTTGTCGTTCCCCTTCCCCAGATGATTCTAATGTGTGACCAAGACTGAGTGCCTTTGGCAGAAGGCCTTGCTCTCCAAGCTGTGATTCATAGGCTAACAGCATCAGCATTACCTGTTAGTCATGCAGAACCTCAGGTCCTGACCCAGACCTTCACAGTCAGTCTGCATTTTAATAATTCCCAGGTGGTTCATTGCATATTAAATTTGAGGAGTGTTATTATGTAGAACTGAATGGATGTCCAATAGGTCTGCTGGATATTCAAGGTGGGAATAAAGTCTGGAAAATGGGTTTCTTATCCGTTCACTTCCAGTGACAAGGAATGTATTACTTCTGTGCCACTGTTGAGCTGTTCTAATTGTCAGAAAGTTCTGTTTTTGGCAGATGTCAAAATTTACTTTTTTCAGTTCTACAAACTGTCCCCATGATCTTATAAAAAGTCTTTGAAGGCAGACATTATCTTCTTTAATCTTTCTTTGAATCTCTGTCTCTTAACCTTCCAGTGTCTTTCGTCTACATATATTTTTGCAAAACTCTCTCTAGTCATTTTATACTAAAAAAAAAACTTTCAAAACTGAAGGCGAGGTCTAGATGTGATGTGACATAATGAGTAAGGTAGGAAAATGAGATTTCTTGATCTAGAAATTCTGCTAATGACTCCTTTTTGCTTCCTGAAGGACAGGATATTAGAGCCTTTAATAAATGCTTCATTATAGGGAAACCATATCAGCAAACAAATCAATACAAATGGTCCCAGGGCCTCAGATCGTTCTCATTTGAGGGCTATTAGTGTCCTGAGCTCACAAGTAGAGACCAATGTGGAAGTCCTGGGCTGAGGCAGTCAGAAGTTTTGTTTCCAGGGGAGTCAGATTCCTGTCCCCTAGCCCTTTCTCCTAGGGTCATATCCTTTTTCCTTTTTTTTTTTTCTCTTTAAATATTTATTGTAATTTATGATTTACATATAGTCATTATACATCTTTTTAAGGTACAGAATGTTCTTTAAAAGCATGTAATAAATAGAGGATATAAACATATTCACCATTTTCAACATTTAACATTATATTATGTTGTGAATATTAAAAAACTGCTACTATGGTTATTCTGCAAGTATGTACTGAATCGTCTGACATTCTTTACCATGAGATACAGTTTTAAAGAAAAACATAGATTGAAAATGAATCTTAAGGGCTAGCCAGTGGTGTTGTGGTTGAGGTGCTGGACTCCCACTTGGCCGATCACTGTTCAAGTCCTGGACCTGGTGGCTTGCTTTCTCACTTTCCCTCTCTCTTTCTGTGTGTGTCTCTCTCTGGTCAAATTAAAGTAAATGAATGAATAAACAAAATTAAGTAATTCTTTTTTTTTTTTCTTCTTTTTTTGGAGAGGTTTTTGCTATAGGGTGTGCGCGCTCGCCAGACAGACAGAGAGAGACAGAGAGACAGAAAGCGAGAAATCACCCCCCAGAGGGGATGGCCACGCCGCAATCCCTTCTCCTCCATTCTCCTCTCGGGATCTTGGGCACACACACACACGTGCCCAGCGTGAGTTTAAGCCACCGGGTCCGGGACTCGAACCGCGGTCGACTGCGTGGGAGTCCAGCGACATAGCCATTATGCTAACTGCTGGTCCCCAAAATTAAGTAATTCTTTAAAAAAATCAATCTCAAAAATTAACAAAGATAACCTTAACATAGTTAATAAAAGAATTTGTAATTTCTATGCAGAGGATTGTGGGAGATAAAAGCTTATAACCTGAAAAAATCTGTGGGTATCAATCATTGCTCCAGTCAGAGATAAGTAAAACTGAACATAATAATAGCTCATTAGGAAGAGATAGAAAAAGAACATTTTTACTCACACACTTTGGTCTTGTAAGACTGAAGTATTGTACTGTGTATAAAGAAAGAAGTCCCCCCCAAAGCCAAGATAAAACAAAATTGGAAAGAGATGTTTAAAAGCAAAGGCATGGTAAAGCCAGTGATTTGGTGACTTACAGACTTTACAAAGTTCTTGATTTTAACCTTTTTTTGGGAATTCATTCCTCAGCTATAACATTTTTTACTTTTCCTTATTATCTGGTTTTACACAATGGTAATGATAATAAGAGATATGTAAATTGAAGTATGTGGATACAGCTGTCTATCAAATAATTTGTGGATTTATATTTAAACCTGCTTATGTATAAAACAGTTAAATCTCCATTTAGTCCTGGCATAAAATGTTATTATCAATATAAATGAACTTATCCTTTTTTTCTAGTTGTTTTGTGTTCTCTTACTTCTTTTTGTCTCTCTTTAGCTTTCCTAGTGTAGTAGTCCCTTAAGTATTTCCTGAAGAGCCAGTTTAATTTTGGTGAATTCATTCAGCATTTGTTTATCTGGCATGATTTTATTTCTCCTTCCCATATAAGGATAATCTTGCAAGGTATAAAACTCTCGGCTGAAATTGTTTTTCTTTCAGAGTTTTAAATTTATCTTCCCATTCTTTCATTGGCTGCATTCAGTTGAGTGATCCAATGTTCGTCTAATAGGGTAACCTTTGTAAGTAACTTAGTATTTCTCTCTTACCATTTTTAGAATTTTGTTTTTGTCTTTGATTTTTACCAATTTAGCTATGATATATCTTGAAGAGGATCTTCTTGTGTTATATCTATTTGGTGTCCTTCATCTCCTGGATTTGGATGTCTGTATGCATCTCCAAATTTGGAAAATTTTCAGTGGATATATTATGAAAGATGTTCTCTGTGCCTTTACCTGTCTATTCACCTTCTGGAATACTTATTATGTGGATATTCAGCCATTTAATAGTCTCTAGGATTTCCATATATTGTCCTAATTTTTAATGGTTATTCTCCTATTCTTTTCAGTTTCTTGGACTAAATTGGAGATTTTGTCTTCAAGGTCAGAAATTCTTTCTTCTGCATGGCTTTTGTTTTTCATGCTTGACCACATGAAAGATTTCATTACACTTATGTGCGTTGGTGGGGAGTCCTTGCTGTTGTTAAATTATTTTAAATCTGAACAAGCAGCCCATTCTGGGCCATCCCAGATCAGTTCTCTGAATGTTCAATCTCAGTACCTCACCCTTCTACCCATCTTTGGGCCTGAACCTGTTGTCCTCCAAGCATATCTCATCCCAGCACCCTCTTGGATCATTTGCATCACTTGCACAGAATTTGGTCTTCTGGTGCTTGTTCCATTTAGAGTCTTTCAGAGATATTCAGTGATGACGCTTTTACTTAACTCTTTAATTCCAGGAAATTAAATAACCCAGACTCTCTGAAGGTTTCTTGCCCACAGAATTCAAATTAGTACAACGTTTGGGGGAGAAATTTTGCAACATTTGTATATATTTAAAAACAATGAAAACCTGATAGAGTCCATTTTTGTTTTAGAAACCTTCCTTTAAAATATTTGATCAAGGGCACAGAAATTTTTGTGAAAGCTATGCTTAAATATAATATCCAAGCTATGATACACATTGAATTGGCATAACTAATTAAAACAATGAAGTAGAGCTATGTATATTGATATGACATGGGAAATATACTCAATATACTAAGTGAATTTCAGAATATCATGTATTATCCCATTTTGTTAAGAAGAATTATATACCAAAAAAATTACATATATTTGGTAGATAGTCTATATAGTATAGACTTTGTATGCATATAATATATTGTATTTATGTACTATAGAGCAGGAGTTAGCAACACCATACTGTGGGTCAAATCCAGACTGCTGTTTTTTTTTTTTTTGCAAATAAAGTTTTATTAGATCACAGTCACACTTGTCTGTTTATGTATTTTCAATGGCTGTTTTTGCACTTCAACAACAGATTTGAGGAGTTGCAACAAAGATCATGTGACCCATTAGTTGAAAATATTTACTATTTGTATTTTTTTTTAAAAAAAAGGGTTGCTGGGTCAGCTGGTGCTGTGGTGGTTAAGGTGGCTGAGTGGTTCAAGTGCTGGACCCGGCAACTTGGGAAATACACCAGATGTTTGTGCATACATGCCCAAAATCCCAAAAAAAGAAATGGAGGAGAAAGGATTGCAATGTAACCATCTCCCACGGAAGGTGCTTTCTCATTTTCCCTCTCTCTGTCTTTCTCTGGTAAACACATGCATCCTTTAGCAAATTGAAAAAAAAAATTGCAGGAAAGATATATCTATATCTATAGATGTAGTATATTTCATATATAGAAAAAAATAGAGAATATATGACAGATGTAGAAAGTAGTGACCAAGTCAAGAGAAGCTACCATACTAATTTTAGTACATTAAGTCTTTAGGAAATAACTCACTGTTGTCAACTTTCACTTCTGTCCTAATTTTGTAGTCTGTATAATTCTTTCTTATTCTCTTAAGACATAATGGAACTCATTAAGCTAATAGTGGAAAGACTCTGGAAATGGTGCTTTCAAATAATAGGGAGATAGTGACACACAGTGGACAATAGCAGGAAGTTCTGAGAATTACTTTGAGGCACTGTGATACTTGGATAAAAAGTGTTTGAAAAGGCTATTCCTACAGTTGTTGGAAAAACATGGCATTTAAAATATACTGAACTACTTTTATTTTCTCTTAATGCATAACTGAAGTGACATTTTTAAAGTTATAAACTTATAGAAATTAGGAGAATAGGAGAAGAGGCAAAAATAGCTATACAAACTTGGACTCTGGAAAGCAGAGATAAGTGATTTAACAGACATACAACTAGGTGAATTCTAAGCAATGATGGGAAAGAAAATAAACTGATATACACTACATAATTCTTGATAACTCTTGAATTGGTAATAGCAAACATTTCTAAAATTGAGAATTAATTAGGAGAGCAGCTGACAGTCTGCTCCAGAAGTGCTTGTCTTTAGATCTGTTCTACCTTCTCTCATCCAAGCAGAGGACTGAAAATTCATTCCATGGAGTAGGTAAAACGGAGATTCTCTACCTAAATGTGTGCACACAAGATGATGAGATCATCCAAATCTCTTTCCCTTCTTTATCTCCCAGAATGGTGATGTAGGTTGTCCGATCACTTCAATTTTGGGGGAACTAGGACATTCCTAGAATAGAGACTTTCAGTTTTAAAACTATGACAGTTTTGAGCAACCTCAGATGAGTTGGTCACCCAAGCTTCAAAACCTTGGTAATTAGACTTCCACTTTCCAGGCAAGAGATCAGGAGAATCTTCTTTGGAGCACTTACTAGCCAAAGACCTGAATGTAAAGACAGCAAAGGTTCTATAATAATCTGGCTTAGCCTGATCAATGTGTTAGTGGAGTTCGTAGTGAACAAGTTCCACTTGGGAGTATAAAGGTTCCAGCTGTGTTTTTAGACTTTACTTCTCAAAAATAAGCAGACAACTAAAGAGTGTTAGACAAGTCAAGGAAAACCTCTAGCACCAAAGACAGAAAACAGAAAAAACAACTTGAGGGTATGCACGTGATTCAAATTTCTCTTGAATTTTAAAAAGTGGACTTGGGATAGAGAATCCTCCTTTTCTCTGCAGTCCTAACTATCACGTCCACATTCTAGACAGAAAGAAGGGAATAAGGTAAAAGGATATACAAAACAAAAACAAAAAACAAAAAACAAAACAAAACAAAAACAAAAACAAAAAAACAGGCAAACAGGCAAACGCTCTCTCAGAGGCACCTATATCAGATTTACACTTAATTTTCATTGGCCAGAGCTGGATCCAGTGGTCACAGTTAGGTGAAAGGAAGGCTGAGAAAGTATAAAGCATGTTTTCAAGTGGTCTAGAATAATCATGATTGTTCACATTGTCTCTGTCCCCTTTCCCCAAATTAGGGTTCTACTGGTAAGAAAGAATAGGCAAAAGGATGTTGTATATGAAAATATGTCAGCCCAGGAACCAAAAATAAGGAGGTTAAAATGTTAAAAAAAAAAAAAAAAAAACACAGGTGAAACTGGAATTCTCACATTTCTGGTGGGTATGCAAAATGGTACAGACACTCTGAAAAGCAGTTTGGCAGTTTCTTAACAAGGTAAAAATATACACTCTGTATAATCTAGGAATTTCATTACTAGAGACTTATCTAAATAAAATTTTAAAAACCTATGTTTACTCAAAAGCCTGTTTTGCAGATGTTTATGGCTACTTTATTTTTATCTCCCCAAATTGAATATAAGCTAAAGATGAGAAGGTAAATTGATAAACAAGCTGTGGTGCATTTTTACAATAGACTGTACAATTTACCAATATAAAGGAACAAACTACTGGTATATGCAACAATCTGATGTCCTCAAATGCATTGTGATAAGAAAAAAAAAAAAGGCAGTATATACTTATGATCCTATTCACTTAACATTTTGGAAAAGGCAAAATACATGGACAGAAAACAGTCAGAGATTACCAGGGGCTGGTGGTAGATAGAAGTGTGGGGGAAATTTGGAGAATGGTAAAATATTCTTTGTCTTGATTGTGGTGGTAGTTATATGACTGTACTTTTTTTTTCAACATGTAAAACATTGCACATTAAAAGGATTAAATTTTCTTAATGCAAATGATTCCTTTAAAAAAGAGGAAGGAGGGGGGACCAGCAGATGGCATAATGGTTATGTCACTAGACTCCCACATATTCTACCACGGTTCAAGTCCTGGACCCGTTGGCTTAAACTCACAGCAGGCACATGCGCATGCGTGCCCAAGATCCAAGGGGAGTATAGAGGAGAAAGGATTGTGGTGTGGTCATCCCCCCTGGGGATGTCACTTTCTGCCACGTTGTCTCTCTCTGTCTTTCTGGTGAGCGCACACACCCTATAGCAGAAACCTTTCAAAAAAAAAGAAAGAAAAGAAAGGAAGAAAAGAGGAAGGAGGAAGGGATGAAAGAAAGAAGAAAGAAAGGAAGGAGGAAAGGAAGAAGAATCCAATGTCAAAATTTTCTGAGACAAATTTGGAAATAACATGAAAATAGAACACTGAAGGCATATCCTAGTTCCGCAGGAAAAACTTATGAAAAATACAAACATTTCTGCTCTTGTTGCAGACTGAGAAGTTCAAAGACTAAAAAAATGTAAAAACTGAAAAACTTTTGTTCTAGGATTCAAGGTGTATGGCAAAGGCATTGGCATAAGGACTTTAGGGACAAAAGATTCAGAAACATCAACAGAGTTGACATTTCAAGCATCTCTTCATGATGAGTATCTAGATCAGTGGTTCTCAAACTGTGTTGCCTTAGCAGTAGTATCAGCAACAGCAGCAGCATCTGGGAAATTCTTAGAAATACAATTTTTACAGCCCTGCCTCAGGCCTACTGAATCAGAAGATCTGGGGATGAGGTCCAGTAATTCTTTTTAACCAAGTTCTCTAGGTGATTTTGATGCATTCTTGAGTTTGAGAACACTGCTCAAGATAAAAATCATATGAGGTCAAGGAATAAACTGTGAGGCTGGCTAAGTCAGGACGACGTTCCAGCAAGCCCATAAACCATACTTTCCAGTCAGCTTAAGAGTTAAGAGGATGCTGAGACCAGCAGATGGTGTAGCAGTTATGTTTCTGGACTCCCACATGGCCAACCATGGTTTGAGACCTGGTGGCTTGAAACTCATGATGGGCATGTGTGCATGCATGCCGAAGAGCCCTGAAGGAGAATGGAGAAGAAGGGATTGAAGCATGGGGGTGGGGGGTGATTTCTCACTTTCCCTTTCACAATCTGTCTCTCTGTCTCTCTCTCTGGTGAGCACATGTATCCTAAAGCAAAAATCTCTAAAAAAGAAAAAAAAAAGAGTTAAGAGGATGCAAGATTGAGTTAATCTTATGGAGCTGCTTTAAGAGAAAGAATAAACACACACACACAGACATCCACACACACAAATACACACAAAAAAGGAGAGTGAAAATAGAGGATGTTTAATCTTCTCAACACAGAGTAATGATAAATGTTTGAGATGACAGACATGAAATTACCAATTATTACATATTGTATCCATGTACTAAAAAATTACACTATGTCCCATAAATATGAACAATTATTAGGTCAAGTTATGAATAATTATTAGGTCAATTTAAATAAAAAAGAATTATTTCTAAACCCAACAATTGAGGAACAAATAATTTCCTAGTGGAAATGTAAATTACAATGTGCATGTCCTATGTAGCAATGGTGAATGTAGAAGTTGAGCCTAAACACTCTCATGTATAGGCACTATCGGGATTTTAAAAGATCCAATAATATACTCAACTTTTCCATGACTGAGTTCAGAACTATTTGAAAAATAGAAACAGACATAGGAATCAAATAGATAATACCGAAAATACCTTCTTTACTCTTGATAAAGCTATTATGAAGGAAGAGAGCTTATGTGAAGGCTGGGTGAGCTGACCTGTGCTCCCTGCTACCCACTGTGCCCAATCTACACCTACTGACGATTAACCCCAAACAAAGTCTGGATGAATAGAGTAGTAACAGCCCTAGACTATCATTTTACCTATTGTGGTAGACAGAAAAATGGCTCCTAAAGATATCCATATTCTATCTTGGAAATTGTGAATATGTTATCTTGCATAGCAAATGGGACTTTGCAGATATGATTAAGTTAAGAACTTTGAGGTGTAGAGATTACCCTGGATTATCCAGTTGAGCCCAATGTAACCATAACAATTCTCCTAAGAGCGAGACAGGAATATTAGAATTGGAAAAAGAAGCGATAGAGAAAGTATAGTGCGGTATGGATGCTCCTTGATTTCTAACAGGATTATATTCTCATAAAACCATCATAAATTGAAAATCCCATAGATTAAAAATGCATTTAATACACTAAACCTACTGAACATCATATCTTAGCCTACCCTACCTTAAGTCTACTCGGAACAGTTACAGTAGCCTACACTTGGGCCAAACCATCTACCACACACCCTACTTTACAATAAAGTACTGACTATCTCATGTGACTTATTGAATACTGTGTTGAAAGTGAAAAGTGGGATGGTCGTATGGTTGTCCAAAGCTTGGTTTCTATGGAATGCATATCACTTTCAAACTATCATAGAGTTGAAAAATCATGAGTCTAACCATCATTACAGTGAAGATGAAGTAGGGGGCCATAAATCGAGAAATGTGGGTGGCCTGGAGAAATTGGAAAAGGCACAGATTCATTCCTAGAGCCTCTAGAAGAGATGTAGCCCTCCCTGCCCATATCTTGATTTTAGATCTCTGACTCCAGAACAGAAAGAGAATATTTTGTTATTTAAGGCAACAAGTTTGTAGTAATTTTTTACTGCCATCATAGGAAACTAATATACCTGTCTAGCATTCCTATCTTAGGAGATCTGGATCAGTTCTTATTTATCTCTGCACATCTTAGTAATAAGCAAGTCTGGATTACATTCTTAGGACAGTTTTCTTTTATATCTAAGAAGACAGTACCCTATTTTTATTACCTAAACTGAGCATAAACGTTGATTGGAGTCTTCAGAGTGCATCTGTTGACAGGACACAGAACCCCTTAAAAAGGGCAAGTCTGGATCATATGAATATCACCTGTATCATGATGTCCTAGTGTTTGTTCCCAAGGGTGGACTTTACTCTCTGCAGTTTTCCTCATAGACAGGGACTTAGTACCTGGTTCAAAGAGTATAGTCAGCAACTCAGCAACAGTGTCTATTTCTGATTCTAGCTCTCCTCTTGACCTGGGGAAGGGGCTTGCCTTTGCTCTCTGATTTCTGCAGGTGGGCCAAACATTTGTGAAATTATAGCAGGGTTTTATTCAGGGAAGGCTTTAGGCCCCCGATGCATAGCTGGCATCATTTGTCAAGTGTCTGTAAGTGCTCAGGATTTTCTAACAAATCTTTCCTGTGTTGCCTATGGCTTTAATGCAGGAAATGAATTTAGGGCCTTTGTCTTCCACCCAAGAATCAGAGGTGACAGCTCATCAGGTCTGCAAGAATTACTTTTTGTTATCCAGGGATACAATACGAGCCAGGTTCTATATGACCATGGGGCATGAATAACATTTTAGTTGCTCAAGTTTTTAGTGCTAAATTGGGTTTTCTCAACTCTTCACAGGGTTCATATCCGAGCCCAGGCTGTGCCACTTATAACCATTGTGCCTAGATCTGAGGCATTCAGATAATATAATATTATCCTGTATTATAGCACACCTGCTATTGTCCTGTGGAATTTAAATGCACATTTAATCCTCAAAATAGTTCTGGATCATAGGAGGGGCTGAAATACACATTGCCATTTGACAGATGGGAAATTCAATGAATTTATCTTTATAAATCTTAGTTTATTAATTATGCCAAGACCAAAATTGCAGGTTTCCTGACTCTCCAACCATATTTATCACTTCTGTCCATGGTGAGTAAGAAAACAAACCAAAAACTTGTATGAAGTTAAAGTTTAGGTTGTCAACCACTGTAACCAACCACCAAACACTTGTTCAGACATATAAGCAATGCTCAACAAATATTTGTTGAATGCATAAATGATTGATTTGTTCTAATTATTAAATTCCTTCTAAACCATGGAATCCAGGGAATATGACAGAGATTTTGTAGAACAGTTTCCTTTGGCATATTTGTCTCTTGTCTATTCAAGATTTTGTTTGCCTATTGCATTTGTAATAAAAGAAAATCCCTCCTTTCTTGGCATGGGAAAGGCAAACAGCCTCACAGACCTGGGTAGCCAGTTTGTATAGGTGATAAAGAGGCAAACCAGTTAGCTATTAACCAGCAGACAAGATAATTCAGCTACTTATCACCTTCTAGGCTCCTCCCTTGGAGGCCTTTTTCTGACCAGCCCAAAGTGGAAAGGCAGATTAAGTCCTTGGGCAATCGGAGTGTATATTTGACCTCTCTCCCTTTCTCTGCCCACGTACAAGGCATGAATGGTTTCCCAGGCCTACTATGCAGAGGCTTTGCTTTGTAAATATCATGGCTGCCTCCAACACTGAGAACAAACTGGACACAAAACCTAGAGGCATTCAGAGCAATATCTGGCAGACTCTGCTAAATCACATTCACATCTGCCCTGAGGAGTTACCTCCTGTGTAGCTGTTGAAGAAAACAGAGCTGTAAATTTGGGGTTGTTGCTTGTCATGAATGAGATAACCATTGGGCTGGACAGATCCCTCAGGCTGGCTTAAAGCTCTAGGAAGATAAAGAGAGATCCCTCAGTTTCTTCTGGGAGGAAGCAACTTGCACTTTCTATTTTTAAAAAATAAGGTGATGATATTCAATAGCTTAATACATTAAATGCCTGTCTGATTTTATCTAACTTTCAGAAAAAATCCAAAAATATTGGTCATACATTTCACCCTCAGGCATTGTTTAAGTGTCAGTTATTTTACTATCATAAACTATTGGGTTGTCAGAAAAGTCATGACGCATTTTGCATGGAAAATCATGGAAAATGGTCATGACTTTTCCGACAACCCAATATTTGGATCAGAGGAAAGTGAGCTGACAGTTATGCGGGATCTTTCATGGGCCAGGAGCTGTGCAATGTGTTTTTTGTGTATGTTGTTTCTTCTATTTCTTATGATAACCCTATGAGGTAGGTTTTATGCTCTGTGGGGGACATACAAGAGAAGTACCATTCAGCAATTAAATATGTGGTCACTGTCTGATTGTGTGCATTAGAGAAGGGCAGTGCTTCCTCTTTTTTAGCAAAATAAATTGCCACCTATGTAACTGCAAACACAGAGGCAGGAAATCCTCTGTGAACCTTTGCAAGGTGATCCATACCAAACCACTTGTAAACCTGTACTCCAGCACTGTGGTTCAGCTCAGCAGAAGCAGGGAATGTCTAAGCAATATTGCCTGATAATGTGGGCTTCTGTAGCCTCAACCTCTGAGACCTCTAACTCTTTCTGCCAGAGCGACAAAGACAGATGAGTCATTTCCTTAAGACTGTCGTGAACACCAAGAAGCACAAATGGGGATTGAGATGGCAGACCTGAATGTCTCATTTCCTTGCTGCTTGCAGCATACAGGAACAGAGCAGAGCATATGAATTGCCCCATGAGCCCCATTAAAAACAAGTGAGGAATCTGAGACTCAGAGAGCATCAGTGATTTTTCTCAAAGTGACACTGATGTGGCACTGGAGCAGAAATCTGACTTTTGGACTGTCTGATGGTGAAGTCTACTGTATTCTTTCCTGTTAGTGAACTGTGTCATTTTCACCGGAACTGGGTGGACATGCAAAGGCTATTTTATTTTTCAATCTAGATCTTGTTTTTCTTACCATTTTATCTTGCTCTCTTTGGGCTAAGTTCATAGATAATCATTTTCAAAAGAGAGATATCATTTTGATGTTATAAAGTATTTGGAAGGCTTTTAACTCACGGAGTAAGTGGAGATAACCAGGGACATGAGGGTTAATATGTGGTTTTGGGACCCCACATGGTGGTGTACAGGACCCTATATGGTATACATAAAAGCCTAAATATCTTGGCCCAATTTAAAACAATTTAAGGTCTTTGGCCAAAACTGTTGTTAGGCCTGTGACAAACAGCCAGACCCCTACCTCTGTCCAACCTTGCTTTCTTCCTTTCAGCAGGCTTGGTCCCTAGGATACTCTTGCATAGGATATCCAGAGTTTGCTTTTCAGGGCATTGAAAATAAATTACACTTGGAATCCATTTCTTCTAGAAGAGACATCAAAGTCATTTCTGTGGGGTCAAATGCAGAAGAAGCCTTCCATTCAGAGGTACTGAATCAATCAATCACTCAATAAACTGCATTGGGTTTGAGGATGGCCTTGTATGTCCATTTCAGAAAGTTCCTTGCCTTCATTTTTTAGGAAAGAAAACTAAAAGAGCAGTACCTGTTCTGAAAAGGGGAAAGGAGGGTCTTGATTTCTTTGATCAAAATTCCTACAGATGAAAATAATCCTAGATCTTTCTGACTCATCTTTCCTCCTGATTCTCCCAAAGCCAAAGCTTGTCTGGGATTAGGTGTTTCTGATGTATTTTGGACCACCTTCCATAAATAATGTCAATCATATGAGCTCCCTAGCCTCTCCATGTGCTTTATGAAGGAATGAATGCTATACCTTCAGTGGTATCACTTCAGGGTCTGGTTTAACAGCTCAAAGGCCTCAGCCTCTCTTGGCTACAATAGGTTTCTCTTCAAGTATGTTTGTGTGGGCGGGGCCGCGGCCGTGAACCTCCTGCTGGGCGTCTTTCAGGTCCTGCTGCCCTGCTCTCAACCGGGAGGGGCTCAGGGACAAGCGATCGAAACGTGCCCAACGTGGTTTAGCTGTGGCAGGCAGAAGACGGGGACCTCCTGCTGCCCTCCCAGGGCAACCCCGAAGAGGCTGTGGAGGGCGCGTCACAAGAACAAAGGTCCCCAGAGGAGAAGGGAGGAGAAGGAACTGTGGAGCACCACCCCACACACACTGTACTCCCAGTCCCCGCTCCGACGGATCTAAGAGCACTGTAGCTAAATATCCAAATACTAATAGGGTTAAAATATTTCCCAATATCTACTGAATCTGCTGCACCAGCGATCACAACAGAACGGCAAACAGATTCTAGATCACCTCTGTCTGCTTGCTCCTGAACATTCAGGCTGAACTTCAAGAATTTGAAAAAAAAACACCATCCATCAGATGACAAGAAATCACCGCCGGATCATGAGAAACATGGGAAAATGAGAAAATACCTCTCCTCCAAGGGAAAAGAGTAACTCTCCTTCATCCACAAGCAGTTCAGTGAAAGTCATAGAAATGTCTGATAAGGAATTTAGAGCATTCATAATGTCGAAGCTAACAGAGATGGAAGAGAAGAGAGATAATGAACTGCTAAAGAGAAAGGAGAAAGAAGTTGACGAGTTCCAGGAGATGAGGAAATTCTTGCAAGATCTAAAAGAGGAATTACACACTTTACAAAAGACTCAAATGGAACTGCTAGAGATGAAGTCTATAATACAAGAAGTCTAAATCTCCCTTGAAAGTATTCAAAGCAGATCATTCAGAAAATAGAATCTCAGATGTAGAAGAGAAAATGGCTGGCCTAGAAAAATCCACCAGGAAGACTGAGAAAATGGCCCAAAAATTTGAGTATGATATGCGAGAAGTACTGGAGACCATCAAACATCCAAATATCTGGATAATTGGCATTCCAGAAGGTGAAGAGACCCATAAGGGCATTGATAATCTATTCCATGAAATCCTGCAAGAAAACTTTCCAAACCTAGAGAGGCATTCGAAGATCCAGTCCCAGGAAATACAAAGGACCCCAAATAGAATCAACCCAAGAAGATCTTCTTCAAGACACATTATAGCCAGGTTGACCAAAACCACAGACAAAGACAAGATACTAAGATTGGCAAGAGAAAAACATCAAGTTACCTACAAAGGACATCCCATCAGGCTAACAGCAGATCTCTCATTGGAAACAATGCGAGTGAGAAGAGAATGGGAAAATATATTCAAAGTGTTACTAGAGAAGCAATTTCAGCCAAGAATACTGTACTTGGCAAGATTATCTTTCAGGTGGGAAGAAAAGACAAGAACATTCTCAGATAAGCAAAACCTGAAAGAATTTACCAGCACCAGACCAGATCTCCAAGAAGTTCTCAAGGGTGTGCTGTATCAAGAAAATTAAACACAGACACACGGAAATAAGAGTCCAAAAACTAAGAAACTGGCCAACTTAATCATAGGGACAAGTCTGGAGTTGAATATTATATCCCAGAATTTAATCGGGAAAATTGAACCAGAACAGAAGATAAAAGTACACGAGACTGATAGGTTTATGCACCTACCATTTGAACAGAATCCTAACCTGTTTCCTGGCTTTAAGCAAAGTTCCTTGGTGCTTCTTTGAGTTAAGTTAATACTAGTTTTCTAAGTAGTAATGAGTGAACTCACCATTGAAAGTAGTTAGATTATGTAGGAAATTGTGTGATCAATACAATGTGGTTGGGAAGGGAATGAAGGACAATTGTAGACACCAGAGGTGGTGTGAGAGGAGGGTGGGAAGGGACAGAGGGTCAGAAAGAGGGGTGGAAATAATTCTAGGAACTAGTAATGGAAATTTTTTTTTTTGTAATGTGCATGATTGAGTCACTATGCAGTGTGTACTGGATGGGAGATCGCATTTTGTATGCTGTGATGATGCTTAGGGAAGGAATGTAAGTTGAGTTACAAAAAAAAAAAAAAGATTCAGGAAAAAATAATATATCTATTCAATGACTGCAGTAGGATAGGTGCCACAGCTAGGTGCTACTTTATAGGATGCGTAAAGTTAGACTTGTGTTCATGGAAATGTGTGTATCACCTGTGTTTGCTATGAGGGTATTTGGATTGATTAGGGTCTTTCACGATTCAATAAAATGTGGGGGGAAAACAGTATAGAAAGCAAACATAGATACCAGAGACAGTGTGGGAGGAGAGTGGGAAATGGCAGAGGGTAAGAGATAGGGAATCAAGGATGGGGGGAAAAAAAAGCAAAACATACAGAAAACAAGAAATGGAAGATCATTTGCTGACAATAACATGTTTGTTGATGTGCTTGATTGAGACAATATACAGTATACTCTGGAGGGAAAATCTCATTTTGTATGCTGTAATGATGTACAGTGAATGAATGCAAATAAATAAATTGAAAAAAAAAGTATGTTTGTGTCACTGGGGATTAAACAGCTATTTTTGCCTTGAGAAGGCAGATATTTTTCATTCTTCCAGAGAGAAGTTGGTAAAACTGGGGCTAAAGAAGGTTCTATTTGTTCCGTTTCCACGTGGCTGAGTCAGATTGCTTGGGTGGCTATACACAAAGCTTTAGCACATCGAGAGTAGAGTATGAAGATATTTTGTACTATTAACAAATCCTTTTTCCTTCCCTATTTCCTCATCATCTTGCCAATATTTATGCCTTTCCTTGCCAATATTTATGCCTTTCCCTTGACCAGTTTCTGTTTGGCATTCTTGGTCCATTGCTCTAAGAAAGGAATGTGTATTCCAAAAACCTAAGGACAGAAATAACTTAGATTTATGACAAAAATGTGAGTTAATGTCTCTAAGGTCAGAAAAGAATCCTTAGACTAAGGAAGAGAGCAAGTTAGGAAAGCATGGGTGTTGATCTTACTGCCCCCATTTCTCTCGCTTGGAGGTAGAGGGAGTTGAGTAGACTCAACCCAACTCTGGCCACTGGGTCTAGGACTTGAATCATGGAGCTGGCTATGTGGCATCCAGCACTTTAACCACCATGCTGCAGCTATGCCCCATTATAGATTTTTTAAAATAGATCATTTAGGGGCCAGACAGTGGCACAGCACCCTCCCCCACCAAGGGTGGGGGGCGGTTAATGAAGCAGGGAATTGTGGCTGAGAGGGAGAAAGAGAGAGACAGAGAGAGTGAAGACTGATGGAAAGATGCAGCTAAATGGTATATCTTGGCCAGAAGGGATATTTTCTATGGCCTAGGGAGGCTGAAAGGTTCTTATGTGCCTGAGAAGAGCTCAGAGGTAGCTAAGACAGCCAGCCCAGAAGGGACCTTATATGTAGGAGTAAGGGACAATGCAGCAGAAGCTTAGACCAAAACTGAGGATCAAGTGGAAGGACATACTTCTCAGGAGATGCCAGAACAAATAGAAGACCAAATGCTCCACCCACAGTATCCACTTCACTCTAGCATTACTCTAGGGGACTAGACAGCACTCTAGTGAAAGGAAATGGATCTGAAGTTCTGGCAGAATGAGAGCTCATATTTAAATTGAGGTAAGGTACAAAGCTATAACTGCTTTTATACATAAAGAGACAAAATTCCCTGACCAAGCAGAAACCCACCAGATTCCTAGGGAGATTCTTCCCCTTTCTGGTCTGACTGGATTATACATATAAGTGACTGTCACTGATTTGTTTCCTTAAAAACAATGCAAATGAGAGATTTACCTCAGACCTGTCAAAATTCTTGATAGCAAAGAACAGAGACCACTTCAGGTTAACTTACTCAGGGAAGGAAACTACCCTGTGGTCACCATGGGCACTAGTCAACCTAACTGCTAATCTCCTGGCTCTCCACCAGCCCTGTGCATTAGCCCTAATTACATCTGCTTCTTTCTACATTAGTGGCAACATAGAAGAGTGGCAACAGGGGAAAGGAATATATGTAAATGTTTGCATATACACAAAATAGTTCCAGAAAGATACACAAGAAATTGTATAATATTGGTTTTCTCTGGATTGACCTGAGTGGTAGGGAGACAGGTAGAAGGAAGATTTCTTATTATAATATGCACATTTTTCTATTTTTTGAATTTTGATGCAGGGAAATACATTATCTATCTTTTTTTTTCCCTAAGTTTATTTCTTCCATAAGAGAGAAAGACAAAGACACAGGTACCTCCAACAAAGTCCCCACACTGTGATCCATCCTGTCTCAGGTGACCCTAAACACTGGTATGTGCACCCAGCATGCTCAGGGAGGTCATAAACCCGGACCAGTGGTGTTACTGCTGTGTCACTGCCTTGCCCCTAAATGATCTATTTTTAAAAAATCTACAATGGGGGATAGCTGCAGCATGGTGGTTAAAGTGCTGGATGCCACATGGCCAGCTCCATGATTCAAGTCCTAGACCCAAAGGCTTGAAAAACACACTGGCAGAACACAACTGAAGAGTTTCTGCTCAGACTTTACCCTCCAGACCCCAAGATTCACCAGACTGATATAAGAGGTAAAGCACAGGCCCTTTGAGAAGTCATCTGCATTTGAGCTGTGAGCAATCCCTTTCAGGGCCTAAGACAACCAAAGAGTTTCTGCTCAGACTTCACCCTCCAGATCCCAAGATCCACTAAACTGGGAGAAAAATGGAATTGCAGAAATATTGTAGATCACTTCCTCCTGCATGTCTCTGAATGCTCAAATTAAACTTCAAGAAATTAGGAAAAAATGTATAATTCATCAGATGACCAGAAACCACTGCAGAGGCACAAGAAATATGAGAAACCAAGAAAATATCTCTCCTCCAAGGGCAAAGAACAACTCCTCATGCCCAGACAATACAATGGAACTCCTGGAACTGTCAGATAAAGAATTTGGAATGTTCGTAGCAGCAGAGCTAACAGAGACGCAAGAGAAGAGAGACAATGAATTCCAGAAGATGCAGAAGAAAATGGTCAACAGGTTGCAGGAGTTATGGAAGTTCTTGCATGAGTTGGAAGAGGAAAAACACACCATAAAAAAGAATCAAACAGAGTGGTTAGAGGTGAAGGCTATAACACAGGAAATCAAAACCTCCCTTGAAAGTATTACAAGCAAATTCGATCATGCAGAAGATCGAATCTCAGATATAGAAGACAGAACCTCTTTCCTAGAAAAATTCACCAAAAAGATTGAGAAAATAACCCAACAAAATGAAAATAATATGTGAGAAATATTAGATACCATTAAACATCCAAACATCTGGATAGTTGTTATCCCAGAAGGTGAAGAAACTAATGAGTGCATTGATAATCTATTCCATGAAATCCTGAAAGAAAACTTTCCAAACCTAGAGGGGCACTCAAATATCTAGACCCACTAAATACAAAGGACCCCACCTAGAGTCAACCCAAGATCTCCAATGCACAACATAGCCAGACTGACCAAAACCACAAACACAAGATTCAAAAATTGGCAAGAGAGAAACATCAAGTTACTCACAAAAGATATCCTATCAGGTTAACAGTGAACCTCTAATCTGAAACAATGCAAGCAAGGAAATAATTGGAAAATATATTCAAAGTGTTGAATGAAAAACAATTTCAGCCAAGAATTCTATACCCAGCAAGATTATCCTTCATTTGGGAAGAAAAGACAAGAACATTCTCAGATAAACAAAACCTGACAGAATTTACCAACACCAGACCAGCTCTCTGAAAAGTTCTGAAATGAGAGCTATACCAGGAAAATTAAAGACAGACACACAGAAATAAGGGTTCAAAAAACAACCAAGAAAATGGCCAATTTAATGGTAGGGACAAGTCTGGAATTGAGTATTAATTTCCAGAATTTAAATGGAAAGATTGGACCACAACAGAAGAAAGATTAATTGCATGAAACTGAACTGGTGAAATAGAATTTATGACTTTAGACTAAAACGTGACTGATTTTCTCTTTGTTCCCCAGATTTAAGGGATTTTTTGGCTTCTCCTGAGCTACTGATTGGTTCATCTACCTACAGTTTGAATAGAATTGTAAACTTTTTGCTGGTTTTAAAGTCTTAAGCAAAGTTCTCTTAACATTTTGGGATTTTGATTTATTAAAGCTAAAACTGCTTTTCTTGAAATTAAAAGATACATTTAAAAATACCTATCTAATGACCACAGTAAGCTATTTAGCCTCAGTTAGGTGCGACGGTATAGTATGGTCAATCTACTCACTGAGTTTAATGCCTAAAGTCAAACTGTGGAAAGCGGCCAATCTGACAGACGTAGACATATGTAGAAACCTGCTTCCGTGAGCTTCATTCACATGGCTATTAAAGCATTTGCATATGAAAATGCTAACTGCCTGTTGTCCATACAGCAGGGCAATATCAGGCTAAAGGAAGCCACATGCATTTATCAGATTTTGCCCCAAAAAGATCAGAGAAATTACATGGTGCCAGTCATCTTAGAATCTTCAGACGATTTATATCCAAAAGCAACTGGCTTTGCATTCCATTTCCTCTTGCCCCATTTTCTGCTTTTTAAAAGAATAAACCCAAGGCCGGTTCTTCGTTGCGGGTTTTCACCAGAGAAGTGAGGCCCATCTGATCCTCACTTTGCTTTACTTGTATGTCTTTGTGTGTTTATTTTTATGTTTATTTCTAATCTACAGTCTCCCCATTCAGAAAAATGTGTTCTGCCAAGTGGGTCCCAGCATCAGACATGTGTTCACAGATATGTATGTATCAACTGAACTTGCTATTGAAAGTATTTAATTGAGATTTTTTGGTACATCAATAAAATATGAAAAAAAAAAAAGAGGCACAGAAACAGAGTGTGGCACAGAAACAGAGTGTGGCACAGAAACAGTGTGGAAGGAGGGTGGGAAATGGAAGATTTCTCACTTTCCCTCTCTCTGACTCTTTGGGAAGTGCATGTGTCTGATGGGGGTGAAAATCTATAAAGAAAAGGTCATATCCAATCCAATTAAAAGCTCCAAACTTATACCTAATTTCACCTCCTTGTCCCCAACTAGCATGATCTATGGTTCCACAACTGCAACTTGGAGGGAGTCAAGATCTGTTTTCATCCCCTTCCTTTCACTCCCCTTCATCTTGCCTCCTTGGTCTTGGCTCCCACAGGGGTAGAATAGGGGGTGTGGATAAAATCTCTTACATGGCTATTTGTAGATCTCTCTTGATGATACATACTCTCTGGAATGCTGCCTCTTCATGACACTTCATGGATCTTTCAAAAGCTTCTGTCTCTCCTGCTGAATGCTGGCTTTTCATGGGCACTTCATGGATCTTTCAAAAGCTTCTGTCTCTCCTGCCAAGGGAACTCCATCTACTTAGTATCAGTATGTGAGTGATGTACTCTTTGGCTTATCTCTTCTCTCTGGGGAGAGGGCAGTCTTCTATGGTCTATATGCTAAAGTCCCTTGCCCCAGAAGATGGTCTTCTTAGTGGGAAGCTGAGTTTTCTTTCCTGGTTCATTTCACTCATGGGGATATTACTCATCTTGCTACACCAAATATTGCCCTGCCTGCCAATGAGGGCTGCTCCAGTCAGCGTCCCGCCTTTAGAATTCTCCAGGAAGGTGGCAGACATTAGTCTCTATATTCAGGTCTGCCCTCCTAACTTGTTTCCCTGAACACTCTTTGACCAAGATAAGGGCCCTGAGATGGGCTTATGAATTTCTGCAGTTCTGCAGGGATTGAATGTGCACTCCCCACCAACTTGGACGAGGTAAGAAAGAAAGGGATGCATTAAGCTGATAGTTCATGATTCAGAAGAATCTCATCAATGAATTCTCTTTTATTTTTTTTTGAGAGGTTTTCACTATAGGGTGCGTGTGCTCACCAGACAGACAGAGAGAGACAGAGAGATAGAAAGTGAGAAATCACCTCCCAGGGGGGATGGTCACGCCGCAATCCCTTCTCCTCCATTCTCCTCTCAGGATCTTGGGCACGCACGCACACGTGCCCAGCGTGAGTTTTACGCCACCAGGTCTGGGACGCGAATCGCGGTCGACTACGTGGGAGTCCAGCGACATAGCCATTATGCTAACTGCTGGTTCCCTCATCAATGAATTCTAAGCTTTTGCTTATTTAAGAGGACTAGGGTGTGGGGGGTGAGAATCCAAAGACAAGTTTGGCCTCTTATCAAACTTTGCAGACAGGTAGTTCTTACACTGCCTTCCTTGGGATGTGGAGGTATTTTGGTCTGTTGCCCTCAGCTTTAGGGCTGTCATCAAAGTTTTGGGACAAATGAAAATGTACTATTCTACACTTGGTTACTCACATCATAAAATCTTCAAAACATCATCTTGCCATGTGAAAAAGAAAGTTCTTATCTTTAATGATAATAACTACTATTTGTTGCATGTTTATATGGTCCCAAGAGCTTTACATACTTAACATATTAACTGCTTATGACACTCTTATGAGACAGAAAATTTTATGCCATTTCAGTGAGAAAACCTGAAACTCAGAATTTATATAGCCAATGGCAAAGTTGGAATCTGAATTCAGTCTGTCTGATTTGAAACTCAATCTGCATTTGAAGTTGAGTGAAAGAGTTAATATCTAGTGCAGTTGTCCTGCATATATTAGCTATGGAATTTGGGTGGGGCATCATTGTCACACAGAGCTGAAATATCCTTAAGCCCATCAGACATTGTGAATTCAATACATAATGAATACACTAGTATTTCTTCTATACAGTTAGCCTGGATCTGTGAGTTCCACATCCTTGGATTTAACTAACTGTGGGTCAAAAATATTCAGAAAGGGACCAGCAGTTAGCGTAATGGCTATGTCGCTGGACTCCCACATAGTCGACCGCGGTTTGCGTCCCGGACCCGGTGGCTTAAACTCACGCCAGGCACGTGTGCGTGCGTGCCCAAGATCCCGAGAGGAGAATGGAGGAGAAGGGATTGCGGCGTGGCCATCCCCCCTGGGGAGTGATTTCTCGCTTTCTATCTCTCTGTCTCTCTCTGTCTGTCTGGCGAGCGCACGCGCCCTATAGCAAAAACCTCTCCAAAAAAAAAAAAAAAAAAAAGAAAAAAAAATTCAGAAAAAGAAAACAATGAAATAATACAAATAAAAATTTAATACAGTATAAAAACTAATTATGTAGTATTTACATTGTATTAGGAAGTGTCATAAATAATCTAAAGATGACTTGAAGTATAAGGGAGGATGTGTCTAGGTTACTTGGAAACACTATGCCGTTTTACATAATGGACTTGAGCATCTGGGAATTTTGATATTCACAGGAGGTCCTGGAAACCACCCCCTATATTGAGGAAGACTGTATATCGATTTGGTTTAACAAATAATGAGTTCTCTCTTTGTGCCAGGCATTGTTCTAGGTATAGAAAAGTACATCAGTATATAAAACAAACTAAAACCTCTATCTTTGTGGTAATATAAATTCACTAAAATCATATTAAAGTTCTATTTTAGTCATCATGCATCTTAGTTAGATGAAATTAAGTGTTTAACTATTATCAAGTGAAGATTCAGCAGAATTTTACTATTTCTAATGGGTCTTCCTACTGGCCACATGGAAACCACTAATTAAACCATCACAAGGACATGACCTTCTAGAAAAAGGAGGCATTTGTATCAAGTCCAGCCTAAGACTGACAATATATGGGTCACAGATAAAGTGCTAGGCAATACCAACCATGCATCGTACAGCTTGGTGCAATTATGACTATTTAAATAAATTAGATTTAAATGTTATTGATGAAAAAGATGAAGAATCTCCAGACCACGGTTTTAAGCAGGGAAGCAAATTACTTTGTCTCTTGTTTACCTTTGACTCTAGGACTCTCTGCGGTTCCTTTTAAGGTTCTTACAGGAGTCTGGGACCAGTAGATGGCATAATGATTACACACTGGACTCTCACATAGTCCACCACAGTTCAAGTCTCGGACTCCTTGGCTTAAAACTCAGGCCAGGCATGTGTGCATGCTCGCTTAAAATCCCAAGAGGAAACTGGAGGAGAAGGGATTGAAGCGTGGCCATCCCCTCTGGATGGGGGTGATTTCTTGCTTTCTGTCTCTCTGTTTCTCTCTGTCTTCAGGAAAAAAAAAAAAGTTCTTACAGGAGTCTGTCCAAAACAGGGAGCAAAGTCACATTTGACCTAGAACTTCAGTACTTAAGATCCACAGGGAAAAGACATTTACGCACCTAAGCACTAAGTCAAAGGCTGTATGACTACAGATCCGTATTTTAAGAAACAGTGTCAGGGAGGTAGCTTTTGGCCTCTCTCATGACAGCCTTTCCTTCGCCGGCCGCTAGTGCGAGAGGAGTGCCCATGTTAGCATCAGCAGTTCTCCAGGTCCTCGCAAGGGTAGGCAGCGAGAAGTGTTATCCTCTCCACAAGCCCGCCCAGAAAGCTGAAGGGGCAGGAGACCGGCCTGGGACGCGGAAAGTTCTGGCACTGCTCTCGCACCTCACCTTGCTGTCTGTTCACTGCGTCTATCCCAAGCCCTCATCTCCTCAGTCTGACACTCCTTTCCCCTTCGCTTGGTTCCCTCAAACTTCCACTTCACAAACAAGTCCCGGCTGTCGAACCACATTTCCCACAATGCCACGCGCCGACCAGGCTCTCGTTGGGACTTTCCTGAGATGCCTGTATGATTTATGTAATTAAACTCTATTTTCTGGGAACAGCCGAATTATTAGCTTCTTTTCCCATAATATGCTTGTTTTTATTCTCCACCTGCGATGCTCGATGTCCAGTGAAGAGGGTGGGGCCGGGGATAATCTGTTCAGGCGTCTGCTCTGGTCACCCTCCTCCTCCTGCGTCGGCCCGTGTTAGGTCCCCTGGGGGCTTGGGAGTGTCATTGGAGGATGACCGCAGCCCTTGCTGCTGCTGCCACCGCGACCATGGTCTCCGGCAGCAGCGGCCTTGCCGCCGCCCGGCTACTGTCGCGCACCTTCTTCCGTGAGTCTGGGAGGGTCTCTCGCCTTGGCCTCGCGGGTTCCTGGACTGCCCGGGTCCAGTGTCCCGGCCTCGGCCTCGGCTGGGTTCTCCAGGGCGGGACCTAGGCGCGGGGACTGGCGAGCTCCTGGGGTTCTGGTCCCAAGTCCGGGCCTTCTGGGCTGGAGAGAGCTTTGCGGATACTTGTGTGTCGGGGGCGGGGGTGCGTGACTTAGGATGCTGGCAGGTGGTGGTAGGGTGACTGAGCCAGGATCCGAGTGTAGGAGCTCCGCAGACCTAGGAGCAAGCTCTTGTCCCCCGCGGTGACGAGTGGTGGGGTGGGGGTGGCGTTTAGACTGGCCCTAATTGGAACGAGGGGTGAAGACGTCCAGGTTAAACTCAGCTGGCCCGAGAGGTAGCGGAAGGGTGTTTCAGTCGGAAATCAGGAGGTGCAGCTGTCCTCTGTCCTCTGCACGGAGGGTTCTACATTTCGAATTGTGCTTTCTGGGGGAAAGGTTACTTCTGCATTTTAGAGTAAGCATAGCCCTGTAGACTCTTAGAAGCGTAGGGTTGGGTGGAATCTTAACCAGCTTATGTGCAGTGTCTCCAAGATGTGCACACTCCAGTCCTAAAAACTTAATACTCAGGTGTGCTGCTAATCTTTCAGAACTCTGACGAAGATTCTTGCCATGGTCAAGGGTTGGTTATGAGAACTTTTGGAATCAGTCTTATCAGAATTTGAAGTCTGGCTAGACTTTTTACAGTCTTTATAGGAATCCTGGGCACTTTTCTTAATTCATTTTTCAACTGTTTCAAATCACATGAAAATAATACCGTATTTTAACGAATCTGAAGAACTATCATTGTAGGATGTACCACTGTTTTGTTTACTACTATCAGTGGAAAATGATCAATCACTAATTAAATTGTGACATACTATTTGTTGTCAGATTTCTCCTGATGTAAGAGATGTTAAAAAGTGGAAAATGTGCATCTTAGAAATAAGTACAGGATGATCTGAATTTCGTGCAGAGTAAGTGAAGCAATTTATAAAGCACCTGGCATGTAGTAGACACTCAACCTTAGTTTTCTTTTCTCTTCTTTTCCTTTGCTCCTAATTCTGCTGCTTATACTGAATCTTAAATGAGACTTCATTCCTTTCTGGAGAAGACTGTTTTCTAAAAGTGTGCAATAATGAATGTGCCCTCAGTAGCCACATTTAATAGTTACCAAATAACTTGAGGACAAAGGTCCAGCCAGATATCATTGGCGAGTAGGAAAGATTTGTGTTTATTGGGGAGAAATTTTCTGGTAATACTAAGAATAAAGAACAATTGAGGGTGGTATAGGCAGAAGGAAAAAAAAGGGATTAATTAAAAAAAAAAAAAAAGACTAGGGAACCAGCAGTTAGCGTAATGGCTATGTCGCTGGACTCCCACGTAGTCGACCGTGGTTCGCGTCCCGGACCCGGTGGCTTAAAACTCACACTGGGCACGTGTGCATGCGTGCCCAAGATCCTGAGAGGAGAATGGAGGAGAAGGGATTGTGGCGTGACCACCCCTGGGGGGTGATTTCTCGCTTTCTGTCTCTATGTCTCTCTCTGTCTGGCGAGCGCACGTGCCCTATAGCAAAAACCTCAAAAAAAAAAAAAGGGATTAATTATATTCAGTAATCACTTTGATCAGATGAGTTTGAGTATCAGAAATGAGATAGTATTGGATATGAGTCTAAACTGACTTAATCTGAGTTGGATCTGGCTTAAGATACAGAAGGCTGGATGTGCAACACGGGCACTGTGGTGAGAAAGCCCAGGAAGGAGTTGCCCGCAAGTTTACATGTTTTCCCCTAGTTTTTGGTCTGAGGTTGTGAAAGAACCTAGCTTTGGGTAGGTCTGCCCTCTTGCTCTCTCTCTCTTTTTTTCCCCCAAAGACTTATTTCTCTGTGAGGGAGAAAGAGAACAAGGGAAGGGGACACAGAGATAGAAAGAAACAGGGTTCCTATTGCTATAATCATTCCCTGGTCTTAGCCTGTTTAGATCATGGGTTGTGTTCAGGGAGATCCTGGGAT
Organism: Tupaia tana; assembly: GCA_026018925.1. Lineage (NCBI taxonomy): Eukaryota > Metazoa > Chordata > Mammalia > Scandentia > Tupaiidae > Tupaia > Tupaia tana. Next base: position 150,909,671 of record JAKSZU010000003.1, read on the forward strand.
TCAAACTCAGGACACTTCCCATGTGGCTCCAGCTGCTCTATCATAGTGCCATCACCAGGCTCTGGTCTGTGTCTTAGTAAGAGTGTCTGAAAGATTTGGTTCCTTAATCTATCCTTGTAATACTTAGCTTGAAGTTCTTTTTTCCTAAATTCCCAGGATCACAAGGCCTTAAAGAGAGCTTTCTGTTACTAGAGTAGCCTTGAATTATCCAAGTGATGTGATTAATCTGTTACTAAGGGTCAGAAAAATCTGAGATCAAAACCAAGGTAACACCAACATTAGAATGATTATAGACAGCAGTGTTTAAGGTATAAAAATATCTAAATCTGTACCTCTAAGTCCTTTTCCCCTTTTACATTTCTAAGCCCATTTTTACTCCCAGTAGAAAAACAGCAGACATAAGAACATCACCTTGCAAACTTTTTTTTTTTTTTGGCAGTCATATATTATTTAGACTCTGAGGTCACTAGAACTACAGATGCCTAGGAACTTTTGTTCCCTCTGCTCTTAAGTTTCGATTGATAGTATGTCATGTGCCAAAGGTTATAAATGTTGTCATATTGATTTGAATTTAAAAAAGAAAAAAAAGGCAATACTTGTAGATGCTTTCCAGAGCCCTATTGGAGGAGCGGCTTAGAATGTTTAGAAATTCCCAAGGCTTGGGACCAGCAGTTAGCTTAATGGCTATGTTGCTAGACTCCCATGTAGTCGACCGTGGTTCGCGTCCCAGACCCGGTGGCTTAAAACTCACGCCCGGGTGCGTGTGCGTGCGTGCCCAAGATCGCAAGAGAATTGAGGAGAAGGGATTGCAGTGTGGCCATCCCCCCTGAGTGGTGATTTCTCGCTTTCTGTCTCTCTGTCTGTCTCTGTCTGTCTGGTGAGCGCACGCACGCACCCTATGGCAAAAACCTCTCAAAAAAAAAAAAAAAAAAAAAGTAGAAATTCCCAAGCCTTACCTCACCTTACCTCCAATTTTATAGCTTATGAAAAAAGGGAAATAATCCAATTCGAGTAGAGAGGGAAAATAAAATGAAAAATGAGAAAAGTTTCTTTCATGAGACAGTTTAAGGACTTTACAGACATCTTTGAAATTAGAATAGCGACGTTTTAAGGAAGTATAAATGAATGCAAGGTCTTTTTAAAAAGTCAAGAATTCCTATAGATTGACTTTTTTTTTTTTTTTAAGATTTTTGCATAGGACTATATGTATTTGCCTGAAAGGAGAGAGACAGAGACAGTGAGAGAGAAAGTGAGAAATCACCCCTCGGGGGGACGTCCATGCTGTAGTCCCTTCTCCTTCATTCTCCTGGGATTTGGGGCATACGTGCCTGGTATGATTTTCAAGCTGCCAGGTCTGTGGCTCAAACTATAGTCAACCATGTGGTAGTCCAGCACCTTAACCATTGGGTAACCTGCTAGCCTCATGATTGACTCTTTAAACTAGATAGGGAATGAGAGCCAGTATTTTAGAACCTCAGAATTAAGGTATTTTAATGCCATAAAATGAATCTTATAATCCAACTGGTCCCACACCTGTGGCAAATGAAGTAAACCTAGAGTTTCCTAGCTAGTACCAGAAGGGGTAATAGAACCCAGATCTTCTGATGCCAGTATTCTTTCCACTCAGGTAAGCCTTTTTTGAAGCTCTAATTTTTTTGGCAGTCTTAATGGTTTGTTGAAGAGGCGACTATCATGTTTAAAGGTGCCACCTACCTTTTCTGTGTATTTGCCAAATTGTTTAGGACTATTTTTAGATTCTGAAAAGCATTTAGAAGTATAGTTTGGAAAAAGAGACCCTCAACAGTGATGTTTCCCATACTAGTATTTCTTGTCATTGCATCTAAGAGACAAATATTTCACAAATGCAAAGTAACTTTGAACCAAGTTTACCAACGTAGAGAAGAGAAAGTTATTTAATTTTCTGACATCTTGTTTTTCCATAGAAACATAATTGGGAATGTCCAAAATAATTGCTCTTAAGTATAGAGGAACAATTTTATTTCACCAAAGGAAAGGTATTGTGTAGCCTTAGACCCGTAGTATTTTGTATTACAACATTTCTGACATTGGGATATGTCTTATAATTTAAGCCATCCTACAAAAATTGACAGCAGTTTTTCTTTCTTATTAGTACTTAATAGTACTTCTGAGGAATTGATGGTGTTTTAGATTTGATAGACTATGGTACTTAGAGCCAACAAGCTTCATTTCTAAGTCAACATTAATGAAAATACAATTTCATACTTGAATGGTAGATTGTTTAGGACTTGGATGGTAAGCTGGTAAGGTATTCTGCTATATCTTAAGGCCCTATAGGTAGGGACCACAATAGCCTCAAATTAAAAATACATAATACATACAATTGATAAGTATGCACTTGTTAAATTCATAAGTATATGGATGAATAAATGAGCAACAGTAACAGGGTCATAGCTTAAGAGGTGAATTGGAGAAGTATTGTTTTACAGGTATTGGGCTTAAAAATGTTGGGTTAAATATGGAAAGCATGTGGCTGTTCAGAAAACATTTACAGTGGGAGTGAAACCTAATTTTCAGTCCCCAGATTTAATGGGTGCCATTTATTGTTGAATTCCAGCTTTCTTTTTGAGGAATGAAAATGATAAACTTCAGCTTTCCTTTCTAATTTAGAGAAAGCTTGAAGATTATGGTTCTTGGTTAAAAAGGGGATCCTAAGACCAGCAGGTGCATAGTGGTTAAGGCACTGGATTCCCACATTGCTGACTGCGGTTCATGTCCTTGACCTGGCGGCTGGAAAATCATGCCGGGTGTGTGTGCGTGTGTGCCCAAAATACTAGGAGAATGAAGGAGAAGGGATTGTGGCATGGTTTCTTTCCTTCTTACTGCCTTCCTCTCTCCAGCGAGAGCACACACCGTGTGACAAAAATCTAAAAACAAACAAACCAAAAAAACAGGGGATGGGGTAGGGGGAATAGTAGAACAGTTTCTGGTTTGTTTTTCAAATTTATTTCTGTGATCACTGTGTCTCATTTAAAAAATGGCATTTAAATTTGCCATACCACAGAGTAACTCTTACATTGGGGGAATTTCTTTTTTTCTCACCAAATTAAATTCATGTATTGAAAGCATAGAGAAATTATAACATGTCATATTTTTTCTACTTCTAGTGCAACAGAATGGAATTCGGCATTGTTCCTATCTAGCTTCTCGGAAACATCTCTATGTTGATAAAAATACAAAGGTTATTTGCCAGGGTTTTACTGGTAAGCAGGTATGTATGTCTACTTCTACTTTAAATTATAGACTAGAGATGTAAACAAAACCTAACTTTTTATTTTTAATATCACAAAAGTAATAATATGTAATTGTTTGCATAAAAATATACTGTACAACAATGGGTTTGAATGTATCTTAGGTTGAGTGCGTTAGACAGCATGTAGATGAAAATTGTGTTTAAACTTACCTTGAAAATCCTTAGGAGTGCACAGCGTTGGAGACCCACATGCTATATTTCAGAAATTATAACATTATTGATTTTCTTCATTGTTGGAACAGATCATCATTTATTTGTTAAGCACCAGATAAAGTAGACTGCTTATGTTTAGCTCTTGTACAAAGAAACACATACCATTAATCATGCCATCCACATTCCGTGTGGAGAAATGTTTAAGCCCAAAGTGGCTTATGGGAGCTAAGGCAGGCAGAGGAACCACCAGCACACTGATTTTTCCCATTTTACACATACTCTGGGGCAAATGGACTTTGAAGAGATCAGCAGGCTGAAATATTGTAGTTCATTCTTATTCATTTGTATTCATTTTCTCTCCCTCTCTCCTGCCTACATCATAGAATTTATGTAGGTTTATGTATCTGTAATATGATTCTACACTAAGCTGCTCCTTTCCCTCTTTCCTACCCATCTATTCCCCATGAATTCTTTCTCTTAATAAGTTAGTATGTGTCCTTCCAGATATTTTTCTATTTTTCCTATACATACAAATATTTATATAATGTAGTTTACAGAATTTATGTATATGTTTATATAACATTATATAATTTCTAATATATATGGAGTTCAGATAGTTCACTGAATATGCATATTATGAGAAAACTATGCATATATTTGAAAATTTTTTGCACCAAAATATACTCATACTTTAATTACATATTTTCATGAACTTTTTTATGTACCTTCATATAAAGCATATCTATAAAATAGAGTCCTTAAAGTGAAATTAGATGTCAAGAGTTCTTTGTATTTAAATTTTTTTTTTTTTTTGAGAGGTTTTTGCTATAGGGCACATGCGCTCGCCAGACAGACAGAGAGAGACATAGAGACAGAAAGCGAGAAATCACCCCCCAGGGGGGATGGTCATGCCGCAATCCCTTCTCCTCTATTCTCCTCTTGGGATCTTGGGCACGCACGCACACACGCCCGGCATGAGTTTTAAGCCACCGGGTCCGGGACACGAACCGTGGTCGACTACGTGGGAGTCCAGCGACATAGCCATTACGCTAACTGCTGGTTCCCTGTATTTAAATTTTTAAAAGCTACTGCTAAGTTGCCCTTTAAAACATTTGAAAATATATACACTTTTGCCATAATATATGCATAGGATATTATTATTATTATTATTATTATTATTAAAGAAAAGTTTTTGCTGTAGGGCGTGTGACTCTCCAGAAAGAGACAGAGAGAGACAGAAAGTGAGAAATCACCCACGAAGGGGCGGTGGCCATGCTGCAATCCCTTTTCCATTCTCCTCTGAGTATTTTGAGCATGCATGCACATGTGCCCAGTGTGAGTTTAAGCCACCGGGTCCAGGACTCAAACCATATTTGACTATGTGGGAGTCCAGTGACATAACCATTATGCCATCTGCTGGTCCCTGCATAGAATATTTTTAATGAAGGAATACTACTAAATCAATTAGATAAGAACCATGTGTCTTAACCCAGTATCCTGTCTTTGTTATTAAAGAAGATACGGTAAGATAAAAGTTAATGATTTTTTTTTTTTGTAATTTAAAAGATAATACTTTTTCTATAATTAAAGGAATTATCATGTCAGTTCTGCAGTGTTTCTGTAGTCAAGAGCAGAGGTCAGCATTTATGCTGTAAAAAGCCAAATCATAAACATTTTTGTCTTAGTGGGTCATACACAGTCTGTTATAACACAGCATTGTAGCAGAAATAGCAGCCATACAGGATGGCAGTGAGTGGGCATGACCGTGTCCCAGTAACAGCTCATTAAAACAAAGGTGGAGGGTCAGATCCCACTGACAGCCAAACCTTGACCTGGATGGTGATACCTAAATATCCACATTTTTACAACTTTTGCTTTAAAAACATTTTTAAAGTTGTTTTGTTGTTTCATGTAAAATGTCCTTTTGCTTTTTGACTTTTTTCCCTAAACTAACTGGACACAAATTCAAGTTGTACCAGACTTCTTTTTTTCCTCTACTCCTCTGCCATGTTAAAAAGAAATCCAGATAAAATCCAATAAAAGAAACAGTCACAAAACTGTTCATAGTAAATTTTATTCACAGGTAAAGTTGGTTTACTTATTTTCATAGCCACTTCCTTGTAGGTACATTTTAAGGAAAGTGGATGCTTATCTAGGATGTGAAGTGTAAACTGTCATCCCCTTTCCAATTAACATTTGAGTCATCCTGCTTTTTGTGTTATATGTTAATATTTGCAAATAGTCAGATGTTTAATTAACCCAAATTCCCCATGTTAGTTTATTATGCATGATTTTGTTTTTCTGTTTGTTAAGCTTTATGTGACCCTATGACATTTTAACCTCTGAGTTTTCTTGTAAGAACCATTGTCCCTGGTATAAGTAGTGTTTGAAACTGTCTCTTCCTAAATTTGGTGATGCTTTGCTTAAATATTTAAATTCAAGGTTGATTTCAGTATCTTTCAGTTACTTCTAATTACATTGTTTGCATTCACTTTCCTCATTTTTGTGTTTAAAGTTAATTGAGAACCTTAATCACCTAGGTTAGATTTGTTGATTCACATTCTCTTATAGTGATAATGATGAGGTCTGAAATTTAGAGCTTACCTGTCCACTGGGAATCTACATTTTATCTCATTAGTTTTTGTTTGTTTTTTGTTTTTAGATTTTGCCAGTGGGTATGTGTGCTTGCTAGAGGGAGAAAGGGAAAGGCAAAATGAGAAAGCAACACTACCCCCCCCCCCCCCCCCCCCCCCCCCCCAATCCCATGAATAGTCACACTGCAATCTCTTCTCTACCATTTCTCCTTCCTTTCTGGATTTTGGGTTTGCACATACATGTGCCTAGCATGTTTTTCAAGCTGTATGGTCCCGGACTCAGCTGCACAGTTGGCCATGTGGGATCCAGCTGCCTTAACTGCCATAACACTGACTGGCCTTTATTAATTTTTCAGTCAACATATGAATGAAGAATGTTCAGATTATAGTATGCAGATTTTCGGTGGATGCCGTCTAATTTTTTTAAAATCACTTTTATGAGCTGCTAAAGTTACTTCTGCATTTAACTATGTACTGGTCGGTGATCATGGGAAAATAAGCTTATTTTGAATGGAAATGTTACTCCATTGGTTTAGTACTGCATTGGTACTAAAATATTGATCCATTTGCATTTACTTAGCTGTGTGGTCTAGGGCAGTGCTTCTCAGACCATCTGGAATGGAAGACTAGTTTGGGTGTTTATTTTTAATTCCTGATTTAATGTAGATCAATGCTTTTATAAAATATAGTAAAAGTTTCAGCAGTATCATACTACTGTTTGCAAATATTTTCACTTTTACTTTTTTTAAATTTTATTTTCCTTTCCTTTTTTTCACTTTCCCCGTCTCTTTCTTCCTTTTTTTTTTTTTTTTTTTTCCTTTTTGGTTTTTGTCATTTCCTTTTTCTTTTTGCTCATTTTTCATTGCAGGGCAGCAAGAGTCTGCAGACTACACTTTAAATAGTACTACAGTTGTCCCAATTGGATGGGGATGGGTGGAGAGTGTACTGGCATTTAATAGGTAAAAGCCAGGAGTGCTTTTAAATACCCTCCTGTGGGCAGGGTGAACTTCATAACAAACAAATATCATGTCTAAAATGTTGATAATGCTGAGGTTAAGGAGGGAAAGAGAATGGATAGGGAAATACAGGATGTTGGCAGAGTGGCACTAAAGGCCAACTTAAGATCAGTAACCATTAACTTAAAGTGAGACTAATTTGCATGTTTGTTTTTTTAATATCCGGTAGCCACTGGTTGACTACACATGTACAGTTTAAGAGTAGGTGGAAAATTGGATTTAACTAAAGTCGTGGTTCTGTCACATGTGTAAGTTGGAATGAGAGAAAGCAAAGGTTATGCCCATATAATGGTCAAGCCAGTCAAAATCATGGGTGTGCATGTACCTGGTGTGTACAAGTTAACACAGGAACCAAACTCTGATTCATACGGCTTCCAGCATTACAGAGTGTGGTGCTATTGCTGTACCACATTAATTGGGCTTCTTTTTTCCCCTCAGACAGGTTCTGTCTATGTTGTGATCTTTTTGCCTCATTCTCTCCAGTAGCTGGGACCATAGGTGTATGCAGCTGTACCTGGCTTCTTGGGTAGGGTGGTAGTTGAACCCAGCCCACCTTTGTGGCCTCTGCCTGCTGAAAAACAGCATCTACCAGCTTGCCCCATCTTTGGTTGGACCCAACCATGGATTTTTTTTTTTCCGGAAAGATATTTGCTATAGAGAGATGGGGAGGTAGAGAGAGACTGAGAAACAGAAAATAAGAAATCACCCCTTGGGGGGATGGCCAGGTTGCAATCCCTTTTCCTCCATTCTACTCTTTGGATCTTGGGCATGCACACACATGCACCCCATGATTTAAATCATCAGGTCCGGAACTGGAACCATAATCAACTATGTGGAAATCCATTGATATAACCAATATGCCATCTGCTGATCCCCAGCCACGGATATATATATTATTTTTTTTGGAGAGGTTTTTGTTATAGGGCGTGTGCTCTCTCCAGAAGGACAGAGAGAGACAGAGAGACAGATAGTGAGAAATCACCCCCCAGGGGGATGGCCACGCCGCAATCCCTTCTCCTCCATTCTCCTCTCGGGATCTTGGGCACACACGCACACACGCCCGGCGTGAGTTTAAGCCGCCGGGTCCAGGACTCGAACCATGGTCTACTTCGTGGGAGTCCAGTGACATAGCCATTACGCTAACACCTGGTCCCCCCCCAGCCATGAATTTTTAACTGGGTAAAGAAGAGTGTGAGGTGCTGGGTGTGTGTGCAAGTGTGCCCAAAATTCCAAAAGGAATTGGAGAAGAAATGGAGGTGAAGGGATTGCAGCTTAGTCATTCCCCATGGGGAGTGTTTTCTCCTCTCCCTTTCTGGTTCTCTGCCTTTCTCTAGTGAGCACTTGCACCCTCTGACAAAATTTAAAAATCAAAAAAATAAAGATATTTTCTTGATATTTGAGAGGTCCACGACAAGTGTACAAATAGAAGCTTATGTACCATTTTAAATCAAGCTAATGTAATGTTAAATAAAATGTTTTCTTTCATTCTACCTTGAGAAGTATGTCTTCATGACAACCTGAAATGGCAGGTGTGAATTTAGTATCCCTGGACTCCTTGGGATTCTGAATCATGTACGTCTTGAAGAAAGTAGTCTTTGATCTTAGTCACATTCCTGATCTTCTACCCCTGCTCCTTTACTGAGCCTTGAGAGGCTTTATGTATTAATGTGTGGATTCTTAGCATGAATGTCCAGCTTCACACCAAACAGTTGTGCCTTGGTTAGTCCTTGGGCTTACAAGATGCAGTAGAAAGGCTCTGTATGGGCACGTCTCCTTGGCTTCACAGACACCTCACCTATGGGTAAATGTATGACCAGAAGAGAGCCACAGTGGAAACCCCGGAGAGGAGGGCTCTATTATATCCTGAATGAGAACTCTGAGGAGAGATTAAGACAGAGAAGTGATCAAGACCTTGGGCCTTCACACATTTGGAAGTCAAGAAGAGGTGAATGAGGCAGAGGGTCTAAGTTCCATTAGGGAAAAGATTTTTTTTTTCTGTTCTGGTCACTGCCGGCTACCCAGTTTTTAGAATGAAATGAAATACATATTTCAGATATATAATACAGAGTTTGTGTTGAATGCTAACATTCTATGATTAAAGAAAAATTAAACCTTGACAACTCAAAGAACAAATCGTGAAGTCAGCAAATGATTCATTTCTGTCGTCTTTCCCGTCTCCCATAACTAGCATGTCTACTTAGTCATAATAAGCCATCTGCTATGCTCTGGTTTACCCTGAGGCAGATAAAGCTTTAGAACCATGTTTTTTTTTTAAAAAAAAAGGTATGAGGACCTGAGGAGTTGAGCACAGTGAAAAATAGTTAAATTTTAAGCAAATATCAGTGTGTTTCTGATCATTGGCCAAGATTGTAAGTAGAATAAGAAGAGACCCTTTTGAATCATTATTTTGGCTTTGGAAAGGCTGATTTTGCTTCAAGGTTCAAAACTGTATTACTAAGATGATGAGAATGCTGGATATATGTTACTGGCTGGGAATAGTTAACCTGTTTGTGTTTTCCTCCGTTGCTAAGATTGTCTTTGCTTCTGCTTAGGCTTCCTAGTCTGCCCTTCTCACGCGTCTTGTGCTTTTCCCCTTAGGGTACCTTTCATAGCCAGCAGGCATTGGAATATGGCACCAAACTTGTCGGAGGCACCACTCCCGGGAAAGGAGGCAAGACACATCTGGGCTTACCAGTCTTTAATACTGTGAAGGAGGTAATTCATGGTACCCAAGCTTAGTAAGAAAAGCAGGGAAAAAGTGAGCATTTTTGGGGTAGAGATTTTAACTGTGTTCCTTTTGGGAGAGTCACTATCTATCCAATAACATAGAGAACTTTGAATCTCACTAAACACTAGTGTGTCATTTTTATTTACAAGCATGCATCAACTATTAAAGGAAGAAGTATGGGGGGCTGGCATCTTTTTAGCTTATTATCTTTTCCTTACCTTTCTCCTTCTAGGATGTTAGTAGTACAGATATCAGCATCCCCCAACCCCCAGCTCTTATTGAGTATGGACTGTGTGGCAGGCACTGTGCTAGGTGCTTCATATACATACCCTATCCAGGCCTCACCACAACCCTCTGAGGTAGGTGCTGTCATCCTCCCCAATTTAAAGGCAAGAATACTGCTAGTGTAGAGAAGTTAAGAATCTAGCTCATAGTCTTACTGCTGATAAATGGTAGACTTAGGATTGCTCAGAGTGAATAGTGTAGTCCTGTTTGAACAAAATGATCTGCAGAGACAGATTGACAATCGAGGGTCCTAGATTCTTCCCTTATTTGCTGATTTTTTTCTCTTCCTTTTTCCTTTCTTTAATTTTTTTTTTTTTTTTTTTTTTTTTTTTTTTTTTTTTTTGGCTATAATGTGTGTGCTTGCACATGGAGAGAGACAAAAAGAGAGAACAAGTGGGAAATCACCCCCCTGGCAGGCACAGCCATGCTGCAATCCCTTCTCCATCTCTCTCTCTTTTTTTTTTTGTTGGAGAGATTTTCGCTATAGGGCGCGTGTGCTTGCCAGACAGACAGAGAGAGACAGAGAGACAGAAAGCGAGAAATCACCCCCCAGGGGGGATGGTCACGCCGCAATCCCTTCTCCTCCATTCTCCTCTCGGGATCTTGGACACGCACGCACACGCGCCCGGCGTGAGTTTTAAGCCACCGGGTCCGGGATGCGAACCGCTGTCGACTACATGGGAGTCCAGCGACATAGCCATTACGCTAACTGCTGGTTCCCTCCATCTCTCTCTTCTTAAAGGATTTTTGGCATGCATGCACATGCACCTAGCTTGTTTATCAAGCTCTTGGTTTGGGACTTAAACCATGTGGTCAGCCATGTGGGATCTAGCTGCCTTACCTACCAGCCCATAGAACTGGTCCAACCCTCTTAAATTTTATTATAACTGCTTTATGACCTTGAGATACTGAAAGAGGAGCTGTTTTGTTTTTTCTTTCTAGAATTCTTCTAGATAGACTTTTCCTTTGTCTTGAACTTTTTTTGTCTTCTTTCAAAGAAAGTTTTTGTTGCTAAGTAATTAATTTATTATTCATAGTGACATAAATGGATATGGCATTTGGAATATCCTGTATGTTCCTTGACAGGTACTGTTTATTTCTCACCTGTTCAGCTCTTACAAAGAGCATTCTATGTGAGTAGGGTAGTGTGATTAGCCAGTACTCGTCACAGTCCAGCTTTTGGCAGTCTGTGTACCCTTAGGGGGAAGAGAACTGTGAGACAGATTTTCAGTTAAATACTTACATGACTGTGATCTGACATTATTTGGTTTCTAACCTAGTTTATTTATTTATTTTTTTCACTTTGCTACTTCTCTGTCATCACCCTGAACGGAGTTTTTAAAAAATTATTTTTAATAATTGGCATCACTTGTAGATGATCTGTCAGCCTCCTTAGACTTGGTTCTTCTGTCAAGATACCTCTTTATTAAGGGTGCAGTAGGTAAAGCTTCTCAGTCTTTGGGGATGTGGGGAATCATTAGAGATGATTCTCAAAGATAATGTTTTTAACATTTGCCCCTTTCCTAGTTGTACCTGTATATTCTATAGCTTAGTATTCGTATCCATTGTGAAATAACACAGTGCAGCCTTCCAAAGGTTTATAGCTTGATTACGGTAGAGTTTCAGTGGTTCTGGGGCAGCCGGTTTAACTGACGATAGTGGACACTTTGGAATCAGATATACATAGGTTTACATTTTTGTTCTACCACTTCCTAGCTATCTGACCTCATGTAGTTATTTAATATCTCTTGGCCTTGGCATCTTGATTTTTAAATTGGGGATACTAAACACTCAGGATTATGATGAAGCCTTAATTGAGACTTGCGTGGGTCTCACGGGCCTGGCACAGAATAGATACTGCTATTCTTAGAGAATCAGAGATCATTGACAGTCTCTGTCTTCAAGAAGTTTCCATTACAGTGGAAGAGACATGGCCACACATAAAGTGGGCAGAAGGATAACTATGTATTGATAATGTATAAAATTCCAGTGCAGGCTCATGCTCACAGAGACAACAGTGGTAAATTGATGATCTCCAAGTGCTTTGCATCCTGAAGGGTGATAACAGTCGATCTTAGTGCTTATTTGATCCACATTCTTATTTTACGGCCATTTATACATTTAATTTAATTGGCTTATTTCTAATAAATGTGCATTCAGAGTAAAAATTGTCAAGTAAAAAACTTTATTTTTGCTGTCCTTTGATCGTATTTCTCAAGTATGACTTTTTTTTTTTTTAAAGAAGTTTTTGCTATAAGGCGTGTGCGCTTGCCAGAAAGACAGAGAGAGACAGAGAGACAGAAAGCGAGAAATCATCCCCCAGGGTGGATGGCTACACCGCAATCCCTCTCCTCCATTCTCTTCTCGGGATCTTGGGCACACACTCACACGTGCCTGGTGTGAGTTTAAGCCACCGGGTCCGGGACTCAAACCGTGGTCAGCTACATCGGAGTTCAGTAACATAGCCATACGCTAACTGCTGGTCCCACATATTTTTAAATAGATGTTTGAGAGCTGAGTTCTGAGGTCCAGTAGTTCCTCTCCTGTGAAGGTGCAGGGTCTTTGGTACTGAATAGGTGGTAGTATCTTGGTCAGCAGGAGTCTGATATTAGACAACAAAAATGAGCATGGCCACAGGAATGAGAGGACACAAAAGTGAATTATGAAGTGCTTTCTGGTTTTCTGACATGCTGTTGCCCAAGGGGGTGAGATGTCTTAGAACCTTTCAGTTCATAGTAGCTTCAACAAACAGAAGAAGCTGTGCTTGGTTCTGCTCTTTTTCTGACATTGTAGTGAACTTGGAAATGGGAAGAATGAAGACATCCTATGTCTCCATGCTTGACCCCAAGACATTGTTAAAATCATGGTTATTGAACTTATTTTATGAGGTTTATGACTTAACCAATAATGAAGTGCTTCTTGGTTAATGTTTCAGGCCAAAGAGCAGACAGGAGCGACAGCATCTGTCATCTACGTCCCCCCTCCTTTTGCTGCTGCTGCCATTAATGAAGCTGTTGATGCAGAAATGCCCTTGGTCGTGTGCATTACTGAAGGTATCCCACAGCAGGACATGGTGCGGGTCAAGCACAAACTGCTGCGCCAGGGAAAGACAAGGCTAATCGGGCCGAACTGTCCTGGAGTCATCAATGTGAGTGTGGAAACAAGCAGCCCAGACTTAGCCTCTCAGGCTGAACAGCTTTGAATAGTTCAAGTGTGTTTGTGTATCAGACCTGTGAGTTACAATTTTTTTTTTTAAACTTCTGAAAATATCATTTACTTTCTTTCAGCCTGGAGAATGTAAAATTGGTATCATGCCTGGCCATATTCACAAGAAAGGAAGAATTGGTGAGTATGTTACCTTTTTATAAATGAACAAAACAAATTCTTCACCCTAAACTCTCAAACTCATAAAGGGAATTTGTAACTGTGTAGAACAAATTCATCCTAATTAATGTAACTTAGTAGAATTGACCAGCAGAGTTCTGAGTCAATCTATAGGCTAAATGGAATGTGCTTATTTAAGAAGCAATTACAATTCTATAGAATCAGTGAAGATTTTTGGGAGGAGAGGCTTTAAGGATATGCCCATGTTAGCTACTCAGAATATTTACAGTTTAGTTTACCATATAATGGTCTATCATATATGATCTAATATTTTTCTATTCTCTTCCTTTAAGGTATTGTGTCCAGATCTGGCACCCTGACTTATGAAGCAGTTCACCAAACAACACAAGTTGGATTGGGGCAGTCTTTGTGTGTTGGTGAGGGACTTTTACTAACTTCATTTTATTGGAGTGTAGTATCTTCATTGAATGAGGGTAGTAATAACTATTGATTTGATTATTTACAAGTGGTTTTGATAACATCTTATTAAAAAGATGTGATGGTCTTGAGTTAAATTTGCCTCTGTGAAGCTCTTCTGTGTTCTTTCAGGATTCGTGGCCCAAAGACTTTTTTTAAAAAAGTTTATTCACTTATTTTGTGAATGAGAAAGATACAGAGAGACAAAGACAGGACTCCTGGCAAGGTTTTGATGCTGTAGTTCCCCCTGCCCAAACCACAACCTCTGTCAGTCCCAGAAAATGGGCAGATGCATGCCCAGCATACTCAGGGAGGTCTAGATGCAATCCAGCAACTTCCCCATATACTCAACCTCATAGAGTGTTGCATCTCATTGCTGTGCCATGGTCCAGCACCAATGTTCATGATCTAAGATTTGAGTTCTAGGTGAAGAACAAACATCCTGGAGTATGTGCCTGGACCCTGGAGAGCCTCAGTGTTTGAAAACCTCGCTTATTTTGTGTTCTGTGAAGCAATGGTTATTCATAGTAGGACTTTTGTTATCATTGTATTGGATCATCAGAAAAATCATGACTTTTTTTTTCCCCTGCAAAAATGCATCATGGCTTTTCTGACAACCCAATAATAAGGAATAGAACTTCACAGTTGAATGTTTTTTGCCATTTACTATCTCATTCTTTTTTTTTTTTTGGAGAGGTTTTCACTATAGGGCGCGTGCGCTCACCAGACAGAGCGAGATAGAAAGACAGAAAGTGAGAAATCACCCCCCAGGGGAGATGGCCACGCTGCAATCCCTTCTCCTCCAGTCTCCTCTTAGGATCTTGGACACATACGCACACGCGCCCGTCGTGAGTTTAAGCCACCGGGTCCAGGACTTGAACCGTGGTTGACTACATGGGAGTCCAGTGACATAGCCATGACACCAACTGCTGGCCCCTCATTTTTTTTTTTAATTACTTACTATGTAAATTCCACTTGTTACTATATTTTTAAATTTGACCAGAGAGAGAGAAAGGGAAAGTGAGAAAGCAAGCCGCCAGGTTCAGGACTCGAATCATGGTCGTGCCCTGTGGGAATCCAGTGCCTTTAACCACCATGCTACCTGCTGGCCCCTACTATCTCATTCTTAAGACAACCCTCTGAAGTGGCTCTGAGCTGAAAAAGTTGGTCAGACAGTTGAGGTAGAAGAAGTTTAAGTTCCCCAGGAGCTCTCTTTTGCCACAGTTTAAAAAAAAAAAAAAATCATTGCATCCTACTTTAAAAATATAAATTCCAGTCTAGGCAGTGGTGTGATGGTTAAGTCAGCTAGATCCCACATGGCCAACTATCTGGTTCCAGTCCTGGACCCACTAGCTTGAAAACATACTTTGGGTGCATGTGCACACATGCCCAAAATCCTAAAAGGAGGGAAAGGTAGAAGAGAAGGGATTTCAGTGTGACCATCCCCCATGTGGGATGCGTTCTCACTCCGTCACCACCTGTCTCTCTCTCTCTCTCTTGAGTCAGCATATGTACCCTTTGGTAAAATTAGAAAAGTAAAAAATTTCAGGAAGTTATTACATTTTAAAATAATTTCAATATTTTTTTGCCAAAAGCCAAATATCTTAGAATATACTTGAAAATCCTTTCAGAAATATCTTTTATAATAAAGTCATTATAAAATGTAGCCCCAACATATGATTGTTAAGACACACATTTAAGGAGTTAGCATGTAATGTGGCGGTCAGGGCTCTGGATTCCCACGAGGTCGACCGTGGTTCTAATCCCACACCTGGTGGCTTACTTTCTCACCCCTGCCCACCTCCATCTCTTTGATGAGCACACATACCATAAAGTGAATTAAAATAATACTGATAAATAATAAATTAAATAAATATTTCTTAAAAAAAGAGACATACATTCAAAATTGAAAACATTAACTGAGCTTTCTGTGTGCAAAACGCAATCTTAGGAACGGTAATTTAGTATGATAGAGAATAAGGAAAGGTTTTGAAGCAGATTTGTCTATTCTGTCTTCTTCAACTTCAGTTTTTTAATCTGTCAGTGTAGTATAAGAATGCCAATCTCACAGAGAAGTTGGGAAAATTAAGCAATAATGAATCTAATGTGTGCCAACCCCCAAGTCTTTACATATGGTTGGCACTTAATAAATGCTAGTTCCCTTTTCAACTTTTGTTTTCAGAGGTTCACTGAAAAGTAAGAAATCAGTCTTCTCCTCAGTAAGTTTAGTTTAAAAAGGTAGAACACGTAAAAACAACCAAAAATACCTAAAAAAAACCCTAACTGAAGAAAAACAAAGTACTATTTTTCATAAAATTTTAATTTGTTGTTTATACTAAGATAATCGTACATTATAATTAGGACAAAGCATGTCTTCAAAATTTGTTTTTGAACTTTTGAAGTACTGGTCAATATATCTTTGTAAAATCCTTTTGATATTTTCAAAAATAAAAATAAATAAAAATTAAAAGGTAAAACACGGAATCCAGTCTGTGGGGAAATACTCTTTCTTAAATGTCATGTGTTTGGCATAGTGGTTACGTCACTGGACTCCCACATGGCCAACCTTGGTTTGAGTTCCAGACCTGGAGGCTTGAAACTCAAGCTGAGCATGTGTGCGTGCATGCCCAAAATCCTGAGAGGAGAAGGGATTGTGTCATGGCCATCCCCCCCTGGGGAGTGGTTTCTTGCTTTCTGTCTGTCTCTCCAGCGAATGCACGCGCCCTAGAGCAGAAAAATCTCTCTTAAAAAACAAAAGTCATGTGCTTGAAGTAGAACCCTTCTGTGCAGGATCTGTCATCACCCTCTGGGTGTAAAGGAAAAGGGGCCAGGGCACCCTTCAGCATGTCTCTCATCAGCACCGTGTCTTACTGTGAGTGTTTTTTTTTTTTTTTTTCTTTTTTTAAAGAGTTTTTTGCTATAGAGCGCATGTGCTTGTCACCCCCCCCCCCCCCCCCCCCCCCCCCCCCCGGGGGATGGCCACACCGCAATCACTTCTCCATTCTCCTCTTGGGATCTTGGGCATTTGGGCATGCACTCACATGCTCCTGGCATGAGTTTTAAGCCACCAAGTCCGGGACTCAAACTGTGGTCGACTACATGGGAGTCCTGCAACATAGCCATTACGCCAACTGCTGGTCCCATTGTGAATGGTTTTTCTGCAGCATGTGGGAGGAAAGAGGCTCAGTAAAGGAGTTGAAATGAAAAGAGGGTTGTGTTTGATTATCAGGAACCAAGCACCATTTGGTATTTACACACTACTGCAGACAAAAATAAATGTAGTATTTTGTGATTTTTGAATGTTAAATGCTAGCATGTTGCTACATTTAAAAATATTAGGAAGAGGGGTTGACAGGTGGTACAGTGGTTAAGGTGCTAGACTCCCACATGACTAACTGCAGTTCGAGTCCTTGACCTGGTGGTTTGCTTTCTCACTTTCCCTTTCTGTCTTTCTCTGTTTCTCTCAGTTCAAATTAAAAAAAAAAAAAAAGAAAAAAAAAGATAAAAAAAAAGATATTTTTAAATGAAATTTAAAAATAAATAATAAAAAAACATATGTTAGGGAGAAGGGATAGGCAAAATGGGAAACCAGTTGAAACATTTCTTGACCTAAATTCCATGGCTTATTCTGAAATTATCAGCTGGTACTGATATCCTTTGACTTTTTCAGGTATTGGAGGTGATCCCTTTAATGGGACAGATTTTATTGACTGCCTCGAAGTCTTTCTGAACGATTCATCCACAGAAGGTATCATATTGATTGGTGAAATTGGAGGTAATGCAGAAGAAAATGCTGCTGAATTTTTGAAGCAACATAATTCAGTAAGTTTGTGTTTGGGAGAACTATAGCTCTTTGCTCTTGAATAATATCTATCAGAAGCTTGTTTTTGAAGTAATTTTTACTTTTTCAGAGGTTAATTTTTCAAGAAAATATTGTAGATACAGTTAAATCTTTCTGAGCTGGGCCTCCTGTACTGGACACTCAGAAAATTCTGGATGTTTCTGGGTTGATTCTCCTCCCCCTTTCCCACAATGCCCGTTTTCCCCTCTGAATTCTCCTCTCCAAGCATCACCCTACACTTGGTGGTAGGTAAGTTGGCCTCCTCCTGAATGGAGATTACTCAGGCCATCAGCTTGGCCTGCAGACTTATGTGTTTCACTTGTCATTGTTGATCTTCCTTCTGTTCTTAGGGGGGATATAATTGTTCTTTTTTTCCAGGCTACCACCTTCTAAAGATCCTATCCTTTATACCCTTTTGCAAGATTTTGCTTCTCTTTACCTTTAGTCTTTCCTTGTAGAATCTTGCCTTCTTCTATCTTCAGGTATTTTCCTTCAAAGATCAAGTAGAGGGAACCAGCAGTTAGCGTAATGGCTATGTTGCTGGACTCCCACGTAGTCGACCGCGGTTCGCGTCCCGGACCCGGTGGCTTAAAACTCACGCCGGGCGCGTGTGCGTGCATGCCCGAGATCCCGAGGGGAGAATGGAGAAGGGATTGTGGCGTGACCATCCCCCCTGGGGGGTGATTTCTCGCTTTCTGTCTCTAATGTCTCTCTCTGTCTGTCTGGCGAGCGCACGCGCCCTATAGCTAAAAAATCTCTCTCAAAAAAAAAAAGATCAAGTAGAAAAGGTTTCTTAAATTGTATCCTCTGGTCTCTCCCTTTGAATTAAATGGAAAGGAGTAGTGTGGCATCACATCATAATTAGCTCCACTCCTGGTCTGAGGAAGGGTGGTGGGAGGCGAGAGACGAGGCACAGTAATGACTGAGCAGCTCAGTGCCCACCAGCCCTCTCTTGGTAGACATGTGCTCTGGCCAATGTTGTATCTGAGAACTGTGAGGAAAAACACGCAAATGGTTTCCAGAGTTCCTCTGACACTAATGAATGGGGGAGGAAGCATCTTCAGGAGGCAGGCAGGTGGGTGGGGATAACTTTCTGTCTATGCTTGTGAAAAAAATTGCGTGAAAGAACTAAATGGCACAGACTACTGGCAAGTTAGAGGAACCAATAGTGTCACCTTCAGGGTGGTATACACACAACAATGCATATTTATCTGTGCTTTAAGCAATTTTAAAGGACTATTCTTTTTAAGTTTCTTTCTTTTGAGAAGGTGGGGGCACGCCCAACAGAGTTTTTACTCCATGCTCCAACCCCAGCTTCCCTCAGCCAGGATTATGGGCATGCATGTGCATTCAGCATGCACAGGGACACCTTGGATGTGAACCCAGGACCTTCTGTATAGTTTCAGCACTGTTGATCATTGTGTTACCACTGTGCCACTGCAGTTGGCCAATCAAAAGTCTCTTCTGAGTAAATTTAATTTTCTTCTGTGATGATTTACAATTTTAACCTCCATATAAGATGTGACCCAATTTCCCTTCACTCTTTTGGATCTCTTTAGTTACTGTTCATTCACTTCCTAATCCCCAGCAGTTTGGCTTCTGTCTGCTATTTAGAAGTTATGTGACCTTAGGAATGTGTTTTAACCTCTCTGCCTCACTTACATAATTGGCAAAATAGGGAGACAGTGGTACCTGCCTTACAGAATTGTTGTTAACGGTTGTGAAATTTAAGTAGCTTAATGACATAAAGCATAGTAGTACCATAGGAAGCTTCTTAGTGAGCTTTTTTTGTTGTTGAATTTTCTTACTTTCCTGACGTTGTTAGTGTAAAAGTCACTAGGGATCTCAATTCATTCTTCATCTACTCTGTCCTCTTCATTTTTCTCCCTGTTTTCCTCCTCTTTATCCTTCTCTGGACCTACCTTCTGTACCCATAGCTTAAGTGTGAATGATACTATCATATAAACAGAATCACACTTCATGCAGTTCTCACAGCGGACAGGTGAGAACTCCTTTTATCTCTCTTGGCTTGTTTCTCCTCCCTTATTCAAGGTCTGTCTCAGACCTCGTTGGTAAATCTAGCCTCAGAGCCTCACCTACAACTAGTTCCTCTGCTTGGGTTTGGCCCTCATCTCATCCTATCTGGACCATGTCAGATAGTTTCCTCCCTGATGTCTACGCCTTTTTCAGTTAGCCTTCTTTCCTGGGTGGCCCTGCTTGTAGCCACCTAAATTATCTGCCATGCTGAAGCATAGACGTTGTTGTAATGGGAAACTGGATACAGTGTTTCCCATTACACATCAGATGAAAGCCAGTTGTAGCAGGATATTCCACACAACCACCCTAACTTCCCTGTTAGGTCAGTGTCCCACCTGATACCAGTTTTCATTTTTGGTTGCCTTTGCTTATCCTCCTCCAAGCCATGCTTAATATGTGACTCTTATTCTAGACTGACCTATGGATAGCAGGAAACTGGTATCTCTGGTTCTCCAGCATAATAGGTACCAAATGTTGAATAAATGAATGACTAAAGTAGGTTGTTAGGAGATTGAAGTAAAATATTATTAGATTTTCTTGAATTAAAAAAAGTTGTAAGCACCTATTATAGTAGCAGAAAATTGGAAGTAACCTAATTGCTCATCAGTTTATATCTGGTTAAATTAACTTACCATGTGAAATGGGATATTATGAAGCCATAAAATTAATAAGGCAATCTTGCAGGGCCTGAAATGGAATAATCATCTATACATATTTTTAATTAAAAAATCATATAGAATATAAATAAAAGAAACTCACAATTTAGGTAAAAATTAACTTTTTTTTTTTTTTTTTTAGGAAAAAAAGAATTAGGCTAATATACCTGTTAAAGTGAATTTTAAAATATACATGGTCCCAACTCTGAGTCTTTTGAGTAGCTTGGAATTTAGTAGAAAAAATGTTTTAATCAGCAATGTTTTCCTGTTCTTGTTTAGTTCTTATAGAACTTTTGCTTTTTTCTGTTTTTAGTTTGGTTTTTTGCTTTTTTCTTTTTTTTGTTGGCCATAGGGTCTGTGTGCTCACCAGAGAGAGAGTGAGGGAAAGTGAGAATTCACCACCCTTTGGGATGGCCATGCTGCAATCCCTTTTACTCTAGTCTCCTCTCAGAATATGGAACTAGTTTTTTTCTTTTCTTATTATTATTTATAAATTTAATCACTGTACATCATTTAGATTATAAAGAGACTCTACCCAACACGATGTATTGAGGACCTAATGTGTACCAGATTCTGGGTGAAGCAGTTCAGATGAGATTAAAGTATAAAATGCTTGGAACAATACTGGGCCTGCAGCAAGTGCTCAGGAAATGTTATCTGTTGCTATCACTACTGTTATTGTTACAGTGACAATAAATATTTGAGAAAGTAACATTAATCCTTATCTTACCTTTTTAATAAGACACTTGTTTTTCTTCTACAAATGGGCATACAGCCAGTGAACAAAGGAGTGAGATTCATACCCAGGGCTGCCTGACTTTTCCATTCTATTGTGGAAAGGTTGGGAGTCAGATCACAGGGGTTAAGGTCAGAGAATCAACAGTCCCGGGCATATGCTTAGAATATACTGATAGCACCCGAACTCATCTTTCTGTTTTTAGATTTTCACACTTCTTATTTCTGTGTCCCATTTTCATATTACACTTCGCCATAGTCTTCTAATTTTATATGTCTCTGCCTAAAAGACCTCTAGTGACTCTGTAAATGGGACAGAATGTACATTTGTTTGACATTCTAGGTGTACCATAATCTTACTCTAACAATATTACCATTTTGGGGCCTGGCGGAGAGGGATCAAGTAGAAATTAATACCATTCAAATATGAGGTTCTCATTCTATGCAGTGCCCATGCGTTAATGATTAAGTGACTTGTGGAATCTTTTTAACACAACCTAAACCCACTCTTTACCTTATACCCACTCTTTGCTTATGACAAGATACCACATGCAAAGTTGTTCTCAGTGGTGTTGGGACAAAATTTCATGGCTTAGATACCATGTCACTTTTTTATTGTTTCTTATCTCCCATGTCAGTAGCAGATAGGAAGACAGTTTTCTCTTATCATCCTTACATGGCAAGCTGCTTTTTTTTTAACCCTGTATCACAGGTACGACGTAGGTGCTGGGCATACAGAAGTAAAAGAGAACATGATCTCTGTCTTCAGGGAGTGTGGTTTAGTCGTGGAGCGTGTAGGATTAGGTTACAGCCAGGGTACTGAATATAACAGCAGAAGCATGCACAAAGCATAGCAGGGTCACAGAAGAGATGATCAGCTGTAGGGCTCTGTGCAAAGTGTGGAATGAAGGGTCAGGAAAGTCTTATGGGGGAACAGGAGGCTTGAGCCAAGTCTTAAAAGTTAAGTGGGAATTTGCCAGATATCCAAGAAGGGTGAGGACATTCTAGGCAGAGGCACAAAGGTGGAGTAGTCTGGGGCCATTGGAAGATAAAGAGGAAGGAAGACCAGAGGGTGTCAAAGTGGAGGTAAGCATGTCAGCCCAGGCAGCACCTTGCAGGCTGGCACCTCGGCATGAACCAGGGTTGGCAGTGAAACCAGACTCATCATCATTCACTACCATGTACTGTGGTAATTTAAAGTCAGTTTTACTTAATAATGTCTTTGCTAAAGCAATAGAAATTATGAATTGTATTAAATCTCCACCCTTTCATCAGTATTTTGTGATAAGATAGGAAGTAAAGCGATTTTAAAATAGAGTTGTGAGCCAGACTAGCTGCTTTTATCACAGAACACCAGTTTTACTTGAACATGACTGGCCAACAAACTGGTTGTTCACACTTGAATATTTGGCAGGTCTTTCATCAGAAATAAACAAAGCAGGGACCAGCAGTTAGCATAATGGCTATGTCGCTGGACTCCCATGTAGTTGACCGTGGTTCGCATCCCAGACCTGGTGGCTTAAAAACTCACGCCGGGCGTATGTGTGTGCATGCCCAAGATCTCGAGAGGAGAATGGAGGAGAAGGGATTACGGCGTGGCCATCCCCCCGGGGGGTGATTTCTCGCTTTCTGTCTCTGTCTGATGAGCGCATGCACCCTATAGCAAAAACCTCTTCAAAAAAAAAAAGAAAAGCAGGGCTATAGCTTAGTGGTTAAGGGAGCCAGATTCCACATGGCTAACCATGGTTCGAATCCTGGCCCCAGCGGCTTGAAAAACATGCCAGGTACATGCACGTGCGTGTCTCAAATCCTGACAGGTTAGAGACTGGAGGAGGCATCGTGACATAAGCCCACCTGACTAAGGGATGTTTTCTCCCTCCCTCTCTCTCTCTCTTGTTCTGTCCCTGTTTCTCTCTCTGTCTCTGGTGAATGCACATGTCCTCTGGCAATAAAAAAGGAAAAGAACAAAGCAGGTTCAGGCATATGGCACAGGTGGTAGGACGTTATTGTGCAATGCTGGAGCCATATAGGGAGGCCCTGGGTTTGGATCCTCAGTCAGCCAGAATAGGCTGGAATGTGCCCATGATATGCCTGTGATCCTGCTGGCTGGAAGGTTGTGGTGGGGAGGTGGGATCATGGCATGGTGAAACTTTGTCAAGGGTACATGTCTCTCTCTCTCAAGAAAGG
Organism: Tupaia tana; assembly: GCA_026018925.1. Taxonomy (NCBI): domain Eukaryota; kingdom Metazoa; phylum Chordata; class Mammalia; order Scandentia; family Tupaiidae; genus Tupaia; species Tupaia tana. Next base: position 150,932,996 of record JAKSZU010000003.1, read on the forward strand.
GAGGGAGGGAGGGAGAGAGGAAAATGAACAAAGCAAACCAGCAACACCAAGAAAAACAACTGGTAGTATTTCTTGCTAATGCTAAAATGTGAGCTTCCAAGTGAAAGCTTATATCTGCCACCAGGAGGTTGACAACTTTCCCTACTTAAAGGCTTTTCTAATAAGATCGGTGGTGATACTTAAGACTGTGATTTGTGGATACGAAGTCATGAGATGCGTCAGCATTTGGAAGATCTCCATAACTCAGTGATCCAATATTTTCCAACTTACTAATGCCTATTACAGAATCATTGTGGACAGCCAGCTCTGTCCACAGTGGTTTCGTAGTAGAGCATGTAGGATGGGGGCAGCTGGATTCCACATGAGGGAAGCCGGTGGGGGCAACTGGATTCCACATGGTTCACTGTGTGATTCAGGACTCGGCAGCTTGAGAAGCACACTGGGCACATGTGTGTGCTTGACCAAAATCCCAAAAGGAGGGAGAGGTGGAGGAGGAGAAGGGATTTGTGGTATGAACAGTCCCCATGTTGGGTGCTTTCTTCTCTCCTTCTTTGTCTCTCTGTCTGGTGAGTATAAGAGCCCTCTAGCTAAAAACACAGAACAAAACAACACTCATTGTGGGTAAAAGATCTTTTCTGAGTACAACACTGACTAATGGATTTCAGTGTAACAAAGGACACACAGTTCATTTCTGAGATTTCAGATTCCAGCATTGCATCAAACCTTTAAGAAATTACCTTTTGAAGAGGTTTGGGTAGTATCAAAGAATATCCACAGTTGTATCTGAGGCAATTAAAATATTTCTTCCTTTTTCAACTACGTATCTGTGTGAGGTCAGATTTTATTTTTTTATTCAGCCAGGGTAATATATTGCAACGGTTTAAATGCAAAAGCAGATCTAGAATCTGTTTGTCTTTTATTAAGTTAAATATTTAAGAATTACAAAAATAAGTTATAAAATAGTGCCCCTCTTACTAGAACAGTTTTAAAATAGTTTTTAAAAGTTAGTTTATTAAGTGAACAAATAATTACAAATTTTCAGTTTTATTTTCTATTATAATGCAGTTTTATCATTAGATGTAATCTACATAAACAAATGCTCCTGTGAGGCCAGATGGTGATGTAGTAGTAAAATGCGACACTCCATGAGGCTGACTTACGTAAGGAATGTTCCCAGTTCAAGTCTGGAGACCTCTCTAAATATGCTGGGCACACATTTGCCAGTAATCTAGGGCTTGTTGAGTTGGGAAATGGATAACATTGTCAAGACCTTTTTGGGGTTACTCGCTGTCTCTCTTGTTCATGAAATGAATGAATGAATGAATAAATAAAACTTTAAAAATAAAAAACAAAAGCTGTTTGATATCCTTGATAATATAAGTGTAAGGGACCCCCAGACAAAATGATTTGCCCATCCCTGATTTAGAAAGAAGATGAAAGTGCTTGGGTAAAGACTCTCAGGTTTCATTTGTGCTCAACCTTTCTGCCTGACCTGTTTTACCAGGGTCCCTTATTACCTCTGGTCTCCCATTAGAATGTGGTGAACATTTATTGTGAAACTTAACCATGTACTCATTTATTGCTTTATAGTTATCTCTTAACTGGTTGGTGTATAGACATTTTATTTCTTTGACTATATGATAAATCTAAAGCATAAAAAAACTTATTTATTTATTGGTTTTGCTGAATCAAATCAATCTTGATTTCCTTCTTAGATATAGAATTTCAGATTGGAGAGAGCTGCTGGCCCTCCAATCTAGTCGAGCCATTCTGTTTCATAGATAAGAAGGCAGAGATCTGGAGAAGCAGTGTGCCTTTCCAAGGTCATACTGCTTTAGCCAGTGGAAAATTGAGTCTGAATCCTAGGTCTTTTCTAGAATACTTTCCCACCTCATCTTTTTATTTTGGTACATTTATTAAGGGTGAATTTATAATGAATTAAGATACAACATTAGGTTGAAGTCAAACCACCTAATCTGTGTCTTAAGTCATTATTTATCACACATCATATAACATATTTTCAGATATGCTTTTTTGTTTTTCAAATGTTTGTAAAACAACTTTTGCCAGTGAAATTGAAGTTTAGTATTCAGTAGATTTTAAAATGTGCTCAGGATTGTTTTCTGGGTTTGTATAGAAAGTTGATTCATCTCCATGGAGAATGCAGTGGTTTCTATCACAGTGTAATATTTTGTGTTGGATTTTTTTGGAATGAATGTTGGGCTTTCCCTTGCTCAAGTAATTTAGCATTTGCTGGCAGAGTTATGAATGTGAGGTACAGTTTTGATTGAATTTTTCATTAGAGTGAGCAAAATACCACTTTCTTCCCAGGGTCCAAACGCCAAGCCTGTAGTGTCCTTCATTGCTGGTTTAACTGCTCCTCCTGGCAGGAGAATGGGCCATGCAGGGGCAATTATTGCTGGAGGAAAAGGTGGAGCTAAAGAGAAGATCTCCGCCCTTCAGAGTGCAGGAGTTGTGGTCAGCATGTCTCCTGCGCAGCTGGGAACCACCATCTACAAGGTGAGCGCTAACTGGCCTCAGTGTGCTGACATTCCAGGCCACTTCAGTGATGTTCTAGGCTGCACTGGGTGCCCAGAAACTGTGACCTTTTTCTTCTGGATCTTAATCTATTTTTATTTCATTGTGATTTTTAGCATAGCAGTCCTTTGCAACTCTAGTAATGTCCTAATGCCCTAATATCAGGCATGACCTGGAATAATGTTCTGATTTTAAAACTTTCTTCCTTAAACTCTGGGATTTCCTCTTTGTAAGTGGCAACGTATGACATGCCAAAAAAAAAAAAAAAAAAAAAAAAAAAAAGCACTGGAGACCATACATGCCACAAATTTCATTTTGAGGATCTTGGCATGGCATGTACAGAGGACTGCCACATGTATTGCGTTTTTTCCCCAAGGGGGCCCTGGCCCCATAGATTTGTTTCCGGGGAGAGGGATTGGAGACTGAGTAGGAAAAAAACAAAAGTTGGAGTAGAGAGAAGCCTAAAAGAGGATGGTTTAGTATTTAGTTTCCAGCCCGGGTTGAGTTGTGATGATGCCATGGTGGTTTATAGGTTGGAGAGGCACCTTAACAATTTGCACTGATTTTTCCTTTCTAATAGGATGTTGTCGAAATATTTTAAATGGTTTGGTGTCTTTTCCATAATGTCTTTGCAGTAATTTTGTCTCTGAGTGATCATTTAATGCTTTCTTCCCTTTATTTTTATGATAGGCATAGCCTTCAAAATAAAGCAGAGAACAAGAAAGTCCCTGCTTTCAAAGCTTGTTGGAAACAGGCACAAATTGTCTTTCCAAAAGCCAACAGTGTTCAGAGAATATTTAAAAACCCTGAATCGGTGTAGTCCTCTGCCCTTGTAGGGATAATAAAATGGACTCCTTGTTTTATTGAATCTTTGCATATCCTGTCTTTTGGAATATAACACTACTATGTGCATAGTGTTTCAAGAAATCTAGGTGGCTAGTGAGTGTGTGAAGAAGAATTTTATTTGAAAGTGGGAGAAAAGGGAAAAAAGCAAATGCTTAAATTTTTATCAGAGATGTGTGTTCCCACTTTACCCCAGTAAGTGGCAGCAGCTGTCTACACATCTTGCCTCTTATAATCGTTATAGTCTAGAAAAATAGGGTTTTCAGTGTTGTTTCCTTAAATAGTACTTTGGTTAAAGTGTTTATTTCAGGTATTTCAAGGTTCCTGACAATTTTGTCCAAATCCTAGCTGAATCTGAGTTTAGTTCTGTTCTCTGAGGAACTAAGTAAGCCTGCTCCCATTGTCTTATTAAGAGGGTGGGTTATAGTTGATGTATAGCATTACAGCTCAGGTGAGCATGTTGAAGTCTGTCAACTCTTAATAATAATACTTCAGTGAAAAATGAGTGTTATTTAGAGGCCCTCTCTTAGCTTCTGGGTTTAGGAGACATAAAGTTGAAACTCTGCATTTAGCTTAGTGAAATTCAAGCTGTCACAGACTAATTTGAAAGCTGTTATTTTATGTCCAAGCACCCTCATCCTGGTACATTTGACTTTTGTAACTTGGTTGTTCAAAGGATCCCAAAGAGAATAGGTTTCAGAGTCGTTTGACCATGAACACTTTTATCCTCACTCTCTTCTTTCTGTCTCTGTTTTTGAAGGAATTTGAAAAGAGGAAGATGCTATGAAAGAAAAAATAAAAAAGCTTACTAAAACTGTGGAATGAATCATGATCGACATGAGAACCAGCAGCAGTTTCCGTATGTTGTCACTAGTGATGAGCCCCTGGGCCTGATGCTGGTCTGATGTACAGCGGGAAGCCAAAGCAAAGTTTAGAATGTCCTGAATTCAGACATTTTCACCTCATATACCAGAGGCAGCCAATAAATCTACCATTTGATTTGAATATGGCTTTGGAGACTTGTTTTATTCTAATGCGGGGTTTGGGAGGGTGGGAGAAATAGAGTGTGTGTGCGTGTGCGTGTGCATGTGTGTGTGCGTGTGCATGTATGTTTTAATGAACTCTGGAGAGAACATTATAATGAAAACTTTTGAGAGAATGAGGCTGTAATAATTTCACCATGACATTTGTCTGATTAGACATAAGATGACCTTAGCTCTCTTGTGAATCCCGGTTTTCTCATGTGTGTATGTATAGTACTCTCCATCTCGTAGGGTGGTTTGGAAGGCTAGAGATAAAAGTGTAAGGGACCCTGGCATGTAATAAGGCAACTTAATTATCATCAGTGTTTCTGTCACCACTACCACCATCATCATCATCATTGTGATTACAGGCAGAAGCTCACCTGTGTTTCAGTTTCTGCCTAATTGGGAAATGTCTGCCTGGTGGGGAGACAGAGAGTCTGCACTAATGCAGTACTTTCTGTGATTCTGTAGAGGGCTCTGTTCCTCCTCATCCTCTCTTCTTGAGGTTTAAGATATTCCCCCTATGAAAGCTGGAAAGCTGTTAGTTGTCATCCTTCTTTGTGTTTTAAAGGGAGCTGATGAACAAGAAGAAATTCTAAACAAGTCAGAGAGGGTGTCAGTCATCAGAAACTTGTGTTTTGGAAAGAGAAATGCATAAAATGTTTTCTAATTACTCTTAAGGAAAAAAATGTGAGCTTCCAAAAATATAAAGGAGAAGCCCCCGAAGAAAGGCTGGCTGGGGAGTCCTTCCTGGAGCGGAAACATTGAGACCAAAGAGATGTGCGAAGAGAATGACCCCCACGTGAGGGGAACAGCCTGTGCAAAGGCAGGGAGGGTGAAGATAGAAGCCCCACTTTATGAAGATCTTCAGATGAAGGAACATTGGATGAACTGGAGGAAGTTAGAGGAGGAATTTGGGGACTTGGGAAATGTGTTTTGGATATCCTTATGACAATGCCCAGGCAGTTGTCGAGGGCACCGGGGCAGGTAGGTTCACAGCCGAAGGCATGGATTCACCCAGCACCAAAGGACACATAGTGATTGACTTAGGAGTCAAGCAGTCATTGCAGAAACTCCCTGAATATGCTAGATGGTATTGGGGTAGTACTGGTTTTATATAATAATTTTGACAATGCTCCTTTCTCCTCTGCTTTCTGAGAGTTGGTATAAGTTTGGTATTATTTCTTCCTTAGATTTAATAGAATTTACCAATAAAATCACCTGAGCTTGAAATTTACTTTGTGACAGTTTTTGATTATTAATTAAATTTCGTTGATAGATAAAGGCCCTTCAGGTTTCTTATTTGGCTCTGTACCATTTTTTGGTTAAGTTTTACTTCTTACTGCAAATTGGGGAGGACTCTTAGGTGAAAAGCTACACACTCAGGGACCAGCAGTTAGAGTAATGGCTATGTCACTGGACTTCCACGTAGTCAACCGCGGTTCGCGTCCCGGACCTGGTGGCTTAAAACTCACGCCGGGCTTGTGTGCGTGCGTGCCCAAGATCCCGAGAAGAGAATGGAGGAGAAGGGATTGCGGCGTGGCCATTCCCCCTGGGGGGGTGATTTCTCACTTTCTGTCTCTCTGTCTTTCTCTGTCTGTCTGGCGAGCACACACGTCCTATAGCAGAAACCTCTAAAAAAAAAAAAAAAAAAAAAGCTACACACTCAGAAATCACATTTTTTTCCTTTTTTGTTTGAGAGGTTTTTCTATAGGGTGTATGTGCTCGCCAGAAAGACAGAGAGACAGAAAGACAGAAAGCGAGAAATCACCCCCCAGGAGAGATGGCCATGCCGCAATCCCTTCTCCTCTATTCTCCTCTCGGGAGCTTGGGCACGCACACACACGTGCCTGGCATGAGTTTAAGCCACTAGGCCCAGGACTTGAACTGTGGTCGACTACATGGGAGTCCAGCGATGTAGCCATTATGCCAACTGCTGGTCCCAGAAATCACATTTCTTGTAATTCCTCTTTCACTAGCATGTTGCCTCATCTACCTAATTTTGTTTATTCTCTAGTGTTTTCAGGTAATTGTTTTCTTATATATTGCCCAGATTTAATGATTGTTGTCTGCCAGAACATTAATCTGGTTAAGCTATTCCATTGTTATCGGAAGCTGGAACTTCTCCATTGAATCTTTTGACAAAAATGAAAGGGCCTTTCTTCTTATCCAGCCTGACTTGCGTAAGGGAGCAATGACCAGAGTGAAGCACACCCTTCTCAGATGTCATCAGATTTGTCAAGGCATTTGACTGGGAGTGTCTAGACTTCACCGTGCCCTGCGAGAGATGCATGCAATGCCTTTGAGGTTTATCCATATAATAGGTGAAGTTCAAGGCCAAGATGTGAGTAAATGTTGGCAGGCATAAGTTCTTTTCGTCACTGCTGTTTTACTGCTTTGAACATCTCACAATTCCAATCTCTTTGGGTCCAAACATAGACAATGCCCTCTTAAATTCTCTACAGCCTGTTCTGATTTAAGGGGGGCATGGCAACTTTAGAGAAGATCACTAGGAAAAAAAATGCAGCTTCCTATCAATTTCACTTCATCAAGAACTCCATCAAAGCTCCCACGTTGGGCATCTCTGATGGGTGCTCCATCCAACCTATAACTGAGTGCTTATACTCAGAAGCCTGGTGAGATAAATTATAACCCAAAGGAAAACTGAGCTGACAACATGAAGATTGGTATTCATGACTTTAATTCAAGAAAGGAGTTCTCTTTTTTAATAACATGTTACTTCATTCATATTCGCTTATGAAAAGGAAGGCACTTTTTCAGTGGCTGAATTAATGACATTTCAGTATTTGAGAACTTTAATTTTGGTACCAAGGATCAGGGGCCTCTACAATGTGATTTAGTTTGTGTCTTGGCAGTTCCTAGCAGCTGGGAAAGGGAAAGCAGTGATTCAGAGCATAGTGTGTCCTTTTCAACAAGGCACTTGTAGGTGGCAGGTTTCCAGGGATGAAGTGAAGGTAAAGAAGTGCTGAACCTAAAAGGTGTCTCCCAGGACAAAGAGTCGTCCTCAAGCACCATCCCAGAATGTTGCTATAGTTGGCTGCACCCTGAACTAAACCACATATGTTCCCTCCTTCATTTTGACCACTCCGCCTACTTAAAGCCAATCTCCTGACCCAACTGCAGTGGTGCAAGCAGTAGGGTGCCATTGCTAGGGGGCCACATGAGGCTGGCTGTGGTGGCCTGTGCCTATAATCCCAGTCAACTGGGGGCTGCGGCAGAGGACCACAATGTTGAGACCCTGTTAAAAATACCGCTCTTTCTCTCTCATTAAAAAAAAACAAATCCATCTTCTTTTAAGTCTAAATCTATCCTATACTTCCTTTTTATCAATATCTTTACCTGCCTCAAAGCTCTTAGGGACAATCCTTGGTATTTGACCTTCCGTGGCCCAAATTGTCTGTGCTCCTTATGGTATTCGACTGGGTCCTTTATTTATTTTTCCTATATTTGTCTCATGTTCTGAAACAGATTGTCCATTTCTGAAGGACAGAGCTTGCATTTTATGTCTCTGTGTGTCTCTTGGAGTCATGTCCTACACCTATTTGGTGCTCAATAAATAGTAAAGAAAATATAGTACTTTTATACCCCACTCTGCAGGGCTCAAAGGAATTGTTTTATGCACAAAGTTTAGAAATAAAAAGCCAGACCCCAGCAAAATCGCTTCCTTTTGCATTCTTCATTTTGATGATCTCTCTAAGGTGTGGTTTTCTAGATTCTTTATGTCTCTAATATCCTCCTAATTACCTTATATTTCTGTTGTGTCTAATAGATAGTAGGTGACATGTAAGGGTACAAGGCCCCTGGTCACCTAGAGTCATATACCAAAACCTGTCGAAATAATCTCAAAACAAATCGCACCAGAACATTTTGTTACAGACTTTTACCTTGTACCAGATCATTAAGCTTCATAATGTTAATTCATACTGAAAGGAAGCACCAAGAATTGGGGGTGTGCTGGATATAATTCAGCCAGTTGGGATAATATGAATTAGGACTATACTGGGTGAAACCACAATATGTTATTCTGACTTAGGCTCTAGGTGGAGGTCACTGAACGGATGTTATTTGAGATGCTGCTATACTCTTGGAAAGGAGAGCAAAACAGTAGATTTTAAATTATTGAAATTCAGTGTCCAAGGTATTTAAACTTATAAACTTCCCACTGCTATGGCAGAGATGTTCAAAGTCAATCTACTGAACCTTTAACCTGAACTCAAATTAGCCTACACTCTACTTTTGCACAGTAGATAATGGTGATTGTTGAGGAGGTGTCTTCCCCTAAAAGCGATTTTTAAAAAGTGAGGACTGGGACCAGCAGTTAGCGTAATGGCTATGTCACTGGACTCCCACGTAGCCAACTGCGGTTCGAGTCCCGGACCTGGTGGCTTAAACTCACGCCGGGCGTGTGTGCGTGTGTGCCCAAGATCCCGAGAGGAGAATGGAGGAGAAGGAATTGCAGCGTGGCCATCCCCCCCCCCCTGGGGAGTGATTTTTCACTTTCTATCTCTTTGTCTCTCTCTGTCTTTCTGGCGAGTGCATGTGCCCTATAGCAAAAACCTCTCAAAAAAAAAAAAAAAAAAAAAGAAAAAAGAAAAAAGTGAGGACTGACCTGACATTTGTCTCCTCTCTCAGAGAGTCATTAGCTACTCGTTCCTTCAGGACAGTTAGTTACTCCGAATCAGCTCATGGGAAATTCGGCCTCCATTGCCATGGCCTAATCTGGTTCTCAACTTTCTCTGCTGGAAAACACCAACACGGCATATCCAGAAACTCACCTGTGAGAATTCTACTCCTAGCTTCCTTTTTTTGTCCTCAGACTCCATCTTCACCTATAAAATCAAATTAATTAGAAACTAAAGTGTCTCACACAGAGCAGTTTGTTTCACACACATACGTGTGTGTAACATCTGCCAATATGCAGCAAGCAGCAGAATTTTGGAGATCATGTGTCCCCATTTCTCTCACAAGCCAGCTTTGTATCAGAGTCTTTGAGATCGTCTTGCTTTTATAGGATGTCATATTCTCTGAGAGGCCATTAACTGCAATGACCACATCATTAGTCTAGACCTATGAAGCAACCCTAAGACCTCTTACTCAAGCATTGGTAAAATAGATGCAAAATGCTCACTCTATGAGATCAGTCAGTATACCTATCTAATTGACAGCCATATTCTCAGACTGTCCTCAAGTACCTGGCACATAGATGTGAAATACTCCTTGGGTCACGCCTGTAGACTTGATGCCCTGTATTTGTTAAGTGACCAAATTAACTCAGAGTGTCTACATTATCGCTACCTTCTGGATACTGGCCAAAATGGGAATGAGAGGTTAGAAGGAGGTGTTAAGTCTTAATTAGACAGCTCCTCAGGAGTCTGTCTTACCTGCCACAAGGCCACAGGAGGCATAGGATTAGAATATTCTTACCAAGTCAGTGATTTGCCCTTACAAGGCTCAGTAGGGGCCCTGGCAATTTTGAATTCACCACTTTGACTTCTTTTTTTTTAAAAAAAACCATTTAAGTGGAGAGGCAAGTACTCCATTGGGGCTAGAACTAGTGCTTTTAGGGACTAAAGTAATGAAGATTTTCTGCTGAGACTTCACCCTCCAAAGCTGTCCTCTCTGTCTTTTCATTTCTTAAATTAAAAAAAAAAAAAATTTCGTAAGGTATTTTCTTGGCTTTCTGAAAAGCCTCCTTTCTCTTGCTAATTTTCACCTTTCCCTCTTGCCATCTAGGAGACGCAAAGACACCATCAGAGTTTTAATTTTTTGATTTAAAAAATAAATAAAATTTTTTGGTAAGTTTTCTTTTTTTTCCCTCTTTCTCTGTTTTCTTTCCCCTTTTCTTTTACCTTCACCACTTTGCTGCTCATCCTCCATGCAGTGATTGTCTAGACAGGTCTAAGTGAACCCAAGTCAAACACCTGAATACTATTAGGGTAAGAATATTCTTCAAGTCTCACTGAATCTGCTGCATAAAGGGAGAAAAACGGAATGGTAGTGAGTTTGCAGATCACCTCCTCCTGCACTCCTCTGAATGCACAGATTTAACTTCGAGATACTAGGCAGAAACTTATAACCCATCAGATGACCAGAAATCAATGCAGAGGAACAGAAAATATGAGAAACAAAGAAAATACCTCTCCCCCAAAGGAAAAGAATAACTCCTCTTCATCCACAGATAGTACAATGGAACCCATGGAAATGTCTGATAAAGAATTTAGAATAATCGCAGTGACAAAGCTAACAGTGCTGCAAGAGAAGAGAGACAATGAACTCCATAAGATGCAGGAAAAAAGAGCCAATGAATTCCAGGAGGTGAGGAAGTTCTTGCATGATCTGAAAGAGGAAATACTCACCATAAAAAATAATCAAATGGAACTGATAGAGATGAAGGCTGTAATACAAAAAATCATAACCTCCTTTGAAAGTATTAAAAGCAGGCTAGATCATACAGAAAATTGAATCTCAGATGTAGAAGACAGAATCACTGGACTAGAAAACTCTACCCTAAAGACTAAGGAAACAGCCAAAAAAAATGAGAATAATACACAGAAATACTAGATACAATTAAACTTAAAAAGATCCAGATAATCGGTATCCCAGAGGGTGAAGAGACCAATAAAGGCATTGGTAATCTATTCCATGAAATCTTGGAAGAAAACTTTCCAAACTTGAGAGGCATTCAAAGATCCAGACCCAAGAAATACAAAGGACTCCAAATAGAATCAATGTGAAGAAGATCTTCTCCAAGATGCCTTATAGCCAGATTGACCAAAACCACAGACAAACACAAGATACTGATCAGCCATGTGCAAGTCTAGCACTTTAGTTACTACACCTTCGGCTGGCCCAGTGGTTTTTGAAATCACTGGAGCCAGGATTCAAACCACAGTAAACTATGTGGGATCTGACTCTCCTAACAGTCTATGAGTTTGGCTCTCATTTTTTTTTTTTCTATTTCTATGAAAAATGTCATTGGGATTTTGATAGAGTTTGCATTGAATCTGTAGATTGCTTAGGATAGTATGGACAATGTAAGGATATTTGTTTCCCTAATCTATGCACATGAAATATCTTTCCATTTATCTATTTCAATTTTTTTCATCAATGTTTTCTAGTTTTTGGTGTATAGATATTTCACCCCCTTGGTTAAATTATTCCTAAATACTTTATTCTTTTTGATGCTGTTGTAAGTGGTATTTAAGAAATGTTGTTTCATGTAGTTTATTATTAGTATATATCTAATATTACTGATTTTATATATTAACTTTGTATCTTGCAACTTTACTGAGTTAGTTTATTCCAATACATTTTTTTGTGAAGTCTTGAGATTTTCTACACAGAAGATTGTCATCTGAAAACAATTTAACTTCTTCCTTTCCAAATTGGATGCTTTTTATTTATCTATCTTTTCTTGCCTTATTGCTCTCTCTAGGACTTCCTGAACTATGCTGAATAGAAGTGTGAAGAATAGAACCCTCGCTTATTTTTCTTTCTGCCCACTCCTATCACTGCCCCCAGCCTACATACACACTATTAGCCTGATAATTTCCTTCTCAGCTAATCTTAGGTCTGTTTTCTCAGATCCCCTCAATTGATATTTCAGGCCTTTCCCTGCCTTTATTAATTCCCTTTCAGAATAGCAGTCTGGTCATTTTTACTCTAGTAGTTATCACACGTATTCAGCTTAGAGTAATTTGCATGCCTATCAGTTTAATATCTCTCTACCTTATGGACTCTAAGGTTAATGAAAGTAAAGATGCCTTGTTTTGTTCTCTCACATTTGCCATGGTAGACACAGTGTCTGGGACATAGTATGTGTCCACTGAACATTTAACAGATAAATGATGAGATGCTTCTAAGGTGCTGAGTGAAAAGCACTTAACATTACGGTTTAGGTTTTGTTTATTTTTCTTGTTTTTCCATGATTTATTTCATTGCATATTTCTACCCTTGGAAAGCAGGAATTATGTGCTTTTATCATTTGTGTCAGACACATAGATAAGTTCTTGAAAATGTAACAATTTAAACAATGCTCTATGTTGTCCCCAGTGCTACTGAGGTATGTACACAGTGGTTGTGCTGGCTGTTGGCTCTAGGTATATGGAGCTACATCGGAACACTTGGTTTATTTCCACTGGAGTAGCTGATCTTGGGAAAGAATCTTCAAGTTCATGCTACTCTTGGTTTCTGCATTCCTGTCCTTGTAGATGATGGGCTTTAGAAGTAGGAGATAAGAAATTCATGTTCTTGGGGCCAGCATGTGGCACAGTGGTTAAGGCACTGGTTTCCCACATAGCTGAACACGGTTTGAGTCCCAAATCTGTTAGCTTGAAACTTGCACCAGGTGTGTGTGCATGTGTGCCCAAAATCCTAAGAGGAGAATGGAGGAGAAGAGATTGTAGGGTGGTCTTCCCCTGGGGGAAGAGATTTCTCACTTTTTCTTTCTCCTTCTGTCTCTGTCTCTCCAGCAAGTGCACATGCTCTATAGCAAAAATCTACCTCCCCCTCAAAAAAAAAAAAAAAAAAAAAAAAAAATTCATGTTTTTTTTCATTGACAGTTCAAAAGAGCATTCCAAACATTCAATTTTGAGATCCTGAAATTAGAAACAGGAGGATTTCTGGGGGAGCCTTGAAAGAATGCCCATGCCTTGGCCCCAGATGTGATTGCAGCATGATCTCTGAGGTAGGTCTATCACTGAGGTGTTTTAAATGCTTCCAGGTGATTCTAATGTGCAGTCAGGGCTAAGAAACACTGCCCTGGAGGAATAAACATTATTGTGACATTTTTTTGGAGATGGGTTCATAGAATCTCATAAACTGGAACTAGTCTAAGTTTTTGTGACAAACTCAAACAGAGAAGCTTTGCTCCCAGGCTATGATCTGTTTTTGTCTGACACAAATGTAAAAGAAAAAACCCTAACACATACCTTGTGGCCTGAAAAACTTTGGAAGAGAAATAGGGTTTTGGGGTCCAGAATTTCTTGATGGAGTCCTAAAACTCTTCCTCTTATTAGCAGGGCAGGCACGATTTCTAAGGTCTAAGCTGGTGAGGCCAAGGTGATTTGAAATTTGACTGTTTGGAATGTTAGCATATTCAAGAGAGAAATGTTACCAGGAGGAAGAGGCATACGTCTCATTTATCTAGCCTTAAGTCTTTGAACTTAGGATTCTAGGTGCTCATTCAAATTGCAATCAGAAGGCCTGGGTTTGACTTTCAACTTGGTTACTTACCAAGTGTGTGATTCTGGGCAAATCACTTCCTGAGCTTCAAGAAGCTCATTTGTCAGGTAGGCATAATGGTATTCATATACCATATATATATTTTTTTTGTTTGTTTACATTTGCTATAGGCTGGGTGCACTCTCTGGAGAGAGGGAGAGGTGGTAAGAGAGAGAGAAAGCACCCCTCGGGGGGAAGAGCACAACACAGCCCTTTCTCCTCCATTCTGTTCTTGGGATTCTGGACATGTACATGCATGAGCCTGGTGTCTTTTTCAAGCTGCTGGGTCCAAGACTTGAACTGTGCAGTTGGCCGTGTGGGATCCAGCTGCATTAACCACCATGCCACCTGGCTGGCATTTTCATTGGATTATTATAAGGATTAAGTAGATAATGTCTACAAAATATTTTAGCAAGTACCAGGTGCATACCAGGTACTCAACAAATGTTACCTGTTGGTAATAATAAAGGCAAACTAAAGTTCTCTGAATACTACATGGCTAGGCTGCCAAACCCATGAACATTTTATTGGTTCTTTTATCCCCAGCCCCTATGTGAATAACTAAACAGAGTGGGTTGCAGTTTGCTGCTTTCTATGAAGCTGGGGGTAGAAGTGTGGGGAGTGGAGTAAAGTTTCTCAGAAGTGGTTCTAGTGAGCAGAGAACCTTGAACCCACTCTAGATGTATGATCTTAAAGCATTTGTCTGAGCCATTTGGAGGGCTTGTTATAATAGACATGTCTGGGTCCTCTTGCAGAATGTCTCATTCATTAGGTCTGGTAGGCAGCTTCTGTGCTAGACCCCCCATTAGTCTCACCTCCTGGTGTTCATGCTCTTGTGTGTTCTTCTCCCCTTTAGTGTAGACTGGGTTAGTGATTCACCATCAATGAATAGAATGTAGCAACAGTGGTTGAGTATCACTTTCGAGATTACAAGGCTCTGTAGTTTTTATGCTGTTTTCTCTGAGGGGAACTGGCTATGTGTGAGCACTCCTGTGGAGAGGACCATGTGACAAAGAACTAATGTTTCTGGCTGAAAGCCAGCATGGACCTGAGGCCTGTCACCAGCTATAAAGATGAACTTGGAGGCAGATCTTCCCTAAATTGGTCCTTGAGGTAACCGCACCTTGACGGCAGCCTGTGGTAGACTCTAAGCCAGAGGTATTCTTTGAAGCTATGCCCAGACTCTTGACACACAGGAACTATGATATGAAAAACTGAGTCATCAGATTTGGGGTGTAATTTGTTATTTACCAAGAGATAACTAATACAAAAGATCTGGGGTGAAGTAAAAGAACTGCATTTTGAAAAATAAGTTCTTAGGGGGCCTACAGATGATGTTACTGGATTCCTACATGGCTGACTGTGGTTTGAGTCCTGGACCCGGCAGCTTGAAAATCACACTGGGTGTGTTTTCATGCATGCCTAAGATCCCAGGAGGAGATTGGATGAGAAGGGATTGTGACATGGCCATCCACCCTGAGAGGGTGGTTTCTCACTTTCCCTCTCACTGTCTGTCTCTGTCTCTGGCGAGCATACTCTTCCTAAGGCAAACATTAAAAAAATAAATAAATAAAGGGAGAAAAAGAAAAAAAAAGTTATCCGATGATGTGGATGCTGCTTGTCTGGGGATCACGTTTGGAGAACCACTAGTTTATTGTCCTAGAGTAATTCACTTTGGCTTACCAATGACAGCAACGTGAGGTAACTAAGGTATCATTTTCTTTTCTTTTTTTCCCCAGACTTTTGCCATAGGGCATGTGTGCTTCTTGGAGAATGACAGAGAGAGACAAGAAAGAGGGGAAGTGAGAGTCACCTCCTCTCCCAGGGGAGAAGGTCATGCCATAATTTCTTCTCCTTAATTCTCCTCTTGGGATTTTGGGCATGTACACATGTAAGCCCAGTGTGTTTTTCAAGTCACTGGGTCCAGGACTCAAACTGTGGAGTAAAACATGTATGATCTAGCACCTTAACCACCATGCCATCTGCTGGCCCAACGAAGGCATACATATATTTCTCAGATGACAGAGCAGGTGAACAGCAATACACCCTGTTCTCCCTGCTTTCTATATTTACCGGTCTTGTCTACCAACTGAAGAGTTACTTCCTTGGACCAGACATTTCTAGTTATTAAATTCAAGCCCAGGAGCATTTATTGAAAGCTTGATGTGTGCTTGGTGCATAACTTCATTTCAGTAGAAGTGTGAACTTTAAAAAATGTTCTACCATGTAATATCTTGTATAAATTTTTAGTAAACCAAATGGGTGACATTATTCTCATTTTAGAAATAAGAAAATGGAATCATCAAAAGGTAGAGTGAGTTGCTTATAATTGCACAAGAAGGTAGAGCCAGATCCAGAATTAGAACTCCTGTCTCCTGATTCCATAAAACCACCCTTTTCTAACCTTACCCTTCACTCAATATCTATTTTTTGGTTTTTATATTTAATGACTATTTGCTATTTTATAACCTCTAATGTCCTACTCAAGGATTCAGTGGTTGTAAAGAACAGAAACTTCTAAAGTTAAGGCTATTTAATAGAAATCTATAAAATGTTATAAAAACAGACTTTGTATTTGCAATTTTATACATTAAAAAATTCGTGATAGAACATGCATTGTGCATATGGGAGACAGAGAAGGAGAGAGAGAGAAGCACCCCCCACAGGGCTCAGTCATGCCATCTCCTTCCTCCAGTCCTCCAGCTCATCAGGATTCTTGCCTAAGTGCATGCATTCGATGTGTTTTCAGGCCAGCTGGGCCAGGGACTCCAACATGGTTGGCATGTGGCTTCTACTTCTGTGATATGACATGCTACTGTCTGTGCCATGGAGGCTGGGCCTGATTTGTAGTTTTAGAGGATGGCCGGCTTAGACACATGGGGACTGAAATCAGAATGTCCAGACCAAAACTACATATTCAGTTTCTGATTTTTTAAAATTATTATTAGAGATTTTTGCTATAGGGTGTGTGTACTTGCCGGAGAGACAGAGAAATAGAATGGACAGAATGTGAGAAATCCTGGCCTCAGGGAGGTTGGCCATGCCACAATCCCTTTTCCTCCATTCTCCTTTTGGGATCTTGGGCACATGTGCCCGGCATGAGTTTCAAGCCTCCAGGTCCATTATGTTGGAACCCAGTGATGTAACCATTATGCCATCTGCTGGTCCCTCTCACGTTCTTTTTGAACTTTGTCTTCCCTCTTTCTTCTTTTTTTTTTTTTTCCTCATAGATTCATTGCTACCCCATAAGTTCAGCATGATTTTGCTTTTTATTACTATGGTGCTAACTCTGGCTGTCATTCAACAATGACACTGTAGTTCAAGAATTTACCATTAGTTTACTAGAGTCTTTGTCTCTTAATTCCAATTATCAAAGTAAGGAGTATCTGATTAGCCACCCAAACCTGTGCATTAGATCCCTTTGGGTCAGGTGTCAACCTCACTCAAACCTAGTACTATTGGATGGGAAGTGGATGGACCTGCATGGCTGGAGGTCCACTCAACAGCTGATTATACAAGAGTAGGGTCTGGTAGTACTTTCAATAGAGGGCTAGATAGTAAACAATTTAGGCTTTGGGGGTCTATGGTCTCTGTTGCAACTACTCAATTCCATCATAGGGCTTAAGCAGCCATAGACAATACCTAAATGAATGGTTGTGATATTTAACAACAAAATTTTGTTTCCATAAACAGGATTAAACTAGATTTGATACCTACAGTACCAGAGCACCCTAAACCTGTCAAATGCTTAACTACAAATTTAATCATAATTTTTCACTATGTTAATTGTTGTCACATGTAAATGCTTGTCTGTCAAGACAGAGAAAATATTGTTTATTTAGTGCAACATGGTAAGGGGCTAAGCATTGTTTCTTAATAGTTCACATGGGGTTCCCTTGACATTGACATAGTATAAATCCAACTAATCTATCTAATAAAGCTAATCAAATCCATCTAATCAGAAGGCATGCCTTAATTTCTCCATACAAGGCTAGTGTGATGCATTTTGGTAGTTTTCACTAAATAAACTTCCCATAATTTTCTTTAACCCACAGACATTAAGAGTTTCTTTGATGGCTTTAGTCTTCAGTCCCTAGCCAGGGACAGCCCTGGCTAAATGTTATGTCACATGGGCACCTTTTAAAAATTCCAATGCCCAGGCTGCAGATTCTTTGAGGATAAGTCCCAGTATTATGTTTTACTGAATGGTGGGGGCCAGAAATTTAAATACTGTATTATGTCTACATTATTTCCTAGATTCTCTTACACTTTGGTTCTGTAGATGACCCAGTTTCCACTCAGGTGACACAGCCATGGCAAGGTTAGAAAGAAGTGAATATCATGAAGCAAATATAGTTATGAAGGTACTATTTTTCTTTTCTTTTCTTCTCTTTTTCTGTAGCAAATGTAGCAGAGGATCTAGTGTCTTGTTTCAGCTTTGTGGGTATTCAAAGCAAGGTATTTCATTACTGATCAAGATCCCAGCATAAGTATGGGGATCTTAGTGCTTGCTTTTCGAACGCAGCTTCCTAATCACAGCAGAGACAGCAGCTCCATAGGAGGGTAAGTTCTACATTGTTCTATTGGGTCATTCCTGGAAGTTCAGCTTGATTATTCCAGTTTGTTTTTAATAAGTAACCTAATAATGAGTATTTAATTACTTTACATCAAAACTGGCTAGAGTGAGTTCTGTTGTGTGCCCCAAACCTGGAATAATGCAGAAATAAGTACTAGAAGTAATTGAAGGCAACAGACATTCAGGGAAGGGAATCTGGGATAAGTACATGACTTAGTTGGATTTGAAGGCACTCAGGCTCTGACAACCAATATAGAATGGGCCATTGTTAGAAGAAGGCAGGGAGAGACAAAAGTTACTTGAAAGAATTGTATAATTTCTGAAGTCATCTGGAATAAAATGCCTGGTAGAATTATGACTTACAAACTAAGTAGCTGTATAGTGGGGTATGGGGTAGCAATGCAAGGACCATGAGTGTGCTAACTACTTATAAAGCATTTGAAACAAAAAAGGAAAAACAAACAAAAAAAAAAAAAAAGAAAGAAAGAAAAGAAAAAAGAAAAAAGAAGCCAATTCTGTGACATGGTGGTAATGAACAGCTCAAAAGAAGCCAGATCCCACATGGTGTCTGCAGTTTGAATCCCTGGCCGGGTCAGCCTGAAACACGTCCAGCCTGAAACACGTCCAGCCTGATCTGGCAGGCTGGAGGACTGGAGGAAGGGGGACTGCGACATGACTACACCCTGTGGAGAGTGCTCATCTCTCTATCTTTCTGTCTCTTTCTCATGAGTGTGATCATGCTCTATGATGACTAAAGAAAAAAACAACTTACCAAAACAAGATTTGGATTTAAAAATTTTCCTTTTGAGGTTCAAAACATGAGTGAGTTTTTTTCTGCCATAAAATAATGTTTTATACTTTATTGTCACAGAGTTGATATAATAAGTCAGCTGCAGGGTCAAATATGTGTGTGCATGTGTGTGTGGGGGGGTGAGTTGCTTATTTACATCACAGATGGAGCTCATAGATTCAACAGATCACACGAGAAAGTTGAACATTTATGGGAGTGGGAACTTTGATCTGAAAATGACCACTTTTGGGAGACTGTAGGTAGTTTGGAGGAACCTGAATCTTCAAACCTACCGAGCCTCCCTTGCACCAGAATCTTATATTTATGTTCCTTTTTTTTTTTTTTTTTTTGGAGAGATTTTTTTGCTATAGGCATGTGTGCTCGCTGGAGAGACAGGGAGAGACAGAGAGACAGAAAGCAATATATCACCCTCCCCTCCCCCAAGGGAGGATAGTCACACCACAATCCCTTTTCCTCTGTTCTCCTTTTGGGATCTTGAGCATGCACACACATGTGCCCTGCATGAGTTTGAAGCCACTAGGTTCAGGACTCGAACTGCAGTTGCCCATGTAGAAGTCCAGTGATGTAAACAGTACACACCATCTGCTGGTCCTGAAGCTTATATTTCTTATATCTTGGGTTCTACAAATGATCTACCTTCCACCAATCAGATACATGCCCATGAGACTGGGAGGGTAGAGCGGATCTAGTGAGGCAGGTGCCTCCATTCTGTTCATGCTAATCATGGCAGAGACAGTTGATCCTGGAGCCAGCAGGTGTGTTCTTCATCTTCTTTTTCTGATTTGGCAGAGGCTCCTTCAGGGAGTGAATTCTGCTGGGTGGTTCTGAAAGTTGTACCCAAAATCCTCAGCCTTGGGGCCAACAGATGATGTAGAGGTTATGTCGCTAGACTGCCACAGGGCCAACCGTGGTTTGAGTCCCAGACCCAATAGCTTGAAAATCCCACCAGATGTGTGTACGTGTGTGCCCATGAACCCAGAAAGAAAATGGAAGAGAAAGGATTGTGGCATGGCCATTCCTCCTGGGGGGTGATTTCTCATTTTACCTCTCACTGTCTTTCTCTCTCTCTAGTGAGTGCACATACCTTAAGGCAAAAACCTCTTAAAAACAAAACAAAACAAAACAAAACAAAACTTCAGCCTTGAGCCTGTTCTGATATTTCTGGTATTCAGCCACCTGATTACTCATAATAATCCATTTCTGCCTAAAGTAGCTAGGGTGGATTCTGTCCTCTTCAACCGAACCCATATATAAGAGGTAATACATTAATTCATCATCAACTCTTAACATTCTAACTCAAATGACATTATTAAATCTCTTAAGGGTTGTAAAGGACCCATTTTCTAGACCTTATAGAAATGGCTGTAACAGGAAGGCAGATAGGCTGTGCTTGAATTGCTCCAGGGATTTCTGAGGCAACTCATTCCATTTTGAACAAATTCCAATTATAAAAATATTTTTTATAGTTGTCTGGAATCTGCCTATTTGCAACTTGAGCTCATCGATTTAGTTTCCTGTTAACACATTGGTTTATTTTCCTGTTATCTAAAAACTCAAATTCTTCCATGTGTTTTTTCTATATCTTGGTTCTCAGATTCCTAAATGCCATGGACAACTAATTAAAGTAGAGAAAAGAAATGAGATGAGAGCAGGGGTTAGTTAGTCTTGGAGGGGATTGTTGAAGGTGTTTGAATGTGGCAGAATCTGCTGTTATAAACCTTTATGTAGAAAAGCCATGCAAAAGAGGGTTGGATAAAGTATGTGATTCAAAACACTCTTATTTGATAAGAATTCTTACACCAGCTCATGTTTATTTCCATGTTTCCAGACTCACTGGAACATTTTCTATTCACAATAATTTATCCTTCTATTTGTCCATCTTTCTGTTTGAAATGAATGATCCTTGAGTCATATATTTGATAGTATGAATTTTATTATTTTATCCAGTGGGTACTTACCCATATTGGAAAGAGTCAGGGAAGGAGAAAGAAAATGAAAAACAAATCCAAAATAAAAGAGGATTAAATCACATTTCCTTGTTATTTTAATTTCTCAAACTAGTTGTCACTATCAAAAAATAGTTGCTTATATGCCTACTATCTAATGTCCTCCATCCAAATGGAAATTCCAAAAGGGCACGGACTTTGTTTTAATCCTTGAAACCTGCTCTAGGACATTAAACAGAGTAGATTCTCAGTACTGTTTTAGTGAATGAATGCATATTTACAGATGCAATACCAGAGAAAAAAGGGAAAAGTGAAGAAGCAGGACAAGATTGAGCTAGTTTCCCATTGTTGCATAACAAATTACTACACATTTAGTTGCTTAAAATAATGTGCGTTTACTATCTCCTGGTTTCCAGAGTCTGGATTTTGGGATTGCTTTTTCTAGGTCCTTTGCTAGGGTCGTTCCAGATCGAGTTCTCACTGGAAGGCTCATCTGAAAAAATATCCACTTCTGAGATCACTCAGTTGTTGGCAGAATTGACTTCCTTGTAATATGATTGAGGGCCCAGCTTCCTAACCACTTCTGGAGTGGAGGCTGCTTGTGGTAAGCTCTGGACAATTCCCACCATGTGGTCCTCCCATAGGCACTCATACATGTCTGTTTGCTTCTTCAGGGCCAGCAGGGAATGTCTCTCTCTAGTCTGCTAAGACAGAGTCTTTTATAGTGTGACATAATCAAAGGAGTGACACCTTGTCATCTTGGTAGTGTTCTACCGGCTAGGAGCAAGTCATAGCTCTGCCCTCACTCAAGGGGTGGGGACTTTTCAATGATTCATTGTGGGTCACCTGAGAATCTGTGTGCCACAGGAACCCAACACAGATAGAACTGGTCAAGGAGGGAGAGATCTGGCATTTTGATTTTCAGGTTATTTTTAAAATGAAATTCAGTCTATTTCACAATTAGAATAGCATGAAGCTCACAGATTTAGCTTAGGAAGCCCCAGTCCTATGTATATTAGAAGTTCTCATGGTCTGGAATTTGTGGTTTGGTTAATGACTTACCCTATTTGGAATCTCTATTTCTGGATTTTTATATTTTCTCTTGTGAACAAGAAATTTTAAGAGAGAACTTTAGACTGAACCTGGGCCCCTGGCCACTAAAGTGGAAGTGTGCTTATTAACAAGATGAGTAAAATTCCAAGCCGAGAACTTGTATGGTTGTGAAGCTAGGCTTTTCACCCAGAGAGGCTTCATTTAACAACCAATAACTCTTGAATAGTCAGGCATGTTGCTTAATGAAACTCTGCAGAAAGGCATCTCTAAATACTGTGAACTATCTTCTTACTACTTGTCTTTCTTACAGGTATTTGAGTAACTAAAACATTCATTCTTGCCCCTGTCAAACAGGTAAAGGGCTTGTCTACAAACTGTATCTATACAATATCTTTTTTTTTTTTAGTTTTGCTGTGTGGTGCATGCACTTGCTGGAGAGAGACAGAGAAGGAGAGAGACACATAAAGAGAGAAAGTGAGAAATCATGTTCTAGAGGAATGACCATGCTACAATCCCTTCTCTTTCGCTCTTCTCTTGGGATTTTGGGTATGCATCCACATGTACCCAGCATGTTTTTCTAAGTTACTGGGTCAGGGACTTGAACCACATTGTCAGCCATGTGGAATCCAGCTGCCTTAACCACCATGCCGCCTGTCTGTGCTGACAATATCTTTTTAATTTAAATAAGGATACAGCTTACAGATATCCTCAAATGGAGTTTAGAAATTAGCCATAATAATGCACTACTTACTTGAACAAGGTGACATTTGTAAAAAGCTCAAATACCCAAGGACAAGTTTACTCTCCTTCAGTGGAGCCAGTGCCCACTATCCACCAGGTCATACTAGTGGGTCCTGGCCCTTCTCCAGAGAGGCACAGCCTGCTGGTCTCAGGGGGTCTTGTAACTTCTAGTTTACTCACTAATTTTCATGTTTTTTCCCCTTTAGATACAGAAACACTAAGAAAATCTTGTATGTTCACTCTTGGCCTGTGCACAGTCTTACTATTATTCTTTGGTTTTCTTTTTCTCCTCAGGAGAAATTGTCCTTCTTCCCATTGATATAAAAATGATTTAAAATGAAATCCTTTAATAGCCAAAATTTCACTGGCTTATTAGTCTAATGTTCCTCAACAGTTAAAAATAGTGATTTGGAGAAGTGGTTCTTAAAGTGCAGTCCCCAGGGTGGCAGCATCCTATCACCCAGGATCTTGTTAGAAATGTAATTTCTTGGGCTTCATCCCAGACCCACTAACTCAGAAACTCTAGGGGTGCAGCAATCTGTTTAACAATCTCTCCAGGGGATTTTGATGCATTCAAAACTTTGAGATTTACTCTTTTACATATTTGGCTAAAGGTCTAAGAGGAATAGTTATCTCTCCATCAGTTTTCCTCTCGTGATCATTTTAAACACATTTAAACAGAACTGACCTGTGTTTAAGCAGTCATGCAAGAATGCTAAAGCAACACATAATAAAGACACATAGTACCTGGAAAGGCAATATAGATAATCACTGGGAGAGGAGCTTGAAAGCCAGAAGTCAGCTTGTAGTCACCTCCTGCCTATGCACGCACTCACTGTGTGACCTGGAACACCTCCCCCAAACTTCTCTGTGGCTGTTCCTCACTTTCTCATTGCAGCATTGCAATCACAGCAGTACCTCCTTTATAGGAAGAGTTGTTGTGAGGAATAAATGAATTTCTATTGACACGTACTTAGAACAATGTCTGGCACAGAATGAGGGCTATATAAGTGATTGTTAAATAAAGTAAGTGAATTTGAATCAGAAGATTTCAAGGGATGTGAGCCAAGATAGGCCACTATGGAGGGATGTAGGACAGGTGGGTGGAGCGAGTCTCACTCCTTGTCATGTGGCCTTTGTTATGGCCTTTACTACACATCGCCTATGTGTAAGGCCAGAGCTGTTCTCCCAGTTACTGAGGGACCAGATGCAGATTACAGGAGATCTGTATCTGTGCAGGCAGGGTGGACATCTGTGCTGTTCTGATCGCTGAAGGAGGAGCAAGTAAGAAATGCAGTTAGGCTTCACCATCATATGGCAGGTGCCCAAGATCCTTGGGTCATGACCTGGCTACATCTCAGGTTTTAGGGCTTTCTTGTGTACTGCTTTTTTATACATTATTATTATTTTTTTTTTAAAAAAAATATCAATTGCAGCATGGTCTAGGCACTAACATTCATTCTTGTTGGTTGTTGGTATAGTCTCCATCACTCGGCAGATTTGATGTATTTTAACTCAGCCTTTAGCTTTCTCTAATCTTACTTTATCAATCCTTCTCTGCTCAGGCATGTCTGCCTTCATTTGGCAGACATGGCATGTTTTTCATTTCCCCCATGTAAATGACTTGTTTATTACAGTAGGGGTCCCTGGTCTTTGGAAACAGCTTACAGATATACTCAAATAGAGCTTAGAAAGGGCTTCATGAATAATAATGGCCAAGTGAACCTGAGATGAGCTTGGACGGCACCTCTTTGAAATTCATACATCATCCTAAGTGCTGTCATTTAAACAGAAAATGTGGAAAGCTTCCTGTGAAAGCTGAGTCTGAAATATGCTTTCTTTACAAAACTTATCATTTCAGCACAAAACAAACAAACAGTAGAAAGCAGAGGTGGGAGTAGGTGATACCAGGTATGTGTTTTACTTGAGCATAAAATTTGTTTTTCTGATTGTACTGAGACTTTTCACAATCCCTGGCTTTAACTTTTAAATTTGCATTTCTCTTTCTATTGAAAATCTCTCAGCTCCCTTACTTCTCGTTTATGAATTCACAGTAAAAGATATAGAACCGAAGATGAAAATGGCCATCCAAAGTCAGTCAGTTAACTCCTAATTTCACTCGTCTTGGGAAATGAAAGAGAATTGACAAGTGTAGTTGTATGAACTTCAGCTTTCATCTAGACCAAGGTCCTCAAACTTGGCTATTCATCATAATCACTTGGAAACTTAGAAAACACTCATACCTGGAATTCATCCTAGATCTGCAGGACTGGAGGTGTTGGGACTTTTCAGATGCAGGTGATTCTAACAATGTGGCAAGGTTTGAGGGCCAGCCATAGTAGGAGAGAGCTGTTAAAATGCTGCTGCTTTGCCACCCAAGTCATCATAGGGGCCTGGGTTCAGTTCTGGCCAGAACTGAAAGCTGGGGATGGTGGCATGCACCTGCAAGGTTGAGGCAGGAGGACTGTGAGTTGGAGGCTGGCCTGGGTGACATAGTGAGACCTTATCAGAAAGAGCCAGGTGTGGTTGGGCACAACTATAATACCAGCTAATCAAGAGGCTGAGGCAGGAGAACCACTGATGTACAATATATTGTGTCCATTGCATGGATTTGGAGGTGACCAGCAATTTGTGGAGAATGAGTCAGATGACCCAGCCAACATCTACTGAGAGAGGCTACATGGCCCCCTTGGAGAGAATACATCCGAGGGAGAAAAGAACGAGCAGGCCCGGTTATGAAGTCCAGAGGTTCTACTTCTGGGTATATTCACTTCATTCTGTAGCCTATCTCATGTCATGGTTGCAGATCTCAGACTTAGGGAGGGAGAGGACTGTGAGCAGAACAAAAAGTTCGTTTTCAGTAGAAGGTCAAAACATTGGGTCTCAGCAAAATTGGTAATAGCATGGTGTCACAGGAGTGAGGTGGCTCCTCTGCTTTGCTGCAGACGGTGGAGGAAATCAGGCCTCCCGGGCTGGAGGGCAGCAGTGCAAATGGTGCAGCAAGCTCCAGAGAAAACTGCAAAACCCCATGTAACTGTGCCTAGCACAGTGGAGTGGTAGCAGGGGAGATTTGAACTGTGGTATCTGCAGGAGCTGGGTTGTGTCCTGAAGATACACTGGGAGGATGACAGATTTGTCAGGATGCCATGGTTCTGTACATTGGTAGGTAATAATATAAAATTTTCTTGGACTTCAGTTGTGTATCTATTTTACAGCAGGTAAGACCTGGGACTTAAGGTATAGTTTATTTATAAAATTGAGGATGCAAAGGTGTACCTATACAGTATCAAATTAAAAAATCAGAATGCTCCCTTCCCAAACAAATTGTTTAGCTCCCTTGAAAAATGGTTATACTTTAATGATATGCCTTTTGTCTGTCATGAGGGATGGCTATGCAAAAAAGATTTTGGCATTGCTATGGTATTGCTGTTAAAGAAATTGTTCATTATACTATTCAATGGACCTCATAAAGTCCCATGTGATACATTTTTTACAGAATTCAAGAGTAAATCTATCTTGAATAATTCGTATGCTTCCATTTATGAGATAATAAGAACCGTGCAACCTATTTCATTTCATGCTTTCCTCTTCTCAGCAGTCGGGAATCTCAAAATCAAATAGAACGCTTACTTGCAATAGATACAACCTCTGGTGTTAACAACATCAAAACCTCCTTCCTATTATGGTCTGAGTATGGTCTCATAATTTTTGTATGTATGTCTTTTGTTTTAAGCTACTCTGAAATAGTTTTAAAAATGAAGCAAACAGACAAACATCTCAGTTTAATAGAATCCAAATTTTCTTAAAATTTTTTTATAGCTTATTTGTGTTATATATACAACAAACTGCACTTAAAGTGTAAAGTCTGATACATTTAGACATACACACACACACACACACACACACACACACATATATATATATACACCATAACTATAATTTAGATAACAAATATCTATCCACTCACCTAAATTTTTTCATTTTCAAATTCCCTTTGGAATCCTTGCCTCTCACACCCTCCCAACCCTCTCCATCCCTAGGCAATTACTGATCTGCTTTTTTGTCACTTCCTATTCGTTTGCATTTCCTAAAATCTTTTGCAAATGGAATCATGCAGTAGGCAAGCTTTTTGGGGCTGACTTCTTTCACTCAGCCTGATTATGCTGAGATTCATCCATCTCGTTCCATGTAGTAATAGTTTATTTTTTATTGCTGAGTAGTATTCCATTGTCCATCCCTTCAGCTGTTGATGGACATTTGGATTGCTTCCAGGTTTTAGCAATTATAAATAAGGCTGTGATGAACATTTGTGAACAAGATTTTGTGTGGACGTATGTTTTCATTCATCCTGAGTAAACACCTAGGAGTAGAATGGCTGGCTTGCATTATAAGTGATTATTTAGCTTTTTTTTTTCACTGCTGAAGTGTTTTGCCAAGTGGTTTTACCACTTCAGATTTCTGTGAGCAATGTATAAGAGTTCTAGTTGCTCACCAATCCTTGGTATGATCAGTATTTAAAATTTTAGCCACTTTAAAAAAGTTTCTTTCTCTCTCCCTTCCTTCCTTCCTTCCTTCCTTCCTTCCTTCCTTCCTTCCTTCTTTTCTTTTCTTTTCTTTTCTTTTCTTTTCTTTTCTTTCTTTCTTTCTTTCTTTCTTTCTTTCTTTCTTTCTTTCTTTCTTTCTTTCTTTCTTTTTTCTTTCCTTCTCTCTCTCTCTCTCTCTCTCTCTCTCTCTCTCTCTCTCTCTTTCTCTCTTTCTTTCTTCCATAGAGAGACACAGGAATCTCCAGGAGGGTCCTCACACCATGATCCACCCCTAGTCTTACCCAGGTTGTGTCACGAACTAGCACACATATACCTGGTGTGTTCAAGTGAGGTCCTGGGATCTGAGCCCAGGACCTTTCTCATTCTCATATGAGTCCAACTGCACTAGCATTGTGCCTCCTCTTGGCCCTTACATTTTAGTCGTTCTAGTAAGCATACAGTGGTATCATGTCATGATTTTGGCTTATATTTCTCTAATGACTAATGTATTGAACATCTTTTCATGTATTTGCAATTCATGTATCTCTGGGGAAATGACTGTTCAAATCTTTTGACAATCTTAAAAAATTGAGTTGTCTTATTGTGTCTTGAGAGTTCTTTATATTCTTGGATATAACTCCTTTATTAGATATGTGATTCGAAAATAGTTTCTCACAGTCTGAGGCTTGTCTTTTCATAAAATCTAATTCTTCGATCTACCATTTAAGTCACAGTGCAATACAAGCCTGTGAAACTGAGAAGTGATGTCTAGAATTATGTCACTGATATTCTGTAACATCTTCAAGCATCAGTCTGCACTGCAGTCACATTAACTGAAAGTCCTGAGCTAGGACAACCTATTTCCAAATAAGGTTGCATCCTGAGGTATTGGGGGTAGCATGTCTATATACAAAGTTTTGTGGGACACAATTCAATTCATCACAATAGGCAATTGGATACAGGTCAATTTAACAAAAATTTTCAGTCGATCTGTAATGCTTGTTTTTACTTTCTAATTTCCTCATACATTTTGCTTTGCATTTGTTCCTCCAGTTTCTAACCTTTCCCAGGACACCCTGGGGACGAATTGTCTATATTTCATTGGTTTCCTTGACTCTCCATCCCATAGGCATGTGTTTAAATTTGTGAAGAGCTGACTTTTCTCCTCCGAGTCTGCTACATTATATGACATTCATGCATCTGTCTATTTTCTGTCTTTATATATCCTGGCTTATGATTAGTTATCACTCAGGCCATCAAAGAGTTTTATTTCTGTGTATTTTTACAGGATGTTTAAGGATCGCTTTTGGGAGGGAGAGAATGCAGAAGATTCTTTACTCTGATATTCAGAAATTGATAATCTTCACTTTCCCTTATTATAACTGAAATCCAATGGATAGATGCCTTGTTCCTGCTTCCCCCCCCATTTCCTTCTTCCATAAGTGAGAAAGAAAGAGAGAGAGAGACAGACAGACAGTGACACACTACCCTCAACAGGCTCCTGATGCCGTGATCCATCCTTCTTTATCCAGCTCCAGATCATGGCAAACATGTGCCCACGTGTGAATTCAGGGAGACCTCCAGATGTGAATCTGGAGCCTTCACATATGGCTCAGCTTCATGGAATGTCCATTTTACCCCTGTACAATTATCCAGCCCTCTTTTTGCTTGTTTGTTTGTTTTTAATAAGATTTCCCTCTTTAGTCACTTTTCATGATGGTAATGTACTGCTTTGGGTACCATATGCTTCTACAGCTCCCTCTTCTCCTATAGGCCTTACTCACTAGTTCATTGCCCACAGCTTCTTGTGGTATCCAAACCAGCTCCCTTAGAATTGTCTCCAGTGTTTTGTCTCCAATGCTTTACTAAAAAGTCAGCACATTGCCTTCCCTTAACTACCCTCAACGATATTGAAAATGTGGATGAAAATGTCGATGTGCTTGATTGAGCCAATATACAGTGTATTTTGGATAGAAAATTCATTTTGTATGTTGTAATGATGTATAGTGAATTATTGTAAAAAAATAAATTTAAAGAAAAAAAAGTTTTTTCTTCCTTCTTTTGTAATTTGCATGAGGGTATGCACATTTGTTGAAGAACAGGGGGCACAGAGGAGTGAGAAGACATTCCATGGGGGATAGTCATGCTGCAATACCTTCTCCATTTCTTCTTCCTTTGGAATTTTTAGCATACATACACAAATGGCTGGCATGTCTTTCAAGACACCAGGTCTGAGACTTACTGTGCCATTGGCCATGTGGGATCCAGCTGCCTCAACTACCATACCACTAGCTGGCTTCTAGATGAAAATGTTAAAGAACTGTGAAAATAGTAATATGAACATGGGATAATGGCTGTTGACAGAGCCTGAGGTCCCAGAACAATAATAAAACACTTGTTCTGGAGTTGAAGAAGGTAGTGGGCAGGGGAGGGAAAAG
The DNA here is from genome assembly GCA_026018925.1 of Tupaia tana. Lineage (NCBI taxonomy): Eukaryota > Metazoa > Chordata > Mammalia > Scandentia > Tupaiidae > Tupaia > Tupaia tana. The sequence goes on from JAKSZU010000003.1 coordinate 150,962,733, forward strand.
TGGGTCTGGCACTTGGGGACTTCATTGAAGCAGAGTTGATTCTTTGAAATTATTTAATCAGCAGGAGTCTAGATTTTTGGATTTGACAATAGTAATTTTTCTTAAATTACAGAGCTAATTATATATCTTCACATTTGTCTAGATATTTTTAATGACCTAGTTTCTTGGGGATGCAAAACTAAATAAAAGATCATCCTTGCCATCAAAAGGACTTGTAATTGATTGCAGAAACAGGAGGTAGTGAAGGACATGGGACAAAAGGAGGACTTTGTGGGGATACTCATGTAAGAAAGCAGCAGTTAGCAAGCCTAGATCGGACCACTAGTATGACCGCATCAGTTACCTCTTGTAATGTCCCATCCCCATGTCTGGACAGGGAAGAGCAGACCAGATGGGAAAGAGTAACTTTTAATCCCATCTCAGTGTGCATCTGATATAGTTTCCTCAAAACACACAGATGTCCACATAGAGTTGGGTACATAGCCCAAGGGTCACCGTCTTAGGTGACGCTCAGCTCTGTCAATTATTCTTGCACTGAGCAATCATATATACTCAGAAATCAGTCCTCTGATGATAATGCCACTGGGCTTCCCAATTCCACCTGAGGTACTTCTCTGGGCTCTGCTGAAGGCTACTTGAATATGTAATGGTTCTCGAAGGATGTAGAGTAAGGGACAACTCCAAAGAAGTAGTCGGTAGATTGTTCTACACACTTGCAGTACAAGAAAAAAATATTTGTTTATTTCATTAATAAATTAAGTATAGCCCTGTGTTGCTGTTAGCAAGAAATACAAGGTTATTGGGGACACCCTGACATTTTTGTCAGATCTGAGAATAATTTTGTTGCCTGGAAAAATAGGAATGGGACAAGGTTCTTAGCCCTTGATGTCCCTCGTCGTTGTTCTCTTAATGTTGCTTCGGTTGCAGTTGGCTGTTCTTGTGCCAGCCTAGGGGGTCTCACAGTATTTATGACTGGCACTGTCATTGGCTTGCCCCAAACTGTTTCCTTTTATACTTGCCAGTGTGACCCTAATTTTATTTGAGATGGCCATGAGCCTGGGCTTGGATATTCCTATATTTCCCATTCTTTTTCCCCATTCTTCTTTTTTCATTGCCAGAAGGGGTGTGTGTGTGTGTGTGTGTGTGTGTGTGTGAGAGAGAGAGAGAGAGAAAGAGAGAGAGAGAGATCCTTTATTCTTCAGTTTCTTCATCCATTCAGGATTTGGAGCATGCATGCACATGTACCCTGAATGTTTTTCAAGTTGCTGGGGCCAGAATTTGAACCACGGTTGGCCATGTGGGTTCTGGCTCCCTATGCACAGAACTTACCCACTGTGCTATAGGACTAGCCCCTGCGTTAGCCATTCCTAAATAACCTCCTAGCTTGCCTAGGTCAGGTGCCCTAACTTTGCTGGAAAGGAAGAGTGCCCGTGGGAGTTTTAGGAAACTTTCTGTTTTACTAGTAAAAAGAACAGTTGGAGCTGGTATCCTTTTCCTCTCTGTTCATGCCTTGGCTATGGACTACCATTTTGTGAGCAGATAAAGAGCTATTTTTGTGCATTCATTTGTCAGCAAGGGGCAAGGGAGGGCAGAATGACCAATTGTTGAAGTTAAGTTGTTTTTAAATCTTTGGTCTGGAAATGACCACAATTATTGAGGCTTTGAGGGGAAGCGTGAAGACCTGTTTAGAAGTTCTCTTTTATTTAGAAAGGTGGCTGAGTGTCAAAACAGTAGAACCAGGTTCAGCACACTTGGATTTGAACCAGTACTATTGTTCTAGCCAAGTGACACTAGAGAAGCCACTGACCCCTTTGGACCTTCATATCCTCATCTGTACGATATGAGAAAATGTTGCTTGGCATATAAATGAATTGTGGAAGAAGAGACTGTGGAGAAAAAAAATGGGATAATTTTCAGTGAAACAATCTGTGTATGGTAAGGCTTTATCTAATTAACTTTTATGACAAAAATTATTTCGCAGTTGTGGAAAATTATGAAATTGATTAACAAGTCCTAATACGTACTAAGGGATTACTCTGTGTCAGCTACAGTTCTTATATCTTTACACATTAATTCATTAATCATCACAATTATCCTATGAGGTGGTTGCTATTTAGGCTCCACTGTAGAGAGGAGGAAACCAACGCACAGCTGGTTAATCTTAAAGAAGAAAAAATTAAAACAAAAACTCTGTGCTCTGCACTTACGCCATTTGTCATTTTCTCTCTTCACAGAGCACTCTCCCCTAACCTATTTTCTCACACTTCCCTCTGACAGAGAAAGTAATTTCTGTCTTCTTCCTTTCAGTCTCTGTTTCACCAGGGCTCTAGCTCACTTCCCTCTGTATCTCATTAAAAGCCTCACTGTCCTAAATCACTTCTCACTCTATATTATCCCCGAGCTCCCATGTTTAGAGGTTTGGTTTCCTACACACTCAGAAATTTATAGGAGTCTATTAAAAATAAGAAAACTGCTTGACTCTAATGTCTCTTATATCTACCTTCTATTTGTGCTCAGTCCTTTTCCTGTCAAAGCACATTAAAAGCAGAGTCTGTAACTAGATTCAATTAACATTGCATTTTAACTTTCTGTCTGACTCCTAATCTCTCCTGCCTAAAGAGTACGGCAGCAGATCTCCTTGGCAATCTTCCCACATTTCCCTGTCTGCAAGATCAGCAACCTTTTCTGTCTTTATCTCCTTCCTTCTCCATCTTTCTCAAACTCTGACAGTGCCTATCGGCCCTAACTGAAACTGCAAAGCCCTGAGATCTTTCTTTTTAATTTGCACTTTTTTTGTTTGATCCAATATTCTTCCTTGCCACCAAAATGCTTTCTAACAGTTTATCTTTTATCTATTTCTTCCATGAGAGTGGGAGGTAGACAGATAGGTAGACAGACAGATAGATAGATAATAAAGAGACTGCCACTAAGATCTTCATGCTTCAGTCCACTCAGGCCAGCACATGGGCACATGCGTGTGGCCATTGTGTACAAGGACACCTCAGGGTGGCAACCCAGGACATTCTTATGAGGCCTCAGTACTTGGCCTCACCAAATTACTTTTCCTCTTTTCTTTTCTTTTCTTTTCCTTTTTTCTTTTCTTTTCTTTTCTTTTCTTTTCTTTTCTTTTCTTTTCTTTTCTTTTCTTTTCTTTTCTTTTTTTTCTTTTCTTCCCTTTTCGTTTCTTTTCTTCCCTTTTCTTTTTTTTTTTCTTTTAGTTTTTTGTTATAGGGCATGGGCACAAAAGTGAGAAATCACAACCTAGGAGAGATGGCCACACTATAATCCCTCTCCTCTATTCTCATTTTGGGATTTTGAGCACATGCACCCCGCATAATTTTCAAGATGCCAGGGGATGGAATCCTGGTCAGCCAGCCAGGTAGGAGTCTGTGCCTTAGCCATTATGCCACCTGTTGGCCCCTGAAATTACTCTTTATCACCTTATTCTGGTGTTTTGTTTTTGTTTTTATTTATTTATTTATTTTTTTAGAATTATGTTTTGTGTTTGGGTTGGATGTATAGGTTAAGGAAAAGAGAGTAGTCAAGAATTCTCACTTTTGGGGTTAAGCAACTTGGCAAATGATGGTAAAGCAGATTTATGGATGACTCAAATTTTGGTTGTAAATGTGATATTTGGAGTGTCTTTTGTAGAAGAAACTGTTTATTCTGGTTGGAAGGGTTCCTATGTTCTCTAGATTTAAAAGCTTTCTCTTGGTATGAATTTTCCAAAGCATAAAAAGTTCTGTAAACCAGGTGAAATGAGAGATGGCATTGGATGGCAAAATTCCCCACATTCATCATAGGCATAGAATTTTTCCCATACTAATTTCCTAATCAGAGATAGCAAATGATTCCATTTTGCCTGCTGAATTAAAAAAAAGTAGTCCTCATTAACTATTATATGTGCCATGAATGGAAAAATAATAAATCAATATGATTTACTATGAAATAGGACTACATTTTCATCATTGATTCAAATAAAGATAATACAAAGGTTTGATCAATATTGATAATACCATTAAAAATTTCTTTTTAGGTTCTTTTTTTCTATGGGGTGCATGCATTTGCCAGAGAAAGACAGAGAGAGGAAAGATGAGAAATCCTCCCCCAGCAGAGAAGGCCATGCCATAAACCCTTCTCCTCTATTCTTTTCTTGGGATTTTGGGCACATACACACACATACGTAGCATGATTTTTAAGCTGCCAGATCTGGGACTCAAATTGTGTGGTTGGCCATGAGGAAGTCCAGTATCTTAACCACCACACCACTTACTGGTCCTGATGATATAATTTTTAATTTGTTTTACCATGAAAATTATTCTCTTGTATGAACAAAAACAAAATGATTTCTGACCCTGATTTATAGTGGAGAAAACACATTCAGAAAAATTAGTTATTAAAAATGATATCCCTGAAAAGTGATGAGAATTATTGCTTTATAATAGTAAAATATTAGAAGTTGCAGATACTCAAATCAAACCACCACCTAACAATATTAATATAACTCTGCAACTGAGAGAGAACATCTGAATTATTTCGAATTTTAACTGTATCTAACTGCATAGCCTTTAACTGCATTTCAACTCAGCCCAAATTTATGAACATATAGAAAAGTTATTTTGGTTTTTACTTTTTACAATTTGGAAAAATAAGACAACTTATTTATGGCTTTAAATATAAATGCATCATTCAAAAATTAACCATATAGTTGACAAATTTTTATTATGCATCTATTTTGTGTCAGACTCTAAGCTAAACGCTGAATAAACACAAGTTGTGGGAATTAACAAGGGCAAAACTGTGGAGATTACATGATTGTTTTAGGTTCAAAGATAAAGAAATGAAATAAATATCTATTATATAAATAAACTATTTACGAATATGAATAACATATCTATTTTATTTGTTTTTACATATTGGGAAATAATTTCTCATAATAATTTATATTTTTCTGATGGATAGACCTATGACTTAAGTTAAAATGTCTGTAAAGTATGTAACAATGAGGATTTATCTCTGTTTTACAAAATAATAGTCTACAGGTCACATTATTTCAGTGAAGTATATTTTCCCTCTTCTCTTTTTTAACTACTAAATTTTAAAATTCAACTTGACAGTCTATAATTTAAAAAATTCAGATAAGTTCATTTTAGTTTCTGATCATGAAATTTTAGGATGACAATAAAATCATTCAAGAAACCAATGTTAAATAGGTATTCACAACTCAAGCTAAAAATCAAATTACAAAATTCAAATCAAGTGGAGATACTTTGAGTTGGATTTTAAAAGGCATCTGCAGTAAAACAACAGAACAGCACACATTACAGATTAGAGAACTACACAGAATAAGATTTCCAAACACATTGAACATTCAACTGTATTTGAGTCACTAGGTGCTATAGATAGAATGCTTGTATGCTCCAAAAATTCATAGGTTGAAATCTAATTCACAATGTAATGGTGTGAGGAGGCGAAGCCTTGGGGAGATGCTTAGACCATGAGGGTGAAGCTCTCATGGATGGTATTAGTACTCTTATAAAAAAGATCCCAGAGTGACCTTCATGGCCTGATGGTTAAGGCAATTGGATCTCACATGGCTGACCGTGATATTTAAGTCCTGGACTGGTATCTTAAGAAACACAATGGGTATATGTGCATGCATGCCCCAAATCCTGAAAGGCTGGAGAGATGGAAGAAAAGGGATTGCAGCTTGACCATGCCTCATGGATGGGGTGTTTCTTCTCTCCCTCTCTCTCTGGTGATCACATGGAATAAAGAAAAAAAGAAAGCATTACCTCAGAAAGTGCTATCTATGAATGAGAAAGCAGGCCCTTATTTTGATCTTGCACTTACCAGCCTCCAGAACTGTGAGAAATAAATTTCTACTTATTGCTTATTTTATTTATTGCCACCTGGTCTACAATAGTTTGTTACAACAGGCTCTCTAGACAGACTAAGACCCAAGTATCTTCCATAGGCAAAGTATACAGCATGCATATACGATATGCACAACAACATCACTAGTTGTGTTGTCAGATGTCATTGTAGGCAGACTTATTGTTATCTGATTCATTACGCCATCTTATCATAGTCTCCACAGAATAACTAAGACATTCTAAGGTCATTATAATAAAATTCAAATGGAAATTCAAATGAGTAAAAACCCTATCCTTTTAAAATTCATTTCCTTCTAAAAATTTAATTGGCATGTCAAATGAGATTATTAAAGTAAAATATTAATTTTAAAATCCTCCCTGTGATAATATTAGCAAATGCGCCCGTGTGTGTGTGTGTGTGTGTGTGTGTGTGTGTGTGTGTTTCTATATCTGTATCTACATCTATACTATGGATACTTACACAGCATTCCTCCTTGAATGTATAGCAATATACATGTGTTCCATGTTCTTTAAGTCCACTTTTTTTTCCCCATTGAACGGTGAATTTCTTATGATAAATAACAGTTATTCTGGGGGAATTTTTTGGTGTAGATAAAGTAAGTTCTATAGCTTTCAAGTTGCTATAACTAGGCCATCCTGTTTGGTTAGAATGTACAGCCAGCTCTTTAGAATTCAGAGGGTGAATTGTTTATTCTTGCTGGAGGGTGAAAGCTAAGCTACAACTTTTGGCAGGTGGAGTGAGATCATGGCTGAGGAACAAGAACATCACACCAGGAGTCATGAGCCCTCGTGTAGAGTTTCAATTCTGTTACGAGCTCAATATGTGAAACTCAAACTTCTCCAGACTTTACTAACTTCTGAGCATTAAGTTAGGTCACATCAATGGTCGAATATCACTATCTCCTCACTTGCATAATAAAAAACCCCCACAGGAACCAAAGTATTAATTCCTCTTTCAAGAGTGTCTTATATACACTTAGCAGAAGTCTACTCATGCTCTTCTTTCAGTAAGCCCCTCCAGATTGATCCGTGGACCTCATAGTTTCCCTGGAACTTATTGGAGTAAAATCATCAGGCTTTGTTTGTTGTTCTCTATAGCCAGTATTGAAGGAATCTGACCCGGCGAGGCCCCAGGATCTGTCTGAGCCCCCCGACCTTTGAGCTCCGCTTCCAGTCGGATCAACACGTTGGCAAGGCCACTGTTGTATGCCCCCCCCCCCCCCCGACCTAGGAACAAAGCTTGGGTCCACTTAACATGTTTGGCAAGGCCGCTTGTTGTACACTCCAGAGACTGGTAGCCTTGCTGGGAAGTGACCCCCCTCTGACTCCCCAATATACTACTATAAAAGAATTACATAGCTCTCTTATACATCCTGAGTATACGATAAAATTTTCCAGGAAGTCCCCCGACCGCTCCCCTTTGCTTTGATCACCTGTTAATTACAATGCTTTATCTCCATGGTCACAATAGAGGGTGGGCTGAAGTTCTTTCTAGGCAGAAATAATCTTGACCTTTGTAAGGCCCTTCAAAATACATTTAAGGTAAACTTAATCCTTTCTTTACTTAAAATAGGATTAGGCCAAAACTGGCCCAGGACACCTCCGCCCTCACCAAGCAAAATAGATAAATATTTTAGGACTCCTCAAATCAAGTTTTAAATCCCTACAAAACTATATAAGTATCATTCTTTATTAAAATCCATAAGAACTAATATCTATTCTTGAGATTTTCTTTTCTCAGCACCATTCCCGGTAATCACAAGATGGCTGCTGCGCCGCATCAGCTGATAATCATCTCTGCTTACCGAAACCGCCTTCCCGGAACTGCATTCCATGGAGACCCACCTACAATTGCGGAACTGCACGAGACCCACCCTTAATCCAACCCTGAACTGCACAAGACCCACCCTTAATCCAACCCTGAATAGAATCTATGTTCCCTATTGTTAAAAACTTTATGAGCTGATAATTAAAACACATAGCCCCTCTCCCTTTACTTGCATGTATCACATTTTCAATAAAAAGGCACGATGATTCCTAGCAGTTGTCACTCCTCAGAGAGTGATCTTTGATGGGTGTCCGGCATAGGACGTGCATAAAAAGGTACCGAGGCCTCTGTCTTCTGTTCACCTTCGCTGCCCCCATCGAGATAACCCACCCACGCCGAGGCTGGTCCCCGGCACAGTATATTTTGTTTGTTATATGGAATTTTCTGAATTCAATGGGGTTTTCATTATCAGCAGGATCTGTTGTTACAGATGCTTATACTCAACACTTTGTCTCTGGCAAAGTTGAACCTGATGCAATGGCAAGCATCTTTTCCTTCTACAGTTGTGGTTGAAGCCTAGGCTATATTAGCCTAGGGCAGAAGGATGGATCATTCCATTGAACACCTGGCACCTAATAATGGGGAGACATTATAAAATCTCCATAGGGGCTTTTGATGAGAAGTCACTTTATCATGTAATTTTTCTCTATGACCCCATCATGCAACTCTGTGACAAGGCTCATTGTGCTAGACTCACACTTAAGACAAAAAGAACAGTGAAATGTGATATTAGTATATGAGGCTCTTATTACTATTTCGATTCTAAATGAGTCTTCAGACCTGGACTGGGCTTCTCATTCTATACAGGCCACAGCAGAATGGCTGTTTACTCCTGGCTGTCGTCTACAGGGGATCTGGTTCTGGAGGATGAAGCTTAGGTGTGTGTTGGTTTGTACTCAGTGAGAAATTTGACCTGAGGCAATCTTGGTAATTTGTGTTCTTTCTGAGTTGAGGTTTTAGAGTCTAAAATTATTTGTAACTTAGGCAATGTCATAAAGATCTCCTTGGACACACCTATCACCAAACTTGACCACTTACTTTAAATGGGATCTCCCCTAAAGTCAGTGATTCTCCCTTGCTGTGTAAAATAATCATCTGAACAATTTAAAATAGCCTGAGTCCCAACCTTAAAGATTCATATTTAATCAGTCTTGGAAGGGACTCTATATCCACAGTCGTATCAGCGGGTTCTAATGGAATGCCAGGGTTGAAAATTTGCTCAGGGAGATGAATGATCAATCCTGATAGTACACTAGAATAATGTGAGATACTTGGAACATTCTCTCTTTCTCTCTTCCTCTTTCTTTTTCTGAGGGAGGGAGGGAAAGAGGGAGGGAGGGAGGGGGGGAGAGAGAGAGAGAGAGAGAGAGAGAGAGAGAGAGAGGAGAGGAGAGGAAGAGAAGAGGATAGGAGAGGAGAGGAGAGGAGGAAGGTGAGAAATCAACCCCCAGTGGGGTTCTAAGGAGTCTCTTCTAAGGAGTTTGGGCATATGCATGCACACATGCCTGGTGTGATTTTTTCATGTCTGGAACTTGAACTACGAAGTTAGCCATGTGGAATCCAGTTCCTTAAGCTCCATACCACTTGCTAGCCCTAAACATTTTCTTATTCAGATTTTCATTTAACTGATGGGGGACATGGCCTATTTTTCCCTCTTTCTTTTAGCATCTAAAGACAGAAGGATATGGAGAACCTTGTCCTCAAGAAGTTTCTGCCCATTTCTGTGGGAATTTGATTTCTTTACACATAGTAAGGTGTGGGGGAAAGGGCTAAATAAAATATTTGCTTCACCAAAATGGACACCAGCAGGTTGAAAACATTCACATCCAGGTTCCTTAAGAATGAAAATGGATCAATCCCATGGAGGGCATCAGTAAGTGGTACCTGGCACAGGGGACCTCAACCATTCCATCTCTACTGCATCCTTGTGTCTCTTTGTCTCTCTGTCTTACTTGCTCTGACTGTCTGTAACTTCTGTCCACTTACATTCAGGTATTTGCATATTTCCCTTTGCAATCTATAAAGTCTGATGTCTGACAGTTTATCCATCCATTTGTTTTTTTTCTTTATTCTTTCTATTATTAAATAGTTCAATCTTGTGGCTCATACCCAGAGTTTCATTTCTATATGGCCCAAGAAATTTGGAGCCTCTCATTTTACTACATTTTAAACCTGCTTCTTAGAGAACTTGCCAGAATTCTTCCTATCCAAATTGAATGGATTTTTTTAAACCCATTTTAGCAGGTACTTTTGACCTCATACTCTTCCTGAAAACCTTTCCTCTTGGGATTTCTTTCTTTCATAACAACTTCATTATAGCTCTTTTTTTCTCTCCCTCACCCTGCAGATATCTCTGAGAACTTTTTTTTTTCTTCTTGCCTTCTGTCTTTAGAGAAAAGGCATAGCAACATTTCACCAAGTCTGTATTCTCTGTTGAAAGTGTTCAATCAGTATGCATCTCTAGCTCTCTTTTCTCTCTTCTGCTCTAGGTCCACATTAGGAATTGCTGTGGAAGATTTCCATTTCAAAGTCCTACAATTTAAAACTGAAGTCATCTCTTGCAAAACCATTTTCCCCTTAATGCTATCCTCACTTCTAACAATGTGACACAGTGTTTCTCAACATGAACTTTGGAATCAGACAAATAGAAATACAGCTCTGACAAGTACGTGCCAAGGGAAATTACTTTTCTTCTCTAAGCCTCTCTTTTTTTGCCTGCCAAGCAAGGATACCTACCTCAAAGGGACTGGTACTCCTTGTGCAGTAATTGGCTGTTTACAAATATTTAGCTCTCTCTTCTTAGGTAAATGGGAGGGCTGTATTTCTTGGACTGTGGAAATCAGGCTGGCCATATGACTTGCTTTGGCCAATGAAATGTGAGCACAAGTGCCACTGCTTAACAGAATTTTTAAAAGTCACTGGGGCCAGCAGATGGCATGGTGGTTGAGGTGCTGGACTCCAACATGCTCAACTGTGGTTTGAGTCCCAGATCTGGTGGCTTGCTTTCTCACTGCCCTCCGTCCCCACCCGCTTTGTGAGCACACATCCTCTATAGCAAAATTTAAACAACAATAGTAAAGAAAATTAAATAGATAAATCTAAAAAAAAGCCATGAATCCTTTTCCAATGCTCCAACAATTGGCATTGTTCCCAGTGGTAACGTCTTTGTCACTCTGGAGTAAGAATAATATGGGGCAGATTTCCTCTGATCCTCAATGGATGTGTGATGTTAGTGAGAAACAAGTCTTTGTTGTTTAAAGACCCCAGATTTTAGTGTTATTTTGTTACTGTGGCATAACTGAGCCTATACTTACAACTCTACACTACAAACAAGACAGATGTAATTCCTGGCCTTAAAAAGGAAGGAAATCCTGTCACTCGTGAATGAACCTGAAGGACACTGTGTTAAGTGAAATAAGCCAGGCACAGAAAGACAAATACCATATGACTTCACTTACATGCAGAATCTGAAAAACAGTGAACTCATAGAAACAGAGGAAAATGATTACACAGGGCTAGAGTTGGGTGTGGGAGATGTTAGCCAAGGACACAGAATTTCGGTAAGATGAAGAATAAATTCAAGAAATCTAATGTGCAACATAGTGATTATAGTTAATAACAACTTATTATATACTGGAAAGTGACCGAGGATAGATTTTAAGTGCTTTCAACACCAAAAATGATAAATATGTAAGGTGATTTGTTTTTTAGATAGATTTAGCCTTTCTATAATGTATCTATGCTTCAAAACATCATGTGCATACCATAAAAATATATATGTATTTTTGTATTAATTTTGTCAATTGAAAACAAAATAAAAAACGAAAAAGGGCACAGAGAACTGGGCCCTACACCCAGAGATTCTGATTTAGTAAGTGCTGGGTGGGGCCCAAGAATCTGCATTTCTAACAAGTTGTGATACTGATGCTGCTGGCCCAGGGACCACACTTTCAGAACCACTGTTTTACCATTCCTCCTGGTCTTTAGGGAAAAGCATAATATATATCTTTATATATATTATGTTTATTTATTTATTTATTTTTAATTTTTTTATACATTCAATCACATTATTTAGCTTACAAAGTGAACATTTCAATATGTGAACATTTCTCCCAGTCCAGTTTATTTTTATTTATTTCTTGAGAAGAGGGGCAGATAGAAGGTTACCCTCAATAGACTGTTGCCACACAGTGACACTTCCCCAGCCTCCTATTCAGCCAGGGTATGAGTGTGTGGCTGTGCCTGGTATGTTCTGGTTGACCAGGGCTCTGAACTCTGGCCCCCAATATGGTATCAGTATTGCACATGGCATCCTACTGCCTGTGCCACCATGGTTGGACCCATCCTAATCTTTTTCAAAAAAATTTTTTTCTTTTTAGATTTTTGCCATTGGGCACATGAGCTTGCTGGAGAGAGGGAAACTGAGAAATCTCCCACCAGGAGGGTTGGCCACACTGTAATCCCCTCTCCTCCACTCTCCTCTTGGATTTTAGGCATGCACACACATGTGCCCAGCATAATTTCCAAGCTGTTGGGTCAGGGACTCAAACTGTGGTTGGCCATGTGAGAATCCAGTACCTTAACCACCACATTACCTGCTGGCTTCCATTCTCATCTTTTTCATCTAGTCTTTACATACCCACTAGCTAGTGTTAGGTCCATTGCAAGCTTTATGGGTATTATTTATACTTGGTAAGAAAAGACACAAGAGTTTTAGCAGAATTTAGAGTCCTTCTGGGCTTTGTGATGATGCCATTAATGAGGCAAAGAATTTTCCAGCTGGAGCTCTAACCATGGTGCAGTTCAACACTGCATTTATTGATCAGTAAGGAGGCCATGTTGTTTCTGCCAAGAGCTAATCTTGGAAGAAAAAAAACCTGGGATTCAATCCACTTTAGAGTTTCAACCTCCTATCTCTAGCTATCTGCTCATATGAAAGAATTGCATCCAGACAAATATCAAATATCTAATGTAGACCGAACAATATTGATTTAGTCATAAGACAGAGGTTTGTAGATTTTCTTAAGACAAAACAGAGGGTACTGGGGCCAATTTTTATTTAAAGTTCAGAATAAAATCAACTGTATCTTTTTTTTTCTTTTTAAAATTTTTATTATCATCAGAATCTTCTTTATATTACATTGAAATCAACTGTATCTTAAATGTTCAATTCTTTCCTTGCCTCTTCTTTAGGAACCCTAACCACTGATGGTCTTTAAGTCTAACAGCTTTTCTTCCTTCTAAAGTTTGTGGTTCTATGAACAATAAAAAAGATAACTAGTATTAACTGCATTCCAGACACCATGTTAAGGCCTTTTATTACTCATTATTTTATGAAATTTTGACTTTAACACTTTGATGTAGGTGGTGTTCTCATTTTTTTTTTTTTTTTTCATAGTCAAGAAAACCAAGGCCCTGGGTATTTCAGTAAATTACCAACTTTAACCTGGTTAGTGAATGGTAGCACTGAGGCTCAAACTCTGGCTGTCTGATTCCATGCAGTTAACGACTGAGAATGATATTTAACATACATAGGTGGTACTTATTAATCCTGAAATCTTCTCCTTGCAGATTTCTCCTATGTGTCGAAAACACCGAGGACAGAATCATTAGGCAAAGAATGAGTTGGAGCAAGGGGTGTAGAAAGAATAACTCTAGGTGGTTTTGTCTCCAAAATTAACTCTTGTTTTTGATTCTGAAAGAAAGGTGGAATTTTCATATTCAGTACTTTACCCTGTTTCCCAAGACTCATGCTGTTACTTTTTTTTTTTTTTTGAGAGGTTTTTGCTATAGGGCGCGTGCACTCACCACACAGACAGAGAGAGACATAGAGACAGAAAGCGAGAAATCACCCCCCAGGGGGGATGGTCACGCTGCAATCCCTTCTCCTCCATTTTCCTCTCGGGATCTTGGGCACGCACGCAAATGTGCCCGGCGTGAGTTTTAAGCCACCGGGTCCGGGATGCGAACCGCGGTCGACTACATGGGAGTCCAGCGACATAGCCATTACGCTAACTGCTGGTTCCCCATGCTGTTACTTTAACTCCTTTCTGATATTTTAAATTAAGGCCAGAACTCTTGCATATTTCCCTAGTTACTCAGTAAGACATTTTAGTACCAGATGGTAGACCAGCCCAATATCTTCAGTCTGCAGTGGTGTCAGATAATGACACAGGGAAATACTTTTCCTCAGTGACAGGGCATTTCTTCAAACAGTGTTTTACGTGGGCCCTCATTATATAGATGGCATAACAGAGGCACTATTTAAGTTGGGCCACCTCTTCCCTGATGCTTCCTCGCACTCCGGAGGCTCTAAGGAAGTGGAGGAGTACCTGGTCCTGATGACTAAATGTTTTCAGAGCATCAACCTCCAGCCTCCGTTTGGCGGAGACACTGACTACACATTAAAGCGACTTTGATCCAGTGTGCTGCCTTCAGCGCCACCCTCACCCTGTTTCAGAACTACCTGGTGCTCCCAATTCCTGATGCTTTTGGGATTCTTCAGTATGAATAGGTTTGCCTCTTATTTTCCCTATTGCTAACTTTTTGGCATCCTTGGGTCTGGTAAGTTGGTTTCCACATCTGCTTCTCAGCTTTTAAATGTATGCATTTCCAAATGAGGAAACTTCAAGTGGTTTGTCTAAAAATGGAATTAAAGTAGAATTTGTTGGGACTAGCAGATGGCATAATGGTTATGTCTCTGGATTGCCACATAGTCTACCATGGTTCAAGTCCTGGACCCAGTGGTTTAAAACTCACACAGGGCATGTGTGCATGTGAGCCCAAAATCCCAAGAGGAGAAAGGATTGTGGTGTGGCCATCCCCCCTTGGGGGTTATTTCTTGCTTTCTGTCTATTTATCTCTCCACTGAGTACACTCAGTCTCTAGCAGAAATCTCTTTAAAAAAAGTACGAGTTTATTTTGGTGCAAAAAATTTTTAAATCCATGTATAATGTTTTCACAGTATGTATTTTCCATGAACTTTTTGAAGAGTCAGTGTATGTAGGTATCATTTGTAGATCATTGCTCCTCCCATTATTTTGTGGGGTTATGCCTTTAAAAATCCATTCCTGGTCTGTTTAGTTGAGCTTTGAGAGGAGCAAAATTGTTGTTTAAGCAGAAGCCATCACTGACTCTTCAAGTTTTAATTTACTGCCTCTTCCTCTGTTCTCTGCTTTTGCAACACCTTGAGGTGTAAGTAGATAGTTCATAGTCTATTCTCCTATATGTATACAATTCTAATTCATATTTTTATAAAATCTTATTTTCTACATTGGGTGTGTTCTGGGCAAGTTTCTTAATACTTCTCATTTACAGAATTATCTTGTCCTACTGAAATAATTTAATTCAGTGATTATAATATTTTTAGTATTTTCAATTGGTTCTTTAAAAAATCTTTATTCTTGATTAATAATTTCTTGTTTTTGCATAACTTTTTTGTTGGTATGTGGATACTAGTAATTCCTTTATTTCACTGAGTATTTATATCACTTTAAAGTCACCTTTTACAGGATCATAAGTTGTTATTTACAGTCTTGGGAAAGGGAATTCTGTCATTTGTTCAGTTTGTTGGTTATGTTTTCTGATGTTAAACTCACTTTCTTTGGAATTTTATTTTGTGAGTTAAGCAGTGGTAGATATTTATGCATATAACTTTCTTCTTGTGCTCACCCTAGGTTCCCTTCTCTTTTCAAAGGACCCTAGGGCCAGAATCAGAAATATAATGGCATTGCCTCCTCTAGGATATTGCAAGTCCAGATACGATCCTGGAGTTCACAGGTGGCTGCCTTTGCTTCCTCTTGTCTTGTTAGGTAGCATCATATTATTGATTTGGCCCCAGCTCTGGTCATGGCCTTGTTATCCCTCCAGGTACTGAGAGAAGATGCCAATCCTATCCACCGTTTTACTCTAGAGGCCAGGCTTTGGTCTATTAACATCTTTGGAGACCATTATTTTGCCCACACCCAGTAGATCTTTTCAGTCCTTGAACTGTTTCTGTGCCTATGTTATAGTTAATCTGCATGTTTTAATTTCATATCCTCATCAGTGCAACAAGCCCTATTCTATTTATATTGTTTGTCAGCAAGGTTAAGACTTGCATACTGTTTTTGGTGTGGGTGAAGTTTCTATATAAAATCACAATTTCATCTTGTCTCAAAAATCAAGTCTTTTTGATTCCTTGATTTGAAAATAAGCCAGACACACCTTCCTCTTGCTAATATTTAACCTTTTCTAACAAAATTTACATGAATCAATGAATAATTAGGCTAACAAACTTTAAGTCTCTTTATTATAGATCCCACCTCAAACTTTTCTAGAAATACTGTTTAAAGGAAACAGAGAGTTAAGATGGGAAGAAGAAAGCCCTATTTTGCTACAAAGTAAGTGTTTTTCAGGTCAGCAAGTTAGCTAACATTCATCACTGTTAAACAGTTTGAAACCTTTAAAGGTCTTTTAGTGTTTAGTTCTCAGATTTTAGTTGCTGTCTTGAAGGCCTAGCTCAACTCTTTTCTCCTCCATGAAGTCTTTTCTCATTGCTTGGATCATTTTCTTCTATGCTTTTCCCTACCACTACTTCTAAACCTATTCAGGATTTGTATAGTATACTGTCTCTTAATTAGACATTTTTTGGGGAAAGAGAGTTTGAGTTGAAATTTGTTTTGTGTTTCAGTCTTACCTCTTCAATAGTGTGAACCCTAGAAGGGAAGAAAGACTGTCTTCTAAATACTTTTATGAACACATTATAACAGTTTATGCAACAACGAGTGCTTACTGAGTGCAGATTTATTTTCTTGGAGATGTATGAAATGATTCTAGCCAGTAGAGCTACCGTAATGAATTAGTTTTGACATATTTCTGAAGTTTATATCTTTAAGACTAGGCTTTATCATATAGTATGACCCATTTCATGTCTCCAATGCCATAGGATATTAGTTTTTCAGAGAATTACAGGATTGGAGGATTGGAAGGGACTTTGGGGATATACGATCCAACAGATTTCAAATGTTTTCTTGTCCAGGGATTATTGACTTCAAAAATCTTAATGTATTAGGTTGTTGGGAAAGTCATGACATATTTTTCTGTTTTTCTATGCAAAAATGCATCATGGCTTTCCTGATGACCCAATAAAATAGATAAAAGACACAGAAGTTAATCTGTTCTTGTTACAGATTGGGGGATCTGGGGGAAAAATCTAGATCATCCTTTTCCTCTATGCCTTTACCATTAATGTTCTCTTCTATCTTTCTGGTTATGTCCCCAAAGTGCAATGAGAGTCTACAAAACTTAATCACTTAACTTAGCCCAGCAATTCCTTCTAGCCTTCAGCAAGCCTGGGACTCATTCACAATATTCCAATCTAGGAGGCCTTAGCTAAGAACATAACTGAGCAGACAGCTGGGTTCAGAGGTTGGGGAGATTCAGGTACAGAGTGAGGATGTGAGAAGGTATAGGAGTCTACTAAAAAACTCTGTGACCGTCCTTATTGATTTTTTGGCGTCAAATATACTAATATTTTATCTGAATGTCAGAGTTCCAAAATTCTTGACAGATTTAGGAATATTTTAACATATATTCATAGAAAAGTCAATAATTGGATTTCTTAAAAGAAGTTAATGATTTTCAGAATACATAAGAAGACCAAGTGTTCACACATCATTCAGCTAGATTAATTCACATGTTTAGACTGCATGACAGTATAAAAGTATTTTTTTAAAAAAAATTATTTTATTTAACTTATTTATTTATTTAAATTTGGCCAGAGGGAGACAGAGTGAGACAGCAAGAGAGACAGAAAGTGAGAAAGCAAGCTGCCAGGTCCGGGACTTGAACTGTGGTGGGCCATGTGGGAGTCCAGCACCCTTAACTACCACACCACCTGCCAGCCCCCTAAAAAGTATTTTATTTTGGAGAGGTTTTCGCTATAGGGCGCGTGCGCTCGCCAGACAGAGAGAGACATAGAGACAGAAATCGAGAAATCACCCCCCACGGGGGATGGTCACGCCGCAAGCCCTTCTCCTCCGTTCTCCTCTCGGGATCCTGGGCACGTACACCCGACGTGAGTTTTAAGCCATAGGGTCCGGGATGCGAACCGCGGTCGACTACGTGGGAGTCCAGTGACATAGCCATTACGCTAACTGCTGGTTCTCCCCTAAAAGGTATTTTAAGGATACCTTCTTGTTGAGATTTCAGAGCATTGCCAAGAAGATATTTCTAGAACTATTTTATAAATGAGTAAACTGAGGTTGAGAGTAGTTAAATTACCTGCCCAAAAGCACACAATTTAAAGTGGTGGAACCAAATCTACACACTTCTGTCTCTGAATTTCATATTCTTTTATGCCCTTTAAAAGGCAGAACACTGGACAGGACACCTCACTGATCTGAGCCAGTTCAGCAGTTTTTATGTACAGTGATGCCTCATTAATCTCGTATTACTAGGGAATGAGCTATTCTACATAAGTGAATATTTCATGTAATGGAAGCTTTAAGCACTAAAGTTTCACATAAAAATTAACCATGTTGAAGGGAATCTTTCTGACTCGTGTGAGATATTTCCTTCTTTTGGCCATTTCCTGTGCCAGCTCCCTTCTCTTTATCTCCAAGGTCTCCTGCCTGTAGACGTGACCCTGTCCAGGCTCAGGGCCAATGAAACCAGGGACCTGGGTGTGCACAGGTTGTCACTGCCACCCTGGAAACTGGAATCTGAGTTTGGGCTCCTGTTGCTTATTGAAATGTGGGTCAACTTAAGTCCCCAAATATCTTCCTGATTTCTGAACTGTGGTTTCCTAGTCTCATAGCGTTATGCACCTGGACAGTAGATATTATTGCCTTTTTTGGTAAGTGCCTGCTGCTTAGTTATTCCATTAGTGACTACAGAGATTGACTTCTAGGGTGACTATTGTGTAACAGAACTAGAGACTTACACAAGGCTCTGTGGTCATTTTTCTTAAGCTAGAGCCCTGCTTCAACAGTCTTTGTATTTTTCAAACTCTTGAGACTTATGATCTTACCTGTCATTAACAAGTTCAGACGTCAGGGTATTTTCATTGCATTTTGCTCCATCTTTTGGCTGTAACCCTTTGCACTTTGTCGCTGCCTTAGATTACCCCTGGATTTGAAGGGTATGTCAATTTCCCTTCACCCACACAATATAGTCATTCTAATATGATTGCAGCATGCTCTACTCTTTGAGAACCTCCAGCATGACCACTGGCTTACATCAGGCTATTTATGATATTTGACTTAATTTTTCAAGTCATTTAAAATGTTTACTGAAGTATTATTTTTGACAAAATCAAAAAGCACTAGAAAACTACTAAAAGGGAAAAGGCAAAAAGCAAAACCCAACATAATGTTTTCCTGCTCCACTTCTTTCTAAACTTTTGAGTTGAATGCTAGTTCTGCCAATGTGGGAGAAAGAACCCGAGAATTTAACTATTATGTTAACAGATGTTACACACATTCTCCTGTTTACAGTTCAGCTCCTCATGGCTTTGGTGTGGTTGCCTCTGATTTCTGAATCTTTCCAGGGATCTGAGACCTGACCAGTTGGACTTCTTGCTGGCTTTCTTCTTTAGGCTTCCTTTTCAGCTTCATCAGCTCAGATCATCTCATTTCATGTTTCTACTCCACAAATGTTGGCTGACATTTCTTGTCCACTGCAAATCCTTACTTTTCTCTTTTCGCTTGTAGAGATGACACACACTTCTCATTTTTAGTAAAGTATTTGGAAAGAACAGAGATAAACATGTGTTCAGTCTACCGTGTTTAACCAGAAATAATTATTTCCCATCTTAATGAGAACTTATTGAATGTAGTTTAAATATTTCATGCTGAGTCTTGGCCATCTACATGAATATTAATTGTAGCATTTGAAATAGTCTTTTCGGAGGCTGTCAAGTGTATGGGGTCATTTGTATCTGCACTAAGTAAGTGGTTCTCTGACTACTTACACAAATGGAGTCTGCTTTTCTTAAGTATTGCCTTCATTCATTCATTCAACATTTCCTGTGCATATACTATGTGTCTGACACTGGGTATATAGCAATGAGCCAGACAAAATCTCTGCCTTCTTGAAGGTTTTCATCTGATTTTTCCTTTGGTTTTCATTTATTATAGTCAGTGTTGTTGCTTGTGTTTTCTGATTTACCCCTTCTAATGTGTCACAAACCTAGTGGTAAGGAAATCAACTTTATTAGGCCAGTGAATAAAGGAAGAATAACTGAATTTTGAGTATGGGAGCATATAAGGTTCTGGGAGGTTTAAAATGCATGAATTTATATTAACTCATGCTTTTCATGGATCTTTTTTTTTTTCTGTTTTTTTTTTTTTTTTTTTTTGTGTGTGTGTGTGTGTGTGTGTGTGTGCCCTAGTTTTGATTCATAGTATATTTTTGATAGTTAAAATAGAAGAGGGACTTCTGAGTACAGAAGTTGCTTAGGATCAAAGAATTGTAGAGTTAGAATAGATCTTCGAGGGCACACAATAAAGTCTTTTCACTTTATAGTTGTGGTAGTTCATGCCTACGGAGGTTGAAAAGAATTGCTCAAGGCCACACAGCTAGTGATTGGCCAGTCCAAGTCTGGCAACCAGATCTGCAGGGACTTCGTGCTAAAAAAAGTTCCGACTTACATCTTAAGCATGTGTGGGAACATTAGCAACTGATTCAGATAATGGGAAATGACA
Organism: Tupaia tana; assembly: GCA_026018925.1. Classification (NCBI taxonomy): domain Eukaryota; kingdom Metazoa; phylum Chordata; class Mammalia; order Scandentia; family Tupaiidae; genus Tupaia; species Tupaia tana. The sequence continues at coordinate 150,983,144 of JAKSZU010000003.1, forward strand.
TCAGAGATGAGGCTGCTCTGTCTGGAGGAAGTGAATGTTATTAGAATACCACGGCATCTGCAGCTTGAGCTAACCTAAGATTGAAATAGGAAAGACTTTGATATCTGCACCCTTCTTATGTGTAATGTAATTACATTTGCACTTCAGCTTAACTGGAAAAAGAGCTTGAATTTACAGTGCACACGATCTTTACATGTTTTCTGCTGATCACGGCTTAACAAGGTATTCCACAGGAGAGGTTTGTTAGCTTTAATAGCCCTTAAATTACTTATGGCAATTACCTGCATCACTTTCAACTCCATGGAGGTTATTAAAATGCTCTCATGGCAACTGTAAAGAAATATAAAAATAGGTAAAGATGAAATTATGCCCTCTCCCTGAAGGCATTTGCTTGGAATGCATTTGCATTGCTTTTATACAGGGGGATGCATTTAGTTTAAGAAAAATATCCTAACCTCCAAGGCTTAATCAACCTAAAAGCAGACATATCTCATCTTATGAATTTTTTTCCTCACCCCACCTGGTTTATTCCAGTGCTATCCTCATAGAAATAACTGGAAGATGTTTTGGTTGAGATTTAATAAGCATTTGTTGATCCTCAAACATGTGTCAGGCACTATCCAGTGGTCTTCTTTTTACCAGGTTTTGCTTTCTGTGATTTCAGTTACCTGCAGTCCAACAGTATTAAATGGAAAATTCCAGAAATGAACAGTACATAAGTTTTAAATGCTATGTCCCAATGCCTATGACATTCACCTCTTTATCTCATCATGTAGGCACTTTATCATCTTAGAGAAAAAGATGGAGAAGATATTTTGAGAGACCACATTCACATAGCTTTTATTTAATGTATTATTCTAATTGTTCTACTTTATTATTAGTTATTACTATTACTATCTTACTGTGCTTAATTTATAAATTAAACTTTATCATAGGTATGTATGTATAGGAAAAAACATAAGAGCTGCAAGGTTTGTGACTATCCATGGTTTCAGGGGTCCACTGGAGGTCTTGGAACACATCCGCTACAGAAAAGAGAAGACTATTGCAGTCTGCTATTTCAGTTGATATTCAAAGAACCTCTGTGATATTACACCTGTTTTATAAACAAGAAAACTTAGGTCTGTAGGACTGAAGTGAAAATCATAAAATCACAGATCTAGTAAATATAATAGATGGGATTAAAAGTCAACCTCGATGCCAGCATTATTTGCAACATGCCACCACTACACCTAATAACCAATGCCTTACCTGTAAACAGAAATACTTTGGGGTATTGACTACAGAGAATGTTATGTCTCATCCGCCCCACCTGATCACTGAAATCCCATCATTTCTTGCATTCCGGTGGGCTAAAGTGCTTTCTTTCTGTGATTCTCTCCTAGAAATTAAAACCCAAAGTTGGGTTAAAGCTTTACACGAGTGTCTAACTCCTAATGCCTTGCTACTCAAACTGTGGTTTATGCTCTAACAGCATCAGTATTGCTTGGAACATTTTGAAAAGTAGAAACTCAGTCTCCACACTAGACCTACTGAATCACAACCTACATCTGAACAAGGTTCACAGGTAATGTATAATATATACTCACTGAGAAGTACCATTTTATAGCAAGGAAGTTCATCAAAGACTTCTTTTTCTCTTTGAGAGTACTGGTTATTTAGGTGAGAGGGCTGAGGGAAAGACAGGGGACTTCCATGAAGAGTGGGGGAAATCCTGCTACATAGAAAGACATTGTAGGGACCAACAGTTAGCTTAATGGCTATGTCGCTGGACTCCCATGTAGTCAACCGCGGTTCAAGTCCCGGACCCGGTGGCTTAGACTCACGCCAGGCGTGTGTGCGTGCGTGCCCAAGATCCAGAGAGGAGAATGGAGGAGAAGGGATTGTGGCATGGCCATCCCCTCTGGGGGGTGATTTCTTGCTTTCTTTCTCTCTCTGTCTTTCTGGCGAGTGCACGCGCCCTATAGCAAAAACCTCTCCAAAAAAAAAAAAAAAAAAAAAAAAAACAAAAACAAAAACAAAAATAGAAAGACAGTGCAAATGACTCTCGCCTACATCCTGATCTTGTCCAGGACATACTCCAAGTAACTAACCATGGAAGGGAAGTCTACACTTGCATACTGGGATTATGTTCTTACAATGAATTTTGTGATTTTTCTTAGCAATTGCCCACAACATTTTTTTTTTTTTTTTGAGAGAGATTTTTGCTATAAGCCACGTGTGCTCATTGGAGAAATAGACAGAGACGGAAAGCAAGAAATCATCCTCCAGGGGCATGGCCATGCTGCAATCGTTTCTCCATTCTCCTCTTGGAATTTTGGGCATGCATACACACATACCCAGTGTTGAGTTTCAAGCCAGTGGGTCCAGGACTCGAACCATGGTTGATCATGTGGGACCCCACTGCCTTAACCACTACCTCACCTGCTGGCCCCATCCACAATCTTTAAATATGAAATGAATGGATGTGCCTTTCTGCCTTCTGTGAAAGAACACTTTCCTAAATGATGCCCCCTTAACCTTTTCTTTTCTTTTTTTTTTTTTTTTCTTCTTCTTTTTTCAATTTTCCTATAGGGTACTTGCACTTTGCAGAGAAAGACATAGAAGGAGATGGAAAGAGAGAAAGTGAGAAAGTACCACCTGGTGGTGGTGGTGGTGGTGGTGGGGTGACCATGCGGCACTCTCTTCTCTTCCACTCTTCTCTTGGGATTTTGGGTATGCACCAACACGTGCCCAGTATGATTTTCAAGCCATCACATCTGGGACTTGAACCATGCAGTCAGCCATGTAGGGTCCAGCTGCCTTAACTACCATGTCACCTGCCCGGCCCTCTAAACTTTAATTTCATCCTGTCCTTTCCTTGAGTCCCATCACTGTCGCTGATTTATTTTTGAGCATCAAAACCCAGAGGTCTCATAGGACTTCTAATTCAAAATTTTCTTTCTTTCCTCTCTTTCCTCTATTTCTACCAGTGGTCAATAGTGACACTGATTTATTAATTAACTCAGTCTATCATTCTTCATGGAGGTGTTATGTAGCTGTCATTAACAGGTCACCATTTAATGTTCTCATTCTTACGGAGCTCCACTCAAATAGGGCAGATGAACATATAAACACACAATTACATCAAAAGGTGCCAAGTGTCATATCAGTGTGGCAGTGCTCAGTTCAGCAGCCACTAGCCACACATGGCTATTGTTCACTTGAAGGGTGGCTAGTTTGAACTGAGACGTGCTCCAAGTATAAAGTACACACTGGGGGCTGGTAAGTGGCATGGAGGTTAAGGGCGCTGGACTCCCACATGGCTGGCCACAGTTCAAATCCCGGACCTAGCAACTTACTTTCTCACTCTCTTTCTCTCTCACTCTGTCCCTCTCTGGTCAAATTAAAATAAATAAATAAATAAGATTAAAATAAACACATTGTACTTTGAAGACTGAATAAAAGGAAGAATATAAAATATTAATATAAAAATATAAATATACCTTGAATTCATCCTATTTTGGAACTTTTATATAAAATAAATTGTTACTAAAATTAAACTTACCTGATTGTACCTTTTCAAAAAGTGTAGCTACTAGAAAACTTTAAATTACACATGTAGACAACATATGGCAGTGCCTAGTCAGTAGAATTGAACCTTGTGGGTTCAGGAGGACAGCAGAATCATAGAGTCAGTGAAGGCTTTAAAAGGGATGAAGAGGGCCAATAGATGGCACAGAGGTTATGTCGTGGGATTCCCACATGGATAACTGCAGTTCGAGTCCCAGACCCAATGGCTTGAAAATCATACTGGGCATGTGTGTATGCATGCTCAAGATCCCGGGAGGAGAACGGAGGAGAAGGGATTACAACATAACCAACCCCCCCAGCGGGTGATTTCTCGCTTTCTCTGTCTCTCTCTCTCTGGCGAATGCACATTCCCTAAGCCAAAACCTCTTTTTTAAACATGGGGGAAGGAATTAAGAGGTGATAGGAGTTTTCCAGGCAATGGAAAAGGAAAGGAAAGAATTCCCTATGGCTTAAGTGACTAGAAAAGCAAGTGAGTTGAAATGCTATTTCTTTTCTGTTACCAGCAGCGCTTCACCATGAGGAAAACAAGAAGCTTGAGAATGTAACTAGCCAGGAAGTCAGAATCTCCTCCTGCAGTTACATTATTGAATCAAGCCTGCTTGGTTATGGCACTGCAGGGGCTTTCTGAAGAGTCACCTTGACCGGCTTTCAGTCCCCTTGAAGTGGGACCTTGATCTACCTGCAGGCTGCAGTGTGAGAGAGAAATAAAATTCACTTCCCGCTCCAGAAGGGTTAAGGATAGTTCAAGGTTTGTTTGTGACGTACTGTTTTCCCTGCTAAATGGTGACTTAAAATCAATGATAATCAAATGGGAAGAGGCAAAAGTTGCTGAGTCCTGAGTCTTTGGGGAGGAGGGAGACTGGGGCTTCTGTCTCTCTCATTTTTGTTCCTTAGGTAAAGTTGGCACTAGACAGACCAGCCTTATTCTGTGATCGATGGTTCTGAGATGTGGCACTTTTATACCACGTGGGACATTTCTACCCCAAATCCAGAACAATGAGCACCATGATATCCATCGTTAGGTGGGAGATGGGACTGTGGTCTCAGTCGCTTGGCACCTGTCCTCACCGTGGCCTGTGGTCTATTCATCTGTCCTTCATTTTTGGGAAACACAGGGTTTTCTTGGGAGACCTGGACTTACCAAACAGGAAAGGATGAGTCAGGAACTAGAGACCTAAGCAATATCCCAGCTTTGGAGAAAGATCCTTTAGGGAAGGATAACCTGAAATTTACCTGTAGACTCAGAGCTGAATCTGGACATAGGGTGATGTTTATTAATAAGTATTTATCAAATTATTTCCCTATGCCAAGGACTGCCTGGATTAGGAGGAAAGGAAAGGAAATTCCATAGTCCTGTGAGACAGGTATTGTTGTCTCTATTTTATTGACGATAAAACTGAGATGAAATGTTTGGCTTGTACCACAGGGAAATGATAAATATGAAAGGTGATGTATGTTAGCTAGCTTGATTTAATCACTTTACAATGTATACATATGTTGTAAACCACATTATATCCTATTCACGTATATAATTATTTATCAATCAAAAGTAACATAAATAGATCTGGCCCCATAGCCTTGTGGTTTAGGGAACTGAATTTCACACGGCCCACCATGGACCGAATCTGGTTCCAGTGGCTTGATAAACATACCACATACTTGCACATGCCTCAGATCCCAACAGGATGGAGAAATGGAGAAGGATTGTGGGCATGACCACTCAAAGGGGTGCTTTCTCCCTTCTCTCTCCCCTCTCTCTCCCTCTGTCTCTCTCTGTCTCTTTGCTCTCTCTTGGTGAGCACATGTGCCCTCTGGCAGTTAAAAAGAAAGACAATAAATATAATAAATTCCATGTTTCAGTTGGTTTTCAAACCCAGGTTACGGGCCAGCTGGCGATGTGGCAATGAAGGTGGCTGGATCCCACATGGCTGATGTGTCCTGGACTTGGTGGCTTGAGAAACACTCTGGGCACATGTGCCTGAAATCCTGAAAGGAGAGAAATAGAGGAGAAGGGATTGCAGCATGATCATCCCCCATGGGGGGGGGGGGGAATGCTTTCTCTCTCTCCCTCTTTCCCCATCTCTCTCTGGTGAGTGCACACACCCTCTATCAAAATGAACCTGGCTCCCTCTCAAAACAAACACACAAAACCCAGGTTACTAACTAGGGGTTCGTAGCTTTGTCCTGTACAAACCTCAGTACCTCCCTGAACACTTTTGCTTGCTCTCTCCATTCCCACGAGGTCGAGACCTTGGGGTAAACATATCTTAACCCCCACTGGCAGCTCAGATGGGTAAGCACTGCCTTCCCTCTCGGTATGTGTTTTTAGGGGTAAGGAGGGGGAGAGGCACCCTGGGGAGACTCTCAGCTCGTGTGTGTGTGTGTGTGTGTGTGTGTGTGTGTGTGTGTTTTGAGGTGTCAGCTGTGGGGGTCAGGTCTTGAGCTAGCATACATAGTAATTCCTGCCAAAACATCTGTCTCCCAGGGCACAGACAGCTGCCTTTTTACATGAAACAAGGGGAAACAGCTGACAACAGAATTCTCTTTATTTTATTCTTTTTTCTTCTGTGACTTGGTATCTCTGAGACTGGCTACAAATATGCTTCTGGTCTGAAGTAAAAATTTCCTCTAATTTATTATCGAATTTACCATAATCTCTATTCCCCAAGACCAAACACAGCACCCAAAGGGTCCACGTTACGGCTGAGCTCTGGTTGCCAGATGTCTGAATCAACCCTGAAAAGTCCGTTTTGAGTACCGAATGGTGAAGCCATTAGACTCATAAGCAGAATAAGTCTATGCCATTTTTGGCTGATAAATATTTACCATGCGTGTGAGGTATTTTTGCTGAAACCTTCTGGCAAGCCTCTCTCTTTTCTTTTTCCTGTAGATGTGCCGGAGTTTATGCCTGAAGGACCCAGACAGCGTGTGAAAAGTGGGGACAGGGAAAGGAGGAATACAACCAGTCATGGAACCAAAGAGAGAGGCCGCCGAGGAGGGCTTCAGGTGTGGAAATCCCATGACAGATGTGGAAATCGAGGCCAGGAGAGGGCAGAGGAGCCAGGCTGGGAACTGAGACGCCCGATGGCCAGTCCAGCCTCTCTCAGGTGGGGAACAGCAGGGGATCCCCTAAGGGGTTCCTTCAGTTAGGAAGCAGAGCAGGAAGATCCCATGGCCCCTCCACCAGCCCCTCCACCAAGGTAGATGTGCCGAGTCCGGAGTTGCTCATGCAGCCCCGGATGCAATTTGGCATTCAGCCTCACACTTGGCTCTGCAGAGGTGCTGTTACCTCAGATGCCTCTCCCTGTCAGTGAGTACGGAGCATGCTGGACTTGCTGGATTCATCAGGTAAGGTGTGGAGAGATGTCAAGAGACCCTCTGAAGAATCCAAATCAATACCACGCATGAAAACAAAGCCCTCTTTGAAGCCCCTGTGTTCACAAAGAAAAGTTTCTTTGCTGCTAAGACAAGTTAGCCGAACACAAAAATGGTCAAAACGAGTTCAGGCATTTCTCCACCACCCCCCTCAGAAAGTTTTAGCGTTGAGAAATGATTTCCCACAGTGCATCTGGGCATATTTGGACCAGTCTGAGGAGAGGTGCTTCCCTGCTTTCCCTGTTGGGGAGAGGAGAAAGTGTACTTTCACATGCCTCAGGGGCAATGGGGATGGCGAAGCTCCCTTATGTCCCTCGTGAAGATTTTTGGGTGCCTGCAGGAAGGGGCAGAGGGGAGGCATTCCATTTCCTATAGAATGCTCATTGCTGATCTGCCCAGGCCAAGGTGGTGGTGGTGGTGGGGGGGGGGGGGAATAAGAGCAGGTTTTATGGCAGTCATTTGCATTTATGTTGTGTGCTGGGCAAAAATGTGAGGGCTTCCTATGGCTAAAGGAGACCCCACAGGATGTAGCCTGTACATCACCAAATAGGCTCACTGTGAACCAGAGGCCCCAGGGGAATCTGTTGTTGGGGAGTCCTCAGAAAGAGTGATGTGGAGCTGGAACTCCCTCTCCTGTAGGGAACTGTGCTCGGGGAATCATCACACCTCCACCCTCTGGTTCCCCCACTCAGGGCCGTGTGGGAGAGCCAGCACCTGGCTGTCGGGCACAGAGGCCAGCCTGTGTCTCCCAGGAGAGCAGCAGTGAAAGGCTCAGAGAAGGGCAGTTGAGTAGGGGGTCATTTGTCCTTGAGCTCACCCTCTTCATGCACCTTGCAGAGTGAAGGGGAAAGATGCACCCAGGAGCTGCACCAGGGCCCTCTCTTCTTTCTCTGCACCAAGAATCGGGGTCCCTGTTCAGTTCTACATGTAACAGAAGGATGGAGGGTGAGGAAGGTTTAGAACGGTACAGAATAAATTTTCATAATCGCAAGTGTCCCCATAGTTATGGGCTGTGATCAAACTGTCAGTAAGAAGGCTGCTCTCCAGTGAGGAGGGAGAAAGTTGCAGGACAGCATAACTTGCCTTTGCACCCTCCACCCCCACTGAGCTGCAACCGCTCAGTAAATAACTAATGCTCAAAAAATGGGGAGTGGGAACGACAGACCCACTTTTGAGTATTCATTTCACTGTAAACCTGTCTCTGTGACCTGCTTCTTTTCCTGCTGGATCTTTGGATTTCTGTCCCCAAAACCGGCTATAATGAGTTGTCCATTAGAAACGGGGCCTGAGGCAGCAGGGGCCATAGTGGTTAAGGCACTGGACTCTCACATGGTTGACTGTGGTTTGAATCCTGGACTTGGCACCTTGAAACTCATGCTGGGTGTATATGGGTGTGTGCCCAAAACCCTAAGAAGAGAATGGAGGAGAGGGGATTACAGTGTGGCCATCCTCGCTGGGGGGTGATTTCTCACTTTTTGTCTTTCTGTCTCTGTCGCTTGGGTGAGTGCACACATCCTAAAGCAAAAATCTCTCTCACAAACAAACAAACAAAAACCCAAAACAGGAATGGAGCTTTTGATTTCAAAAAGGAACCAGAGGCCTGCTCCTGACTTCACTTTGGGAGTCTCAGCATCAAGTAGGATGTGACGGATAATCCCTGAGACCCAGGGGTCCTTAGCGGTCTCAACAGTAGGTGTCCTAGGGTCCCTTTCAGAATGGCGCTGACCAGGCCATGTGCCAGGTCAGTGGGAATCTCCAGGCCCCTGTCTGAAGTTGGCAACCTGGTAGCTGTCCTGGTCTCTGATTCCGATCCAAACTCCTTTCTGTCGATTCATAGCTCTCCGGGTCTGAATTGTCCTTCAGATTATTCTGGCTGCTCATCCTTCCCTATTGCTCTCATACACTCATCAAACAGCCTGAGGGGCTCCACTTTTGGCACCTTTGCTCATGCTCCGTCAGCCCCAGAAATGCCACCTTCGCCGAGGGCAGGCCGCAGGGTGTTAGGTGAGTGAAGGCCACAAGGTGGCAGCAGAGCACTAGCCTAGTTGGAGGCCACTTGCTAGGAGTTGGGAGGCCCCAGGGGGGCAGGGAGATGGAGTTTCCTTACCATTAGCAGATTGCGGAGGAAAGAGAGGGAGCCAACATTTTTGAGGACCGGGAGATCAATACTAGCAGGTGTGGAAAGATTCCAGGAGGGCGTTGAGGTGGGACTCGAATAGAAAGAATAATACTCATGTATTGAAGATTTGCTATGAGCTAAGCAATGCGCTCAACACTTGGAGATCGTATGACCCATTGCTTGAAACATTATAATGATCCTTATTTGACTTGTGAGGAAAGAGAGGCTCAGATTGCTCAAGTTACTGGCCCAAGTTCTATAGCTATTAACTGATAGAGCTAGGAATAAAACCTGGTCTGTCTGATTTTAAAGCCTGAGTTCTGAACCTCTTTGTCAGACAGTGCAAGTGTCAAGAGAGACCAGGGACTGGGATCTCCAGTACTGGCTTCACCTGCATCTCCCCAACACCCACCCTCCAGCCCCAAAGCACTTGATCAGGAACCCTGGGGTGGGGCTCAGATTTTTTGTTTTTGTTTTAAGTTCACCTATTTCTAACATGAGAGAGAAAGGGATAGAGAAAGGGAGAGAGGCTGGCACCTCCAACAGGATCCATTTTATGCCACGATCCACCCCCAGCCCCAGCCAGCTGGATCACAGGCATACCTGTGTGTGTCCGGCACATACAGAGAGGTCTTGGGATGTGAACACAGGACCTGCCCTTTTGGGTCACGCCCACTGCTGTGCCACTGCCTGACCCTAGCAATCTATGTTTTAAAAACTCCTCTGCAGGGCACCAGCAGTTAGCGTAATGGCTATGTCGCTGGACTCCCACGTAGTCTACCGTGGTTCACGTCCCGGACCCGGTGGCTTAAAACTCACGCCGGGCGCGTGTGCGTGCATGCCCAGGATCCCGAGAGGAGAATGGAGGAGAGGGGATTGCGGCATGGCCATCCCCCCTGGGAGGTGATTTCTCGCTTTCTGTCTGTCTCTCTCTGTCTGGCAAGCGCACGCGACCTATAGCAAAAAAAAATAAAAACCAAAAAACAAACAAAAAAACTCCTCTGCAGGATTCTGATGCTGCTGAACTTTGTGAACCCTGGTATAGACACTCATCTAGCCTGCCTCCAAGCACGACTGCGTCTTTACCCTTCGACCTCACCTGACCAGAGCTGGAGCTGCCCTGTTCCTGGCGTTAGGTCAGCTGGCCCCAAAGCTAAGAAAGTGGGCTCAGGGTTCACCTCTACTCCTTCCCGGAGCGGCTAACATCACTTTCTCTCCTTCAGCTGTGGGGGAAAAAAGTCTTTGTAGAACTTAGAACTTTTCTCTTCATTAACATGACAAACAGGCTACCTCTATCAAGGGCAGTCGGGTGAGACTGGCCTGGAATTTAGAATCTCCTTATAAATAAAGTCTCCGCTTTCAGCATTAATGAAAGACAGGGGATCTTTATGGCACCATTCATTTCTGATCTTGCCAATTCGGTAGCCAGACAGTGTCTTCTGTCTTTGCCCCTGCCACTAATTAGGGAGCTCTGTCCTGACCCGTGGGAGCTCAAGTCCTTAGCAAAAGAGGTTATTCATCTAAAATATTACATAGCATGGAAGACTGCAAGGAAAGACCCCCCAACTTCTTAATCTTTGTATTTCTAGCTAGGAATTTCCGAGTGATTTTAACTTTCTTTTTCTTTGTGCCTTAAAAAAACTTTGAAGTATGTATGACTTCTTCAGTAAGAGAAGAAAATAATAAATGCTGTTTTATAAACAAGTCTTTTATTCTGGGAGATGAACCCAATGGAATGAAAGTTATGAGCCCGAAATTCCTGACGGAGCTGATTTGACTAGAAAAGGGCTGTTTGAAGCTTTTGTATAGTCGTTTAAAGAAAAAGAAAACTCATTAATTTTCACTTTATTCATTTGAAATTTGTGATTATATCCATAAGAGATAGAAGCCCTATTTGCCAAGGCTACAACAGAATATTAAGGACAAGGCAATGTTTAGGAGGACAGATTGTTTCCATGGAGTTTGAGCTGCCTTTGAGAATCTCATTTATATGCCAGTGTTGATATGCTTATTATACATTTTTATTATATATTCATTAGTCAGATTATGGATGGGAACTGTCTACATTAGCACCTATCTCTAACCTGGGAACCAGATAGTAGTATACAACAGTACACTAAATAAGCTCGAATTGCTTGTGACAATTTTCAGGCAAAAATGGAAATGGTGTGTTCAGGAACCCCCTCTCTAAGCTGTACCTCATGGAATTGCCCAGTGGCTCGGTTGTCTGAGGTTGCAGAAACAGAGCAACGAGATCTGTTGAGATGAACACCTCTCATTGAATGGGCTTCTGGACACCTCAAAACTCTTTAGGAGCCAGGTAGCCTTGGGGAGGTGAAGGCATCTTCAGGGCAGGCTCCTCAGTAGTGAAGGATCCTCCTTTTGAGGTGGAGAGGCCCATCCCTGGGCACTCCTCCAAGACAGCTCGTTTCCAGGTTCCATCAGAGCTCACACAGCTTCTGAGGGTCACAGCAGCAGCAGTAGCATCACATGCCCGCTGTTCCCCATGAACTGAGCCATTGAGGACTCCCAGTCCCAGCTAAAAAAGGAAAGGGACTCCTCAGAATCTGGGGACACTAGCAGGAACAAGAGCTAGCAAAACCTTCCCCTACACAACTCTGTGCAGTTTGGACATGAAATGGAAAGATGTGTGTGATCTAACACAATGACATTTGTACATCTTCTTCTTGATTATCGCCCCTGCTAGAATATAAGCATATAAGCTTCCCAGAAGCCAGAACTTATCTCTCCTCTTCAAGATAGTATTCTCAGCATCTAGCACATAGTAGATACTCACTAGATACCCAGTGAATGGCTATGTGAAGATTATCATAAGCTCTAGGCTTATGACATTTGTTGGCACTTTCATTAAGTTATGGTATTTTCTTTTCTTCTTTTTTTTTTTTCTTTTTGGAGAGGTTTTTGCTATAGGTCATGTGCGTTCGCCAGAAAGACAGAGAGAGACAGAGAGACAGAAAGAGAGAAATCATACCCCAGGAGGGATGACCACGCCGCAATCCCTTCTCCTCCATTCTCCTTTCGGGATCTTAGGCGCGCATGCACACGCGCCCGGCGTGAGTTTAAGCCACCGGGTTCGGAACTTGAACCGTGGTCGACTACATGGGAGTCCAGCAACATAGCCATTATGCCAACTGCTGGTCCCTGGTATTTTCTTTTTTTAAAAAAATTTGAAGTAGACCTCCACAAGGAAAACTATGAGAAGATAAAAAAAGAAATTGAAAATGACACAAAAAAGTGGAAGGACATCCCATGTTCCTGGATTGGAAGAATTAATATAATCAAAATGGCAATTTTACCCAAATTAATCTACCTATTTAATGCAATGCCAATCAAAGTACCAGACACATTCTTCACAGATCTAGGAAAGACAATCATAACGTTTGTCTGGAATCATAAAAGACCCCGTATTGCCAAAGCAGTTTTGCACAAGAAGAATGGAGTGGGCGGCATCTCACTCCCTGACCCAAAAATATACTACAAAGCTGTGGTAATCAAAACAGCATGGTACTGGCACAGGAACAGACAGGTGGACCAATGGAACAGAATAGAGTCCCCAGAAATGAATGCTCAAACATACAGCCAACTGATTTTTGACAAGGGGCACCAGTCAATCCTGTGGGAAAAGGATAACCTCTTCAGCAAATGGTGCTGGCAAAACTGGATCTCCACTTGCAGAAAGATGAATCTGAACCCCTACCTCTCACCTCTGACAAAAATAAAGTCAAGGTGGATCAAATATCTAAACCTAAGACCTCAAACTATAAAACTGCTCCTGGAAAATACCGGGGAAACTCTGGGAGACATTGGGGTAGGGAAAAACTTCTTAAATAAGACTCCCAATGCACAGTCTATGATTCCTAAAATAGACAAGTGGGATTACATCAGACTAAGAAGTTTCTGCATGGCAAAAGACACAGTGATTAGTGTGAACAGACAGCCCTCAGAATGGGAAAATATTTTTGTAAACTATGCATCAGACAAGGGACTGATAACCAGAATCCACAAGGAACTCAAGCGGCTGTTCCGGAAAAAGACAATCAATCCTATTAAAAGATGGGAGAATGAGTTGAAAAAACCACTTTCTAAAGATGACATACGAATAGCTAAAAGGCATATGAAAAAATGCTCAACATCCCTCATTGTAAGAGAAATGCAGATCAAAACAACAATGAGATATCACCTAACCCCAGTCAGAATGTCTAAGATTAAAAAAACAAAAAATGATAAGTGCTGGAGGGGGTGTGGTGAAAAGGGAACTCTCTTACACTGCTGGTGGGACTGTAAATTGGTACAACCACTGTGGAGAACAATTTGGAGATTCCTCCAAAATCTACAAATAGAACTACCATATGATCCAGCAATCCCACTCCTTGGTATCTACCCGAAGGATAGAAGAATACTTAATCGAAAAAGTGCTTGCACATCGATGTTTATTGCGGCACTTTTCACGATTGCCAAGTCATGGAAACAACCTAAATTCCCACGAACTGATGAATGGTTAGAAAAACTGTGGCACATATACTCAATGGAATACTATTCATCCATAAAAAACAACAAATCCCTGACTTTTGCAAGGAAGTGGATGAATATGGAAGACTTACTCTTGAGTGAAGCAAGCCATGCTGTGAAGGAGAGACATTGTATGTCCCACTTAATATATACCGAATGTCTGCACTCTAAATGTGTATATATATATTTGTATATATATGTATATATATATTTTTGAAACCATTCTGCTTCTGTTGTTATAGAGTTTTAAAATTATACAAAATTATAAGACATATTTTGAACATTATCTTTAAAATTCAGTATTTTGAGATCTTGAAAGTTGTTTGTAAACTGTCAAGAATTATGGAGTATGAGCTAAAATTTTTTTGCTATGTAAAGTAAATGTTTGTGGAAAAATGTAAAAATAAATAAATAAATAAAAAATTTGAAGTATTCTATATTTTATTTATTATTTTAAATTTGCTATAGGGTTTGTGCACTCACCAGAGAGAGAGAGAGAAAGAGAGGCAAAGTGGGAAATCATCCCCCGGGGGAATGGCTATGCTGCAATCCCTTCTTTACCATTCTCTTCCTGGGATTTTGGGCATGTACACACATGTGCCCAGTGTGATTTTCAAGCCAGCAGGCCTGGAGCTTGAACCGTGGTTGGCCATGTGGGAGTCTAGCACTCCAACCACCACACCACGTGCTGGCACCATGATATTTTCTAATAATTTAAACTTTTTTCCCCTCTATTTAGCTATTATATATATAATTCTCCAGTAACCAAGGTGCCAATCGGTAACTTCGAAGAGAGCGCTAAGAAAAGCTTTCTCCATAACAAAATCTGCATGGGCTCTTAATATTAAGACAGTGGTCTTCACACACTTACTCCTTCAGTAGTAGAGCCTTTTCTCTGCTGGAAATCTGAGGCAGAGGCCTAATATATAAGTGAGAGAAAAGTGGGGATGCTCATTTCCAAGTTAGGATACAGGGCTCTGTGCCTGGTCTGCTCGGGTCACTTCCTCCTTTCTTTCTTCCAAGAAATCTCAAAGCACCTTGGACACGGTCCTCTCCCTTGGCTGTATCTTAGAAGCACCCAGATCACACATCAGATTAATGGAGTCAGAATCTCAGGGGCTGGAGTGGTATGAGTCTAGGCATCAGTAACTGTTAAAGCGCCTCATCTAGGAGTAGGAACCACTGGTCTGGAACTCGGCGATGCTGTTCAGCCCGGGCTGCCTTCAAGTATAATGTGGGAGTGGTTTCAAATTCCATCTGGACATTTTATTTTCATATATACTGTGGCCAGATCTTATGTACTTGATCTTGTATGCTAAAATTACACTCTTCTAGGAAGTGAGCTTTGGAAAAGAGACAGTTGTTGATTAAGAGCAGGTATTCCAGATTATTGTACCCCTCCTCTGGTTCTTCATAACTACCCCCCCCCCCCTTCTCTTTCTCACTCATTTTATTCATTTATTTCATGAGAGAAAGAGAGAGAGGGAGAAAGTCAAGCATGCTCGTAAGGGTCTCACACAGCAACCTCCACCCTCTTAACAACCCCACCCCAGCCTTCCCAACCAGCGAGGGTCATGGGTGTGCATGTCCGGTGTTTATAGGTTAACCCAGGAACTGAACCTATGATCTTCCACATTGCTTAAGGAGGGTGCTGTGCCATTGAGCTGGCTCTAGTCCCATTCTCTTTCTGCCCTCCATGAACAGTGGATGTTCTCCAAGAGCAGCCCTTGAAAATTTCTGTTTCTCCCTACAATTTTCCCTTTGACATGCTCGGCCTGTCTCATGGCTTAGGTTGCCTCCATTGTCCTCTGTGTTCGTATCAGAAGAGACAACTTTGGTGCAGGGGAAAGCGGCATAGAGTTGGACTTGGGGGACTGCCAGGAAGTTACTAGATGGGGCAACATTGGGCATATTGCTTCCCTTTGAGCCTCTGTTTCTTCAGTTAGCAATAGTTGTGATGTTAATGACCTCTACAATATGAGATGGGAGAGCATTCAGTACAGCAAAGTACTTAAACCCATCAGCTGAATGAATGCTTAATTTTTTTTTTTTTCTTTCTTTTTTTTTTGGAGAGGTTTTTGCTATAGGGCGCGTGCGCTCGCCAGACAGAGAGAGACAGAGAGATAGAAAGCAGGAAATCACCCCCCAGGGGGGATGGCCACGCCGCAATCCCTTCTCCTCCATTCTCCTCTCGGGATCTTGGGCACGCACGCACACGCGCCCGGCGTGAGTTTAAGCCACCGGGGCCGGGACTCGAACCGCGGTCGACTACGTGGGAGTCCAGCGACATAGCCATTACGCTAACTGCTGGTCCCATGAATGCTTAATTTTATATCTTGTTCATTTATTCTCAGCCTGCTAGTCATTATTCCAGCTATCCATCTGAGATCCTTCTGAACAGCCTGAATTTCCAATATTCTGTCTCTTTTACAGTTACCATGGTAGTGGTGTCACCCACGCATGTGAGTGATATTTTCCTCTTTGAACCGATTGTAAGTGCTGGCTACATCTCAGTGCTTAAGGCAATATCAACCCTGGCAGGAAATATGACCTCCTCAAGCTGAAGAATAAGTTTATGAAATTTCACCACATCCTCCCATCATACAACCTGGCTTTCCAAGAAAGAGGTCATCAATTATGGAAGTTGGAGGTTGCCTTACTTTTCAGGCTCTGGAAATTTGGGTGAGGAGTTAAGAACTAAGGGCTGGTTGGTACTCTGTACTTTGGCTTGTTTTGAGCACTTTCCCAGTACCAGGTTCTGGGGAACAAGGAGCAAATATCTAGTAAAGTTCACCCAGAAGATGCTTATGATCGTTGGAGAGGTAATGATAAAGCGCTAGCACGTCATCTTCCAACATACCCTCTGCTTTTCTCTTGTGATGCCTTGGCCTTAGCCACCCCATCAGTCTGAATGCCTTTCTTCCCCTGTCCGTACCTGGCAGGATCCTTCTCACTTTGCTGTGTTCAGTCCAAATTCCATCTTCTTGATGGGGCTCACCCAGAGACATTCCACAGCCCTTGCTGCAGTTCTACGGTGGTTGGCTTATTCGTCACCAGTGAGGATGGGGAGGAGGGGTTCCGCCATACATAGTAGGCACATTGCTATCTTCTGCTCTCATCATTCGAAGCACGCATCCTGGGGGCAGAATATTTTGTTATATATTTCAATGTACTTCTCTGTTTAGGGCACAGTTACTGCAATCCTTCAGGAAAAGCAAGTGGAACTGAGTTAAGAAGAAACCAATCAGGGCTCATACCTAAAACGATAAAAATGAACTTAAAAAATCACGAGTAAATAGGACGAAGCAGATATTGATAAAATATAATCAAATTTAGACTTCATGAATTCTTAGCGTTGTAGTTAAGCACCTAGATTTGTTCTTCAGATGTAACTGGGTTCAAGTTCCCGGCCTGTTCTTATTAGCTATTTACAGCAGAATTAAGAGTTTCTGCCTTATAATGTAGAGGTAAGATTTGGTTAGGTGAAGTTAGGAGTACATTTGTGAAACTTATTTTTCAGAAAAACGGTTATATCTTGAAATAACAAAGAGGTAGGCAAATTGCTGGGTATATATAATATGCACAGCAAGTGGATTTTAGGGAAATTAAGTAGTCTTGTTTCTAACCATTTAAGTTGGACACAGAGGGGAGCCTTGAACTCCCAGAAACCACACCAGGCTATACTTTAAGGGATAGGCTCCTGGATTGGGTGCACCTAGTACGGAATTTCTAATTTCCCTAAGAATGAGAAGACTTCATGTCAACAGATCTAGGTTTTGGATTTTGTAACTTTATGAATATAATTCCAAATGATGACTAATATACTGCTGTCTCATTATATTTTTCTGTTTTACATTGTATTGTTTTCAGTGGATATTTATTTATTCACTTCTTTGTTCAGCAAGGAGACTTGTAATAGAATGTGTGCCAATTAACTGAATTCACCTATCCATGAATTTTTAGCATGCTCAGGGAACAAGCAGGTTGTAAGTGTTGGGTAACAGAGTGCTTTGGAGGAGTACAAATTACCAGCTTTATGGGATATAGTCAACACTTCTGCTTATGTCTATCACTTACAGCAAAAATCTCTGAATACATGGCTTCTCTTTATGGTAGCTTGGATGAAATGGAAAAGGCCTGGTTCTCACCTGGATTCCTCAGACCTTGCCATGCCTGGCTGCTCCCAACTTGACTCATAATAGCCGGTCTCCCTCTGTCTGATGGATTCTCCCAAGGCAACAGAAAGCCACTGAATGTGCCCATATAGCAGGCCATCAAAGTTGGGGCAAAACTTCTATCCTAAGTAGTCACCATCCCATGACTGATGAAATTAAACTATAAATGCAATTACTTCTTTGCCTCTTGGTGTGATAATTAGGCAAGTTTTTGTTTTATTTCCCAGAGCCTATGTGGAATTAGGCCCCAGTCACCCACTGAGGTTGCTGTCTTAGTAATGCCCCCTTTACACTCTTTCTTCCCTTTGTCCCTGTTGCAGATTTCCACACCTCCCAAATCAATGTCCTATACCCTGGTCTTCATTTCTTTTGGGGGAACCCAAGCTATGACCCTGAGTTATCTGTGCTGTGACCTAAGTCAATTATGTAGCAACCATGAGCCTCAAGGTTCTCACTGTTTTGTTTGTCTTTGGAGAGGTTTTCGCCTTAGAGTACATGTGCTTGCCAGAGAGAGAGACAGAGACAGTGAGAGGGAAAGTGATAGATCACCTCCTGTGTGTGGGGGTGGCCATGCCACAATCCCTTCTTCTCCATGCTCCTCTCGGGATCTTCGGCATGAATGCACATGTGCCTAGCATGATTTAGAAGCCACAGACTCCAGGACTTGAGCTGCAGTTGACCATATGGGAGTCCAGCAATATAGTCTGCTGGCCCTGGTCCTCACTGTTTATTAGTTTCCTGGGCTATTTTAACAAAGTATCACAAACCTGCTGACTTAAAACTTCAGAAATTTACTTCTCAGAGTTGTGATGGCTAGAAGTCTGAAATCCATGAAGGGCTACAGTCCTTCTGAAGAAGGGAAAATCCTTCTTTGTTTCTCAGGTTCTAGAAGCTGCTGGAAATCCTTGATGATTCCTGCTTGTGACTGTCTTCCAGTCTCTGCCTGCATCTTCATGTGAGCTTTTCCTCTATGTATTTATGTGCATATAACTCTTCCTCTATTTTCTCTTAAAAAGACATGGATCATTGGACTTAGGGACCACTCTAAATCCAGAGTGATTTCATTGTGATAGCCTTAATGATCGTATCATTGGAAAAGTCATGACATATCTTTGCACAGAAAAACAGGAAACTACATCATGACTTTTCCAACAACCCAATAATTCCATCAGCAGAGACCCTATTTCTAAATAAGGTCACAGTTTGAGGTTCCAGGTGAATATGAATTTTGTGGGAGGGCCACTATTCAACCCACTGCAGTATGAAAGAGGACCAGTAACCCTTATTCTCTATTGTTGTGAGGATGCAATTGAGGAGAGTTCTTGGTAGAGCATAAAGTGTTCAAAATTAAAGGTTCACTGTGATTGTTTGGGTTTGGGGCTGTCAATGCCTGGGGAGAGAGAAGGAAGTTAAGCTCTGTTTTCATGGAATGTTTTTCTCTCTGCTGAAGGCAGCTGCTCCTGAGAGCATACACATCATTTTCTGGTTATGTTGCCCTCGTTTTAGTTCAGTATTGAGAATGTAGGGCCGAGGTTCAAACCCTAGACCCTTACTATTTTTATGTCTTTGGGTAAATTACTTTAGCCCTCTGTGGATAAAATTCATCAGAACAAAGACAGTACCAATCTTGTTCATCATGGTATCTAATTCAGGCACATGGTAGACACCCAATAAATATCGGTCAAACTAATGAATAAAATCCACCTTCCAGAATCGCCACAGGGATAGATTGAGTCTAGATTTTTAAGATCCGTGGTGCTTGTTGTGCAGGTAGCAAGGTAAGTGATCCCAGCATGCTAGGTGTGGTATCATCTGTCTGTCCTCTGCCAAGATTCTCCAAATGTGTCGGGTCTAGTTCCATTCTCAGTGTGGTCCCTGCCTTTGGCTTGGGGTTCATGGGATCCCTGGACACCAGACTTTAGGAGAGAGGCAGGACAAGTGGGGGTGGGGAGGTGTGGAATATGGACATACTGCTTCAAGATGGAAGGGAAAAAGTGGACACAGGGAACACAGGACAGCTCATTACTAGACCACGGAGACCGGCATCCATTCATTCACTTGTTTATTATTTTTTTTTACCACCTCTTTATAGTTTTGCCTGATTCCTCCCTGACAAAAAGTCAGTTCCCTCTTTTATGATTCATGACATTCTCAGAGTTTCTCTGCCGAAGCTCTTATCACTTTATGCTATTGATTTTCCTGTCAGTTCTCAGAATTGCCCCATGATCTTGTTGGGAGCAGAGATCGTGTTTACATTTTCAGTCCCTAGCATGAAACCTAGAACCTCATAGGTATTGAATTCATTTGCTAAATAAAATTAAATCAATGGAAACTTTCTGTGTGATTATTTTATCATTATAAAGGCTGGAGGGACTGGAGACCATGTGGTTTCCATTTTGGAATTGGAGAACTAACACAAGAGACTAGAGAATTTTTTAAATACTGGGGAACTAACATAAGAGAATAGAGAGTATCATAGAGACAATAGTTACTACAGAGAATAGAGAACTATCAAATAGAAGAAAGGAATCACTTATTTGCCAATAGTTTATGATATGTATTGGACTATTCTATTTATGCGGGATGTGGTTACAAGGGTAAAAAGTCTTCCGAAATTGCCTGTGAGTTTGCTCTTTAGCAGGCTTACCAGTGTAAGATTGAAAAATGGACACAAGCAGTTTCTGCTTTGTGAAAGTAAGTGATTCTTTTTAAAAAAATCGTGTCAGTAAGCAAATGTCAGATGGACACAGAGCCTCTTCCCACTTACCCACATAGTTAGAGTTTATAAAGTTTGTATACTGTTTGGGCTAGACCCTTTTGAGAGACCTCCAAAGGAGACAGAACTGGCATTTAAGAGGAAAAACTCCTACTTACACAAGGCTTCTGATGACAAATATGTACGTTTCCCCCACACCAACCAGTTCTCCAGTTCTCAGTGGACATTGACTGAGTGTCTTACAACTTAACCCAGCTCTGACCCTAACTGCCTGCAGTTAGCAAAGACCTCTCAGGTTTAATCCCACAAGATTGTCCCCACTTCAGATGCAGTCTTCAGTCCCATGCTGTCACCTGTTCTTCTGACCAACTGGCTACTACAGGAGGGTCCCATATCTTCCTCCTCAGTTTCCATAATTTGCTAGAATGACATAAAGAACCCAGGGAAACAATGTGCTTATCATGGCCAAATAAATACAAGGATATTTTAAAAGATATGTAGGAACAGCCAGAAGGAGAGACCTATAGGATGAGCAAGGTTTATAAACCATTGTTATCATTCTTTAATGGTCTCTGTGACTAGAAATTGGTTGTTCAGAACTCCAAAGTTCATGGGCCCATAAACAACTACTCAGAAACCCGATTTATCCTCCCCCTTTCAGAGGTGGAGATGGGGCCATGGCTGGAAATCAGATTAGTCATGTCTGGAGATGTCGGAGCAAGGAAAATTTCTGTATCATCAGAACAAACATTAGCCAAGTGGGGGATGAACCATTTCTGCAGATACGATTTGGAGAGTCTTACCTTGTGAGTGGCGTTGCATGGGAATGAATAGTGGGCTGGGAGCTCTCGAGTCACGGTGTAGCGTTGATGTACTAACTGAGATGGTCGTTACTTACACGCAAGTTCCTGAGCTCTTTCCTTTTGGCCACTCACGGGAGCTATTTTATGGAAAAGGAAGTTTTCTTAGGTCAGAAGAATTTTAAAGATTAGATTTTATGCACAGAATCTCTTCTTGGTAGAGTTCTTGCAGTGTGAGTGTATGTGAGTGTACTTCCTCAGCCTTGTTCAAGGGTAGTCTCTGGGGATGCTTGGGAAAGCCGGTGGGAAGGTAGGTGACATTGTCAAACTGTCCAAAGAAGTACTCCCAGAGGCAGTCCAATGGCTGGCACAAGTAAGAGGAAGCTGCCGCCCTGACTGAGACTGCATGGGTAGCCTAGGTTGTCAGGTTGGGCATACTCACCAATGTCTGTGATCCTAGCTAACTAGGAGGCTGGGGTGGGAGGATCGTGGCATGATGAGACCTTGTCAAAAATTTTCTCTTTTTCTCTCTCTCCTCTTCCCCACATGTGGATGCTCTCTTCTCTCATAAAAAAAAAAAAAAAAAAAAAAAAAAAAAAAGTATTCCCAGAGGCACAATTAAATTAGTTCTTTCATTTGGAATTTTTGATTTGGTTTAGAAAAAAGAAATCTGAATCCAACTGGCAAAATTCTGTGTTACGGAAGAGGTACTGCAACTAAGAGGGGGCTGGCAATGGGGCCACAGGCATCAGTGTGGGATCTAATTACGGCTCTGGTCCCCAAGGCCTTGGCGTTAAACCTCTCACTCAACGAGGCAGATGGGCTTTGGTATCTGTGACTTAGGCTCTTAGACTGGTCCAGTAGGGATGTTCTCAGTTTTCCTCTGTTTCCTAGCAGTATCTGGGGAATTACCTTGCTGAGTCCTGGAACAACAACAGTGGGTACCTGCTGGACATCCCTACAGACTCTGAGTGATCCCTGGGGATTCTCTCTCAGCCTTGGTAGCTCCAGGAAGCAGCACATCCAGTAAGCTCTGCCAATTGTATTTTTCTCTCTCTAAACCTGACCTTGCAACAGAATGATGAGATGGGAGGATGGATGGGATCCAGGTGTCGGTCAGTAGCATTCACTTAAGGGGAAGGAATACAATTGACCGGACCTTGTCTTCACACTTTTGGGACCTGTCCCATTTCTGCAGGTTACCCTCTTGGCTCCCCAGCCCTTTTCAACCCTGAGCACACCTACACTGCTTTCGATACATTTCTTTTGCTTCAGTTGGTCAGAGTTATGATCCATTGTTTGCAACCACACAACTCTATTTGGAAAAGCCCCTTCGTTATTCCCCTGAGTATGAGGCAGAGAAGTCTCCTCCGTACCTTGCCATTATGTGGTACTACCTTTTCGACTTAAGGATCCTTTTCCCTCAAGCCTTTCCCCTCTTATCCCATTTTGCCTGGCAAGCACTTCATCGTCCTGAACTTAGGGCAAGAATCCCTCCTTTATGAAACCTTTCTTGACCTTCTCCTCTCTAGACTTGACCACTCTGTAACAATTCTGTTTCGATTCACCTACTTGTGCCTCTGTGACCCCCGTAAGTGACATTGTCTTGAAGGTGGGCATTGTATGATATTCACCGTTATATTCCTTGAGTAGGTTTTAGTGTCCTATTTGAGGAACAGGGGATGGATGAATGAGTGTTGCAGTCCTTTAATCGCACCCACATGAGCTCAGCCTCTCTTCCAAGTGCCTGGGATGGAGCACGCACCTGCCTGGTAATCAGGGAAATGAGCCTGATGTTCAGCCAACGGGAATGCGGTAACGTGTCTGTAACAATGGTTGTGACTCTCCTCCCACTCTGCGCACACACGCCTTGGTGCTGCGACTTTATTGCTCTCCCCACCAGGAAGTGGTACTCTGAATCTCTCTTTGAATCTGACCATGAGACTTACTTTAATCAGAGAAACGTGTTGACAGTGATGAAGTTCTGAATCTGGGCCTCAGCCTTGCAGTTGCTGCTCCCGTGTTTTTGATTGCTGAACTGAGAGCACCGGGAAGCAGCTCAACCTGCCTGCTGGAGCGTGAGCACCAGGTGCTTCGGCAGCAGCAGTGCCTGTTGCCAGGTGTGTACGTGAGGCTGCCTTCTAGCATCGCTCCCTGGACAAGCTGCCCGAGGACTGCAGCCATGCCCACGGCCTCTAGAGAGGCCAGCAAAAGAGCTGTCCAGATGATTTCAGCCCACATTACCGACCCAGCATTGTGAGTAAATGAATGGTTGCTGTATTAACCTGCTGAGTTTTACGTGACTTGCCATGCAGCAAGAGAAAACTGATAGACAGGTACTGGGAATAGCAAGCATGCAGGACAGGATGTTGCTCCACTAATACTTCTGTTCTTCAGCGGTTGTGACTCTGCCTCTGGTGGCCGTTTATGATGCTGGCCATGGTTGGAAATGGCCACAGCCAACCGGAGAGTCTTTGTGGCCTACATCGGTTTGCTAGGGCTGCATAATAAAGTACCGCAGACTCGGGGGATTAAACAATGGAATTAATTTTCCCACAGTTCTGGAGGACTGAAGTTCGAGATTAAGCTATCTGCAGGTTGTTTTGAGGTCTCTCTCCTTGACCATCTTTTTTCAGTGTCCTCATATGATCCTTTTCCTCTATTTGTATGTATCCTAATATCTTTTTTTTTTTTTAAAGGCTTTTGCCATAGGATGTGTGCACTTGCCAGAGAGAGGCAGAGAGAGAGAGAAAAAAAGTGAGAGGTCACCCTGTAGGGGAAATGGCCATGCCACCATCCCTTCTCCTCCATTCTCCTCTCTAGATTTTGAGCACACATGCACATGCACCCAGCTGGTTCTCAAGCTGCCGGGTCCAGTACTCAGACTGTGGTTAGCCATGTGGAAGTCCAGTGTCTTAGCCACTATGCCACCTGCTGGCCCCCTAATCTCTTATTATAAGTCCACCAATCATTTTGAGTTTAGTCCCACCCTAGTGATCTCATTTTACATAATTACCTATTTAAAAATCTCCATGTCCAAATGTGGCCATACATTGAGGTACTGGGGGTTAGAATTTTATCATATAAATTTTTTTTTTTGGGGGGGGACACAATTCAGTTCATAACTCTACCTAAAGTCTAAGCATTAGCTTGTTTATCCATCTGCTGCTTGCCTACTGGTAGTTGGAAGTGATTGTATTATATTTGAACTGTCTGACAATTATGCGACCAGGAGCAATTCTGAATACTCTTCCAGGTCTGTAAAAGCCATTGAACAATTTAGTGAGTGTAGGTCCATATGTCACTTTTCCATCCAGGTTCTGTGTCTTTCCTGGCTGCACTCAGGGGCTGCCTGAGCACTTTCTGCAAGCACACTGGAAAAGCAAGAGGTAGCGTGAGATAGGTGCTTGGAGACCTTAGGAGGCCACGGCAGCTGGGACCACCTCTGCTGATTCTGTGTTGTTCCTGCTGTGGGATATCTCCTCTTGGCTAGACATAGCTCATTTCCTCTATGTGAAGGACAAAGTGGGAATACAGCCTTTGCCAAACTCTCCAGGAGAAAAGCAAAGTTGCATGGTTTGAAGAGAAGAAATTTGCTCAAATTATAAGACTTAGAATGGTCTCATTAGCAACCAACCCACAAATGCAGACAGTGAAGGCAGAGGCAGAGATGGTAGCAGTATGGATGCACACGTATGTATCTGTGGATACTCGGTTAATTGATACGGGCACAGCAAAGGCACATTTGTTAATAGATTGATCTAGATTTCTTAATGGTGATCAGTTAGTATTTATGGAATGTTTGCTACTTGTGAAGGTCTGTATTATGGGTTGTAAAGAAAGATTGCAATCTTAACTCTCACTGTTTCAATGATTTCTGAAATGCCTGAGTCAACGTTTCTGCCTAATTAAGTCTAAGTTGGCTTGCTAGACTGAGTCTGATGATTTGGCTCCTACACAGCCTCGGGGTGCTAATTTTTACTTTTAGTAATCATTGGTACAGGGCTGGAGCTAGCCGTGGCAAGACGATGCACATCATGCATGCTGCATGTCAATAGATCCAGTTCATTCTTTCATCTGCTTGTGTAGCAAGCATTTGTTGAGGATTTTCTTATGGATTCCAGACCTGTGCTGTGCACCCTGAGTTCTGCAGACACTAAACCAGCACCACTGTGCCAGAGTGCTTAGAGCCCGCTGCATTGTTAAAAAGACTCAACCTCGAAGTTGCTTGTTTGCATGAATTCTTGAAAATAACAAGTATTCCCATTACTTGCATCAATCTAAATGGACTTCCAAAACAGGGGACTGCAACAAAAATAGTCTAGTTAGTGAATGTCAGTCAGTTAGGCTATATAAAACTTTGTTCTGTGTCTACTTTAATCGTATCCATGTAATTGTATAACTATATGCAGTGATCATTCCTATTGATCAAGTCCTTACTGTAACATTCCTGTCTTGGTTTACATGTGTCCCCACACAAACACACATAAATTGACCTGTATACATACACATGGTTGTGCCAGACAAGGGACTTTGTGAAACTTTGTAAGTTGCCATCCTTAGGAGAGAGACCATGGGGGTAGCTACTAGCCTGAGATTTCAAAGAGGGACTTCAGGCATTACATGCAGCCTGAGCTTGGTGGTGAGTGGTCAGGTTTAGTTACTGGCATGTACTTGGAGAATAGCTTAGAGTCTCAGAGCAGAACCAAGGGCTGGTATGAGGAGAAATGACCAGGGTTGCCGATGAGGTTAACAATAGAAAACAGTATAAAATGCTTGAGGCATTCAATAGGGTGAGACTGGCTGGTTTTCCTCAGTTAGGTCTACCAGTTGGTGGCTCTCTGGGATGCTGCATGATATAAAGAGTTTGTACTTGGAAGCCAGGAAAGCCTTGTTCCCAATACAGCACTTGTAGCATTTCTACACCTCAGTGACCTCCCTCTAACCCTTATTGGAAGAATTAAATGAAATAACATACAAAGCCGTTATAACTCAAAGTCTTTCAACAAATGTCAGTTCTTTTCCTTCTCTGGCTTGAAGCCAATGCTGCTGTCTTGAAGGTGCCACCCAGTGACAAGAAAAAGGCACAAACAAATCATGCAGCATCTCCAAAAATGTGCATGGATAAAAGTTGAGAAATATCTTCCGCCACTTTCAGAGCTATTTAGCTTCCAAGAGAGCATAAGAAATGTACAGGGAGAGCTGAGTTCCACATCTCTCTGATCTTAAAGTCGACAGGACTAGGAGCATCCTCTTGGTAGGAGGCGATGGTTCTTGCAGACAGCATACTAAGCATATGGATATTGGCAGATGCAAGAAAGTCATACGGTGAAAAGAAGCTCTTCAGGCAGAATATCGATCACAACAACACAGAACATCATGAGGTCTTGTCTCTTTGCTGTTGTTGGTGGATGGCAAGAATGATTGTGGGGTTGGAGTGACCTGGAGAATGAACTGTAAAGGCAGAACAAAGATGGAGGTGAGCCCTATAAACCATGGAGTGTGTGCCAGACATGCTTTTTCTAAGCACTTTCATATGTGTGAAGGTCCTTCAAAAGGTTCTTAGAGGGCCAGCAGGTGGCATAGTGGTTACAGCGACTGGATCCCACTTGGTTGACTATGTGGTTTGAGTCCCAGACACAGTGGCTTGAAAAACACACCGGGCACATGGATGTGCCTGTCTAAATCCTGAAAAGGGAAGTGGGGAAGGGAGTGCACCCTGATCACTCTCCATGGTGGTGTTCTCTCTGCTTCCCAGCTCTCATTCCTTCTTTCTCTTTCTCCCATGAGCACACATACCTTCAAGCAAATATTTTAAAAAGTTCATGGAAAGTGGAGGGGCAGATGGTAGCATAGCAATGAAGTGTGATGCGCTGGGAGCTGACCCTTGTGGGAAGATTCCTGGTTAGGGTCCAGAGACCTCTCCGAGTAGGTCAGCCTCATGTGTGCCCATGACCCATTGTTGTCTGAGACTGGTGGTATATTGCTCCACCAAGACTCTGTTGGGAGTACAAAAATAAATTAATTAAAAACAGAAGAAAATGCTATTAAGAAGTTAATGTAAGGGAACCAGCAGTTAGCGTAATGGCTATGTCGCTGGACTCCCACGTAGTCGACCGTGGTTCACGTCCCGGACCCGGTGGCTTAAAACTCACGCCGGGTACAGGTGCGTGCATGCCCAAGATCCTGAGAGGAGAATAGAGGAGAAGGGATTGTGGCATGATCATCCCCCCAGGGGGGTGATTTCTCGCTTTCTGTCTCTATGTCTCTCTCTGTCTGTCTGGCGAGTGCACGCGCCCTATAGCGAAAACCTCTCCAAAAAATAAAAAAAGAAGTTAATGTAAAATGCATATGATTAAAAAAATCTATACATGAATTTCAAAAACTTTTAATAACAAAATAAACTAGTTCTTTAATTTCAGTTTCCATGAACTTTTTGAAGTCCCCTCATATTAATTCATTTAGCTCTTATAAAATCTCTATGACCGATAGCATTACAGCTGGGGAAATAGAGGCACAGAGAAATAAATCTGGTTTACAGAGCTACACAGCTAGTGAGTGGTTGCACCATAACTCAGTCATAGGCAGCTTGCCTCCAAATCAGTGCTCTAAACCATGATGTGATGTTTTTCACTGTAATTGGACAAAAAAATTTGAGATGTTTTGAAATTTAATGTCAGAAAGATAAAAGGGCTAAATGTGAAAGACAGAACTATAAACTGTTTGGAAGTGAATATAAGACAATATGCTTACCTTCCTGGGGCAAGGAAGGCTTTTTTTTATGTAAGACCCCCAAAAGCATTAACTCTAAAGTAAAAACTGAAATTCAACTATGTTAAAAGTAAGAACTTCTGGGATCAGCAGATGGTGTAATGGTTATGTTGCAGACTCCCACGTTGTCGACTACAGTTTGAGTCCTAGACCTAGCAACTTAAAACTCAGGTTGGGCACGTGTATGTGCATACCCAAAACCCCAAGAGGAGAATGGAGGAGAAGGGACTGCAGTATAGCTATACCCCTGGGGGAGTGATTTCTCGCCTCTCTGTCTCTGTCTCTTCAGTGAATGTACACACCCTATAGCAAAAAGAAAAAAAAAAAAACTCTAAAAAAAATTAAGAAGTTCTGTTTAACAAAACATACCAGGAAGAAAGTGAAAAGACAAACTATGAGATGAGAAAGGTACTTTCAACATTCAACAATTATTATAAAAGACTAGTGCCCAACATACATAAACAACTCTTTCAAACATCAAAAAAGACATTTCAAAAGAAATATAGGCAAGAGATTTCAACATACTCTTCACAAAAAAGAAATATAAGTGGTCAATAAATATGGGAAAATGTGTTTCACTTTATTAGATATCAAGGAAATGCAAAATAAAACCACCAAGGAATATTGCTACAAACCTACCAGAATGTCTAAAACAAAACATTCTGAAATACCAAATGTTGGTGAGGATGTGGAACAGTGGAAGTGCACTGGTGGGACCATAAAGTGGTGCAAACGCTGTACAGACTACAGTTGCAGAGCTTCACACCATACGAAGGACACCTGGGGCATCCTTTCCTAGGTACGTAGCTGGAGGAATGTGTGGACGGTGCACAGGGAGACATGGAAAACAATGAACAGAGCTCATCACGGCTTCATTCTATTGCCTTGCACTGGATGCAACCTAGGTGTCTCTGAAACTATAAATACATTAATAAATTGTGGCACCTGTGTGCATTGGAATACTATACATCAGTGGAAAAGAATGAATCACAGCTATGCACAGTGACACGTGAATTTTGCACGATGATGAAAGATGAGCATAAAAGGCTTCGCATCTGCTGCTGCCAGTGCCACAAGTCCTACCCCTTCCTTGATGTGGAAGGGCAAGGCACAGCCTCTGATCCTCACCAACCATCAAACACAAGCGTTCCCTGGACCTTTCATTTGAGGTTGTGGCCTGGTCTGTTCTCTGTGACTTGTGTAAACCTAAACATGATCGAGAGTTAATAGGTTAGGAAGGCGCCCTCACATTAGCACATTTATATTTAAAGGCATTTTCTGGAGAAAGTGTACCAGTGGCACAGTAGGCCAGTGGAGACAGACTTGAGGACAGGTTGTGATTTCAAACAGAAAGAGATTTATAAGGCTACATGGTCTAGAATCTCTTCTGTTATCTGTTGACAGACTCTGAGACAGGGATCTAGTAGATGAAATTTGAGAATTCCCCTGGACTTGGATTCAGAAGAAATATACATGGATGCTTCTAACATGGCAGAGGGTTGCTGGATTTAGCAGATAATTTCCTAATTGTCCTATTTTCTCCTGAGGTTGCAGGAGAGGATGGGAAGGATACTTTGAAGGGCTGGGACTGTGTGGTATCCCTCAGCATGCCCTATAAGAAGGCCTGGGTTGGGTAGTCTGGACTGAGAGTTCTAGACCTGCCTCTGACACCTTGTTAACTTTGAGCCTCAATGCCTTCTTTTGTACAATGAGAGATTTGAACAGAATGCTAGCTAAGGTCTGTCTGAAATCTGAAACTACTCTTTCCACTGTTCCTGTACATTTCAATGAATATTTTCAAAGCCAGAAATAGGGATTTTACAACTTTAATTCATTTGTTTGCTACCAATTCTCTGCCTACGGGTGGACTATCTGTACCTTCCACTGGCTGAGAATTCCCTGGACACCTCCGGAGTACTTGATTTGGGCTGGAGAATTCCTATGTGGCCGTACTTGTTGAACGAACCGCCTAACTGTGAATCAGTTGCTTAGATAGAATCTAGTTTTGTGACCTCAGGGTACACTTCTTAGGGGGCCTTTCCAGATGTCAGTCTTGGCCCAGTCAGATAAGCAGAGATTTTTGGAGTGCTGGAGCTTTGCTCATTTTAACCTTATTTCTAATATCACTGGGACACAGGCCTGGCCCAAGGCCAAGGTGGCTGAAATGTCATTCTGTGATTTAATCCTCCAGTGCCTGAGCAGACCTTGCTAATCCCCCCAGTGCTGCTTTCTAAAAGCCCAAGTGCAGCTTCCTAATCCTTCTCAGTACAATGCTCCACTTGATCACAGCTGGTACCCAAGATGGGACCAATTTGCCATCTTTGAGAAGGAGGAAGTTTTATAGGTTTAACTTGGGTGGAGAATCTAGTATAACAAAGTCTAACCCCAAATTGCATGAACTACAAAGGTCCACAGCCTCCCACTTGATTCTGTTAGTTCTCGGGGACTAAATTTTTTTTTTTTTTTTGGGAGAGGTTTTTCGCTATAGGGCGCGTGCGCTTGCCAGACAGACAGAGAGACATAGAGACAGAAAGCGAGAAATCACCCCCCAGGGGGGATGGTCACGCCGCAATCCCTTCTCCTCCATTCTCCTCTCAGGATCTTGGGCACGCACGCACACGCGCCCGGTGTGAGTTGTAAGCCACCGGGTCCGAGACGCGAACCGCGGTCGACTACGTGGGAGTCCAGCGACATAGCCATTACGCTAACTGCTGGTTCCCATCGGGGACTAAATTTTTAGGGTCCTTTTTGTCTTCTACTTTTGTCTTATGTGTTTTCTCTGTTTCATCTAGTTCCATTCTTCTTCTTCTTTTTTTTTTTTTTTTTTTTTTTTTTGTAGAGAGAGAGATTTTTGCTATAGGACACATGCACTTGCCAGAAAGACAGAGAGAGACAGACAGAAAGTAAGAAATCACACTCCAAGGGGATGGCCACACCACAATTCTGCTCCTTCTCCTCTCAGGATTTTGGGCATGTATACACATGTGCCTGGTGTGAATTTTAAGCTATGGGGTCCAGGACTCGAACCACAGTCAACTACGTGGGAGTCCAGTGATGTAACCATTATGCCATTTTCTGGTCCCGCTAGTTCCACTTTTAACTCTAACACCTAATAAATACTTATTACAGTTCTGGAAAATCTATTATCTCTTAAGCACGCTCTCTCTCTAAATTCCCCATCTATCCCCCATTTGCCTCCTTTTCAAGAGTAAATAGATTTCTCTTCTCTTATCCACAGCTTAATAGTTATTGAAAACTTCCTCTACATCAGGTAGTAATCTTTTTTTTTTTTTTTTTTTTTTTTTTTTTTTTTTTAAGTTTTGCTGTAGAGCATGTGTACTTGCTGGAGAGAGATAGAGAGAGAGAGAGAGAACGGGAGAAAGCATCACCTGCCTCCCCCCCACCCTTCAGAAGTGATGACCACACCAAAATTCATACTCCTTCATTCTCTTCTCAGGACTTTGGGCATGCAGGCACATGCACCCAGTGTGAGTCTCAAGTCACCAGGTCTGGGATTCTAACCACAGTTGGCCATGTGGGATCCAGCCACCCTAACCTTCACAACACTTGCTGTCCCCACATAGTAATCTTAAGTCTTTGCATAAAAGGAGTCTTCTAAAGTTCAGGGAAAATGCATGTCATGAACAACTGCATTCATTTCGAAATTTTTTGCATTGAAATAAACTCAAACTTTAATTCCATTTTTTCATGAAATTTTGGAAGTCACCTCATATATCCACACAACATCATGAAGAATCCACTTTCTTGGGACCAGCAGTTAGTGTAATGGCTATGTCGCTGGACTCCTATGTAGTTGACCGCAGTTTGTGTCCTGGATTGGGTGGCTTAAAACTCACGCTGGGCGTGTGTGCGTGCGTGCCCAAGATCCCGAGAGGAGAATGGAGGAGAAGGGATTGTGGTGTGGCCATACCCCCTGGGGGGGTGATTTCTCGCTCTCTGTCTCTCTGTCTCTGTTCCTCTCTCTTTCTGTCTGGTGAGCACACACGTCCTATAGCAAAAGCCTTTCCAAAATAAAAAAATAATCCACTTTCTTTTCATTTATTTTATTTTATTTTATTTTATATTTTTTTTGCAGTAGGTCACATTTGCTCACAAGAAAGACAGAGACAAAGGTAGAGATAGATAGAGAGAGACAAAGTGAAAAAGAATTCCCTAGGTGGGAACGGCTAAGTTACAGTCCCTTCTTTACCATTCTTCTCTCAGGATGCTGAGCACATATATATGTGCTCCTGGCATGCTTTTCAAGCCCCTGGATTTGGGACTCAAACTGTGCAGTTGGCCATGTGGGATCTGTCTCTTTAACCACCATGGCCCTGGTTAGCGTAGGATCCTGTTTCATTATGCTCATTTTGCAGATGAGAACACTGAGGCATGAAATACTTAGGTAACTTGTCTAGGATCACACAACTAATAAGTGCAAGAGTTGGAAGGAAAACCTAGACTGTAAAGTTTGAGAAGCTGTGATTTCAACCCTGATACCATGCTGTCTCTCTCTCTTTACTGGAGAGTTTTTTGCTATCGGGTGTGTGTGCTTGACAGAAAGACAAAGAGAGACAGAGAGACAGAAAGTGAGAAATCACCCCCCAGGGGATGGGCACACCACAATCCCTTCTCCTCCATTCTCCTCTTGGGATCTTGGGCACGCATGCACACACGCCTGGCTTGAGTTTAAGCCACCGGGTCCAGGACTCAATCAGGGGTCAACTACATGGGAGTCCAGCAACATAGCCATTACGCCATCTGCTGGTCCCACCATATTGTCTCTTATTAAAGCATTTGTTCTAGACAAATACAGTATTTATCATAAGGACTTTGATGACTGAAAAACTCTCCCTACATATGGTTATTTCTAAATTTTTTATTGGCTAATCATTGCTGAGAACACTCAACACTGGTAGTACTGTGTTTTATTGACTCCAAGACACCAGTGATGGGAAGAGGTCCCATTGTTTTATACACCATTTAAACTACTACACAAGATCTTACTGATAGTCTACCATGACTCAACTTAGTCACATTACTGCAGAATATTAAAATAAATTACAACAGCCTAGGCAATTTCTCCTGCCTCCATTCTCAGTAACAAAAAATTACATGGCTCCATACACTTGCAAATTTTTTTCTCAGATACTAGGAAAGGCTTGCTTGTTATTATCTAAGACAGTGAAAAATTTTAGTCATTTTTTCAATGTCAAATATTTGTTTTGCTAATATCACATTGACACCCCACTGTTCTGTTCTTTCTGAAGACACAATAAGCATTTCATTTCAATGCTGAATCATATATATTTGAGAAATTTTTCCTTTTTTATGGAAATGTTTAAACATATGAATAAGTGGAAAAAAATAGAATAACGAACTCCCATGAATCCATTATTTAATTTCAACAATTACCAGCATTTTGCTCTCTGGTTTGACGACATTTTAAATGGTAGTTAAACTCAATACGTGAGTGAAGACAGTGGAGAAAACTCTGACCAGACTGGGGCATGTGAACAATGACACCATCTGGCTTGGAGGGACTGGAGACCATCCTTACTGTAAGTGCCCCTTGATTTCAGAGATGTTAAAATGTGAATAAATATGTATCTTAGAATTGATCACATGCAGCAGTAATGAAGCCAGGTCCAGGTTGTATTTTTGTTAGTAGTATCCTAGGATTTTCCTTACTCAGTACTTTGTGAGGATTTTTTTTTTCTCTTTTATTCTCTCCCCACTATCAAAACACAAGGAGAATGAATTCACATGTTTCTTGAAGCACCTCTTTCCTTTCACCCAGACTTTGAACTGCTATGGCCAGACTGGTTTCAGTAATCCAAAAACACTTTATGAAACCTAGTTGGAGAGAGATCAGCACTTGATTCTCCTCAGCTAAGGCTGGACCCTTGTCCCTTGGGGAATGGAGTTATTTCCTATGCTTGAGAGTGTGCACAGCTCAAATCCAGTCTGCTCTGGGCTTTTTTTTTTTTTTTTGGAGAGGTTTTTTTTGCTATAGGGTGCGTGCGCTCGCCAGACAGACAGAGAGAGACAGAGAGACAGAAATCAGGAAATCACCCCCCAGGGGGGATGGCCACGCCGCAATCCCTTCTCCTCCATTCTCCTCTCGGGATCTTGGGCACGCACGCACATGCGCCCGGCGTGATTTTAAGCCGCCGGGTCCGGGACTCGAACCGCGGTCGACTACATGGGAGTCCAGCGACATAGCCATTACGCTAACTGCTGGTCCCCTGCTCTGGGCTTTTGAGCCATGTCCAGAGATGTGTGCTCCTATGAACCAAGGGATGCTCATGCTTGCAGGCTTAGTACCCGAGCCAGGTACTGAATCTCCTGTATCTTTTCTTGCCTTGATAGTCCCATCGCTTGGGCTCAAGCACTTTAGTCTCTTTTTATCTGCCCCTTTTCCTAGGTCATTATTGTCCTTTCTGCCATAGTGTCTCCCTGGTTCGATATCCTGGTAATAGTCACCTGGAAACAGGCCCCCAAATTTGTGAATTCATGTCTAGGTATTCTGGGCCGAGTGTCAGAAGCCTGGAGAAGACAGTTTGGCTAAGAGATACCATTTCCTGGTTTTGACTCATTGGTGTTATCATCTGTGAGAGAAATAGCTATGCCAGGAAGCAGTCTGGGTACTGACAGAAACTTATGGAGGGAGGGGAATCAGGTGGGTTTAGCTGTGTCAGAGGAGGGTGTGATACAGTAGAGTAGGAAGGACCCTACTGGGATGTTAGCCAACCTGAGTCTGGATCTCAGCTCTGCTGGTTACTAGCAGTGGAGGCCACTGTGATGCCATACACACATTCTTAGGCCTTACATTTCAACACACTTTGGCCAACCTCCAATTGCCAGTCTATGCTTCCCTCTGTTTGCAGGTTTTCTCTGAAGAGCTCTGTAAAGCCACTCTGCCCTCGTCCTACCCCAGCAGCCATCAGACTGAGGAGCTGGCAGATGAATAGCCCAGCTCCCTCACTGCAAAGGTGGGATTACTCTGCGGCCTACATCCTACTCCATTTACAGAATTTTTGCAGGGAATTAGCCTCCAGTTGCATGTGGTGGTAGTTGGACTGATAAATCATCCTTGAATGACTGCCTTCTCTTCCTTGGCTCTTCTTTCCACTTCTCTGTTTTTCTTGTATCTCTTAAATAAATTACTTTCATTTGAATGTTTGTTTGAGGGCTACAGTGGAGATGCCCAAACTAAAACAATACTAAGACCATGGATCATTTAATTTCTGTTGGTCTGTGAGGTGATAAAAAGCTCACAAGTACATTGTTCTGTTAGTGTTTCCTAAGCACCATCTATGAGTTTAGGGCAGACCAGTGAGCTGGCAAGGCAGATTTTCTTATCTGCATTTTGAAGATCAGAAACCAGAATCAACCCTGAGAGGGTTTGTGAATTGCCCAAGGCTGTCCGCTGATAAGTGACTGAGACTGGAACATAGGCCTTTGAACTCTGAGATCAGTCAGTTTCCTTCCCAGTGTTCCTTGGTCTCTACCGTTCCTTTCCAAAAACGGTAGTTCTTATGTTTCTCAGAGTACAAGAAAAGTGGTGCTTATATTTCTCAGAGGACAAGAAAAAGCACTACAGTGTATGGGACAGATTCTATTGTCTGAGCTTTGTCTTCTAGGGCTGTGGTCTGCCTTGGCTGAAGGAGATATTCCTGTATGTCTCTGGCACCCTGGATGAGCTGAAAGAATTGCCCACAGGTCCCTGGAGTGTTGTGCTCCTGGATCACTGAGCTGTAAGGATACATTTACATCTCATATTTCCCATCTGAACAGATAGACCTTGAAGTCCTCTCCAGTTGGCTTTGGGCTATCTGTTGCAGTGCCATGATTGAACCCAGAAGCAGAGTCAGGGCTGCCTTAGTCTTGCCCTGTAGCATCAGTGTCTTCCTGCAGGATGGATGTCTACATTCGTTCCTCATCTCTACTTGGCTGAGTCTTTCCAGCAACAGTAACCTGTGTTAGCACTGACTGTCAGCAAGAACTATGTCATATCATATCCTGGAAGGATGGAGGGAGTGTCACCACATCCTGGAGGAAGGGGTAAAGATGCCTGTTAAAGAACACTTTCCCTAATAAGACGACAGCCACACAGGAATATTAGCTATGTTAGAGATGTCTTGGGATGATGTCCACTCTTACCCTACCATCCAACCTGAGTCTATATTCCACCAGCTTTCTGGTCGGAAAACAAGTGTGGACCTCTGTAATCTCGTTGGTAACTCTCCGGCTTGTTTCTCTCTCTCTTGTTTATTCTTGGAACACTCTACCAGTCCAGCAGCTTTCCCTGTTAGCTCATCCTCCATCTCATGATCTCCTTCAGTATTTGGAAAGTGACAAAATTTAGTCAATTCTACTTTGACTTGGCATCCTTTAAGACAGGCTTATATCACTCCCATTTCAATCTGTTCCTATTTCAGGAAACTGCTTCACCAGAGCCAGTTCTAGCTGCCAAGGTCTTGTCAGGTGTTAATTTTTTGGCCAGCACCTGGCTAGGCCAGTCATGACCAGCCACAGTAAGTATCTGGAAAGGTACCACTGCTCACTCAGGTGGCCTTTGTATCTCCAGACTGAAACAGCTACGCCGAGCCTTTGGAAACTCAAAAACTGAGGCACTGTCTGGGCTAGCTTTCCTCTACTTTATGGGCTATTTTTCTTTTGGGTGATATTTCTGGCTATTGGCCACAATCATGGTCAGACCAATGTATGAGTGGTGCTCCAATTGAAGGAGGCTCGAAATAGTTTCAGGTCTTGTGTGGTCATATCTGCACCTGATAGCTACAGCAGGGTCTGACACTCTCACATCGCTGTGGGGTTCATGTTGAGTCAACAGAACCCTTGTCAAAGTAGAAATGCTGTCTGATAACACCAGAGCAACTTTTGATCTTCAATAGCTTAGTACCATGCAGAGCATCACGACTCTCAGAGTGGAAGGCACTTCTTAGGATGTCAAATGATCAGATTAGAATAGATCAGTTCCTTAGAGAGAAGCTGAGGGAGGGCACACAGAAAAGGACAGATAAGTTTTTGAAGAGAGTGAAGGAGTCATAAAGCCAGAGGGTAGTGTGCCACTCATGTGGGCCACAGAGAAGAGTTGCTTTGTTTAGCAAAGGGGCAGAATGAGGATCCTGGAGGGTAGGGGACAGGAGCCACATAGAGTAAGAGACAAAAAACCAGTGAGGTCCCTCCAAGGTTATCCTTTACAGTTTTGCTTCAGATCGACCGTCACCTTGATCTACCTGGTCCAAATCTTCGAGTAGTCTTTCCATACATTTTGCAAGTTATGACACCCCATTTTTTTTTATTGTATTCCATTTCAGAAGTAGTGTGGAATGATGGAAAGAGCAATCAACCAGGAGTCCAAAGATATGACTTGAATCTCTTTTTTTCTCATCTGTAAAATGGGAAAAAATAGAGAATTTTTGTGAGAATCCAATAAGATCTCATGTGTCTAAAGTATTTTGCAAACTGCAAGGCAAATGTCTGACTGAATTGCTTTGGAAAACCCTTCCCTTATGCTGGCAACATGCTCATATTTTGAGAATTAGTCAAAGACTTTGCAACATCTTGAGGTAACAGGAAGTTTCTTTGGATTTTGCAATATCTGGGTGAGAAATTATTTTACCAGGCCCCAAGGCAGCATAGGTGCGTTTTTTCTCTTGGATCCACCTAGAAGGAGCTGTCCAAAGTGCCATCGACTGGGAGTACAGAGGAGAGGGTGATGTGCTTGAGGAGGCTGATGTGGCTGAGGCAAGGTCCCTGCAAACATAAAAAGGCTGTGCTGCCTCAGACCTTTTGTTCGGTGCTTTCTCACTCTGCAACAAAGAGCCCTTCCCAGTTTGGGGGGTTCTCAACGGCAGGTCTGTTGCTCAGGAACTCTCTGCAAATGTCAAACCCATTATCAAGCTGAGGAAGGCAGGGTTTTTAATTGAATTTTTCATCCAACCTTCTGCCCTCTGTAGCTGTAACAGATCTGCTTATACCGTGTGGCCTTTTTACGAGTCATAGACTGGAGAAAGCAAATCATTTCCAAAGAAATGTTTGGATAGGAATAAGTCTGAACTGTTGAAGTGTTTGTTTTGGTATGTCCCAGTATCTTCTTGCTGCTAGCATTTCTTGTTCACAGGTTAATTAAAGACACTATCAGTAACAACAGGTCTTCATGCAGGTAAAAAAGAAAAAAATAAAGGTAAGAAAAAGAATTGGGCAGACACTTTGAAGGATTTATCTGACTAAAAAAAAGTCTTTTTGTAGCTCTATAAACATGCTCTGACTACCTTTACTCTCCAGACATTGCCGACTTCACACCCTGACAAGCCCCACTTTAACCCTGCATTTTCTTTCTCCCTAGAGCCAAAATATAGTCTCTGCCTGCTGTCTCTACCTCATTACCCTAACTTGCTCACCCACTCAGGCTGCTTTCTGCCTTGGCTGGTAACTGGCCTTGTACTTATAATGTCACAAGTGGCCCTCAATTGTGCTCCATTCTCTCTCTCCCGCCCCACTTCCACTACTTTATTTTAGGCCACTTTCATGTCTTGGATGGATTACTTCAACAGCTTTCTATCTGGTCCTCATGTCTCTTTCCCCATTCTAATCCATTCTCTTTGCTGCTGCCAGAGAGATCCTCGAAGGCACTTCAGGACTCTCAAGACGTTCTGAATCCCCTTGCCTGGTTCTCTAAGCTATGTGTGGAGTAGCCACTGTTCACCCAGCTGGCTCTTGCCTGCCCATGTCATCTCACATCTGCCCCTCTGCCATATTGATTGACTTGTGATTTTTGCTGTTTCTTTTCTCAATGTCTTTGTACTAGTTGCCTTTGTCAGAAATACTCTCAATCAAGAGACACAAAAAGAACAATGTTCAACAGAAACAAAAGAAAAAGTTATCTGTTGATGATAATGTCCATGGTAATATCTATGACTTGACTAATATGTACTGTATTCATGCTGGGGAAAAACATTTGTATTCTGTAAAGAGGTACCGTAATTTATTTATTTTTATTTTATTATTATTATTAATTATTATTGCCATAGGATGTATGTACTTGTTGGAGAGAAACAGAGGGAAGGAGAGTAAGAAATCACTTCCCAAGGGGGAATGGAAAGGCAGCAATCCCTTCTTTTCCATTCTCTTCTCAGGATTTTGCTCATGCATACATGTGCCTGGTGTGATTTGTAAGCTGCTGGGTTTGGGACTTGAACCGCAGTCGGTCACACGGGAATCCAGTGCCTCAAGCACCATGCTATCTGCTGGCCCCAGGATGTAGAGTGATTAAATATATATATATATATCTATATATATATCTATATAGATATATATATCTATATAGATATATATAGATATATATATATATATACACACACACACACATACATATATGTATATATATTTTCTTTTTTTAAGAGAGATTTTTTGCTAAAGAGCACGTATACTTGACAGAGAGACAGAGAGATAGAAAGAGAGACATCATCCTCCAGGGGATATGACCATACCAAAATTCCTTCTCCTCTATTCTTCTCTCAGGAATTTGAGCACACACGCCCAGTGTGAGTTTTAAGCCACTGGGTCTGGGACTTCAACCATGGTCAACTACATGGGAGTCCAACCGCATAACCATTACTCCATCTGCTGGTCCCCAGTGATTAAATCTAATAAATAAATCAATAAACACTCCCCCTGTTGGCCAGGCTAACTCCTACTCATCTCTGCGGTGTCAGCATAGACTTCCTTGTCTCTCAGAAGCCCTCTCCATCTCTGGTTTCTCTACCTCAGGAACTTCCCTGTGTGCCTCCAGCACTGCACTTTCCCTGTTCTTTCCCGTTGTGTTTACCTGTCCACTCGGCCCTCTCCTTTCTAGGTGATGAGCTTGCTAAAGGCCTTGGAAAGAGCTTTCACATGAAGATTCACCTGTAAGGGAAGCATTAAGGAAGGGTCACAGGGGAGCCTGGTCAAACATGGGAGAAATAGGACAGTGAAGGGAAAGGAAGCCCAGAAAGAGGATGTCTTCAGGGACCAGCAGTTAGCATAATGGCTATGTCGCTGGACTCCCATGTAGTCGACTGTGGTTGGAATCCCGGACCTGGTGACTTAAACTCATGCTGGGCGCGTGTGCATGCGTGCCCAAGATCCCGAGAGGAGAATGGAGGAGAAGGGATTGCGGCGTGGTCATCCCCCCTGGGGGGATGATTTCTCACTTTCTGTCTCTCTGTCTTTCTCTGTCTTTCTGGCGAGCGCACGCGCCCTATAGCAAAAACCTCTCAAAAAAGAGGGTGTCTTCAAGCCACATCCTGGGGAGGGTGGCTGTAGCCTACCCTCAGGGGACCTTTGGACTCTGGAGTCTAAGCCATACCTTGGAGTTCCCCATGGCAACCAGGGAGCTGCTGGTATCCTAATTCCTATAGTTACTGGCGAGGAGCTGCACTGTGGAAGTTAATTCCCAGGGTTCTAGCTCTTCTCTGTGTGAGCATGTGTGGGTAAGCACCCCAGTGCTCTGAGAGCCCTCCTTGCTGCTGAGGCGGACTGAAGAGGGGTGGTGGATGAAAATGGCCAAAAGGGACCTCAGGGGCCTTATTGGA
Source organism: Tupaia tana (assembly GCA_026018925.1). NCBI lineage: Eukaryota > Metazoa > Chordata > Mammalia > Scandentia > Tupaiidae > Tupaia > Tupaia tana. The sequence goes on from JAKSZU010000003.1 coordinate 151,023,805, forward strand.
CCCCTGACACTGTTGCTTCAGTTATATTACTAATGTGACTTGTCCTACTGCCTGTGGTGCCTGGCAACCAGAATATGTGCAACAATTTGTGTTTCATGTGAATGTGTGAGGATCTTTTTGTTCCTTATCTTGTGGGCCTTTTTTATGATATTATACATTATTCAGGCCTCCCCCCTGGACATTTCTCTTTCATTGGCTTTTTAAAAAAAAATTGATTGCCAGAGGGTATATGTGCTTTTGTGAGAGAGAAAGAGAGAGAGAGAGAGAGAGAGAGCGAGCAAGAGAGAGAAAGAGAGAGAGAGAAAGAAAGAGAGAGAGAGAGAACCTCCAATGGGGCATGGTAACACCGCAACCCTTTTCCTTCTTCCTCCTACCCATCAGAATTTTGGACATGCACACATGTACCCAGCATGTTTTCAATCTACCAGGGCTGGGATTTGAACCACAGTCACCATGTGGGTTCCAGCTCCCTTTACCACTGGGCTACGGAATTAGCCCTCCATTGGCTCTTGAGGCACCACCCTCAGATGGCTTGTCCTCTTTCTATTCTGCCTCCTTTCTTGGCTCATCATCTTCTGCTTCCCCTTTAGCACTGGCATTCTCAGGTGCTACATCCTCAGCCTTCCTCTCAGTTCATTCTCTGTGAGTACTCTTACCTGCACTTATGGTTGTGAGTATAATCTATACACCCAATTTTGTAATTCTTTCATTCACCTATTCATTCATTTAATGAAGATTTCAGAGAATCTATATGTGTCCCCCACTATCCTAGGTTCTTGGGCTACAACACTGAGCAGATTATGCTAAAGTTTCTGTCTTCATAGAGCTTGCATTCTAGTAGCTGGGTAGAATGGGGGAAGACAATACACAACAAATATAATAATAAAATAGGACAATTATATGATATATTAAAAGAAAAAAGGAAAAGCAAAGCAGGGTGAGCAATATTGGAATTTCTGAGTATAATATGGGAAGGAAGTCACAAGTCTGGAGAGGTGGTTAGAGTAGAGCTCACTGAGAAGATGATACCTGATAAAGGTTCTGAAGGAGCTAGGGGAGTAGGATGTTCAGCTCTCCATGGGAAGAACATCCAGGCAGAAGACCACCAGGGCAAATGCCCTGATATGCATTCTTATTGTGTTCAAGGACATGGAAAGGAGACCAGTGAGGCCGGAGCAGAGTGATGTTGGGGAAGATTAGTATGAAATGAGATCAAGTGGAAATGAGGGGTGTGCAGGTCATGTAGGCCTCGGTGGGCTTTGGTAAGGACTTTGGCATTCGCTAAGAGTTACCAGAGAACATTACAGAGTTTTGAGCAGAGGACTGACTTATCTTACTTGCAGCCCAGAGATCTTTCTCCTGTCTCCAGGCTGATTTATTCCATTGTTTTTTTTTTTTAGATATTCCCAAGAGCAACTCAAGTCAAATACAGTTGATCCTTAGTATTGTTAATTCTGTATTTGTGACTGTGTCTCCTAGCTAAAATATAATATCATAAAAAGGTCCACAAGATAATTATTGGCAATCCCCACATCAGTACTTGAGATAACTATGTGGTCACTTCTAGACACGTGAAGAGTGGTGACAAGTTTGTCATTTAGCATATTTCCAGTTGAGGTTGAACACAGTGACACCCTGCCTCAGTGTTTCAGTTCTCCTACTGTAAGCTAGTGTCTTTTTGTGGTTGGCTTAGTGCCATGTTTAGTTTTACATTTTTTTTTTTTTTTTGGAGAGGCTTTTTTGCTACAGGGCGTGTGCGCTCGCCAGACAGACAGAGAAACAGAGAGACAGAAAGCGAGAAATCACCCCCTGGAGGGGATAGCCATGCCGCAATCCCTTCTCCTCCGTTCTCCTCTCGGGATCTTGGGCACGCACGCACACGCGCCCGGCGTGAGTTAAAGCCGCTGGGTCCGGGACTCGAATTGCGGTCGACTACATGGGAGTCCAGTGACATAGCCATTACGCTAACTGCTGGTCCCTGGTTTTGCATTTTTGTGCTTTTTTTTGTTACTTCATTGTTTCAAGCATGCCTCAAGTGTAGTGCTCGAATGCTGTCTAGTGTTTCTATGAGAGAAATCATGTATGTTGGATAAACTTCATTCAGGCCTAAGTTATAGTGCTGTGTATTCAGTGTTAATAAATCAGAAATATATATTATAGAAAGTGTCTTCAAACAGAAACACATAAAACAATGTTGTGTATTGATCAATTGATGAAAATGTTGTGACCAGAGGTTCATCGGAACCTAACCCTCTATTTCCTCCAGGAGTCAAGGTTCAGAGAGTGCTAATACAATGTTTGCAGTGATCACAGAACGTAAGTATTGAAAATTACAAAAGTTCACTATACATGAAGTGTTGAACTCTTTGTCTTTCTTCCCGACAGGGTTATTTCTTTGTATTATTAATTTGGATATTTTAGCCCCAGCATTCACCAAATCACTGTAATCAAAGAGAAACTTCCTCATTCCTTACATCAAGTGAGTTGGGAGCTTCCCTTAAACACCCTCTTCTCTCCATTTCCCCCGTCACAGCCTTAGAGACTCATCATCTTTTGCTGGGAGTGATAATGGCAACCTCCTAACGGGTCTTCCTGCCTGTGATCTGAATCCCTCTGATCTTTCCTCTATGCATCTTCCAGAGAAGTCTTTCTGAAATGCAGCTCTGATCATATTTCCCCGCACATAGCCCTCAGTGGGCTCCCTCTTGCCAACAGCAGTGATTCAGCACTCACGTGTACATTCGTACTGAACACGCTCCTCCCGCCTTTTCTCAGGCACCCAGTTCATCCCCTCAGACTCCCTTACGGCCTACGGCCCAGTACTTGTATGCTGGCTGGAACTTATGGGAAATCTTTTACAGAGGACAGACTTGACTGGCAGCAACTTTTTGCCCTTTATCCTTCTTTCCTCCTCCTAAGTCATGGTTTTTATGTGACAGCCCTCTTGTTACCCATGAGAACAGAAGCAAAATAAACAGGATGTTGTTTCAGTTGTCATTTGCTGTGTAACCAATCATCCAAAATGTAGTGGCTTAAAACAACTGTTTATTATCTCACAGGGCTACCACCTACTTTGAGTTAAACTGGGTGGTTTTCTGCACGTCTTGCCCTATGCTCACCTGTGTGACAAGATAGTCAGGGGGTTGACAAGATACACTTGGCTTCAAGTACATGTGTGGAACCTCTTTCTCCATCTTGTTTCTCATTCTCCAGGAGGCTAGGGCATCTGATTGTTTCAGGGCAAAATAGCAAGGGCTGAAGTTGCAAGGCTTTTAAGGGCTGAACTTGAGGCCTAAGTTAGGATCCATTTTGGAATGGGCTGCCACACCATGCCTAGACACACTCTGCACGCTGATCCTCAGGCTCTGCTGTTCGATTTAGTCATCCTCTTATTTCCCCGATGGAACCTTCTTTATTAGTGTCTCTATTTTGTATTCTGTCTTTCGATGTCATGTCAGACATATTTGCACATGTTCAAACCCCAGTAGTATACAGGGCTCAAGTATTTTTCCCAGGAGGTTTGTGAGCCCTAATGGGAATGAGAAGTCACCTACTTCAGCTTTTGGATCTGCCCACAAACAAGCTCCAGGTGATCCAGCACACTTCCATACCTGCCTCTCAGGTCCCTTGTTGTGTAACCCCAGGGAGCGCCTCCACCCTTGTTCCCATCCCACCCCTCATGCCCCGTTCCAGCCCTAACAATACTCTGCAGTTTTTGCAGCCCAGAGCCTTCACACTTTGATGCCTTTGCACAGAATACCAAGATTAATATCTACAAGGATGATCCTGTCTGGAAGATTCTCTCTCTCTGCTTAGAATATTCTTTTTTTTTCCTCTCTCTCCCTCTTTGGAAATTTCTATTTTTTCATCAAGACTAAGCTTAATTGTCACCTTTTATGTGACTGTTTTCTGTGATTTATTTCTCCTTTTGATCCTGGAGTTAAAAGTCATCATGTCAACTTTGATCAATACTGTTTCTAGCACTTCCGTTATTTGACCTATCACACTGTGGTGTAATTTTACCTTATTTTATTTTTATTTCTTGGCTTGTATTTTTCTCTATGAGCACCTTGAGAATAAGAACTCAACATTAAAATTAATGCATGCCACATAGGTGGCATTCGAAAGATATTTCTTAAATGAGATCTGATGTAGAATATATAATTTTTGTTCTTTGGCAGCTCTGATGCCATGGAAAGGGTTTGTATTTAGAATCAATTGAAAGAGGCTGGGAATCATTGCCCTACAGAGTATAGCCCAAAGTCCTTTGCATGCAGGCTGGTCAGGAGACCCAGATCAGGAGATCTAGCATTAAGTCCTCAACCAGATAGTAGCTGGACAGCGAGTAGTAACTTCAACTCAGTGGGCTTTTGTTTGTTTGTTTGTTTGTTTTCAGTATGGAAAAAAAAAAGAATAGGCTTTATACACCTTGAAGAATACCAAGAGGGACCAGCAGTTAGAGTAATGGCTATGTCGCTGGACTCCCATGGTTCGAGTCCCGGACCCAGTGGCTTAAACTCACGCCAGGCACATGTGCGTGTGTGCCCAAGATCCCAAGAGGAGAATGGAGGAGAAGGGATTGTGGCGTGGCCATCCCCCCGGGGGGTGATTTCTCGCTTTCTGTCTCTCTGTCTCTCTCTGTCTATCTGGCGAGCGCATGCGCCCTGTAGCAAAAACCTCTCCAAAAAAAAAAAAAAAGGAATATCAAGAATCAATAGTGACTGACTGGCAAGTGGCGTGGTGGTTAAGGTGCTAGACCTAACTCCCACACGGTCGACCATGGTTCGAGTCCCGGACATGGTGGCTTGCTTTCTCACTTTCCTCTCCCTATGTCTCTCTGGTCAAATTAAAACAAACGAATGAATAAATGAAATTGAATAAAATAATTTAAAAAAAAAGGGAACCAGCAGTTAGCATAATGGCTATGTCGCTGGACTCCCACGTAGTCGACCGCGGTTCGCCTCCTGGACCTGGTGGCTTAAAACTCACGCCGGGTTTGTGTGCGTGCGTGCCCAAGATCCCAAGAGGAGAATGGAGGAGAAGGGATTGCGGCGTGACCATCCCCCCTGGGGGGTGATTTCTCGCTTTCTGTCTCTCTGTCTCTCTCTGTCTATCTGGCGAGCTCACGGGCCCTATAGCAAAAACCTCTTCAAAAAAAAAAAAGAATATCAAGAATCAATAGTGACTGTAATAAAGTACCTAGAAAAGTGCCAGACATCTACTAAGTGCACCAATATATGATAATTAAGCGAATGAACAAATGAATGAACATCTTCGTAGCTTTCATCTTAGCCATAGTAACGGAATCTTGTCTAAGTATAACATTTAAAGGAAGAAAGCTTACATAGACATTGACAGCAACATTCTGATTTGTAAGTAATCTTTTTTTATTTACATTTGATCATTGTACATTTTTGCAGCATGTAATATGTTTTTCAAAGCATACATGCATTGTAAATGTCTTTATAGGCTTCTACATTTAATTTTTGTATTCTCTGTCTCTATTCCTTTCTCATGCATACAGGTCCGTGTCTAGTTGTTTGTTGTTGATTACACACAGGAAGGGGTCTTGCAGGTGACAGAGAAGTTGAGGCAAGTTTGGCTGCAGTTTTGATGCTATGCTCTGGCAATGTTTTATTTTCATATCTGTTTTAGATCCAGGCTGTTACACACCTTTCCTTTAAATTCACAGTTGGGCTGGTGTGTGCCACTTACCAGTATTTGTTGGCTGTTCCAGTGGCCTGCTGTCCACATTAGCATTCTGTGGGCCAAGTATTTCTAGTCTTTCTGGAAAGCCCTGATATCTTATCATGTGGATGCAGGAAATTTTTTTTTCAATGCTTACTTTACTTCCATCTTTAGGTGTGATTGAATTCTGTAAAAGCCTCTCAGTGAAAGAATGTGTTTTGATAAGCACTTAAAATCCTCTATTTGTAAGATTTCACGTTTAGTTGGTATTTGGATTACTGTATACCACACAGGCACCCCCAGGCTCTTGGTGTATCTCTCTCTTCCTCTCTCACATGTGCATATACCTTATATATCCTGTCGATATGTCTGGTCCTCAGACCACACCACAGCAGGTTTAATCTACTCTCTATCTCTTTCTTATCTTTGAACATGTTTAGGAGAAAGTGGGCTTTGTTCATATCTATTCTTACAATGGTTAATTTTATGTGTCAACTTGACTAGACTAATGGATACCCAGATAGCTGATAAAACATTATTTCTAGGTGTGTCTGTGAGGGTGTTTCTGGAGTGGATTAGCAGTTGAATCAGTGGACTCCCAAACGTGGGTGGGCATCATCCAACCTGTCGAGGTCCTGAGTAGAACGGCAAGGCAGAGGAAGGAAGACTGTGTTCTTTCTGTTTGAGCTAGTATATTCATTGTCTGCTGTCCTGAGACCTCAGTTCTCTTGGCTCTCTGGCTTTCAGACTCAGATCAGAACTTACACTGTTGGTTTTCCTAGTTCTCCAGGCTGAAGGCAGCATATTGTGAGCCATGTCAACCTCCATAATTTCATGATCCAATATCTATGATAAATTCCTCACTTCCTCTATCTCTATCTATAATCAATATCCATCCTACTGGCTCAGTTTCCCTGGTGAACCCTGACTAATACAGTTCCTGAATTGATCCAGACTTTTCCTGCTTTTTCACAGTCAGGCTCAGCTCCACTGTATGTTTTAGCTCTTGATTACCTGACTCCTGGCAACTGCATTTCTTCCTCAGTATCCTACTTCATGCTGACACAGCGTGTTTGGTGAGTGTGCAGGGAAGGTCATGCCTCATTCCATGCACTGTACATGGTCCTTCCTTTACTTAGTCTTAGCACAACTAATGCAATATTAACACCTTAAGACTGAACTCTGAGGCTCTCAGAAGAATCATAGCACAGATCAGAGATACCTCAAAATTCTTTCCCACATCGACCAGCCTTTACTAAATGACATCTGTCTCTGATCATGTCTCACTGGAGACCGCAGCCTGATACTGGGATGATGAATTGGATTGTTCTTCTCAAAGGAAGTTTCTTTACCTTTTTAATTAGAGAGCTCAGAGCCCCCACACCTGCCTGTCAACTGGTTCAAAGGAAAACTGAAATCCTTCTCTTTCATTACTTAGAATAGTTTATCTTCTCTTTGTCTCAACTACTCTCTCCAGCATATGACCCTCACTTTCACAATCAAAAAGCCCACTGAAGTGTTTCCTCAAACAAACAAAAAAAAACCTTTTTCATTTCTTTGAACTTTACTATTCCCCCTAGAATAGGAAAGCAATTGCAGTTAGTTTTCTTTCTTTCTTTGGAGAGGTTTTTGCTATAGGGCGCGTTTGCTCGCCAGAAAGACAAAGAGAGACAGAGAGACAGAAAGCGAGAAATCACCCCCCAGGGGGGATGGCCACGCTGCAATCCCTTCTCCTCCATTCTCCTCTAGGGATCTTGGGCATGCACGCACATGCATCCGGCGTGAGTTTAAGTCACCGGGCCCAGTACTTGAACCATGGTTGACTACATGGGAGTCTAGCGACATAGTCATTATGCTAGCTTCTGGTCCTTGTAGTTAGTTTCCATATTTAAAACCAGTTACATTTCCTTTTTTAGGACCCAGAGATTCATATTCTTTCTAATATTCACTCCCTGGTTTTATATTCTAAACATTTCTTATTTGTTCCTTAAAGCTAGACACTTGAAATTCATGAATCCATGGTCATTTCAGTTATTTCTGATCTACTAATTGTGACTATTTAAGGGAGATTATTAAATAATTATTAAATCCTAGTATATGGCTATTATAAGTATCTGTGATAATTCCTAATCCATGATCATCATTCAAGAAAAGATTCTCTTTAGAGTCCCACACTCAGGGTGGTATTTAGCTGGTATCATGTACCTGTGTGGTATACCAGTCAGCACAAATTTTGATTGGTCTGCTGTGACTATGCTGATTGATAGCTACCTTGCTAAATCTTTTTTTCTTTATGCATGATAGAATGTATGCATGCACATGCGAAAGGGAGAGAGGGAGACAAGCATTTGCACAGGGTCTGATCATGCTGGGACCCTCTTCCTGCAGTCCTCCAGACTGTCAGATCTTGGGCAACCATGCTTGTGCTTGGCATGCCTCAGGCTGACTGAGCCAGGGATTTGACCTGCAGTTACCATGTGGGATACAGATTCTCTTGAGCAATACATGCTACTCTTCTACAGAGCTGGCCCAGTTGCTAAATATTTTTAATATTGCTCTTATCTATGTGTACGTCTGACTGACATTGAGTAAACAATTGGAAGTAAAGTCAGTCGAGTTTCTACCCACCGGGAATGTATAAGTCTAAGTGTTAATTCATTTTAATTACCAGAGTGGTTCAACTTTAATATCAGAACCACATTCAAAACATATTAAATATGTGGAACTCCGTGCTAAGGGTTGGGACGTGTATTTGGGGAACTGGAAATCTAATGGGGCAGATGGGACCATTCACAGAATGAGCGCTTTATGCTTCTGTATGCTATGCTTGCTTGACAAGGCCTTATCTATTCTTGGGATAGTTTTGGACTCGGCTGATGATGGCAGTGTTTCTGGACTATGATAATCTGCACGATTTGATTCTTAGTACTTTTCTGTCTGTCTGAAGTTTTTGGTGGTCATTTACTTGCTCAGTGGTAGTTTACTGCTCCGCAGTGTCTTCTGCAGTTTCTTGCTCCTATTCTTCCAAATGGTCCTCCTGAGTTAGCAAGAGACCTGGGGTTCCTACCTGAGGTGGCCAAGGCAGATCTGGGTGACTGCTGCCAGGTCTGTGCTTCTCTCCTCTGCCGTGGTGCAGTGTCTGCTTGCTGCCCCTGCTGTCCTTCCTGCTGCCCTAGCTCTGGCTTGTTAGAATTTTGAAGAGATTCCAGCACTAATTATCCTCTCTCTTTGCCTTTGAGCATTAACATCTCCACACATTAATGCTCCTCTCTACAAGAGCAGGGTGAAGAGTTCTCAGCACGTGGTCCTCCTGGTGTACCTTTGGTTGCCGCCATGGCAGTCCAGTTTAATAGGTCCTGGAAAAAAGTTTGTTGCATCGTATGTAAGGCTGTCATTGCTCTTCAGGCTATGATGACGTTCTAGGAGGGAGACCTGAAAGGAATTTTCCTTTTCCATTTGGAAATCACAAAATCTAAGTTATCCTGGTAGCAAGGGGGGCTCTGTTTTTTGGGTAGGAAGAACATATTTCCACTTCGCAACCATTGCAGTCTCCATTGGGAGAGAAAAATGAACTAGCTGAAATCCTCCCGTATGCAGTTACTCCCACAAATGCTGATGGCCTGGCCAGATATGCTGGAAGTGACAGAAGGACAACACTGGAGTCGACACATTCATGAGGCACTGAATCATGGCTGGTGGAACTGCTTGGAACAGGGCCACCAAGAGATGAAGGCTTTGTGTGTGAGTGTGTGTGTGTGTGTGTGTGTGTGTCCTTTTCAATCTTTTCTGAGATTTTCATAGTTTTCTTTGTAAAGGTCTTTGACTTCCTTAGTTAGATTTATTCTTAGATATCTTATATATTTTGTGGCTATGGTAAAATGGATTTCTTTCTTCAGATCTACTTCATTCACCTTGTTCATATATAGAGCTTTTCCCCGTTCAGTATAATGTTAGCTATAGGTTTTTCATAGATGGCTTTTATTGTGTTGAGAAATGACCTTTCTATACCAATCTTAGTGAGAGTCTTGATCATGAAAGGATGTTGTATTTTGTCAAATGTTTTCTCTGCATCAATTGAAATGATAATATGATTTTTCTCTTTCTTTCTGTTAATATGGTGTATTATATTTATGGTCTTGCATATGCTGAACCACCCTTGTATCCCCGGAATAAAGCCTACTTGGTCGTGATGAAAAATCTTTTTTTATATGGTGTGTTGGACACAATTTGCAGGTATCTTGTTGAGAATTTTTGCATCTGTATTCACCAGAGATATTGGTCTGTAGTTTTCCTTTCTTGTCATGTCTTTATCTGTTTTGGGAATGAGGATGATAGAGGTTTCATAAAATGAATTTGGAAGGTTTCCTGCCTTTTGGATCTTTAGAAATAATTTGAGTAGAATGAGGGTTAACTCTTCCTTAAAAGTTTTGTAGAATTCAGAAGTGCAGCCATCAGGGCCTGAGATTTTCTTTGTTGGGAGGTTATTTATTACTGATTCAATCTCATGGCTTGTTACGGGTCTATTCAGGTTTTCTGTGTCCTCCTGATTTAATCTTGGTAGATTATATGCATCCAGGAATTTGTTCATTTCTTCCATGTTCTTTTGTTTGTTGGCATATAGTCACTCATAGTATCCTCGAATGATGTTTTGTATTCCTACTGTGTCTTTTGTAATGTTGCCTGTTTCATTATGTATTTGATTTATGTGGTTACTTTCTTTTTCTTTATCAGTCCCAGAAATAAACCCCAAAGTTTACAGCCAACTGATTTTTGACAAAGGATACCAGTCAATCCATTGGGAAAAGGAAAATCTCTTTAGCAAATGGTGCTGAAAAAACTGGGTATCCATCTGCAGAAAGATGAAAATGAATTCTTATTTTTTACCATTAAGAAAAATCAACTCAATGGGACCAGCAGTTGGCATAATGGCTATGTCGCTGGAATCCCAGGTAGTCAACCGTGGTTTAAATCCCAGAGTTGGTGGTTTAAACTCACACCGGGTGCGTGTGCATGTGTGTCCAAGATCCTGAGAGGAAAATGGAGGAGAAGGGATTGGGGCATGGCCATCCCCCCTGGGGGGTAATTTCTCACTTTCTGTCTCTGTCTCTCCTCGTCTTTCTGGTGAGCACATGCGTCCTATAGCAAAAGCCTCTCAGAAAAAAAAAAAAAAAAAAGAAAGAAAGAAAAGGAAAAAGAAATATCAGCTCAAAATGGATCAAAGGTCTGAACCTAAGATCTCAAACTATAAAACTACCAGTGGAAAACACTGGGGAAACTCTGGGAGACATTGTGGCAGGCAAAGACTTCTTAAATAAGACTCCCAAAGCACAGGCAATAATCCCCAAAATAGACAAGTTGGATTATATCAGATTAAGAAGTTTCAGGATGGCAAAGGACACAGTAATTAGTTTGACTCAATAACCCTCAGAATGGGAGAATATTTTTACAAAATATGCCTCATATAAGGGACTGATAACAAGAATACACAGGGAACTCAAGTGGCTTACCCCAGTCAAAAGATGGGGAAATGAGCAGAACAAAAATCCCTCTAAGGAAGACATACAGACAGCTAAAAAGCATATGAGGAAATGCTCAACATCCCTCATCATAAGGGAGATGCAGATTAAAACCACTATGAGATACTACCTGACCCCTGTCAGAATGCTAAAGATTAAAAATAAAAAAAGCGGTAAGTGTTGATGGGATTATGGTGAAAGGGGAACTCTCCTACACTGTTGGTGGGAATGTAAATTGGTTCAACCACTGTGGAAAAATATATGGAGGTTCCTTAAAGATCTACAAATAGAACTACCACTTGATCTAGCAGTCCCACTTCTAGGTATTTACCCAAAGGATGGGAGAATGCTCAGTCAGAAAAGCACTTGCACATTAATGTTTATTGCAGCATTATTCACGATCGCTAAGACATGAGACCAACCCAAATGTCCGCAAACAGACGAGTGGATTGAAAAAATGTGGCACATGTGCCCTATGGAATATTATTCAGCTATAAAAAAAACAAGACCCTGGTATTTGATTTTGATAGTTAGTGGTCAAATATGAAAGATTTATTGCTGAGTGAAGCAAGCTAGGTTATGAAAGAAAGATATTGTATGTATCCACTTAATATATACTGACTATTCATACTATATGGTAGAGATTGAAATATTGGAGGGCATAAAAGCAGGGAAAATTGTTATGGACACTGAAGACAGTGTAGAACTGGGATGGGGGGAGAAGGGAAGAGTATAGAGAAGGATAACCTGAGAACAAATAGGGAGGTATGACATTAGTGGGACACAGAAATGGTTTATTACCTGTTGATAAGAACATGTATAGTACTCTCTACTGGACTGATCTGAGAAGTATTTCATGTTAGATAAATTTTATTTACAAGCCAACTGATGTATAGTATTGAATGTTTAAAAATGTGAGAATATAAAGTAATAATCCCCCCCCGCAAAAAAAAGCTATTTGATGATGATGATGTGGATAGTAATGTCTTTGTCTTGATTGATATGCATGATAATCATGCTGGAAAAAGAAATGTTATATACTGCAAAGATATATGTGATTAAATGTAATATAAAAATAATAATAAAAAGAAGGAATGAAGGCTTTAAGGTCACTTCTCACATTACTTGTGAAACTTTAACTGTCTATATTTGGGTTGCATTAATCATACCTATGAAGTGAAGGTATTGATATAAATAATTCCTGAATTCCCTTTCAGCTGAAGACACCCATAAGAATGTGGAGGCTGGAATCAATGAAACATGCTGGAACTGTAGTCCACATAAGTGACCTTTAGAGGACACTGAGGAGGTCCTTCACCTTAAGACGATCCTGTGTTTCCACCCTGCACTCATGCTTCCCCAGATGGTCTTGATCACAAGCTCAGAGATGCAATGTAAATGTAACTGCTTGCATTTTTAATATCACACACCATCTTCTATCTCAAACTCTTACTTTGCTTAATTAGTCTATCTAGTTATTTCCATGTGAATTCTGTAATTTCAAGGTGGTCCAGGCATTTTGGGATACACTCAATCAATTCAGAATTTTTTTCTCCTTCTCTTATTCTAATTTCTGGGTCTAGATACAGATGAAAGAGAAAGTGATTATGTGGTATCAAAACCCTGGAAAGATCATCTGAATCTTGGTTATTAGGGTGTTGCATGGGATGTATATTATCTTGAATGGTTCTTAGTCACTGACTTCTACTCCTTCAGTACTCACTGGAGTATATGAGTTCATGCTCTGTGATACGGCTATCGTTCCTCATGTTTACCTCCTCTTTAGCCCTCAGGTATATAGGTTCTTGGTCAGTCTATTGCTAAGCCTCTTGAAAAACTTCTCGGAACCAGCAGTTAGCATAATGGCTATGTCACTGGACTCCCACGTAGTCGACCGCGGTTCGCGTCTCAGACCCGGTGGCTTAAAATTCACGCTGGGCGCGTGTGCATGCGTGCCCAAGATCCTGAGAGGAGAATGGAGGAGAAGGGATTGTGGCGTGACCATCGCCCCTGGGGGGTGATTTCTTGCTTTCTGTCTCTCTGTTTCTCTCTGTCTGGCAAGCGCACGTGCCCTACAGCAAAAACCTCTCAAAAAAACAAACAAAAAAAACCCCCCAAAAAAACAAAAAAACAAAAACAACTTCTCAAGCTGCTCATGTTTTGTGGGGACTCTATCTTTAGTCCTTTACCTGCCTGAACACATCATGCCCCAGCTCTGTTCAAGTGCTGTTCCACCATTCTGATGCAGGCGACTCTCCTGTCTTAGGATACAAGGCTCAGGGGCCCTATGTTATTAAATTCCTCAAATGTATGTGACACTTCTGGTCTCCCCTTTCTCTTTCCCTCTCTCAGATCAGCACAGGACATATCTGGGAAGTTGTCACTTATTTTCCTACTCTCTCACTTTCATTCTCCTCTAGTCAGACCGATCTGGATTGTTGCAGACCCTGGCGCTCCATATATTCTTTTTTTTTTTTATCTGAAGAAGCTAACATGTCATGTTCTGTATTCTTTAGGGCTTAAGCTTACAACTAAAAAACCCAGTAGATTTTCAAATAAAAAGTCATGACTTTCAAGTCTTTGCTACAATTTTTCAAAATTTATTTCGAAGCTCAAAAGCACAGCGAGTCCTGTTTCTCTGTGTTCTGGGTTATTCCTCACAGGAGGTAACACCTGCCACAGACTCAGGAGATGTAGATGAAAAGTGTGATGAGAAAGCACGGAGGTGGGTGATTGTAGGAACACCTAGAATGATCCCACGACAGAAGTGGATACTATTTGTGATCTGCTGGTCACAAATATCCCATAGCAGAAACAAAACAGGACCCATCATCATTTCACATAGCAACTTTATGTAAATTCTTTTCTCTCTTTTCTTTTCTTTTCTTTTCTTTTCTTTTCTTTTCTTTTCTTTTCTTTTCTTTCTTTCTTTCTTTTTTTTTTACACGTGGTGAGTTCTGAGAAGAGGCTTGATGGGGAGAATGGAGAGGAAGGTTTCAGGTAAGAGTAGTAGAGAGAATGGGGATGGCGGTGGAAGTGGCAGCCAGGGAGGGGGCGTTTCATGAGCAGTGGAAGGCTAGAATGGAGGGTTAGGGCTTGAGGAGAGAGAAGCAGGAAGCGTACTGGGCATGGGGTGAGGGAGTGTTGGGCACCAAAACAAGCTTCACGCATTTCACACTTATGCCAAAGTTGGAAAACGTGAGGTCAGCACACTTAGGCAGAAGGGGAGAGAGGTCGGTACTCAGAATCAGGCATAAAGTGACTCAGCAATTTGTAAAAGCATGTGGGAAACAAGCTTCTCCAATTTCCAGTGATGGAAAGAGTGGAAGTAATCTCCAATATGACAGAGGTCAAAAAATGACAAAAGAAAAATGAACGTGAAAGGGGGATGCCTGTGTTCGGTGGGGAGATTAGGATTTGGAAATACAGTGGGGGAAGAGTAACACTGGCATGATGAACCCACTATAAGCAGAGGACTGAGGCCGAGTGGTGAAGGCTGGGTGGGGTAAAGCATATCATTCTAAAATTAGGGCTTTTTCATCTTCAGTGAGGCCAAATGGAACCATTCTTGCATGACACATGCCTCCCTGCTCTGTTGCTGCAGAGACACAGAGAGCACAGCCCACACTTTCGCTTTGTTCATGAGTCATCAAAAAGAGCAACATTGCTTGAAAGGTAGGGAAAAAGGGATACAGGCTTTTTCCTTGAAATCCCCTTGTGTTCTGAATTTTTGGCTCTCTTTTCAGGATGTCTTCACTAAAAACCATTCTATCACATGATGGCAGTAGAGATATAATCTAAATTTATAAGCTATGATGCATGGATGCATCCCAGTGGGGGGAAAAGACAAATTTATGTTTGTCTCTCTATACATTTTTTGGGTCGGTGTTTGTGTTCTAAGTTTGGAGGCATCAAGCATAGAAAGACCCTGTAATTCCAGACGGGATTAATGCAGGCAATATTTCATTCAGGATGTGTGACCATAAGTAAGAGGAGGTACCCTTAAATGGCCTCTAAACAGTTTGAGATACCACTCAAGTGCCTGTAAAACCCAAATCAACTTTCTACTTGCATTCTTAATTTCTCTGCACCTCATTTCTTTTCTGGATAGAGATGGTTTTTCAGGCTAGCCAGGGCAGGAAGAATGCCAAAGAGAGACTCAGATTTTTCCCTTTTCATATTATCTTTGCTTTAACTCTGAATTCCTTCCGTTTCCTTCAAAGAAAAAAATTTCTCAGGTCCTAAACAGTAATAAGCAAGGCCATGGGGAAAGTGTGGAACCCATTACAATGGGCTGATAATCTTTGGAAAAATTTGTATATTTTTACCTTTCTATGTGAACATGCCTTTTTCAAGCCATGAAAGGGTTCTGTAAAATGATCGATGTCTTCTTCAGTAATACTAAATTTTCTTCTGAGAGATCGCAGATGCCTTTCATGATCCATTCATTCATCCAACACTTAACGGGCACTCATTATGTGCCACAAAATGGGGAAATAATACTGACTGGCATTAAGCGATCACTAATTATTTAATGTGTCATACAGTGCTCCAAAGATTTTATACAAATTCTCTCATTTGACCCTCTTTGCCTTGCTATGTGATAGCTACTAGAAATATCCCCATTTTACAGCTGAGGAAACTGAGGCATAGGGAGGTAAAGTAACAAGATCACACAGCCAGGAAGGGAAATGCTCATGATTAATGACCAGATAGTCTGACCTTGAGCTTCATGACATTAGCCACTGAGTGATAGGAGACAATGGTTCTGTCTTCCGATGGTTTATACTCTAATAGGAGATGAAAGCCTACAATCTAAGGCAGACTTGATGAATCTAAATGAGATGTCATTTTGTTGCCATACTGAATATGACTCATGAGAAAATATTAGCTCCAAACTCAGGTCAATTCTTAAAGGTTTATAGTTTATACCAGGAAGTAGTAGGAGGTAGGGAATTCTTCCTTCTAGAGAGTGGGGTGGACATTTTCTTCCCTCACCGTTTCGTCATGAATGTTGCATGGTTTTACGTGGTATTTTTGGGAGGAGCGTGGGGACATCAAGTCTCAGAGTTTGTGATTGGTGAGAAAATGTGGCTGTTTTGGTTGGGGTGATAACAGCTATTGAACTGAGTTTTGGGAAGTATTTTGGCCTGAGCACTTTTGTGGGGTTGTCCCTCTTTCATGTTCACTGTTTTCTCAGGTCACCTGCTTTCCTCCTGAGAGTGCCCTTGGAATCTGGAAAGCTCAGGAAAAATAAGCAGGCAGGCCACAAAGAATGGTGTTGAACTCAAGGTTGAAAAGGGGAACTTTGGATGTCCTTGTATTCATAGTTTGTCCAACTCTGCTCATTTGGGATAGGAAAAAAAAATAAGAACTAAAAGTAGAGGCTCCATGCAGAAATAGAGAATACGCAGTTATTTGAAACATCTCTTGTGCTATAATTCCTAGGAACCAGGGTGAGGCAGATGGATCATATAAACCCAACGCCGATATCTTCATATGAAAATTAACCTCTGCCTATATAGCAAAGGTGTGACTAAATTATATCCTTTTCTGAAATTTAATTATTAATTTACATTTAATTACTGTACATCTCTATAGTGTACAACATAGTTTATCCCAGCATGAATGCAGTGCTTAGTCAAGTCAAAGATATCACCATACACATTATTATCAACAGATAACTTTATGCATCCAAAGTTTTGTTAGCTTTGTATTTTCCAACTATCATGTTAAGAATAATTTGGTGTTGGGACCAGCAGATGGCATAATGATTATGTTTCTGGACTCCCACATAGCCGACTGTGGTTTGAGTCCCAGACTGGCAGCTTGAAACTCAGGCCGAGTGCATGTGCGTGCATGCCCCAAATCCTGAGAGGAGAATGGAGAAGAAGGAATTTTGGTGTGATCATCCCCCTAGGGGGTGATTTCTTGCAATCTGTCTCTGTCTTTCTGTGTCTCTCTGGTGAGTGCATGTGCCCTATAGCAAAAATTTCTCTAAGAAGAATAATTATGAAAGAATAATTTGATGTTAACTTTTGTTCTAGAAAACACTGTTATTCTGGAGTAATTTTAGTCCTCTCTCTTTTTGCTTGCCTACAATTTGAAATTTGCATGGGTGGATTTGAAATTAGATAACTAAAAACACCTGCATTCTTTGTACTTCTAGAAACAAAGGATGACTAAGCTTTTTTCTTGGTCTACTTTTAAATGTCTAAAGTTTGAGAAAAACATCTTCAAGGGATAGATTATCTAATTGAGGGCCATTCTTAGGGCTCATGACATTAAATGGTGCTAAGGATACTCAAAATGATAAAAATCCAAGGAATAAAAATAATGCTCAACTTTCATTTTACTGTTCAACCATTTGAACTATTAAAAGTGAGAAAATTTATTATAGTGCAACAGTTTATGTTTTCCCATTTCTAAAGAGATAAATAAATAGAGAAATGGGGCCATATTTCTTGAAAGATGAATGGCTTAAGACAACAGAGAGACTATTCACTAAAAGCTATAATGAGTAGAGGCTAAAAATGCAACCACTTTACGATATCTGCAGTAGCTCTTCAGCTATCGGCATTTTATAGGGTGCAAAGGAAAGTGTCTTCACTTGCCCTGACTTATCCTCCTTTCAATGCACTTTTTCCATCTCTCAGCATCATTTGTTGACATTCAAGGTATTTCTATTTTCACAATAGCCAAGAAGCAGGCTACTTAGAAGGCTCATCTAAGTGGGAGACAGGAGAGAAGGAAAGACAAGGCTACAGTTTTGAGCAGAATGGCTATCTGTATGAATCTCAAATCCTAGACATGAATATTTTTAGTCAATCTGTCCTCATTTTAAAGCTCTGTTGTCAAGTATTCTTTTTAAGAATAAATAAGGTAGTAAGCCAGCAGGTGGTTTAGTGGTTAAGGCACTGGATTTCCACATGGCTGACCACAGTTCCAAGTCCCAGATCTGGTGTCTTGAAAATCATGCTGGCTATGTGTGCATGCATGCCAGGAGCAGTCCCAGGAGGAGAATGGAGGAGAGGGATTGTGGCATGGTCATCCCCCAGAGGGTGATTGCTCACTTTCCTTTTCTCAGCACCCTATGGCAAAAACAAAACAAAACAAAACAAAACAGATTAAATAAGGCAATATTATGAAACAAGAAAAAGATCTATGTCCACTAATAGAATTACTTTCAGGTTGCATTTAAATAGTCAGTTGAAATTCTTTTCTGTGACAGGTGCATCTGTTACGTCTTATATGTTATGTCTTATAGAGAAAATTGTCCATTTTTAATTAATTTTTTTTTTTTTTTGCTATAGGATGTATGAGGTCACTGGAGAGAGAGAGAGAAAGTGAGAAAATACCCCTCAGGAGGATGACCTCACCACAATTACTTTTCCATTCTCCTTTTGGGATTTTGGTCATACACACACACAAGCTGCTGGGTCTGGGACTTGAACTGCACAATTGGTTATGTGGGATCCAGCTGCCTTGAACACCATGCCACCTGGCTGATCCACCATTTTTAATGTTTTAAGTTTATTTGTTCATTTCTTCCATGAGTGAGAGAGAGAAACAGAAAGAAAGAAAGATAAAGACAGAGAATACCCCCAACAGGGTCCCAATGCCATGATCCACCCTAGACTCAGCTGGCCCTGGATCATGTACATGCCCAGTATACTTAGAGAGGTCCTGGAACCATCCCAAGTGGGTCAGCACCACAGAGTGTCATATTTTACTGTTGTGCTACCATTCAGTCTCCCACACTGTCCACTTACAGTCAACTCCTGCCCAGTTTTGGAGACTCATGCAGGGCCAGTCTACACTAACAGGACCGTCAGACCTGACCTGAATTCAAGCAATAAATAAACTGCTGAAGAAATAGGAAATAGTGATGTTCACAGTTTCTAGTCCAAGAAGCAGAGGGCATTCTAATCAGCGTAGTGTTTTAAACAGTTTAGTGTATCTCTCAAAATTCAGAGGTAACCAGAATATATTATCATCTTTCACTGTGTCAATTCTGCTTTTGATTGGCTTTTATGATTTTTGTCAAGTGATAAACTAGCACCCTTAGTCCTTGGCTGGCATTTATTGCACAGGAAGGCTCTTGAGTGTTCCATATTCTCAATGTAATAGAGCTGCCCAGCCCATGACCCAGGGACTCTTCCCCCATTTCTGGAACTCACTCTCATCCACAGGAATGGGTCTCACGGTTGTTTTCCATGATTCTTGTCTCTTTATGAACTAACTCTCAGGGGTTGAAATTCATTCTCAAACTGAGACTCATCACATTTTCTTTTCCAAGATTTTGGAGACGTAGAGAGATTGAGAATATAAATGCATGAAGATGGACTGGAAGCAATGCAGTGAAATGAAACAAGTATTTTCAGCGATGTTATGAGGTAGCCATATTTCCTACATTTTTAAAAACAAATTATTTTATTTAACTTTATTTATTTATTTTTAATTTGGTGTGTGCACAAGAGAAAGAGTGAGCGATAAAGCAAGCCACCAGGTCTGGGACTCAAACTGTGGTTGGCCATGTGGGAGTCCAGTGTCCTTAACACCATGCCACCTGCTGGCCCCATATTTCCTATATTTAAAGGAGATAAAGATGAAAAACTTGATCTGGAGTGGAAGTGAGGAAAGAGAAAATGCAGCAGCAGTTCTGCAATTTTTTTACTCGTTGGTTTTTGTGAGAGTTCCTACATCTCTGCAATAAATTGCCCCAATTTATTTTATTTAGGTTAAATTGGATTCTGTTACTTGCAATCAAGGAATTCTAACTAAAAACACAGACTAAAAGAAGACACTAATCATTTATTTGGCATGTCGATTTATTCCTGGCAATTTAAAATTATCAGGAATAAATCTGATAAATGGCTTATATCCAATTTGATATGACTTCAGAACAGCAAGGTCAGGTACTGACTGAGTGTGGAATACGGGTGTGCTTTGGAGTTAATATAAAACAGATATGAATGTGGCTCCTTGCTGTCTCTGAGAAAGTGGGTGTATCATTTAACCTCTCTGAGTCTTATTTCCTTAACTTTAAAATGGAAATCATACCCACCTCATAGGAGTATTGTTAAATAATTATGAACTGCAATACGTAAAGCAACTAGCTAATCTATGGGCACTCCTAACTAGTTTGTGGGAAGTTTCTGCTTTTCTTCCTCCCTTCCTTCCTTCCTTCCTTCCTTCCTTCCTTCCTTCCTTCCTTCCTTCTCTTTCTTCTTCCTTTCTTTCTTCTTTTCTTTCTTTCTTTCTTTCTTTCTTTCTTTCTTTCTTTCTTTCTTTCTCTCTTTCTCTCTTTCTCTCTTTCTCTCTTTCTCTCTCTTTCTCTCTCTCTCTTTCTCTCTTTCTCTCTTTCTATCTCTCTCTCTTTCTTTCTTTCTTCTCTCTTTCTTCTTTCTGTTTTTCTTTCTTTCTTTCTTTCTTTCTTTCTCTCTCTTCTCTCTCTCTTTCTCTCTTTCTTTCTTTCTTTCTTTCTTTCTCTCTTTCTTTCTTTCTTTCTTTCTTTCTTTCTCTCTTTCTTTTCTCTCTTTCTTTCTCTCATCTTTCCTGCTCTGCACTGGTTCAGGAACTCTGCAGGACTGAGTCTGTAGGTATAGAGGAGCTATAATGTCTCCAAGCAGTGATTGGGAGTGTGGGAGGTGCAGTTGGACCAAGGACACTGGAAGATGAAAACATAGGGGAAATCCGACAAGGGCCAAGAAAAGCTTCTCCCACTTTGGCTATGGCTCGCCCAGGCTGATAGACCCTTGTCATTGCAATATTTGTAATAGAGGGGGGTGGTTTTCCATCTCACCAGTGTGAGGTTCTGCTGCATTTATTGTCAGTATCCATGTTTTGCAGAGCCTCTCAAACAGGGCTGCTTGGGACTGGATGTGACTCAGAGGTGAAACACGGCGTCCTGTCAGGCCGACACATGAAAAGGTTCCTGGTTTGCACTTGGAGACCTCGTGGAGTGTGCTGAGAGTGTGCCCATGATCTTGGGCTGGCTAGGGCTGAGGGTGGATTGGGTGTCAAGATCCTGTTGGGGTGCTATCTCTCTCACTCATGGAAGAAATAGATAAACTTAAAGCAACAACAACAACAACAAACACCTGAAACACAAAAAGCAAGGTTTCTCGACTTTAGAAACATTAACATTTGAGGCCCACAATTCTTTATTTTAGGGACCATCCTGGGCATTGCAGAGTGTTTAGCAGCATTTCTGTCCTTTAACCTCCACTGATGGCAACTAAAAATGGCCTGGTAGGTTGCCATATGACCCCTGTGGGATGGGGGACACACAAAACCACTCCTGGTTCAGAACCATGACTCTGAATCTGTTTTATTCAGGGCCTTGAATTATGGAAAAAAAAAATAACCAGAAGACACGTGACTTTGTATGTCTCTATTTCCCTTCCTCAACCCTATACATCTTCTTTGTAAAAACTGGGCCCTAGTTGCTAGAAATGATGATGTGAGATGTGGTGTGTGAGGGCTGTATCTGGAATGAGAAGACCTGAATTCAGATCTCTTCACTGCCTTCTACCCAGTGAGGGACTTGGATAACATATGTCATAGGGGTAGTCTAATTCTCACTTCTCTGGATTCTGATGGATAACATAGGTAAGTCATATGGAGATTAAAGTCTTGGGCTAACATCTGGTAGACTGAAAAAAACACTCCCAAATGCCTGGTTGCATGTGCGAGGGCTGTGGTTTGGATAGGGTTCACTCCCATCTCCATTAAGCCCGGGGACCTGGTATTTCTGGGGTATCTGTCTGGAAAACCCTGAAGTACACTGGAAGCTGCAGGAGCATGTCACATTACCAAACCTCTTCAGAGTACACATATAGTAGTCGCCTTGTAGACACTCCACCAGCAGGTGATATGGAGGTTAAGGTACTGGATTCCACATGCCTGACTATGCAGTTTGAGTCTTGGACCCAGTGGATTGAAAAACATTCTCTCTGTGTGTGTGTGTGTGTGTGTGTGCTCCAAATCCCAAGAGGAGACTGGAGGAGAGTGTACTGAGGCATTGTCATCATCCCAGGGAGTGATTTCTCACTCTCTCTCTCTGTGTCTCTGGCAAGTGCTCATGCTCCATAGCAAAATTCAAAGAAGAGGAAGAGGAAGAAGAGGAAGGAGAGGAAGGAGAAGAAGAAGAAGGAGGAGGAGGAGGAGGAGGAAAAGAAGCAGCAGTAGCAACTGACAGAAGATACCAGCAAGAATCAGAGATCCAGGAACGTAAGGCTCTTGTGCAGATGACTGTTCCCTGGCTCCCCACCTTGGAACTGCTGCCCAATTAGTGATAGCTCTCACTAATCAGTAATGCCCCTTCCTGGGAGGCAGGAACAAGAGGGAGGCCACTTGGGTTTGCATCTGGCTTTGAGGAAGACTGTGTGTCTCTTTCCCTCAGAAATGAGAAGACTGGCGGAAGGTGGATGACAAGTGTTTCCCCAAGAGATGCCTCATTCTCTTTATTACCTGGGTGTGTGGAAACGGTCACCTGTTTTTACTAGTGTTTTAAAAGGGTTTGGGAGGTGTGTTTAGTTTGACCATAACTAGAGTCAAATTCAGGAAGGTCCTCCCTTTAATCTGCCACTCTCCACCCACATGTCAACCACATCAGTGGCCAAAGTGATCTGTCATCAACACAGTGGGACCAACAGGAGTGAGGGGACTAAATGCTCAAGTCTCAGAGTCAGCTCCATCCATGGGTTCTGAGATCATAAATTAAGCCTACTCCTTTAAGCCGTATTTAAAAAATGTTCTGTGAATCCTATATGATCTTGAACAGGGGGCCGTGAGCACCATCTGTTTTGTTTGGTTTTGTTTTTGGAATGATGTAAGATAATTCCTGCTGACCCTTGCTATACGCACAGCGTGGCAGCCAGGAGGCACAGACTGTTCTGCTTCTGGGTTTCTTGTGCCTGCTTTTCGTGCTTGCTTCCGTAATCATTAGGGACAGTAGCTCACTGTTGTCAGAGTTTGTTTACCAAAAAACCCTTCTAATTTCCTGCTGAAAATCAAGCATAGCCTAACATACCAAATGGCTAAACTTATTAGAATAGTTTCTAAAATAGTAATAAATAGACTCTGATTGAGGGCCTAAGGCAATTTCTCTCAGTAAATCATGAATCATATTAGTCCATGCACTTTATAAGCTCTGTTTTGAAAATTTATAACTTCTGTTCTTTCTCTCTCGATACAAACAAGCAAGCAAACAGTACATTGTTCTGAGAAACTGAGGTTTCTAGTAACTGTCCTTTGTGAAACCTATGTAGTAGAATACTGCTACCACCTAAGTGCAGAGAATATCAGTTGAAATAAAGAAAATATTAGGAAAGGAATCGATTTCTGTCATTGGATTTGTTTGGAAGCAAAGGACAACTCATAGTAAACAAAGAATTTAGGGAGAATACATTAAATACTATATTTTGGGAATGTTCGCTCAAAATATTTGTATTGCCTTTGTCAACTTAACCAAATCAATTGCATAGACCAAACAACTTATTCTAAACATCATGTATCTAGCATAAGCTTCTATCTAATAATGTTAAAATGAGTGTTATTACAGGCACTTTTATAAAAAGCTCTTGCCATAGTGCATATGTGTTCACTAGAGAGAGATAGAAAGAGAGAGACAGTGAGCGGGAAAGTGAGAAATTATCACAGGGGGGAAGGCCATGCCGCAATCCTGTCTTTCTCATTCTCCTCCTGGGATTTTGGGCATGCAGCACATACATAACTGGCATGCACCTCAAGGCAGCAGTTCTGAGACTCAAACTGTGGTCAAACATAGGGAAGTCTAGGGCCTTAACCACTATGCACGTTTTAGAACCCAGGGAGGGACGTTTTAATACTAAAAAATATCCTTTACCTAGATCTAAAGCACATTGAAATGCCCATTAGTAGGTCACCAAAGTGAGGCAAGAGAGAGTCATATTTGGAGAGAGGCTCTCAAACCTGAGTTGCTGGGTCAGATATCCCTAAAGTGTGCTTTCTGTTTAGGTATCATTTATATTGTCCCCATTATAGTGAGACCCCATCTAGAAGGTAAGTGTTTTGGAAATCCATTTGACCTGTGCCGACAACCTCTTTTTCTATTCCTCTATATGTGTTAGGAGCATTTCCTCTGTGTAATTTCGGATAGATTGGGAAGATAACTTTCATGTTTGTTAGATTGAGACTAAATAAGAGTAAATAATGTGTCCTGGGTTCAAATCCTGCTCAAACCTTTACCAGCTGTGTAAAGAGATTTTACACAAGATAATGGGGTGAGATTTTAATAAGATAATGCATTTAAAGTGCTACCACAGGACTTGACGTATAGCAAATACTCAATAAAAATGATCTAATATTTCATAATTTTTGAATTAATATTGAAACACTATTTTTGTTTACTCATGATTTGCTTCAACATTCAATAATTCAGTATCTTCTCTGTGCCCAGTGCTATGGGATGTGGTGCTCAATTGATTTGGTAGGGATGCCATGGCCTTCTGAGACCAATGTGATGATGACGACGGCGGTTTCCTCTACACTTTCCGCAGTACTCTCTGACCGAGTTAGTACCAAGAGTGATATGAGCAGGACTGAAAGGCCTCTTTGTCCCCAAATATCTCCTCAGCACCTTGTCTCTGTGTCTGAAATCCCTCCTATGGGTCACTCTTCTGCCTCGTAGTAAGGTAAGTTTCAGAGAAGCAAAAGTCAGTGTGACTAGTTCATCCCTTCCTTTAAGAAGTGAAAGGACAGGTGGAACACTGAGTCCTCCCACATCCCAGCTCTCGGTGATTCCATCAAAGATAGGCTCCTGGACTTGAAGGGCTGTGGACAGCTTTTAAAGCTTTAAAGTTTTCCCATATTTTACACGAGTGGCTTCTATAGGAATAAACACATAACAGGGAAACAATTTCTCAATGCCTGTGTTGCAAATCTGTGGACCTCCATCAGAATCCCGGCCTCAGGCTCTGGTGATTCATATGTCATTCTCTACTCTAGCTGTAGAAGCAGCAGGTGAAGTGAAAGAGCCTGTTCCGAGAAGCCAGATTTTGTTTTGGTTGTCAGCTAAAACAGAAATCCCATCATTCTAGACTTGGCAGCTTGTTAGTAGAAAAACCACCGGGAAGCTCAGACTTGGTAATTTAGAGCACAGACTTATTCCCTGATACAGCTGCAGAGCAGCAGGTGGCTGTAACTTAAGCAAATACTAGCTTTAAAAAAAAGTGGAATAAGGAAATGAAAAACTTTTTATTTGCACATGTCAATATGTCTAAGGATGTGACAGTCTGCTTCTGGTTCTTCTGGATTCCCATCTTATTAACTTGCCTACATATATAAGAAAGCATTTCACTCAATTAAATTCAACAGAGCAAAGCATTTATTGAGCACCTACTGCGTGCTAGACATAGTACTAGGTATTGGGAGTCTTCCCCTGTTTTAGATTTTGGTGTACAGACAGGCACGCATAAGCTTCATAATAAAGGAACAAAGAACTTCCTTCAGAGCTCTGAATGAGGTGTGTTTAGTATTCCAGCGGGGTTTAACATGGTAGAAAATAATTAGAAATAATCTAAGGGCAGGACTGGCAGGTGATGTGTGGTTAAGGGTGCTGAACTCTTACATGGCCAACTGCGGTTCAAGTCCTGAACCTGGTGGCTTGCTTTCTCACTTTCTCTCCCTCTCTGTCATCCTGCCCATTTCTGGTCAAAGTAAAATAAATAAAGTTCAATAAAATAATAAAAAAATGAAATTATCTAAGGGCTGGCTCCATAGTGCAGTGATTAAGCCCTGTGCATAGGGAGCCAGATCCCACATGACTGACTGTAGTTTGAATCTTGGCCTCAGTGGCTTGAAGACACATCTGGTGCATGTGCCTGCATGTCCAATATCCTGAGGGGGTGGATACATGGGGTTAAAAAATGAACATAGTGTGACTATGCTCCACTGAGGGATGCTTTCTCTCTCTCTCTCTCTCTCTCTCTCTCTCTCTGCCTGTGCCCTCTGGCAATTAAAAGAGAAAAAAATTATCCAAATCTCCAAAAATGGGATTTGGCTAAATATATTTATATGTTGGAATACTATGTAGCTCATAAGAGTCATGTTGTATGAGACTTTATTGAGCATGAGAAAATATTCCCCATTTATCCCATGTTGAAGAGGAAGGAAAACAAGAGACTGTAAGACATGATCCTAATTCTGAAAAAAATAAATAGCTGGGTCCATATTTACCAATTTAATGGTGGAAGCATGTAGATCCCTTGTTAACAGTAATTATTAATGGGTAGTAGGATTTTTTTTAAAGGTTATTTTAATTTCAAGGTATGTATTTTTGTGGTTTGGAAATGTCCTGTATAGAATTGGAAATTGCTCCACTTTCAAGAGCCTAATCCTAGAGCCTGGTACAGAGAATTCTTTCATCAAGAGTTCATTGGATCATTTACTAATAATAGTTGGAGTGAAAATTCTGGAAACAAAGAGTTCTCACGGCAGGGAGAGTGGTGCCGGGATCTGCATCTCTCAACTTTGTAGCAGACTAGAAGACCCAGAGGCCCTACAGAAAGAGAACGTAAGTGATTCGTAAAACATCTCAGAAGCCTTCTCTTCCCTGTTTGTTGCTGTCCCTGCCCTGCCATGCGTACAGAGCTAGAGAAGGAGCTTGGGTGTGCAGAGGAACTAAAAAGCTGGTGAAACAGTGAGTGGGGCTGAGCCAGTTCACAAATTGATTCACTTCCTGTACTCTATGCATAATCCTCAGCTACTGTGACCTTGAGAAGTACCTTTTATGTAAAGTAGAAGAAAAGTATTCTCTTAGAATCTGACTTTGAAGAGTAGAGAATGACTTTTTATATGGACTGGAGAGATCTTAACCCAGTAAGCCAGAAGCCTGTTATTAAACAAAATTCCCAATACCCGAAGTGAAAATGAAAGGAGTTGACGGCAAGAAGGCTACAACTGAAAGGAAGGCCAGGGCAGGATACAGGAAAACTAAAATGAACACAGAGTCAAGGCTGGCCATTCTCTACTCATGTTTTTATTTTCTATTTCTCCTCTCTCTCCTTTTTTTATCTTCCCTCTCTCACCATATTTATTAAGTACTCAGTATCACCATACCCTGGGAGCCCTGGTTCCAGACTTCGAAAGCTCAGATCCTGGTACACCTACCCTTTGTAGTTTAGGAATTCAGTAATTGGCTAATACTCTTTTCTAGGATTGCCTAGTCTCCTATTTTCCTATATTCCATGAGTGACAAAATGAATGATGATCTGTAAGTGCTCTTCATGATATTAAATAGGATTTAACCCATTCCTCCCTCAAAGGTGACTAAGAAGACAGAAAAGGACTAAGTTTCCTAGGTCAGTGGTGTTAGAGGGTAGAGGTGGAAGAATCTTCTTAAAATACAGATTCCTGGGACAAGCAGATAGTGTAGCAGTTAAGGCACTAGACTCTCACGTAGATGGCTGTGGTTCAAATTCTGGACCCAGTGGCTTGAAACTCACACTGGGCACATGTGTTTGTGTGTCTGAAATCCCAAGAGGAGAATGGAGGAGAAAGCATTATGGCATGGCTGTCCCCCCGGGGGGGGGGGGGGGTGATTTCTCACTTTCTGTCTCTCTGTTTCTCTCTGTCTCTCTGGTGACCTCACTCACCCTATAGCAAAAATCTCTCTCTCAAAACAAACAAACAAACAAAAAACCAGATTCCTGAGCCTATATCCACAAATTCTGACTGAGTAGATTTAGGGTAGGGCTCAGACCATCTGCATTTTTAGCAATGTCCTTAGTTGATCCTGAGTCACTGTTTCTCTACAACTTGAGAAATGTTGCTCTAGGATTTGAGTCTTTGTCATGTTGGCATATTCTCTTAGGAAAGAAATTTGCCCCAATTTGTGCAGGATAATCCTTTACCTCTTAAGTAGGCTATGGCAACCTTTCTAAGCTACTGAGTGCTTCTTTCTACAGGGAAGGAGAGACTTGAGGAGATTAGATACTAGACACTTCTATGTAAAGTACCAGCTCTAGGAACATATGATCAGTGTTCTCTAAGGAGCTTTGCTAGCTCAACAGAAATGTCGAAGGCTCTGCTATGATGAGTAGTCTGGGGTCTTGCCTCTGGATATTTTATAAATGGATTATAAAACACAACCTTTTACTATCTTTTCACCCTCACTGAAGAAAATATAATAGGGGGAACCAGCAGTTAGTGTAATGGCTATGTTGCTGGATTCCCACGTAGTCGACTGCGGTTCGTGTCCCAGACCCGGTGGCTTAAAACTCATGCCGGGCATGTGTGCGTGTGTGCCCAAGATCCTGAGAGGAGAATGGAGGAGAAGGGATTGCGGCATGACCATCCCCCCTGGGGGGTGATTTCTCGCTTTCTGTCTCTATGTCTCTCTCTGTCTGTCTGGCGAGCGCACGCACCCTATAGCGAAAAAATCTCTCCAAAAAAAAAATATAAAAAAAAATATATATATGTATGTGTGTGTATATATATATATGTGTGTGTGTGTGTGTGTGTGTGTATGTATATATATATATATATATATATATATATATATAATAGGCATGTGATCCATTAGGACTGGAGAAAGCTGCAGGTATTATACTCTGTATCCAAGAGTTGAAAATTATTTTACCAAGGTCAAAGAAGCAGTGATAAAAGGCACTTCATTTTGTACTCATGGCAAGGCCCATGCGAAGTGACCAGAGGGATGCTGATCCCTGAAATGGGTAAATAGACCCACATTGATTCTGTTCTTTATTCACACATTTGCAAACTCAGAAGATTCTGTGAAGGAAATGATGAAAGCTCATACTTTTATTGGTCTTTCTCTTTTACCTGATGTGTGCTACAGTTTGGAAGTGTTACTTCTGAGCCACATCTACAAAAGGACTCATTCTCTTCAGCAATCCTCCTACATCGTTCCTCCCAATTTTCCCGATTTCTTCTTTCCGTGAACTCTTGGAGCTCACTGTCCGTGTTATTAATTTTTCATGGACTATTTATCAATCTTTTGTGTTTCTTATCTCTACAATTTGATGTTGAGAATCTTAAGAGCCACTTCCATATTGTTCTTTGTATCATGGAGATGAATTTGCCATTGTCTTTCCCCTGCTCTGTCCCTCTGCATCCCCAGGAAAGATGACCATGCTACAATCCCTTCTCCTCCATTTTCCTCTTGGGATTTTGGGCAAGCTCGAGCATGTGTCCAACATGAGTTTTAAGCCATTGGGTCTGGGACTCAAACCATGGTTGACTACTTGGGAGTCCAGCGATGTAACCATTACACCATTTGTTGGTCCTGGTACTTCTTGCTTCTGTGTAAGATACGTGTATTTGGCAGGCTCTTTCTCCTTCACACGTCCACATGTTTTCTGAGCTCTCTCGATTGAGACTGAGCATTTTTTTTTTGGTGCCAAAAGGATGGAGTTACTTATGTTAGAGTGTAGGTGTGTGCATGTGTAAGCAGAGACTTAAGATGAGAGCCCAAGCTATGTCACAGACCACTGGATGAATCTTTATGATAACACCATCATAATACAATCCAGACCCTACTAAAAGATCTTAACATGCTGCATTTTCCATTGTTGTTTCACATTGTGTAGAACTGAATAAATGTGGAACAGCATAAAGTAATGAAGAAACGAAAGAAGGTGATCTTTAAAGTTGCATCTTAAAAAGTGATTTGAATATTTGACAGTAATGGAAGAAGACATATTCCCTGTGTCTGGGAAGGGCTGGCCTAAGGCAAATTTGTCAAGTAGTTAGCCTGGTTGTCAGGGGCCCTATTTCCTGTTCAGTCATCTAGTTCCCTAATCTTGCCTTCAGGCTGTCCAGATTCTTTACGTTGTTTTTATTCTATTAGTTTTCAGTTCAGGATTAACCCCCCAGACACAGTCCCTGTCCACTACTAAGGTGAAATAAATTCAATGTTTAAACATTTAGTATATTTTGAGGCACGTGCTTAAGGAAATAGGAAATACTTTTCAGAGCAGTTGGAGGGTCCCACTGGAATTATTGGTTGTGGAAAGCAGGGAAGGGATCAAGGGAATGATTGCTTAGTGATAGGAAACTTGGGATACGTTTGCTTTCTGTTTATTGCAGAGGTGAGATTTCCAGGGTCTTCTGTAGGACAAAAAAAAAAAAAAAAAAAAAAAAAAAAAAAATCCTAACCTGGATTATGTCTCATCTGCAAAAGAATGAGAACTTTCTTTTGAAAAGGCAACTTCTCATATGGTACAATGTGGTTGTCTAACAAAGGTCTTGTTGAAAAATCATTCCTCTGTTCACTTACCATGGTGCTTGAAATGTCCAACCTTCTCACCTCCGTGGAGTTAGATACATTTTGCAAAGGCCTTGCCAAAACATAATCAGGTTAACTGGGATGTAATGCTTTCATACATACCCCAATGAGGAAGGGGAGCATATACATTTATGAGCACCTAGGAAAGAAAGCATGGGTTAGTTGATGAAACATTGTTCCTATGGCTGATTCTAGGGAACAGAACAGAAGTCTAGTTTTGGGAGGCTTGTTTGTTGCCAGAGGGGGCACACATGGAGATTCTGAGGGTGAGGAGAAGACATGAGGTTTTCGGGTATTTGTAGAAGGAAAAGCATATGGGAAGATGCCTAAGCATAAAGCAGGGCACCAGAAATAATCTTTTCTAACTTTAGAATTGTTCTGAATTTATTTTCCTGTGACTATTTTAATTTGTACTTAAACATTTAGGGTGTGGGTCACTGTACTTTTTATCAATGAATTACAAAACACAACCTTTTATTATCTTTTCATCTTTGTTGGAGAAAATACATGTGATCTATTAGGACTGGAGAAAGCTGAATGTATACTCCGTATCCAAGAGTTGAAAATTATTTAACCATGGTCAAAGAAGCAGTGATGAAAGGCATTTCATTTTGCACTCATGGTAGGGCTCAGGCAGAATGACCAGAGGGCTGCTGGCTCATCTTAAAGGGAAAATTTTAGTTAATTGCAAATTAGATTATATTAAATTACATATAGATTATCTCAGACTTGGAACAGACATCCAGTCTGAGCAGTGAACTCTATGGATTGACTCTCTGTGACCCCCTCCAAAAAAATGAGATAATTGATATACATCCTTAAAATCACTCGCTAAAACCTACAGACCCTTTACACCTGTGGCCTAGGCTTTAGCACTTACTTACTATGCAAGGATAGTGGGAGAGAATGATTTATGCATTCTGTTGTGATGGTTACATTTATGTGTGTTAACTTTAGTGAACCAGATGTGCCCAGATAGCTAGTAAAACATTAGATCTGGGAACCAGCAGGTGACATGGTGGCTAAGGTGATAGACTCCCACATGGCCAGTTGGGGTTTACTTTCTCACTTTCCCTCTTTCTCTGGTGAGTGCATGTGCCCTATAGCAAATTTTCAAAACTACTAATAATAAATAAAATGAAATAATTATTAAAAAATATTATATCTGAATGAGTCTATGGAATGTTTCCAGAAGAGATTAGCATTTGGATCTATACTGAGGAAAGATTACCCTTACCAATCCACTGGGAGCCCGAATAGAACAGAAAGGTAAAGGAAGGGCAAGTTCGTTCTGTCTGTTTGAGCTGTGACAGCCATCTTCTTCTGCCCTTGGACACTGGTGCTTCTGGTTCTTGGGCCTTCAGACATGGAATTATACTCTTTGTTCCCCACCTGTCTTACAGCTCCCTATCACATGGACTTCTCAGATTCCATTGTCACATGAGCCAATTCCTCATAATAAATCCATCCTTACATTGTTTCTATTTCTCTGGAGAACTCTAACTGCACTTGACAACTGGAGAAATTGAGACAATCACAAGCTTCTCTTTGGCTACATAGAGTTGGTAAAAAGATTTGAGATGTTCAAGAGAAGTGGCATGATGTCATTACTTTTTAATAATGTTAGTTAAAATACCTATTGTTGTCAACAGAGAGATTCTGCTACCTTATTTTTTCAGCTTGCTTAGTAGTTTTGTTTTGGAGGTCCCTTTTCCTCTGTCATTGTTTTACCTCCTGCAGTGTCCTCTTTAACGTCAGTTAAAAATGACACACTCCATTGTATTTGCTGTGCTAGACTAAGCTGTGCTGTAGTAACAAACACACCCTGACATTTCAAAGGCAGGGACAAATTTTGTTTCTTATTCATAGATGACCGATGTAGATAACTGAGTTTCTCTTTTTTCCAAATGACAAGAGTATATACCAAAATTTCTGCCATTATCACTGATAAAGACCTTTTAGACCAGAGGTGGTACCTAGCAGAACTGGAAAAACAAAGACAAAAACAAAAGCATGCAGGTCCATGAAAACAGACTGATCTGGGTTTGAGTCCCACCCATCAATTCATTTCCTGAAAAAGAAGATAAAGAAGATAACCTCAAGGATTGTCAGGAGAATGAATGCCATGGTATTTGTAAGACTCGTAGTTCCGTGCCTGGTTCAGAACAGTTACTCAACAAATGCTATATCCTGGGACCAGCAGTTAGCGTAATGGCTATGTCACTGGACTCCCATGTAGTCGACCGCGGTTTGAGTCCAGAACCCAGTGGCTTAAACTCACACTGGGTGCATGTGCGTGTGTGCCCAAGATCCCCAGAATGGAGGAGAAGGGATTGCAGCATGGCCATCCACCCTGGGGGGTGATTTCTCCCTTTCTGTCTCTTTGTTTCTCTCTGGCTTTCTGGCGAGCACATGCGCCCTATAGTGAAAAACCTCTCAAAAAACAAACAAACCAACCAAATGCTATATCTCTTTGCTTCCTAGGTGTAAGGTGGATACAGTAGTTAACAGCACCAACATTATAACCCAACTTCTCCCTGTATATCCTGAGCAGATCGTTTTTTTGGGGGAATGTAGGTGGTAGAAAGCTGCCCAGATGTTCATGCTAATTCCTTCCTCTCACTCCTTTGGCTCACCTTTAGACTTAGTATTTGCTAATGTAAACAGGAGTATCTCTGACCATCAGAGTACTGAGCTAGAGAAATAAGCATCTTGCCTCTTTCTAATTAATCTAGTTACTCCTTAGAGCAACTCTAACGAGCAGAGAGATGAAACATTCCAATTATTTTTCTATAATGCTATAATCCTTTTACAAGTGCTTTCCTCTGATGTATAATCTCCTAAATCAGACACCGAAGAACAAATGTCAGCTCTGATTTGACAAGCCTCTTCTTCTCACTGAAGGGGGGAGAAACAACCCACCACAACCCTCGATTCTCTCTACATATGTGAAATGTTCCCTTCTGAAAGAAGTCTTTCTGCTATTGAGTGCTGGACACTCGTGGGCTTAATCGTTTCCTGCAGGGGCCACCACTGATTACGGCATGTGGATTAGATGGCTGTTAACTTTCTGATGAGAGTGAACAAGAGATGAATTGGGTGGAGGTGGATGTGAAAGAAAGGAGCAATGGTGAGGCAGAAAAATATGAGGTAGACACAGAGGAGCAAAGGAAGTGAAACAGGGATAGGGAGATGACAGACACATGGCAAATGAAGGTCCTCGGTTGCTTCGGCTCACAAAAAGACACCACACCAGATAGCCCAGGAGTGGAAGTGGTTAGAGATGAACACAGAATCCTGATTTTGTTTTGTGAGACTTCAAAGTTAGTGTGGAGTCCTGGGTCTACCATTTTCTAGATGTGTGCTTGTAACTGCCAAAGTAACTATTGTGAGATTTAAAAAAAAAAAATGAAAGAACCATTTGAAATTGAAGGGACTATATGAAGATGAGTCATTTTTAGTTGTTTTGTGGAAATGCAGTTAGATGTGTACAGAGTTAGATTGAGAAACAGCAGGAGAGGCAAAACTTATACTCATTTAGGATAGTTTGTGAATATATTTATGATGTATGACAGTGTTTGGGAAGATTCCTAACTCAATGGGGGTAGTTTTGTTTTTCTGAACAACTGCCACCAGCTATGTGTGTCTCAATCTTTTTGCCTGATAGGAAGATGCCTTATGACTTCTGTCTGGTTTCCTAATTTCCTAGACGCTTTTCATTAGAGGGTGGTCTCATTTTACAGAGAAGGTCATTTTCATGTTGCTATAGCTCCTCTTGTAAATTTTTGGAATCATGTAGCAATCAACTAATGTTGAAAGTTTCCAAAGATGGACATGACAGAGCATTCTGAATAGGTGATGACATGAAATTCAAGGCAGAATAAGGCCCTCTAGCTGGAGATTCTTTGTACTTGATATAGAGGAAACTTAATCATGGTGAAATGGGAAATTAAGATTGAGATTTTTGTTAAATGAATAATTATAACTGCTTCATCTTTCCAGTTACTTGTACTGTAAGTTTAAAGCTATTCAGATTTGGATTTGTAAATGGGAGGCCCACATGCAGTGTGTCCTTGATTCTGTCCATGGTAACAAGGGTGGGTCCACTCAACCTGAGTCATTATTTTTCCTTGAGTACAAATTTTATGTTACCATTTAATGCCAACTTCGTCAGGATGCATTGTTTTTTATTTTTCTTTTTGAAATTTTGTCAGAGGATATATACACTCTCCAGAGAGAGACAGAAAGACAGAGAGGGAAAAAGCACTCTCTAGTGGGACGTGGTCACACCATAATCCCTTCTTCTCCATCTCTCCCTCCTTTTAGGATTTGGGGCACACATACACATGAACCCAGAATGTTTTTCAAGCCACTGGGTCCAGGACTTGAACTGCACAGTCACAGTCAGCCATGTGGGATCGGGTTCCTTTAACCACTAGCCCATGGGCTGGACCAGGATGGATTTTCACAAGCAGAATCCATTAGGTAGGGTCCATCTGTTGCTTCCCTTTAGTTCTACAGGTCTGCTGTATTATTTTCTGATGATTATCACCAAGTCATTAGAAAGATTTCGCTGAGGAATTCTTTTGACAATAGGATACTAGGAAATGAAATGGAAGCACAGAAGCCAAGACTCGTAGAAAGGGCCTGCAGGGTCATATTTTGTTTTGGTTTTCCTTCCTTTTTAAAATTTGTGCATTAACTTTTTTCTGTTAATATAATTCTATTAGGAAGATTATCAGTAAATTTATTTAATCGCCATGATAGAATTAGGGAATCTCTGCATTGAAAACCATATAGTCCAGTGATCTGCCATTTGTTTAATCTTTCCTCCACTATGCTGAAGATACCTCTTTTATTTATTTTATTTATTTATTTTTTTAGAGAGGTTTGTTGCTATAGGGAGTGTGTGCTCACCAGAGAGACAGAGAGAGATAGAGAGAGATAGAGAGGCAGAAAGCGAGAAATCATCCTCCCCATGGCCATGCTGCAATCCCTTCTCTTCCATTCTCTTCTCAGGATTTCGGGCATGCACCCACATGTGCCCAGCATGAATTATAAGCTGCTGAGCCCAGGACTCAAACCACAGTTGACTATGTGGGAGTCCAGGGACAAAACTATTAAGCCACCTACTGGTCCCTGAAGATACC
Organism: Tupaia tana; assembly: GCA_026018925.1. Lineage (NCBI taxonomy): Eukaryota > Metazoa > Chordata > Mammalia > Scandentia > Tupaiidae > Tupaia > Tupaia tana. The sequence continues at coordinate 151,059,453 of JAKSZU010000003.1, forward strand.
TTTCAGCATTTGTTTGAACAGCCCCAGGGATGGGGAAACTACAACGCCACAAGGCAGCACAATTCATGGATTCTGAAAGTTCATCTTCATGAGGAACCTCAGTCTATATGCTGTCCTTTCCACCCTTTGGACTTGAGGACATTTTTCTCTTCTCCATTTCAGTCATCCTTTCCCATTCATCACTTCCTAAGTTGGTGAAAGTTCAAGGCCTCCATCATGTTGGTTGTTCTGTTCATCTCTATCTACATGTTAGCCCTAGATCAAAACCCACTATTCCAGTAAGTTCAGGGTAGAGCAGGGTCATCTCTCATTAATTAAAATCTCTAAATTCTCTTTTACTCTCTTTCCTCTGCCTTTTTCAAATGTTAAGTCACATCTCCCTTGTACCTGTGCAGTTACATTTTGGATCCAAGTACAAGATCTTGGATTTGTAGACACCAAATTTCATTCTTAATGTATTTAGAAGTATTTTCTTGTTTATTACACAAACAATGCAACCTGCTGACTTTATATTTTTTCTTTTTTTTGGGAGAGGTTTTTTCGCTATAGGGTGTGTGTGCTCGCCAGACAGACAGAGAGAGACATAGAGACAGAAAGTGAGAAATCACCCCCCAGGGGGGATGGTCACGCCACAATCCCTTCTCCATTCTCCTCTCGGGATCTTGGGCATGCACGCACACGCGCCCGGCGTGAGTTTTAAGCCACCGGGCCCGGGACATGAACCGCGGTTGACTACGTGGGAGTCCAGCGACATAGCCATTATGCTAACTGCTGGTTCCCTGTACTTTTTCTTTATAATTCTGAGCTTTGAAAAGAATTTTCTTTTCTTTTCAATAAGTAACATAGTTTTAGGTGAAGGTTTCTTCTAAGAGTTTGTACCTTTTAAAAAAATTTTGTTCTATGTGAGGATCAGTTTATATTCCTCCCTCCCTACTACTCATCAAGATACTTTTCGCAGATTTAAAATAATTTTCAGATTTAAAAAATTGTCCTTAGCATCACATATCCTTTTTTTCATATTTCTGAACATATATTATTCATTCTTCTATTTTAAGAATTTAAACACTACTTGTCTAGCATCATCATTTTATAGGTGTTCTGAAAGTATTAAAAAATGATGGGACCAACAGTTGCCATAATGGCTATGTTGCTGGACTCCAATATAGTTGACTATGGTACAAGTCCCGTACCTGGTGGCTTAAACTCATGCTGGACGCATGTGCGCGTGTGCCCAAGATCCCAATAGGAGTATGGAGGAGAAGGGATTACAGCATGGCCATGCCCCTGGGGGACGATTTTTTTTGCTTCTGTCTCTCTGTCTCTCTCTGTCTTTCTGGTTAATGCACGTGCCCTATAGCAAAAATCTCTCAAAATAAACAAATAAATGGATAAATAAATTAAATTAAAAAAGAGAAAGTCTTAAAAAAGGAATTCTTCCTTCCCTATTTAATTTTATAGAATAGTTGTGATATTTTATATTATTTTCTCCATATTTCCTTTTTCATGATCTTTTGGAATGCTTGTGATTATGGGGATTATGTCTTCTTAATCAATTTGCAGGGTTCTATGTGTGGTTTTTAACCTCTGTTATTGCCTCTGTCAAGGAGGTGATTTTCTCTTTTTCTGTCTTTGCTGTGCCTGTCATTCTAAAAGCCTGATTTTTGGTGTTTCCATCTATAAATGGTTTCCAATGTACTGTTTATTTCTTTTACTGTCATCTTACTCTCAGTTCTCTCCAGTCTCCAATTCTCTAATGCTTCCTACCAGAAATGGACTGCCTTTTCCTGCAGTATTCATGTTTCATCCATTTTTCACCTTTTCTCTTAGTCCTTTGTCCTTGCTTCAGTCTTCCTATGTCTTATCATAGAAGTTACTAAGAATATTCTTCATGGCTTCTATTTCATGGCTTTCTCTTCCTTCTCTCTTCCCTTGCTTCCCTTCTTTCTTTCTCTTTATTTCATTCTTTGTGGTGATGTTTGTGTGCCTGATTTTATTTCTCTGAGGGTCCTTTAAAAGTCATCTTGCAGAGTAGCTGATGGCTAAACTGACACGTCCAATTTACTTAGTGGCTCTAGTCCAGAGCATCTGTGCTCTGGATATACCTGTGGTCCTTTCCTAAACTTGCTCACAAGTAATATGGCCATTGGGTAGTTCTAGCCATGCAGATGTCACTCCCAGGCTGACAGTAGGTCAGTTCCACGGTGCTCTCTTTCCCACCATCTGTGGTTGGCTCATCCTCTGTGTGACCAAGAAGTCACACATCAGTAGAGCCACAAGATGCAAGCTGCCTTAGTTTCTAAGTTATGGTTAGAGAAGAACCACCCAGTGCACATCAGACTGCGCTATGAGTAAGGAATGAACTTGTCAAAGAAAGTCACTGAAATCTGGGGTTCCTATGTTACCTCAGCCTGGCTAACCTAGCCTGACTGCAGCAGTCATCTGATACCTTGGCACAACTAATTTTGACTGATGGGCAAGCTAGGAGATTGCTTGGAGTTCCTGGCACTCACATGTAGCCCATTGTGTGAGGATCAAGCACGCAGGCTAAGGGTGAGCTACTGAATTTGCATTCGAGGTGGTAAGTTTCCCAGGTATCTTGAACTCAAATGCTTCTAGACATCAAATTCATTTTTCCTCTTATGCTTTCAGAAGCTGGCCTTTCAAAAATGCAAACTTCCTGTTCATATAAGATTATCGTATTATTTTAGGCTCAGCCAATGGTTTTCAAGAAAATCTAAGAAAACTGCTTTGCTTTTCCAAGCCTTCACCAAGACCCCCATTGTTGCAGACTCTCTCTCACTATCTCAGCAATGTCGTTTTTTAGTTCAGAATGCTGGAGGCTCCCATTTAGGTGTGTGGCCAAATGTGCCTGACAGCTGCCTTTCCTAAATTGGGCTGCAGCAGCTGAAAATCTGCCCAGAGAAGAACTGGGCAGATTTTTGGCTTCAAGGAAATCCTGGGGCAGCTCACAGCTTTGCTTCCCCACATGTCTGCAGCAGAAGGTGAATGGAATAGATGATCAAGTGCTGCTTCCTAGGTGATTTTGTAATGTCTGGACCAGGATCTGAAAGAGAAAGACTTTCATGATGTTTCAAAAATGTGCATTGTTCCTCACTTCTTATAATTAACATCTTTCTGAGGCAAGGGAAAATCCCCAGAGGATGGAGAACCATGGCCTGTGGCTGGGTTCCAAATGTAATTGTGGAGACATATGGCAGATATAGCTTCATCAGCTTTGGAAGCTCTAAATCTGGTCCAGCCAGACAATTGCACCTTCTGACTCTAGGGTCAGGCTACCAGACCTGTTTCGAAAACCACCTAAAGTTAATGATTTTCAGTAATAGCTACAAAACTTTTAGGGATAATGCAATGCTCCAGCTCACTTTGTCTCTTAAGGAGGTAAAATAATGTTTTATTCTCTCTTATTAAAGAAGGTAGAAACATAGTTCTGAAAATAGCACGTTTCTGCTGTTGGCGTAAGAACCGGTCTCTTTTCTTAAAATGTACTGATATTTTCTTAGACAGGGATTCGGTACTAAGGATAGCTTTCACCAGCCTCTTCTCTTTGATCATTATAATTGAATAATTATCATATACACTTGAATGTTCTATTTATGCTAATGCATTGGTTAAAGAGAATGGCCCAATAGTGTTCAGATTAGGCTGGCTGAATTGAGAATGGAAAAAGGGCCACATTGAGGTAATTTCATTTGATTATTTTTGTAATTATTTCCTCTTCATTAATGCTCCTTGAGATGTGCATATTCAAAGCTAGTATTTATTGTACAAAATTGCTCTTTCTTGGGCTAGATTATTGTTCATAAAGCCCACAAGGCTGAGAAACATTTAGTATCAACCCTCCTGGTGTTCATAGGATTAGTTTCATCTTTTGGCAAAAGAAACTCAAACTAAGTTGGACATTCATTCTCTTTGATATGGAAGCGTGGAGGCAAGCAGGCACTTCAAGGCTCATATGTGCCTTTCTTCTATAAGTTGTGAGCAATCAATCTTGTTCTAATTTGCTGATCCTCTTATTTTTTGAAGTTTATTTCATTTTTCCCTGAGTGAGAAGGACAGAGAGAGAGAGAGAGAGAGAGACAGACAGAGACAGCAATCCCAACAAGATCTTGATGCCATGATGCACTCCCAGTTCTATCCAGCACTGGATCATGGGCATGTGTGTGCCTGGTGTACTCAGGGAGGTCCCTGAACACAAACCCAGACCCTTATGGTGTGGGTGACACTTGCAGAGCATTGTGTTTTATTGCTTTGCCACTTTCTGGCCCCTTGATAAACTCCTTGTGCCATCTATTTCTAATGTTAGCCAGTGACTCAAGAGGGTCACACTAGCTCCAGTCTTCAGGTTTACATTCCAGTTTACAGGAAAGAAGGGCTATGCCATCCAGCTTTTAAGGATGGTCCCTGGGGATGCCATGCATCATTTGTGCTTAGATATCATCAGCTTCATTAGGTATATGGTCCCATACAATTGCAAAGGAGGTTAAGAATCTTAGTTCTCCCCACCCCCAGGGTGATTATGAACTGTGCTACAAAAATTCAGGGTTTCATTACTATGGAAGGGGAGAGAACATTTACTGGTAGTCATCCAGCAGTCTCAGTCTCACTATCCTGAAAATCTTTAATGAATTAGAAGGATTTAGGGTGGAGCTTCATTGAGAAGCAATCTAAGGAAGGTCCGTAGAAGGTGATTCATATTTTTTCCCAACTCCTAGGTTTATGGGCAGTTCATCTTGACTTCCATTGCTTGTTTTTTTTTTTTTTTTTTTTTTTTTTTTTTGTTTTGTTTTGTTTTGTTTTGTTTTGAGAGATTTTTGCTATTTGGGCACATGAGCTCACCAGAAAGATAGAGGGAGACAGAGAGACAGAAAGTGAGAAATCATCCCCTAGGGGGGATGGCCACGCCACAATCCCTTCTCCTCCATCCTCCTCTCGGGATCTTGGGCACGCACGCACACGCGCCCAGCGTGAGTTTAAGCCACTGGGTCCGGGACTTGAACTGCGGTCGACCACATGGGAGTCCAGTGACATAGCTATTAGGCAAACTGCTGGTCCCGTTGACTTCCATTGTTTGTGTAGCTCATTCATATTCTTTAAGAATTTAAAGCTTCATGGGACCAGCAGTTAGCATAATGGCTATGTCGCTGGACTCCCACGTAGTTGACCGCAGTTCGCATCCTGGACCCGGTGGCTTAAAAATCACGCCGGGCGCATGTGCGTGTGTGCCCAAGATCCTGAGAGGAGAATGGAGGAGAAGGGATTGTGGTGTGGCCATCCCCCCTGGGGGGTGATTTCTCACTTTCTGTCTCTCTGTCTCTCTCTGTCTGTCTGGTGAGTGCACGTGCCCTGTAGCAAAAACCTCTAAAAAAAAAAAAAAGAGTTTAAAGCTTCAGATAAAAGCACATGTTCTCTGAGATATTAATGGATTAACTAACATAGTATAGTACAAGAACACAAATCTTAGAACTGGACAAAACCACTGGTAACTTAATTACTAAATGAGTGACTATGAGGATAGATATGCATATCTTGGTGTCAATTTTCTCATCTGTAAAATGAGTTACAATAATGCCTTATATGTCATATACATGTGTGGTAAATCATATAATATTTGCAAAGTGCAAATTTGATGGTGAAAAATGATCATTTTTTTTTCTTTCTGTACTAGCCACTTATATAACAGCTCCAATTAGAGTATTCCATTAATTACCAGCAGATGTAACCAATGCTGGTTAAGTTTTTTTTTTTTTTTTGGAGAGGTTTTTGCTATAGTTTGCCAGACAGACAGAGAGAGACAGAGAGACAGAAAGCGATAAACCGCAATCCCTTCTCCTCCATTCTCCTCTCGGGATCTTGGGCACAGCAAACGTGTCCGGTGTGAGTTTAGCCACCGGGTCCGGGCCTTGAACCGCGGTCGACTATGTGGGAGTCCAGCGACATAGATTACGCTAACTGGGTCCCTAAGTTTTGATAAAATATAGACAGAATTTCTAGGGAAGAAGGGGACTGAGGGCTGGATGCATTTCTGTACTTCAGGGCTCTGATCAGTACTAGCAGAATTAGAATTTCCAACTGCATCTGGGGCCACGTTTATTTAGACATGCCACTGTGATGGTTTTAATTTAATCATTTTAGCATAGGCCATTTTGATGCAATCTAAAACAAAAGTCACAAAACAGTCACCTTTTGAAAATTGGCAGTCAGTGGCAAAATCAGCATTTGGAGTGAACCTCAGAGTATATTTGAACAAGTAGATGAGTGACAAGAATAAGCATGTGACTCAAGGATGGAGGAAGGATCAGGGATAACTGCTGTACACATTTTTTAATAATAAAGAAAAATACTACTTTATTTTTAGATCTTGAGTGTTTTCAAGCATTAACACAACTTCATCAAACGAGTCATATCAAAATGTTCTGCTTAAAATGCAGTCTCAGTACTCAAAACTAAACGAGATACAAGAGCTGAAAGAGAAGATACAGGAGAAGAGAGGAAATGAACCCCAGAAGATACAGGAGAAGAGAGACAATGTGTTCCAGGAAGTGAGGACATTCTTACACGATCTGAAAGAGGAAGTACACACGATAAAAAAGAATCCAATGGAGCTGTTAGAGATGAGGGCTGCAATACAGGAAATCAAAACCTCCCTCGAAAAGATTAAAAGATTAGTCCATGCAGAAGATTGGATATCAGATGTTGAAGGCAAAACCTCTGACCTAGAAAAAACAACCCAAAAAGTTAAGAAAATAACCCCCCAAAATGAGAATACTGTATGAGAAATACTAGAGAGCATTAAGTGCCCAAAAAGCCAGATAATCGGAATCCCAGAAGGTGAAGAAACTAATAAGGGCATTGATAATCTATTCCATGAAATCCTGGAAGAAAACTTTCCAAATCTAGAGAAGCATACAAATATCCAGATCCAAGAAATACAAAGGACCCCTAATAGAATTAACCCAATAAGATCTTTTCCAAGGCACATCATAGCCAGACTGGCCAAATCTACAGACAAAGACAAGATCTAAAATTGGCAATAGAAAAACATCAGGTTACTTATAAAGGTTATCCCATCTAACCTAAGACCTCTCATCAGAAACAATGTGAGCAAGGAAAGAATGGGAAAATATATTCAAAGTGTTAAGTGAAAAACATTTTCAACCAAGAATACTATACCTGGCAAGATTATGCTTCATATTGGAAGAAAAGATGAAAACATTCTCAGATAAACAAAACCTGAACGAATTTACCAACACCAGACCAACTCTTCAAGAAATTCTGAAAAGAGCGCTTTACCAGGAAAACTAAAGATGCTGATACAGAAATAAGAGAACAAAAAGCAACCAAAAAAATAAAAGACCAACTTAATGCCAGGGGCAAGAAATATCAATAATAACATTGAATGTTAACTTCCAGGATTGAAATAGAAAGATTGGACCAGAGTAATGCTGCAAATTTGACAGAAGAAAGATTAATAATATAAGACTGAACTAGTAAAATAGAATTCTATGACTTTTGAGTAAAAGATTATGGTCTTTTTCTTTACTATTCTTTGTTTTCCCAATTTAAGGATTTTGATTTCTTTTGTGCTGTTGACAGGTTCAGCAATTTGTTAAAATGTTTCTTTTTGTTTGTTTGTTTCTTTAAATGGAAACAAACTTTTCTTCATTCCTGACCCCTCTGGAATTGGCAAATATTTGGGAGTATTCTTATTTTGGGGTAGAATGGTTATTTTCAGAAGTTCAGTAATACCTGTTGCCTTGAATCAGAAATTGGAAATACTCGTTATTGGACAGAGCTTTGACTGGAATGTCATATCTAAAGATCAAACCAGAAAACTATGGAACTAAGGTAGATCTCAAGTAAGCCAACAGAAGCTATTGGAAAGATGGCCTGGTATTATAAACAGCTATATGGAAGAATTTGTACCATAAAATAACCTGGACTTTTCCAGTCCAGTATCATGATCAGTAGATACTGCAAAAGAACAACCACAACCAGAGGATTATCTTGAGTAAGACTTTGAAGGAAGAAAAAGAGACTGATCTTTGCTAGCAGATAGTTTATCACAGACCACTTAAGCAGGGCTGAGTTGAGAAGGTTTATGTGAATAGTGTGCTGAGTGTTTGCTTTTCAATGGTTTGAGTAGTTGACATGTAAATATCATCTCGAAAATACTTAAAACCATACTGTCTTTGTTGTTATTGAGTCACAATAAAATTATAACAAATATTTTGAACATTATCTTTAAAATTCAGTTTTTTGAAAATTTGAAAGTTGTTTATTAACTGTCAAGAACTATGGAATATGAGCAAAAAGTTTTTGATATGTAAAGTAAATGTTTGTGGGAAAATGTAAAAAGAAATGATAGGAAAAAAATGCAGTCTCCATGCTGAATAAATGTAATACATATCCTGCTTCAGAAATAGACTTAAGCTGTTTAGGTGGTATGCAGTCTTTCGGAACTTCAGTATGGCTGAGCTGCCGTAGTGAGTGCTGGTGGATGCTGCTGTTTGATAGGCTGCTGAAGACACATGGTAGACCTGAGTTCCATTCCTGGACCACACCAAGAAGCTATGCATGGGGGATCATACCTATAGACCCAGCTATTCTGGAGACTGAGGTGGGAGGATTGAGACTTAGGGGGACCTTGTCTACATGATATGTAGTAAACATTTAAAAAAGAAGAACTACAGAAAGTCATCAGAGACACTGGGAAGAAACACCCGAACCTAAAGACCCCTTCCCAGGAACTTACGCAATGAGCATACAGCCTCCTTCACGTGTGTCTGTGTCCCTGCTTACTAGTACTACTCCTGCTCTTTTGAATCTGTGCAATGGCGGGTGCTGTGATTTAGGGCGGAGTTGGCCTTGAGTAGTTTTTACGCCCATAAAAGACTGTTGCTGAAGAATCGCTCCTGTCTCTCTGTTTTACTGCCACCATCTCAATGCAGTATGTGAGTACAGCGAAGCTCCAATGCACTAACTATGCTTTCACTGCTGTGTAAATCCTTCCCTTGATAAACTAGGAGCGCGTGGATAAGAAAAATGCCCTGCAACAGAGAGGCAACCCAAGTTCCTGAAAGAAAAGTGCCCTGACATACGTCATGATGGGCACACTGAGAAATTCTGCCCAGAAGAGTATTTTTCTAGCCCTTAGAATTTTGTATCATATTATGTTTTGCTTTATAAAATCCTTCTGTCTAGCAGTGCCTAAAAATTTAAGAAAAAAGGGAAAACAATCAGATAAATGTGTCTATGTTCATTATAAAGTAATGACGATACTTTGTGTCATCCTTGCTGTCCCTAAATAGGGATTTCAGGAGTAAAATCAGGTAGCTATCATCAGAAGAAATATAGTGTATTTAAAAAAATTTAAAGTTACTGATACATGATGCTACAGTTATGGGGCTACCACTTAGAAAGCAGTGAAGTGAAGATTTTGAAAAGAAATGAGTCATCTCTCCCCTAGGTATGTTACTAACAGTTCTTGGGTGAGAGATATCAATTCCAGTGTTGTGTATCATAAATTCAAGGTGAAAATAAAACATTATGGTAACAGAGAGTCAGGTGACTTTTATGTGGAAAAATAAAAATGGCCTTTGTCTACTGTAAATTGGCATGCAGCTATCATGCGAATCAAATGTTAAGCCAAGAAATAAAACATACATAAAATGTGGCTACACTTTTCTAAGTCTTAATCTTTTGTAGAAGTTGGCTTTAAAGGAAACTGTGGATGAAATCCAGAGCCCTGAAACTAACTGCATTCATTTGTTGAATTTATAAATAAGTCAAACTATATACATTTTCCTCAAAAGAAATAAAGTATTTTCATTTCTTTTTCTGTTTTAACCAATCAGGGAACTAATTCAAATTACACCTGGATGTCAATATATTCCAAATTCAAAGCTGTAACACACCAAAAATATATCCTGGATAAAATTAAAATTCCATTTGGGCGTCTCTTGAGAAGGTTACAACATCGAAATAGCCTCATGGGCAGATTTCAGGATCAGATAGCAGAACAGAGGCAAATTGTTCAAACCTACCTCCTGCCCAGTTTTTTTAAGCTTTTTTTTTACCCCTTAAACTATAGGTGTTTTTCTTTTAAATTCGTTTGCCTCTAGCACACCTTCTAGCATCTAGATTTTCATCTAGTATTTCGCATGACACATATTTCACTGTCAATATTTGCTTACTTCCTGACGAATTTCTTGTTTCTCTAATATTTGATTTAGTCTTGGGATATCTTGTTGGTTTTTAATTGAAAACTCCATTGAGTGAATATGTTGGACTCTTGAGTCTAGATGCATCAATTCACAGAGAGTACAGCTCACTTGTACCTAGGGTGCCGTGTTTATTGATCGCCACACTGAAGATTTAAACAGGCATTCTCACAGGGTGAAGATAGGGGAAAATAGTTTCAGAGAAAGAGGGAAGATCTAGAAGTTGATCATGTGCCTCTTTTTATAAATGTTCGCATGTGTTGAAGAAGTCAGAAAACTTGGTTATTTTGTTGTTATTGTGTCTGTGTTTGACATGACTAGTGTTCAGTTTGGTTAAGATGGAAGAGCCTCCCATGGTCTCTAATCAATCACCAAAGTAACTTCCATTAAAAGGCAGTCACCGGTTTATATTCTCACTAACGTGAAAAAGAAAAAAAAAAAGTCATCACGAAATTATTAGAATGGGGAGAACAAAAACAGAAGAAACATTTGTATGTCTTCAAAACTACTTTTCAAGCATTGGAAATTTATCAGAGCCTGCCCCAATTTTACTCTGGGTGAATTTTTCTCAGCCCCCTCGTTCTTTCCAGTCTAGCAGTCCTAGAGTTTGGTATTTCATGTGCCTCAGGGTTTGGTATTTGGCTCTCCATTATATTTGTTTTATCCTCATCCCAAATGCCTGGAACTGAATCATAAAATACTACTGCTAAAACAGGCACATACACAAAAGAGAGGAGCAGGCTTGACCTCATGTATCAGGAATTGGGGTTGTCCTGTGTCGGAGCTGGGTGTGCTCACAGGAGCAAAATGGCGCCTCACTGAAAGGGCAGGTGAAGGACCTTGAGTCCACTTGGGATAAAGGCAGGCATTTTCTACAACTCTTGAATGAAAGATGCCTAATGCATCTTCTGTCTTCATTCAGTTTGTTGCTTTCACTTTTGCTGTGTTTGTGTGGGTATCTCTAACATGCTGTATGATAAAGGACAAAGCCATGCTTGCTCACCACTGTTTCCTGCTGGTTATGCTTTGGAGAATGAGAACATTGGATAGCTATGACCATGAGACTTATCGGGAGGTAAACTCTGATGGTTTGTGTTAGAGAAAAATCTGTAATTGTCTTCACGGCTTCCTAGAAGGAGGTGTCCACTTTTTTTTCCCCTGAAGAATGGCAGTGGTGTTGGAATAAACTTCCTTTCTCTTTCATTCCTTTACTTTTTATTTTTTTTAGAGTTTTTTTTTTTTTTTTTTTTTTTTTTTTTTTTGCTATAGGACACGTGTGCTCACCAGAGAGAGAGCCAGAAAGCGACAAGTCACATCCTCTTCCTCACCCCCCGCTCCTCTGGGAGGATGGACACACAGCAATTCCTTCTCCTCCATTCTCCTCTGGGGATTTTGGGCATGCACACACACACACAGGCACCTGGTGTGAATTTTAAGCTGCCAGGTCTGGGACTCGAATCGCAGTTGACTACGTAAGAATCCAGCAACATAACCATTATGCCATCTGCTAGTTCCTGGAATAAGCTTTCTACCTCTTCCTATAACCTCTTCTCCCAGGAAAAAGAATGACTTATTCGATTGAGAAAATGCTGCGTTCTATTGGACTTCATTAGGCAACAAGGCTAATGCACTAGAAGACAGTCCTTGCACATCTCTTGTCCTCCAAGTCTGCATTTTGCCATGCAGGCTCATGAAGAGGCTTTATCCTGCACTTCAGGCTTTTATTTGTGAGGGTGATGCTACAATCCTCATCTTATCAATCATCTGCCTTATCAGGGAGAGGAGGGGCGTTATGGGTCTTTCCAGGTGCACACTGCCCAGGTACTGTCTGATGGCTGCCTAGCATTTGCCACTAGTGGGACCCTTCTAGGACTGACCCACAGCAGTCCCTACACCATGGAGATCACCAGAATCCTGCCTACTCCAGAGCTAATAAACCAGCACTTTATGCAAGGGGTACAGGAATCTGTGTTTAGAACAAATCCAGTAGGTAACTGAGCTCAATCAAATCTGACGATTCTCAAACTTTTGAGACTTTAAAAAATATCCTCTTCTACAATTAAAATTTACCTTTCTCTTGTCACACTCTTTTTCAGGTTGCTATTTAGAAACTAATCAATGATTCACTTTTGGGGGGAACTGTTAGTTTAATATAGTCTGTTCAAAAAGACAATATCTGAATATATAATCAACGACTTTCTGGAAACAGTGTTAGATGAAAAGAAAGATGCCCTTCCAGGCTCTGTGCTAGCCTGTGGGGCAGGATGCAAGTGGTATAACCCTGGAAGCACCGTCACTTCTGCAGCACTTACTGTGGCTCTTGGAGTGTATTTCAGGGTGACAGTCTTTTCTGCCCATACTTCTGGCCTTGGAATGAGAGAGTAGATGAAATGTAAATTCAGACACATTTGGGAAACAGCAGTTTCTTCTTTTGAATTAGATTGGCATGGAGTAGAAGATACAGGTGACAGGCCAGGGACTGGTGACATTCATAAATTATCAGATCCTAAAATTCATATTCTAACAGGATTATTTTAAAGAAGCTTAGCTCTCTTTGGGTGCATAATATCTTATTCTTTCATCTGAAGCATTCATGTTTGATAAAAACGATTCCTCATGTAAATTCATGTATTGTAATTCAATCCTTCCTAAACTCCCTTGATATAGAGCTACAAAATGTTACTTTTCTTTTTCCTCTTGAGAGAGGTGCTAAAAATGCAATATTGCCTTATGGTATATGAATTCATCCAAAACTCATGGAACCAACTCTTCCGCCTTATAGACACTCTGGCCTTCTCTAATTTGTCTTTCACCTGCCTAACAAATTATTGTTCACTCTGGAAATATTTGCATCTATATGGATACACACACAAATATGGCTCTGGAGAACTGGATTCGACCAAAGTTATCCAATTGATCTATTTACTTCCTTTTTGCTCTCCTACGCCACCTTGATGATTTCTAGCCATCTTGTTCCTTTCCAAGGGATGAATGCACCTTCCTAGTGATTACCATCCTGTGACCTCACGGTCCTGCCAGTCCAGAAGTATAGCCCTGACCGGAGTGCCAAGGATGGCTGGTGTGAGTGCTGGTCACTGACCTTCCTGATACTGGCCTAAAAGCTATCGGGGTATGTACTTCATCTTCCGCTGGTCATTGCAGACTAAAATGAAGACCACTATGCAGTGCATGAATCTGGTGAATATTTAGTTTATAAATGGATGGTTAGATAAATGTCTGCTAGGCATTGGGAGAGAATAAGAAAGGCATTCTGGGTGCTTTGCCTTGCTGCAGAGAGCAAAGCAGATGGGCTTCATCTGCATGCTAAGCGGTTCTCTCCGTTCCTGTTGCATGATCAATGCGACTCGGTGCTCTACTTTGTAGATGGTTTATGCCTGGCAAGTGGAGCTCTCAGCCTTGGAACCAGTGATGCTACATCTTGTTAGTGACAAGTCTGCAGAAGATGGGACTGTTGAATTAGTTGCTATGGGACAGTAACTGAGGAAGTCAGCTGCTGGAAGTGAGCAGAGGAGGCCTTATGTGTGTCCTATTACCTCTAATCTGATTTGGAACCAACAGAGAAATGCTTTAGTGTCTCCAAATTCTGCCTTTAGAAATTTCTTTCTTTGAGATAATATACTTTCAGGATATTGTGTAAAAATGTAAAGAATTTACCCTTTTTCGTTTGTCAAGTTATTACGAGCCCAAACACAGGAATGGTCAGTCACCAGGTACTGACAACATCCTGAGGCCTGTGGTGCAAGATGGGAAAATATGAAGGTGAGTACGGGCTGGCCAGATGTTTCCGTTCTCCTAGGACACCTCTACCAGTCCTTTGGTACACTGGGCAGTGAGCTGTAGTAGGCAGTATGAATGTGGTCACCTTGCATCCAACCTAATAAGAAGATATATGGAATGTGGTCTTAAAAGGTCTAGGGTCTGAACAGGACAATACATCTATTAAAAACAGTTTTCTTAGTTTTTAATTACTCTGGGTTTCTGTAATGCAATTTAGGAAAGGATTTCATTGGAAGGACCTCCAACCCTTGCTGTTTGGATTCAGGTTTCCTTGACTGCAACTCATTTCAGGGATTTTGTACATATTTGGATGTCATAGTAAATGGTTGCTTGAATTCCCTTATGAATTTTATTTAAATTTAAAAATATTTCTATGTTTTTGTTTTATCATTGAGTATGGATCTCTTAAATTATAATCATTTTTAAGGGGGCAGCTTAGCCTAGGAAAATGACTTCTAAGACTTGTCAGTTTCTGAAGAAAACTTTATTCAACTACCTAAACCTGCCTTGAGATATTAGCTTAGAATAAATACACTTTTTTTTTCAGTCTCTTTTTTGAATCTTGTCCTTAGACGTATGGGAAATGTAAGGCTTGGTTTTCCACTTTTTTTTTTTTTGAGAGGTTTTTGCTATAGGGTGCATGTACTCACCAGAAAGAGAGAGACAGAGACAGAAAGTGAGAAATCACCCCCCTCCCAGTGGGGATGGCCATGCCACAATCTCTTCTTCTCCATTCTTTCATGATCTTGACCACGTATACACATGCGCCCAGCATGAGTTCAAGCCACCGGGTCCGGGATTTGAACCACGGTTGACTACATAGGAGTCCAGCAATGTAGCCATTATGCTATCTGCTGGTCTCTAGTTTTTCACTTATTCTTACTCTCAGATTTTCTATGCAAGGTCCTTGGTTTAGGATATGCCTACCTACTTGCTTAATGCTTTGTAATTTCATCTGTATAATATATGTGAAAGGCAATTGTTTTATTTTTCTTATAAGCCTCACTTTGCATGGAAACAATGGACCTGGCCCAAGGAGGAAAATAGACCACAGATTTAAAAAGAAATATTTATTTAATTTTATTTATTATTCTTACTTAATATACTATAGGGTATGTGTGCTCTCACCAGAGAGAGAGAAGAGAGAAAGTGAGAGAATAAACCACCAGGTCTGGGACTCGAAACATGAGAGGCCATGTGAGAGAGAGGCCAGTGCCCTAACCACCACAGCACTTGCTGTCCAAGGCCATAGATCTTTAAAAAAATCCATTTTATGCTATACTATACTATGAAAGGGTGTCAGAGATGGGTGGAAGCAGCACAGAGGCTACACATAGTTTTGATCTATACCTGAGAATGGAAAAGACTCGGAGAAGTGAAAATGTTTACCTCCACAGTCCATTATAAGAAACCATTTCCAGGAAAGCCATGATAACTTCACAAAGTAACTTCTCTCCAGGAGAAGTCAATTTTATTGAAATTAGTGCCTGTACCTTAATTTTACAAAACATGGCCATGCAGAATTCTGCAAATAAAACCACAACAAATTTCCCAAAGCAGAAATTGTAAGGTTAGAATCATTATGAAAAATGCACTGACATTTAAAATAATAGCCCTGCCAATTCACCTAAAATAACCTCCCCCAAATCTTCTGAACAGCATACAATTTAAAGAGAAATTAAGATGGCATTTATGAATTGCTTAATAGGAAGGGAGATAGAACTCTCTCTAAAAAAACCTGTGGAATCAAGCCAAAATATTATTTGGAGAAACATTTAGCATTTAAAGTCATTTATTAGAAAACAAGGATGACGAGGTCGGGCGCGTTCAGGGTGGTATGGCTGTAGACACAAGGAAGATTGATGAGACCAGACGATGGTGTAATGGATACATCACTGGACTCCCACATGGTCAACCATGGTTTGAGTCCCAGACTCTGAGGCTTCCAACTCATGCTGGGCATGTGTGTGTGTGCCCAAAATCCCAGCTGGAGACTGGAGGAGAAGGGATTGTGACATGGTCATCCTCCCAGGAGGTGATTTCTTGCTTTCTTTCTCTCTGTCTACCCAGCAAGTGCATGTGCCCTATAGCAAAAATCTCTCTTAAAAAAAAAGAAAAGAAAAGAAAAATTGAAAATCAATAGGCCCAGATTTCAAACTAAGAAACTAAAGCAGGATAATACAATTCATCAAAAGAATGTAGAGGGAAAATATCTTTGTAGAAGTAAGTTGAAAGAAATTAGTACGGGTGAATGCAGAAATTAATAAAATAGAAAATAAAAAGTAGAGATGCTTAGTCAAAATAAAAGTATTTTCTAAGAAATAAAAAATAAAATAGCCAAAACTTTCAATATGATGAAAGCTATTAAAAAATTTAATGTCTCTGTAAATAATCATAAAGGCAAATGGCAGACGAAGAAATACTTCATTTAAGAAAAGCTACTAAAGCTTGATAAGAAGAGTGTCTGTAACATCTGAACCATGGCCTTCTTCCTCTGTCCTTGGTCATTTGATTGAAGCACTTTTCTGGGTGAGTACAGGTAAAAATGGGGCTTTCTTTCATCTCAGCTTCTAATAACAACTAATCTATTTCACGGAGAAGAGCAGGCCACCACTATCTCTAGCCCTTCCAACTCCAAGTAGGAAAGGTTGCATTCCTGATGAGTGCACTGACACCTCAGGGGATTTCTTCCTCTACTTCGAGGAATACACTGCCCCAAATACACTCATATTTCAATTTTATTTTCTCATGAACTTTTTGAAGTACCTTCAGGCAAAGAGGCAACAGGATTGAACACTCCATATAACAACAATAAACGTATATATGCCTAACAATAGAGCTCCAAACTACATGAAACAACAACTGAAGAACGGAGAAGAGAAACAGACAATTTAATAACAGTAGTAAGAGATTTCCAATTCCACTTTCAATAACTGATGGAACAACTAAGGAGAAAATTAACAAGAAAATGAATGCTATAGTTCAAGAGCTTGTTGGGAGGTTCTAGTAGGAGAGTGCAGCTACTCATACACCCTTGACAGAACAATGGTCCTTCTCTATTGGGGATGATCGTCACCTTCTACTGAGCACCCAGCTTCAGGAGGGTCACATGTGGAGTGGTGAGGGAGGAGGGGGACATCCACCTAGTCAGCCAGATCACCCGAATCAATCCTGGTAATCAGTGGGGTGACAGATGTCACAGCCAGATCACCCTCACATCCTGGATACTATAGTTTGAATGTGTCCCCACCAAAATGTAGGTATCGAATCTTTATGGTCAATGTAATGGGATAAAAGGTGGGACTGTTAAGGGGTGATGAGGCCTCTCTTCTCATGAATGAGATTAATTAATCATTTTTTAAAGGTTTTTGCCATAGGGTGTGTATACTCACCAGAGAGAGAGACAGAGACAGGGAAAGTGAAAAATTACCTTCAGAGGGATGGCCAAGCACAATTCCCTCTCCTCCATTCTCCTCTTGGGATTTTGCACGCATGCCCAATATGATTCTCAAGTCACTGGGTGCGGGACACAAACTGCAGTTGACCATGTGGGAGGCCAGATCCTTAACCACCACACCACCTGCTTGGGATTGAAGTTTTTTTGTAAAAAACATTTCATGCAGTGTTCAATCCTGTTGCCTCTTTGCCTAGTACCATGTTAGGACCCGTGTTCTTCCCTTTGCAGGGTGTATCATTCAAAGTGCCACTTGGAAGAAAAGACTGACACCTCACCAGACAATGAACCTGCTGGCACCTTGATCTTGGACTTCATAGCCTCCAGAACACTGAATTCTCTGTTTAGCATAGCATGGTGAGGAGATCTTTGGTGTCATCCACAGTTGGGTATAGATCCTGATGTAATCATTATTGTCTGTGTGAATTGCACAGTGGCTTAATTTTCTCCTTCTGTGTCTTCATGGACAAAGTGTGGTTAATCGCACATGCTAACACGAAATATAATACATTTAAAGTTCTTAGTAAAATGCTTGGCATAATAGTATTCATAATATTGTGAAACATATATTTGGTCTTTGCCTCAACTTACTTGCATACAATGGCTAAAATATTGGAATCTCCAAATGCTAAGTGTCTTTTTGTGTACTAATGAGTTGACTGGTATCTGACCTCTGCCCTTAGGTAGCTTGGCATGGAGGCTGGTCAATGGAAAAATTAAGGTAAAATTAGAGACTTGAGACTTTCAGCTGTACTCCCCAACCTCTTGGAAGGGAGGAGTAGAGGAAAACTGTACCAGTGACCAACAATTTAATCAACTATGCTAACGTAATGGAATTTCCATAAGAACCCAAAAGGACTGGGCTTAGAGAGCTTCTCGTTAGCTAAAGTCATGGAGGTTCATGGAGGATGGGACGCCTGGAGAGAGCATGGAGACCCCACATCCCTTCCCACATGCCTTGCTCTATGCATCTTTTCATTTGTATCCTTTATAATAAACTGGTAAATGTAAGTAAGTGTCTCCCTGGGTCCTGTAAGGAAACAAATTAATCACACTCAAGAAGGGGGTTGTAGAAACCCCAGTTTGTAGCTGGTCATTCAGAAGCACAAGTGAAACAACCCATGGCTTGTGACTGGCACTGGGGCAGTCTCGTGGGACTGAGCCCTCACTCTGTGGGATCTCCCTGACTCGGGGTAGATTGTGTCAGAGTTTAACTGAATTACAGGACACTTAGCTAGTGTCCACTGCAGTACTGATGACGTGGTTGGTGTATGAAGTCCCCCTCACATACTCCACATTTGGTCACAGAATTGTTCTGCATTGATTGCAGAGTGAAAAAAATGGAAAAAAGTTGTTTATTCCTTTGTATGATCAGAAGTAGATATCCAGTAACAAGTGGCAATATATTACTGTTTTTTTTTTCTCATGTTACCTACTATGCAGGTTTTTGACATATCCACCATACACGGAGAGTAAAACAAAACAAAACAAAGCAAAACCAAAACTAAAACAAAAAGCACACACACACTGAATGTAAATTTTAATTACAAAATGAAAATATGAACATTTAAAAATAATCTCAATTATTTGGCAACTCAACACATCATTGCAGGAGACAAATTTGATCGTAAGAAAAGTTTAATCTTATGAAAAACTTAAGTTGGACAGTTTGTTCACATGGAGTTTAAACATGTTTAAAAAAGAAATCTGGCATAAAGCCAGTTTCTATCCTAAAATAATTATGTATAAAACAACATAAAATCCTGAAGCTGGACAGGAGTGACCTAACTGATCTTCATTGCATTTTTCTTTACTGAAAAAGACAATAGGGAAAAAAAATATTGGTAGAAGCTTCGGAAGAGCAGAGGGAGACAAGCACCAACAGAGCGGTCTCTGTGTGGGGACCAGACCCGACTTCACCTGAGCCAGGCCCTCGTGTCAGGAGGGCTGGCAGTAAAGTCACAGATGCAAGTGGAGTTAGGGTAATCTAAAAACGAGTTACAGTCTTTAAAAAGACCCACGTGTGAACAGAAAATTAATGGCGAGCCTTTCTTCAACTACACTACTTTGCCTGGGTACATGCGAGGGTCTCTGCATTTCCTGCCGTATCACACACACAGTTACAAGTACTATGCAGGTTTTTTAAAAAAATTTTAATATATTGTTTTTTCTCTTTCCTGAAGGGCAAGATGCTTTTCCAGCTCCTAGGGCATGTGATGTTTAATTTATTTGTGGAGGATGGGGAGTCTCTGAGGACCTTGCTCCAGGCTCCAGGCAGTGCCACGAGGGTCCTTCTCTGCGCTCTGCCTGAGGCAGGCGTTCCCTGCAGCAGGCCCTCTTGCCAGTCCCAGCCCGTGGCTCAGAAGCTGCAGCCATTTCTAAGACATGGAGAATATGGTCAGTTGGTGCTTTTCAATAGGTAGATATTTCTCATGTTTGGAAACATATGAATATAGGGAAATTACTTAATACACACATTTATGATATGCACTGTATGTTTTGACCTATCAGATAATTGTTTTCATCTATAGATTAAAATTTTTGAATTATTTCAGTAATTGGATTTTTGCTTTTGAGAGATCCTAAAATGGAACTAGATCCCACTGTTTGAGGTAATTCTGATTTTATATATATATATATATATATATATATATATATATACACATACATATATGTGTGTGTGTGTGCGTATATATATATATATATATATATATATATATATATACCAGTCATCATCTGTTTGGTCCTTAACACAATTTTAACTTGGACAGTTTTATTCTAGTGAAGTCATAGTATCAACGTGTATATTTGATTAAAGAATTTTTCTACCAAAAAAAAAAAAAAAAAAAAAAAGAAGCTGCAGTCACTGAGAACAGCAGGTGGCAGCTTAGGCCAGTTTCCTGCTGCTTGCCGCCCTGTCACAGTCAGCTTTGGGCCACAGCAGAGACAGCGCAGCCTGGCCAGCTCCCTTCCCTGTCTGTCTGTCCACCTGTCTCTCACCCCCCACCTGCCTCTGGTCCTCTTGCACAACTGCAGCTCCACACAACAGCACTGATCATTCCGAATCTGAGAACACACGTTAGAATTTTGCTGTCTAATTATGAAGTGGGAAAATGTTCATATTTGAAAACATTGCTCTCTTAAACTAGTCTCTCTCCTATTTAGACATACGCTACTGTTCTCTCATGGTAACATTTCATGAAGATTTTATGTCTGAGGAGTTCACCCAGGGGCAATGAGTTATTTGAACTCACTTCCTCTGTAGCCGAGGCTCTCCAGGAATTTGGGGGTGATCTGGCAAAAGAGGACCTCTCGTCGACATGAAGTTGTATAATTATTATTTGTCAAAAAGCCAGAGAGAATCACAACTGAAAAATGGAGGCAATCTTGCTGATTAACACTTGCCTGGCTCAGGCCCCTTTAGAAAGCATGTTTGCATGTGTTATAGATCCTGCCTGGAGGTAAGGAAATGAGTTTGTTGTTGCCTTTTTGTGCCACTGTCCTTCAGATCAATCTAAACAAAATAAAAGGATGCAACCCTTTTAGAAAATGTTGCTATAAAATACACTGTTTACTCTGTGACTGTTTTCATACTGTTTTCCTCGCAGAGGACTGTGACTTATCCAAGGTCGGGAACTATTCCTCACGGGTGCTCATTGGTAGTCACTCATGTTCATGTAGTCTCTCTTTTTTGTCCGATCACTTGAAGATTCTAATGAAAGTGTTGGTTTGCTTTGCTAAAAGCTAACTGCAAACCTTTTCGTTTCAGTGACTATGGATGATATGAAGGCTGTCCTGCTTTATTGAATCTAATCTAGTGAAACTGACTGTGAAAGCCCTCAGAGCCATTATTCTGAACCTCACTTTGCCATGATCTGGACTCCAGCAGCAGCCGGCCAGGTATGAGCAGGGCTGGCAAAGAGAAGTCTGGAGCGGCTACTCTGTCATGCAGTGCCCAAGGCTGCCATCAATATTTCATCCTGACCGCTCCCCCACGGAGCGCAGACAAAGCCTTAGTATTCTTCCTGAGGGGATGCTCCAGGCAGCCACTAGCAGATGATGGGAGATGGCAGCTCAGATGAAGTCCTTTTGCCAGCTTAGGTGCCCTGAACCACAGATGTCCTCTAAATCTCCCTTTTCTTAATATCCATTTATATGTCTCAGATAAACTCTGCATGTCTTAAAAAGCAGGGACCTCCTGCAAACTGAACGGTCAGCCGGTCTTGTACTTAATATGCATTTACTTCCAAGTGTTACTGTTGATTTATCCGAATGATTGTTCTGTTATCTTTCTTTGCATTGGTTGAGTTCAATAATCCTGGACCTTAAAATAGGCACAATTTCTTTTCTTTCTTCCAACAGAACCTGTGCTCAAAAACTGCCAGGCTTGCCCATCTCTCAGGTCCTGCCTCTTTGCTTGAAAAGCATCCTTTCTCTCTCCCCAGCCGTCTATACGTGTTCTACACAGCCAGAGGTTCAGGTCCCTCTCTCTCTGATTCTTCTCACTACCCCAGGTCCTGTGGTCCCCAGCCCCTTTTAAAGGAAGCCTGAAGGAACGTGCTTACTGCACTTCATTGAGGGAAAGAACTATAGCTCTTCTTTTTTCCTTTTTTAAAAAAAATTTTTTTTTATTTACTTCTTTGAGTGAAAAGAGAGACAGAGACAGAGAGCACCCTCCACGCAGGGTCTTGATGCTGTCACGCACCCCTAGCCTCTGCCAGCCCCAGATCAGGGGTACCTGCATATCATACTCAGGGAGGTCTCTGGATGCAAACTCAGAACCCTCCCATGTGGGCCAGCCCCTCAGAACATCACATTTTACCCCTGTGCCGTTGTATCTTTGTATCGCCCGTAGTGCTGAGGTTGGTGCTTGGCTTACACAGGGCTTCTAATAAACGCTTGTGGAATGAATCAGCATGCACAGAGTTAGTTCATTCAGTTGTTCTTTCACACACATCAATTCATTAAGTTGTTCTTTCACACACATCAACATACTAAGGCAAGTATTTTTTCAGAAGAGGAGTCTGAGGCTCAGACAGATTAGGTAACTATTCTGAAGATGCACAGGATGTGAGGGTGAGACTAAGATTGAAACCTTCAAGGCTGAACTCACCATCCTCTTTCCCCCATGTCAAAGAGCTCTTGGTTATAAACTGGTATGTATCATTTGCTATAATATTCTGGGTTCATGTTGTCTTTATAACTATATTATAAACTCCTCAAGGGTAACGTAGACATCTGAGCTTTCTTCACTCTGTATCCCTTCTCTCACAATTGTAATAGGTTGGCCATTCTGTAAGTGCATATTCTGCATTGTCTGTCTGATCACTGGACGTCGCAAATCACTGTGAGATTAAATTTTTTAAAGCCCTGCTTTGCCAAAAAACTGATTTGTCTAATGAGGTCATTAAAAAGAAGCATGAAATATATTCAGAAGAGTCTGGAATTTTATGCTGTGATGGCAGTATCTGAGCTGGCTGCACACATATAAAAAACTATTAAAGAAGCTGGGTGCTTATTAAATCTCACCAAAAAATTTCCTTTAGTCATTGTAATTGAAAAGGCTTCAGTATAACATTAGCCTGCCAAGAATCACAGATGATCTAGTGGGACAAAGTCTAGTAATAAATCCTGTCACTTGGAGACAAGTTTTGTGAAGGTTTCTTGTCCCCTTTTCTGAATAGTTTTTCCAGCAAAGGAGCCATGGTTACGTAAACCTGGTCTGTTCCTTTGAATTCATCCCTGCCCACTAATATATACTTCCCCAAGTCAAGTTAATAAGGCCATCTGGTAAGGTGACTGGTTGGCTAGTGTTAGTTCTGAGCCTATTTTTGCTCTATAACCATGTGATCTAAAATAATATCCCCGTTCAGTCGAAGCTGGAGGCAAACCATGCAGTGGTTAAGTCCTTATGAAATCTTATTTTTTCCCAAAATATTATCCCCAAGTAAATCTTTTGACTTTTTCCCCCCTTCTTCTTGGAGAAAGGTAAAACAGGTTTTAACATCTGTAATCAACTAATTTGAATGCATTTTTAGGAAGGTTTTTATGGTTACTATGCAGTAGGAGACATTGGACTAGAGACAGGGTATAGGACTGAGGAATATTCTTTAACCTTTCTAGCTTATCACTGAGAATGGAAGGGGCCCAGCAGGTAGTATGGTGGTTAAGGCACTGTACTCTCACTTGGACAACTGTGGTTTGAGTCCCAAACCTGATGGCTTGTGTTCTCACTTTCCCTCTCTCTCTGTGTGTTTCTCTCTCTGGTGTGCATGTGTGCCATAGCAAATTAAAAAGAAATAATCATAAGGATAAATAAAATAAAATAAATAATTCTAAAAGAAAGAGAATGGAGGATAGAAAAATATGATTTTAAGATAACTTTTTTTTTTTTTGAGACTTTTTTTGCTATGGGACATGTGCGCTCCCTAGAAATACAGAGAGAGACAGAAAGCGAGAAATTACCCCCTGGGGGGATGGCCACACCGCAATCCCTTCTCCATTTTCCTCCCAGGCTCTTGGGCATGCATGCACGTGTGTCTGGCGTTAAGTTTAAGCTACCGGGTTCGGAACTTGAACCATAGTCGACTACATGGGAGTCCAGTGACATAGCCATTATGCCAATTGCTGGTCCTGATAAAGTAACTTCTTCAAGTGATATTAAGTTATAGAGCAAATTTAGTTTAGAAAATCAGGATTAACTTCATAGAGAGGTAGAATTTAGAATGAATCTTAAATGTGCAGCCAGATTTTGGTGGTAGTAATATACTATGTGTAAAGCTACTACTTAGGAAATGGTTTAAATCAGTGCACCTGAATCTCTGGGTATGGGCAGAGAAATGGTGAGAAATAAAATTGGAAAGTGGCTGTTAAGAGTCTGGATGAGATCATAAGTTAGTTGAAGAGGAACAGCAGGTGTCTCTGTCCTAGTAAACTTGCTATATGACTGTACAGATTTCAAATACTGAATGGCAACTTTAATGTCTGGCCAACTGTCAACTTTTGATTCTGTGATGGAAATTTTATGTTGGCTTCTCTAACTCAGCAGCCACCCTCTCCAACTTGCTTTGGGTCCCAGGACTGAGGTGGCCTGTGGTCAGTGAGTTTGGATGGTCTTGGGTTTCTGGTTAGTCTGTGGGAGGTGCTGGCTGGAGCTCTGTCTCAGTGAGCTCGCAGTTATTTCCCAGGGTCCCTCCATGCCATGACACAGCACAGGTTGGCAGTGCCCAGGTTCCTTCAGCTACAGGCCTCCTGGGATTGTGGTCATCAATCCCTTTCTAAAGGATCTACAATGGGATCTAGCCTTGGGGGTTGTGTCACCTTTCTTCTAACTCTCTAACTTCTAAGTCACCCATTCTGGATGTGCTATCTGTTTCCTGAGGGGACCTTTAACAGTTTGTCACATATCTTTTTTAAGACATTTTTTTCTTTCTTCTACCAGAGAAAAGAGAGAGAGAGAGAGAGAGAGAGTGAGCTCCACCCTAACAGGGTTCTGATCTACCTCCACGATCTACCCCCCAGGCTTCAACTAGCTCTGGATCGTGGGCGTGGCTGTGCCTGTGGTACTTAGGAAGGTCTTCAAACTTACCCTGCAAGCCTTCCTATTTGTGACTGCTTTGCAGAGGATAGCTTTTATTACTTTTTTTTCCCTGCAATATTGTCTCCTATATCTTGGTCTTAACAATAACAAAACTGTGGTAGTTTTTTAGCTGTCCTCAAAATAAGAAACCAAAATTGCAGATAAGACTTCAAAAGTGGTCTAGCCAGTGCAGACGAGAGTGGGTTCTCACTTTCATTAGCCTTTAACCCAGGCTTCTAGTAACATATCACTAATTTTTCTTAGAGAAGAACTGCTTGCAAATAGATGAACAAAGTTTCGTGTGTATAGTTAGCAAACACTGACCTGTAAAAACTGCTTTGTTGGCAAAACTGTCCTCAGTAATACAGTTTATTATAATCAGTTTCACTAATTTACTGCAAAGTGAAGTCTGCCCCGAAAAATATCAAGCTGGACTGGGAGATGTGCACTGCATGTGTAATGATGGAGTCTCTCTGCGGGGACACGCAGTCCCCACTCGCTGGGCCTGTAGGGATCCTCAGGCTCTGTTCAATATGTAGAACATACAGGGGGGTTTGTCTGTATTGTCACTGCTAATTTTTCAAACCCACTGAAGCAGTTTTCTCTTCTGTATTGTTTAACTTGTATCTTCCTGTCTAGGGTGTTTCTATCTGAGTTTAGAATTGTATCTTTTCTCTCTCTTTCCTCTCTCTTTCAGTCTTGCTCTTTGAGTCCAACTAAAAGCTCATTTACCTTCTTTAGGGTGGAACTGAAAGTCACCCCTCCTCGTTAGCCCTCCGTCCTCTAAGGACGGAGAATGTGTCTCCCAGTCCTTCTGATGTCTCCAGTCACTTAGAATGGACTAAACTGTCAGCTATTATTTCTAGCCTGGTAACATTAATGATACCAAAGCAGCTCCTTACCTAAAAATAATTTGTAGATGAGAATTAATGCATGCATTGTATAATTAAATAAATAATTGCAAGTAACATTTTCTGAATTTAAGAATTGGAATAAGGGTGGAATGGTGGTGAAGGTCCTGGACACAGTGGCTTCAAAATCATGCTGAGTGCATGTGCAAGTGTGTCCAGAATCCTGAGAAAAGAATGGAGAAGGAGCTGCAGGGTGGCCACACCCCTGGGGAATGATTTCTCACTTTCCCTCTCACTCTCTAGCTCTGTCTCTCTCCAGTGAGTGCATGTGCCCTATGGCAAAAACATTTAAAAAAAGAATTGGAATAAAGTAGTGCAGTGGCTAAATGTTATACATTGGGAACCAGACGCTACATGGCCAACTGTGGCTTAAAAAAATGTGCTGGGTACGTGTGTGTGTGCATGTCCAAAATCCCTACGGACAGAGGCGGAGGAAAAGGGATTGTGGCATGATCATGTCCCATCCCTACCTGAGTCAGCCTTGTATGTTCCTCTCAGCATGTGTCTTGGTCATAAATCTTCCCACTTCTGAAATGTTCTTGATTGACTCTCAGTTCTTTTTTTGCATGTGTGTGTGTTGGTTAATTTTATTTTTGAAATATTTTTATTTTAAATATATGTATATATAACTTTATACACACACACGCACACACACACACACACACACACACACACATATGTATATGTATAGTTTCCCTCTATTTCTCACCTTCTACCATTTCCCACCCTCCTCCCACACTCTGTCAGGTGTCCACAGTTGTTTACCATTCTTTTCCCCCATACTTTATTAATTCACAAAATTTCTTAAATAATCTAACTACTTTCAATAGCAAGTTCAGCTTATATATATGTATCTGTGAATACATGTGTGACTTCAAATGTGAAACTCTGAGTAGAATGAATATACTATAAGGTAGCATCTAGCTGATGCTATATAGCTTACTGTGGTCATTAATTATGTATTTTGTACTATATATTTTAATTTCAAGAAAAGTGGTTTTAGCTTTAATAAATCAAAGAAGTGCTAAGGAACTGTGCTTAAAACTCAAAGTCATAAATCAGGTTGGGATTCTGTTCAAATAGTAGGTACATGAACCTATCAGCTGCTCAAGACAGGACAAAAATCCTTAAAACCAGAAAACAATTCCTAGAAGAAAATCAGCAATGTTTTTGTCAAAAGTCATAAAATTCTATTTCACCAGTTCAGTCTCATGTACTTAATTTATCTTCTGTTGTGGTTTGATTTTCCCAATTAAATTCTGGGATATAATATTCAACTCCACAATTGTGTTGAATATTAAGTTGTCCCCACAATTAAGTTGGCCATTTTCTTAGTTTTTGAAGTCTTATTTCTCTGTGACTGTATTTAATTTTCCTGGCATAGCATTCCCTGCAGAATTTCTTGGAGATCTGGTCTGGTGTTGGTAAATTGTTTCAATTTTTGTTTATCTGAGAATGTTCTTGTCTTTTCTTCCCATATGAAGGATAATCTTGCCAGATACAGTATTCATGGTTGAAATTGCTTTTCCTTTAATAGTTTGAATGTATTTTCCCATTCTTTCCTCGCTTGCATTGTTTCCAAGATGAGAGGTCCTCTGTCAGCCTGATGGGATATCCTTTGTAGGTAACCTGCTGTTTCTCTCTTGCCAGTCTTAGTATCTTGTCTTTGTCTGTGATTTTGGTCAATCTGGCTATAATGTGTCTTGGAGAAGATCTTTTTGGGTGGAGTCTACTGGGAGTCCTTTGTATTTTTCGGGACTGGATCTTTGAATGCCTCTCTAGGTTTTAAAAGTTTTCTTGTGGGATTTCATGGAATGGATTATCAATGCCCTTATGAGTCTCTTCCCCTTCTGGGATATCAATTATCCAGATGTTTGGACATTTGATGGTATCTAGTATTTCTCATATATTGTTCTCATATTGGGGGGCAATTTTCTCAGTCTTCGTGGTGAATTTTTCTAGTCAAGCGATTCTATCTTCTATGTCTGAGATTCAATTTTCTGTATGATCTAGTCTGCTTTTAACACTTTCAAGGGAGGTTTTGACTTCCTGTATTATAGCCTTCATCTCTAACAGGTCCATTTGATTCTTTTTTATAATGTGAATTTCCTCTTTTAGATCTTGCAAGAATTGTCTCACTTCCTGGTTCTTGTCAGCTTTTCTCTCCCACTTCTTTGGCAGTTCATTGTCTCTCTTCTCTTCGATCTCTGTGAGCTTTGTCACCATGAAAATTCTAAATTCTTTATCTGACATTTCCATGAATTTCATCATACCGTCTGAGGACGAAGAGTAGTTATTATTTTTTCTTGGAACAGGGGTATTTTCTTCTCTTTTATTTTTCTTCCCATATTTCTTGTGACCCTGTGGTGATTTCTAGTCATCTGAGGGATGGCGTTTCCTCCTAATTCTTGAAGTTCAATCTCAGCGTTCAGAGGCGTGTAGAAGGAGGTGATCTGCAATCTCTCTTCTGTTCTATTTCACTCTTTGTGCATCAGAATCAGTGGGAATAGAGAAGTATTTTGATCCTAATTGTATTCAGACACTTGGACCTGTAAAGATATTTAGTGTGTAGAGCTGAGAAGCCAATGAGAAAAGATAAAGTAAAAGGAAAAGAATTAGGGAAAAGGAAAGAAGAAGAAAATATAAAATAAAATGTAAGAAAAAAAGATGCTAAAAAAACTTTAGATTTTAATTTTTAAAAGCAAAAATTGAAAACCATGCAGTGCGCGTGCATGCTGCACGAAAGCAATATTTCACAGCTGACGTTCAAGATCCATGTGGGGATGGGCCTGGGTTTGTGCTTTTCCGGAACAGAATGGGGAGAGGCACCTATTAGCACAATAAAGGGGCTTGAGAGCCCAGAGAATACTTTACCTTAAAAAAAAAATTAAAAGACACAGGGAGGCACACACACGCACACACACACACACACACACACACACACACACGAGGGAGAGGAGAGAGAGAGAGAGAGAGAGAGAGAGAGAGAGAGAGAGAGGTAGCACTCACTACCCACTAGAAATGAGTGAGGGAGCCGTTTCAGCAGAAAATCTTCATTTTAAGTCTCTGAAAGCAATACTTCCCAGCTGAAGTTCAGGATCCATGTGGGAGACTCTCAGTTCTGTCCCTCAGAATTGTGAGCCTTTGGGACCAGCAGTTAGCTAACTGCGTAATGGCTATGTCACTGGACTCCCACATAGTCGACCGCGGTTCGAGTCCCGGACCCAGTGGCTTAAACTCACACTGGGCGCATGTGTGTGCGTGCCCAAGATCCCGAGAGGAGAATGGAGGAGAAGGGATTGTGGCGTGGCCATCCTCCCGGGGGGTGATTTCTTGCTTTCTGTCTCTCTGTCTCTCTCTGTCTGTCTGGCAAGCGCATGCGCCCTATAGCAAAAACCTCTCAAAAAAAAAAAAAAAAAAAAAAAAAAAAAAAAAAAAAAAAAAAGAATTGTGAACCTTTAAGGACAGAAAGCATGATGATTTAATTTTGTATACTCGGTACTAAGCACAGAAGTTGGCACAGAGTAGATACACGATTGGAAGCAGGAATGGAAATGCAAATCATAATACATGGCTCTCTATTTCACAATTTGAGTTTTAGTGCACACAAGAATAGCTTGGGGACCTTGCAAAACAAATACAGACTCTTGCATTCTGCCCTCTGTATCTACTTTCCCCGGGAGATCCTGATTCATAAAGACTGGGATAAGCCCAAGAATGTAAATGTTTGAAAATACACACAGTGGGTTATGACAGAGGTAAAGGGTAAGAGCCATTGATCTAACTTCTCCTAGAAGCAGGAAGGATACTGATTAGTTTTGCCTTTGACTGTATAGATAATGCATTGAACTTGAGGTTTTGCCTTACTTTGCTTATGAGTCACTGTTTGGCGATCTAGTGAGATCTTTGCCATTCTCGATTTGAAAGCAATCATTTACAAAGCAATCATTTTACAAGTTTGTTGACTGGCTATGTGTTCAAACAGATGCAAAAAACTGGTGACAATTACATTTTTATTTTGTGAAAATGTAAAGTTCTTTAAAAAATTAAACAGAAGGAAGCTTTCAGGTTAAGATCTTCTATTTTCTTGGGCAAACACTAAATTTCTCCCTATACCGGATTGCTTTCAGAGAATCTTTATCCTGTCAGGAATTTGTTCCTACAGACTCCCTTCCTACATTATTAACTTTTTTTTTCTGTTGAGTCACTTCCAATTGCAGAGATCTTGCACCTCTTTTCTAAATGGTTGACAGTGTCTACCTCACTCCTCAGCGAATACCCTATTTTTCTTGTTGCCACTTGTAGCCAAGCTCTATGACAGAAGCTACTTGAAGAGTATTATCTTGGTGTCCATTTGCTCTGGGAGACGTGACCCACAGGGATATATTTAGGATCAGGATCATAAACAAAGAAGACTGGGTTTGGGGACTAGGCAATGTGACTATGATTTACATAGCAGAGCAGCAGTTCAGAAATACAAACTGGACACATGCAGGGGCCTTGCAGTGAGAAAGAAGAATGGTTCTACCATCAGTTGAATAAAGAAGGAGTAAGTGGGAGGCAAGGAAGAACAGTAAGCCTGCATTTTTTTTTTCCTGACAGCTTCCCTCTGAAAGGAAGAAAGAGACAGAGACAACCTTAGAGGGATGAGATCAGTTTGAAAAATGTAAGAACTTTCTAGCTTGGATAAAGGTTGGGCACTGGAACGATTTGGAGGAAAGGAGTGAAGTTACTTCATTAAAGTTGGCTGAGTTAACTATGTGAACTAAACAAAGGGTCTTCAAAAAGTTCATGGAAAATGTATATTATGAAAAAAGTCTGTATGGCTTTCAAAGTTTTTTGCACCAAAATAAACTTGTCCTTTAATTCCACTTTTTGTAAACTTTATGAAGTCCCCTCATAGTTCTGTATTCCACTCATCAGATTGGTTTTCTAATTTTACCGTCTAGGAATTGAAGGGGAGATAGCAAACATCAGGGAATTTCCCTTCTTCTGTTACCAGAATAACATACAGTATCATAAACATCCTGACATCGCCAAGTTCCAGTGGATCACCATGAGTTGATTGAGTTGGCTGGACAACTGTCATGATTGATAAGGGACATTGGAAATAACCCCTGCAGTTCAATTCTACTCAGTCATTATCCTTCCAACATGAGCATAGTATAAGAAATCTGATCTTCATAACTGATCTAATGATGAAGAATGCTGATCCTAGCATATTTAATTATATTCTATTATATTTGGAAGAGAATAGGCTCTTAGTCTACTCTGTGATTCAGTCTAAAAGGCATCCACCTGTCATCATATAACCTAAGTTTGAACTTGCCTATTAGGCACTAACTGATTTCCAATCTCTTTTCCTCCATAGGAAGAACTAATTACCATCAGAACTAAGAGAGCAGCTTGCTGTTACTTTAAAAAGAATAAGACAATAGGTAGAATATGGAAAGGTTTCTAGAGTACTGCCCAGGGTGAACCCCTTGAGTGAGGCATAAGAGTGAGGGCATAGGAGGTCAGGGTATAGCCTTATGGGATGGAGTACCATTGAAAGAACATGAAAACATTGTGGGCTTTTCCTTTCATCCTTTTCCCCAGCTGTTGTTGCGAGTAACAAAGTCTCATAACTAAATGTCTAACATTTTGCCCGAAACTCAATAAATGATTCTTGACTACTATCTGTTGGCAACATGACTATTTAAGACTATATACCATAACGTCAAGACTTCCAGGGCTTGAATTCTGGCTTCACTGTTGACTCATTTTTCCCATTACCTCACTAACTCCTGCATTCCTTCCTATTTAGTAGATGTGCTGACCGTGCTTATCTCCTAGGGTCTATGTAGATACATACAAACATGTATACACACATGCAGGCATCTCTATGTTCATCTCCCCTTTCTCTCTAACAGAAAGTCAAAGGTTGGATGGTAGTGTAAGGATAATGCAGTGATCTGTGAGGCTGACCCACTTGGGATGGGTCCATGCTTGCATCAGAAGACCTCTGTGAACATGCTAGGTGTGCAAGTACCCGTGATCTAGGGTTGACTGGGGCTGGAGGTGGATTGTGGCATGGGAACCCTGGTGGGGTGCCCGTTTCACTTTGTCTCTGTTTCTTGTTCATGGAAAAAAATGTAAAAAAGTTGGCTCTAGAAAAAAGAAAAAATTATGCTTAAGTAGTTAATATATGGCAGACGCTGTTCTAAATATTTCCCATAAATTAACTTACTTAATCTTCACAACAAATCTACAGGTAAACTAACTTCACACATGAAGAGACAGGCATAGACAGATTTTGTAACTTTCTCAGCTAGTAAGTGGCAATCTGGGATTTGAAGTCAGGCAAACTAGCTCTTAGTTCATACTCTCAATTATTCCAAGGTAATGCATGTAACAATGTGTAACATCGAGCTTGGTATGATTATCCTTTTTTCCTGCCTGCTGTTATTGTTATTTTAGCCTAAGATTAAACTTTTGTTATGTTGAGGATATCCTAGAAAGTTGAAAGAAACAAGACCTTCTTCACTGAGAGACTGGGGTAGGATAATCCTCATCTCAGAGGATGCAAAGAGTGGCATCTTTGGCAATAACCTTTGCTTCTCCTGCATAGAATTGAGTTTTATTAAAGGTAATTCTGTGGGGGGGCCAGCAGGTGGCATAGTAATTCAGGTGCTGGATTTCCACATGGTTGATGGTGATTTGAGTCCTGGATCTGGCAGGTTGAAACTCATGCTGGGTACGTGTGCTTGAGTGCCCAAAATCCCAAGAGGAGAATGGGGAAAGGAAGGGATTGTGGCATGGCCATTCCCCCTGGGGGGGAGGGGATAATTTCTCGCTTTCTGCCTCTCTGTCTCTCTGCTGAGTGCACACACTGTATAGCAAAATCTCTCCCAAAAAAGTGATTATGTGCCACACACTTTAGGAAGAAACTGATTTCTTGGGTTCGCAATACAATCTCGAAGGTACTGCATGCACTTGACAGTTTACTTCCAAAGTGATTATCACACTTGTGTTAATCTATCAGACAGCAAATAACCCCCAAAGATTCACAGAGACTAAACAATGCATTGCAAGATCAATATCATATTTCACTTTGTCGGCAATGGATGTCTGGGATGGCTGAGTAAGAGGAGAGTGAAATGAGCTATTGGATTATTGAGCGGGCCCCCTCTAGAGTCATCCTGAGATTCATCAGATATTAACTAGGAGTTGAATTTTTTGTTGATCATAGACCAAGAATGAGATTAAAAAGTCTTTTATTTGGTAACTGATAAAGTATAATCTATGGAGCTTGGTATAATTAATGATGAGATTTCCTGGTTATAAAGAAAAAAAAAAACCTTCTATAGTGTTGTAGTAATTGATTATATGTTTATAACCCCCTTTAACTTCCTAAGCTCTTTCACATATATTAGATTTTTATAAATATTCCCATCTAGCCTGTGAATTCTTACTCTTCATTCTTCTCAGAATTTTTAGAGAGGAAATAATTTTTCCAGAGAAGTTCTGCCCCTTTTGGTTGATGGCACAGAAGTCAGTTTTTTAACAAATATTTGTGTACTGCTTTCTCTGTGCCAAGTTCTGTGGGAAGCAGAGTTGAACGAAACATATTCCTTATCATCACAGAGCTTGCAGAGAAACAAAAAGAAAGAAGTAACTCAATAGCCTGAAGCCAATTCTACTCTGTAAAGTGACTGATGCTTCAAAATGAAAAGTGTGTGAGAGGTAAAATGGTCCAAATTTAAAAATTGCAAGGAGGATGTACAGAGGAGACACTAGTTGGCAAAGAACTGGGGCTCTGTTCTCTCTCTCTCTTTCTCTGTGGGTAGTGTATGTAGTGTATGGGATGGGTCTGAGGCATTCTTTTATTCCATCAAAATGTCTGAGAACTACATTTAATTGACAAAAAAATTAAAAGTTACTTGCTGATGATAATGTATATGATGATGTCTTTGTCTTGACTGAAATGCACTGTATGTGTGCTGGGAAAAAAAAAGAACTACAGTGTACACTGTAAAGATGTATATAATGATTCAATGTAAGTAATAAATATTTAAAAAGTCTCCGAACTCTCTTATAGGCAAAAAAGAGGTAACTTTATATCAGTTAGGATAGGATACGACACACTAGAGTGACAACTCTCAGATCTTAGTAGTTTATACAACAAAGGGATTTTTTTGGCTCATACTATTCATCCACCTCAAGTCAGCCATGGATTCTGCTTCGACATTTCCTGACTTTCAAACTCACTCTGACAGATGGGCCACCATTTTGAATGCCGTCAATTGGATGTCAGAGGGAAAAGAGAGGGAGTTTCTCGCACTGGCCATCCATCAAATGTTCATAATTTACTGACCAGAACTAATTGTACAGCCTTGAAGAAACAGAGATGGACTAGAAGTCTGAAGGGTTTCTAGAAAGTTCTTGAAAAAAAATGCCTATTTTGAAAAAAAACTATGTATGGATTTCAAATTTTTGTTGGCACCAAAATAGACTTATACTTTAATTCCATTTTTCTCTTGAGCGTTCCCTTGTTTAATACCACCATGTACTCTGAAGATTTAGAGCTGGAATTAATTGATGAACAGTATTGATGACAAACTCAAATTACCACAGAACCTAGCAGAAAGTCAGCTACCAGGGGAAGAGCGTGCGGGATCTTATTCCAGCACCAAAGAATAGCAAAGAGGCAGCAAAACAGGACTAAGTGAGGACACCCAGGTTCCAATCCCGAATCAGCAGCCTGAGGACAGGTCTCCAAGTCGCCATTCCTTACCAAGATCATTCCGAAAAGACTATTGTGAGAAGTAAGTGATGTTAGAGTTTTATGCATAATAGGAGTGAGGAAATATGGTGAGGAGCCCACTGAGTGTTCCTGTTTTCCTATTCTTTCCCCTTCTGTCGTGTCTTTTTATGCTCTACACAAGCAGATGTGTTTTCCCCATGGGAAGTAAAGGAAAACTTGAGTGCTTGTTTCTAGAAGTGGCTGGGCCTGTGTGAGCAGGGAGAAGGAGGTATGGGCTGAGGGAGAGTGCCATGGCTCCCACCCAGGGAACCTCCGATCCCTGACCGAAGTGTTTGGACCTGCGAAGGGGCATTCTGGATGACTGCAGTGACCGGTGTGCACTCCTGGTATCTGGGAAGTGTTAGACAGGACGCTAATTGTTCTGCAATGCCCAGGACAGTCCTGCACCATAAAGTATCATTCTATGCTAGATAACAAGCACTGAGCAACACTGGTGGGGGGTGAAGCAGCTGTCAGCCACAGAGTATAGACGCGCTATAATTTGGGATGACTGTGAGGTCCAGAGAGATGGCAGTGAGGTTGCCAGGTTCATGAGAAGGTAGGTTTAGCCTTCTTTTCTGACCTAGGTGCCAATGCAGAACAGCGGTTTCTTAATTAAATACATGGTGAGGAAATGTCCCCATTGTGATATTCTTGGCTCCGGCCCAACTCTTGCAGGGCAATGTTCCTTAAGATAGAGACTGAGAAGGAGGGTTTAGGTGAATCCATAGCCAGGGTTTTAACCAGTTACAAAGGGTGGATAGGGACATCTAGGATCTGTTCTTAAACTCTTCAAGTCAGCCTCAAAGCCAGCTAGTGATGTCCCCTGCTGCATCCTCCTTGGTGCCTTGAACACTATCAGAAACAAGGCTCTTTCCTGGAGGTACAGAGCCTGACCCTGGCTCTGGGTTAGTCCTTGGCTCATAGACTTTCACTGCTTATCTATCTTTAGCCTTCTCTTCAAACTACTGTTTTTCAACATCAAGCTCAATTATGCTTCAGCAGAAAAAACTTTGATGGAGCCCCGAACAAACCACAATCTCTGTCCTTTAAAATGCTGCCTCGCTTATCATCAGAACCATTTGTCTGGACTGCCTGCTTCCTCTGAGAGATCTTAAACAAAAGATGAAATTTGTGGTTAGGAAAATTTATTCTGCAAGTAGAATGGAGGGTGATGGTGAGAGATAAGAACCTAAAAATTCTAGATACAATCAGCTCCACTATAATGCTTGTCTTGAAAAACACAGATTTGTTCCAACATGATTGAAATATTAGGGGGCAATTCGAGTACAATGTGAGTTTTGCATTAATTATACACAATTTTGTCCAGAAGGAACACCCAGAGACTGTAGAAACTTCAATCTGCTGAACAGAACAACGGAAGATACACAAAATGGGCATTTGCAAATCTACTGGCTCCCTTGGCTCACCACGTGTGTTATGAACCATGTCCATCCACATCTGGCCTTTTAACTTCTGTCTGATTTCAGCTAACTCTTGTGTTATTTCATGGTAACTCACATGCTGCAGCCTTTCCAACGCCCGTGTACAAAGGCACATTTCAGGTCTTTCACAAGGCAAAGAGACATATTTATTGCAGTACTTATGTATTTCTTAACTACTTAACATGCATTAAACCGCTACCGTTTTATTTGGTTCTTACTTTCTGTTTGTCATTGATGAAATTTTGGAATGTTGTGCCTCTAAAGCCGTTTTCCCCATAAGCCATAAAATTTTGATTGCACAGTTTTGCACAGTATGGTGATTTTTAGGGATACACATGTCACATTATAACAGAACTGCCTATACTTTGGCAATCCAAGTTTGGGGATGCTAGGTTAAGATTTGTGCCAAGGAGAAGAAGGGGAGCACAACATTTACCCCACTCTTCATCCTCAAAACCAGTTTGCATAATAAAAGTAAAGGTCTTTACCAAGAGGGGTCAAAAGAGAGACGCTGTAGGGGAGAAGAGCCCTATGGATTTGTACATTGAATTTGTACACGGCTAAGAAATTACTTTGTGATGTCTACTCTTGTCTTTACCTTTTTTCTCCCTCATTTCACATGGCAGAGAAGAGAGAAGACCCTTTCCCAGCGGTCCAGCCTGCCACAGCTTCCTCGGTAGCACACTGCCACTGTGCATTCTAGATCCCTGTCTTGGTTTATGTCTTTGAGACATAAAACTGAGCCATCTCTTTATATAGAGAGTAGAATAAGAAAAAGGGCTTAGAAATGGAATCAAGTAACATGAATACAATAAATAATAAACATCCTCTTCACTTTTGAAATAATACTTAAACATCCATTTTTTGCCTTAAGTAAGGAGACAACGCAAGTTTTGGAATAGGCTTTCTTTTATACATCAGGTGAAACTGTAAAGAATGGTGGAAGAACCTAAGAGAGGACAGGGTTTACTCAGATGCTAGGGGAGTCTTTCTTCCAGCTCTAGCTTTCTGTCTGCTCCTTCTATCTCTCCAGTATTGCCTTCTTCTTTCTTGTCTGCCATTTGGGAAGGCTGAGTCTTTTCCTCACCAACAGGCCAAAAGCCCCATGATGAAAACAGAAATGGTACCAATCTTTCTGGTCATGTATAGATGACTCTTTAAAAACTAAAAAGCCTTTATGAGTTAACGGAGGAGCCAGGCAGAAGTACAGAAGGAACACGTGCCACTCTCAGGCAATCGACATGGGCAGCTCCCAATTTAAATAGGGAAAGCTTCTTGAACATGCTGGGCACATGTTTTCCATGATTCAGGGCTGGCTAAAAGCTGGGAGTGAATTGTGGCATTGAGACCCTCTTGAGGGTCCTCTCTTTGTCTCTCTCTCCCTCTCTCTTTCTTGCTTATAGGAAAAATAAGTAAATAGACCTAAGGAAAATAATTTAAAGGAGTGTATTTCTAACAGAAGAATTCCAGACATTGTGGCAAGTGTTCTGAGTTTTGTTTAAGTGTTTAAGGCTAATTAAAATGGTAGTTCCAGGGCCAGCAGGTGGCGTGGTGGTTAAGGCGCTGGGCTCCCAGATGGACGGAAGTTTGGGTCCCGGACCCAGCAGCTTGAAATTCACACTCAGTGTGTGTGCATGTATGCCCCAAATCCCAGGATGAGAGTGGAGGAGAAGGGATTGCAGTGTGGCCATCTTCCCTAGGGGGTGATTTCTCACTTTCTCACTCTCTCTCTTTGTCTCTATGGCAAACACATGTACCCTATGGAAAGCCCCTTGAAAAAAATTATAGTTGTTATTAGGGAAAGATCCATATCTTTTAAAAAAAAAAAACCTCTAAAACACATACAAAACAAGTCTAAGGTATTTGTAGGTGAAAGAGGGCAAGTGAAGACATCAACCCAAACCTCTTTGAGCTCTGCTTAGGGGTTTCTGTGGTGGGGTAACAGGCAGATAAACACAAAGGCAGATCATCAGACTTCAGTTCTGATCTGTGTGCACTTTAGTTTTTTGTTTTCTGTTTTTTTTTTTTTTTTTTTTTAATAAAGGATTAAATTATTTTAAAAATATTTGCAAATGAGTGGCTTAGTCTCACATTTATGGAGTTCCCCAAACCTCAGGGCTTTTTCCATCAATTGTCCCTTGGGAAACAAGTTGATGAAACTAGGAGGCAGAGCAACTTGGTATCCTGGTGACTCAGAGTAGAGTCTTAGTGGGTAAACAGAGGAGAGGAACTAACCTTTATTGATTACTTATGGTAGGCCAGATACTGAGCTGTGAATACTTTCCACTTTATTGTTTCAATAACATGAGAAAGTGACAGTTGTCATCCCCATTTTGTGGTTGGGAAAACTAAGGCTCAGAAGAAAAGTCCCTCTTCCTAGGTCAATGGGATTAGGAAGTTAGAAACGTCCCATGAAGTCCAGGCTTTTTCTCTGAAAAAAAAAAAAATTCTTTCGGCTACATCCAGTAGAGAGAAGTTTCAGGAAAAGAGAGACAGGTGTATTATTGTGCCTGCTATCAGCAAGCCAATGTGGGGCAGAGACTAAGACCCACTCAGAATTCATGTCCAATTAAATGGGTGGGGACTCTATTTAAAAGTTTGTATCCGTTTTCCAGTCTCAGATCACTCTTTATTCCTCTGAAGTATTATTGCCTCTGGTTTTCATCCCCTAGATGTGATGACATCTCTACTTACCATTAACCTACACGGTGGCACATTCTTCCCCCTGATTCAGTACACCTGACTCACATTTTAACTGGGAGTCTGCCTTTGGGGCATTCATTTCTAACCACAGTGCTGGAGGCTTTCCTTGGCTCTCCATCTCCAGAGAGCAAGTGGTCTAGGAGGGATGGGGCGGAGGAAGCAGATGTGAAGCATCAGGAAGAAGAGCTGGGTTTTGCTTCATGGTCTCTGCAGTTATTACCATTCGCTTTCTCTCCTGGTTTCTAAGTCTTCCTTGCTTTTCCTATAGCATCAGCCTTGGGGTCTGTATCACTTGAAGCTTCAAATTCAAGGATATAAAAGGACATTTCTTTTCATCTACAGGTAAAACACTTTGCTATTGTAGTTGGGAAATCCAGCAGAATTTCTATAACGTGGCCAAGAAGACAATGGACATGTGACTAAAATGGATAATTACGGGTTTTGTGTAGAGAGAGCATATCTTAGAGAGTGGCAGCCTGAACCCACATTTG
The DNA here is from genome assembly GCA_026018925.1 of Tupaia tana. Lineage (NCBI taxonomy): Eukaryota > Metazoa > Chordata > Mammalia > Scandentia > Tupaiidae > Tupaia > Tupaia tana. The sequence continues at coordinate 151,098,860 of JAKSZU010000003.1, forward strand.
GAGAGAAAGAGGTGAAATCACACACACACTGTCACCATTTCCTTATTCATCTTAGATCAAGCACATTTCTACGAATTATTTGTGAAAACTGGGGCTTCTGATGGGTTTTGCTTGGAGGTCTAAGATGTTTGAAGTGAAGGTAGATGAGAGTAGTTGAAGAGCAAATTATTATAAGACAGCAGGACTAAAATATAGAACTTAGTTTTTCTTCATTTTTCAGTTTTATTTGTAAAACTTACTTATTTTGCATGCATATATGAAAAAGAACTCCCTTAACAAGGTCTTCATGCCACAATTCTTCCCCCAGCCTTGCAGTCAGTTGGGATCACCCATGGGCATGCCTAGCATGTTCAGATAGCCCCAGGGCATGAACCCAGGTCCTTCCTATATGGTCCCTGTATGACACAGCAGCACCCCTACTGCCTATGCGCCTGGGGCTGAGCCATCAGTCTTCTTTCTAGTCAGAGCAACAAGGCTCCTTCTATCATAGGTATGCTCCCTGGTCAGGGAGTGGAGGAAGCCTTTGGTGTGAAATTTTTTCACTGACTGCAATTTCCATAATTAAGTCCATAAAACATTCTCCATGTTTCCTACCTGGTAAAGGCCTTTTATAATGGAATAATTTCTTTTTTATGTTACCAAATTTTTACAGCTTTACTTTCCGTTAATGGTTTGAAGATGGTATCCTTCATTTCCCTCCATTTGTTAAGGAAATTGTTTTCCTGTGGTTTTTCTAAATTGGATGTGGGCTACCAGGCCATAGGGAGTGTACATGTGATGTAAGTAATGTATTAGATGCCAAGATATTGAGGATGACACGATGTAGCTACGGACTTTGAACAGTACTCACTGGCAAGTGCTATGGAACCAATCTTAAAGGGAAAGAGGAAACAAAGGGAGGAAGAGACAGTATGTGAACACAGTTAGTAAAACCCGTAGGAGTTATTTGGTAGTATCCTCAAGGACTTCAAGAGCAAGACTCTCAAGGTTCCGAGGCAGAACCTTCTGCCTAGTTGGCAGACCAATGGCTGCCATATTGCATCAGCTTAGGAGCCTGAGATTTCCATTAATGATAGCTGGCTGACAGTGGCAGGATCCCAAGGGAACTCCCAGCAGTAACATCAGGTGGAGCTGAAATGTCTGTGTTTCATGTGATGAGAGTTGAGGTGCCTTTCCTATTTCTTTCTCCTTAGAATTTAGATATTACAAGATGCCAAGAACCTACAAAACTCCAGATGGCACTCCCCAGTGAGAGAACTTAATGACTATTCTAAAACTCCCTTTTTCTGCCAACTCCAATAATGGTTCTAAGAAACCTTATGGATGTGGATTTTTAATGAAATTATTGGCTTTGCCAACAGAAGGTCAAAATTTGGTTTACACCAGTGTCTATTGGGTCGCCAGGAAAGTCATGACGCATTTTTGCATAGAAAAACATACAAATACATCATGATTTTCCCACCGACCTATAGAAATTCTAGGACTCTATAGTCTACTGGCTACTTGTGTCACAACTTGGGCATCTTTGGGGTCATCATCCCGTGAACCACTGGGACGTGCTCCCAGGCTCACCCCTCTGCCTCCTGCCACAGCTGTTCGGCCCCTCCCACTCTATGGCTGGACAGAAACAACTGCCCAAGGCGATGCCTCTCTGAGGGTGGGCATTCCCCTTTGTTATGTCTAGGAAGGAGACAGACCCCCATGTTCATAGATTCCCTTCTGATACAAAAGTATACACTCTCCTGCTGTCTTTTCCTCTGCACCCCTGAGCTCTTGATTGTAAAAAGAGTGAGAACACTGTTGGACTTCAGCTTTATACTCCTCCTTCTCGATCTCTCTGCCCTCTTCTCTGGGCCATGAAACAGTTTCCTCCCTCCTGATGCATGGGCTTTCTATCCTTTATCCTATGTGCTCCAGAGCTCTATCCTTAAAAAGTTTTGTCCTTTATATGTAGAGCGAAGCTTTTGACATGTAAAACTCCATTTTCTCCCTCTACACAGCTAGGGTTTCAGAATTATATTTCACCCTAGGTTTTTTTTTTTTTTTTTTTTTTTTAAATTTGAAACTCAGCATTAAGCAGTAACCTCTTTATTTTAGACTGGATACTCCCTTCCCTGATTCACAGGGTGGTAGGAAACAACAGGGCAATGACTTCATAAGGAATGAGGACATTTTAGTCTAGTATGTCAATATGTTATTACAGAAATGGAATTTGTGAAATACTCACATGGCAATTGGTTACCTCTCAGATTTCTGAGAGACTCTGTAGGCTCTTCTAATGCTGAGGCATCTGGCCCTTCCCACAAGCTGAACACTGTGTCTCTCAAGCTCCAGCAGTGTGATACGTGTTTCCATTACAGCGTTACTTAAACATGAACTTCTTTGTAGCTCTTGATTCTAAAAGAAATTTTAAATGTAAAGAAGGTATTATTTTGTACAAAAACTTCAGTAACTGTTTTAATAACATTCAGAAAATACTATTAATTTAATATGGCCAGTAATGTTTCTCTGAGCCCAATCTTCTACTTACAAGGTAAATATAGCTCTGGTGGCTGGTTTTGAGTTGTTCGCTATTTTGCATTTGGAAAAACGTTCCTACTGTGCTAAGTGAAGATTTAGTTCACCCATTTATCTATGTTTGAGCAACTGCAAAACCACGATTTATAAAGTATGCCAGGCTTCCACTTGGTTCAAATACCTTTTTGCATTAAATATATTTTTGAAATTTTCATTAGCTACGGCAATGAAAAATTATACCATCTACATTGTTTTCAGTGTTTAAAGAAAAGTATCGGTGGATAGACACATTTCTAAGAAGATCCCCAAAGCCCTCTTCTTTGCAATCACTTTCTCTTGATTACAGAGTGACCTGGTGACTTGCTTCTAGCAGCTAGAATACAGAAAAAAGTTATAGGACATTCTGTGACTAGATTACAAATCTGTGATTTTCATCTTGCTAGAAAACTCTCTCTATTGCTATTCTGGTTTGTCTGCTTTGATGAACTAAACTATCATGTTGGGGAACTCTACGTGGCAGGGAACTGAGGGATGGCCTCCAGCCAGCTGCCATCTGGCAATTGAGATCTTCCGTCCAACAGCCCACGAAGAACTGCATCTTGTCAATTGTACATGATCTTGACAGTGGATCCTTCCTAGCGGTGTCTGCTATGACCACAGCCCAGGCGACACCTTGATTGCAACCTGAGAGAGACCCTGAAGTGGAGGATCCAGCTGAACTATGCCCAGATTCCTGACCCACAGAAGCTGTGAGATAATACATGTGTATTTTAAGCTGCTGACTGTGGGGGTAATTTGTTGTGCATCAACAGATAAAGAATACAGCTGGTTTAATAAAATACTTAAGATATTAAATTCTTATTTCGTAGAAATATCTTTCAGTTAAAAGGTCTCCAGAGAAATTTTGCCTATATAACTGGTAAAAAAGAAATCACTGATAATATAATGGGAAGAAATGGGAAAATTATTGTCTTTTTTTTTTTTAACAATTGAACATAGCAATCTAAATTCTGCCAGAGTGTCTGTCAAGATGATAGGTATAGTGGTACTTCCGAGGAGTTCCAAGGTCAAAGGGTTGCATCTAGTGAGAATCTTCTTGGTGGGGACTCTGCAGAGTCCTGAGGCTACACAGGACATCACATGGAAGAGGTCAGGAGCTGTGTGTCTGTGTCCACGTCAGTGCTGGTCTCACTCCCTCTTAGAAGTCACTAAGATTCAGTCATGGGAGCCCCACTCTGATGACATTATTGGATATATTTGCTGGTAACTTAAAGCCAACTTGATTAGTGCTCCTTTGCAAAAACAGGAACTGAGTGTCTATCGGATGTGTGGAGCCCTGAGACTATTTAAGTAGAACTGCGCTGGACCAGTAGACTAGGACTAGAGTAGGTAGAAGTGTCATTTCACCAGAGACACTAGAGAAGGGCAAATACTTCCATATAACAATAGTGTAATCTATTTGTTCTGAGTTTCCCGTTTGGCCCGGAATAGTCTCCCACACTATGTTAGTAGAAAGTCTGCAAAAGTTGTTGATTGTTGGGAGAGCAACCTCAGCAATTGTATTGAAGTCATTTATTACAGTTCAGCTTTCTGCACTCCTCTGTGAGGTGCAGTTGTGTTTTCCTGAACTTCTATACTTTTCTCTAAGTAAGTGGGGACCCACCAGGGACTCTGACATTGCTGTTCATGTTGTAGTGTTTTTAAATCTGGCACTGAGGGCTGGAAAATTGATCTTTTCTATTTCCTCCCCTGTTCGTGTTTCAGGTTACAGGGACCAGGGACAGGATGCATACAGAGCCTCCAGGCATGAGGAAGAGTGGCGCTACCCAGATACTGCCATTTGGGAGGTGTGTCATGGTGGGATGCCATGGCATCCATATTTCCATTCAAAGGAACAATCTGCTTCGGTTCAGAAGCCTTTGAGGAAATTTCCATCGCATAAGATTGACAGTGTCCTGACAATGCACTAAATGAGTAAGATGTGCTGCAGTTCAGGTGCAGAGCCAGCAGTGTCCCGGCACCACGGTTGGACATCCTTAGGAGACACAGCTTCTGCAACAACATGGGAACTTTATTCATTACTAAACAATTAAGAGGTGCCAAAAACCAACTATTCTTGACAACATAAAGAGATCTGAAAAGTAAAATTTAAATCATTATATAAGAAGAAAAAGAAAATTTCCCAACGGAATATGCCAACTTAAATGAACATAAAGAGTAATTATGTGGAACTTGCAAGAAAGGATCAGAAGAATCTGGATTACAAGAAGAGAAGAATCTTGGCCTGGTGACTGGCCATCTTGTTTGCTCATGACAGTCCTGGTAAATACCTGCTGTCTTACCATAATCATCTATATAGTATTCCCTGTCACTTTCAAAGTACCCCAGTTTTAATGATGAATTATAGTCACTCTGTTCTTAACAGGTAACTGAGAACTATTATGCATCTTTAGACCACTGGTTCCTTAAATTCCCACTCCATAGGATAGCACCATTCAATAGTAATTCAATATAAGTCACCAAATAGTTTAAAAAATGTTAGTAGTTTTGCTTGAAGCCTTGCATATTCTTCAAATAAAACACTTTGTCTAATTAACCCCTGATTTTCTATTTCCAATTTTTCTTTCTTTTTTAAATAAAGAATTATTTATTTTACTATTATTATTAAAAAATTTTTTTTGGAGAGAGATTTTTCCTATAAGGCGAGTGTGCTCACCAGAGACAGAGAGCAACAGAAAGATAGAAAGCGAGAAATCACTCCCTGGTGGGATGGCCACTCCACAAGCCCTTCTCCTCCATTCTCCTCTTGAGATTTTGGGCACCCATGCACATATGCCTGGTGTGAGTGTTAAGCCACCAGATCTGGGACTCGAACTACGGTCGACTACATGGGAGTGCTGTCTTATAACCATTATGCCATCTGTTGGGCTCTTATTATCATTATTTTTAAAAATTTGCTGTAGGGTACATGTTCTCACCAGAGAGAGACAGAAGGAGAGAGAGAGAGAAAGTAAGCTGCTTGGTCCAGGAGTCAAACCACAGACGACCAGGTGGTAGTCCAGTGACTTAACTACCATACCACCTGCTGGCCCTTCCAATTCTTTTTATTTTGTCTCTAAGACTTCTACTTTCTCCTGTAGTCTCTTCAACAGCATCCATTCAGCTTTCAGTGATCAGCTGTGGCTCTAGGCATGGAACTACAGTGTCCTTCTCATATGCAGGAGGAGCAGCACCAAAGTGAATTCTCTCTGCTTCCCAAAAGACTAGAAGATCTAGAAACAACATAAAAGAAACAACTAGAGGAACTTGGATCTCCGGGGGAATGATAATATTGGAGAAAAGGCAGATCAAAAAGGGTAAAGTCAGGAGCTGGCAGGTGGCATGGTGGTTTAAGGGCACTGGACTCCCACAAGACTGACCACGGTTTGAGTCCTGGACTTGGTGACTTGCTTTCTCTCTTTCTGTCCTTCTCTGGTCAAATTATTTATTTATTTATTTTGAGGTTTTTGCTATAGGGTACGTGCACTCACCAGAAAGACAGAGAGAGACAGAGAGACAGAAAGTGAGAAATCATCTCCCAGGGGAATTGCCACGCTGCAATCCCTTTTCCTCCATTCTCTTGAGATCTTGGGCAAGCATGCACACGCGCCCAGTGTGAGTTTAAGCCACTGGATCTGGGACTCTAATTGCAGTCTACTACATGGGAGTTCAGCGACATAGCCATTATGCCAACTGTTGGTCCCATGAGTACATGGTTTTAATATTGTCTGTCTTCTGTGCTGTTCCTGTAAGCTTACTATTAAAATACATTAAACTACAAAAAAAAAATTTAAAAAAGGTAATCAGTGACTCAGTAAACCTTAAAGTTCTCAACACACAAATAATTCCTGTAGTCACATTAAAAAAGAAGGGATAAAAGTGCCTTTCATTTTAATAATGTATTGTATTTAACACAATACATCCAAAATAACATCATTTCAATGAATGTCAATAAGCCCTTTTACATTTTTTTTTTCACACCAAGACTTCCAAATTTGGTGTGTTTTGTGCTTGCAGTATGTTTCAGTTTGGACTAGCTACCTTTCAAGTGCTCAATACCCATGTGTAACTAATAACTTGTGCATTGGAGAGACAACTAAGGAATATGTACTTTGTTGCATCTAATTGTGTTAGCTGTGTCGTGAAATACGGATGGCTCCTATTCCACGGTGTGGATTCAGTCATTCCTAATTTATCTGCTGGCATAAATTGGCTTAAAGAATTCTCCAGTGTTGGGACTGTTTCACTCTGGATCTGCTTTATTTTACTTTGATTTAATCATCTTCCCAAAGGTAATAAGATCAGTAGAAATTCTAGTTTTCTTCTTCTTCTTCTTCTTCTTCTTCTTCTTCTTCTTCTTTTCTTCTTCTTCTTCTTCTTCTTCTTCTTCTTCTTCTTCTCTCTTCCTCTTCCTCCTCCTTTTCTCCCTCTCCTCCTCCTCTTCCTCCTTCTTCTTTTTAAATGTGTTTGCCATACGGTGTGTGGTGCCTACCACAGACAGAGAGAGACAAAGAAAGGGAAAGTGAGAAATCACCCCCCAGGGGATAGCCATGCCAAATTCCCTTCTCTTCTATTCTCCTCTCGGGATTTTGGGGGCACACGTACACACACCTGGGGTGATTTTTAAACCACCAGGTATGGTACTCCAACTGTGAGAGTCCAGCACCTTAACCACTGTGCCACCTTCTGCCCCCTCTAGGGTTACTCTTTACCAAAATAAATGTGACTTACTCTTTCCCAATAGTCCTAGCAAGTGTTTAGTAGTGGAGTCTGATTTAACCATCTTGGGTCATATCTCTGATGCCCATCTCTGATGCAGGCACTGGGCCAGAGGATGGGAAATACTGGTCACACACTTATTCCTAGAGTGCTATAGATTGGATTAATATCAATCTAACCATGCTGATCTGTGAATGAGGAGGGGCTTTCCCAGTGGAACCCAGGTCCTATTACCAGAAGGGGAATGTATGGTAGGATGAGAAAACTTCAGAAGTTCAGGAGTTATTTGGAGACCTCAGGGGAAACAAGGACAGTTTAGATAATCCAGGATCATGGCTAGCATTGAGTAGGTCTGCAAGAAAAGTCTCTTTCTTCAACTGAAAGAGATAGTTAGAGGCTACCAAAGAAATAGCTTATTCATGATTCTCTGGCAATAGACTTTGGTTAGTTACATAGTATGTGATATGGTATCTAAAAAAGATTCTGTGATAACATCTAGTGAGAAGATTTTGATGAATAAATCCATTCTGCCATTAAACTAGGGATTCAGACTTTCTGGGTGGGTCTAGAAGGGAAAGCATCCATTATATCCACGTTTCTTTGGGATTTTTCAGTGTTGTCACTGTCCCAATAAAACTAGGTCTTGTGCCTGTGGGTATTCAGCAGTCTACACCTTAGAGAATGGAGGCTAATAACATCCTTGGAGCCTGAAGGACAAATAGACCCAGACTAGCAACAACTCGGTGGACTTTTGTGTTAAGATAAGTGAATCCTGACCTCATCTGGGGATGATGAATGGCAAAGGCCTGCTGTCAGAGCAGATGGGGAATTCCAGAGCACTGTGTGCTACAGGGGCTATGAGGAGTAGGAAGAGCCATTGCAGAGGAAAACCAAGTCAGGGCCAAGAAAGGAATCAGCAGAGGGGCAGGCTGGTCCCTGGGTGTCCTATCTAGCAAAGCCTGTGGCAGTCCATTTCTCGGGTGCTACCTGAGGCTTCAGAAGCTAGCTATGCTCTGTGAGTAATCTTCCTGAGGAGCCAGGTACCCACAAGCCACAGCCCAGTGGGAAGTCTCCCATTCATTTGCTGAGACTGTTGTCTGTGTAAAACCCTCCCCTTCACGGAGGTCAGCAGAGTTCTGTGCTTTGCATGCATCATCTAGAGAAACTACCACTGATAACAAGAAGATGGTCATTGGAGATGTTTTGTGATATACAAATAATCATTTCTATTGTAATTTCTAATTTACATCTAGCAGTTGTACATCTTTGTGGGGTACAGTATAGCTTTTCAAAGCATGTATATGCTATGTAATAATCAAGTCATAGAAATAAGTACATCCACCATCTCCACATTTATCACAACTACTGTTGTGCACATTTCACATTTGCTCTACTGGCTATTTGGAGAAAAACATTAAATTGTATCTAAACATTAAGTTTTCAAACTCCTGGGTCTGGGACTCAAAATGTCAGAGTCAGCCATGTGGGATCCAGTAACTTAACCTCCATGCTACTTGCTGGCCCCATCCATTTTCATGGATGAATAGTATCTTATTGTTTAGCCACTCATTCTTTATCCATGCATCAGTTCTTAGGCACTAAGGTTGATTCCATAACCTAGCTATTGCGAATGGTGTTGTAATAAACACAAGAGTTCAACTGTATCTTCGACATACTGATAACCTATCCTTTGGATATACACCTGGTAGTGGGATTACTGGATTGTAAAGAAGTTCTCTTTTTAGCCTTTTGAGGAATCTCCATACTGTTTTCCATAGTGACTGTATAAATTTACCTTCTCACCAACTGGGACAGGTATATTTTTAATGGTCAAATTCATACAAAACTCCCTCACAAGTAAGAGCAGAACCTTGGTTTGAGCCCTGCTTCCCATTAGCTGCGTGACTCTGGGCAAGTTCCCAAAAGTGTTTTGTACTTGAGTTGCTTCATCTGTGATATGAACACAGTGATGACACTGGTCTTTACCATTTGGTTTTATTTATTCATTCATTTACTAGGTACTTACAGACTCCCTGCAATATGCAGGGCATGGACTTAGATACTGTGTACAGACAAAAAATAGTTCCTTTCTTAATAGAGAGAATCAAATGAGAGATTGGAGAGATGGTCCTATAGCCTAGTGGTTAAAGGAAGCAGATCCCACATGGCTGACCACAGTTCAAGTCCTGGCCCCCAGGGTTTGAAAAACATGCCACATGCATGTATGCACATGCCCCAAACTCCAACAGAGTGAAGAAATGGAGTGGTAAGAATTGTGGTGTGATAGTCCTATGGGGGAAAGGTGTCTTCTCCCTCTCCCTCTCTCTGTCTCCTTGTTTCTTTGTCTCTGGCAAGCACAGGTGCCCTCTGGCGAAAAATAAAAAAAGATATTAAATTAAAAAAACCATCAATTTTAAATTGTACTAGACAAGCAAATGACGATGATGGTGATAGTAGATTAATAATGCAACTTCTTACCGTCTTAGACAGTTGTTTATCCCCTCCCTCTCTATGTTAGTAAACTGAAATGCGACATCAGCAATTTCCTTCCTTTGGAGCAGAGACCTCCTTTTCTCTGTCAGTCTAGGCAAGCCCATGGCCGTATTTGTATTTATAATTGCCCCTGCACACGTTTCCTGGGTCCCCAGGGCCAGGCAAGCCAAGGTTGTTAAGATGCAGCCTCTCCATTCTTTGTCACACAGGCAAATGTGTCATTGATGTGTAATTAATGAGGAGGGAGTCAGGGGCCCAGCATTAACGCACACAAATCAAGGCCTTGTCAGCCATGGAGGTGTCAATGGGATTTTTGTTCTTTTAGCAATATTTATTGTTACAAAATGTTGCTCAGCCTAGTGGGGAAGGGGAGTGCTTTGTGGTAACAGTGATATGCCTGTCTACCGCAAGCCACAGGGGCAACGTCAGCTCGATCTGCTGATTAATTCGAAGCTCTGCAGGCTGAAGTGGAGGAGGGCACTGGAAGGAAGGAATATTCTTCTGTTCAAATGTATCTGGTGTACAGATTCCCTCTAATTGCAAGTTGGCCTTAGACTTGGTAAGTCCAGGGGCTTGAAAAGTTTTGATCGCTCCAGTAAAGTGAATTTATTGAGCGTTCCCTGTATCTAGCACTGAGTATGCCCATAGGTGATACAGTAGGATGTAGCTCATGTGTTCAGGGGTTTTGTCTTCAGTTGATGGAGACTAGAGTTCCCTGGAGACTAGGTAATCAGAGCTGACTGCAACCTTAGAGTTCGTGTTGCCAATCACCCAGGTCGGAATTCTTTCCATGAGATGACTTCTAAGTGCTTACCTTTACTTTCCTGTCCATAATTAGACCAATACAACAGTGGATGATACAATAGTATTTAATCCCATCTCTTCACATCGACAGAAGACAGAGAGGAGCATGAAGCAGGTTTACTATGTAGTGGTTATCAACTTATCTTAGTCCAGTGAAACAGAACGCTCAGGCGTACAAGTTATATGAATCAGATTTACTACTTGTAGAGAGACGATAAGGGAACAGAAGCCTAGTACTCATTGCAAGCCTGTCTCCCACAGCACAGCTGCCTAGGGTAGGTGGATCTTGACTACACATGCTCCCCTTGCACTGCAGCTGAGTGACCCCAGGAAGCAGCCCACACTAGATTTTATACTCTGAGAATGACGTGAATTATTGGACTAACCTGTCGAAGGACTTCCTGTTTCTAGTAATATTGGGACAGAGCCTGCACCGTTCAGGCCAGCTCCTCCCTCTTTGCTGTCCCACCCGTTCTGCAGTTATTACTGAGAGCAAGAAGGGGTGGGAGGCTGGGTTGCTCTAGTAAAGGCAATCTCTGCTCCAAAGGAATGAAATGGCAGATGTTGCATATTCAGCTTACCAACACAGAGAAGCAGGGTTGTAACCAGCAGTCTAAGAAAGTAAGAGATTCTATACTGATATAATACCGTCACAAGAGAACTGTCCACTGTCCTGCAAGAAGTGGAAAAAAAAATGAAGAGTAAAAGATGACATCATATTTTTCAGAAAGTTCCATGAGAGCTGAATGTATCATTAGCATATCATTAGAATGCTGCATCTACAAACTAGGGTTAAGTGATGGTCATTAGCCACATACATAGGGTTGTTCAGTTCCAGGAATCAACAATGTTCCCATCAACTGTACCTTGGTTCATGTCACTCCTTAAGACTTACCCGCATCTTAAATTGTTTGCACAATGTCCCCATCTCTGAGCAAAACTTCCTGTCCTTCCAGCCCTCTTCATTTTATTCTCTTATCCCACATCTTCTTCCAACTTATCTCCTACTCCCTCCCCTGTCCTTCCAGCCATGACTTTTCTGTCTTTCTTGGCCATGATGTGTCACTTTTGTCGCTCTCTTGCCACGAGCATGCCCAACTTTCTCACTTCTTGGGCCTGGGCTGCAACTTCCGCACACTTCCTGTTTCTGATCCATCTGACCACCTGCCTGTCTGCTCCGGCTCCACAATGGCTGTGTGCTGCGGGTAGGGGAAGCTTATGTCTCTGCAGGTGTGGCTTCCAACTTCAGCGAGGTTCTCAGAGCTGCTCCCTGACCCTCATACATGGCCCTAGTTGGTGTCCTCATCTGTTCCTCAAAATAGTTCTTACATAGGTCTACCCGCTTACCAGATTTCTTCTGCAAAGGTGGTCTTGCCTTTTGTTATCCCAGAGTAAATTGAGGCCATTAGTCACGAAATCTCTTGTCTTTCTTCCCCTGACTGCTACAGTTGAACCCTTGTCACAAGGTATCTTTCTTAGATTCTTTCCAAATCAATCCCTAAGACAAGGTTTTGTTTTGTTTTGTTTTCATGTAGATTATTTGGGTGATGACCCCAAGAAACATTAATAGGAAGTGGACTGGGGGAAATGGCAATCAATAAAGGCAGAGTTATCACGTTGATTTCCACTGTAAATAATTGGAGTTTAATTCTACTGGGAAACATAGAAGCCAGTATAACACAGGCTCTGAAGTTATTCCTTGAAGGATGAAAGATATTTATACACAAATCCCATCAGTCTATGGGTGGAGGGTGTCCCAGGGGTCATGAATTTGCCATAACTCCTGATCTGCTACAGTCACTTTCACTTGTAGCAACTGATTAAACTTTTAGGTAAAGTTACCTAATGCAGCAGATGGCATAATGGCTACATCACTGGACTCCCATGTAGTCCACCATTGTTCGAGTCCTGGGCCCAGTGGCTTAAACTCATGCCAGGCGCGTGTGTGTGCATGCCCAAGATCCTGAGAGGAGAATGAAGGAGAAGGGATAGTGGTATGATGAGATACTTTTCTATGTAAAAATGCATCATGACTTGGGGCCAGCAGATGGTGGAGCAGTTATGTTGCTAGATTCCCACATGGCCGACTGCAGTTTGAGTCTCAGACCTGCATGCCCAAGATCCTGGGAGGAGAAGGTACTGTGGTGAGGCCATCCCCCTGGGGGATGATTTCTCACTTTTCTTCTCTCTGTCTGTCTCTGGCAAGCACACGTGCCCTAAGGCAAAAACCTCTTTTAAAAAAATGTATCGTGACTTTTCCGATGACCCAATATATTCTGTGTTTTATTTCCAACATATTATTTATGCAGAAATATTAGTCTTTTTGATTGGGTAATAGTTTAGTTTCTAAGCCAAGATTTTTAGAATATTCAGAATATAATTCTCCATAAAACATGTTGCTTCTGTACTTAAAAGGTGTGAATTTTGGGGCCAGCAGTTAGTGTAATGGCTATGTCGCTGGACTCCCATGTAGTCGACTGCGGTTCGAGTTCCAGACCCGGTGGCTTAAACACACGCCGGGTACATGTGTGTGCATGCCCAAGATCCCGAGAGGAGAATGGAAGAGAAGGGATTACAGTGTGGCCATCCCCCCGGGGGGTGATTTCTCGCTTTCTGTCTCTCTGTCTCTGTCTTGCTGGCGAGCACATGCGCCCTATAGCAAAAACCTCTCCAAAAAAAAGGCATGGCTTTTAAGACTGTGTGCGTGTGTATGTGCATGCACATTTGCATTAGCTATACATTTGCAAAAGACAACTGGGTATTGTGTTTTATCTTTTTTGAGGTAATTAGCCACATTCTTTTGCTCTGTATTTAATACTGGAAGGGGGATAAATAATGATGTGGGTGACCGTGATGACAGCAGGGATGTTAATGAAGATGAACAAGTAATGCCTGAGAAATAAAATAATAAATTGGGAAATATTCATATTTTAAAATACTATCTCAGGGCCAGCAGGTGGCACGGTGGTGAAGGCGCTGGACTCCCTCAGGGATGCCCACAGTTTGACTTGCTTTCTCACTTTCCCTTTCTCTCTCTCTTTGGCGAATGTGTGTTCCCTCTAGCAAATTAAAAACAAATAATGATAAATAAAATTAAATAATTCTTAAAAAATACTCTCTTGACCTCCTATCTACAGGTGTCCCTCTGACTGTCCACCTCAGTGCAGCTGATAAACGTGTGCTGGCCCCGACTGCGACTGTGAAGCCTATGCCCACTGTGTGCCAGCCGATGCCCAGAACCGAGTCACTTAGGTGTGACCAAGTCCTTTCCTGCCGAGCTTGTTGGCACTGAAGCTGCCCCTGTGATGAGGTTTCTGCATCACACAGACTTTAGCAGACTGGGCTTTACTTTTACTACTAATCCTTATTTCCATCTATTTGCCCTAGGAATTAGGGATAGCATGCTAGTGGTTTATATTAGATACAATTCACGTGACAGACGGCACCAAACATCCCTTCCTACTGAACAACACCCTTTCTCACCATTCACCTCCTGCTTAGGAGGAGCCCTTTCTCCATAGGTTGGATGCTCCTGAGTGCCGAGACCCCCGCAGCTCCATGTCTTCCCTGCACTCTCCAGATGTGCCCTCACACATCTGTCTCCTAGCAGGAGTGGATTTTAGATTCTCACCCTTTCTCCATTTTCAAAGGTAGAATAATCCCTCTTTCCAGCCTCCTTTGTCCCCATCCCTTCTCCCTGTATTTGTTAAGACCTCGCTCTGTCAGTGTTCCCCTCTCTTCACTCTATTTTCAATCCTTTTTCTCTATAGGCTGCTTTCCTGTGGGCAATAGACAGGCTCAAGTATTCCATCTTAAAAAGTAATTCTCCCTCTACCCTAGTGTCACTTTCAACTTTCCTCCTTCCTTCACAGCCCTGTTCCTTGAAGGCATAATGTACAGATGCTGTCTCCACTTCCACGCCATCCACTCACTCTTCATCACTCTACGATCTGGTGGACGTACTTAGCATTCAACTGAAGCTGCTCTTACAGGATCATTGATAACCTCCTAATGCCCAATCTAATGGACTTGTTTCAGCCCTCATTATATTTGACCTTTCTATAGCATTTGGTACTGTCAACCACTCCATTACTTGCTAAGCTTTCTCTTTTCTTAATTTCAGTGATGCATTTCTCTTCTGTTTCTGCTCTGATTTTTTTGATCATTCTTTCTCTTTACCTTTTGTGATTTCTTCTCATACTGTAGAAGATCCTCATGACTTTTCACTCTTAGGTTGCTCTCAAAAAATCAACTTGAGTTTTGTCCTTGGCAAGACTTGTCTTTTGGCCTGCTCTTCTTATTCTACATGTTCTTCCTGGACAGGTTTTACCTCTCAAGTCATTCTGAGAGTCCAGCTTTTATGGATCCATCATTTCGAAGTGTGTTGTTTGTTGTGTATGTGCGTCTTTAGCCTCTTCTTTTCTGCTGAGTAATAGGCTTGGGTATCCAGTCCCCCTACCCTACCCCCCCACCTGCATAATCCACAGGCAGGTGAACTGCAACACAGCTAAATGCAAACCCACTGACTTTTGCCACACACCTGGTAATTATCCTCTATTACTATTCTTAATATGTGAGATTGTTGTTAATCTATATCCTCAAGTCAGAAATCTTGCACTAAATGTTTTTCTGTCCTTTTCTTCACCAAACCCTTAAATGATACCCAAACCCTATCCCACCCTTTCTTATTTTCCATCTCTACAATGCGTCTTATCCCCATGCTCACTGGTATAGATTCCCATGCTATCCTGCTTTGCCCCAAATGGGGAGATGAATAAGTGAGGCACTTCATATTCAGCATTTTGCATAGTGATGGTAAATAGTAGGTGTTTACTAAGTATCACTCCCTCAAATGAATTTCAAAATTAATTTTTTTAAGCTTTCCAACATATTCTAAAGCTTTCTCTAGAATAATCTTTCCAAAGGGACAAACGAATCATGTACAAACCTCCCACAGATTCCACTGTCTACAGAATACAAAATGAAATCCTGAGCAGCATCTGAAAGACCTTGCATGAGTTACCTTTTCCCTTTCTCTCAAACTTTACCTCTTGCTGCAACTTCTTTTTGCTGTTAGAACACACCGACACCTGAGTGAGTCACATGTATATACTGTGACTTCACTATGCCCCCATTCCCTTTGCTCCTTCCATCCATCTCTCCTTTTCTTGGCCAAGTGCTGAGGGGACGCTACTATTATAGAAACTTGCCTCTATCACCTCTTCTTGGAGATCGTGTGTGGAAAGTAGATGGTGATTGTACCTGTCACACAGGTGGCTGGGAGGATTTAATGATGCAACATGGTACAAAACATGCACCTCTGAAAGGTATGGAATTAATACTTAATGAATACCTCTAAATTAGTACTTTAGAAGTATCCACTATGAACATTATCATAACCAATAGCTGTCATCAGCATGCATGTTTTGCATGCCCACCAAATATGAGCAGTGACCTATTTATTGTTGTGTCTCCTATATTTAGTATTTTGCAGAATAAAGGAATGAATGAAACCTCTCATTGCCAGGGCTAATATCCAGAGTTTAATAAATCAAAAAATACCAGTTCATTATCTCATTTAATCTAAAACTTGCTCCATAAAAAAGTGAATTATTTTGTTAGTACAGAAGTCTCTTCAGAACCATGCTCAAACACTCCTTTGTGATGTCCATCAAACTTGTGCTCAAGGGAACCAAGAGAGTAAGAAGAAAAAGGACAAAGATAAGAAGAGAAAAAGAGAAGAGGATGAAGAAACCCAACTTGATATTGCTGGAATCTTGTGGATAGTAACAACTTTGGTGAAATTCCAGGAACCACAGCTACTGAAATGGATAAAGGATCCTACATACATGGATTTGACAATGATCTCTTCACACTGGAAGTGCCACATAGGAAGCCAATGAGGGCTCTAGTCCTCCAGAGCAGTTGACTGCTTACTGCCTGACTCCAGAATTGCCCTGAAGTCTGGTTATGGGAAGTTTCTTGGGAAAAATTCAGATGGACTTGTTGAATGTTCAGATGCAATTGGATCAAGAGAACAATGGGAACCAGTCTTCAATATGGTAAAATGGCTTATTGGCCTCATAGATGCTTTTTTTAAAAGGGAGATTTTTTTTTTTTTTTTTTTTTTTTTTTTTTTTTTTAAGCTATAGGGTGTGTGTACTCCTTGGAGAGACAGAGAGTGAGAAAGTGAGAAATCACCCCTCCCCCCGGGGGAGGATAGCTATGATGCAATCCTTTCTCCTCTCGAGATTTTGGGCACACACACACACATGTACCTGGTGTGAGTTTCAAGCCACCAGGTCCAACACTTAAACCCAGCCATATGGAAGTCCAGCACCTTCACTACACCATCTGCTGGCCCCAAATAACTGTTTTATTAGCTGCAATAAGGCACGTGGTACAGAAGCAAAGACTGAAACAGTAGAAGAAATTATTAAATTCAGATTCTGTGTTGAAAGAGAAACCAAGAAAAAAGATGATATCTAGAAGACAAATAAAATGTAAAACAATGTGAAATTAATTATGCAAAGAATTTCCAAGACTACAAATTTAAAATAAGTGAAGAGGACAATAAAGTTCTTAAAATGGCTTAGAAAGATGGACTTTTGCATGAGTCACTTCTGAATAGGAGAGCCAAATTGAAGGCTGACAGATACTGCAAATGACCAAGATTTTTTTGTCTGTCTGATCTGTTTTATTTTTTTTTTTCTGAATAAAATTTTTAGTGAAGTACTTTTACAGAATTATTGTGCTGTTATGGATTTATTGCTTAACTAGTAGCTAGTTTAACCAAGACTAATTAAGTGAATCAAGATTCTTTATGAATGTACTTTTTAGTTCATTGCAATATCCCACATGGAACTGAAAACACCACCATAGACATTTTTTTCCTTTCTGGATTTCCTGTCATAAAGTATGACATACTACTCTAAAATAAAAAAGAAAAAGTGGAGTTTTACAAGTTTCCTTTTTTCTTTCTCCTTCCCTCCTTTCCTTCCTTCTTTTCCTTCCTTCCTTCCTTCCTCCTTCCTTCCTTCTTTCTTTCTCTCTCTCTCTCTCTCTCTCTCTCTTTCTTTCTCTCTCTCTTTCTTTCTCCCTCCCTCCCTCCCTCCCTCCCTCCCTCCCTCCCTCCCTCCCTCCCTCCCTCCTTCCTCTCTCTCTCTCTCTCTCTCTCTCTCTCTTTCTTTCTTTCTTTCTTTCTTTCTTTCTTTCTTTCTTTCCTTTCTTCCTTTTCTCTTTCCTTTGCTTCAATATGTGAGAGCGAGCAAGAGACACATCCTGAATGAGGTTCTTTCGTGGTGAACCAACTCTGGCCTCAGCATGTGCAGGGAGGCCTGAGGCTTGAATCTGGTACCTTCTCATGTGGGTTCAGCATTGCAGAGCATTTTACTTCTGCACCGCTGACTGATCTCTAGGAGTGTATTTTTTTTTGTAGGGCAGTGAAACTACCGTGTATGATATCGTAATGACAGATAAACATTAGATATTTGTCAAACCTATAGAACTGTATACAACGTCAAGAGTGAACCCTAATGTAAACTGTGGCTTTAGTTAATAATCATATATCAACACCGACTCATCAACTATAATAAATGTACCATAGTGATCCCAGATGTAAACCACAGGTGAAATTAGTGAGTGGAGAGGAAAGGGATGTATAGGAATTCTCTATGCTGTTCAATCTTTTTTTGTAATTCTAAAGTTAGTCTAAAAAATAAGTTCTATTAACTAAAAGAAATGGTTGTATGGAAGAAGTTAGGACTAGTGGGTGACATTATATGTAAATTAGAGAAGTGGTGTGATAGGTTTCAAGGTCACACAATTAAAGGTCAGATATGGGGTTCAGCTTTTTCCATTATTGCTTTTTCCTTTAAACTGTATTCTCTACCCTGTTTTTTCCCCCTGCATTAAAAATGCAACATAGTTAGTAAAGAATGACTTTTTAATCACCATTCGACTTTTTGTGAGGGATAAGGTAACCTCATCATTGACATTCTCCTTTGGCACTTTTGGAAAGTAAGTCTTAGGGAGAGTGGAGTTTATTAGGGACTGTCGGAGAATACCCTTCACAAGACTAATTTAGAGCCTTTATGACTCAGTGGAGGCTGTCAATCCTAAGTTATTTGACGTTTAATTCCTGCTGATGTAAATTTTATATGACAAATAGTTTCATTTAATTGTGTCACCTCTGGCTTATATACACCATAAAAGGTTTCAGTTTTAATAGCCAGCAACAAAAGAGCCCTGGCTGAGAGAGGGATAATGTCAAGAAATTTTGCAAGGGCATGACTGCTTGGGAAAGAGTGGGTGGGTGGCTCTCTGAGAGAGACAATCTCTGGAGAAAGCTGGGCTTGGGGTAGATATACACCTGTACGCATGCCTCTGCTGAGTGCCTGGACAGGTAAGGGGCTCCTTCCACTCAGGACCTTCAGTAATATGCTCCCTCACTGGCAATGAGGCCACACAGCTGCCCTTCCTCCAGCTCATCTTTACTGGTGGATTTTTCACAAAGAATACTTGCTCGGTAACATACTCTAGCATGGACTGATAACCACATTTCATGAAAGTTCCTTAACTCTACATCTTTTCTTCTTTACATAAAATGACTGTGTTAGGAATGAGGGCATGACTGATTCCCATGAAATATTGGGCAGTTCTGACATATCTATGTATGAACACACTATTTATTGGGCATCTATTATGTGTGAGGTCTATGTTCCCAAGAAGCTTTCAGTCAACTGAGAATATCTGACACACTTATAGGAGTCAATAATAAAAAGACATAAATATGTGTAACACTATGGTTTATTAGGGATTTCATGTGTCCATTATGACATGACTTTCTGGGTGAGGAGAGATTATTATTTCTCCCATTTTGTTGAAGAGGACTCTAAGGTCTATGGTGTGACAGCTGGTTTTTCACTCTGAAGGACAGTGTGCTTTTCTCATCATATATTGGGTACATTAATCTAAACATATATTACAAAGTTCCCCAATGAAATATAAGCTCTTCTGCAATGTTAATTACACAAAATGTATTCTGCTCTTGTACATGCCTACTATGCTTTGAATGTGTCCCTCCAAAATGTATGTATTGAAATTTGGTTGCGGTTGTGATTGTATTAAAAGGATGGAAATTTTATCCAGAGTTAAGTGGGGTCTTTGGGAGGGGATAAGGCTTAGATAAGATATTAAGGTGAAGTCCTCATTTTTTAATGCTGGTGAATTCATAAAAAGAGGGAAAGAAACACTGACACATGCTCTTGCCTTCTTTCCACATGACGTCCTATATCACTTTGGGACGCTGGAGAGTATGCCTAACAGCAAAAAGGTCATCATCAGAAGTGACCCCTCAATCCTGAACCTCCAGAACTGTGAGTTGAATAGATACTTATTTTTTTTTTTATAAATTTTCTAGCTTGTGGTATTCAGTTATAGAAACAAAAACAGACTACCACAATGACATTGGTGGCAATGTCTGGATCTTGATGGCAAATCTTTTTAGTGACATGGAAATCCGTATAGAGACTAGTTAATGTCATTCAGGCTTTACGTTAATATGCACATCAGTATTTTACTGAAGAAAGATATATAGATGTATTTGGGCATCCTATATATTAGACACTTCCTATTTGGGGTTTTAATAAACCTTTATAGTACCAACTTTTGACTAATTAATAGTTCTATTCTCTGTAAAAAGATATGATACCTTATCACTTCTTGGCTAATATTTGAGAATGACTCTCACTACTTGTACCAAATAGCTCAATATGCTCCACCTGCTCTATTCTTCATCTTTCTCTACACTTTACTCCCCTGTTTTCTGCCTGGGAAGAATGTCTTATATGGACTCTATCAAGCAGAACTCTGTATGCTTAGAGTGGAGCATCCCATTGGATTTAGCCACTGGGGATACCTAGCAAAGAATTAGGAAGAGAATGAGTCTAGGGTGCTGACTCCGCAGCTCCACTCTTGCAGGTCCTTTTGGGCTGGCTTCCCTGCCCCTCTTTTTTTTTTTTTTTTTTTTTTTTTTTTTTTAGAGATTTTTGCTATAGGGTGCATGTGCTCGCCAGGAAGACAGAGTGAGACAGAAATAGAAATAAAGAAATCACCCCCCAGGGAGGATGGCCACGCCACAGTCCTTTCTCCTCCATTCTCCTCTCAGGATCTTGGGCACTCATGCACATGCACCAGCGTTGAATTTAAGCCACCAGGTCTGGGACTCGAACCGCGGTCGACTACGTGGAAGTCCAATGACATAGACATTATGCTAACTGCTGGTCCCTCCTTGAGCCTCTTAAGGTGCCCTTCTCTCATTGCTACATCTTCTCCTTCTCTTTGTACCTTCAAGACTAGGGGGTATAATAGTTATTTGCAAGAAAACACTCCTATTAACAAAGGAAGTACGTTGTTTGCAAATAATTTTTAAAATTAACTCTTCCTTAAGTTATTTTAGTATAAAGGTGCCTTTTGTTTCCTTCTGGGACTGTTTTGTGTGGTGATCCTTAAAGAGTTTGTGCACCTGGAAAGGCCCATATTCCATGTGATCACCTCCCTCGTTGCGTATCCTTTCCATTAACAGATGTTTTTCAAAAAACATAACCAAGTGACCTACACAAGAAAACCCAGACAAAATGAAGTCTAGACCAAGTTTATGTGATGCGAATGATGGCATGGGAGTAGAGGTGAGCAGATTCCTCTAGGAAGATGTTTTTCAGTTTCTTGTCATTGAGTGACTCACAATAACTTCAGGTATTTTACGTCACAAAGAATTTTCTGCGTGAAGGGCTGTTTCTAAACATATGCATATTAGGAAAATGGAACAATGCAGTGGAAAGAGACCTGGGAATAAATTTAAAATTTACCTCACCATCTGTTAACCTCTCAAGTTCAGTAGAGTCTTCTATAAATGTAGATAACGTTGCCATAAATTGTTACTGTATTGTTTTTGTTGGAAATAGTGTTGGAATGTTGCTGCTGTTGTTATATCAAGAATGAGAGGAATGGAGCATAGGTACAGGGATTATTCTTGAATGACTTCTGAAAAGGATGCTCCAGGGATCATTAGAAAAACGCTTTGGTACCCTTTATGGACCGCTCATCTGATTAGTGTCATCCTAAACCTCCTAAGTCTTTGGACATCAGAGCTGCTTTATATATGAAGTAACTTTCAGAAAAGAAGCAAGATAGGGATCAGGGTGAACATTTAATGTTTGCTGCAGAGTCTGTATTACTGGGAGAGAAAAGTCTGGACTGACTTTTTGAACTTAGCCAAAATACGACTCTTTCCGGTAGGCAGCTGGGGATACCAGCCTGACTTCTGCCTTTCACGCGGCTCAGGAGTCCCTAAGTGCCCATTCTCACTCTGGGCTTAAACTTGATTTTCTTCTCCTTTATGTGGGGGTTTATGTGAGTGTCATCTGTTTTGATAGGCTTCGCTCCATAAGGTGAGCTTATGAGCTTTGCAAAATTCTTGGCCTCTGTTTTTAGTACTGTTTGGCTCCTCGGTTTATCATTTTTGTTTATCTGTTTAGTCATGTGACCTTTCTATCAAGTGTGGTCTGAAGAAACAAGTAAACATTTTCTAAGATGTGTCAGCCCAGAGTTTATACATATAGCTTTTTGCCATGTTTCAGATTGTTCAATACTTGTCTAAAGCCAAAGCTATGTGAGAACTGGGTTTCCCATAATGATGCAGACAGGGGTTGGAAGGCTTTGTGCCCAGAGGCAGAAAGGCTAAGAGAACCCAGTCCAGATTCAGGGTATGTATTTCACATGGGGAATGGGATGGAGCTTCACAACTTTGGGTTGCAGATGAGTGTTTCTTCCAACTTTCATGGAACTAAGTTGCAGAATACATCATGCTAGTATTTGGCTGTCATAACCTTAACCATGAATTAGTTTATAACATTAATTTCCTTGTAAGAGTCTTAGTGGGGCAGCTGCTTTGACAAAGAGATGAGTGCCAGAAAAGATCTGGGAATTATCTAGGAAGACAGAGTGCTGGGACTACACTCCTACACTCATTCCCAGGACGGCTGCAGAACCAAAGTGCACGCAGCACATGTGTGCTCGCCCCTGTTATTGGTGGTGGTCTGGTCGTGGGAAGAGGGCAATAAAAGGGAAATAGGAGCTTGGAAAAGCCCTCACAGATATTAATGGACAATCTTGAGCTTATGGTATTATTCTGAATTAGCCCTGAATATACGCAAATGAGCGTAAGAGGCCCTGCAGAAGCTTCCAGTCAATCATCTCATGTGATTGGAGAAAAATTGATGAGGAAAGGGCTGAACTGGGATTAGCAATGAGTGTTGTTTTCATTAAAATCCCATCTAAAGGGAGGGCATTCCACTTTACAGAACAATAATCTTTCAGGAGGTAGGCATGACACAATGATTCTTCCTTTCATAGAACAGTAATGATTTCCTCCTTATCTTTTATTTCTTTTTTAAAGAATTATTTAATTTTATTTATCATTGTTATTATTTTTTAATTCGCTACAGAGAACATGTGTTCACCAGAAAGAGACAGAGAGAGAGGAAGTGAGAAAGCAAGCCAAAAGGTCAAACCATGGCTGGCCATGTGGGAGTCCAGCGCCTTAACCACCATGCCACCTGTTGGCCCCCTCTGTCTTATGTTTTCATTATTCGGTGAGTCACCTCATGTGTTGGTTCACAAACTGTTAGTTGTTTTGTGGACTCAGTGGGTAAAGGAATGGGGTAGAGAACTCAAGTTAGAGGCATAACCAATTGTATATTCATGGAAAAAAATGTGTATATTCACATGCACATACACACTTATATATAATTACTTTTTAAATATTCACTCCAACTAAACTATAACCTAGTCTTCTGTGCACACTTTAAACACTGCTTAGTTCAAGCCTTTTATCCAGTTTTCCTGTCTTATTCAATATTACAAATCCAGTTCACATTTTGCCTCTTTTACTGATTTTTCCTAAATACATAAATTGATGTTCCTTCAGCTCTAAATATTTTTTTCCAAGTGTGTTCCAATTTGTTGATTTCCTTTTTGAAGTGTGATGCTCAAATTTAAACACAATATATCAGATATGGACAAATCAATATTAACTAAAAATAAATAAACATTATTTCCCCCTTTTGCATATCATATTTCTATTGAAGCCACGGAAGATGGCAGCCACATGCCGTCATGAGGTCCTCATCTTCTAAAACTTAAGTGCTGCTTAACATGTATGTAGCGAATGAATAAGTAAATGAATAATTAAAAATTAAAACAGGTGTTTTATAATATTCTTTTCCTCCCTGATAGTATGCAAACATATGGAGACTTTTTTCAGGGTAAAACAGCTGAAAATATGTGCTCATTTCGAGGACTGGCAAACAGAGTCCAGTGGGTGCCACAATGGTTTCAGAAAGTATACCCTTTTCGGAAATTTTTGCCAAGGTAATGTTAATGGATTTGATGCAAACTAGGGGGAAAAAAATCAATCATCCCTTTGGATATATTTTTCTTGCAGTTTGATCTTTTTCTTTTAATCAAGTCAAAAGTATTTTAGATTTTTGGGGGTCTTTGTTCCTTTTCTAAAAGTGAAATCAATGAAGTTAATAGGTAAAATAGGGTGAGTATATGGAATGAGAGCAACCTAATTGAGGGCTACGTTTTCCCCCTGCATATTACCTTCCCTATTTTGGCTCTCTTTGCATATTTTACTTAAAAGCATTTAAAATTAACATTTGACAAATTTGACATTTAAGCTGTTGAAGAGTGATATTGGGATATGGCCTGCCTAGATTTTTATTGTTGCTCTATTATCGGCTGCCAGGTTGAACCTTAGTTCTTCTTAATCTGTCATTTTCATGGAGATATAGTTATTGCCTATGCCACTCACATATTCAGGACCTGCCAATGTTCTGAGTTTTCAAGGGTGCCTAGGAGAAAGATGAATCCTATCCTACTCTAAACTCAAACTCTTTAGCCTAACTTTAATCTCAGTTAAAGCATAAATTCTCTGCAGGGTTACACTAAATTCCATGCACCTTAACCTTACTGAAAGCTTTGGCCGAGGGAATGACATAGAGTAGCATGAAAATGACCAAAAATGATCAGGGAATCTAGAACTGGGAAACTTGGGGCATAACAGAGAAACCCATCACTTCACAATATGGACCAGGGAGACCTTTTCATTGGGGATATTGAGGATGCTTAGGTAAAGTCTCTAACAGAGGAATCATCATGCCCTCTCTGATGGGGAGGGAATACTCCTTGAATTACTTTCCTACTGCTGTGCAACACATTGGGGCCAACTTTGTGGATTTGAATAATACCCACGTATTCTTTCATAGTTCTATGGGTCAGAAGTCTAGGTGGGCTTGGCTGGTGCTTTGCTTAAGGACTCAGGAGGTTGATGTCAAGCTGTTGTCTAAGTCAGGTTCTTCCCTGCACCAGCTCGTACTTTCCATGACACATAGATTGCACAGTCTTCTATCTGAATATGCATTGAAAGAATATCAAGGGCGGATCTGAAGAAGGCAATAGTCCCTGAGAAAACTCCACTTCCAAGCTGTGTCATGGTGTTAGCAGGGTTCAGTGCCTTTCAGTCGTAGGACTAAGTTCCTCTCTCCTTGCTGGCGGTCAGCTGGGGGTTGTCCTCAGCTCTTTGAGGCTATTCAAAGCAGTGATGGTGCATTGCGTTTTTCTCACATTTCGAGTCTCTAACTTCTTTTTCTACTTTTCTTTTTTTCTCAGCAGATGCAGAAAACTCTGTACTTTTAAAGGCTAATTCAATTGGATTAGACCTGTACAGAAAAATTCCAAATTTTGAAGTCAACTGACTTGAAAAATTAATTCCAACTGAAAAATCTCTTCACAGCAGTGCCTAAGTTACTATTTGATGAATAATCAGGGGACAGACTTTTTTGGGGGGATATCTTTGGAATTTTGTCTACCAAATTCCTTTTAGATAGCTCTTGGCTCAGAGAACAGCATCCTAACTTCCCTAATCTTTGATTTGTGCCTGCATTACCAAGAAAACGAATAATTCATCTAATGGCTGCTCAGAGGACTGTAGAATCCAGTCAATTTTGTTTCTCATAGTTTCTTCACTGTTTACTTTGTGAGCAACTACCTCATTGTCCTCTTGATTTTTCTCTTTTAAGACAACTGCAGGACACTTTGATTTATCCTGTGTGAGTTGATGCCTCGAGACCATCCTTGTTGACTGGGATTGAGCCAGTGTGCGGATGGAGTTGGTTGGAGTTGCTTCATGGTATATTGAGAGGCTCCCATGCATTTCCTAATTTGCACTAGCATTGAGACTATCTCACCGAAGAATCGCTGACAAACGGCAGTTTAGATTCTTTTCTGAGTTTCCAACTTCCTGCAGCTTCAGAAAGTGTTTTTACTATAGTCAAATGCAGCCATTATAATAATCTTACTCAAATTGAGCCAAGTCTTCTTTCCATTGGTCTCAGTTCTGACACTAGATAGACAGCATTTTTTTTTTAAAGACCATTTTTTTAAAAAAAGTTTATTTATTTCTTCCATAAGTAAGAAAGGGAGAGAGAGAAAGAGAGGGAGAGAGAGAGAGAGAGGCATCACAACAAGGTCTTCATGTTGTGTTACACCCCCAGCCTCGGCCAGCCAGGATCACAGAAGCAGAGTCTGGAGTGTGCAGGGAGGTCTTAGGATGCAGCCTGAGGCCTTCCCCTGTGGCTTCAGCATCATAGAGCATTGTGTTACCTCTGTGCCACTGCGGCTGGCCCAGAATGGATGATTCTAACAGTTCTTTTCCTCCTCCTTTCCCTTCTTCTCTTTGTCTTTTTACTGCTTTGCTATTTTTTTTCTTTTCTGAGAAGCAGCATGTGTTTTAGTCAGCTGAGTTTCAGATCCTGACCTGTTTCTAAAACAAAAATAAATACTGCCTTTCTTAGAGTTTTTTCCTCCTTCATATCTGCCCTTGACATTCTTTTAATACATATTTCAGATGGGGATTTTGGAGTCTGTGTGTCACGAAAAGTAGCAGCTGGTCAGATCACGAACACCCAGAAACCTGCTTAGCACACCGACAAGAGTATGTTCTGCTGAGCTGGGTGGATTTTCTGTTCACCTTGCAGAACTGGAGGTTGCCATGGTTGGAAGGAAGTCGTGAGGAATACACCCACCTGAGCTGTCCTGTGTGAGCCTCATCACATTCCAACAGCCGCTCCCACAGAGGCTTTCCGGGATGGCAGACAAACAGGCTCAATTCTCACAGTGAAGATGTGCAAACCTCCATTTTTTGTGTAGGACAAGGAGGATGGTTAATTGTAAACCAAAGGGGGAGGCGATCTGGGAAATTTCAGTGTATATTCGTATCATAAATAGGCCTTGAAATAGCATATCATGCTGGGTAAAGTCTCTTCACAATCCAAATGATGTATAGTGATTTAATGTATGAGTAATAATTTAAAAAGTATATATATATATTCACTTTAAACTTGTTGTGGTTAGAGTGAATAGCATGCATTTTACATATTTAGGACTATAGGGAAAGGAGATATGTCATTCGGTGATATTCCTTATGTAAACTATTGGCAGCTAATGCCACCCTGAGCTTTGAGAGGTGTGTAAAATTACCTTAGTACCCCATTGAATATCCTTTTGGAAATTATATATCTTTCTTGAGTCCTGTGAACTTCGGGGGATTCCCTTCTCATAGGCACTTCTTTTTTCTTTATTTTCTTTTTTAAAGAATTATTTATTTAATTGAATTTATTCATTCATGTTATTTTAATTTGACCAGAGAGAGACAGATAGGGAAAGAGGGAAAGTGAAAAAGTGTCGGCGTCCGCCCCCGGGCTCGGCACTACTATGGAAGAAGCATAAAAAATGAGACAAAAGGTAGAGTAGAAACGGACACAGGCAGCCTGAGCCTAGGTAGGCCAAGCAACTCATGTTATTTTAATTTGACCAGAGAGAGACAGATAGAGAAAGAGGGAAAATGAAAAAAGCAAGCCACCAGGTTCGGGACTTGAACTGTGGTTGGCCATGTGGGAGTGTCCAGTGCCTTAACCACCACACCACCTGCTGGCTTCTATCATGGGCATTTCTATTCCCAGACCTGTGCCTGAACTCTCCCCATCCTTCAATCTCATTTCCTATGGCTGTTCCCTTCCTTCTGCTTTGTGATTATTGGATCTTGCTTTCTCCCCAAACTTTCACACAGAACATTAAAAAAATGTAGTAAATTTTATGGGAGGGTTGAGGAGGAAAAAGGTGATTTACAGCAACTTTAGTAATTCCAATTGAGATACTAGCAATTCTGGTTCTTAAATGTTTTTCAGTTACCTGTCACTGGGAATTTCTTCATGGCCACTTTCCTGTAGAGCCAGTCTCCTACCATATTTCTTTGTTTTTCTCTTCATACCTTCCTTTCCTTCTCTCCTCCAAGTTCCTCCAATTTCTGCTTATTTCTCATGCAAAACAATTTAGTTATCAGTTTGATCCACTTTATTCTTTCTTTTTAACAAGAGACTATTTTTACCATAAGGCAAGTGTACTTGCCGAAGAGACAGAGAGACAGAGAGATACAAAGAAAGAAATCACCCCCCATGGGGGATGGCCATGCTGCAACCCCTTCTCCTCCATTCTCCCCTTGGGATATTGGGAGAGCACGCTACATGCCTGGTGTGAGTTTTAAGCCTCTGGGTCCAGGACTTGAACTGAGGTCGACTACGTAGCAGTCCAGTGACGTAATCATTATACCATCTGTTGGTCCTGTTCCACTGTCATCTTCTAAACCCTGGCCTCAACTATTATTTTCAAGGGAATATTCCTAAATGCAGTTCTGGCACTATGCGTGATAAACCTAAATACAGACTATTCCCTTATGGGAACTCTTTGAATGCAACGATTTTTTATCTGCTACACATTATTTATTACCTGGATGGACTTTAATGTAAAACTGTGTGACTGCTGGTGCTACAATTGCTGCTATATTGCTCTCCCCCTGATCTGTGAGTTCTTCTATAGAAATAAACCTCCCGGACCATTATCTTTGCTTGTACAGCCTGTCATAGCTCCTCAGCATGAAAGAGATGCTCAGAATACATTAAAGGTGGCTTGGTCAATGTGTGTGTGTTTGGTCTGTGAAAATGAGTTGCGCTGTGCAACTTATGGTTTGTCTTCTCTTCTGTGTAAGTGTTCTGTTCCGATACTTGCCAGGACCCACTTAGCAGAATGCTTTTTTTTTGTTTATTTTGTTTTTTTTGAGGGGGCGGGGGCTGTGGAATAGAAATGAACATAAAGCAAACACACAAAGACATACAAGTATGAAAAAGTAAGGACCGGATGGGCTCAATTTCTCTGATGGAGAAAGTTGTGATCCAGAACCAGCTTCAGGTTTATTATGTTATAGGGCAGAAAATGGGGGAAGAGGAAATGGAACATAAAGCCAGTTGTTTTCAGATGTTAATCGGCTGAATGAAATGAGAATGACTGGCCCCATGTGATTTCTCTGATCTTTTGGGGCTGATGATCTGATAATACTTTCAGTAGAATAGCTGCTCTCTATGCAAATGAAGCTCATATCCCTTACATATGTTTTTTTTTTCAGAGAGAGAGATTTGTTGCTATAGGTCATGTATGCTCACTGGAGAGACAAAGAGAAAGCAAGAAATCACCCCCCTGGGGGGATGGCCATGCTGCAATCCCTCCTGTAGTCTCCCCTTGAGATTTTGTGCACACAAAAATGTGCCCACCATGAGTTTCAAACCACCAGGTCTGGGACTCAAACCGTGGTCAACTATGTGTGAGTCCAGCAACGTAACCATTATGCCATCTGCTGGTCCCCATATTCTTTCTAGGAAGTGCACGAGATGGCCCAGTTATCTGATAGACTCAAGGCTGTCTCTTTCCAGAAAGAGCTTTCCCCCTTACTATGTGGCTTTTCCAGAGTGTGGTGACGTGGCTGCCTTTGCTAGGAATGTGAAGCTCTGTGTGAAAGAAAGCAAGTTCGTGCTGCTTCCTTATGACCCTTCTCCAGATGCACCTAGGTTTTACCAGCTGAGCATGCCCTCCAGAGCCCAGATCCATGTCCATCCTCTGCTGCCAGAGATTCTGCTCACAACCAATTCTCCTTCTGGGAAGTAGTATACATTTTACTATGTTCCTCAAGAGTATTATTATTATTATTTTGATAGGGATTTAATCCGTCACTCCCCCAAATATGGGAGGATGGGCTTGGCCTTTCTAATCAGGGATATCAGGTATTGGAACAGGATGTTATTTGCAGAACCTGCTGTCTGCTCCACCTCAGCCGGGTTCTCAACCTTGGTTGCAGTTTAGTCACCTGGGGAGCTTGGTCAGCTTCTGAGCCTTAGGCCCCCACCCTGCTGCTCTGAGAGGTTCTGCTGGAACTGATCTGGGCATACGAATTTTCCCAGGTGATCCTAATGTGCAGCCAAGGCTGATCTGACTCAAGCCCTGGCAGGGCCTGCTGAGTGAGGAGGATCTCAGCTGGAAATGGGGAGTGAGAGGCGGAGAGGTGCCCTCTGATTTTCAGCCCCACTTGGGATGCATCCTCCTGCTGAGCTCGTTAGAGAATCAGATTCCTGCTGCATCATGTAATTGTGGGGAAATGATTCCGGACCTCTTCAGAATCCTCACCCACGTACCACACTGAGTGGAGAAGCTCTCTTCTGATGTGCAAACTGCTTCTCCTTGTTTCCTTGGCTGTGTTTATCCAGAGGACAGTTGAGTAGAAGGAGCCACACTATCATGAGTGTCGTATCTGTCCACGTATGATCAGCCCCACTCAAACCATAGGGCCTGGGAATTTGGGAGAGAGTGGGGCTTCAGATTCTGAGCCCACACAGACCAGGAGAGGGCTGCCACATCAGACGGGAACAGGCAGCCTGGGCAGAGGAACTGGGCAGAAGCTGTGGGTACAGAAGGTGCGATGGCTGGGGCAGGTGAAGGCCCTCATGCGAGGCTGCCCAGGGCTTACCTGACGCTTTACGTCAGGTATCAACATTAGATCCCAAGATCTGAGTCTGACATGCCACAGCTAATCACGGGCCTCTGACCTGAACCTCATCAGAGTCTGTTGCTGTGCAAACTGTATCTGATAAGACTGACTCACTGACGAGGCCAGGGCCAGGACTGCTGCTGAGGGCCTCTAGAGGGACCACTGTAGGATGTGAAGAAGGCACGAAAGCTGACGAAAGGGCTGGCTACGGCGAAACCCCGGGTTTCATCGGCTCTCAGGCCTATACTATGTCAGCTTCTTTTTTGCTTCTTCCCGTCATCCTCTCGTTGAGTGGTTCACCTCTCCCCTAAGGCTGGACTGCTGTGAGTCAGGGATGTCTGTCTCATGTTGGAGAGTGACTCCTTCATCACATACACGGCAGGGGGAAGCTTCATTAGTCCATCATCACGCCTGTAGTGGTCACTGAGAGCTCTTAGGAAAGAGTGTAGTGCTTGTCCGTTGATTTCCAGGGTTGGATTTTAGGCTTATTACTAACATGGCCCTTAAACACATTCACCTAGCCATGCCATCACTACCTCACCACCCGTGGCTCCCGTGGTCGTGGCCCACCTCCTCCCCGTGGCTCCAGGCAGTCCACGTGGACTTTCTCTTTTCTCTTTCTCCACCCCCATCTCCAAATCCTTTCATACTTTGGAAGACTTACCTCTTTCCTTCTAAGACCAGTCCATATACACCTCTTCCAAGAAGCTATTCCATCCCCTCCCAGAGGAAATTGCCTTTCTCTCTGACTGGTTCCCAGCACAGAGTGCGGCCTCCTCATGGTGCTGATTACAGAGCGCTCTGAGACCAGCATGTAATGAGCACTTACCATGGTACTAGTGTAACTAGGAGTACAATGAGTATTATAACGTTTCTAGTGCTGATTACATTACCCTGGACTATTGACTTCCTGTTTATGTCATTCAATCTTAAGGATTCTATCAGGTGGGTTCTGCTATCAGCTCTACCCACAGATGAGGAATCTGAATTGAGAGAGTAAGTGAGCACTGATATGGTGTAGAAACCCAGATAGTCTTGACTTGTCTGCCCCACCGGCCTGGGAGGCCACAGAATTCAGGAACGTGTGTCTGTAAGTTTCATGATTGCCCCACCAGCACACCTGGCACTTCTGTTTCCATGGGGCACAGTGACTCCACTCCTGAATATGCATAATGTTTATTGTTTTCTTTGACTCAATGTAAGTGGAAAACATGCAAACTTAGGAAAATGCAGTGATCAATGGTTCCAGTGAACACATTTGCTTGTTTAAATGCAAAATAGTCTGTTTTGATTGCTACACATTTTAAATGATACACTGTGCCTTTTGGGCCTGCTTGTAGGGTGTATGGGAATAAACAAAAAAAAAAATCTTTTTTTGTGGGGTTCTTATTTATATAAATAACTTAAGTCATCCCAAATCAGCATGTCAGCTCTATTCTGGTAGATCCACGTGGGCAATTCCATGAAAGAAAAACCACTCCAGATAGTGGGAGTGGTCAAGTCTCAATGGGTGGGGCTCAGGGCACCTCAGGTCCCTACCCTGATCTGGCCCTCACAGAGTGAGAAGGGCGGGAGGCAAAGGAAATATGGAGAGAGATGCTCTAAGGCATGCAGTGACCCAAGTGCCCTGAGATGAGGCCAGGGCAGGACCCTGCTTGCCAGGGTCTACAATGCAGTACTGACTACAAACGTACGCTAGGCAAATAATGGTTAAGATCATTTTGATAGAAGGGCTTACGGGCATATATCAAAGCTCTGCATTCAATAGGTGCTTAATAAATATCACGGTGTCTCGATATTGTACAAATTTCTCTTGAGTTCTAAGTTTATAATCGATGTCTGGTTTTCTCACAACATCTGGGGGTGGGCAAGCAAGGGAGTTCTCGGAACCTGTTTCCTCCTGCAGCCATGGCTCCCTGCCAAGGTCGGGTACAAAAGTGCTATTGTAATTATAATAGCCTGCCTTTATTGAATTCTATCGTGTGCCAGGCACTGTTCTAAACGCATTAGATGGATTATCTCATTTAGACCTCACAGCAACCTCTTCAGATGGATTCTCTTATTTTCTTTTTATAGAGAAGAAAAATGAGGCACAGAGAGGTACCCCCATTGGACCTGTGCGTCTAACGCTTAGGGTTATCATGCCGTGTAACCTGGCTCAGCTCTTCTCAACCCCAGCTGCACGGTAGAATTACTTGAGATTTTAAACAGTACCAAGGACTGGGCATCACCCCCAGAAATTCAGATTTAATTGGCCTGAAGTGGGGCATAGGCATCGATCCTTTTTACAGCTCCCTGGGTGATTCTCACAGCAGCCAGAGCTGTGGACTAACCGAGACCAGGCGCACAGTGAACTCACGCAGAATCTCAATTAAGGCGACTCAACCTTGAAGGCACCGAATGAGGAAATGTGCCGAGTACATTTCAAAGCTAAGTACTTGGTGCACAGAAGAAATTTTCAGTTGAGAAAATATTTTTGCCATTGGATATTTACCCCTTGTGGGTTCACACCACTGACCAGAGCTGCGACTGTGTACAAAGTCTCTCCTAAGCAGGGGCAGGGGTGGAAAGGTGGCCAGGAGACGTGGGGTATTGGCAGTGGTCTGCTACATGGGAGAGGCCTATTTTACCACCAGCAGATGTGCAGAATCGCCAGGGCATGGTGATAATAAAATCAACACTGACTCTTGGTTGGTTTTATTATGGTTAAAATGCGCTCAGCAGGCTCTGGATGGTGGTGCAGTAGTAAAATGGGATGCTCTGTGAGGCTGATCTTCATGGGAAAGTTACAGGTCTGAAGAGTAGACTGGGCATGCGAGGGCTGGCGATCCAGGGCTGGCTGGGACTGCAGGTGGATTGTGGCATCAAGACTTTTTTGAAGGTGCCCTTTCTTACTCATGGAATAAATGACAAATAATAATAAAAAATAATTTCTGCAAACAATAGACCTTTCCCCACCACAGCTGCCAGCTCCTGGGGAGGACCACTCTCATCCTGCTCCCTTAGTAACTATCATTTGATATTTAACTGCTGATGCTTTTGAGTATATTATTAAAATAATAAATTTAAAATATTTATGTATATGTAAATATATACATAAAATGATAACCTATACTTATATATAAATGATACCATATGATGTTTAAATCATACATAAATTATGTATTTATTTATAATTTTATGTATGCACTTATGCTAAATAAATATATGAATAAAGTTATATAATGGAAAATATTTCTCATAAGGCCTTCTGAGAAGATTACCATTTTCTCCACTTACAGATGAAGAACTTGAAACAGAGACTCTAAGTCACTTGCCAGTACTAAGAAGCTAGTATTAAGTAGAAAATCCTTGCTAGGCATTTACTGTGTGACTTTTCTGCATTGTTTCTTCTAACCCTTTCAACAGTCCTATGAAGAGGTACTATAAGTCCTTTTTTTAAAGACCGAAGATACAGGAGAAAGTTAAGAGGAGTCAGTGTCAAAGGATGTAATTCCCCCAGCCTTACCAAACTAGGGAGAGGATGAACAGAACCAGGCCCATGTGGGAGGTGTCTAACACGGTGTTCTTCAGCCTGGACATACTGCCTCTTAGGTCAAATGGTAAAGAGTGGAGTCCAAGTGTATTTTCTCAGTATATGGCCCCCTTCTTCACCCTTCTTCATTGTCCTCTTTGATTTGTCCCATCTTGTCTTCAACTTCCAGATCCCCATCAAAAAAGCACATAGCTCGATATACACCGAATATCGGCAGCTCATGGCAGAAACCGAGAGACTGGAAGATATTACAGCAAAGACAGCAAGTGTTGATACTAGAGACCGTATAGGAGGAGGTGGAAAGTGTGTGTGTGTGGAGGGGGTGAGAGGGAGGGGCTCTGAAACAAACAAACAAACATTGAACAGACTCAGGAATGAAAAATGATCTGTCGAGGATTCCGTGTATGCTAATATTTTTGATCTGTTTGACATGCAATGCATGGATGCTTTGAAAAACCATATTGTATGTTACAAAGAAATAAAATGATTAAGTATAAATAAAAATATATATTAAAACAAAAAGATAAAAAGCATTTACCTCATTGAAATCTCACTTAACCTTGTACCCTGAGCTCTTCCTCCTGGATCAACAGGTCATACGTTGTCTCTTCCACCTGCTCTTCCATCTGCACCTCCTCCTCCTGAGGCACAGATGTGGCAGCAGGCCACATAGAACCAGCATCTGGGTTCTCCTTCCCAAGTGCTTATTTGCTTGCCACAGTCGAGAATCCTGCTAAAAAGGACTACAGTACTGGGACCAGCAGTTAGTGTAATGGCTATGTGGCTGGACTCCCATGTAGTCGACTGCGGTTCTAGACCTGGACCCAGAAGGGAATGGAGGAGAAGGGATTGTGGAGTGGCCATCCTCCCTGGGGGGTGATTTCTCGCTTTCTGTCTCTCTGTCTCTCTCTGTCTTTCTGGCAAAAACCTCTCCCAAAAAAGGATTACAGTACTGAGAAGAAGTTGAATCTGGATTTAGTGACTGTGTGACCTTGGGAAGGTTAGCAAACCTCTCTCCTAGATCCTTTTATCTGTAAAATGGGGGTGATGGTAAGACTGAAGGAAGGTATGGGGTAAATAAATATGATTGAGAAGCAATTATTATTACAGAGGATGCATTTCCTTGCAATAGGATGTATTTATCCTGCCTGTCTTTCTTTCTTGATTGGGTATAATGTGGAAGCCTGGAGCCTTTGCATTTCATCTGTGTTTGGAATTAAAGTTAATATGATCTCTGCTACAGATTGAATTATGTCTCCCCCAAATGTGTATATTGAAGACCTCACTTCAGTGTGACTGTATTGGAAGATAGGGCCTTGAAAGAGGTAAAGAAGGTTAAATGAGGTCATAAGGGTGGGCCCTAAGAGGAAGAGACAGCAGGAGAGCATGGGCATAGAGAAAAGACCTTTTGAGAACATAATAAAAAAAGGTGGCTACCTGCAGCCAAGGACCCCTGAGGGCTCCGGAGAAATAACTGCTGACACTTTGATCTGGGATTTCCAGCCCCAGAATTGTTTGTGAAAACAAATTTGCCTTAAGCTACCCAGTCTGTGCTGTTTTCCTACGGCAGCCCTAGCAAAACTTTGCACCCCAAATCTTACTTAAAAGTGATTGTTTCCAGTGTGTTTCATTTCATCAATGCCCAGCAACAGCATGGATATGAGGAACATTCAAGGCTGGGTGTGACTATCCCCAAAGAAACTCTGATTATTTGATGATAAAAAATGATTACCTTAATTTGCATGCAAAAATTTTATCTTTTTTTTCTTCTTTTTTCCGGAGAGGTTTTTTTTTTGTTTGTTTGTTTGTGGTTTTTTTTTTTTTTTTTTTGCTATAGGGCGTGTGCACTCTCCAGAAAGACAGAGAGAGGCAGAGAGACAGGAAGCGAGAAATCACCCCCCTCCCCCCAGGGGGAATGGCCATGCCACAATCCCTTCTCCTCCTGGGATCTTGGGCACGCACGCACACGCGCCTGGTGTAAGTTTAAGCCACTGGGTCCGGGACTCAAACCGCTGTCGACTACATGGAAGTCCAGCAACATAGCCATTACACTAAACGCTGGTCCCAAGAATTTTATCTTTATGACCCAAATTAAATAAACATCATCTTTCTGGAAGGAAAAAAAAAAAGATTTTCTCTTTGTACTGCACTTCTGCTCTTTTGAGTCTCTTCAGGAGCCTGACCCTTTAAAATGTCTTTGATGTTTGCCCTAATTTTATTTGTGTTATTAAATCTCTCTGCTGGAGGGGGATCTAAGGTGGAAGCTTATGCCACTCTCCCCCTCTTAATTGAACCCAGTTTGAGTGACAGATCAAATGCTCTTAAATTAATAACTATGACAAATTGCCCTCGGATGGTGCAGGTACATAAAAGGAAACACTTCCATTAAACAAATGTTATGTCATCAAGAAACCCATTCTAAGCTCTGCCAGTGATCATCATTATATCATTTTTCTCATCACCGTTAATAACTAGCAAAGTTATAATTGCATATGGAGCATAATTAAAATTTTCTACCCTATAAATGAGTGCCCATGTTTCAGATCGCCCATTAAAAGGCCTGCAAAATTTAGACCATGTTTCTTGAGGTTCAGGTTCTCAGAAGATACGAGAAGGTATGGACAGAGAGATGAGTTGGTTGATAAAAGTCTCAACATGGTGCCATTACTAGTCATTAGATGTGAAAGATGCAATTGGCCTTATACATGATTAATTTCACTTTTTAAAGAATTATTTATTTGATTTTATTTATTATTAGTTTTTAATTTGCTATAGGGCATACATGCTCACCAGAGAGTGTGGGGGTGGGGGAGTGAGAAAGTAAGTCGCCAAGCACAGGACTCACACCCCAGTGAGCCATGTGAGAGCTCAGCACCTTAAGCACCGTGGCACCTGGTGGCCCATTAATTCCAGTATTTATTTATTTTAGAGAGATTTTTTTCTATAGGGCACATGTGCTTGCTGGAGAGACAGAAAATGAGAAATCACTCTCCAGGGGGGACGGCCATGCTGCAATGCCTTCTCCTAGATTTTCCTCTTGGGATTTTGGGCACACGCATGCACTCACTCCTGGTGTGAAATTCAAGCCACTGTGTCCAGAACTTGAACTGTGGTCTGCCATCTGGGAGTCCAGCGACGTAACCATTATGCCATCTGTTGGTCCCCTAATTCCAGTATTTTAAGCTGACTTTAATTTTACATATTTGTATCTCCTACATAGAAGATAATTTAAATAAGAAAAATCGCCTGTGTCCTATGTAAGTCAGCCTTTTACCCAGGGAGTGAGCCAGCGTTCTCAGTGGATCAGCTCATTCCATTTCCCGGCTTGTTCCTACCACTCTGTGCAGACTGTGCTTGGACTGGGTGTGTGATCGCCACGCCGTCTCTTCTTCCTGGGCCCTCACACATGACCTCTTCTGGTCTCCTTCAACTAGATGGGGCCATGTGACTTGCTTTTGCCAATGTCCATGAACAGGAGCCATGTTTGTCACTAGACATGGGGGCAGTTAATTGCAGATACGCCTTCACTTGTTCCATCTGCTTTCCAGAAAAGGAGGATGCCAAGGACGAGGTACAAGGAAGAGGTGAAACCACTAGATGGAAGAATCCTGGATCCCTAAACCACTATGTGGGGCAGAGACCCCTTTCCACGCCGGCTGACCGTAATATGAGTGAACAATGAGCTTATATTAGTTTCAGCCACTAAAATTCCAGGATTATTCTATAGCACTTAGCCAACCCTTACACACACATTAGATTGTCAGAAAAGTCATGCCGTATTTTTTTCTATCCAAAATGTGTCTTGACTTTTCCAACAACCCTATATTTTACTTAATTTCACAGGTAGTTATACTTTTTTATTCTACTTGATTTTATATACAAATAGTGCATAGATTGCTCTTACGCTTTCTTTTAAGGGAATATCCTTATGCTTGTAGCATATTGTGTTTACAATTTTTTTCTTTTTGGAGAGATTTGTGCTGTAGGGTGCATGTGCTCTCCAGAAGGTCAGAGAGACAGAAAGTGAGAACTCACCCCCACGGGGGGATGGCCATGAACTGCAGCCGACTGTGTGGGAGTCCAGTGGTGTACACATTACTGTCTGCTGGTCCCATCTTTTTTCTTTTCTTTTCTTCTTTCTACAGTCGTGATCGAGGTTCTATTCTCTTTAGCCATTAGGAGAGTGTACAAAGTGGCCTTCCAAAAGTTCATGGAAAATGAATTATTAAGAAAACTATGTAGGGAACCAGCAGTTAGCGTAATGGCTATGTCGCTGGACTCCCACGTAGTCGACTGCGGTTCGCGTCTCGGACCGGGTGGCTTACAACTAACGCCGGGCGCGTGTGCGTGCGTGCCCAGGATCCCGAGAGGAGAATGGAGGAGAAGGGATTGTGGCGTGGTCATCCCCCCGGGGGGTGATTTCTCGCTTTCTGTCTCTATGTCTCTCTCTGTCTGTCGGGCGAGCGCACGCGCCCTATAGCGAAAAAACCTCTCCAAAAAAAAAAAAAAAAAAAAAAAGAAAACTATGTACAAGTTTAAAAATTATTTTACATCAAAATAAATGTACTTTAATTCAATTTTTCCCTAACCTTTTGAGGTCCCCTTATAATAAGAGTTATAATTAATCTTTTTAAAACAGAAAAAAAAAAGTCCTTTTAAAATTTGCTTGATGTTAAATGGTTCTTAAGGGCTAGTCTTCTGGTATAGTGTTTAAGGAACTTGGATCCTACATAGCCAAATGCAGTTCAAATCCTGGCCCTGAGAGCTTGAAAAACAGCCCTAAGGTACATGCATGTATGCCCTGAATGATGACAGGATAGAGAAATGGAGAAGGGATTATGGTGTAACCACATCCCATTGGGAAAAACAATATTATCTCCTCTCTCTCTGGTGATGGTACATGCCCTCTGACAATGCAAGAAATGTTTAAAAAGATACTACTTTATAGCTAACATTGTAATAGTACTGTATATAATAAATACATCATATTTAACCTCACTATATAAATATAAAAAGACACATATTTGTGCTTTTAAGCTAACTAGTCAACTCTATATTTCAATATGTATTTATTTACTACTAATATCTCCTTCTATATGGGAAATTTAATCGTGGTCATTGGTACGCACACAACTCTTCAGTTTAATCGATGACACAACTAAAAGGTGAAGTGATTACTGAGAGGCGGCAATGCTAAAATAATGACTTGAGTTATTATAGATTACAGATCTTATAAGTTAAATACAGGGACTTTTCTATTACAGCAAAACCTCCATATTTATGAAATATGGTATGTCACTGTGGTCATTATGACTATCATCTTGGAAGAATGATTGTGATATAAATAAAACATGCTTCTTACCCTAGATCATTCCTGTCACTTAATAACAGGTGAGTTCAGTAAAGGCTTCCGGGCACTCAGTGGAAGCACAGCTATCACGGTCTAGCTCACCAGGGCCCTGGATAGAGCAAAGCAGGGCAATGAATCCCACAATTTAACTTCCTAAGCTCTGTCTGCATGACTTAGGGATGAGTGAATTTTAGGTGCCTGACAGAGTACAAATGATTGAATGACTGAGTGTTAGAAATAGCAGAAAGAGGGCAGAAGCATACAATATCTGAGCAGTTATGGACTGACCTGAGCAGAGTTTACATAATGGAGACACACACAAAAAAAGACTGGAAAGGCAAGTTAGAGCTGGTGTAATTCAACAAACAAGTACCGATTTTCAAGAATGCACCAGGCACTGCCCTAGTTACTGGGTTAAAGAGGAGAAAATCAGTTAAGGTTCTGTTTAAGCTTCTAATCAAATAAGGGGGCCCATAGTTAGTGAAGGCCAGAGGCTTTGAAACTAGCCTTAGTTTTGAGACTCACCTCTGAATCTTGACAGCTTGGGCCAGCTACAAAATTCCTCGGTGTAATTTTCCTTATCTGTAAATTCAGGATTTGTCAAGAAGCTAGCCTAGGATTTTAACTGGTGCAGTGTGCCCACTAAAATGCTGATTACTATTTCTAAAGTATCATTCACTGAGGAGACCAACTGTCAAAACAGTTATGATACATTGTAATTAATTTTGACTCTAGAAACACAAAGGAGATGCTGCGTGGTTAGCAAAGGTACCTGGGGATATAGTTAGGCTGAAAATATACTTCCTATATTTTGGTTGACCATGGTGATTCTTGATCAATGAATTTTAGCAAACATGATGCAAGCGGAGGTTTAAACTGCACTTGCAGAATTGCGCATGCGGCTTCTGCCCTTCTGCTAAACCATGAGAAGAACGCGTCCTGCTAACCTAATTTTCCCAAAGGGAATATAAGGAATATGTAAACACATGGAGCTGACCCAGGTCCTCATCTGGAGCTTGGAGCGGAGTTACTCTCTAAACCCAGCTCAGATCAGCCCACTCTCAAACTTCTAAGCTGGAAATAAAAGCTCTTCACTGTATGCCAGTTAGATCTGGAGGTTGCCTTTCCACAGCAATGTTTGATTGATATTGTGATTATGTTCCAGGATGACCTTTTAGAAGTAGTTGGTAAACATGAAGAAGAAATAGGAATTTACTGGGAGGCAAAAATGACGTAAGGATATTTCAGAAGAAAGAATGATAACGAATAAAAATGACAAGGGATGAAACGCCATAATTCAGCATTTCAGGATTTGAGCCCCAATTAAAGTAGACAGAGTTAATGAAGGGATTATGGAAGAAGAGACAATGGACGTAGACTAAAGCAGGTATCTTAAGATGGTATTTTATATACTCTACAAAAAATGTAAAAATTACTTGGGGAATTAACTAACTTAAATTATATATTAGCTGGGTGCTTCATTTCTCTGGGTTGTGGTTTTCCAGGTTTTTTTTTTTTTTTTTTTTAAGGGGTACAGATTAAATAAATCCTAAGGCCCCTTACAGTTATAACAGCTCATGATTTTATGACAAACTAGTAGCCTTAAATCCTGTGAAAATATCCACTGAATCTTTCCTTTTTTGCTGGGTTTTTCAAAGGCAACTCAATATATCCTATGGTATCTGAGGGAGCATTTCATTACTGAAAAGTTGCATCTCAGCTGGCACATACCAAAAACCCTGAGGGACATTTGAGTTGAAAGGGTGTTTAATCCAATGACATCCTTTTCTGGGGTTGACTGACATAGAATCACAATATCTCTCAAGTTTATGTGGGAACAATAGCTAATCAGATCATTGTATGACGTCTTTTGCGAGGGTTTTAAATGATCACCTGATGCACTATAAATCTAACTGGATTTACACTGCAGGAGCGGAAGCTTTTCTGAGTTTATGGCCATAGATAACCTACTCTCATTCAGGTTCTTGGGGCAGGATTCTGTAAATCACTGAATTGAATAATTGTTCCCTGAATAGTAAAGTAAACTCATTAGGAACCCATGAGAAATTAACTCTCATTCTGAAGAGGAGATGAATTAGCCAATTTCCTAGATACTTCCAAAGATAATGGGCACCCTGTCAGTCAGCAGCTATTAAGTGTTTTTTTTTTTTTTTTTTTTCTTTTTTGTTAAAGGTACACTTGTACAAGGCAAAACACAATAAGGACCTTTTTTTATTTTCAGAGTTTCAAAGGAAAAAAGAATTCTTTGTTTAATCACAAGGAAATGTTAGTCTAAAAACAAATTGGGGGGAGGGGAGATTATGTCCCTATCTCTTAGCACTAGTAACGGACAAGAGTGATGCGTCATCTTTTATTTGCAAAATACTTGTACCTTGCAGTCTAGTTATTTGTACATAATCACTAACATATCCTCATAAACATATGTACCAGTATGCATGATGGGTTTAAAAAAATACCCACACAAATATAACTGATAAAATAAAACTCACAGTGTTTCAAAATCGAAAAGCATGCATGTCGGCGAAGGGTCTAGTGAAGACAATATTAATGGTGCATTGACAATCCTGTCTTTCTCTATAACCAGAGA
Source organism: Tupaia tana (assembly GCA_026018925.1). Classification (NCBI taxonomy): domain Eukaryota; kingdom Metazoa; phylum Chordata; class Mammalia; order Scandentia; family Tupaiidae; genus Tupaia; species Tupaia tana. Next base: position 151,140,918 of record JAKSZU010000003.1, read on the forward strand.
TCTGTCTGCGTATGTCAACTTCAGGATCTTTGCAGGATTGCTCTGAACTGGATAGTCGAGAGATGAAACTGAAAACCAAATTGTAGTGTCAAGTATACTTTTGTAATATTCTAGTTCTCATTTGAATTCTTAGTAACTTTTAAAAAAGAATTATTGATTTAATTTTATTTTCTACTGTATATGTAATATAAATAATATATAAATTTGCTACAGGGCATATGCACTCACCAGAGAGAGAGAGTGAGAAAGGAAGTCGCCAGATCCAGGACTTGAACTGCAGTCAGCCACGTGGGAGTCCAGCACCCCAACCACCATGCCACCTGCTGGACTCCCCAATAACTTTTAATAGCTAATTTATAAGGTTAACATTGCAAACATGAATCAACTCTAGTATTGCCTAGCATTCACTTCAGAACTGAGCAGTCTGCAACCCGGGAGAAGGATGCCATGAGTTCTATTGCAGACTGACTGCCTGATGTGTCTAACGCAGTACTGTGTTTTTCATGTTTTATGTTTTTAGTATTCTGTGTGAGATTATGCTTCAGTGTGAAGTGGATCTAACTCCTTCAATGGATCAGTAAATGCAGAAATTGGGAGTTTGGGACCCTCAATCATATGGATACATTTTCCTTCATTTTTTGACAGCTTTATTGAGGTATAATTAATAATACAAACAGCTTTACATATTTAATGGGTGTAATTAGATGAGTTTGAACATATGTAAATACCTATGATCCTATCACTGTAATCAAGGTAATAAGCATACCCATCATCATCCACAGTTTCTGTGTGTGTGTGTGTGTGTGTGTATGGCAAGAACACAACATCACATCTATCCTCTAACAAATTTTACATATACACAATACTGTACGTTAACTATGAGCACGGTAATGACCACAACTTCTTCATCTACCATAACCAAAACTGTGTGCCCATTGGACAACTCTCCACTAACGCCCTCATCTGAGACAGAGGGAGAAAGAGACTATTATCAACTGCTCCCTAAATGTCAGGATCTCTGCTTGGATTTTATATATGCTATTGTGTTTACTTTTTTGGGGGAGAGATTTTTGGTATAGGATTTGTATGCTCACCAGAGAGACAGAAAGTGAGAAATAACCTCCCAGGGAGGATGGCCACACTGTAATCCCTTCTCCTCCATTCTCCTCTCAGGATTCTGGGCATGCATGCACACGCACTCAGCGTGAGTTTAAGCTGCCAGGTCCAGGACTCAAACCAACCGTGGTTGACTACGTGGGAGTCCAGCAACACAACCATGTACCATCTGCTGGTCCTGTATTGTGTTTAATTTTCTGTTTACTAGACATTTCTTTTATCTAAACATTTTACTTATTTTATTTATGATAAGAGTGCATTCATGTGAATGAGAGATCTAAAGAGACAGAGAGAGAGGCACCCTCTACAGGGTTTTATCAGCCACGATCGCCATCTGTCAGTCCTCCCGCTCTCAAAACCATGGGCACGTACCACGTACCTGTCATGTTTCAGACCAACCCAGGGTTCTGAACCTGCAGCTGGCCGTGTGTCTTTTAGCATTGTCTTTTAGTTTGCTGCTGACTGTGCCACCCCGCTGGCCCCAGTATCTATTATTTATCCTGACTTATAGATTAGTAAGCAGGAGCTCAGGAAGTTCATTCTTTTGCTCAAATTTATACAACTAGTAAATAGTGGAGCTAAGATTAGAATCAGTATCTTTTAATTTTGAAAGTCTGTTCTTTTCACATTATTGTCTCCCAGAAAGGTTACAGACATCCTTCCCCAATATTTAAGACACATACTTCCCAACGCTGTTGCCATCAGGGTGATCGATTTGCCCATAACCTGGCCCAGGGTCTGGGGATCACAGCAAGCATGAACTGCAAAGCAACGATGAATAGCTCACATTAAGGTTTAGCACATGATGTGAATGTCTTGAGAGCCTTTTCCAAAAACAGTTTACTAATTCCAGCTTTTTCCCTGACAACACAAAGAAGAAAAGTGTTTTTCCTGTCTTTATTATTATTATTTTTTTAATCAAAGGAATGGAGAACTTGTTAAGTGTCATCAACTAATCCTTTGAAAAGAGCAAAGAGAGGAGGAACATTTAGCTTCCTGGGGTTATGATGAAATTTCAAAGCCAGCAATATCATATTTTATTTTCCCTAACCCCAGAGGTCTAGCCCACCCAGGAAAGGAACCAGAGAATTCTGATGTTTTTGAGAGCAGGCTATCAAAGAACAGGCAATGAATAAGTCATAAAAGTGGAGAGAGTCTTTAGCCACTTTCCTTTGGAGTACAATGCTCCAGAGGCTCCTCCATAGTGCAGACAGGTGAAATCAATATCGCACTCCTAGGAGCATAGCACCAGGAGCCCTGCCAGGTCATTTATGTGCATAAGTGTCTATAATTACACACTATCATCCATATTCATACACATGCTCCTAATTTTAGGGAACAGTGAAGTGAATAAATTGATTAGTAATTTGATTGTATCTGATTCCGCTGGCTCTCCTAATTTCTTATAAAGGTCCTAGAGTAAGTTTCCACCAATAGAGAATTCAGTCAGATACCTTAGGAAGAAGTAGATTGACTGATGGAGTGATTAAGCCATTCATTTATTCAAACATTTCATTCATTAATTCAATAATTATGCCCTACTCTGCTTAGACACTGTGGTAGGTACAGAAGACACCCAGTCTGGCATTCGGGCCTGACACTTCTATTCTTGTGAGGAGGAAAGTAATGCAGGCATTGACTACAGGATCAATATGGCCAAACTCTACAGGCTACCGACTGCTGGTAAGAGGCGGGAGTTTCAGAATGGTTCCCCCAAGATAGAGAAAACTGAGCTGTTTTGTAAAGGTGGGTTAGGAGTTACCTGGATGATGAAGCATGGAAAGCAATCTAGGTGAAGAGCTCTGTTTTTTTTTTTTTTTTTTTTTTTTTTTTCCAGTAATTTTGTACCATTTGAAGGAAATGGGGAGAAGAGTCAAAAAGAGGCCCCAGTTTCCAGGAGGAATCAGATGGTGAATTGTCTTTTATGATAAGTTAAGGGGTTGAAGCTTATCTTAAAATCTATGACGAGGCCTAGAAGGATTGTAAGCCTAGAGATGACACACAGGTTTTTGTCTCATAAGGTCTAGTTAGGCAGGACCAGCAGATGGTGTAATGGTTACATCACTGTGCTCCCACATGACCAACCACAGATCGAGTCCCAGACCTGGAGGAAGGCTTGATCTTCCTTAGCTCATCCTGGTTGCCCATGACAATCCCCTGCAGAGGGGCTCATGAAGTCCCTAAGCTGAAGCAAACCCATCCAAGCCTAGGTTAGCAACATCTTGTGGCTGTAGCTAGTTGTGTCTACACAAAGTCTCGTCTTGAATACACTGTGCCCACTGACCACAGGCATGGAGGTGAGGAGGCAGCAGGCTCCAATGTTGCTGATGTAGCAGGTCTTAACAAGCACTGAATCTGCCTCACCATTCTTTAGTGGATGTGTGTGCATGTGTGTCCAAAATTACAAGAGGATCATGGAGAAGGGATTGCGGCATGGCCATCCCTTTTGGGGCATGGTTTTTCACTTTTGCAGTGTGGTCATTCCCCTTGCAGGGGGGTGATTTCTTACTTTCCTTCTCACTGTCTCTGTCTCTCTCCAGCAAGTACACACACCCTGAAGCAAAAACCTCTTAAAAAGAATAAAAGGCAAGTTAGGCTTCTTTATAATGGGTGGGTTGAGTTTTGCACAGACTTTGGGTGGGTATTTGCATTAGGAAGCTATTAGAGGGATTCACACCAGGAATGCTACAGCTCAGAGCTTAATTGATAATAATAGACTTTGAAGAGGAGGTACTGTTTTGATGGATAAGAGGCAGGTAAAAATTGAACCACTCAGGGACATTATGATACATGAGGAGGAATATACAGGCAAATGAGGTTCCATTTAGGCATCTGGAAGGCTGGGACACTCTTTATGAGGAGAGCACAGTGACAAGAACAGTTATAGGGAGGAGTGTATATCAGATTAGTTTGAGGACATGAAGAGTTTAAGAAGAAAAATCACAGAATTTGTGCAGAGCTGAGACTCAGCCCAACTATCAAGTGAGCAATAATTAGCACACAAGATATCATTAATTTTTCATTCCGGGTAAGACTTTTATTCAGTCTTCTGTTTCTTTGGACATGGCTTTGTCTCTACTTGAAATATCTCATCCTCCTCACTTTCCTTCCTTTCCAAATGAACTTATGCTTCTCTTTTGAAGAGCATCTCAGTGGGGCTCTCTCTGTGAAGGGTGCTATCCTTTCATGGCTCACTGCACTCCCATCCTCACTGCCCATGAAGAGCTAAGTCCTACCTATCGTTTTGTCCTCATCACACTAAATTGTCACATGTATACAGTTGTCTTTCCTGGCATAGTTTTTTTTTTCTTTTCTTTTTCTTTCTTTCTTTCTTTCTTTCTTTCTTTCTTTCTTTCTTTCTTTCTTTCTTTTTTTTTTTTTTTTCTTATTTTAGGTTTTTGCCATAGGGCATGTGTGCTTGCTGCAAAAAGACAGAGAGAGACAGTGAGAGGGAAAGTAAGACTCAGGGGGGGATGGCCTTGACGTAATCCCTTCTGCTCTATACTCCTCCTGAGATTTTAGGCATGTGTGCACACACACACCCAATATGATTTTCAATCCACCAGATCCAGGGCTTGAACCATGGTGTACCATGTGGGAGTGCAGCACCTTCACCACCACACCATGTGCTGGCCCCTTCTCCTGGCATCTTAAGAGCATTCCAAGGGTAGGGAAAGTCCATATCTTATTCGTGGTTGTACCCTCAGCATCCAAGGACACCCTGTAACTATTTCCTGTGTTGTGCTCTTTCTCAGTCAGCTCTCCTCTTTCCTTGTACCCTCTCCTTACCTGGCATTCCATTTTCACATAAGATAGGTTGATAGCTTCCCAAGGGAGGTGAGAGGAATTACATCGTGATGTTGCTCATCTCCCTGGTGACTCTACATCTGGGAAATAGTGGAGTAGGTAGCAAAGAGCGTAAGCTTGTTTCTGACAGAGAGTGGGAGAGAATGTTAAGAGAAATTGTAGAGCAGAAAATACCATTGTGCTAGTTCAGCATAATCCACTCTCTCTGCTGCCTCCACTTTTCTGGTGCTCTGTGCTTGGCAGGCACACCTACTGACAGAGCCCTCGGGAGCTGAGGGAGCCTGAGGGCTCATGGTTGCCATTCAAAGCATCTCTCTTGCTCTCTTTGCACCTGGCCTGAGGAAACACACACTCGATATCTGTGTCTTACAGCTCAGGTGGTAGGCTTCCCCTTGTAGAAGTGTGACTTGGAACCTCAGTGAATTTCTAGCTGAGGGCCTCAGTTTTCCTCAGCTCATCCTGGCTGCCCGTGAAGATCCCCTGCAGAGGGGCTTATGAAGTTCCTAAATCAAAGCACACCCATCCAAGCCTAGGTTAGCAACACCTTGCGGCTGCAGCTGGTTGTGCCTACACAAAGTTTAGTCTTGAATACACTGTACCTACTGACCACAGGCGTGGAGGTGGGAAGGCCAGGCTGCAGGTAGCAGGCTCCAATGCTGCTGATGTAGCAGGTCTTACACAGGCAATGTCTGTCTCACCATTCTTCAAGTTGGGATTAAAGCTTTGGGTAGGGTTACAACATGAAGCAGCTCTGTCTGCTAGTTTCCTGTTAAGAACCTGTGATCCTGGGGCTTCAGTTTTGACTCCATCGTCCTCGACTCTATGAAATAACCTTATTTCTTCTTTTTTTGTGATGACTGTTTTGATGTGTTTTCTACCCTTCTGCTTTTGCCTGGATACTCCTTAGACTCTTAGATGCTTTGAGACAATAAATACTCCAATGCTCTTGGAATTCTAATCTTGACTTCAACATGACCTCCTGCCTCCTGCTTCTAAATTGTCTCACCTTCTTCCAACCACACCCTGGACAGAGCTGTTTGTGAAGCTCTGTCAGTTCACACAGGCTTCTGTTTGCACTAAAATGGGATCTCTTTGCTACTGCACACACCTCTACCAGGCAGAACAGCAAATGTCAACAATGGACTCTTTTCTTCAGCTATCCACCAGCCACCATTTGTTGCTGATTCATTTATTACCCTGGAAATTGTGAAATGAAGGCACAAAGAGAGCAGAGGGATTTGTTCTGGAAGGAACACAGGAAAGCAGGGTATGCTATTTCCTCCTTTTTGAGCCACGCTGGGAAGAAGATAGGGGCACTTAGCTTAGGGGAGAAATAGAGAATACCCAAATGACAGGCGTAGGCTGTGGAATTGCTGTGCCAATATGCAGGAGCCCAGACTTTGGGAAGAGGAGGTGCGCAAAGGCAGAGGGAACTAGAGAAGTCAACAGAGACAACATAGGGAGAAGATATTCAGAGGAACAGACTGAGGGATTAACTTTGCTTAAGCAGCATTGGCCAGGTCCATGCTGAGAATTCAAGCAGCATAGACACTCAGAACTTCAGAGCTGCGAGCTTATGAGCTCATGTTAGAGAAACGCACCGGGAAAAGAGGGCAACCGAAAGAAGTCAGTAAGCAGGGATGAGGGCAGACAGTGGCGGGGTAGTGCTCCCCCAAAGAGACAATTGACAGCAGGCAGGAAGTTGGCCCAGTGTTGCGCAATCTTCACATGTTTTAAGAAAAGTCAGAAGTCCAGATTTTATGTGAGTTTTCAGGACTTCTAAATGCTGCCAAATAATTAAAATTGTTCTCAAGTATAGCAAAATCAGAACACACAGGCTGGATGTACCCTCCAGTCTGAATGGGTCTTATATTTTTAAGGTAATGCTAGCTAAAGCTCAGGGAATAAAAGATCTCTCTAAGGCACAATAATTAATTTGTAGAAGAGGAAATACTCAACTGCTCAGTACACTGTCTTCTCTTTCCACCTCTCTCTAATCCAATGCCCTGTAGTAGAGCAGGGAACTTCTCCTCTTTTCAGCCAAAGGTGAGGGAAAGGGCCAAATACCCTCTGTTTCCCCTTTAGATTTTATTGGCTTGGCTCCACCCCTGCAAGTTTGGATCCTTGTTTAGTGCAACGACTGTGGAAAGAAATCTAGGTTGCATTCTAACCTAGGATAAGCCTCAAATCTGTGGTCTAGAACGTTCTCTTCTCCTCTTTCCACCTCATTCTCTTCATAGATAAAACGAGATTGTCACCTTAGGTACCTTCTATGCTCCCTTACAGATCTAGGCACAGTGAACCCAAGTTTGCTTTAAATATCTAAGTCTTCATTTCATCACGGTTCACTGTGACTTCTGTCTATGCCATTCCCCATGACTCTGCACCCCAGCTCCGCACACTCATGTCTTCAGTTCCTGGTGTCTTCATACTGCTCCTCAACACTTGTAACTCCATCCGCATGTAACTCTGGAATTGACTCTCTATTACCTACTTTACTCTCTATTACCTACCTTCTTATCATCAAAGCTCACCTACCCACACAGAGAAATAACATGACTAAATAGTGAAAAATGGGTAAATATGTTTTCCTTTATTTTCTGAGAGATTTTTTGCTATAGGGTATGTGTGTTCACCAGAGAGACAGAGAGAGACACAGAGAAACAGAAAGCAAGAAATCACCCCCCCCGGGGGGGATGGCCATGCCACAATCCTATCTCCTCCATTCTCCCCTCTCCTCCATTCTCCCCTCAGAATTTTGGGCACACAGACACATGCACCCAGTGTGAGTTTCAGGACTTGAACCAAGGTCGACCATGTGGGAGTCCAGTGACATAACCATTATACCATCTGCTGGTCCCAATACGTTTTTCAATATATGAAGATTAAACTAAAAATCTTTGAAAAAGCATTAAAACTGATCAGAGAATTAAGTAAAATTATCAGTACAGAAAATAAATATTCAGTGGTCTGTAATTTTCCTTTTGACCAGCCACAACCAGTTAGAACAGTTAGAAACACACACCTCTCCTAAAAATGACTTTAAAAAGAAATTTATAGGACCTATGTAAGGGAAACTGCAAACCTTTACCACAGCACATAAAAGAAGACAAATGCTCATGCCAGAGAAAACATATTGTAACAGATGTCCCCCAAGTTAATCCATAAATTCAGCAGATTACTCTCAATTCAGTATATTAATAGAATACTCGCAAAAATCTTGATCTCATTTTGGTTGTGGTGTAGGGGACATTATAAAATGATTCTCAGTTTGATTTGGAGGAACATAGTACTCTCTTCTAAATATGTTCAGCATTAAATCACTCCTTCCCACCTCCCTTGGTGCGAACCATTGGCATTCCTCAAGTGGATCATTATGATGGTTTTATAACAAGCTTGTGCTCCAATCCTTTTCCCCTTCTGTCTGTTACAATGCAGCTTCCAGTGCAGTCTGTTAAAATGTAAGTCAGATCATGCTATCTTCCTGATCAAATCTTTCAATGGTTTTCTGCCTTCTTTAGAAAGTAAAACCAAAATTTTCCCAGTGACCTGCAGTGACCTATGTGATCTGCCCTCTGGTTTGGGACTTTTTCATCTACTCCTCCATTGACTTGGTCCAGGAACACTGTATATTCCAGCCTTGGGGCCTTGGCACTTGTTTTTGCTACCTGAAACGCTTTCCTTCCAAATATCCTCATGATTCGCTCTCACATCCTTCAGTGTTTACTACAAATATCTGTTATCTGTGAGATCTTTCCTATCTGTTCTATGTAATATTCCAACCTTCATTCTTCAGACACTGATCACTGTTTTACTTTGTAATAATTTTTATGCAATCAGCATACTGCAATATATATCTTATGTTTTTAGGCACATTGAGGGCGGTTTTGTCAGTGTTGTTTACCACTGAATTCTCAGTGCATGTGTTTGGCTGATAATAGGCACGTAAAGATTTGTTGGATGAGTAGTAAGAGGAAACATGATACGAGACATCAAAACTTATATTAAAATGAAAAGGGCATGGGATAAGTGGAATAAGAATATAAAATTCCAGAAAAGATATATTTTAAAAAGAAGCTTAGAACATACTAAAAGGGACCATTTCTTATGTGTAGTCAGTGTAATCAGATATCTCATTCTAATCAATGGAAGTAGGAGAACTACCTAGGAAAAATGATTGATGAGTATTCTACAATGCAAATACATCACAATAAGTGACAAGTTATACCATAATAAAGGTCCAGGACCAGAATTGCCAATGAAACGAGATGGCTTCATTTGCAAATTCTACTAAGCATTTGAAAAAGAATCACTAACAGGGCCAGAAGGTGACGTGGTGGTTAAGGTGCTGGTCTCCCACATGGCTGACTGCAGTTTGAATCCTGGATGTGGTGGCTTGAAAATCATGCTGAGTGTATGTGCACATGTGCTCAAAATCTCAAGAGAAGAATGAAAGAGAAGGAATTGTGGCTTGGCCATTCCCCCCAGGGAGGGAGGTAATTTCCCATTTCCCTCTTACTGTCTTTCTCTGTCTCTCTGGTGAGCACACATGTCCTGTGGCAAAAACCTTAAAAAAAGAAAGATAGAGGCCATTCTCCCCAGACCCTACACAGAGCAGCAGCCAGTGAGAACAACTGAGACTGGAGATTGATGGGGAAACTCCATCACCTCCTGACTGTGCCAGGTGCTCAGATGCTCCCACTTCAGCTTCCCCCCTCTGCCATTAGCCCCAGACCCTGCATAGAGTAGCACCCAGTGAGAACAACTGAGGCAGGAGACCACTTTAGAACTCTAGCTGCCTTTAGCCTCTCAAGAATATTTTCACATTTCATAGCTTTCTGAATTACACAGCAACCCCTATTTTCTTTCTTAGTTGAAACCATGCAGCGCAACCCCAGATGTTTCTGTTCTCGAGAAACTGTGAGGCCATTGCAGCCTGGTGACAATGGTGCAGGTTGCAGGGTGAGCATCAGAGAGACAGAGCTGCAGAGAGATCGTGGATCACCTTCTCCCACACACCTTTGAGCTCTCATAGTTAACTCCAAGAAGTTAGGAAGAAACATATAATTTATCACATGATCAGAAACCAGTGCAGGGGCGCAAGAAATATGAGAAACCAAGAAAATATCTCTCCCTGAAGGGAAAAGAACAATTCCTCATCATTTACAGACAGTACAATAGAGCTCATAGAAATATCAGATAAAGAATTCAGAATATTTGCAGTGACAAAACTAAATAAGATGCAAATGAAAAGAGACAAGGAACTCCAGGACATGAGGATGTCCTTCCATGACTTGAAAGAAGAAATAGACACCATAAAAAAGAACCAAATGGAACTATTAGAGATGAAGGCTATAATACAGGAAATCAAAACCTCCCTCAAAAGAATTAAAAGCAGATTAGATCATGCAGATTGAATCTTACATGTAGAAGACAAAATCTCTGACCTATAAAAAAATCACCAAAGAGACTGAGAAAATAACCAAAAAAATGAGGATTAATATATGAGAAATGCTAGATATCATCCAATGTCCAAACATCCAAATAATTGGAGATATAGATTAAAAGCACAATGAGATACCACCTAGCCCCACTCAGAATAGCTAAGACTAAAAAACAAAAAATGTTAAGTGCTGCTGGTGGGGCTGTGGTGAAAGGGGAACTCTCCCACACTGCTGGTGGGAATGTAAATTGGTCCAGCCACCGTGGAGAAAAATATGGATCCTCGAAGATCCAGTGAATATTCTCAAAGATCTACAGATATAACTACCATATGATCCAGCAATTCCACTCTTGGGTATCTACCCAAAGAATAGGAGAACACTTAATTGGAAAGTGCTTATGTATCAATGTTTATTGCAGTATTATTCAGAATTGCTAAGACATGGAATCAACTCAAATGTCAATGAACAAAATGGATAGGGAAAGTGTGGCACACTCTATGGAATACTACACACAGCCATAATAAAGAAAACCAATAAGACCCTGGCACCTGATAGAAAGTGGATGAATATGGAAGGTTTACTGCTGAGTGAAGCAAGCCAGACTATGAAAGAAAGACATTGTATGCCTCCACTTAACATATATTGACTGTTCATATTCTATGACAGGAACTATAAGATTAGAAGATATAAAAGCATGCAAAATGGTTATGGATACTGGAGACAGTGGGAAGAGGGTGGGAGAAGGGGATGGGAGAAGGGGAGTGTTTGGAAAGGAATTAAGGAGAAAAATAAATAAGACATTTATGGGACACAGAAATGGGTGATTATCTGTTGATGATATGCATAATATCTTCAAAGGAACTTGGGTGAAGTGTATTCATGTTAGGTAAGTTCACTTTACAAACTGTAGTGATGTATAGTGATTGAAGGTATAAAACAAATTAAAATTTAAAAAAGTAAAAGAAAGTAAAAGAATTAATACCAATTTTTAAGATAAACTTTTAAAAAAATATGAGGCATGAACACTTCTCAACTCATTATATGATACTAGTCTTACTCTGATACAAAAATTAAGGGGATTTCAAGAAAATAAAACTACAGGGCAATATCTCATGAATATACTCACGAAAATTCTCAGCAAAATACTAAACAACAGAATATAGAAATTGACAAACAGGATATAAGCCATGGCTATATGAGATTTATTATATTTTTAGAATCTAAGGTGTTTAATATGCAAAAATCAAAAAATGTAATAAGACTTTTGAATAGATTTAAAGGACAAAACCAGTAGACATCTTAATAAACACAGAAAAGACTTTAGCCAAATCCAGTACATCTATATACATATATTAGAGTGTGTGTGTGTGTGTGTGTGTGTGTATGTATGAATGTATTGGATTTGGATAAAGTCTATATATGTATACACACATATTTTTATCCATTGACAAACACTTAGGTTGTTTCTGGGTCTTGGCTATTATGATCATTAATTTTTTTAAAATTTTATTATGGGGTGTGTATACTTGCTGGAGATAGAGAGATAGTGTATGAGAAAGCATCTCCCAGGGAGGATGGCCATGTTACAATTCCTTCTCCTCCATTCTCGTTGCAGGATTTTGGACACACACAAGCACATGTCCAGCATGTTCTTTAAGCTGGTGGGCTGGTACTTGAACTGAGCTGTTGGCCAGGTGGTATCCATCCATGCCACTAGCTAGTCCATGATTATCGAGTTTTGACTAAGATGCCAAAACTATTGTGCGAAAGGATATTCTTTTCAACAAATGGTGCTGGGACAACTAAACATTTACATGAAAAAGTGTAAAGTTTACCTCTTCCTACGTCATAGACAAAAATTTACTCAACTGCATTAAAGATCTAAATGTGAGGGCTAAAATTTTAAAACTCTTAGGAGAATACATTTTCATAGCCTTGGGTGTGGTAAAGAATTTTTGCATGACACTAAAAGCACAAAAGACGAAAGAAAAAAAATAGGTAAATTGGATTTTTTCAAAATTACAAGCTTTTATGCTTCGAAGGATACCATGAATAGAGTGAAGCACAATCTATAAAATGGGACAAAATATTAGCAAATTTCAAATGGTCTAGTATTGATAAAATGTAAATAATTCCTCAACCTCAATAATATAAAGGTGAATAACTCAATTAAAAATGGATAAAACACCTAAGTCAACCTTTTTTTCCAGAGAAGGCATACAAATGCCCAATAAGCACATGAAAAGATGTGAATAGTTTTGAAATACAGTGAAAACCAATGTGAGATATAACTGCATACACTCTAAAGTAGTCATAATCAAAAAGACAGGTAGTAACAATTGTTGGTGAGGATTTGGAAAAGTGTAATCCCTAATTCATTGTACCATATAAAATGATGCAACTGCTTGGAAAAGATATTGGGAGTTCTTCAAAATGTTATACATAGACTTATTTTATGATCCAGGAACTCCACTCCTAAGTGTGTGCCCAAGAGAAATAGAGATATAAATCACAAAAGACTTACATATTAATAACAGCTGCATTATTCATAGTAGCCAAAAGTGCGAACAAACCAAATACCTATCAACTGATGGTTGGCTAAAGAAAATACAGTATATCCACACAACAGAATACTACAGATCAGCAATCACCCACCTTTTTGGCACCAGGGACCAGTTCTGTGGAAGACAATTTTTCCACAGGTGAGTTGGGGGCGAGGTGGTAGTGCAGAGAGGGGGGTGGTTTTGGATGATTTAAGTGCCTTACACTTATTATGCACTTTATTTCTATTATTATTACATTATAATACATAATGAAATAGTCAAAAACTTACTATAATGCAGTATTTACAGCCAGTCTCCAGTGCTAGGATCACTGCCTCAGCTACACTTAAGATAATCAGACATTAGATTCTCTTAAGGAGTGTACAACCTAGATCCCTTGCATGTGCACTTCACAGTAGGGTTTGTGTCCCTATGAGAATGACTACTATGGTTATGGAATTTCTTTTTTGATTGATGAGAAATGCTAGAATTGATTGTGATAATAGCTATCTTTTTTTTCAAAGGCTAGTTCATTTCTTTTATTAATTCATAAACAATTACTTGTCTTCTGGTTTGCTGAAACAGTAAGTAAGACAACATTTGCCACAATAATGTCTGTCAAAATGGCTGGCCATAAAAACCCCAGCACCACATTCATCTGAAGGGCACTCCCGACGAAGGCGGTTAATTTTGCCATTTTCATACACCTTATAGTACTCCAGGACAGCCAGCTTAACCTTTTTTCTCTTATGCTTATTCTTCTTGGGAGTGGTGTAAGACTTCTTCTTTCTTTTCTTAGCACCACCACGAAGTCTCAACACAAGATGAAGCGTGATCTCCTTTTGGATGTTGTAGTCAGACAAAGTACGCCCATCTTCCAGCTAGTTGCCAGCAAAAATCAGTCTTTGCTGATCAGGAGGAATTCCTCCCTTATCTTGGATTTTGGCTTTTACATTTTCTATTGTATCCGACAGTTCAACCTCGAGGGTGATGGTTTTCCCTGTGAGGGTTTTTATGAAAATCTGCATCTTGGTGGTGATCCCACCACAGATGGCAGATCATAACTATTTATCTTTGAATATTCTAAAAATTATGAAACTGTACACCTTAAGTCATTGAATGATAAGTAAATACTATTTCAATAAAGCCTTAAAATAATCTTATAAAAGGCATGCCAGAATAGTGAAATGATTAATTGTTTATAATGGTATTTTTGCACATGTATTGTCTTACTCTTTCCTCCAACAACCAGGAGAATGTACGCTGGGAGAGGGGTCCACCTCCATTGTATAGAGGAGAAACGCAGGCTTCAGATTTAGCTATATGTCCAAGGTCACTTCGTTAGTAAGTGAATTAAATAAAAATAAGGACTTCTGGCTTCACACTTAACTATCAGCTTCCATACTCTGCTTCTCACTTTTTCTTGTCCTTTTGATGTTGAATTTTAAATCTGGCCTCTGACCACTTATTATTTGCCCTTCATTTTCTGTATTTTATTCATAAGGATGAGCATTTTACTCATTAATTCATTTATTAATAAATGTTAAAACATGAAGTCTACTCTCTCAGCTGACTGCCAGAAATGTGAATAACTTTACCTCAAAAAATTTGGAAAATTTCAGAAGTGATGACTTTCAATGAAAAATACTTTTTGGGCTCCTATTCATTGAGGAGTCAGGCTCTAGTTGTGTTGCTGATTTAATTGTCAGGAGAGCTAGTCTTATATGGCCTTTTCTGGATGCAGTTACTTTGTTTTATGACTTCCTTCTTAACGTTTTACCTCAATGACACTCTGTCTAATCTGCTTAGTGTGACAATCTGTCATATATATATATATATATATATATATATATATATACACACACACACACACATATACATACACACACATATACACATACACATACACACTTATGTATATACATATACATATATATATATATATATATATATATATATATAGGTATATATATACCTATATATGTGTGTGTGTGTGTGTGTGTGTATATGTGTGTGTATATATATATATGTGTGTGTGTGTGTGTGTGTGTGTGTGTATATATATATATATAATACTCTAAGAAACTATACTTCAGTGTTTCTGTTTTTCTTAATTTCTTTCTTTGTTCTATGTTTTTTTGTATTTATCTTTATTTTTTCTAGTAAATATCTGAAGAATTTATAAATGAATAAGTAAATTAGTGTTTGACACACAGGATTTTGAATAAGGAATGGCATGGCCAACTTTTCATTTAGAAGATTATCTCCAATGGCAAAAAAGGAGTTGTCCTGGGCAGAAAAGATATTGGACACAGAAAACTATTTAGTGAAAAATTAATATGTTTTCTAGTTGATTATGGTAATTTATTTTGATGATTAAAGGTTTTTCAAGATATCAAGATATGTGATTCAGAGGATCGAAAATACTTGTAAGTTCTTTGTAGTTTGATTTCTAAGATCAATAATCTAGAAGTTGGCAATAAATAATCTCCCAGACCATACAACATTCATTCATTTTTTTCAGCAAATTCTTGCTTAGTATCTACTCTGTACTTGGTGTTGTGAAACTGAGCACATGGTGGTGGACAAAACAACCCATAGTTTTGGATACTACAAGTGTAGCACTAAGATCCCAAAAGCACAGTTGATAATTTCCAAAATAGACAAGTGGGAAAGGGGGATTACATCAGACTAAGAAGTTTTTGCATGGCAAAAGACACAGTAATTAGTGTGAATTGACAGCCCTCAGAATGAGAAAATATTTTTGTAAACTATGTGTCAGATAAGGGACTGATAATTAGAATACACAAGGAACTCAAGCAACTGTTCCAAAAAAAGATGATCAGCCCTATTAAAAGATGGGAGAATGAGTTGAAAAAACCAGTCTCTAAGTGCCGGAGACCTGCTCCAGCCAGGGTGGGCTGACCTGATGTAGACTACACAGGTGAGAAGAAATCAGACTGAGACCTCAATGCTCTTTAGCATGTTCTCAGCCGACTACAGTCACAGCAAGCTCTAGACTGCAGTGTCTATAGCCAAGGGGCATACATATTTATTGAGGGATGTTTACAGGGGTAGGAGGGGTGAGGGGGAGGTGAACGATTTTACTCTAAAACATAGGGTATTCAAAACATGGGAACAATAATTATAACACATGATGTACTGTTCTTGTTTGTTCAGGTGTAAGCAGTCACAGTCCTCAGGGCAGGAGACTCCATTTGTCCAGTACATTTTTTCTTAGATCTTGATTTCTAGGTAGGGTCTTTTGAATGAAGGGGTGTTCAACAAGCTTGGTAACTTCAGCCCCAGGTCGGGGCCACAGCAGATTGCGGTTACAAAGGCCTAGATAGAAATCTTATTTGACTAAGTAAAGACATAGTTAATATATACTAAAATGGAATATCTATATTGTTTCTGGGGTAATTTACAGCTAAGAGGGTGAACCTATTGCTCATATGGGAAAGGAATTGCGGTCTTGTGAGCAGCTTAATGACTAATCGAAAGGTTGTCATGTACATGTGACCCTGAGAGGGACTTCAGCATTGTTTATTGTTATTTTCCAGGCAGGTGGGGTGAGTCTCATGAAATAATTCCCGTTCACCTCCACCTTAGGGATCCGCATTCTCTTAGGATTATTAATTGTAAAAGTTACAGTAACGCTGGGGGTGTTATTTCACCCTTACAGGGTACCGTAATGACAGTAAAGTTCATGGCAGAGACATTAAAAGCGCAAACCAGTACCGCAAACACAGTTGGAACCTTGAGCTTTTAGCTGTCACCTTGCTTACAGCTCTTCTCAGCCAAGCCTTGCTTAAACATGAGCGACAGCTCTTCATGTTCTGCCTGTGTTAGCCACATGGGCTCCGTCATCTAAGGATTACATATGAATAGCCAAAAGACATATGAAAAAATACTCAATATCCCTCATTGTAAGGGGAATGCAGATCAAAACAACAATGAGATACCACCTAAGCCCAGTCAGAATGACTAAGATTAAAAAAAAACAAAAAATGATCAGTGCTGGCAGGGGTGTGGTGAAAGGGGAATTCTCTCACACTGCTGATGGTAATGTTAATTGGTCTAGCCACTGTGGAGAACAATTTGTAGATTCCTCAAAAATCTACAGATAGAATTATCATATATCCAGCAATCCCATTTCTTGGTATCTACCCAAAGGACAGAATTCTTCTTCATTGGAAAAGTGCTTGCACAGCGACGTTTATTGTGGCACTATTCACAATTGCTAAGACATGAAACCAACTCGAATGCCCACGAACAGATGAATGGATCGAAAAACTGTGGCACATATACTCTATAGAATACTATTCAGTCATAAAAAAACAAGACCTTGGCTTTTGACAGAAAGTGGATGAATATGGAAGATTTACTGCTGAATGAAGCAAGTCAGGCTACGAAGAAGAGACATTGTATGTCCCCACTTAATATATACCGAGTGTCCATACTCTATGACTGAAACTATTGACTAAAGGATATAGAATCACAGTAAATGGTTGTGAATGGCAGATATAATGTGGGTGAGAGTAGATTCTGAGGAAGGACGTTTAGAAAAAAAATAGAGAGGCAAAATATTAATGGGACAAAGGAAGGGGTTATTATCTGTTGAAGATACCTTTATAGTATTATCAACTGGACTAGGGAGAAATGTGCACATGTTGGAATATTCACTTTGTAAGCTAAATAATGTGATTGAATGTATAAAAGAACATGAAATTTTAAAAAAGAATAAACCAGTAAATAAATATGAAGGATTTTTTTAAGTTCATGGAAAGAACAATGTATGACCTTCAAAAGTTCTTTATATAAAAGTAAACTTGTGCTTTATTTTCATTATTTACACAATCCTTTTGAAGTTCTATTGTATGAAAGTGAATATGTGAAGTAGAAATGAAGTTCTAGAAAAAAGAATAGTGGAAAAACAAAATGAGTGGGATTAGAAAGGGCAACTGAAAAAAGATAAGCCTTGAATGTCAAATTGAGCTAATGGTATGATGATGATGTTAGTTAATAATGCTTTGTATTTATATCTTTACAAAATGTTTTAATAACTGTTTAATTCTTACATTTTTAATAAACAAAAGGTGAGTAGTACAAAGAAGGAAAATTGGTCATCTGTGTGCACAGAGTTTCCAGTGGAAGAAGCAGTATTAGAATCATTTTTTTCATGATCAGAGTTTCTAAACATGTGTCACTGTAGAACCATCTGTTAGCAAAAAATCTAATATGGAAAATCATTCCTCACCCTGGCCTTATAGGAACCCTTCCCTCTACTGCCGTCTTCCACACAGGACAAGGCCTAGGTTCTGAGGAACACAGTTTGGAGATTTTTATTGTATGCCCTTCTCACGGAGACTCTAGAAACAGGGAAATAGATTAACCATGTAGCACTAGTAAATACACTAACTACTCAAATCTATATGCAACCTCATAGTTTCCATCTAAGGATTTCTAGAAAAATGTAATCTAATAAATTTAATATTGTTTAATTTCTAAAAAAGACTGTTTGGCTAATCACGAAGGACAAGTTGGAGAAGACCTACAGATATTCTTCATTGTGCTTGGTGAGATCTCTTCACTCTGCTTGTGTGATGTCTTCTACCAGGTTCTGGGGTGGGCCAGTGACACTGTTCTTTTTCTGGTGGCTGAATCTTAGTCTACAGCTCAGTGAGAACAATTTTTCCTAAGCCTAGGAAAATCAGTATTCTGGAACTTTACTGAGTACTGAGCTCAGTACTGCTATAGGGATAGTAGTCCATGGCAGAGTCCTACGGACTGATGGCAATTTACCTGGCTAGATTTAGTCTGTTTAGGGAAAATCAGTCTTTTCTAGAAATCTTCAGGTCAGTATCTCAACTGACCCTTTTCTTATTTAACCTCTAGGAACATTCTTCTTTCCTGTCTTTTGTGAAAATGACTTTATGACAACTTTTTATTTGAATTCCTCTCAAATTGAACACTCAGACCACCACAGAGTCACTCTCTCAGAGATATGAGGCTTTTTCCATCTTCCCACACTGAGAACTAGCACCAACCAAAAGCTACAGAAGCAGTGGCTACTCTCCTATCCCATTAGTGACCTTGGATCTGGTTGGTATTATTAGAACAAGTGTGAAAATCATTGTTAGAGTAGGCTTTCCAGTGGGGACACACTGGTTAGGATGCCGTGACTCCCAGCCCAGTATACTGATAATCTGTGAACTTTTAGGACTTGACTCAAAATTCTCTGTACTGGGTTCAAGAGTGTCCCCCTTCAACTCTCCAAATTCATGTCCACTTAATTATTTTCCTTTCTGCCTGGAATCCATGCAATGAACTGTCACTAAGAAATTAAACAGAATTTTCAGTGGAGAGGAAAGGCCTCAAATCCTTAATTACAGAACATTAGTTTTTATTATATAGTTGACCCTTTGGCCATTTAAAAATGAGATCAAGGGAATACACTGAAAATGCTAGAAAATTATTTATGGCTGAGTGCATTTTTCATAACTAATTTTAATAAACAGGATAGAACTAACATCCTAAATAAAAAGAATCCTGTATCATGTCAAAAATCAGTTATATTGTAAGGAGACAAAGTTTTGATCTGAGAAATAGACATGACATGGTAGGACCTATGAGACTCAAAGATAAATGGAGATTAGCAATTGCAGTAGCCAGGATCCTATGGGAAACAGATGGCTAACATTAACGTCTAACCAACAAGTTTAATAAAGGACTCTTTAAAAGGTACCTCCAAGAAATGAGGAGAGGGACAGCCCCATGGCCTAGTGGTTAAGGGAGTCAGATGCCACATGGCTGACCAAAGTTCAAATCCTGGCCTCAGGACCAGCAGTTGGCATAGCAGCTATGTCACTGGACTCCTGTGTAGCTGACCGCGGTTTGAGTCCCAGACCTGGTGGTTTAAATTCACACCGGGCGCATGCATGTGTGTGTTCAAGATCCCAAGAGGAGAATGGAGGAGAAGGGATTGCAGCATGGCCATCTTCCCCCAGGGTGGGTGATTTCTTGCTTTCTGTCCCTTTGTCTCTCTCCTCCTGGCGAGTGCATGTGCCCTATAGCAAAAACCTCTCAAAAAAAAAAAAAAAAAAAATCCGGGCCTCACTGGCTTAAGAAATATGGTGTGTGTGTGTGTGTGTGTGTGTGTGTGTGTACATGTGAGCACGTGTGCATGCCCAGAATCTCGACAGGATGGAGAAATGGAGAAGAGGGGACTGACGTGTGACTACATCACATTGGGGATGCTTTCTCCACTCCCCTCCCCTGCCCTGTCTGTCTCTCTCTGGTGAGAGTGCACATCCCCCATAGCAGTTAGGAAAGAGAGAGATGGGGAGATGGTGATGTGCTGCTATGGTCTGAATGTTCTTGTGCTTTCTGAAGATTCATGCTGAAACTTAATCTCCAATGTAACAGTGTTGGGAGATGAGGCCTTTGGGAGGTATTTAGGTCATGAAAAGTTGGTCCTCATGAATAGATTAATGCCATTATAAAAGCGCTTGACCTTTTTCCCTCTCTTCCAGCTTTTGTCATATGAGGACAAAGTATTTCTCCTCTCCAGAGAACGCAGTGTACAGATACCATCATGGAAAGAAAGACCAGCCCACATCAGATAGTAAACCAGCTGGTGCCTTGATCTTGGGCTTCCCAATCTTGAGAACTATGAGAAGTAAAATTCTGTTCTTTATGAATTACCCAGCCTGGGGTATTCTGTTATTGCCACACAAATGTACTAAGGAAGAAACTGATCCCAGAGAAGTGGGGATTTGCTAAACCAAATATGGATTCAGCTCGGTAACTGTGTAATGAATGGAACCAGCTTTAAGTAACTGCTGAAAAAATCCTGCAATGCCATGAATGGAGGATTAAAGGTGATTTGTGTATAGTCTCAGAAGAGGAGCTATGTAGGAAAATCCTCTTTCTTCTTAGCGATTACTTACGCAGTCATAAATGGAATGGTGGCAGAAATATGAATAGTGATGACTCTCAGTAAGATCTCAGACAAATGAGGAACAAGGCATTGGAAACTTGGGAAAAGGTCATCCTTATTACAAAATAGCAAAGAATTAGTCCGTGTTTTAGGACTTTGTGAAAGACAAAATTTAGGAAGAAACTAAGATATTTGGCGGAAGATATCTCTAAGTAGCAAAGCATTCAAGGTGGTACATAGCTTCTTTTTTTTGTTGTTGTTGGAGAGGTTTTTGCTATCGCGCACGTGCGCTCGCCGGAAAGACAGAGAGAGACAGACAGACAAAAAGTGAGAAATCACCCCCCAGGGGATGGCCATGCCGCAATCCCTTCTCCTCCATTCTCTTCTTGGGATCTTGGGCATGCACGCACATGCGCCAGGCGTGAGTTTAAGCCACCGGGTCTGGGACTCGAACCACGGTTGACTACATGGGAGTCCAGCGACATAACCATTATGCTAACTACTGGTCCCGGTACATAGCTTCTTTAAACTACTTACAGGAAATTGTAAGAAAAGAGGATCAATTTAAAGACAGATACACAATTTAAAAAAATGAAGAATGTAAAGATTTGGAAAATTTTCAGCCTGATCATGCAAAGAATACAAAAGCATGTTCAGGAGAGAAACTCAGGGTTTTGCTAAATGATAATTTGATATGATTAATATGAATAGAAAAAAAGTATGAATAGAAAGAACCCAGGTGCTATCATCAAGATAGTGGGAGAATGACTTTGAATGCATTTAAGAGAACTTTGAGGCTGCCCCTCCCATCACAGGGGCAGTGTCAGGGCCTTGGGGGGAAACGAGTTTGGGAGGGGGCCCAATGTGCCTGTGAGACCTCAAGGCTCACTATCCAGGGATACCTTGGGCCTCTGATCCCTGGACTCCAGCACTGCACCGTTTGGCTACCCAAATTGTGCCTCAAGTGGGCCCAAGTGTGGGGTCTGATTACTGCTCTGGATAACTCAATCTGTGAACTGTGGCATTGTACTTATGATACTAACTCTGCAGTTAGTTCAATACCACAGAACGCAAGTGGTATTGAAGTATGGTTAGATTTCAAAGAATTTGTCTGACAACAGTGTCATGGCCCAGGCAGAAAATTGCCACAGGGGTGGAGCTGCCACTAAGAATTTCTATTAGAGCAACACCTGTAAGAATTGTGGAGTTGGAGCCACTATAGAAAGTTCACACTAGTATAATGCTTAGTGGAGTTGTGGGGATAGGACTACTTCTGAGACCCCAGAACTGTAGAGCTACCAGCAGAGAGTGCCAGCCTGGGAAAACTACTGGCATGTGACTTCAGTGCTTAAGAGTTAGAAGATGGGATGGACTCAGCAAAGTTATGGGGGGGGAGGGCTTGCCAAAGTCTTGAAGGCATAGCCCCCACCCGAGTGTGTCTAAAAGGTGGAACATAGAGTCAATGAAAGATTATTCTCCAACTTGAAGACTTAAAGTTATTTTCCCTGTTGAGTTTGGACTTACTAGGGGCCTGTTACCCCTCCTTTTCCCTTCTTTTATTGTTATTTCTCCCTTTTGAAATAGAAACTTCTGTCCTATATTTACTTCACCATTGTACGTTGGAAGAACCTAACTTTTTTCCTTTCATAGACTCACAACTAGTAGAAAATTTTCTTCAGGATGATTTAGCAATCATACCACTGTGTAATTCCCAGTAAACTTGACAATACGTAGGCCCATGGCCTTTCTCTTTTTAGGCTTGATTATACCATATCCCCTCCCTCTCCTACATATGTTGGACTAACATGAGGATTCTTCAGATGCATCTGTAATGAGCTCCCCATCAGGTTAAATTTCATAGCTACATGGTCAATTGTGGATGCTACCTTACAAACCTGCTGGTTTGTAACCTAGCATCAACTTTCATATGTAATCATGAGACTTCACGTATTTTCTACAGAACTATTCCACCTATGAAGCTACCTGTATCTACTAGGAAATAGGAAACATTTTTTCATTGTCATAATAATAAAATACAGTCAGTATTCAGAATCAGGATTACTCCTCACATTCCATCTCCAACACCTCTACTTCACTTAATGGCCATGCTTCATTATCTCTTGGGAACCTCTTATCTTTGCTTGATATTAGTGGTTCCCAATCGTGCCTGCATTTTAGAATCACCTTGTGGTATTAAAGAAAATGTTTATAGCCAAGTCCCACTGCCCAAGATTCTGATTAATTGGTTTGTTATGGCCGAAGTATTGGGAGTATTAAGAGCTTCTTAGGCGATTCAAATGAATAGCTAGTGTTGAGATTTCTCTGGATTTTGCTATTTTGTTTTCTCTTCTCAATTGCTTCTATAATCACAATATAAGGAGTCTTCAAAAAGTTTATGGAGAACGTGAAAACTATTCATGGATTTCAAAGATTCTTGTACCCAAATAAACTTGTACTTTATTTTTTCATGAACTTCTGAAGTATTCTCATGATCATATCATTTTTATTTATTTATTTATTTATTTATTTTATTTTGTTTCTTCCAGTGAAGTTTGGTATTTCACATTGCACTCTCTACTTTTACCAAAAAAAAACCACCAAAAACAACAACAACAAAACAACAACAACAACAACAACAAAAAACCAACATATATACACATTTGAATCTCAGTGCTAAACCCGGTTCTGCACGTGTAGTCAGTATTCACTAAGTGCCCCATGGATCAATGTACTGAGATCACAGTGTCCCTTTACAGAGACACAGAAGGGTGAAGACCCGTCTTCTTCCTATTGTAACCAGACTCCCATTTCAGTAGGAGCAGTGAGCCACAAGGTCAAGAAGAAAAATTGGTTTTGAGAATGTCAACATGAAAAATGAGAAAACTACTTTTAACAGTTGGAAACCTATTTAAAGTCCTAATCC
Organism: Tupaia tana; assembly: GCA_026018925.1. Taxonomy (NCBI): domain Eukaryota; kingdom Metazoa; phylum Chordata; class Mammalia; order Scandentia; family Tupaiidae; genus Tupaia; species Tupaia tana. The sequence goes on from JAKSZU010000003.1 coordinate 151,164,693, forward strand.
TCTTATTAAACCTGTTTGAAGACAGCCTGGAGAAACCAATGCTAGAGATGCTTCCATTTACCATCCAGATGTACAAAATAAATAATGAAATTTCAGTCAGCTGGAGAGCTGTGGTGCCCTAACACCTGATGCGATTCTTTTATTCATTTTTCCTCTGGGAAAACTAATTACAGCAAACTATTTTATCACACTGTCCTGGAGAGTGGTTGTACTCCCTAATGCCACTCAGAGCAAGAAAGTTTACTTAATAAAAGGATATAACCTTAATTCTAGTATATTGAGGTAACTGAAAGCAATTATGTGTGGTTGTCATAAGAGTTGCTCTAAATGAGTTTTCAGGAAAAGGAAAAAGGAAAACATAACTATTTAGAGAACACTGATCTTATTTTCAAAAGCACTTTGTAACTGTTAATAATACATTCCATTTTTTTTTTTTTTTTTTTTTTTTTTTTTTTTTTTTTACTATTGGGCGTGTGTGTTCCCTGGAAAGACAGAGAGAGACAGAGAGACAGAAAGCGAGAAATCACTCCTCAGGGGGGATGACCACGCTGCAATCCCTTCTCCTCCATTCTCCTCTTGGGATCTCGGGCACGCACGCACAGATGCCTGGCATGAGTTTAAGCCACTGGGGCCGGGACTTGAATCACAGTCGACTACATGGGAGTCCAGTGACATAGCCATTATGCCAACTGCTGGTCCCAATAATACACTTCTTTATGGATTATCTTACATGTATTTGACACTAGGTTGGTAGGCACACATACACATGTGCATGGACACACACACACATACACACACATGAATGCAATCATTTCACAGTACCTCTTTATATAAATAAACTAGGGGAGAAGTTACTTGCCCAAAGTTATGCAGATATTCAGTGTTAGAAAAATGTAAGCATTTAAGTTTAATTCATTTCTGTTTTCCCAAGCTTTCTTCTAGTCTAGTGGGAGAAAAACTCTGAATAAACAACCTAAGATTATCAACTTTCTTGGGAATACAACACATGTGTAAAAGTTATTCTTCTAAGACATATTAAAGTAAAGATTGGATTAAGACTCCTGTAAAATAGCGAATCAAATGAGTACCATCCTGGGGTGCAGGTGAGGTTGGGGCTTTTATTACCCATGTTAATGTTTTATTGTTGTTTTTTTTTCCCCCTGGGGACAAGACACTTTGATGGAGAAGACCTTATGTCTATGGGATACTGATTCAATCCTGCTCTTGATGCTGCTCTCGCTGTTTAACTGGAACGTAATTCCAGCCTGTCCTGGTGATGGCCACTTCAAAGTGCCTGCCACACTTTATCATCGATGTCAGGCTTTTGCTTTATCCCTGTCACTTCACTCCTGGATTACAGCATTCACCTTCATGTAGGTCCCTGAATTTCATTTTCTCCTGCTCCTCACTATCCTCACCCCAAGGCCATCTTCCATTAATACCACTTTTTAAAAAAGAATTATTCATTTAATTCCAGTTGTTATTATTGTCTTTTAAGTAACCAGAGAGAGAGAGAGAAAGGGAAAGCTAGAAAGCAAACTCTCAGGTCCAGGACATGAACCCTAGTCAGCCATGTGGGAATCCAGTGCCTTTAACCACCATGCCACCTGCCCACCCCAATATTACTTTGCTTCTGGGTTCTGCTTCCAAACATTCTCCGGCTCCTATCACATGGGACTCCTCTGCCTCCATCAAGCCTCTTTCTCTCTTCACAGCACTCCTTGCTATTGCCCCTCCTTCTGGTGTGCCCTCCGTGCCAAGCTCTCAGACTCGCCTTTGTTTCTCTGTCCTCATTCATTCCTCTCGTTATCTTCTGTACCTACAAGTCCTACATATTTCCCAGTTCCTGTTACATGAAGGTTTCTTTGCTAGTTCATTTCTCACTGAGCTATGGGTCCTCTTAGACTTTGTTCTTAACAATGGTGTTTTCTGGTGTTCTCCGTTGTTTGTTCTTACGTTCTTGGCGTATTGCCACTGGTATGGAACAATTGCTAGATATTCAATAAGCTTCTGGTCCTCATTAGAAAAAGCTTGAGAGTTCCACATTTTTTTCCTTCCTTCAACTCAGGAAGGGGGAAAAAAACCCAGGGTTAATTACATGTGGAATAATTTTATCTTCCACTCAATTTTTAAGAAAATGCTCTATTTTGGATCCAGCAGGTGACGTAGTGGTTAAGGTGTGGGACTCCCACGTAGCTCGCCATGGTTTAAATCTGGACTCGACAGCTTGAAACTCACACCGGGCATGTGTGTGTGTGCTTGCCCAAGATCCCAAAAGAAGAGTGGAGGAAAAGGGAGTGTGGTGTGGACATACCCCTTGGGCGGCAACTTCTTGCTTTCTGTCTCTCTGTCTTTCCAGCAAGCACATGTACCCTATAGCAAAACATCTCTCAAAAAAACAGAACAACGACAACAACAAACACACAATGCTCCATTTTGAAGAAGAGCTAATCAGCCTAAGGATAGGAGACAGAATGTGTTGATCTATTTATTTATCTGATTAGTAATCTATGATTCTTTGTCTTCAAAACATAAGGCCAATTGCACCAGAACCATAAATAATTCATCATTCCACACGGGTTCAAAATAACCCTTTTCTCCTATACTAACATCTCATTTGTCCTAGAGTATCGTTTTTCTAGGTTAGCTATTGAAGAGCTTTCAGACTCAGTTTAATATTTGTAAGAGAAAAATTTCTCTAGTTTTTCTTATTTTTAAAAATATCCTTTGCTGTATTCACTCATTAAATTTCCAGATAAAATGTAAATTTACTATGACACGTTAAAAGATCCTATTATGATTTTGATTGGAATTTTATTAAAGCTTTGCATTAATTTGAGAGAGAATTGATATCATCACTACTATGATCATCTCGTTCAAAAACACCGTTTGCTCCAGTCTTTATCTAAGGCTTTTTATTCTTTTGGACTTTCTGACACAAACATGTTAGTTCCCTTATTTCTAAAACGGGGATAACAGGATTGACTTTACAGGTTGTCATGAAGATTCAATAAAAGGGCGTGGTGGCGTCTGCCCTATGGCAAAGATTCAATAAAATGATACCTGTAAAACTCTTAGTGTAAGGGCTTACCACGCATAATGAGGGATCAATGAAGGTCAATAATTGTGAACCCTAACGCTGATAATAGGAATGGGGATGATACCCGTCTCAGTTTGGTCAGCTAGAGCAAAGCACAAGCTGGGTAGCTTATACGCAATGGACGTTTATTTCTATCCTTCTCGGGGCTGGGATTCCCAGATCAGGGTAACAGCATGGTTGAGTTCCAGCGAAGGCCCTCCGGTGGGTTATAGGCAGCTTACTTTTCACTAGGTCCTCGCTGGTGGCAAGCGTGGTCTAGCTCTCCTCTTCTTATGAGAACGCTAACACCATCATAGTGACTCCACCTTCATGACTGAATTATCTCCCAAAGACCCAGCCTTCTAATATCATACTATAAATCGTAAGGGAATACAAACATGCGGCATATGAACACACCCCACCCTTATCCCCCCAAAATAAGGAATGAGAAAATGAGTAATATTTTGGATGTCTCTTAAACTACTAGAAGTACTGTATAAGGTATCTCTGCAAATCTAACTGAAGCTTCTTTGTCTAAAATCAGTGCTGGGAATCCCTAATGTAGACCATCTGGCAAAAAATGAAACAGAATTCTGTATGATTCAGAGAGCATTCTTTATGGACTGCTTGCCTTCAGGAAACGGGTCCCAACAGAGTGGGAAGCCTAGTATTTCTCATTGTAAGTGTTTCTCTTTTCTCTTTACTGTATTTGATTTGATGTTATAGAGCTTTGTCTGTCTTAGGGGATTTTGTTTTCAAAGAAACAGTCACTTCATTTATTTATCCAGGCTACTTTTTCCCTGGGTTTTTTATTTTTATTTCTACTTAATTCATATTAATTTCTCTCTCTTGCTTTTTTAAGGATTTTGTCCTTGTCCATTTTCTAATTTGAGTTCAGAGCATAATGAATCCATTTTTCTTGTTTTTGGTTTATTAATGAAATCATTTATGTTTACAGCATTATCTCTGAACAGGGCTTTTGACTGTATATCTTTTCAGATTTATTATATAGAGTTCTTCATGTTTAATGAGCTATAATTTCAGTGTTGATTTCTTCATTGACTAAAGGGCTGTTACTTAAGACAACAACATTCTTTGTTTATTATCACTTTTTATTTATTTTTATCTTATTAAATTATAGTCCGAGACTATCGCTTGTGTACTTCTGACTGGTATAGTTTACTGAGCTTTCATTAGTGAATGAATAAGTGATATATTTTGTAAATGTTCTACAAAGTCTTTAATAACATGTTTATTTCTGTGGCCAGCAGGTGGCCTGGTGGCTAAGGCGCTGGACTCCTACATGGCCAACTGTGGTTCAAGTTCTGGACCTGGTGGCTTGAAAATTGCCCTGGGTACATGTGCATGCTTGCCCAAAATCCTGAGACGAGAACGGAGGAGAAGGAATTGTGGCCTGGCCATTCCCACAGGGGATGATTTCTCACTTTCCCTCTCTCTGTCTTTCTCTGGCAAGTGCACATTTCTTATGGCAAAACTCTAAAAATATATAGTAAAATAAAATAAAATTAAAGTTTATTTCTTTCAAAGGTATTTAAAATACTTCCCTTCCCAATACCACTCAAATCCAATTTCCTTCTAAATTCTGCCAATTCCACCAAAAATGTACTTCACGTGTCTCTGTTTCTGCCTCTACTGCCTCCACCTCCATTCCAGCAGCCATCGTCTCCCTCCTGGTCGATCAGAATTTCCAGTTCACACTTTGACTCTTGCTTCTTTCCAGTCCACAATGCACCTGTCCTTGAGTGATTTAAAGTAGCTAATTAGTCGCATTCCTCTCCCTGACATGCATGCTGAATGCTCTCCTTTGCTTTAACTCTCAGGACAGAATTAGACCATGTGTTTTCACATACTGATGTTTGTGTACCCTTAAGATTTATAGCGTGGTGTTAGAAGGCTGGGTCTTTGGACGCACCTTGGAGCCAAGCTTCTGTCTTCTCCTCCCAGGTGATCTCAGGTACCTTTCCCCCTGTTTCCTGTGGCGTAGTCACAGAGCCCGACAGCTTTCCTTTGATCCTTGGATATATCAACCCCTTTCTCATCGCAAACCCATGGCCAGTCGTGTCTGCACATCTGGAATGATCTCTGCTGTTTGCCTAGCTCCTCTGCCTGCCACAGGCCTCTTTATTCGGAGAGCCCTTCCCAGACTACTGGAAGTAAAGGAAACCTACCCCTCCCACTCCATGGGTGCCTCCCTGACCCCATACTGCTCCTTTACAGTGCTCAGTGCAGTTCACTGGGTATCTGCTGCAAATTCAAAGTCTAGCTCTTTCACCAGACAAACAGCTCCATGAATTCAGGGTCCTTATTTATGACCCACAGAAAACCTATTGCTTAGCTTATTTCTAATGTATAATAGTCTCAAAAATATGCTGAATGGAAGATGACTTGTGTGGAGCACACAGAGTAAGACATGTAATCTTATTATTTTTAGAATTCAGAATGCATATCCTTATTTAATTGTTCTTCTTCATTGGTCAAATGTGGAACAACAAGTATTAAAGTTCCCACTGCAATTATGTCTCTGTCAATTTCTTCTTATATGTTTGGCATAAATCTCTATGAATGCCAAGGCAATGTAGTTGAGCCTAAGTGTTTTTTGACTGTTGTAATTTTGTATGATTTGAGACTCTTTTAGTTGTAACTAATGTTGGGTTGTCAGAAAAGTCATGATGTATTTTTCTTTTCTTTCCTTTTTTTTTTAAAGAGTGTTTTTTTTTTTGTTTTGTTTTGTTTTGTTTGTTTGTTTGTTTTTGCTATAAGGCATGTATGCTCATGTCAGTCCAACATATGTGGGAGAGGGAGGGGATATGGTATAATCAAGGCTAAAAAGAGAAAGGCCATGGGCCTATGTATTGTCAAGTTTGCTGGGAATAACACAGTGGTATGGTTGCTAAATCATCCTGAAGAAAATTTTCTACTAGTTGTGAGTCTATGAAATGAACAAAGATAGGTTCTATAAATGTTGTTCTTTCCTAATGCTGACAAATGATGGCAGGAAGAAACCAAAGCTCTTGACCTTCCTCTGTTCTGCAAATCCCTCACTCTGCTTATGAATCCCTATTCCAGTATGTGCTAATGGGAATGGGCTCCTCTCCTTCCTCCCATCAAGACGGTGCTTCTTCCACTCTGCTGGCTCTCGTCTTAATTCATCACCTCTCCAACCCAGACTGTCCCCTGGGTTGTATTTCCATCCAAATGCTACTTTACAAAAAGGTTTTTGAGAGACTTATATATACATGTTCTCTATTTTATTTTTTAAATAATTACTTATTTTATTTTATTTATTGTGATTATTTTTAAGATTTGCTATAGGACAAATGCACTCACTAGAGAGAGATGCAGAGACAGAGAGCAGGAGAGAGGGAAAGTGAGAAAGTAAGCTGCCAGGTCCGGGACTTGAACCATGGTCAGCCATGTGGGAGTCCAGTGCCCTAAACTACACAACCTGCTGGTCCTGATGTTCTCTATTTTATTACTTTGTCATTTAAAAGCCAAATCTGGACTTAGTAAGGAAAGATTTTATTCAGAAGGATTGTTGCATTGGGGGGGGGGGTTGGGTCATAAAATCTGCAAGCTTCTCAAAGAATAGGCAAATAGAGAGGAGTGAACCGGCCAGAAATAACCAGGTGCAGGGAAGTGGGCTGAGAGGGTGGCCTGAGGTCTGTTTGTTTTCTGAAAGGAACCCTGAAGGAGGGATTATATGTGGGCTGGTCTCAGACTGAGATTGGCCCAATGGTCTGAAAGCTATAGGGAGAGAATCCTTCTTTTTATTTATTTATTTATTTTTGAGAGATTTTTGGTATAGGTCTTATGTGCTCACTGGAGAGACAGAGAGAGACAGAGAAAGAAAGCAAGAAATATCCCCCAGGGGGATGGCCATGCTGCAACCTCTTCTCCTTCATTCTTCTCCCAGAATCTTGGACACGCACACACACCTGGTGTGAATTTAAGCTGCTCGGTCCAGGACTCCAGTGCTGTAACCATTATGCCATCTGCTGATCCCAAGAGAAAGAGAATCTTTTTTTTTTATTAAACAAAATTTTATTTTATTTTTTTCATTGTCATTTAGAGTTTAATTTTATAAAAATAGAAAAAAAAATAAGAAGTTCTATATCACAGAAAATGAAGCAGTAGAAATTCATGGCTTTGCAGGCTTGTTGTATAAATTAAAATCTAATAAATGCAATTTTTTTCAATATGGGAACTACAGATACAATGAAATGACAATGTCTAATAGAGCAATTACTTATGGATTATTACTTACTTTGAGCATCTATACATAGATTCTGAATATTCCAAATTTTTGCAGCTTTTTTTTCTTTTCTATTGATATTTAAATGTTTCTTTACCAATGCTGGATCAAGTTACTTGATCAAAATGTCTGATTTGGGGGACCAGCAGTTAGCGTAGTGGCTATGTTGCTGAACTCCCATGTAGTCGACCGCGGTTCAAGTCCTGGACTCAGTGGCTTAAACTCATGCCAGGTGCATGTGCGTGCATGCCCAAGATCCCAAGAGGAAAATGGAGGAGAAGGGATTGCGGCGTGGCCATCCCCTGGGGAGTGATTTCTTGCTTTCTGTCTCTCTGTCTCTCTCTGTCTTTCTGGTGAGTGCACGTGCCCTGAAGCAAAAAATCTCTCAAAAAAAAAAAAAAAAAAAAAAAAGTCTGATTTGGTAAAGCATTTAACTTTACCTCAAAGGTCTTTTCCAACTGCAGTTACCAGCATCACGATACTGATGAAGTCTACTGGTTCCTTTTGAACACGTGCAAGAAGTTCACTGTGTCTACATTATGGAAAGTCAAACAGGTACCAAAAATGGAGCAAGTATGCACCGTTCAGTAAAGTCTCATGGATTTCCCCCAATTTAAAATTAACCAATGAAATAAAACAGCAACTATTTAACCAAAGTGTAGCTAACAAACTCTTTGTTTGGGTTGGTAAGTGGGGACTCACAGTTTGGCAAAGAATGAGAATTTAGAGGCATCGTGTCTGGACGTGTTACTGATATACTAGGGGGACATCCCTGAATCTTATCTCAGTCCAATAGAGAATGGTAGTTCTTTGCAGTGTCAAAAGACAAAATTACCTAGGGAACCAGCAGTTAGCATAATGGCTATGTCACTGGACTCCCACGTAGTCGACCGTTGTTCGCGTCCCGGACCCGGTGGCTTAAAACTCACACCGGGCGCGTGTGCGTGCATGCCCAAGATCCTGAGAGGAGAATGGAGGAGAAGGGATTGCGGCGTGACCATCCCCTCTGGGGGGTGATTTCTCGATTTCTGTCTCTGTCTCTCTCTGTCTGTCTGGCGAGCACACGCGCCCTATAGCGAAAACCTCTCCAAAAAAAAAAAAAAAAAAAAAAGACAAAATTACCTTTAGAGTAAAAATCTTAATTGAGCATGTGACTTTTTTTGTAATTCTGTTGGTGGCAAAAAATCCAGCGGCCACTTCTGTGAATGACTGAGAGGTCATGTAAGAGGGAGAAAGGGAGCTTATTTAGCTCTATTCATGTACAGGAGTGGCCGAGAGCTAACTAGCTCACAACCAACTCCCAGAACAGAAGTTTCTAGCATGTTATATACCATCACAGTTCTCATTTATCCATTGTTATCTATAACATAAATTTATCTAGTTTAGTGTTACTCCTACCCTCATGATCTTCCCAAACTTGTTCTGTGCACCTTTGTTTTTCACATGGCATTTATGATTCTGTTTCTGTGTTTGATTTTTTTTTTTGTCATAGGGCAAGTGGACTCACTGGAGAGATAGAGACAGTGAGAGGGTAAGTGAGAACCACCCCCCAACCCCCAGGGTGGATGATCATGCTGTAATCCTTTTTTATTTTCCATTCTCTTTTTGGGATTTTGGACACTCATGCACACATGCTCAATATGATTTTATTTTCTTTCTTTTTTGGAGAAGTTTTTGGTATAGGGCGCATGGGCTCACCAGAAAGACAGAGACAGAGAGACAGAAAGTGAGAAATCACCCTCCCCAGGGGGGATGGCCACACCACAATTCCTTCTTCTCCATTCTTCTCTCAGGATCTTGGGCACGCACACACATGCTCCCAGTGTGAGTTTAAGCCACCAGGTCTGGGACTTGAACTGCAGTTGACTACATGGGAGTCCAACGACATAGCCATTATGCCAACTGCGGGTCCCTTGATATGATTTTCAGGCCACCAGGTCCAGGACTGGAACTGTAGTCGTCATATAAGAGTCCAGCACCTTAACCGCCATACATTAACCTATGGCAACATTTTTTTTTTTTTGGAGAGGTTTTTGCTATAGGGCGCCTGCGCTCACCAGACAGACAGAGAGAGACAGAGAGATAGAAAGCGAGAAATCACTCCCCAGAGGGAATGGCCACGCCGCAATCCCTTCTCCTCCATTCTCCTCTCGGGATCTTGGGCATGCACGCACACGTGCCCGGGGTGAGTTTAAGCCACTGGGTCCGGGACTCGAACCGTGGTCAACTATGTGGGAGTCCAGCGACATAGCCATTACGCTAACTGCTGGTCCCTGGCAACATTGTATCTGTGAACTCAGTCTTAGAACATACACTGACAGATTAAGAGAAGCTACAACGTATTTTCTTTAAGCTATACTGTTTAACAAAACAGTGTAAACATTTGTGTGTAACTATTATGTTAAATGATTATATTATTACAACTTTCCAATTTAACCTGTTACATTATGTCTCTTGGGCAAAGAGGCTCCTCTCATTTCTCAGGGCCTTTTCCCTGTAGCATTCTTGTGACCATTGCCTAAAACCATTTGCTTTAATTTCCTATTCTAAGCAAATAGTCCTACTTAAAACCTTGTTTGTTATGATTGTAACATTGCACTAGGTAAGAAGCTACAAAGCCTGTTAACGGCAGAATAAAACAAAGCAGAAAAAAAAAAAAACAAAAACAAGGTTAAAAATTGTTTTTTCCTGTTGTTATTCCAGTATCAGGCAATGGTTCATTCCATAAAATGGCATAAGAATGTCAACATGGTGAGCAGAGAGGTTGGTTTGGAGAGAGATGGTTAAGAAAACATAATCAAAGGACAGAAAGTGTATTGGGCATTTCAAAGGAACCTTCTTTGAAAGACAGGGGTAAGGAAGACAAAATAATAGAAAAATAACCAGTTAGTGCTAGGTTAATTTAAGGTGATTCTTTTGTGTAAGGATTAAGACAGAAGAAACTTCCTTATCATGCTGATTGAAACTAACCCAGTTAGGAAAGCTGTCAGTTGTCTCGCTCCTGATTTCTCAGGTCAGATAAGCAGCTTAGTTTTGAGTTGGTGAAATGGAACTTTACTGTGAGTGATGTCATTTTGATTTTTAGTTTGGTCTGTTGGAGCCTTGTCCAAAACAATGGCCTCCTACTGAGACAGCAGGAGACTGAGGTAAGAGAGATTCTTTAAAAAATTTTTTTAAAGGTTTTTGTCATAGGGTATGTGCACCAGCTGGAGAGAGACAGAGAGACACAGAGTGAGAGAGCACCACCCCAGTGGGAATGGCCACACAACAATCTCTTCTCCATTTTCCTCTTGGAATTTTGAGCATGCACACACACACACGTGCCTGGAATGATTTTTGAGACACCAGGTACAGGACTCAAACCACGATTGGCTATGTGGGAGTCCAGCGCCTTAACCACCACGCCACCTGCTGGCCCTGTGGTGAGGGCTATTATTGTAACACCTGTAATAAAACAATAAAACCTGAGAAACAGGAGCTGGCTGAGAGACTGGCTTTTAATCTGTCGGAATGAATACGATGCCTGAACAACTGCTGCTAAAGCTTCAGACTCCTCGTACCCTCACGCCGCTGCGTTAGCATGTTACATGGCACTCCCACATAAACTGTGACAGTGTGCAGGGACCAGGACAACCGCAGGAAGCAACTCCAGCAAGAAAAGGGGCGAGACCTGACAGGGTTCCAGGGGAACTTCATCCCTTTCCCGAAAAAATCACGAATACAGTGCTCTTCACTTGGCCTGGCATTAAGCCAAGCCACGTAAACCAGGCACGCACTGACGCGCAGACTGCCCTGCCTGTGGGGTGGCCCGTCTCTCTGTCCTTTCAGGTATTGGCTCTCCCCTTCCTCTTGAAGTTTGCAATTAGGAAAGCAATTAGGAAAGCAGTGGGTAGCAGCAGCTCATCCCGGGCTCATTCCCTCATCTTGTCCACGAGGAGGGAATGGAGCTGGTAACCCACCTCCGTTCACAGGGCTGCTCTGTCTATGGAGTAAGAGGTTCTGTATATTTTTCTTAATAAACTTGCTTTCACTTCTTTTTTTTTTTTTTTTTTTTTTTAGGTTTTTAAGATAGGGTGCATGCATTCTCCTGAGAGGGAAAGAGAGAGGGAAAGTGAGAAGTCATCCCCCAAGGGAATAACCAGGCTGCAATCCCTTCCCCTTCATTCTCCTCTCAGGACTTTGGGCATGCTCACACCCAGGCCTGGCATGGTTTCCAGGCTCCTGAGGCTGGGGCTCAAACCCTGGCCCACCGTGTGGGAATCTAGCTCCTTAATCAATATGCCACCTGCTGGCTCCTTTCACTTTTGATCAATGGCTGGCTCTTGAGTTTTTTCCTGTACAAAATTAAGAACCCATATAATCAGGGAATAAAAGGGTCCTGTCTTGATTCACTATAATTTTCTTTAACAGAAAAAGCCATTTTTCAGAACATGAGAGTGAAAGGAATGTCTTTCTAGTCTTTTCTCTTTTACTTTTTGGGACAATGTCCTGCTTGCTATGTGACCATTCTCCTATGTCAACTTGATGAGTATCCAGGATGCCAGGTATGTACCCATGGTCTGGTTTCAGGGTGGGCTGGGAATGAAACTCAGGCCTTCCGTGAGGCTGCAGCTTGCTAGGTAGTAACGTCAACTAGTGTGTGCTACCTCGTCCTGGGTGCTGGTGGGATTTCTTGGCTTTTCTGGCAGTTAAAACCTATTGTATAGCAGGGCCAGGTGATATCAAACAGTCACACCTTCCTGTCCTCTCTCCAGGCTGTCTGACCTGCATCTACACTGGAGCTCTTTTCTTTTCCTGCCACAATGACCTCTGCCTATCCAATGGGCTCTTCTCAGTCCTACTGTTCCCTCGCTCCTGGTAGCCCTGAGGACAGCTGACCACTTCCTCCTGTCTTTGGTGGGAACTGCACCTGGTCTGCAGGAACCCACACTTCCTGCGTCCCCTCCTCCTCCTCCAGCGGCGACTGTCCTGTTCTCGGTCTTACAGCCTAATGCTGGTATTCTGCACGGCTCCAACTCCGTACTTCCCCGAGCTGATATCATTCACTTGTGTACCTTAAATATTATTCCTTCGTCCATGACTCTTCGATTTGTATTTCCACCACACAACTCTTTCCTGAACTCCGGGTTCCTATACCTAGCACTTAAAATCTCTACTTGATCTGTCTAAAAGAAATGTAAGACTTTAGATATCTCAAGGGAATTAATTTTTATTCTCCATGTGCGTCTCCAAATTCTCCCACTCACTCCATCCACTTAGTTGTGTAATCTGCAAACTCACATGCCCCTGCCCTTATTCTTCTCTCCAAACCCATTCCCAGTCCCTGCTTAGAGACTTCAGGATGTAGCCTCAATCTGTACGGTGCTTCCTGTCTCTCCTGTCAGATTCGTAGTTCAAACCACCACAACGGATCACACAAAATATGCTGTTGCTTCTAATGGGTCTCCCAAATCCTGTCATCATACTCTTTTTTTTTTTTTTTTTTTTTTGAGAGGTTTTTGCTATAGGGCGCGTGTGCTCGCCAGACAGACAGAGAGAGACAGAGAGACAGAAAGCGAGAAATCACCCCCCAGGGGGGATGGCCACGCCACAATCCCTTCTCCTCCGTTCTCCTCTCAGGATCTTGGGCACGCACGCACACGCGCCCGGCGTGAGTTTTAAGTTACCGGGTCTGGAACTTGAACTGCGGTTGACTACGTGGGAGTCCAGCGACATAGCCATTATGCTAACTGCTGGTCCCCTGTCATCATACTCTTTTAAACTCCCTCATTTGCAACATCTTAGAAGAGACTTTAGGTTAGAAGTCATAGTCTACACCAGAGTTTTTCCAACTTCAGCATTATTGGTATTTTGGTCTGGCTAATTATTGCGGGGTACTTCCCTAAGTGTTCTAGGAAGTTCAGCAGTATCCCAGGCCTCTAGCCCACAGAGGCCACTTATATCTCCGATCCTTTTTTTGTGGAATGTCTTTCACATTTTCATCTGTCAGAATTCTGCTCACTATTCATGATATGTCCTAACTCCTTCATGAATCCTTTCTGAGCCTTCCCAACCTACATAAAACTATCTCCCAGCAAAATAAATTGTTCTCTTTCCTATCCTATTAGAGCACTCCATTTCTACTTCAGCTATGGCATTCATAAGGTTGCATTCATCACCATTAATTCATTGTATATACATATAAATCATCTCCCTGTAATACCCAGCATAACATCTGAAACATTTAGAGTATACTAATTTGAATGAATGGAATCATTTCACAGTGTTCTTACAAAATATCGCATCTCCCATTCTTTCTCCTGCAAACAGGAATGCACTTAGGCTGCAATTATTTTTTCCGATACACCTTTGAAAGAATATATCCTCTTTTAATCTACTGTCATCCAACAACGATGTTGTAAGTGCTAGTCTTTCCCTTCACCAACACCAATCTTCACAGTCACTTTTCTAGCTATTTTGCAAAGTAGAAAATCCACCGAAAATCCAGAGTGGCTCAAGGTCACTTGGCTTGTCTGAAGCAAAGCACTTAAGCTCGGTCTGCAGACCCACGCTGCCTACACTGTCTTTCTAACAGATGGTCTATTGGAAAGGACAACCGAGACCAAAAATAGACCTGTAATAGCTTATTAAGAGGCATTTAGGGAAAGAAAAAATATATTTCACAATGTCCAATAATGATATTAAGTGCAGTACCTTACAGTGGTATAAAACTTTTTGCAAACATTTTATCTATATGGCTGTCACGCAAACTGCTCCCTGCGGACCAGCTCCCCCTTCTGCTGCAGTGGAAATGTACCTGCTGTTGTGCTCCTGCCCCTGAGTTTTGAGAACATCTTCCTGTTTTCCAAAACTCCTCTCCCTCCTGATATGCAGAGGCAAGGCTTACCACCCAGTGCTTTGTTGTGAGCTGTAGCCAAACAGAAAAATGCCCTGCTTTAAATTGAAAATGAAAGTTCTTGTAGCAGGCCTCATACATGTCAGCTTAATGAGAGTGCGAATAATTTCATGGAATTCATGTGTGTATCTGGAGGCACTTTTGAATAAAGTTTATTTTTTTACTTTTTAGTTTTTAGATTTTTGCTGAAAGGCGCTTGCACTCTTAGGCTCCAGACAGGTTTTGGAAAAGAGTTTAGAAATACTAGGTTGTTAGAAAAGTCACGACATAGTTTTCTATGTTTTTCTATGAAAAAAATGCATCATCACTTTTCTGACAACCCAATAGAATATCTAAAGTCTGAATTTAGAAGAAGGAAAATGACAGTAAGGGAAGGTGTGAGACTCGAATATCTTACTAGCACAGCTGAGGGGACCTCGATCTCCTTAGGGATAGCATGTAAATTTTAGGATCCTGAGAAGTGGCCAGAAAACAGAAAGCCAGTAGTCACAGTTCTGGCTCACGCTTGAGCCTAGGTACATCAGAGTCTAGGAAATGTAGAAATGCAGATTCAACCACATACTTATCCTAGTCCCTTGGTGAACTGTTCCTGTGGAATTTGTAAGCAAATTCTTTTATGAACATCATGGAATCAAAGCCAGAACTTTCTATTTGTTAAATCATCACTCACATATAAGAAATGGGCATTAGAAAGCTCTTCATTACTTTGATGCACTATCTATTCACATTCAACTCCCTTTTTATTTATCACACTTTGAAAAGAAATATTATTACTTGCCAGTGGATAGAGTTTACCACATATTTATCACTCCTGTTGTTATTCTAAACATCTGCATGTATAATTAAAGAGAAAAAAATAGGTTGTATTTCTCCTATGCAAACGATGGAATGAGAAGAATCATTTTTAGAATTGATGAGATGATGTTTGCTAAAGGTTGGAAAACTAAAACGGGATCAGAATTGAAAATAAGCTACAAGCTTTATTCTAGTTTGGGCCTGTTAAATTGTTATGGGGAAATATATGCCAAACCAGGAATTTTATCACTTTCCAAACTCAAGGAAACTTTAGAGATAACTCATGAGCAAGTAAAAAATTTAATTAGATTCACATACCTATACACACACTCACACACACACACACACACACACACACTCAATAAACTGCCAGAGTTCAGGATTTTTAAATAATTGAAAAAGGCTATATAGAGAAAGAGAAGGACCTTTTCAAGGTCACACAGCATTTCTTTTTCTTTTTTTTTTTTTGGAGAGGTTTTTGCTATAGGGCACGTGCGCTCGCCAGACAGACAGAGAGAGACAGAGAGACAGAAAGTGAGAAATCACCCCCCAGGGGGGATGGCCACACCACAGTCCCTTCTCCTCCATTCTCCTCTCGGGATCTTGGGCACGCACGCACACGCGCCCAGCGTGAGTTTTAAGCCACCGGGTCCGGGACGCAAACCGCAGTCGACTATGTGGGAGTCCAGCGACATAGCCATTACGCTAACTGCTGGTCCCGAAGTCACACAGCATTTCTATTGGTCTCCCATCTTCTGGTTCCTCCTACCTCTAGTGTTCTGCTACCCTTCTGGACCTGTGATGACTGAAAAACAAACAAAAAACTAGATAAAGGGGAGAGAGAGCACAAGATAGCCGAGAGGTCTTGGGATAAAGAATGAAGTCTCTGCATTCCTCCAAGGCCCCAGTCCATTCCACTGAGATCACCCAGCTACATGGCTTCTGAGATAGAATCAGACTCATCAGTCTCTCTGAGCAGGGTCTGGGGTTACATGTTGACAAGGTCGATCCAGCATCAAGGATCCAGAACTGTTCAAGACTCTGCAGTGCCAGAAGTTATCTCTATTCCATCTTCTAGGAAAGATACTGAAGACCAACAAGGCCACCATTTTGGAAAGCTACTTTTTTCTGGACGAAACTGCTACTGCCTCAAGAACAAGGCCCCTACTCAAAGTGAGCCATTTATTATACTCTTTCTTTCCTAAGTACCCAGGGAATATTCAAGCACCCAGTTTTACTATTTCTTCATGATCCTCACTTTTAACCGAGTATACAGACTATTTGACCTCCTTTCATCATTGGGCAGCACAATAGAAGTGGCAGAAAATACATGCTTTCCATCTCAATATTTTCCTGTTTATTCTACCACCCTTTCTGTTTTGACTGTGACTTATTATTTTGCATATTTATCTATCTCATATAGCCCTTGGTTACCCTTTTTAGGGTACTGCTGTTGGTTGGAGATGTTGGACCAATGGTGATAGCAGGAATGATAATTTTGTAAAATAATATTCTCTAAGAATTATTAAGGAAAGACAATGAATGCACTTTTCTAAGTCTGTGGCTTTCATCTAGAGAGGGGCATCACACTTTCCCAGGCAGCTTTATAAACATGACAAGTTCTTGGTACCTACACAGGTCTACTAAATTCAACTTTGAGGAAAGGAAGTTCACCAGATTTTTTTTTTCCCCAGTAAAAAAAGGTCTAGAACTAGTTTTGATCATCT
Source organism: Tupaia tana (assembly GCA_026018925.1). Taxonomy (NCBI): domain Eukaryota; kingdom Metazoa; phylum Chordata; class Mammalia; order Scandentia; family Tupaiidae; genus Tupaia; species Tupaia tana. The sequence continues at coordinate 151,181,462 of JAKSZU010000003.1, forward strand.
GAATTTTACTCCAAAACCCCATCAATTTGAAATCAGGAAACTTGGATGACATTCTTTAGTTCTCAATGGAATTGAATTCATGAAATTGTTTTTAGTCTTATGTGCTTAGACTGAATTGAGTGGCCTTATGAAAACTGCTAATTTACAGTAATTTGATATTAAGGAAATTGTCTATAATTTGCAACTTTTGCTTTAGGCTCCTGAGTAGCAATTTCTTTTATACCTAAGTATTGCAGTTAGGGAGGATTTGGTAGAGGAGGCAGGAACAACTATTTTTCCTGAGGAACTTTCACTTTCTAGATTTAAAATTTTGTAACCAATCGTTTCTTTGTTTTAAAAATCTACTGTGAAGCTTTACATCCAGGTTCAAGGTGGAAGTAACCCATCTTTAACAATCATGCACACACTTCTGGTGCACATTTCTGTGTATATTCTTTGTTTCCTTTTATTTGTCATATTATACTTTGGACTTCCTCGATCTGCTTTGATTTTGATCAGTGTTTGCCGAATGAATAAATGAAAGTCTCTGGCCTCAGATGGACTATTTTGGGGATGATGGTGGTGATTTAAAATAAAGATTGGTGAATGTATGTAGGAACTGGGAGAACAAAAATATTCTGGGAATGATACTGTTTCATGGTCGCTTCAAGTAGAAAATATTGCTAAAAGATAATATAAGAAAATTGAAGATAATAATAAGAACATATAAAAGAAAAACCTGAGTTATAATGAATTCATTATGGAAAATTACATAACATTCTTTCTAGAATGAATAATAACAAACACAAACATACACAAAACAACAAGTGCGTTGTTTCCTGTTATGAAGCTCATTATTAGACTGGAGACAAATACTATAGATTCTAGAACTTGAAAAAAGTGTAATAGATGACAGATGAAGACATTGAAGCCAAAAATAATAGCATCATATAACCTTTCATTAATGAATATGATCAACTATTAAACTATTTACATACAATTATATTTCTGTAAGATTGTGACTTTTTGTGATCTTTAAAAATTCAAGTTGCCTGATTTGGAACAATTAAAACAATCTTATTAAATTCTTTACCTGTCAAATTAATAAAGATAACAACCATATAATAGTCAAAGCTGTCCAGGGAATGGTGACCTGAACATATCTTAATATACTTTTCGATTATATATTTTTACAAATATTTTACAATTCACCAATACGTATTCAAAGTATTAAATAGGTCCATATCTTTGAACCCAGAATTTCCACTTCTATGACTGTAACCTGAAGAACTAGGAGACATAATAAAGATGTATTGATGAAAACATTCAGGGTAACTTATTTATAACACTTTATGGGTGCAATTATAGGGAAAAAGGAAGAGAGAAATAAGTCCTAGTTTTAGCAATGTCTACCTCTGAATTTAAAATATTCCTTTTTATTTGTTTATTTTTTAGGATGCAGTATTTTCTTTATCACCAAAACTGTTTTCTTACTAGAGAAACCAGTTATCTGAATCTATATAAAACCACATGCCCAGATGTTTGCACATATTTAGTTAGGAATGTCCAGTTTTAACTGTAGTCTATTGCAGTAGAGTGAGAAGAGAGGATGGCGTTCGTATTCACAGCCCTCCAGTGCAGGTGGAGCCGCGGGGAAGTGAGCTCTTTCAAGGAGAAAGCTTTGGAAGGACAGCTAATGGGCAGCGCCTTCTCTGAGACGGCGTGGACTTTGATCTGCTCCTTTTGCAGAGGCACATGAGCTGACGCAGACTATGTGGGGAGGAAGGACACTATATTCCAAGAGCGGCTGTCATGCCACAGCTGCTCTTGCCATCTGTTCTGCTTTTGATTCATATTGTTTGTCATTTCCCTTGTGTCTTTTCTGTAGGCTGCTGTCCAGCGCTCATTTTTAAGCGACGTCTCTGAGACCAAGGGATTGATGGTCTTCACAGCGTGATTTCAATTCTCTTTTACCTGGAGGGCTTTGGTTTCTGAAAAAGAAACCCAAGCTATACATCAGCAACCCATGTGGGGCACTGAAAGTTCAATTTAAGAAGTTAATCAAGTTTTCGTGATCCTTTTGCTCTGATGACCTATTTAAGTAAGTTGATGCTTAATATAGCCCCTCAGATGCTGGAGGGGATATGTTTGACTTGAATGTAAAATGAACGATAGAGATACGGTTTCGGTGGTATATAGATCTCTAGAGACAGGAATTGACTGTCAATATTTTCTGTGAAATCAGTCAGCTATATCTTTTTTTTTTTTAGAGAGGTTTTTTCACTATAGGGCGCATGCGCTTGCCAGACAGACAGAGAGAGACAGAGAGACAGAAAGCGAGAAATCACCCCCCAGGGGGGAGGGTCACGCCGCAATCCCTTCTCCTCCATTCTCCTCTCGGGATCTTGGGCACACACGCACATGTGCCCGGCGTGAGTTTAAGCCACCCGGTCTGGGACGCAAACTGCGGTCGACTACGTGGGAGTCCAGCGACATAGCCATTACGCTAACTGCTGGTTCCCAGTCAGCTATATCTTTTGTGTCTCAATTGTTCTCATATTATTCATGTGTTTTATCAAAGTGTTTTTTTTTTAAATCCTTTTCAGAGCCTTTATCAGAACAAAAAGAACTTTTCAATAGAATCATCAACTACATTGATTCATTTGTTCAAATCCTGGGCACCTACTTTGAGCCTTGCTCAGCACTGGACTGAGAGCCAAGGTAACTAAGGGGCACTCTTTCCTTGAAGGAGGGAACAGGTCAAATTTAACTTTGTTTCTTTCCTGGGCTAAACAAATATAATAAGAAAGCCTGGCAACTGTCTTCTTTTTTTTGGAGAGGTTTTTGCTATAGGCGCGTGTGCTTGCCAGACAGACAGAGAGAGACAGAGAGATCGAAAGTGAGAAATCATCCCCCAGAGGGGATGGACACGCCGCAATCCCTTCTCCTCCATTCTTTTCTTGGGATCTTGGGCATGCACGCACACGCGCCCGGTATGAGTTTAAGCCACCGGGTCCGGGACTCGAACTGCAGTCGACTACATGGGAGTCCAGCGACATAGCCATTACGCTAACTGCTGGTCCCAGCAACTGTCTTCTTGAGACTGTGGCTCCAAAGACTCAATGAAAGAAAAGCACTGTGGAATTTGTTACAGTAAGAAGGAGAGCAAGTGGAAAGGGAAGATAAACTTACAAGAAGGCCCTGGAACCTTACAATAGAAAACCCTATGGATTAGGACAGCCTTTGCAATAGAAAGAAAGATCAGCTGGCTACTTCTTCCTTTCAGATCATCCCAAGGTGGTTTATTTCTCATTTTCTGGAGATCCCACTTGGCAGTCTTAGAGACATATACACAGCAACCCATTGGATGTCTCATTTATAACTCTGACAAATCATGCTTTTCCATGTCCAGCCCAACTTCTGCTCTGCAAGACCAATCACTATGCTGTCTGTTTGCAAGACCCACTTCTCCCGATGCAAGATTACTCCCGCCTGTTCACTAACAGCAACATCTGCAAACATTCAGTGCATTTTGTATACAAAAGGCTTTGCCTTTTTTTAAAAAAAACTTTATTTAATTCTTATAGCAAACCTGAGTGGTAAAGTTTTATTATCCTCATGTAATAGGTGAGCCATTCAGACTTAGAGAAATAGAACATTGTAAAAAACAAAACAAAACAAAAAAAACACTTAAGCAGAGCAGTTAGGGCATTTTTGTTCCAGGCTGGTCTGACACAAGAGGTTTGGTCTAAAGAGCAGGGTTTTTAAAGGGTATGAAAACTCTGGTCATCATCCGTACCATTCACCAAACAGTCCTGATTCTAACCCCTTTCAATAAGCTTTTGGGATTGCATTTCCTGGCTGTCTTGTGGTACAGTGGGCCACCCAACTAGCTTAGTTTACAAGCTGGGAGTTCAAGGGAGTTGTTAGTGTGGAATTCTCCAGAATTTCTCTTTCTTGGGTCAACCAAATGGTGGCTACTGGCTTAATCTGAGTGTCTCCATGACTATGAAGAACAGAGTCCCTCAAGACCCATGATGGTCACTCAGTAGAAGTGAGAAACAAATACTTTTAGTTTTAATCCAGTGAGAATTTAGGAGTTGTCGCCACAGCATAAATTAGCATTCTCTGGCCAGAACAAACCCTAATCTCTTGAACTTCCACACAAGAAAATGATCAGATTTCTTTCTCATCTGTTTTCTCTGGGAACTGGGAGCATGACTGAAATTAGCAACTAGATTCACTCAGGGTTTGCTCTTCTGAACTTTTATTATGACCATAAATAGATCATTTGAAAATGACTGCACTCACATGATGAAATTAACTTTATACATTTATGGAACAGTTAAAGTGTGTATTTATTACAAGTACCTATTGGGAAAGCCAACGATTATTATGAAAATGTCTCTTTGATTGGATTGGGGCAGAGGCGAGACAAGTCTATTTCTGTGTGAGCTTTGAAATGATAAAATCACCATTGGGATTTAGGGTTTTCTCTGAAACTTTTTTCTAGAAAGACCATTGTTAAATGTCAATGGCTAGAGAAGGCTCTGAGACATGATTCCCAAGTATGGATATACTCAGAATATCTGGGAAGCTTTTCTAGATCCAAATTCCTGCACCCCATTATGAGTCAGAACGTTTGGGGGGAGCCCAAGTAGACTGCATTTTAAAATAGCGATGCTCAATGTCCATTTTAGAAATCCTCCTGGGTATTGCTGATCACAGTTAGGGTTGATGACTTTAAAACATTCTGCCCTTCCTAACTGTGGTCCCAAGCACATGCCCTTGGATAGGCTCTGCTTGGCTGCCACAAAGCTTTGCTTTAGATTTCCCCATAGGAATTTCTTGGGGTCCTGAGGATGCAAGGCTGGGTGGGAAATAAACAACAGAACACACTTTCAGCTTTGCTTATCTGCTCTGTTTTACAGGAGCCCACTGAGGGATGGCTTGTGAATTCCTTGCAGAGCCTTTTATCTGCATGCTGTCAGAAATGCACAAACACAGCCTATGCATATTAAGCAGAAGTTTGAGTCAAACAACCATTAATTTATTTGGGGGGAAAGAGGAAAAATTTATTTCATTTGTTTACATTATTATTTTTTTTTTTTCTTTTACACTAATAAAAACCAGCTCTGGAGTTAGTAAGACCATCCAGAAAAGCAGAACGTTACAGGCAGGACCCATGGACAGGTCTAAGTGACATACCACTGTCCACCTGACACGAACCTAGATGTAAAATAGCTCCCTTGTCCCCAGATTCTGTTCCTAGCTCACATGATCCACAGATACAGGTCTCCTCTCTTTTCATACCCCTTGTTTTCACTGTCTAAACTTCATTGCCCTCACCTGGTGCTATGGCTTGACTATGTCTCCTCCAATATCTATGTTGAAATGTAATCCCATTGTGGTGGTATTAAGAGGTGGGGCTTTTCGGGAGATGGTTAAATCATGAGGGCTCTGCCTTATAAAAAGAGCTGGAGGAAACTAGCTCAAGCCTGTTTTGGCTTTCCATCTCTTCCAGTATGTGAGGACAACTAGATGGAACCATCTATGAGGAAAAGTCCTTCACTAGACACAAGACATGCCAGTGTCTTGATCTTGGGGTTCAAACCTTCCTGAATTGGGAGAAATAAATGTCTATTACTTATAAATTAAAAGTCTCAGGCATTTTGTTACAGTAGCTCAAAAGGACTAGGACACCTGGTTCTTGGATTCTTAGCTAAAAGTCCCAAGTATCAGGGTTCTGTACCCTGGCCTTACCTGAGTTTCTGAGTAAGAAGATGGTTCATCACTATCCTTGAAAATCTCTTTTCTTTATTAAAAGGTCTCAGTCCTGGCCATGTATTCATTAAAACACAGTGACTAATCTAGAACTAAATGGTAATCGGTGTCAGATATAGTTTGGATTTTGGGATCCTTCTGTTTTTCCTTTTTCAGTTATAAAGAATTCTCAACCTAATGAAAAGCAGTGCTGGGACCAGCAGTTAGCATGATGGCTATATCTCTGGACTCCCATGTAGTCACCACAGTTCGAGTCCCGGACCCGGTGGCTTAAACTCATGCCGGGCATGTGTGGGTGTGTACCCAAGATTCTGAGAGGAGAATGGAGGAGAAGGGATTATGGTGTGGCCATCCCCCCTGGGGAGTGATTTCTCGTTTTCTGTCTCTCTGTCTTTCTGGCGAGCGCACGTGCCCTATAGCAAAAACCTCTCAAAAAAAAAAAAAAAAAAAAAAAAAAAAAAAAAAAAGAAGTGCTTACAATTAAAAACCTTCTCTGAAGTTGTGTATATTTGTGCTCTTACAGTCATCACAGAGGTAGGTTGAAGGGGGATGTGAGATTAATTTCTCACGGTCATTTCTAAATGGACAACCAGATCAGTTCAGTTCAGGCCCTCATTATCACATTTATATCACTCTCCTCCTCTTCCCCTTCACTTCTTCTCCCTTTTCCTTCTTCTTTCCTGTGGTATAATTTATTAAGTACCCAATGTAAATTACATATATTTATTTTTATTTTCAACATCCTGTTTTACAGTTCCCTTGGCCCTTTTTACCCAGATGCCAAAGAGCCAGGCATTGGCATGGGCTATTCAAAGACTGGCAAAGGCCTTGAAGTTCTTCTTCTCTAAGTCTTCTCATCTTCTCTCCTGAGTCTAGCTTTCTCCTTCTTGTAGATGTTCCCTATGGTCATCACTGGTCCTGTCAGCTAGGTGTCCAGCTTGAGTTCTTCAGCAGAGCTGTCTCCCTTCTTAGCTATGAGGGCTTCTGAGCTTGGAGCAGTACTCTTCAGCTGCTGCGCATTGGCCTGCAGGGATTCCATGGACTTGTTCCACCGCCGTGGGTCCATAGCAATGCGGATGGTCCAGGACACCTTCTTGTGGATGCCAGCCACTCACAGCTCCTCTAGGCTGAAGCCCCTGGCTGCTCACATCCTGGTGTGGTACTGTACGGAGCTGAATCTTGTGATGGGCCAGATGGGCCAGACGCTGGGCTGGGTGCAAATCAGCATGCTTTCACCTGCCAGGCCTTGTGTCTGTGGATATTCCATGATGGCTGGTTGAACCAGGTGGCCACACGCAGCTGCCAGTCCTTGTAGAAGTGAGGCTTCAGGGTCATGCCATTCCTACTGGGTACCATGAGTGCCTATGGCCCTCCTCCGCAGGAGAACAGTTGAGCGAAAGTATGCTTATATAATTTTTACTCTCTTTCACATTACTCTGGGTATGGAACTCATCCTCTTCCTTAATTTTTACTAAGAAAGGAAGAATGAGCAATCATAACAATACTCAGAACACATAAGAGCGTGTGGAAAATTTTACTAAAGATTTAGAGGAAATGGAGGCATTGACATAAGAGAAAGGTCAACACTAATTCTTAAAAGGTTAGGTCTATTCCATCACTCAAGCTTCAGCCTCCCCCTTCTTGCTCCATCCACCCTGCTTTCCTTCCTTTCTTCATCTTTTGTGCTTGCTTTCCCTCAAGTGTACATTTTTTGCATGCAGAACTGTTACCTATTGTGTTTGTGGTGTTAGATACTAAAGACAATGTTCTCCTGATCTTGCTTTGATTATTCCAAAGAAGGTAATCAAAGTGTATTTCTAAAAAAAAAAAAAACAATTCCTTCTTTAACAGTTGAGAGCAATTGTTAAGAACACATGAATATATGGAGCCCACAGGTGGCATGGTGGTTAAGGTGCTGGATGCCCACATGGCCCACTGCGGTCCAAGGCCTGGCCTTGGTGGCTTGCTTTCTCGCTTTCCTCTTCTCTCCCACTCTCTCGCTCTCTGTCTTTGTGGTCAAATTAAAAATAATAATAATAACAAATAAAATTAAATAAAGAAGTAATTTATTAAAAAAAGAACACATGAATATGAACATACACACTTACTTTGCAGAACTATAAAACATTAAATTGTGAGGAAAACTTGAAGCTGCTTTTTTTCAACATGAATCCTAAAAAGGGAAACTGATTGCTATTCAGAATGATTTGGAGCATGTACCTAAAATGCAAAAGTAAGAACTAAGAGATAAAAAGAAAAAAAGTCAAATAATGACATTACACAGATATTAACTTCAATCCCTTAATAAATGATATCCTGTTAGCAATGTGAAGGAACTAATATAAACCCTAAGAAACATAAGGTCTTAGTGAACACCTGACTGTTCTACAGCAGTCTTTTCTCACTCTCATCAGAGAAACACAGATTTGAAAGCTGACCTGGATGGATTTCTTCAACACTATGTTTTTTCCATTAGAGCTTTCTGTTTCAGCTCATGTCACAAGTTGCCAGGCATGGCTGCAAAGAGAGGAGGAAGCTTGAAATTCAAAGGATCTGACCCAGCCATAGTATTAATCGGAAAGTCCTGGAGCAGCTTTGGTCTTGATAGACATGAACATCCAGAGAGGTCCAAATGGAATCCAGGGTTTGGCCACAAGTGATACCAAATGAATGGCAGAAGTGAGCTTCAGGCAAATGGCAGTGAAGAGCTATGCAAAAAAAAAAAAAAAAAAAAAAAAAAAAAAGAGAACTCATAAATTGGAATGTAGATAGGACACTACTTTCCCCTTCCCTCTGAGAGAAAAATCTGGAAAGAGTCAGATAAGGTATGAACACTTTAGCCATGCCTTATCTTTAGCCCAAGGTCTCCATACCATATGTTAGAGAAACAAAGGTAGAAAAGGGAGGCTCAAGTCCAGCAGAGTGGGTGCTGGGTGAAATCTGTAATTCAATAGCCAACGTCCAGAGTTTGATCCCTGAGCTCATCACACATGAAACATCACCTGCCTGGTCCACAGTGGTGGGCTGAAGAGGTTTAACGTGTCCTGATGAGGAAGTGAGTTGAGTTCATCAAGGACAGGGCGTAGTAAGGGTTAAAGGAGAAGTACTGGAGGACTCATGTGAACACATCTGGGGAAGGTAACAGGTGATCGTGCCATGAACTTATTCAAGAAATAATTGTCGGTTGTCTCTTTCTTTTCCCTACAACAGAGTTTTGTGTCTCTCCAGCCTTCTCTTACAAAAAAAACTGCATTCATCTTATATACTCACATTTGATCTGTGTAGATCAATCCACCTCTATTTCTATTCTATTCACTTATTCTGTAGGTCTTCTTTGTTTGTTTTTGGCTAGTTTTTAATTTGCACACAGGTTTTCAGATCTTTGTAATTTGACCGATGCTATCCCATCCGTCTGGAATGAGCTTTCCCTCTTCTTTTCTTGTGTTATTTTAAAATGCTATTTTATTTTATTTAAATTTTTTAGTTTTGTTTTTGTAGGACTCGTAATCATCCTCCAAAGCTGAGCTCAAGTGTTACCCCTTGCTGGATGCCTGCTCAGAACCTCAGATTTGGGGAGCTGTTCTTATAGGAGTTGTCTTCAATAAGTTCATGGGAAATGTATATTGTGTATGGATTTCAAATTTCTTTTTTTTTTTTTTTGCACCAAAATAAGCTTCTACGTTAATTCAATGTTCATTAACTCTTTGAAGTCCCTTGGATCTACAAATACCTACTTAATACATTTATTAGAATTGTCCTATTACAGGACCAGCAGACGGTGTAATGGTTCTGTCTCTGGACTCCCTCATGGTCAACTGCAGTTCAAATCCTGGACCTGGTGGCTTAAAATTCACGCCGAGTCTGTGTGCATTCATGTCCAGAATCCTGAGAGGAGAATGGAGATTGTGACATGTGTGACATGGCCATCCGCCCAGGGGAGGATTTCTTGCTTTCTGTCTCTCTGTCTCCTTGGCAAGTAGAGCAAAAATCATGCCCTATTGCAAAAATATTGAAAGAGAGAGAGGGAGAGAGAGAGAGAGAGAGAGAGAGAGGAGAGAGAATGTCCTATTACATCCTGTGTTCTCCAGGGCAGACATTTGTTCACTTTGATGCCTGCGGTCTTTAGCATGATGCTCTACATACTAAGTGTTCCGTCACTATGTGTTGAATCATAGTTACATAAATAAATAATTTGTTAGGAGATACTAAATACCCTTTGAAAGTTTGAAAATATAAATTCTTCAAAAATAATGTATAGTTTTTTTTTATAAAAATGATGTACTCATTAAAAATTCAACAGAACAACATATAAGAAATAGCACATATTCCAAGGACCAGAAAAAAATTAAGATTAATATCAGCAGAATGCTATTCTGATCTCTCTATATACCTGTATCTATATAAATGAGCATTTTATATCATTTGAATATGATGTACTGGTTTAAGGATCATTTTAAAATGTAATTTTAATCTAAATTTTCGAAAGGGACAGGGAGTAGAACAAAGCCAAGAATAACAAAAGCTTTACCATGAGAAATAGTCATATCTAAAATTCCCTGTAAATTGAACACAAGAAGATTAGGAGGAACATTAAAAGTTCAGAACCATTGTGCTTTTTCTTATTATGAATTTCGATTTTGTACAATATAAGCTCCCTGCTATGACAGAAAAGAACAATCATATTCTTACATGTCTCCCTTCCTTTTCTTCCATCACCTACAGGGTTTTGTTAGTCATATTTTAATTTTTATTTTGTTAAACAGTGTGTTTCTGTACCTGTGAAATTTAACCTAAAAATGAAGTGTTCTGGCATCAATTATCCTATATTATTATTATTTTTAACGCATACTCTTTTAATCTAGAAGTTCAGTTCTTTATTCTTAAGAAAAATATTCTTTTTTATTTCTAAATAGTTTTTAATTCTATTTTATAGATTCTTGATCCTCAGATCTCAATTATTCTTTAAAATTTTCTTATTCTTCCTAATTTTTTAATTAAATAAATTGTTTTTGAAGAGGCTTTTGCAATAGGTCCAGAAAGAGAGAGACAGAGAGACAGAAAGTGAGAAATTAGTCCCCAGAGGGGATGGCCATGCCGCAATCCCTTCTCCATTCTCCTCTTGGGATCTTGGGCATGCACACACATTCCTGGTGTGAGTTTAAGCCACCAGGTCCGGGACTTGAACCGTGGTCGACTACATGGGAGTCCAGCAACATAGCCATTTTGCCAACTACTGGTCTCCTCTTCCTAATTTTTATCTTCTCTCTATTTTAACTCTATTCTTTTGCTTCCACATTAGCAGTGTGAAAATATATCTATTTAGAATATGTCTTTCTGGAAGGAAATACATCTATGTGGGTCTATAGAAGATTTGTGGTAATACCTGAGCATCATGGAGGAATGAGGGGCTGAGGAAATTTGTGAGAATTACAAGAAAAAGAAATATAAGTTACTGTGAGATTAACTACAATATATTTTCTTTTTTGTGGGAGAGATTTTTTCTATAGGGTGTGTGCGCTCACCAGAAAAACAGAGAGAGACAGAGAGATAGAAAGTGAGAAATCACCCCCTGGAGGGAGGGCCACGCCACAATCCCTTCTACTCCATTCTCCTCTCGGGATCTTGGGCATGCACTCACATGTGCCCAACGTGAGTTTAAGCCACCGGGTCCGGGACTCGAACTGTGGTCAACTACATGGGAGTCCAGCGACATAGCCATTACGCTAATTGCTGGTCCCAACTACTATATGTTTTCTAGCTGTTGTCAAACATAGAAATCTCAGTATGACCTTCATTGTGTTACTTAACCTCCTAGAGACTTCAGATAGAGTTAAAACATGCTTTATTGTGCTATTACTGGGCCCAACTAAGGTAACATAATGTGAATGACATGCAGTAAGTTCTGAGTATATATTAAATCAAAACCAAAAATAATTGGAGTAAGTTTGAACAGTAAAGCAGTGTGATTTACGTTTGTAACAAGCTGATATTTCTAAAAAAAACCCTCATTTCTTTAATTTTTATGTTATATATTGGATCAGTGAAAACTGGTTAAAAACTAGCTGGCTTGTACAGTTAGTTTGGGGGTACACTAAACTGCTAACTTATTAAGGTAGCCAGCAGTGGCTAGATAATATAGAAAGAAGGGTTGAAGAATGGATTCTGAGAAGGTTCAAATTTGTGCCAGTTACATCGGTGAGAAAGTGGATATGAAATATTTCATAAAATGTGAAGTCTCACAGAAATATTTGCATTCGTGATCTTTTGAGAGATGTCATGATTAAAGAAGAGCAAAAGAACTTTGAAATTAGGCAGACTTAAGTTTATATCTCACTGTGTTTAATAAAAGTACATTGGATTATTTTTTAACCTTTCTCTATCTCAGTTTCCTTTTATGGGAATATTGAACATTAATTTCAACTTCGCTGCATCATTAAAATTAGCGGTATGTAAAATAACTTCACTTAGTTATTCTCTGGTAGGTTGAATTATTGCTCTCCAATCCTCACCTCTCCCTGTGTTTGTTGCATACATTTGCATTTCATTCCTCTCTAGGTGGGTCCTCTTCACTGGGACTTGGGCATGCACCCTGTTTTGCAGACAACTGGACACCAGTGAAGGCTGCCAACGTGCTCGCACAGTCACATTTGTCCTCTTGTGTTTCTGCTATCAGCATTAGAAGAGCTGTCCTTGAAGAGCTGCTTTCCTTTAACGCAGAGTGAAGGCTCAGGAGATCTGAGTCCAATCCACAGTGAAGAATAAACTTAGACCCACAAACTTGAAACAGAGATGCCCACTTGAGCTGAATTTGCATAGATTGATCCATGTCCACTTGCAAGAGTAAATGCTCACTGGTTTCCAGGGAGATCGGTTACACGATGTTATTGTGATGATAGGGGATTTACACTCTGAGTCACACTGTGTGCTCAATATATATAAAAAATGATTTATATCATTATTAATGGCACTATTGCAAACACTTGTAAAAGAAGTAGCTATTAAGGTAGGTACACAATAGGAAAGAAATAGCATGAATAGTTTGATGAGACGGACAAAGGGGGAAATGGTCTGGCGAGACTTTTAAAAGCAGATTACTTTTTGTGGCATTTTTAAAGATCATAAAGGGTCCAGATAATCATGTTTCCATGATTACTTAGAGTTTAGTTATTTAGAGTCGCATATGCATGGATTAATTGAATCAATAATGAAACGAATACCAAATGTAATTGTGTGACTGCCAACATGAAGAGCTGGAATGCCAGATTAGGTGATTTTGTTAATGATCACAAATGAACACTAATTTTGAAGCTTTATAGGGCAATACAAACATTGGTCTGGGTTTGCTTTTCTGAGAAACAGGAGTAATCCATGCCAGGAAGCTGCCATTGTAGAGATCTTATCCTTGGTCTCAACTGGATCTGACTCAAATCTTGTGTCCTCCATTTCCTAAGTGGGTGGCTTGGGCCAAAGAACATATCCTGTGAATCTTGTCTCAGCCATATGATCTAAAGTGAATGTGTGAATGAAGTGAGATGATGAGAGTGCCTAGCACGGTTCCTGTTTTTTCTAATGAACAGGAGGTGCTTTGAGGGTAAGCAGTAAAGCAAGATAATCAATATACTCCATGAAGTGGAGACCATCAGTTTACTGCACCTCAGCATCAGCTGAGGATGCAATGTCTGCCCAGACCGTGCATATTCTAAATGCACCCATCCTCATTCCTGACCAACTCTTGTTTTCCTAATTAAATCCGTTTGCTTTCTATTTTATTTAAAACTCTCTCTCACAGCTTAAACTGCATCTCCTCAGAGCACACATGGTTTGATGTCCCGTTGTCTTCTGCCTTGAAAATCCTCTGGAATGCGCACTGCTCCACAGGTGGCTGTCTCTGCAGTCAGCTATTTTATTTTTACAGCTTTCTGCCCTCAAGCATTTTCTTGTTTCAGAGGAACTGGATTTTAAAAATGGTCCTGTGCCCAGAGTTTACACATCTTCATAAAAAGTATCGTATACAAAATAATGAGTGTGTGAGTGCCAAATAGCGTAAATAAATTGCATAGCAACCTGCTCCCTAATGAATCAGAGTATTTTTATTCATTTGAAATGCATTTAAAAAATCAATTTCCTGGTCTTTCAAGGGTAAATGAAAATTCCAACCGTTTATTTTTATTATTATTTAAAGCTGCTTTTTGACATGTACTTTAAAAAAATAATGTACTTGTACATGTTTTTCGGTCACTTTTAAAAGGAGAATCATCCATCACTTCACCTACTTACTATGGGAAAGATCAACTGGAAAGAGTGGTTTTGAAAATAGAATTTTGGTGGAAGGATACATTAAATATGGACAGAAGTATGCAAGTTGGTGAGCTGAAATATCCCAAATGGTTTCTTTTTTTTCCCCAAGCTTTTATACTACTCGACTTCATCTTTTTGGTTTTAGAATTCAATGAGTGGAAATATGTTAATGAAGCCTTGATGCCAAAAGAAATAGAACTGTAGTGGAACCATTAAGAGAGAAATTGGTAAGAAATTACCGCGTATGAAGACATTATAGGTATATTCTTTCAAGCTGACTCAAAATTGTTCTCTTTGGTGGCTATTAATAGTGCCTCATAATTTGCTCAATTTTTCTCATATCCCAAAGAGAGAATCAGATCATCATCCTCCGTATGGTTTCTATATATTTCTATCACTTTGTCAAACTGAAAACATTGTCAAAGTTATACTTACCTGGAAATTAAGGAGCACTTTGCACCCATAAGAATACTTAGAAATGAGATTTTATAGTTCTTTTAAAGATATCATCTTTAAATATCTAAATGAAAAGATAAACCTCTATTTCACAGAACTCTTTTTTTTTTTTTTTGAGAGAGAGAGAGAGTTTTTTTTCTATAGGGTATGTGCACTTGCTGGAGAGACAGAGAGAAAGAAAGCAAGAAAACATCCCCGCAGGGGGCACGGCCATGCCGCACTCCCTTCTCCTTCATTCTCTTTTTGGGATTTTGGGCACGCATGCACATGCACTTGGAGTGAGTTTTAAGCCACCGGGTTTGGGACTTGAGCTGTGGTCAACTACCTGGGAGTCTAGCAACATAACCATTATGCCATGTGCTGGTCCCAATTTCCCAGAACTCTTCAAATTAATGATAGTGGCATGAACAGCATGGCCCTTTCTTCTAATATGGTTGATTTCTACTGTCCAAAGAATTTCCTGCTGTCTGAAGGGCTAGGTTAGATTAAATTGAGCCCAACTCTTCTTGCACGGCTGCACCTTCCAGAGCGCAGTTCTTATAAGCTACGTGCTTTATGTGCAAGGCAATCTTCCTAGCGCTAGTTGCCGCTATTTGCAGCTCTGTGTGTCCCTCTCCTTCTCTCTCTCCCATGGTAGTGTTTGTGATTCTTTGTAAGCATGTAATCATGCTTGGAGTTTAATGAATAGAAAAAAAAATACAATAAAGCACATAAAGCAAATATTAAAGTGTCTGGATCGTGAATAGATATTGACTGTGTTCACATGACCTCAGGCCATTTGCCTTGGTGTATCTTTTTTTTTATTATTTTCAACTTTTCATGTTTAATACATCTGCTGCTTCTCTTCCTAGGGCTTGGAAGATACAGCCTTCTGGGGTGGACTTTTTTTGTCTGAGTCCACATAGTTTCTGGACTCCTAGAGCTACCCCTATTTTATTGATTTGCAGATCTTACTGAGTCTTGATCTTACCCTTCTCAGTGTTCATTCTTCTCAAGGGTTTGCTTAGAGACAGAAGGGAACAAATGTATTCAGATTCACAACACACAACATTCTTTCTTCAGTTAAAACTGATCCTTTTTTGCCCAAATCTGTCTCTTCTCCTATTCACAAATAACTCAAAATGAACCCCTCTACACATCAGAATCATCCAGGGTTGTTTTTAGGAAAATTCGAATTCCTGGACTCTCCCTATCAAACTACTGAACCAGGATGTTAGGGAGTGGACCCAGGAATTGAAATAGTTAAATGGTCTCCGGGTTGTTCCTATACACATTAAAATGTGTGCACTGCCACGATAAATGGCACCATTAGCCACCCAATTGTTCATGCCAAACCCTGGCAGTCAATCCCGGTGACTTTATGCCTCTCACCCTCCCCACATTCAATCAATAACCTAATCTACAAATTTACCTCTTAGGGATGTCATGATTATAAGAGATACGATCTGAGAAAGTGATTTATA
Source organism: Tupaia tana (assembly GCA_026018925.1). Classification (NCBI taxonomy): domain Eukaryota; kingdom Metazoa; phylum Chordata; class Mammalia; order Scandentia; family Tupaiidae; genus Tupaia; species Tupaia tana. The sequence continues at coordinate 151,197,442 of JAKSZU010000003.1, forward strand.
ATCTGATTAGGTAGGACACTGAAGCATTTAATTAATTAATTCCTATGTGCAATTTACACTCTTCCCACAAAACGTAAAGATAAATACTCCTTAGGGAATAAGATGGTGAGTGGTTGAACAAGATACTAAATCAAAGTACGAGAAGTCTAATACCAGCTTCCTTCATTCCTTCTGGGTTTCCAGCTCCTCTTGCCTTTCATTTCTTGCTTACGTTCCAAATATCAAAGAAAACACTGTAGCTCTCCTTAATTCCCGATTTGGTCAAAAGGCGCTGTGTTTTATTCGAGTACATTAAGGATCACAGTATTAAATCATGTATTCTGCTCTAAGGTGGTAGAAACTAATTTTCCAGAAGCTTAAAATAACCCAGAACATTTTATTTTTGCTATAAAGTAAGAGAATAGAAGCTTCAGGCTGATTTTTCTTGTAATTGTGTCTTATGTTACCATTTGCTTGAATTGCTCCCTGATAGAATCCTTTTATAATGACCATTATTATAGCTAACGCTTCAGAATATATTACTGGGTTTCTATAGTATTTGTTTTGTTACTTTAGTCTCAGTTTGATACCATGTTTTGCTTTCTTATAAATGTCCAACATTCATCTATCATTTCTAAAAATTAACTTTTATTTTTGTCTTATAATGAAATGTCTAATGGCTATAGGTTGAAAAAACAAAGTATAAAAACAACATCACATATAATTCTACAACATATATATCTCTCTATAAAATCAAACATAAGAAAAAAAAATCAAACATAAGGAGAGGTCTGAAACTCAGAGCACTGACTTAGTTTACAAGATTCCTTTTAGGAGAAGTTGCAATGAATGTTCATTAAACATATACTTTGTGCCAGGCCATATGCTGAGAGCTGAATATTTAGGAGTAATTTCAGATACAGATGCTTTGGACTTCCTCGTAGAGTGGTAGAGTGTACAATCCTGAATTTCATTCTATTTAATTTTTGCTGTTTGGGCAGAGATCACTATGAATATCCCATCAAGTGAAACAATATCTTACATTAACTGAATCCACTCATTCAACGAGTGCGAAGTCAGTCAGTGTAAATAACGTTAGGTAGGTACTTTAAGAAAATGAATATTAAAGGCATAATATAACAAGACCTCTTCCTGGCTCATGTTTCAGATTGACAGAGGTTGGGTTCCTCTCCAAATGGTGCCTTAAGATTCTGGAATCTTCCACCTTACAATGCTACCATTTTTAGCACAAACCTTCATGGAAGAATGAGGACAATCGGGTGGGATTGTTACAAGGACCAGACCTGGAGTGGCTTACATCACACATGAGTACATTCCTTAAGCTAGACTTAATCATGTCTAAATGCAAACAAGGGACCCAGGAAGAAGAGAGTGAAAAGGGATTTTGAAAACACATAGTTTTGTCTTAGTCATGATTCACCGAATGTCCACCTCAGTGTCTTCCCAGCCATAGTGTACTCCCTGACTCCAAGTTTCCCAAAAAACACCCTCAAATTCTATCTAATCAAGTCCCATTTCTCTGGGTCACATTTGAAGGTCCTTCCTTTTTGTTTGATGATGTAAAGAGTAAGGAGGCAAATAATCTCTCTCTCCAAACTAATATGTAATTATGGAACAGGGACTATGTAATAGCATTGACCACTCCCAAGTAGAAAGACAAAGCATAAGGAAATGCCACAGTAATTGGTTTGAAGAGTAAAATATAAACCTCATTGAACAGACCAAGAAGATTTCTAATCATGAGGATGATAGAAGAAAAAAAAGTCCTACTTACTAGAAGAATTTATCTCTGAAAATCGTTTTCAATCGGACATGGAAATAAAATTTAAAAGACACTAAAAATATCAAGCTCATATGGATTATTTGAAAGAGGATATTATTTGCAAAATAGGACAAGGTCTATCACATAATAAGACTTCATTTAACACAAATTAACAAGATCTGTTACATACTTCTGACTTCAGGTAATAAAAAAAGTAATTCAAGCTATTTTTAAAAATTAGGCCATTTATTAGTTCATAAACTCTGAAATCCAGATACAGCGCAGACTTTAAAATTAAGTTATTTAATGGCCTCATGTTCTTTCTGCCTTCTTCTTGTCAAAGGGCTCTTCAAAAGAAGGCCACCAATAGGAACAGGAGCAGGACAATTTCTTGGTCAAGTACTGCAGGAAAAAAGCAAAGACCTTTGCCTTGATCCTGAGCAGAACTCTTTCCCTTCAGCCTGATTGGATCAATGTAAGTCATATACCCATTCTGAACCAATAAGAATCCCCAGCATGATATCATGTGCCAATTGGTTAAACAGACTCCATTTCAGGAGCTGAAGATGGTCTCCACCTCGTATCAGCCTGATGGGTCATTTGAGGGAGAGTAGGTATCTTAGTAAGAGAAGAATTGCTACTGGGTGGGCAACCATGAGGGTCCATTCCACCTAAAATGTTAAATAGTGGGCTAGTTTATGGACATTTTATGGTATGGGTAGTACAAGTAAAATAGAAAAAAGAAACTTTCTACATAGTCTTTGATGAGGAAAGCTCAAAGTACCCTGGGAATATATGAAAGAGACATGTAATTTGGAGATGGTAATTCAAAAAGAGCACAATAAGGAAGGAGCAGTGATCGCAGTGGGATGGGATGTGCAGGGAAAGAGTAGGAATTTCAGCCAGAATTAGTAGTCTATGAAACGCTTCAAGAGGTGTGCGGTGTAGAGGGGACTAGGGAAAATGCAAGGTCTAAGATCTGCACTAGGTAGTAGCCACATAAGGTCATTGAACACTTGCGATGTGGCTAATGACACACGTTGAAATGATAATATTTTGGGTATATTATTAAAATATTTTTCAATTATTTCTTTTTTATATTTTTTCTCTTTCTTTCTCTTTCTTTCTCTTTCTTTCTTTCTTTCTTTCTTTCTTTCTTTCTTTCTTTCTTTCTTTCTTTCTTTCTTTCTTTCTTTCTTCTTTCTTCTTTCTCTCTCTCTCTTTCTCTCTCTCTCTCTCTCTGTGTGTGTGTGTGTGTGTGTGTGTGGTTCATGCCATATTTGTACTGGGCAGTGCCGGCTTAGGTAGACTGAAATGAAATGTGGAGAGAGGGATGTGGAGGTGACATTGGGACACTAAACAGGGACCAGCCCGTGTGTGGTCTTGAATGCTACACTTTAGTTTAAATGTTATCATCTTATCAATGCAAAGTCATCAAAGGCCTGATGTGCATTTCAGCAAGTTCACTGGCTGCTTTTAGAGAATGCATTGAAGGGGGGAGAGGGGGGCGTAAAACAACTGGCAAGAAGCCCAGGAGACAATTGCAGTAATTCAGGCAAGAAATGATGAGGCTTGAAAAAGTAGCAGTGGAGATGATGAATGAATTAAAAAAACAGTAAGGTGATAGGATCAGCAGAATTTTGTGATTGATTAGCTGCTTGGGCTGGGCTGAGGAAGAAACTAATGGGACTGTGGATTTCTGGCTTGGATAACTGGGCACCTGTGTTTATTATTTTAGTGTTTATTTTATTCAGAGAGAAAGAAGAGAGGCACATGATGTTGCCATCCCCTTCCCCAGAGCCTATGGCCATTTAGGGTCTTGGGCATGCGTGTGTGGAGTGTCTCAGGTAGCCTTGGGGTCTGAGTCCACAGCTGGGCCTGTGGTTTCCAACTCTGTAGATGAATATGCGACTGCCGGCGCCAAAGTAGCTGAGCTCACCTGTATTTATTGATACAAGAAATGCACAAGAGAGAAGCAGTTTGGGGTAAAAATCAAGAAAAAAAATGTCATATGGTGGAAGATAGGGAATAAAAGAAAACATGGCTTGGGGAGAGAGATCGCCTTTGCCACACCCTCATCCATATAGCCTCCCTCGAGGATAATCAAAGTGGGTTGTAGTGTCTGTAAGGCTGGTTTTGCTTTGTTTGTTTGTGTGTTTGTTTTTAATTCATATATTACATTACTATACATCATTTAGATTGTGAAGAGACTTTACCCAGCATGCTACACACCTCAGTCCAGCCTAGTTGAGACTATTGTACGCATTCTTATCAACAAATAATAAACCTTATCTGCGTCCCACAAGTGTCTTATCTCTCCATTTCCCCCCCAAATTTCCTTTCCTGTGTTCTTCCTCGTTGTTTTTTTTTTTATTTATTCATTTACTTATGTTACATTTAATTACTGTACATCTTTATAGCATGCAAAATGATTTTTCCCAGCATGAATATATTGTATACTAGTCCAGTCAAAGATATTACCATACACATTATCATCACCAGATACCTTTCTATTTTTGTCTCTGTTAAATGTTTAATGTTTTACTCCCCCAATACTGTCTCTAGTATTCACAGTTGCTCTCCCTGCTTTTATACCTTCTAAACTTCTAGCTTCTGCCACAAAGTACAGACATTGTATGTCCCTGTAAGGCCGTTTTTGATTTCTTTTTTTATTTGTGTCTGTGTGTTATTGTCCTATGTTATTGTCTTTCCTGGACTAAACTTGATTTTGTTCCCCCAGTTTCTCTAGTAGGTTAGCTTATACTCTGATTTTTATTAATGAATAAAAAATCCAAGTGTTTAAGAATTTCTCAGTGTGTCTCATTATTATTAATGGGCAGGTAAAGTTAGTTTTACTCACAGGAACTAAATCATCTCTGTGCCTTTCAGCGTTGGCAGTGCAGTTTTGGCTTGTCACAGCAAAATGTCTGGCCTATTACAATTTTCTTTGTAGTTGCTAGGCTATTTTGGAAGAGGATCCTAATAGTTATGTGTGTTTTTCTCATGATATTTCCTTTACTGTATTATGCTCTGCTGTACTCTAGTCTATCACTATGTTATCCATGCAAATATACATACAACTTATTTTCCTGGGAATAGATAGAAAGACACAGAAGTTTTTAATGTCCCCTTTGGTATCTGGACTCATTGGTGAAACTACTGTGGCAGCTGAGACAGGCGATAGAATGTATGTACCTGACAGGAGAGCTTTTGAGAGTGTATAGCTGTATGTGGTAGGAACGTCTTTGAACAGTAACGACACATCTTCCTGAATCACTTTGATCAGGTTTTTGTAATTTTTTAAAACCAGTATTGGTGAAGTCACCGGAGCAGATAGGAAATACAAAATTTTTTCTTTCAGGATTTTGAATAAAGCTAGGTCAATGCCATGTGTGAGTGGACCCATACACCTGCCACTAGTCAATCATGAGGAGAAAGCACTGAAGGTCCCAGTTGGTCTCTTCTCATCCCATTGACTGGTCTTGCCTTACTCTGGGCCCCCATCTCCAACCTAGGCAGTGATTCAAACAGCTCTCCATCTTTCCAAGAGTTTCCCCCACTTGCCTCTGTTATTTCCTAGGTGTGTAGACATTTTTCAACAATTTCCTCGCCCACTAATGAACTTAGGAAAAGAAACCAGAAGCCTCTGCTAATTCTGTTTCTTGTTGGGAGTCAGAATCAAATGAGAGTTTTTGAACCACATCACAAAGATAAGGATCACAGGCTAAGTTCAGTTCAAGGGACAAGAATCCACCACTAATAATGAGCTAAGTCAGATCGCAAGCCCCACCTGATTGAGTCCAAAGTCTGTGTTCTTTTGCCTCCGCATTCCTTTGTCTCTAGAAGAATTCATCTAGACCGAATGTGGATTTCTGCAGCTTTGCAGCAATCTGGCTTTTCTTTCATGTTCCCATTGTGAAATGAGCAAAAAGCGGTTGGTGTGGGCTTTGGAATGTCTTCAGAGTGGCAAGCTCTCTTCAACTCCGCAAATGAGCAATTACAATAATAAACAGCCGCAAGGTCCCCTCTGTGTTTTTCCATAGAGCAAATTCACTGTTGGTTTGTCTGACCTTGAAACCTTTGTACCACTGCTTTGCGCAATTAGCAGAATCTAAATGTATATTCAGGTCACATCTGTGCTGAATTGTTTTATTTATGTTGATTGATTGTGGATTATGACACAGCATCCCTACTTACCCAGAGCAAGTGGAGTGAGGAGCTTTAAGGACAAACAGCGAACCAGCTGCAGAAAGGTCGAGAAGACATAAGAGTGTAATATTGCAACTTGATAATGTAAACTTCAAGAAGGAATTTTTATTAAACCATAAAGAACATCTGTACCATCTTAAGACGGAAAGTTCAGGCTTATTAGGCACTAGCTGCATAATGAATTTTGCATACAGTCATCATAAAACTCTTCTCCACCTGCCATGGCTTCCGTGGAAGAACATTTAGTATATTCCTTACCTGGGAGCTGTTTCAAACTTTTCCCTCAATTTCTTCTAATGGCCAATAAGAATAAATATCTTCAGAGTATTTGGCTAACAACATAAAGTAGCTGTAAAAAATTCTTACAGAAAATTTTAAAAAGTTTTTTGAATGATCATATTTTACTTTAAAAATTATGTAATTTTGTGCTCTACTCCATAATATAGATATGTTTGTTTTAATAAAAAATATGACAGCCAGCTGGTGGCATGGCAGTTAGGGTACTGGATTCCCACGTGGCCAACCACGGTTCGAATCTCAGACCTGGTGGCCTGAAAATCACACCAGGTGCGTGTGTCTTTGTGCTCAGGATCCCAGGAGAGGAATGGAGGAAAAAGGATTGCAGTGTGGCCCACGCCCTCCCGGGAGGGGTGATTTCTCACTTTCCTTCTCACTGTCTCTCTTTTTCTCCAGCGAATTAACATGCCTTATGGCAAAACAAAACAAAACAAAACAAACAAACAAACAAACACTCTAAGTAAATAATTTTATCACTCATTGCCTAAATCTTACAGTTTGTGTGGGACCAGCAGTTGGCGTAATGGCTATGTCACTAGACTCCCATGTAGTCGACTGCAGTTCAAGTCCTGGACCTGCTGGCTTAAACTCACGCTGGGCACGTGTGCATGTGTGCCCAACATCCCGAGAGGAGAATGGAGAAGAGATTACGGAGTGGCCAACCCCCCTGGGGGGGTGATTTCTTGCTTTCTGTCTCTCTGTCTCTTTGTCTCTCTGTCTCTCTCTTTCTGGTGAGCACACGTTGCCTATAGCAAAAACCTCTCAAAAAAATCTTATTTTGTGACTTTTGTCACAAACAACAAAAATATTCCTATTTGGTTCGCTACCTCTGTCAGCAATGGATCCCACTGCATGTGGCCCTGAGTATTGCCATCGGGGAAGGGCAAAAGGAAGAGCAGAAATGACTTCCTTTAAGGAACTTTCTTCAGTAGTATTTCAATAGCAGAAACTGTTGGCATTTATTTTGTAATTACTTTTGATAGAATGATATTTTTATTTAATTTCAGATTACCTATCATTTTCTCACATAATTCTGTGTCAATTCTGATTAAATCATGATGATTTCATCTTTGTCTAGTGATTTATGTAGGAGGGACTGGTGGCCAAATTCTAGCCCCAAACCAAAAGGACAGGCCTACTGAAGGAGTTCTCTTAAGCAGAGGATTCTGAAAAACAATGTCCCTTTTCAGCTTTTGTCTATTGTCTTATATGGGTTTAATGCTTTGAATTCCAGAAGTCATATTATTTTGTGAGGGGAGCTAGCCCAGAGGCTATGTGAATCACTGCAGCTGGTAGGAAGAAGAGATGGAAAGAAACTGTCCTTGAAGAGTCCATTGAGCTGGGAAAAAAAGAAAAAAAGTTCTAGAACCTACCTGGCCTTATTGTTATTTTTTTTATTTATTTATTTTTTTTGGAGAGGTTTTTCGTTATAGGGCGCGTGCGCTAGCCAGACAGACAGAGAGAGACATAGAGACAGAAAGCGAGAAATCACCCCCCAGGGGGGATGGTCACGCCGCAATCCCTTCTCCTCCATTCTCCTCTCGGGATCTTGGGCATGCACGCACACGCGCCCGGCGTGAGTTGTAAGCCACCGGGTCCGAGACGCGAACCGCGGTCGACTACGTGGGAGTCCAGCGACACAGCCATTACGCTAACTGCTGGTTCCCGCCTTATTGTTATTTTTAATAGGCTACTTTTTTAGAGTAATTTTAGGTTCAAAACAAAATTGAGTAGAAAGTACAATGTTCTCATACACTCACTGCCCCAACCCCTGCATAATCTCCTCTATTATCAGCATCTTGAAGGAATCAATAAATTTAAACTGACAGACTGTTATCATCCAAGATCCATAGTTCACCTTAGGGTACACACTTTCTGCTTCCATTCTATGGACTTGGACAAATGTATAATGCATCTGTAATTATATATAGCTCCAGTATAGAATCATATAGAGTAGTTTCACTGCCCTAAAAGTTCTGTGTGACCTGCCTATTAATTCCTAGTAATCATTCATCTTTTTACTATCTTCATGGTTTTCCCTTTTCCAGACTGTCATATATTTGGAATCATTCAGTATGTGCCTTTTTCAGATTGGCTTCTTTCACTGAAGAATATGTGTGTAAGTTTTTTTTCATGTGATACAACATATTTGTGCACATATATACATGTATGTATTTATGATATTTTTAAAATTCCTTGGAAGCCTAAAATAAACTAACCAAGATAGTCTTAAAAAATTCTATGTAATGAGGAAGGAAGTCACAAACTCAGGTTGTGAATTGATTACCCATGTGATTTAAGGTTGGAGGGTTCATTTCTGGAACAAATAATACGTACTCGCTACTGTGGACACTAGGACTAGCTTACCCGAAGCCGGTTTGCTCCAGATGATTGTTGTAACCAGTCAATGCCTAGAAACATGCTGCTCCCCAGCTCTCCCTTGGCAGGTGCTGTTGGCCTAGTGAGAAGCACATCATAATTTGATCTAATCAGACAAAAGAGAGAGATTATGTGTGTTTAATAAAGAGAATATCTTGAGCTGCATGCAGACAAAGTAGCATGTACTTGCATTGTCATTTGTGTTCAGCTTGCAGTTCAGAGGCAAATCAGCCACATGAAAAAGTGTATTCTGAGAGCAGAAAATGAGAAAGATGGAAAGTACCCAGACTATTGGTTCACTGATCAGACCATGTGTGGAGTTTACTCCAGCTCTAGAACTTCCACACACACACACACACAAGAACCATTATAAAAGTATTGTTAGTCAATGAAGTCTAGATTTTGTCCTTTTTAGCTCACATTATCCTAAGAAATACCAAACATTTTTCTGAAGATTAAGGAAAAACTGTAAGGATTACAAAAAATTGCACATGAGTTTCAATTTTTTTTTTTTGCACCAAAATATACTCATACTTTGATTCCACTTCTCCACACCTTTTTCAAGTCCTCTCATATGTTTTTATTTATGTGCCTATTTTCAATTCTTTAGTGTAAATACCTAGGAGGAGACTTGCTAGACATGTGATACTTCTATATTTAATTTTCAGAGAGTCCACTGAGCTGTTATCCCTACTGAATAAACCATTATACATTCCTACCAGCAGTGGTGAAAGTTTTAATTTTTTTCTCATTTTTGCTAAGTTCCTTCCTTCCTTTCTCCCTCCCTTCCTTTCTTCCTTTTATTTTCCTTTACTTCTTTATAGTTATCAACCTGAGGTGGTATCTCTGAGGTTTTGATTTGTGTTTAACTAAGGATATTGAGCATCTCCTCATGTGCTTGTTGACCATTTGTACATAGTCTTTGGAGAAATGTCTACCTAAGCCCCTTGCCCATTTTCAAATTGAGTTTTTATTTTTGAGTTATAAAAGTTATGTGTGTGTTCTGGATATTAGATTCATATTAGATATATAATTTTCAAATAATTTCCAGTTATGAAGGTTGCTTTACATACTCTTATAATGTCCTTTGATGAATAAAAGTATTAAAATTTTGATAAAGTTTAAATTATCACTTATTTCTTTCATTGTTTTTAACTATTGTGTCATGTTTAAGAAGCCAATGCCAAATACTAGATCATCAAGATTTACATCTATGTTTTCTTCTAATAGTTTGACTGTTTTAGTTTTGTATTTTTAACTTCGTTGCATTTTAAGTTAATTTTTGTACATGGTATGAGGTAGGGTTCTAACTTCATTCTTTTTTATGTGTATGTAGATTCAACAACCTCCACAGGATTTGTTAAAGAGAGTACTTCCCATTGAATGGTGATTTTGAGGATCAACTTTTTAAAGAATTATTTAATTTCTAGGTTTATTTATTATCATTTTTTAATTTGACTAGAGAGTGGCAGTGAGAGAGAGAAAGTGAGAAAACAATCTGCCAGGTCTGGGATTTGAATCACAGTGAGCCATGGAGGAGTCCAGTGCCTTAATAATCACACCACCTGCCAGTCCAAGGATCAGCTTTGTCATTTCTGCAAAATGACCTGGGATTGTTATAGAGACTGCATTGACTCTGCATATCAATTTGGTAGTTTTGCCAGCTTAATGATATTAAATATTCAAATTATTTTTAAGCGTATTTTTTTTCTTTTTGCCATAAGATGTATGCACTTGCCAGAGAGAGAGATATAGAGACAGAGGGAAAGTGAGAAAACTTCCCCCACAGGGGATGGCCATGCCACAATCTCTTCTTCTCTATTCTCCTCCTAGGATCTTGGGCACACATGCACATGTGCTTGGCGTGATTTTCAAACCACTGGGTCTGAGACTCAAACTATGTTCATCCATGTGGGAGTCTAGTGACATAACCACTATACCATCTGTTAGTCCCTCCAATTTTTTATTTGTTTAAAGAAAATTTTATTTAATTTCATTTATTATTATTTTTTAATTTGTTATTGGGCATATGAATACATGCAAGAGAGAGAGGAACAAGAAAGTGAGAAGGCAAGCCACTAGGTCTGGAACTCAAACTGCAGTCAACCATGTGGGAGTCCAGTGCCTTAACCACCACACCACATGCTGGCCTGCATTAGTCGATTCTTGAACATAGGAGGTCTTTGTATTTAGTAATTTTCATTGTAAAAGTCTTACACCTGCCTAGTTAAATTTATTCCCAAGAATTTTTTGATGCTAATATAAAATGGTCTGTGATTTTTAAAAATATTTTATTATGTGTTGTTCACTTACTGATGTATAGAAACATAATTAATTTTGATATATTGGCTTTACATCCAGCAACTGCTCAATTACTTTATGAATTATAACAGTTCTTTAATAAAACTGATTCTTTGGAGTGAAGAGACAACCCACAGAATGGGAGAATATATTTACAAACTCTCCGTTGGATAAGGGACTGATAACCAAAATATTCAGGGAACTCAAGTAGATTACCTGCAAAAAATAATCAATCCAATTAAAACATGGGCAAATGAAATGAATAGATAACTCTCCAAGGAAGACATACAAATAGCCAAAAAGTATATGAAAAAAATGCCCAATTTCCCTTACCATAAGGGAGATGCAAATCACAACCACAATGAGATACCACCTAGCCCCAATCAGAATGCCTAAGATTAAAATATAATAATAATAATAATAATAATAATAATAATAAGTGCTGGCAAGGCTGTAGTGAAAAGGGAATTCTCCTACACTATTGGTGGAAATGTAAATTAATACAGCCATTGTGGAGAACAATATGAAGGTTCCTCAGAGATCTACAAATAGAACTACCATATGATCCAGCAATTCCTTTCCTGGGTATCTAACCGAAAGATAGGAATACACTCAATCAGAATAACACTTGCATATCCCTGTTTATTGTAGCATTATTCACAATTGATAAGATATGGAATCATCAAAAATGTCTAAAAACAGATGAATGGATTGAAAAAGTGTAGCACATATACTCTATGGAAGACTAATGAGTCATAAAAAAGATGAGACCCTGGTATTTGATAGAAAGGGGATGAATATGGAAGATTTAATACTAAGTGAGCAAGCCAGACTGTGGAAGAGAGGAATTGTATGTTCCTGCTTAATATATACTGAATGTCTGTACTCAATGGCAGAAACTCAAAGATTGGAAGGTATGAAAGGATAGAAAGTGATGCTTGATACCAGAGACAGTTTGGGAGAAACGTGGGCAATGGGGAAGTGGATGGAAGGGAGGGAATTAAGGGGGAAAAAAGAAGCAACACATTTAAGGGACACAAAAATAGAAAATTATCTGTTAATGACAATGTGTATGGTAATATCTTTGACTAGATTAACACAGTGTATTAATGCTGAGAAAATTCATTTTCTATGTTGTAAATATATATAGTAATTGAGTGTAAAAAATAAGAAAAAATAAAAATAGAAAAATAAAGTAATATTGTAGAGAAAAAAGGAGATTCTTTGAGAATTTTCTAATATAGAATCATATGCTCTGCAAACAGAGATCGTTTTACCAATTTTGGTACATTTTATTTATTTTCCTTGCTGAGTTGTCCTGTCTAGAACTTTCTATGCAATGCTGAATAACAATGATATAAGCAGACATCCTTGTCCTGTTCTTGATCTTAGGGGGAAATCTTTCAGTCTTTCACCACTGAGTATAATGCTAAATGTGTTTTTTTTCTTAAATGCCTAATAGCATATTGAGAAAGCTCCTTTCTATTTCTAGTTTTCTGAGTGTTTTTGTTATGAAAATGTTGGTCTTTAAAAATGTTTTTCTGTGTCAGTTGAGATAATCATAGGATTTCCCCCTTTATTCTCTTGGGAGGACTACTGAATTTACTGATTTTATTATGTGGATGCACACATGCACTCCTAGGAAAAATTCTTATGGTATGTAATCCTTCAAATATGCTGCTGAATTCAGTTAGATAGCAACATACTGAGGATTTTATGTTTATATTCATAAACAATATTAGTCTGTGGTTTCAGTTTCTTGTGGTATCTCTATGTTGCTTTAGTAGCAAGGTAGTGCTGGCTTCATAGAATGAGTTAAAAAGTCTTCTCCTCCTTTTATCTTCAGCAATTGTTTAAGATCGGTATCTGGTTTCTTTTTTTTTTTTTTTTCTTTTTCAGAATTTTTCTATGGAGTGTGTGTAAGAGAGAGAGAGAGAGAGAGAGAGAGAGAGAGAGGAGAAAACAGCCCCCACCAGGATAGGTGGACACGTTGTAACCCCTTCTCTTCCATTCTCCTTTCAAGACTTCGGACATGTATGCCCACATTCCGAGTGTTTTTCAAGCCACCAGGTCCAGGACTTGAACAACCATGTGGAATCTAGTCACCTTATCCACTATATCACTGGCAGGCCCTGGTGTTAATTTTTAACTCATAGTTTAGTAAAATTGACTAGAGAAGACATCCGGTTGTGGGCTTTTATTTGTGGAAAGTTTACACTTGTTTTTCATTTTTTAGAGTTTTTTGCTATAGGGTATATGTACTTTCTGGAGAGACAGAGAAAGATAGAGACAGAAAGTGAGAAATCACTTCCCAGGGGGATGGCCACACCACACTCATTTGTCCTCCATTCTCCTCTCGGGATTTTGGGCACACACACACATACGCCTGGCATGAATTTCAAGCCACTGGGTCTGGGACTTGAAGCACAGCTGACTTCATGGGGAATCCAGTACTTTAACTACTATGCTGTCTGTTGGCCTCTGTTGAAAGATTTTTAATTACTGATTTGACCTCTTTATTTGTATGTCTATTCAGATTTTCTATTTTTTCTTGATTCCATTTTGGCAATATGTGTATTTTTAGGAATTTTTCTTTCATTTAGTTTGTTGACATACAGTTGTGTGTGTGTGTGTGTGTGTGTGTGTGTGTATAAAATAAACATATGTAATTTTTATTTATTTACTTTTGCCTAGCCAGTGCATGTGTTTCCCAGAGACACACAGAGAGAGGGAAAGGGAATGGTCATGCCACAGTCACTTCTCCTCCACCTTTCCCTCCTTTTGGGATTTTGGCAAACATGGACAACCACCCAGCTTGTTTCTCAAGCTGCTAAGTTTTAACCATGCAATAAGCCATGTGAGACCTGGCTGCCTCAACCCCAGGCCCAGGTCCTGGGCCTTGTATGCTCTTTCCTGATCCTTTTATTGCTATAAGGTCATAGAAATGTCTCACAGGGGAACCAGCAGTTAGCGTAATGGCTATGTCACTGGACTCCCACGTGGTCGACCGCGGTTCGCGTCTCGGACCCGGTGGCTTACAACTCACGCCGGGCGCGTGTGCGTGCGTGCCCAAGATCCCGAGAGGAGAATGGAGGAGAAGGGATTGCAGCGTGACCATCCCCCCTGGGGGATGATTTCTTGCTTTCTGTCTCTATGTCTCTCTCTGTCTGTCTGGCGAGCGCACGCGCCCTATAGCGAAAAACCTCTCCAAAAAAAAAAAAAAAAAAAAAGAAATGTCTCACAGGTCTCTTAGGTTCTGTCCATTTTCCTTCAGTCTTTTTTCATTCTGCTCCTCAGGCTGGATAATTTCAATTTGTCTCTCTTCACTGTCACCGATTCTTTTTTATGTCTGTCAGATTTGCAAGTGAAACCATCTAATGAGTTTCCATTTCAGGTACTGTATTCTTTGGTTTCAGACTTTCTGTTTAGTTCTTATAATTTCTTCCTTTTTATTTATTTTTTTATTTGTTCTATTACTATTCTGGTTTCCTTTAGCTCTTTGGGGTTTCCTTTAAGAGTTTGGACATCATATACAGGATAATATCTTTGTCTTGACTGATATGCACTATATTTGTGCTGGGGAAAAAACAAACATGTTTTGTACTCTGTGAAGATGCATGATGTTTAAATGTAAGTAATAAATAAAAACAAACAGAAAGAGAGTTTATTCATTATCTGATTAGCTTAATGTCTGTGCTTCTTCCAGGACAGTTTCTGTTAACTTCTTTGAGGGATATGCTATGTTTCTTTTTTTTTTTTTTCTCTTGCATGCTTTGCCAACTTTTGTTGAAAACTGGACATTTTAATATTGTGTTGTGGAACTCTGGATATCAGGGTTTTCTCCTCCTCCAAGGTTGTTTTTATTGCTTACAATAGATATAGCTATTCATTTCAGTGAATTTTGTAAACTATTTTTGTAAAGTCTGTGTTCTTTTTCATGTATAGTCACTTTAGTCTCTTTATTTCAGCTTCTATTTTTTTTTTTTTTTTTTTTGTGAGAGGTTTTTGCTATAGGGTGCATGTGCTTGCCAGACAGACAGAAAGTGAGAAATCACCCCCCAGGGGGGATGGCCATGCCACAATCCCTTCTCCTCCATTCTCCTCTTGGGATCTTGGGCACGCACGCACACATGCACGGCATGAGTTTTAAGCCACCAGGTCCGGGACACGAACCGCGGTCGACTACATGGGAGTCCAGTGACATAGCCATTATGCCAACTGCTGGTCCCTATTTCAACTTCTATTGACGTAGTGACAGAAATTCTCCTGAAGGCCAGCTGCCAACAGAGAGACAGAGAGAGAACAGAGAGAGAGAGAGAGAGAGAGAGAGAGAGAGAGAGAACAGAGAGAGAGAGAGAGAGAGAACAGAGAGACATTTCTCATTCTTTTTTTAGCATTATTTATTTTATTTTATTTGTTATTATTATTATTATTTGAAGAGAGAGAGAGAAAGGGAAAGTCAGAAA
Source organism: Tupaia tana (assembly GCA_026018925.1). Taxonomy (NCBI): domain Eukaryota; kingdom Metazoa; phylum Chordata; class Mammalia; order Scandentia; family Tupaiidae; genus Tupaia; species Tupaia tana. The sequence continues at coordinate 151,212,856 of JAKSZU010000003.1, forward strand.
GAAAGCCACCAAGTCCAGGACTTGAACTGCAGTTGGCCATGTGGGAGTCTAGTGTCTTAGCCCCCACACCACCAGCCAGCCTAGACACTTCTCATTCTTTGCAGATTTGTTTCTATGTTGGGACACTCCTTCGCTGCTTAGCCAGGCTCTTTACACCTGCCTTAGGCTTCATTTTTTTTTTTTTTTTCTTTCCTGACACTAGAGATTAGCCAGTAAGGCTTAGGGTTTTCTTGAGTCTTTTCTGAGTGTGCTTCCTATAATGGGCACATGTACAGTGTGATTTTCTAGGTTCTGATGTATGCATGGACTTTAAAAGTTTTTAAGTTTGGGACCAGCAGTTAGTATAATGGCTATGTCTCTGGACTCTGATGTAGTCTACTGCAGTTTGAGTCCTGGACCCGGTGGCTTAAAAATCACACCGGGCGCATGTGCATGCGTGCCCAAGATCCTGAGAGGAGAATGGAGGAGAAGGGATTGCGGCGTGGCCATCCCCCTGGGGGGGTGATTTATCGCTTTCTGTCTCTCTGTCTCTCTCTCTGTCTCTCTGGCGAGCGCACATGCCCTATAGCAAAAACCTCTCAAAAAATAAAAAATCTTAAAAAAAAGTTTTTAAGTTTATTTACTTACTTCTTCCATCAGAAAGATAGATCTATAAAGAGAAGCATCCTCAACAGGGTCCCCATGCCACAATTCATCCCAGGCTCAGCTGGCCCAAATCACAGGCACCCACGTGCCTGAGACATTCACCCAGGGCTTTTTCCATATGAGTCCAATTGTGCTACCACTGTGCCACTGTGCAGTCACCTTTAATGTCCTATTTCCTAAAGAAACTTTCTCCCCAGCTTTTTCTTCTAGGCTAATTACTCTATTGCATACTTCAACCACGGTTGGGGGTTGTTAATTTTTTTGTCTTTTTATTTTATTTTATTTCAATTTTTTTTATACATTCAATCACATTATTTAGCTTGCAAAGTGAACATTTCAACATGTGTACATTTCTCACCAGTCCAGTTGACAATACTATTTAACCGACACTTATCTGAGTAATACTTACTGCTTTTCTGCCTTGGATGAGTTCTGAATCAGGTGAAACAAAGACATGTGCCTTTTCAAGTAGCCTCAGATGGGTTTGAACAGACAGACACAATCCTTTGCAACCAAGGTTTGCTCTGCTCTCTCTAGATCCAGGTCCAGTGTCCTACACTGGGCCTGTGCGCTGGTACCTTCTAGTCAGCTGCAACCGAGCTGAGCCAATGAGGGGGTGTGCGGAGGGTGAATGAAAAGACCACAACCCTTTCCTACAATTTTAAAGATGCAGTTCCTTGACTAGGTGTTCACTTTGTGGCTGTAAACTTTTGACTGTTTTTTTGTAGTTCTGACAGGGTTGATTCTGACAGTTTTTGCTTCTTTTTTAGATGTTTCTGTGGTGGGAGGGGCTGCCCAAGCCACCGATTTGCTGATGTCACTTCCTTCTTTGTGATTTTGTTGTGATCTCCTTTTGATCATAGCACTCGCTTACCCCTCCGTCTCAGCCTGCAAAAATATCTCTAAGCTACTGAAAGCTGTTATTTTGTTTTATTTTATTTACGTTAGTCTTCTCGCCACTTTACGTTGTAGCTGTGTGTGCATGTGTGTGAATATTGAAGAAGGTTGGGCGATGACAATTAGAAGACCCAAATGATAGAAATTTTAAGTTACATTTCTAAATATACCTTTCTACATTCAATGCCGTGTGATGGATGGAGCACAGTCTCCTGGTGAAATGTTTTTAAATGGAATTTTGAAAACATTAATAATCAGGAGCTGATCTATCTACTAAAAGGGACAACCAAATGTTTACTGAAGCTTGTCACTGTCAAGCTCATTGTGTTCTGGTTTATAGGGAGTAAGAAATAACCATTATGAGGGAATTAACACAGCAAAATATAAATCTTGCAAGTAATTAGGCAGCTGTATATTTATCGGTACAGAATGTATTTTAATTTTTAATCAGAGCTTTTGTTCTAACTGACAAAATAATGGCTTGTTTGCAATCTTCCACTGAAACAGACTTCCCAAAATGGGATTTGGTGCATCGGTGGGCTCCTCAGTGTCTAATTTGCCATCAAATCTGGTGCTTCATGTAGTCTCTGCAGTGAGAGCCCCACGGAAATACTGTCTGCTTTAAAATTGGCTGTATTTTCCCATATATGATTCACAAGGTAAATAAAAAAGGTCTGTTTGAGCAATGCATCCCCATTTACAGGGAAATGAAAGAGAAATAATATTACAAATGTATTGGATTATTATATGAGCAGCCAGAATGGTTTTTATGGGTTTAGCATGCAGATTAAATCTCCCGAGGAACCTCAACATTGAAGAACTCCAATTCAGATGGTTGTTCTATGGCTCATGGCACTTATCTCTACCCCAACTATGAAAAATATGTACACAATTTAGATGCAAAGGATAATGGGGTTTCAGGAACACACTTCTGTATCTCTAACAATCAATTTCCAAGAAAGATTATTTGCTGACTGGCCCCATAGTGTAGTAGTTAAGGGAGCAGAATCTCACGTGGTCGAACATGGTTCAAATCCTGGCCCCAGTGACTTGAAAAACCCACTGGGTGCATATACATGAGTGCCCCAAATCCTGTCAGGATAGAGAAATGGAGGAGGAAGATCACAATATGGTTATGCCCCATTGGGCAGGGATGCTTTCATTCTCTCTTTATCTCTCTGTCTCTGGCTAGTGCATGTGACTTTTGGCAATTGAAAAAAAAAAAGAAAAATTATTTCTAAAATGAGTACGTAAGAAGCTATCTTTGAGGCATTTAATAAAACACCAGAGGGAGGTATGTAATTTAAACAGAAAACCCAAATCTGACTCCTGACTCTTCAGTTACTGCTATGTGGTCTGACAAAGGGTTTGACCTTCTGCTTTAGTTTCCTCAGTGGTAAAAGGGGAACATTCTACCTGCCCAATAATTTTATTGGATTGCCATAAGGATTTGATATATATTTTGGGAGAGAAAATCAGCATAATGTAGGGCAAATTATTTGATTTTTTTCCCCCTTAATTGCCAAAGAGTGTGTGCTTACTGGAGAAAGCTAAAGTAGACAGAGGGAGAATGTACCCTCCAATGAGGTATGGTCACACCACAATCCAATCTCCTCCATTTCTCCATCCTTTTGGGATTTGGGACATATACAAATATGTGCCTGATGTGTTCTTCAAGCAGTGGGGGCCAGGACTCAAACCATGGTTAGTCATGTGGGATGTGGCTCTCTTAACTACTAGACCGTAGGACCGGCCCAAATTATTTGCATTTTGACTTTCCACTTACTTACTGTGACATTTGGTATGTTACTGAGTCACTAAAGAGCCTCAGTATACTTATGTGAAACATAGCGATAATGATACCCATCTCACAGAGTTCTTGTGAAGATTTCCCACAATCCAAGTAAAAGCTCTTGGACATCGCAGGTGTGCAGTCAAGTGTGTTGAGTGAATACATACAGCAAGACTTTTATACTGTTAAGAACTCATAAAACCGGGAACCAGCAGTTAGCGTAATGGCTATGTTGCTGGACTCCCACGTAGTCGACTGCAGTTCGCGTCCCGGACACGGTGGCTCAAAACTCACGCCGGGTGCGTGTGCATGCATGCCCAAGATCTCGAGAGGAGAATGGAGGAGAAGGGATTGCGGCGTGACCATCCCCCCTGGGGGGTGATTTCTCGCTTTCTGTCTCTCTGTCTCTCTCTGTCTGGTGAGAGCACACGCCCTATAGAGAAAAAAATCTCTCCAAAAAAAAAAGAACTCATAAAACCTCTGCTAATGATTGTGCAATAGTTTCCATTTCAGTTTGATTTGGAAAATTGAAAGAATTGTCATAAGGAATTTAACATGGTATCTGACCTATGAGTAGGTTTTAAGCCCATGAAAGACCATGCTAGATTAAAGTATCAAAGAAGGAGAGATTTTTCTGAAGGACCTGTGAGAACCCCTGAGGATGTTCTTTCTCTTTACTGGGAGTCAGGCCCAGGTGGGAGTAAGGTCATTTAGCCATACTGAATGACCCGGGTCCAATTCCTTTATTTCTTTTCACCCAGATGTACACTTTTGTTTAACACAAATAATAACCACTGCTGTAGATTATCAAGCCCTGTGCCAGTGGTAATTGTGTAGAGTGGATTATGATGAAGTAATCTAAAGTGTCAATGAGAACGCACGAGCTCTCTGTGCTCTGGAGATTCAGAGTGTTGTCCAGAGGAGAAGATCTGCTGACTTGGGCCATCGGGCCAACTCCCCAGCCATCACACCCAACATCTGTCTGCATCCAAAGTCCATGCTCCTGTCACCGTGTCACAGGCCACAGTGTGATGAAAATTGTCATGCAATCTGGTGGCCGCCTCTGACAGTTGTGTAACATTAGGCCAGTCATCTTCCCCTTTTCAACTTCATTTTCCACATATATAAAATAATGGGCTTAATTGGATGGTCAATAATCTGGACATGCTTTCCCATGAATCTATCCTATGGAATGTGACTGTGTGCACAGGACTTTACTGTCTTTGCAGAGTTGCTGATAGGCATATGATCTTTTCTTTTTCAAAAATTTTTATCTTTAAAGTTTATTTATTTATTTATTGTGTGTGTGAGTGAGAGAGACCCTTGACAGGTTTTGCCAAGCTAGGGTTTACAATCCTTCTCTACAAGCCTTCCAGGCAACCAGGGTGACCCTAGAGCATTCAGGTTGATTGTGATCTGAACCTTGGCCCCCATATAGTTCCAGTATCACACGGTGGTGACTTACGGCCTGTGGCACTATACCTGGAATGGCATAAGGCCTTTTAGGCACTTGAAGGATAGTTCTCCTTTGGATTCGACCCCAGGTAGGCTAATTTTGTATTGCGTTTTACTATGTGGTGAAAAATATCAGCAAAGTTTTACAGGACTCAGAACATAAGCTTCTACCCAATTTGTTATTGCTCTTTGTCCTCATTATTCCACTGATACCTAAGCACTGTGAGCCCTGGTTTTTGAGGATTTGCAGAAGACATTTCTGTCTGTCTTAACCAGATCTCACAGAGAGGACCTGAGGGAGGCAGTGCAGTGTAGGGGTTACCATGATGTTTGAGAGACATGGCTTTTAGTCCTAGGTTTGCCATTTAGTATCTATGGGATCCTTCTGTGCCTTGGTTTCAAAAATAAGCATGATTTCTACTTTATAAAATCTTTATGAAGAAGTGTGACTATGGCCATACAATTTTAAGCATATCAGTTGGAACATAATGTTTTTAAATTAAAGACATATTTTTTGAACGTCTGGTTTTCCACAGAAAATTAAGTCATTTCTTAGCATCAAGAAGACAGATTTGAAAAGTCTTTCTTGTTTTTTTTTTTAATTTTTTTTATTTCTGTTCTCTTAATTGTCTGCTGTGCTTCTGGACTGTCCTCTGGAGGAACACTCTATCTCACTGAGCATGGATTGAAAACTCCAGTTGTGACAAAAATGGGCAAACACACCACCATATCATATGATAATATCTATGCATCTTCATTAGCTGCTAATGTGTTAATTAAGCTAAGAGGAGCCATGAGACAGACAGTGATCATTTTTTTTTTCAATCGGCAGAATAAATGCTAATTGAATAAGGCTTACAGTTCCATTTTTAATGGTATTGTGCTGTGAAGCAGGGTGTTAGTGGTTGTGGATATAAGCAAGTATTAAGAGCAGGATATTGCAAAGAAACTTGAGAGATGAGGCAGGAATTAGAAGCTCCATCAAGGCCAGCGCAAGTAGGCAAGGTGGGGGACCTAAAAAATGAGAGGTTAAAGGAAAACAATAGGTCTAGGGTAGGGTTGTCCCATTTTATAATAGGCTGGAGGAAAAGCATCGTAGGTTGCTGTTGTGCCTCTGTCACATCTACTCAACTCTGTCATTGTGGAACAAAAGCAACCCTATAAAATATGTAAATGAATGAGCATAACTGTGTTCCAGTAAAACTTTATTTATGGTCATTGTGACTTAAATTTTAAATTATCTTCTTTTTAAAAAATTTGAAAGTGAAAACTTAACTCTTAGAAGTATAAAAACAGGGAGTGGGGGGTAGTTTGCCCACCCTGGATTTGCAAATTATAGAGAACCCAGTAAGATAGGGTATAAAAATCAGAGGAAAGCAGCTCCACCGGCCCAAGGACCTTGGATATCAGTTTGGCATGCCCTGCCTCACCCCCACAATGAGACCGTACTGCACTTGAAGGCTCCGGCTAATCCGTAAGTGTGGCCTGAGGCCATATGGATTTGTAGAGGGATTTGAAGGAGCATCAAGACTGCAGACAGACAGATTCTGGCTCTGGCAGGTCTTGACCTACTTTTTCCTATTATTTGTAAAATGTTTTCCCACAAAGCTGTCAGGCTCCCCTCTTCTACTGGTTTTGACCCATCTCCTTTTTAAAAACGGATATCTGTTTTTCCAGTGTCTTCCTGAATGAAAACACTGAGACTTTGCTATGCCTGATTTGCTCTACAAGGAGATTTTATGTAAGGTGAGTTTACTCTTAGATTTTATCAAAGGAGGTTTCTTTAAAGCTGAAACTGAGCTCCTGACATGACTTCCCCCTCCCCCCTCCCCCCCCCCCAGTGAATGTCATGGAACAGACTGTCCAGTATGCAAATACTGACTATTAAAGGTCCTCTATTAAAGTAATCCTACTAAAGACTGTGCTTCCCTCCCTTTTGCATAGAACACCTGCACACAAGCATCAGTAAAGATAAGTCTGGATAACTAACTTCCACCACATGCCAGCTAACTGATCTTGGCAGTTGTGAATTTTTCCCAATATGCATTTCTCAATGCATTTGATAATATCTCCTTTTCTGATGGTGTGAGGATTTATTAGGTTTTAGAATTTATAAAAACACATGTATATGACAGGTTTACATTTGGTGCTATATTTAAGTATTTCACAGTGTCTTTTAAGTATATTTACATGCATATATATATATGTGTGTGTGTATATATATATATATATATATATATCTACATATATATATGTAGATATATATACTACAGTAGAGGAAAAAGGGAGATAAAACATTTATCTGTGACTTCTGATTTCAAGAGCTTATTGTTGAGTGAGCTTACTGTGGAATAACTTGTCTCACAAAAATCCTCGTCTAGATTTACAGAAAAGGGAATGAGACATACGTTACAGGCTTGGATTTATCCTTAATTAGCTGCAAGGATAGAAACGGCTCTGAACGGCTATTTCTTCATTTTTAAAAAATGAAAAATCCTGCCCTCATTGCAGTATTATTTTAAGAATCAACTGAAATAATGAAGGGTGTTGTATAAAAAGTAAAGTACTATGCAAATGTCAGTCTTGCCTCACTAGCATTATTTTATCCCCTGTAGCATCCTGAGGGTCTGCTTAACAATTCTAGGGATCGGCTGTGTGGAAACCACTAGCCAAAAGCATCAGCTCAGAGTCAGCTTGCAGAAACTTTCATTGACAGGTGAAATATACCTGCTGAATTTTTCTATATGTGACTAAGAGAACCACTTCAAAGTCTACTGTATTATCATTCAAAAAGTGCCTTCAAAGTTTGCCAATTGGATTTTCACTAAATCCTGAAATAAGAGATTCTTCCCACATAGTTCACAAATGTATATCCCCTGGTTTCCCCGAAATCTGTTAATGCAACAAAATGTTGGGTCACTTAAGCACCAGGAGTCTGAGGCTCCCCTTTGATCTGGAGAACACAGAAATAATATCCCTGTGAGAGTCATGGAGGGAAGAAAATTCCTTCCCAGCTTCTGAGGAAGGTCAGACACCTGGCCAATTTTACCAAAGCAGTCAAGCAGTTAGTTGAACTAATTGCTTTCCTGAAATGACTTTCTCTGACTGAATATTCTAGGTGTTTGACTCCAGAGGGCTGATATCACATTATTTGTCTGACCAGGTAACCTTTAAAGCCACAGGCAATATTGCTTAAAACAAAGCAAAACAAAAACAATTAGAAAGTAGTCATAGGAAATCTTTTACATGTTGATTACCTCTCCTCGGGTATTATTTCCTCCCATAGAATCAAAACACACTGGTTTTAAATATAGGGTCCCCAAATAGGAGCATGTCAAACTAATAAAGGAATAAGGAAGATTTCTTTCTTTGTCAAATCAATGGAAGGCATTACATTATGACCTTCTCTTACTCATGGTGAGAAAATAAAGATGAGATGAAGAAAATATAAATACCAGGGACCAGCAGGTGGCGTGGTGAAGAAGGCACTGGACACTCCCACATGGCCGATCATGCTTCCATCCCAGACCTGGTAGCTTGCTTTCTCACTTCCTCTTTCTCTCTCATGTCAAATTAAAATAAATAAATGAATAAATAAAATTAAATAAATAATTCTGAAAAAAATACAAATACTGAATAATAAGAGGAAAAGGGGATGCTTTTTTTATTGGTCTGGTTTTATGAACAAAACTGTGCAAATAAGCATTCTTTCAAGGATATTCATTTGGCAAGATTTGATTGAAGTTGACAGTAGGCATAAGACAATACATGGTGTAAGATACTTTTGGGAAATAGAAGTTATGCTGACAGCAATATTTAAGAGAAAACATGCAGGTGATGTAGCTGAAGAATCTCAGGAATATGTCATCAAGACATGTACAAACTTATTGTAACCATGCGTTCCCAGTCCATAAATCCAATTACCCATTTTATAGGTCTCAATGGCATACCCAAGTCAAAATGTTCAAAATTCTTGATGTTTCTCCCAAGACTGGTTTTTCGGAATTCATTCTCTCAGTAATAGGTACCACCATCTGTTGAGGAGAAAACCAAAACAAGAATAATTTTTGAAATTTTATTTCTCTAACCTATCAACCATTTATATTTATCAAGTATTTATTGAGCACTTACTAGTAACCACCATTTTCTAAAGGCTAGAGACATGGTGGTTCTTGCCAGTAATTGCATATTTTAACGTAAGAACAGAGAGAGTAACAAGCACATTGTAAAAAACATTGAGAATGAAACTGGCCATGCCATAGGGAGTAGCTGGATGTGGAGCAGGGGAAGGCTAATGTAAGTATAGTGCTCAAGGAAAGCCTTCTCACAGAGGTGGCTCATGAGCAGAGAAGTGGCCAGCCAGAAGTGAGGATCATTCCAGGCAAGGCAAAAGCAAATGCAATGGTTTAAAGGCAAGAAAAGACTTGATATCTTCAAGAAATGCAAATCTAACCAGTGTGGCTGGGACATAGTGATCAAGGGGAAAAGAGAAAGTAAGGAACAAAGCACAATCCAGACCATGTGGTGCATTATAAGCCAGTTAAAGAGTTTACGTGGTATTCTAAGTGAAAGGAAAGTTAATCAAGGGGACCAGCAGTTAGCGTAATGGCTATGTTGCTGGACTCCCACGTAGTCAACCGCGGTTCGGGTCCCGGACCCGGTGGCTTAAACTCACGCTGGGCGCATGTGTGTGAATGACCAAGATCCTGAGAGGAGAATGGAGGAGAAGGGATTGTGGTGTGGCCATCCCCCCTGGGGGGTGATTTCTCGCTTTCTATCTCTCTGTCTCTCTCTGTCTGTCTGGCGAGCACACGTGTCCTATAGCAAAAACCTCTCCAAAAAAAAAAAAAGAAAGTTAATGAAGAAGCTTAACATAGAGGGAATGGTGTAAGGTTTCCATTCCCCCCCCGCCTTTTTTTTTTTTACCAGAAGGCACATGAGCTGCTCAGAGAAAGAGAGACAGAGATAGAGAGGGAGAAAGCATCCCCCACTGGGAAAGGTCATGCCACAACCCCTTCTCCTTTTTTTCTCTTTCCTTTTCTTTCTTTTTTTGGGGAGAGGTTTTCACTATAGGGCTCGTGTGCTTGCCCAAAAGACAGAGAGTGACAGAGAGACAGAAAGTGAGAAATCATCCCCCAGGGGGGATGGCCACACCACAATCCCTTCTCCTCCACTCTCCTCTTGGGATCTTGGGCACGCACGCACACGCGCCTGGCGTGAGTTTAAGTCACGATGTTCGGGATTGGAACCGCGGTGGACTACATGGGAGTCCAGTGATATAGCCATTATGCCAACTGCTGGCCCCACAACCCCTTCTCCTTGAACTCTCTCTCCCTCCAAGATTTTGAGCATGCACTGGTGACTGGCAAGTCTCTTGTGCTTCTGGGTCTAGGACTCCAACCAAGAGCTTGGCCGTGTGGGATCCAGCTGCCCCATCTGCTGGGCCATAGAAGCTGCTGGAGGTTTACATTTTAAGTTATTACTTTCATTTTACATCCATGGACCAGGATGCGCAGAAGTAAGGACTTCATTTATGCACTTACTGGAGTAACTCAGGTGAAAAATGATGGTTTCTTGGATTGACTATATGTAGTTGAGGTGAGGAATACTAAGCAGAGTAAAGAAGTATTTGGGAAATAGAGAAAACTGTAACTATAAAATATATTGAATGTGGGAAATGCGGAAAAAAGAAATCGAAGTTGACCCCTATGTTTTTGGCTTGAGAAGCCAGATGAAAAGGTGGAACAATTTACTGGTGTAGATGGATACAGGCAGTGGTGATGACATGGGCCGGGGAAGCGGCAGTGGTGGTGGTGGTGGTGGCATACAGATTGGGCACGCCTGTGAGTCATTGGAGTCAAATGAATGCAATGGTAAGTTTAAAAGAGAGGCAAGGGCTGAAAAATATATTTGAAATAGGATGATATCCCCTAGGCTTGAAAGAGCAGAGAGAGAGAAAGCAGCCTAGAATGAAGTCCAAGGCATCAGCAAATCCTATCAATTTCTCTTTTTTTTAAGCTCCAAAATATTTCTCAATTTTTCTTAATTTCTTTATTTTATTTTATATCTTATTTTTGGAGAAGTTTTTGCTATAGGGTGTATGCACTCATAAGAAAGACAGAGAGACAGAAAGTGAGAAATCACCCCCCAGGGAGGATGGCCACGCCACAATCCCTTCTCCTCCATTCTCCTCATTGGATCTTGGGCACGCATGCACATACGCCCGGCGTGAGTTTAAGCCACTGGGTCCGGGACTCAAACTGTGGTGGACTACATGGGAGTCCAGCAACACAGCCATTATGCCATCTGCTGGTCCCAATTTTTCTTAATTTCTTTCCATGTCTACTACTACTAGCATTCTGGTACAAGTTATCACTACCTTTCCCATGAACCACTGCAATTGCATTCTATTATTTATTTTTCTTGGTTTACACAAGAAACCCAAGTTATTATTTTATAATTCTAAGTCTGAAGTGAGCCCTATAAGGCTAAAGTCAAAGTGTTCCTCTAAAGGACACAGGGGAAAATCTACTTCTTGTGTCTTCCAGCTTCTAGAAGCATCCATATTCCTCAGCTTTTGTTTCCTCATCACATTGACCTTTGCTGCTGTCATCATATCTCTTCTCTGACTCTGACACTCCTGCCTTACTCTTTCACTTAAAAAAAAATATAAGCAAGTGGTGATGCAGGTGGCATGGTAGTTAAGGCAGCAGGATCCCACATGATTGTCTGTGCAGCTCAAGTCCCGGAACAAATGGCTTAAAAAACATTCCAGATTCGTATGCATGAGTGCCCAAAGTCTCAAGAGAAAAGTGGAGGAAAAGGAATTATGGCATGGTCATTCCCCCCAGGGGTGCTTTCTCACTTTCTCTCTCTCTCTCTCTCTCTCTCTCTCTCTCTCTCTCTCTCTCTCTCTTTCTCTCTCTCTCTTTCTGGCAAGCCCTATAGCAAACAAACAAAAAAACCCTTTTGCAATAACTTCTTAATTGGTTACACTGTACATTTCATTCTATCTATATACTATAGACAGTGAGATCACACGATACTCTGCTAATCAAGTCTTGCATTTTGCTTCAGTCACTTCCTTGGCATGTAATTGCCTTTAGAGTAATTATGGAAACCCTCTCCTCTGACTCCACAGATCTGCATGCTCTGCTCCACCCTCCCTGCCACTCTGTCCCTTGTTCTCTGTGCCGTAATGACCCTGGCATTTGACCAGTTTCTTACTCTTATATCCATCATATTCTCCCAGCCATAGTTCCTAGGTGCCTGTTCTTTCTTCTGCTTGGAAAGTTACCTCCTATCTTTCACTCCAGATAGGTTATTTCAACCTAGACATTGAATCTCAATTCAATTATCACTTCCACTAGAAAAACATCTTAAAATCTCCACATTATGGGTAAGATGCTGGACTCCCATATGGGTGACCATAGTTCAAGTCTTGGATCTGGTGGCTTGAAACTCATGTTGGGTATGTGTGTGTGCATTGCCCAGTCCCAAGAGGAGAATGGAGAAGGGATTGTGGTGTAGACGTCCCTTGGGTGGGAGTGGGGGGGTGGATTTCTCACTTTCTTTTTCTCTGTCTCTCTGGTGAGTACGTGTGCCCTATAGCAGAAATATCTCTCTTAAAAAATAAAAACAAAACAAAACAACAGAAACAACAAAAAAAAACTTCACATTACACCAACATACCATTGGTAAGTGACAGAAAACATAACTTGAAATGGTTTAAGAAAAGGGAAATTTACCGGTTAATATAGTACAAATTCTGAGATTGTGGGGGTTAGGAGTGTCTTTTTTTTTTTTTTTTTTTTTTTTTTTTTTGGAGAGGTTTTTGCTATAGGGCGCGTGCGCTCGCCAGACAGACAGAGAGAGACAGAGAGATAGAAAGCAGGAAATCACCCCCCAGGGGGGATGGCCACGCCGCAATCCCTTCTCCTCCATTCTCCTCTCGGGATCTTGGGCATGCACGCACACGCGCCCGGCGTGAGTTTAAGCCGCCGGGTCCGGGACTCGAACCGCGGTCGACTACGTGGGAGTCCAGCGACATAGCCATTACGCTAACTGCTGGTTCCCATGGAGTGTCTTGATCAAGACTAAGTTTATTTCTCTTGGACCAAGTTCCTTTGTCTTTAATTACACTGTTCTTAAGTGAGTTTTCATCTTAGTCCACTGTGTTGCTGTAACAGAAACTCTTGAGACTGGGTGATTTATAAAGAAAAAGCATTTATTTGGTTCTGGTGGCTGGGAAGTCTGAAGGCATAGGGCTGGCAGCTGATCAGCCTTGGTGCTACACTTGGCCAAGAGAAGCAGAAAGGAAAGCAGGTGCAGCCAAAGAGGTAACTGCAGGCAGCCAGCATGCTTTTATTTTCTTGTTTGTTTGATACCAGAGGGTGCACGCACAAGCACGAGAGAGAGTGCACACCCCATCCGCACCGCATAGGCCTGGTCATGCCACAGTCCTTTCTTCTTCCACTTCTCCATCCTATTAGGATCCTGGGCATGCTCCCACATGCCTGATGTGTTTTTCAAGCCACAGGGTCTGGGATTCCAGTCACGGTTGGCCATGTGGGGTCTAAGCCTGCATGCTGTGCTACACGGCAGCCTTCAGCTTGCTTTCGTGACACCTCACTGTCTTAGGAACTGACTAACAAGAAGCCACTCTTTCCGAGGAACTGGTGTTAATTATCCATAAGGGATTTTTTCCCCAATGTCCCAAACATCACCTACTAGCCCCCATCTCCCAATACTACCTTATTGGGTATCATATTATATCATGAAGACTTTTTGGAGTAGACATATACTTACACTACAGCAGCTCCACTCCTTTCTAATCAAAAAAAATAATTGCCATAGGATGTGTGGACTTGCTGGAGAGAGACAGAGAGACCAAGAGGGAGAGAGAGAAAGTGGCAACCCTCCTCCAGGGGGACAGCATGCTGCTATCCCTTCTTTATTCTCTTATCAGGACTTCGGGCCCATGTGCACATGTGCTCACAAGCTTTTCCAACTACTGGGTCTGAGACTTAAACCACACAGCTGGCAATGTGGGCTCTAGCTACCTTAACCACCATACCACCTGCCGACCAGACGCTCTATTCTTAAAAACCTTCTTTCCTTTGTGTCACAAGATGGCATCAGTAGTTTCAGGCATCATCTTTGTCATCCTGTGGGTAAAGAGTGAGGATCTCCTAGGTGTCTCAGATAACGTTATTGGTCATTTGGGATTAAAGACTGTGTTCCTAGAGTCAGAGGATGCGATCTGTCTTATGTGGATGGAAGTGGAGGAGAACAGAGCTCAGAGGGCTCGGGTGAAGAGCTTGGTGCCTGCTGGACTTCAGCTGCCCCACCAGGTACTCTCGCTAGAATCAGAATCTCATTTACATCACACGCCTCCTTCACTTGGTTCCTGACTTAAAAGAGATAAAATCACACTTTCACTTTCTCTACCCTCTAGTTTAAATGTAATGTTTTCTTCAGTTATGCATGTCAGCAAAAAGCCACCGCAGCTTTTGCAGCATCTGTGGCTTTGCCACCACTAGGAATAATAGATATCTTAATATCCACTACAGTTATTACTCCCTTACAATATTGTTTGTGGTCATTGTTTCTTCAAATTATAGTTTTCTTTGACTATCCATGAGATTTCTATTTGACTTATTATATATGTTAATTTGTCACAAACTTCTTTAATGCTTATAACTTTATTTTCCATAATTTATTTCCTTGTAATACTATGTATTTTAGTTTATAAATTTAAGGACTTTATTCTGAGAAGGGGGCTCAAAGCTGTAGCAGTCTGCCAAAGACAGTCATGACATAAATGTTACATAAAAGCTGGTTATATCAAATTGATCACAATTAAAAAAATTTTGAATTAATAAGAATAATTAATTGACCACTTCCCCTAGCAGAATGGAAGATCTATGTGGTCAAGGATAATGTCTGTTTCTGATTGCAATACAGTGCCATAAGTGTTAAGTAAAAATTTGCTAAAAACATGTAAAAACACTGAGAAAATATGGGTCGGTGAGCACTGGCACAGGATACATACAAGGTATTTATCACATGGTGGGCGGTGTTTGGATCATGGAGGTATCACCCCCATGGGTGGACCAATGGTGACTCCCGAAATGAATGAGTTCTAGCTCTCATGGGAAGGGATAGCTCTCAAGGGAGTGGGTTGTTGTGAAAGGAAGATGGCTGCCCCCAGGGTCTTTCTTTTTTTAAAGGAAGACAGAGGGAGAGAGACAGAGAGAGGGAAAGTGAGAAATCACCTCCGCTCAGGGGGGAGGGCCACACCACAATCCCTTCTCCTCCATTCTCCTCCTGAGATTTTGACCATGCACATGCATGCACCCAGCATGAATTTCAAGACACCAGGTCTGGGACTTGAACCACAGTCCACCATGTAGGAGTCCAGTGCCTTAACTACTTCACTACCTATTGGCCCCTGCAATCCAGGTCTATTTTGGCAAATACCTTCTATCCTTTCTGCTTCTGTCAGCCACGTTGTGATGTAGCACCAGAAGCTGGCCAGATGCCAACCCCAGGCCTTTCGACTTCACAGCCACCAATATCATAAGCAAATGAACTTTTGTCCTTTGTAAATAACCCAGTCTCAGGTGTTTCTGTTAGCAATACAATAGCAGGCGAGGGACCAGCAGTTAGCGTAATGGCTATGTCGCTGGACTCCCATGTAGTCGACTGCGGTTCGCGTCCCGGACCTGGTGGCTTAAAACTCACGCCGGGTGTGTGTGCATGTGTGCCCAAGATCCCGAGAGGAGAATGGAGGAGAAGAGATTGTGGCGTGGCCATCCCCCCGGGGGGTGATTTCTCGCTTCCTGTCTCTATGTCTCTCTCTGTCTGTCTGGCGAGTGCACGCGCCCTATAGCGAAAACCTCTCCAAAAAAAAAAAAAAAAAAACAGACGAAGACACTATTCATTAAATTAGTGTTAAGCTTTTTGTTTTTCTGATCCATTCTTATTTTTCCCAAATCATGTTTTTTTAATCACATAATTCTAGTATAATTTTGCATTATGTGTGTCATGATTCTTGATGTCCACATTCTTTATTAGATTTTTGTTATATTAGTACGTGTCTAAATAATGCAACTTAATATTTAAATAATTATTAGAACAAACTAAAATCTGTCTTGAGATAGAGATTTCAGACTTTTCATAACTTAGGAAGAAATTAGATATTTAAGTTATAGGGATAGATAGGAACAGTGTAGGGAAGAGCGATTATCAGCAGACCTGACCATGGCCCACATTGTATTTATTCAATTTACTTTTTCTACTATCAGATTCCTGATACAACCTTCTCACACTACTTCCTCACATAGCTACATGTTACCTCTTGTTCCAGCTACCATAAATTGAGATATTACTCATTCTTTCTACCAAAATCTTCTTTCCTTTTTGTTTTGAGAACAATGAATAAATAAAGGATGGCAATCAGTTTACTGAAATGGAATTCTAGATGAATCAAGCCCTGCATACAGGTGCAATATCACATGTGGAGAATTTCAGGAACAATGGCAGAGAGGATGTGTCAATACCAGCTAGTCATGGGACTTACTCATTCTGAATCAAATCCAAGCTTACAAACCTGTCAAGGCAGAGGACTTCTCTCTGAATCTGTCTTTCCAAATCTTTTCAATGAGAAGGTTGGACTCAATATTGCCAATTTCATACTCCAAGGGGTGCCATTTGCATTGTAGTCTATGTATCACAAAGATGTGCCAGTCATATAAAATAAAAGGAGGTGGTTCCTATAGAATTAGGTAACATAATGGTCCTATATAATATCTAAACTTTCAGTTCTAAAAATTCTGAATCCCAGATTGTCTACTGCCCTCAAACTTTCTTGGTGGGCTGGGGATACCTATAAGACATCTTTTGGGTAAGGGGTATGTACTCAGCCTACTTCCAGAGTGTAGGGTGGTCATGCTTGGTCTTGGGTAAACTAGTTCTATCTCTGTTTCTTTTTCTTTATCCCAAGAAAGCATACCATAAAATAGATGAGCATGACATTGCTCTATGGTTACACTTACATTTGCTTTGATTTATACAGAAGAAAATAACCTATAAATAAATGCTTTAAATAAATTTAATTACAAATTATTTACAACCCGCATCATTTGGGGTTTGAAAACTAATCTAGTTCATAAACTACAGGATATATACCACTTTATTTTGTAAGTAAGGTTAAAGTAGGACCTTAAGTAAGGTTAGGATCTGGATAACAGCAACTAGGGTTTTGGACATTTTGCTTCCACATAATTTTCTATTGACTTTGTAAATAAAACAATTTACTATGCAAGAAATAGTTTATGTTTGCAGAGAAAATAGTGTAACTTTTATTCAATTGAACAAGATGGTGGAGGCTTACAATCATCATGGTGAGGAGGGCTGTAGTTCATTCAAGGTAACCGTGAGCGACTTTACTAACCATGTGCTGTGCATCATCATCGTTATTATTATGCTATGTTGGGAGCAGATGATTCATGATTCTTGAGAATAAGTAAATATATGAACAGTTTACTATTGTGATAAAATAAAACTCACAACACAATTTCTCTTTTTATGGAACACATAATCTTTATTGTATTGCACAGTAAATAGGCATAAATTGTAAACTGCTCAATTTAAGGTTCACGATTAAAATTACTTTTATACAAATGATATTTTTAGCTGTCTGGTATCTTGAATTGACATCATTGGTGTTTTGCAATTGAGGAGTGGATTCACAATGAGGTATTTACCACTACTTAAACCAGAATATATTAGTCTCTAAATTCATTATACCTTTAGATGGAGGAAGAAGAGTTGGGCTTTTCCTGTTCAAGCAGGAGTAAGTTGCCCAGAATCTGGTTAATAGTGGGAACCAGCAGTTAGCGTAATGGCTATGTTGCTGGACTCCCACGTAGTTGACCACGGTTCGCGTCCCGGACCTGGTTGCTTAAAACTCACACCGGGTGTGTGTGTGTGCATGCCCAAGATCCCAGGAGGAGAATGGAGGAGAAGGGATTGTGGCGTGACCACCCCCCCGGGGGGTGATTTCTCGCTTTCTGTCTCTATGTCTCTGTCTGTCTGGCGAGCGCACGTGGCCTATAGTGAAAACCTCTCAAAAAAAAAAAATAGTAAATTCACAGGAGAGTATATCTGAAGATTGTGTCTTTTAGAAAATGGGATTAAAAAATA
This sequence comes from Tupaia tana, assembly GCA_026018925.1. NCBI lineage: Eukaryota > Metazoa > Chordata > Mammalia > Scandentia > Tupaiidae > Tupaia > Tupaia tana. The sequence goes on from JAKSZU010000003.1 coordinate 151,230,854, forward strand.
ACTTTCATGGGACCAGCAGTTAGCATAATGGCTATGTGGCTGGAATCCCATGTAGTCGATTGTGGTTCAAGTCCTGGACCCGGTGGCTTAAACTCACGCTGGGCGTGTGTGCATGCGTGCCTAAGATCCCGAGAGGAGAAGGGATTGTGGTGTAACCATCCCCCTGGGGGGTGATTTCTCGCTTTCTGTCTCTATGTCTCTCTCTGTCTTTCTGGCGAGTGCACGAGCCCTATAGCAAAACAAACAAACAAACAAACAAACAAACAAAAAACCCAAAACCAACAACAACAACAACAACAAAACAACAACAAAAAACCCTCTCTTAAAAAAAAAACTTTCATTAAATTATTTATTATTATTATTACTTTGAATTTGCTATAGGGCATATGAGAGAGAGAGAGAGAGAAATTGAGAAAGTAAACTGCCAGGTCTGGAACTAGAACCACAGTCCACTATGTGGGAGTCCAGCACCTCAACCACCACACCACCTGCTGGCCCCAGTAATCTCATTTGTTACTGTGTCCAATAAATGTGTTAGCCAGAATGACTTAATAAATGAGCTTGCTATCTGCGTATACACTTTGACCTTAATGAGGGAGGGGAAATCTTGTATAGTGGGTGGGAATTTTTATGTTAAAAGTATTTGCTATTCCCTCCCTTGTGACAAGTGTATACCTCCCTGTCACATTGACATGAAATTTAGATCTACGATTTGCTTAGTTCAAAGGTGGAGGAGTCCAACCTGGCGAGGCCCCAGGATCTGTCTGAGGCCCCCCACCCCCCTGACTGTTGAGCTCCGCTTCTGGTCGGATCAACACGCTGGCAAGGCCACTGTTGTGCACCCCCTGACCTCGGAACAAAGCTTGGGTCAATTAGCATGTCAGCAAGGCTGCTTGCTATTTGCTCCAGAAAACTGGTAGCCTTGCTGGGAAGCGACCCCCCTCTGACTCCCCAATTTGCTACTATAAAAGAATTACATAGCTCTCTTATACATCCTGAGTATATGATAAAATTTTCCAGGAACTCCCCCAACCACTCCCCTTTGCTATAATCACCTACTATTAATTGCAATGCTTTATCTCCATGGTCACAGTAGAGGGTGGGCTGAAGTTCTATCTAGGCAGAAATAATCTTGACCTTTGGAAGGCCCTTCAAAATACATTTAAGGTAAACTTAATCCTTTCTTTATGTAAAATAGGATTAGGCCAAAACTGGCCCAGGACACCCCTGCCCTCACCAAGCAAAATAGATAAATATTTTAGGACTCCTCAAATCAAGTTTTAGATCCCTACAAAACTATATAAGTATCATTCTTTATTAAAGTCCATAAGAACTAATATCTATTCTTGAGATTTTTTTTCTCAGCACCATTCCCGGTAATCACAAGATGGCTGCTGTGCCACATCAGCTGATAATCATCTCTGCTTACCGGAACCGCCTTCCCAAAACTGCATTCCATGGAGACCCACCTACAATTCCATGGAGACCCACCTACAATTGCTGAACTGCACGAGACCCACCCTTAATCCAACCCTGAATAGAATCTATGTTCTCTATTGTTAAAAACTTTATGAGCTGATAATTGAAACACGTAGCCCCTCTCCCTTTACTTGCATGTAACACATTTTCAATAAAAAGGCACGGTGATTCCTAGCAGTTGTCACTCTCCAGAGAGCGATCTCTGGGGGGTGTCTGGCATAGGAGGTGCATGAAAAGGCACCGAGGCCTCTGTCTTCTGTTCACCTGTGCCGCCTCCGTCGAGATAACCCACCCACACCGAGGCTGGTCCCCGGCACAAAGGTGTATGAGTGGAAGTGAGGTAGACCACATCAGAGCATTAGCTTTAAGAGCCAATGTGAGGATTTACCACGTTCTCTTTTTCCATTTATCTGAAGACTGGTATGTTCCAGATATGTCCATTTGCTTGAGTTCCACAATGAAGAGATAGTAGGGAGTAATGCCACAGACAGCCTGCACAAGACAGGTAACATGAGAAAAAAAATAGTTTTTGTCACGTTAAGCCACTGAGGCTTGAACAGAATAACTATACCTAAGCTGAGAGATAGACCAGCAAATATGAGGAAATGCTTTGTGTGCTCTATATTGATATGGGTCAACTAATGTAGAGAAAAATAATTTGTATAAATGGAAGAATTTCTTATGCATAATAGCAAAGCTAAGAGTCCATAATCAAGCAGTGCAAATACAAGGGTGTAAACAGAGAAAACCTCACAATATAAGTAGCAGTACTAAAATGCCAGGGAAATTATAAAAGAACATAATTATAATATAAAATGTGATTGACTTTTATGGAGTACTCCTTCATTTGATGAGTATTTAGATGATACCTTCTCCAACCTTAGCACTGTGAGAAATCATTGGAACAGTGTTCTCTCTTCTGTATTCAGAGAAATTGATCTGCAAGAAATAAACACCACTGGAAGGATATGGGGAGGAAGCTGTGGTCCTAAAAGTTTGAGAAAAGCTGTGAACTATATCCTTCTCCTGGAAATTAATGACATATTAAGAAAGTGAAGATTTGAGAAGATCTATATTAGACATCTATTTTACTTTATGTCCCCCCCACCCCTGGTATTATTGAACTTTATTTGGACACAGTTGGGAAATATGATCTTAAGGTATTTAAAAATGATTAAATATGGTCTATTCCACCCATCTTCCACCAAATCTACCAGGAGATAAAAACCCATCTACGGGACCAGCAGTTAGCATAATGGCTATGTCGCTGGACTCCCATGTAGTTGACCGTGGTTTGAGTCCTGGACCCGGTGGCTTAAACTCACGCTGGGCATGTGTGCGTGTATGCCCAAGATGCCGAGAGGAGAATGGAGGAGAAGGGATTGCGGCATGGCCATCCCCCCTGGGGGGTGATTTCCCTCTTTCTGCCTCTCTGTCTCTCTCTCTCTCTGTCTTTCTGGCGAGCGCATGTGCCCTATAGCAAAAACCTCTCCAAAACAGGGAAAACAAAACAAAACAAAACAAAAAAAAACCATCTACAACTTCCACAAGGGAATACATGAGCGAGGGTAGGTAGAAATAAGGGAGGTTGAATGTACGAACAATCAATCTCGAGGTTCCAATTGACAGCATCAGTACTACATGAGAAGTGGATACTTTTAAACCCAGACTCAGTTAGCAAAGACATTCTTTTAATAATAAGTCATGTCTG